>CM019824.1:34612945-35862945 GCA_009763385.1 Coix lacryma-jobi var. lacryma-jobi | reverse complement strand
CATACTTAGGCATAGCCTTAGTATGAGTAGCGGGATGAGTTGCAATAGTAGCCTTAGAGGTACCATTTTCATCCTTCCTAAGCATAGAATCATTAATAATTGAAATAGGCTTAGGGGTCATACCTAGGGGACATGAATGAGCCATGTGTCCCCTTTCCCGGCATGAGTAGCAACTTCTCTTGGATTGAGCCTTCTCTTCTTTGCTCATTTGTTGCTTCTCATTGCCTTGCTTCTTCTTGTTTGCTTGATCCTTCTTCTCAAGCTTGTTTGGACAACCCGAAGCTAGGTGGCCCAATTCATCACAATTGTAGCACTTGATGTGAGCTTGATCTTTTATGTTGCTCACAATCTTGTTGGCATCATGGATGTGATTTGGATGCCTTGCTCTTCCGCCCCTTCTTGTTTTCTTCTTTTTCATCAAGTCACCATCATGATGGTTGTTCTTGATTTGAACTTGGGGCTTCTTCTTGTTGGGGCAAGCTTTTGCAAGATGTCCCATTTCATGGCATTGATAGCACATGAAATGAGATAGCTTCTTTTCTTCTTGCTTCCTCATTTTCTTGCCCTTGGCATTGCTTTTGTTAAAGCCAATGCCACTCTTGTCACCATAGCTTCTTTGATTCTTCATCATGTGCTCATGGGTGACCTTTGATTTGCACCACCTCTCTAACTTGTTGCTCAAGTTCTTCACTTCACTTTTGAGCTCATTGTTCTCCTTCAAAAGGTTAGTCTCACAAGACATAGAAGTAGAACAAGCATCTAATTGTGAGGAACATGGCATAGATATTAAATCATTGCAAGAGGTGGATACATTCTTCTTGCCTACATCACAAGGGTTAGCACAAATATGTGATTGATCAAATGACCCATGTGATGAGCTCTCACTAGTTTGAATTTGTTCATTAGAAAGTTTACTAGTGAGAAAAGCATGGTCTTGCACCAAGTTATCATGAGCAACACATAGTTCCTCATGAGTCAATTTAAGCTCCTCATGTGAACAACTACTAACATAAAGTAGATGCTTTGTTTGTTCACATGTGTTCTTTAGAAATGAGTTTTCTTTTTCTAATTTTTCATTTTTAGCTAACTCATTTTCTAAGGCAATGGTCATGCTAGCAAGTCTACTAACAAGCTCATCATAGGAATCATGATCAATCACATTGCAATTTGATACCTTAGTGTCACCTTGTGACATGAAGCAATATGATGATGTTGGAGAGCTTGTGGTAGCATCATCATTGGAGCATGTACCATCATTACCATCAAGTGTGCTTGAGGTTGTATCATCACTTGCATCACTTGAGGCATCATCTTCCATCTTGTCAAGTGTGCTTGAAGTATCTTTATTGATTGCATCACTTGAACATGAGGTGGAGCAATCTTCCACAACAACTATGTTGCGGTCATGCTCAACATCCTCATGTACCACCGGTTCATCCTCCTTTATGAACTTGCCATCATCAAACGTGGAGGGATCACCGAAGGTGGTCTTGATGGAATCCCACATCTCATGGGCGGTCCCTTTGGAGTTGATCTTGTAAAACAACTCAAAACTCAATGCATCCATTAGATAACAATAAGCATTTGCATCAAGCTCAAAGAGATCCTTTTGAGCTTTGGTGAGATTTTTATGGTCCAAGATATGAGAGAGACCACTAGTGATAATCCACCAAAACTTTGGCCCCTTTGCACGAAAATGATCAAGCATATGATGTTTCCATTGTGCAAAGTGTGTGCCATCAAAAATATGTGTATCACACACATCATCTAGCCCACTAGACGCCATCCTCTCGGGTCGGTGAAGACCACAAATGAGAGACCTCGCTCCGATACCAATTGAAGGGTCGAGATGGCGGACTAGAGGGGGGGTGAATAGTCTTTTCTAAAAACTTAAACTTAATTGCAGCGGAATGGCTAACCGAAACAAATGCGGAATTAAATCTATCGGTCTAGCCAAGACTACACCCCTCTACTTATACTCTATGACACCTTATAAAAGATCCTAAACAAAGCAAATAAGGTGTCGGGCTAGCTAGAGCTCACCTAAACAATTCTAGCTTGCAAGGTTACACAAACCTAAGCAACTAGTACTCAATCAACCGGGGAGCTCCTACACATGCCACTAAGCAAAAAGCACAAAGCCTAAGCTCACTAGCAATGCTCAATAACAAGGCTACACAAGCCAAATTAGAGAGCTCAACTTAGCTACACAAACTAAGCAATGTGACTAGCAAGACTACAAGTCAACTAGTCACTCATGGGATCAACTTCTATGCTACACAAGCAAGGAAGGTAACTAGCAAGCTACACTAGCCAACTAATCATAAGAGCAACTACACTAGCACATGTATATGAACAAGTAAATACAAGCTAGTGAAAAGAGTTTGCAAACCACCAAGAAGATGAACACGAAGTTGACACGGTGATTTTTCTCCCGAGGTTCACTTGGTTGCCACCAAGCTAGTCCCCGTTGTGTCGACCACACACTTTGGTAGTTCGGCGGCTAATAGGCACCACACCTAGCTCGACACTCGAGCGCCGCAAGAACTCACCCACAAGTGAGGGTAACTCAATGACACGCGCAATCCACTAGAGTTGCTCTTCGCGATCCCCACGGGGCGAGCACAATGCCCCTCACAATCCTTCTCCGGAGCCACGCACAATCTTCACGCGGGCTTTACGACGGAGACTCGATCACCAAGCCGTCTAGGAGGTGGCAACCTCCAAGAGTAATAAGCACCACCGGCTTGCAACTCGAACACCTAGTGCCACTCGATGCAATCTCTCAAAGCAACGCACTAGAATCGCTCACTCGCAATAGATCCGCACACTAGCAAGCACAAGCGAGTTAGAGGGCTCCCAAGCACATCCACACAAGCCACCAAGGCTTTGGAGTGCACCAGCCACCGGCCCAAAGCCGGCCTCAACGACTATATATAGCCTCAACGGCCAACTAGCCGTTATGCCCCTTCACTGGGCATTCTGCGCTCCGGTCGGTAGTACCGACCCCTCCTGGGCGGTACTACCGGCTTAGTCAAACTAGCCGTTACCTCACATCGCGCAGATTTAGGCAAACCACCGACCCCTGGTCGGTTCCTCCGAGGTCGGTAGTACCGAGGTCATGGCGGTACTACCGCCAGGCCAAAATCGCCGCGACCAGAGAGCTCTGCGAAAAATCAGCTACTACCGACCTTGCGTCGGTACCACCGCGGGCGGTAGTACCGAGGTAATGGCGGTACTACCGGCAAGTCATTTTTCAAAACAACAGAGAGCCTCGCGAAACTCCTCAGGGCCACGGTACCACCGACCATCCGGTCGGTACCACCGCCGGCGGTAGTACCGAGGTAATAGCGGTACCACCGCCAGGCCAAAAACGTCCCATTACAGAGAGGGCTGCACGCAGCACCTATGGGCGGTACCACCGACCACCCTGGTCGGTACCACCGACCATACACAGAAAACTCCATTTTCTTCTCCGTTTTGATCCAAACCAACTCCAACAACTTCTCCTTTGCAAATGTGCTAACACCAACAAGTGTACAACATCATGTGCATGTGTGTTAGCATTTTCACAAACAATTTTCAAAGGATTTTCACTTGCTCTCACCACGCCACTCGATCTTAGTAACATCGCAAAGTTAGATCGCTCAAGTGGCACTAGATGACCGATATGCAAACAAGTTTGCTCCTCTTAATAGTACGGCCATCTATCCTAAACCCGGTCATAATCTTCTCTACACACCTATGACCGGTGAAATGAAATGCCCTACAAATATACCTTTGCCTTGCGCATTCCATTCCATCTCCTTCGGTGTTGATGCAACACATGCACCAACCTATCTTCAAATGATATGATCCACTTCATATCATCACATGGCCTTCATGGTCCATCGATCTTGACATCACTTGCTCTTCACCATCGCTTCGGTCCTTCGGCGCCAAGTCTTGCTTAAGCCTCCCGACACTCGGTACCAACGGCTTCAAAGCCTCAACTTGCCCTTCACCTTCGCAACCGGTCCATCAAGCCAAGTCTTGCCTTGATCTTCTCCATCTTAGCCATATGACCACATGTCATGTCACATATGCATTAAGCTCCTTCTTCATCTTCATGCATGAGCATTGCAACATCCTCCAAGCCATTTCTCCTCTATGGCATATGTTGCTCACACATGATCACCTATGGACTAATCACCTGTGTAATTTACTTCAAACACATATTAGTCCACCTAAGTTGTCACTCAATTACCAAAACCAAACTAGGACCTTTCACCGGTGAAGCCGACGGCGTAGCGGTAGTCGTAGACGCAGCCGGTGGCGTTGCACGTACGGAAGGCGCTCGGCAGGCCTGGCACGGGGTGCTCGCGCACGGGAGCTTCGAGAACGTAGAGGAACGCGCCGGGTCGTACAACGGCGTGGGCTGCATGAAGCACGCGGTGCACGCGCGCACTGCGTCCAGGTGAGGTTGCTGTCGGATAGCAAGTCGCATTTCACTTGGTATCTTTAGCAACTTGGAGCCTCTGGATAGCAAGTTGGAAAAATTTAGCAAGTTGTATTCCAAACTATTGGAGGAAGGTTTTTTCTTGTTTTACCAAAAAAAACAAGGATAACCAGTTGTATTCCAAACTATTGGAGATGCTCTAAGAAAAGGCTGCCGGCAATTATATATTAAAATATACTGATATTTATGCTAAGCAATTAGTATCATCAGAAATATCTTTACATCTAGTTTTTTAACAAAATTATTTAGAGATATAAATATTGCACATATTTTCTACAAACTGAGTCAAACATGTGACACGTACACTAACGACGATACTTATTTAGGGACGGAGTGAGTACACTTGTAGCACGAAGGGTGTGAGTGTGCCTCGTTGTGAGGATTGCATAAGTCATCCTCATCTTGGATTGCGGAAGAAGAATATGTACTCCCTCCGTATCACAATTAGAGTTCGTTTTGGAAAAGGTTTCGGTGAATCATTGAGAATATAAATCATGAATAACTTTTAAATTATTGAGTTTAGAAATGTAAAAATCATATAAATAAATGTATCTTGAAAAGTACTTTCATAAAAGTATATATATACCACTTTATAACAAATATTTTTAAAGAAATAAGTGGTCAAAGTTACGCTTTGGAGACCGTGTCGCTGTCCAAAACGAACTCTAATTGTGATACGGAGGGAGTACTTGTCTAATCTCGTACGTTCTTGAGTGCCCCACCTCTAGAATCCCATTTATTTAGAGTCTGAGAATTGTATTTTTAAAAAAACGGAGAGAGAAAAAATTTATTAAAGAAGGTAAAGACTTAATACTTAAAGAATGCTTGTCCAAAATATAACTATATTTTTTAGGCAATTCGCAAAGAAAAAAAGAGAGAATATAATGGCAGCTGTGCTTAGCGTGAAACAAAGGTCCAAAATATAGCAGATCCTGACTAATACTATCACTACAGAAAATCCGAACTATGCCTGGTCAGGTAGCACACAACAAAGTCTGTTTTTCCATTTTTTTTACGTGAATTAGTTTGCCGTGTGCCCGATCGGGTGGCACACGGCAAAGCGCGCCTTAGTCGGCTTTTGTGTGTTGAGCGCTACAGGAGCTCACGGTGATGCTTTTGTCGAGTGCCCGATAAACGGCACACAGCAAAGAGGGCCTTTACCGTCAGGTTCTTTACCGTGCGTGCAACGTCGTGCGTTGCTCACGGCGAAGACTTCGCCGTGTGCTTTCTGAGCAAAGTCCTTGAATCCGGTAATGTCTTGTACTCTGTGAAGAGAAGACGACGATTCGGTGCTACTTACACCATTTCAGAATTCAGACTACAAGTCTCTTTGACCTTGACCTTTATTATAGTCAAGTTCATAAAAATTGTATGTATTAGCATCTACTGCAAATACTAAATAAGTGCACCTACAAGATATATTAAGCGACGTTTATTTTAGTCTTTGTGACAGAAACTAATTTTTGTGGTACGTTAGAAATTTGACTTTTAATAATACAGCTGACTTTCAAGATATTTTTCCATAGAGTTGGTGTAAAAGTTAGAGATTTGACTTGGAATACACAGCTGACTTATATAAATTCAAACGGAGGGAAGCAGTTAAACCGATGGCGAGAGATCAAGTATATATATAGTTATAAGAAGAGCAGCTGAGCAGGACTATTATTTTATGATACGTACACATCCAGCCACTTGATCTCTTGTTTCGCGAGTGAAGTACAGTATGTAGGAGTACGTAGCTGGTTCGCCATGACATGATTGCGCAATGACGAGATGAACAAAACGAAGAGACGAGTAAAAGAGACGAGGCAAAGATGCTAGTTTTCACTTCGTGTCCGGTCACACTCAGACCTGCAACTACTACTACCTATCCATCCGCCCGTCGCGTCGTGGCGAGACGGCGAGAGAGTTTGGTCGTGGTCGCGCGTGACTCATCGCGCACCCACCCAGCTAGCATCTACTGTGTGCGCGCCCACACACACACACGGCGAGCCCGCGCGTGCCTGCTGCTTTCTGCGGGATAACCTCGGCCGGTCCGATCCATGTCTGATCGAGTGTTGATGGCGAGGTGATCGGTCCGGCAAAATGTGCTTTGCTTATCTCGGTGGAGAAGGAGAAGCCGATCCCGGACCAAGAGGCGATCCAGCCGGGCCATCACTGATCAGCGGAGGTGGAGATCCCTCCGCCTTTTTTTTCCCTTTCCTGCCGTCAGTGCGTGATAAACGAGACCGGTTTTAGGTATGTCGTTTCGGGGGTGCTTTGTTTTGATGCTGCCATCCCCATCCCCATCCACATCCACATCCACCACATCCAGGAGCATCCACATGGCATCACTAGCTTTAGTTTATCTTTCTGGACTCTGGAGAAGATGATTTGGGACTCCACCCATCCAGCTGATCGAGAAAAGCTAAAAGCGCTGATTGCTACGTCCGGGCCTCTGTAAAAAGGCTTGGCACTAGCGACGACGCACTAGTGATGATCTACATCTACCAATACCATGCTTGTATATGCTCTGCGTATCTGTGACCTGCTGTTCAGCAGCTCGTCTGCATATATATGCATGGGCGTGAGCTTTAATTAGATCAAGGTTGTTGTAGTAGATAGTAGTACGTGGTATGGGCGCTCGCTAGTATAAGGCAGTTGCAAAGCTTTCGTTTTGGGCTACCTTACCTTGTCGACTGGACGGACATGCATGCTGTCCTCGTGTTATGGCCGGAGGACGATGACCGTCGCGATTCGAGAAGCGATTTCCACGAGGCGGAATTCCAACAGGGACGAAGCAACACACGCGCCTTGTCTGCAGCTGCAGCCTGCAGGTGCCGGCGACGACGCGGTTCGGCGGTTGCTTTCCGATACTGAGAGCAAGTACGCTACAAGCCGACGTGGAGGAGAGAAGGAAGGAGAGAGAGGCTTACAACCACCTTAAACACAAGAACCAAGAAATCTATGAGAGAGACAAGTAAGTCCTATATTAATAGTAAAAGCTCAATCACTGTATAAGTGGGTTGAGAGAAGACTGTAGGAACTCTTACAGACAACAAGTCGGTTGTATTATAATAATTGCTCTGAGCTAAACGACGTGCAAGCAATGCCCAACAATGCACCAGCTGCTGCTCGAGGCAAGCAAGCGAGCACCGCTCCCAAGCGTGCCCGTTGGACTATGGGGCTGTTTGGTACAGCCTCACAACAGTGAGCTATTTTTTTTTTTTTTGTCAAACACCTTTTTTTTCAAAACAGCTTCACTCATGAAGCTGTTTTATTCCCCCTCTCACAGAACCATACAAGTTGAGATGAAGCGGAAAAAAGTAGTTTTTCACAGCTTACACCTCTATTTCTCTCTCCCAACCATGCATGAAGTTGTTGGTGAAGCTATTTTACTAAACATTTTTTTCAAAACAGCTCAACTTCACCTATTAAATTGCTCATAAAATTATTTTATAAAGAAACAGCTTCACTAGTAAAACTGACCCGTACCAAAACATGACCTATAGCCGCGCCCCGCCCGCGCGCGCCGGGTTTCTTCAGCTTTGAGCGTTTCTTCGATCGTAAGCGTGCCTGCACAGCACAGCACCTGCACCCTCCTCGTCTTGCAGGGTCGCGTGTTTTCTACTCTCTTCTGTACGTAGGATCAAATATAATGATACTGGATGCGCTGAGCACGTCATGGCCATTGCAGAGTTTTAGAATGGGCCCGAGATTCAGAATTCGGAAATGCCGAATTTAGTTCGGCCCTGCCCGCTTTGCGATGTCCTGGCAATGCTTTGCTGGGCCAATGTCTCTCCTGCATGCAATTGCAATGTCTCATGGATTGGACCAAAAAAAAAACTCAATTAGGGTAGTCGGGAATTTTGAGCTACGCCTAGGAGCAAAGCTTCCCACGTCCGCCTAGAACCTTTGGTTTGGTGCTGAGTCTTGTCAGGCGTTCGTGAATTTGGACGTACTTTTCTTAAACAAAATTATTATTCATAGTTCTTCCTTTTCTTGCATGGAGAACAGGTTGCGTTTAGACCGGTCTCAGTAGGGTTTTATGGATGATTTCATACACATTAAAAATAGTGTCACATCAATTTTTTGCATGAAATTAGGAGAGATAAGAAAAACGTTTCATCCCCATAAAACATTTGAGCGCTGTTTCCAAAACGATGAAATCTTGGTGAAACCCCCATTGAGAGCGTCATTGCGTTTCATCTCATACAATACGTGTGGCTTAATTGAGGAAAACAAGAGAGAAAGAGAGATTATGTGGGACCACGAAACATATAAAATAAACTGTGCATTGAAACTGTACATTGAGAAAGAGATCTATTTCATTTGTGATTTACATTTATCTTGAAAACCGATAAATGAAACTGTGCATTGAGTTATAGACCACAAATGTTAAAGATCACTTTTATTTTTCCCATTCGTATTCAATATAAAGTTAACAACTCGGTGTTCAATGTCTCTTCGTTAAATGAACTACCGAATCTGCTGATTGTTTTCTTTCAGTAACCAGTAATTTTACGGGTCTCCAAATTAAAGCGAAGGTGGGTGGAGGCTTATTATGATTTTTGGTAATATTTAGTTTAGGGTGTCTAACGGTCCGGACGGACCAACCCGCATACGCCACGCTACACGATCAAGAAAATAAAGAGGTGCAAGACATACCAACAAGAAGAGATCCCGCATGCCTGTGCCTACATGTTGCCCCGCATGCTGGTGTGCATAGGCATGTAGTATAGTTGCACGTCTTTTTTATGTAGGCTGGGATCATCCACACTCACTTCGTTTTTAATACACATGGGATCGATGCATTCACTGGACCACCTCTGCATGCATCAATTTTCTGTGCCTACTAATGTTGCTACATGAAACATTTATGCAACATAAGTCTGAAATAGGTGAAACATTTTGCAACATATATTTGCAACATATGTATATAGCAATTGCAAATATGTGTATAACTACAATATATATAACATTTTAGATAAAATACTTATAACATACATCTGAAACACTTTTGTAACATACATCATTTGAAACACTTTGAATAGACACACTTGCAATATATGTATATAGCTACTAAACCATATGCAACATTTATATAAAATACTTGCGACATAAGTTTTAAATCAATGAAATATTTAAAATATACAATTGCAACATGGGAACGTATGCTATGGAAACCAGGTTCCCGTGGAAACTATGGAACTCGCACGTGGATCGCTGGATCTAAATCCGATGGTTATGACTAATGGTGTTGTGCACTTGTGTTGTATATGTGTATAACCATCACAATATATATAACATCAAAATATATATAACGTTTAAATGATATGTAAAATCCAACTGAAACATATGAACTATCCCTTAAAACGCATGAGCTTGATGACATAGAGCGGTGAAAAAATTTGGGCAAGCACTCAACTGCCCTCTCAGGGCACGTACAACACGTCTTTTTTACCGGTCTGTTTGATGGCTTTTTTGCGAGAAAGTCCTTCGCGAGGCAGGAGACGACTGAGGAGGGCGACTTGTGCTCCGAGGCCCGAAGGGACGAGGATGCCTGCGTTGTACCAGCTCGTCGCCGAGACACGGATCCGGTGCGGCATGCAAGAAGGATCAATGGCGCCAAAATCCCTCTCCCCTTCCATATACATGTTGCTCCCTTGTTTTTCACCTTGCGCAAATCCAAAACATCGATTGAGCGCGGGGGCGGCGGCGACCGCGAAGCCGGCTGCCACGGAGGCCACCACGAAGCCCAAGGTAGCAGCAGCGGCCATGGAGCTCAAGCATGCTGCGTCGACGAGGAAGGCCATGGCTTCCTCCTTGGGTGCATGTTGATAGATGTAACATTTCCTTTTGTTTTTTAGCCGATTTTGCTCCACCTTGCTACTGAAGGAGGGATGCTTGGCGATTCTGAACTTTGGTCATGAGCGCAATAGGTGTTTTTGTTTCATGTCTCCAAATGCAATCTCGTGATTTCAGTCTGTACCTTAACATATCCTGGTCAGTTCATAGATATAATGTTGCAAGTCATGAACTGTTATTTGATTCTGAATAATTCAAAAGATTGTTAGGGTAACATAGGAAGCCACCAAGCTCCTCCTGATTATTTGGGTGTTCTGAATATACATGCAGAACTTTGTTGGTGGAAAATAATGGTATAAATTGATTGCTTTGGAGTATAAACTGAACTCAGCTTGAATTATTGACTTTGGGTACAATTCTGTTTAGCTGACTGATTCAGGTACTTTCTATCGAGTGTTCTGAAGAGCAGGAAGGTGGAGCATGTACTAGAGTGGCTTATTCAAGGCACAGGACACAGATGGTCTATTTGTCAAAGAGCTGAAGTAGCTGTGAAGGTGCAGAAAGACGGTGCTTGCCACTAATAACTTCTCTGAAGAATTGAAGTTGGTGAGGTGGGTTATGACAATGTGTACAGGTGCAGTGCTTAGTCATTGGTGACTTACTGTTCTTTACTAATGTGTGCATGTTGCTGTGAAGCTGATGCAAATCTGTTGTTAAGACTGCTACTGTGGAGACTGAAATTATCTGATTGCCATATCAAGTATTTATTAAGCTTGTTGTGAGCTGATATGAGGATGTTGCGTACTTGTGTTGATCTTTCCGGTGAAATTTCATTGAAGTCAAATTTGTAGCAGTTGGCTGCGCTATGGAAAGAAAGAAAAAAAGATAAAGATGTTGCAATTATATTCATTTTATCATGTATAAACTAGTGTTCACAATTGATCTAGATTACATGCACAATAATAAACAATGTGTAGACAATGAAACAGACACACCATTGTACGACCTGTCTTTTTAATTGTCTCTATGGTAGATTCGAGACACATAGAGACGACCTCCCATCTATGGGTTGTACATGACAGACACACCATTGTACGACCTGTCTTTTTAATTGTCTCTATGGTAGATTCGAGACACATAGAGACGACCTCCCATCTATGGGTTGTACATGCCCTCACTTGCAAGTCCTCTCACAAACTTCCAACAACGCATGCACGAGCCCCAACACGCCACGCAAGTCCTACTCTGAGTGACTGGCTGCACACTACCCCGCGCTGCTGCACCCCACGCGTGAGCGATAGGAGCCGCACGTGCTTCCATCCGCTGCCTCACCTGACTATAACTGTGTATCTTTTTTTTCTGCATGCTTTGTAGGTTTTTATGCATTTTGCACTTGCTAATTATGCATTGTTATATGATAAAAACTTTTGTATCAATGTATCTTGATTCAAATTTTAAAATTTTAGAGAACATCGGATCGTCTACCTGTTTCTATGCTCACAGTCACATGATTCTATACTGCATTAAATACCTTAAACCATAAAGTTATGAATTTCAATTTTTTTTAAAAAATATTCAAAATGAATCTTGAATCATGCATAAAAATGTCAGGATTCAAATGGTGAAAATCATTTTTGAATTTTATGTTTCGTTCGAGAGTTATCGCGAAAAATGAAAGAAATTGGATTGGATTCCTTGCATGCAGGCATACGTCAGTACTATCAGACTGTGTCAGGTGAGATGTCCATCCCGTAAAGAGATTTTATGCAGTAACAAATTTAGTTTTATACATTCAACCACTGGTTTTTATGCAATATCGGTGAAAAAAATTGTGCAACGCGACCCAGGATTCTACGCATCCGGTCCGGTCTGTTGGGCGCGCAGCAGTCCCCTATCTACACGCGCGTCACACTAATACAAAGACATACTATACAGGTGGTTGAAAATCCATTTTCACAGGCGTTTTCCAGCACCATCTGTGCTGGGGGCCAGTGAAATGGAACAACAGCACAAACGGTTAATTGTGAACCGCCCGTGGAAATCGATTTTAACATACGGTTCACAATTAACCACCTGTGTTGTTGTAGACCAGTTATATATATATATTATTAATTATAATTATTATATTATTAAATTAAATTTATACATTAATATAGGAACATGCAATTATATTATTAAATTAAATATATGCATATACATTAATATAGCAACATGCAATTTAGATATTTCATACATACACTTATATACATCAAAGTTTCGTGCTCATAAACATAGAGTTGCAAGCGTATCACACATTACATACATCCAAGTTTGCACAGGTAGTCTAATAACTATTCCGAGTTAGTTTTAGCCTAGAAATCTCTGTTAGCACTCGGTACTCTGGCTTCGATAATTCACTCTCATGATCATGATACCTCCCTGCTTCAATAGAAAAGGCTCAGGTCCTCAACTATGTTGTACAAAGTACGTTCGGTGATGCGCTTTGCCTTGTCTTCCTTATATTCCTGCAAAGAAAGTTTGTCTATACCATATATTTATAATTTGCACCATTATTAATATCAGAACTACATACACGACTATTACTTGTATTACCTTGGAAGGGTTGCTGACGTATCGACCGGTCTCTCTCATGTGCTCGCACACGTAGTATCCACAGAGGACGGATCCAGGTGGTTGCTTGTGGCACTATATAATGGGAAAGTGGATATTTATACATGCAACCATGATCCTATGTATAGTACATATATGCTTTATATTCATAAGAGTAAATTTTCACCAACTTACCGGCCAGTCATGAAAAACTTGCAATGATGCACCTTCGATGTTGGACTCGCACTTTTCACCTTTTATCTTATAAAACCTATAAGCCCTATGATCTCGAATAGAATCACTATATTAATTATACACAAACTCTCATAATATAAAAGTAAAAATGCATATCTCGACTTACAGCTCTAACATTTCAATGAATTTTGCATAGCTTGATGGCGGGTAATTTGCGGAGTCTAGTACCAGCACCCTTTCGTCCCTAGGATAAATGAAAAGGCAGATCCAGTGGTCCCTGCACGAATCAAATTCATGATGCATTTGTGTATTCAAATCAAATTCATGATGCAAATATGGAAACTCACACATACCCAAAGTGGTACGGGGCCACTACCGATTCCCTATGTTGATACTTGAGCAATGACATTCCAATGTAGAAGGCGTTCTGGGATTCATACGCCAACTTCAACTTTGCGATTTTCTTGTCCCGTTCCTCACCTTCTAAGCCCAATAACTCTATGTTGTCATCTTCGATTCTGAAAGTGTATCGTTCTTCGCATATATCAATTGGGTTCAGATAGCCAATCCTTTCATTGGCACAATAATTGAAATCTTGCCCATAATACAACTCCTGCCGATCATATAGCATTCTGCAAGGCACATGTGCAAGTCAGATATTGAACATTGACGCAACTATAATGCATTTTAATCTATGTAACACTTACAGTGCAAACGTTGTTACGATCTGTACGTCCAGTCTCTCGAGGTTCATCATCAACCAAATGTCTTCAAAGTTAATGATGCACATATTATTTTCACTTAGAAATGCCTTTTTGGGATACACACGTTGATGGTGTCGATGCCAACAGAAGATTGGCTCTCATATACCAGTCATGCAACTTTTTTATATTGCTTGGAATCTTTAAGAGTGTCTGCCGCTTGAGTAGAGGCCTTCCCAACACAAAATTTTTAGGGATAGACTTGTAATCTTCTGCAGTTGGGACCTTGATAGTGCAAGGAATTATCTTAGGCACCAGCTTCGCTGACTTCTGAAGCTCAGACAACTCAACAACTTCTGAAGTGCATTTCTGTCCAATTCCTTTTAAAAATTTGGCTGTCCCAGCTGTTTTCTTCTTTGGCTCGTAGGTGGAAACCAACTTGGGTACCGGAAATTTCTTTTTTGGCGGTGGTGTTGGCTCCTTGCTTTGTGGCAGAGGATCTTCGGGTTGTGGGGAAGTGTAACACCCTGATTTAATTTTCCCCAATTTAATTTAAGAAATTAGAAACTAAATAGGTTGGCTAGTTTATTAGAGGAGGAAAAATAAAATTTATTTATCATTTTCATGTTGCATTCATGCCATGGCATATTTTATTGGGTGAAAAAGAATGTTATTTAAACCCGAACAGGGCGGATCGAATTTATTCTATTTAGAAAAAGAAACAAATGGTTTATAAAAGTTTATAAATTTTCAAACTCAAAGTTTTGTTTGGAAAACCTAGGGAAAATATTTGCAAAGTTTTCAAGAGCTATTTGATTTCAAACTGTTTTAAGAATTGGATTTGAAATGAATTTGCAAAAAGGTTTGAAAAGAAAAGAAAAAGAAAAGAAGAAAAAGGGCAAAGACCTCCCTCCTCCTTCTTTTCGGCCCAGCCGGCCCGCAGCTCTCTCCCTTCTCCTCCAGCCGGCCCAATCCACCCCTCCTCCTCTCTTCGCGCGCGGCCCAGCCCGCTGCCTCCCCACTCCCTCTCGGTCCCCAGCCGGCCCAGCGCTGCGCTCCCCTCGCTCTGGCTGACAGGCGGTCCCTCACCCTGTCTCGCTGACGGGTGGGACCCACCTGTCAGAGGGTCGTCCCCGACCTCCCGACAGACCCGGGCGCGCCGTTACAGCCGTCGCTCCGCCCTTCCTGGCGCCGTGCCTATCCCAAGTCCCCTATCCCCATAATAGGGAGCGCCGCCGCAGTCGCCTTGCGTCTTCCCCATCCTCGAGCCGTCCTCGCCGACACCCAAGCACGGAGACACCCGCAACCCTAGCCGCCGCCACCATAGTCACCACACCCGAGCTCGCCACCACTCACGGGACGAACCACCGGCCTCAGTCTCCCCTCCTTCGGCATCACCGACGAACACCGCGACCGGGGGACCCTCCCTTGGCGAAAGCTCCGCCGGAAACTCCACTGCACCACCACACCGGAGCACCAAGGCACCGCCGCCGCAACGACCCCACGCCATCAGCCGTCCCTGGACCTCCATCGGCACCGAGAGCACCACGTACGGACCCGCGGTGAGCTCCTCTTTCGATTGAATCTTTTTCCCGGGTCTCTACTAGTCTATAGCTCGGTTCCGAGGCGCTCCGGCAAAGCTCCGTCGCGCGGAGATGTGGCGCCGCCGTGTCTGTGCGCCGCCGGCGGCCGCGTGATCTCCCCTTCTTTTCCGGCCCTCCGATCCAGAACAAACGGCCGAGATTAGATCCAAACGCGAACCGGTATGAGCCGGGTGCACCAGCGTCGTGATCTCGGTCCACGGCGCCACGTCAACCGGTCCATCGCCACCGCGACGCACCGCGCCAACGGCTGCTCGACACGTGGTGCCACGCCAGCGCCGCGTCAGCCACCGCCCCGCGTCAGCGCCCACTTTGCTAAAGAACCCCTGAGTTTCACCAAAACAAACCCGCCGTCCATCCCTACTGTGCGCTGAGTCTGTGTATTTATTCGTTTTGGACCCTGCGTTTTCCTGGAAATGAGGCGCGGTCCACCCACAGCCGATCGCCCCTGATCTAATCTCCGCCGGCCATCGCCAGATCGACGGCCGAGAATAGCCGATACCCCTTCGCCGATGCGCTTTTGTTAAAGAGCCCCTGCCTTTTCCGGAAATAAACCCGCCGTCCACATACACAGTATACTGAGTCACGGGTTTCTTCCGTGTTTGCCCCTGTGATTTTCCTGATTTGAGGCCCGGTCCAGTGCCATTTCATTTTCAGTTTTTATTTATTTGAATTACGAAAATGAGTCCAATCTAATTACAGTTTTGCCACTCAGATTCAAATGCTCATAACTTGCTCATTTTAACTCCGATTCGACCCTTTCAACTTGCGTTAGATTCATAATTCCGTTCTCTACGCAGTAGATCTATTAGTTTACTATTTTCATACTGTTTGTTGTACTGTTATTCATTTCGATTTGTATGTGCCATGTATGTTGATTGGTCCAGAGAGTGCGGAGTACGAGGACGCTCCAGACCATCCTTGCGACCCAGTTGATTCGACCCAGTCCGAAGGCAAGTGTCCTTGAACATCTTGCACCTACTTTATTTTACTTTTGGTATTAGAGTAGTTAGATCTTGTAGATGCATGCTTGTCATTAATTTGAATCCCATGTTAGGGTTTACTAGAATTTGTTTATGTTACCCTTGTCGCCTGTTCTGGGATGTTCGGGTAGGTGTCTTGCTTAGCCCTGCAGTCATGGTTGGGATGGGAGATTAAAATGTTTATAATCTTGATTAATGAACTATGAAACGAATGTGGTCATGGTAATTTTGTAGTAACATGGTTATTAGGTAAATCCGGCAGGATGGACCCGTATTGGTGGTTTTGTGCCGTGGGACTCGGCAGCTGCTTTTGGTTTTTGGTTCGGGGCTCGTGCTAGACATATCCTGCCTGGATCCCTAGGACCCGGTTCTCAGAGCATGTAACCCGGCTTGACAGCGCAACCATGAGATCTGGATGGGCTGGACCTGGCCAAGTAATTAATTGCCTCCAAGTTGAGGGTTTACACGGGGTCGGATTTGTGGCACAAGAGGGGGCTTCTGCAGTGGTGCGTATATCCACTGTTAGCGGTGAAACCTTAGTGAACGTGTAAAACGGACTTGGAGGGAGTTTTGTAAAGGCCTTGCAGTGCAACCTGCTATACACCTCGGCAGTGTTTAGCGTGACGGGTAATGCACGACTCATGGGTAACGATGTGCAACCTCTGCAGAGTGTAAAACTGATATATCAGCCGTGCTCACGGTCACGAGCGGCTTGGACTTCTTTGAGATTAGTTGGTTACTGGTTGGTTTTGGGTTCGGGTCATCCGATGGACTTCAGGTGCGGTTGCCTGATGGACTTCAGGTGTTGGTTGCTCGGTGTGACTCCGAGTGTGGTTTGCTCGGTGCGACTCCGAGTGTTGATACTTTTCTACAGAGTCTGTCTATAACCTAGTAAATAGGTGCATAGGATTAATAGGATTAATAGGGTGTGTCGCTTTAGGCGCTTGAGTCAAACAAAGTCAGCCTACCTTTGTTATAAGCCTCATAAGCATATATTTCCTACACTTGCGGAGTACATTTCGATGTACTCACCCTTCCTCTTTGTCCCCCTGCTACCCCACCCAGACGCTGGAGACTACGCGTACGAGGAGCAGGAGTATCCAGAAGACGGAGGCTACGACCCTGACGACCTGTACTAGGATGGCGCTACCCCCGGTCGACCTTCCTGTGGAGTGGAGTCCAGATCTTCCGCATCTTCATCAGAGTTTATTTTAGAGTCAGTTTCGTGAGAGTCTGTACTTTTCTTTCAGACCCGAGGGTCATTTTTGTAATAAAGTTCGATATTATTAATAAAGCATTGTTTTGATATTTACTGTGATGTGGATATATGTATGAAAATTGATCCTGGCATACATATATTGTGCTCCAATTTTGTTCTTAAAATTGGGGTGTCACAGGAAGGTGGGGAATTCAATGGTGGTGTCTGTGGCAAAGGCAACGATTGTGGCGAAGATGGTGCTGACTGTGGCGGAGGAGACGACTGTGGCGGAGGTGGTGCTGACTGTGGTGGAGGAGATGACTGTGGCCGAGATGGTGCTGACTGTGGCGGAGGTGATGATTGTGGCGGAGAAGGTGCTGACTTTGGCGGAGGTGATGATTGAGGGTCGAGAATAGACTGGGGAGGCGATGGTGGGTGGTCATGAAGAGGATCGGTAGGTCCTGATGACTCCAGAGTGGGTTGCTCCATCAGCTGAACGTCCCGCCTAGGCCAAAGGATGAAATTGTTTATAGCCTGTCCGAGTTTCTCAATGTCCTCTGGACCGGGGATGTCTAGAATCTCATCCTCATATCCTTGAACCACGGTCGATACTTCTACTCTGCAGTAGTCTTCGGGAATGTCAGCACCATGGTATTTGCATCCTGGGACCGCTTTGCCCTTGGCTACTTCCCTTGTACGATGATTGTTAATGCCATATCTTATGATCAGGGAGCACGACATGGGACCAACAATGTCATCAACCGGATAGTGAACTTTGTTCGCCGTAGATGCAACACTGCTTGGAATGTTGGTTGCACATTGTGACACCACTGGGACTAGCTACATTTGGGGTACCTGAACGCTAATCTGTTGATTTGAAACCGGACTCGCTAGTTTTTGCATCAACTCAGGAGGAGGATTTTCTAGCAATTTTGCCATCATCTCCGTGAACTCTTTCTTAGCCTCTTGCTTTAAATAACTTGCCATTTCTTCCTTGTATCGATCACATTTCTTATACTCACCTTGCCACTAAGGGCCGAATCCATCCTTCCATCCCACTTTGGATGAGATGCCTCGAACACGGCCAGGATGCTCAGGGTTACCGAGTCTCGCAGTAAGGATGTCCCTCTCCCTTCGTGGCTTGAGAATTTCCCTTCCTGCGTCTTGGCCGCCACCGCAAAGATGCTCTTTGTTGCTTCTTCAAACATTGGGTCGTCAAAGGACACACCGCTCTCAGTTTCCTTTGGTTTTCGAGCAAGAATCCAATTTGCCGACCTTTCACCAACTTGCTCGGACAGCGCTGGCAACCCTACCGCCTTCTTCGCAGCCTCTTCTTGCCTCCATTTGGGAACCTGTCGCTGGTAACCACCTGTGCCTAGACGGTGGTGGTATTTGTTCTTCTTAGTGAGAGCAGAGTTGGCTTCGCAGAGAGTTAAGAAATCTGGCTCTCTCCTATGCTCTAAAAAGATCGCCCATTGTCATTTAGTAATGTTGTATCTGCTTGTAGGGTCCAACCCTCTCTTTGCAAACTTGATATTCATCTCCGACCTCCAGTTTCAGAAACTGATTGCACACTGCTTCATTGTGTATTCCTTTATCAGTGCAGGTGTGTTTCAAGGAAACAGGAACCTCGTCTTGATTTTATCCCAAATTTTTGTCTTGTCATCATCTGACACACTGGACCACTGTCGAATAGTGATGTCAAGAATGTCCCTAACATAGAAACCAATGGTGTTCCAGTACTTAGGTAGGGCCTCCTCAGGAGCTAGGGTTTGTCCGATCGGGCTAACATCTGAGATGGCATATACGTTGTCTGGAAACTTGTTTAATCCTCCTCGCCTCGTTTCAAATTGCTCCGCTTTCTTTTCCTTGATCTCTTAGTGCTCGTCGTGGTGGTCGGTTCCGGTGCATCTTCGGCTTGTGCCACTTCGTGTTGCCAAATCAGTTCTTATATTTGAGACATTGTCTCCTGAGTATAGACATTGTGAATCGTATAGATGAGTTTATATATAGACATTATGGATCGAAATTATGTAATTACATACAAACATTATAGATCCAAATCATGTAATAATAGACAAGGATTACCTCATCGGCTTGTGGATTATAATCAGGGTCACGTTCTAATTCACGACGAGCCTTCCTCACTTCGGGAGGCTCCATGTCATCGCTAACACTTTCATATTCCAAAGTTTCGTCCCCTGTGGCTTCACCCGTTTGGTGGGTTCCTTGTACTTCCTCCGTGGGGTCGGACGACCCTAGGACTTTGCCTGTTTGGTGGGTCACTTCTTTCATCATGGGGTCGGACTCTGGAGCTTGTTCCGTATGTTCAGATCCTAGGGCTTGGTCCTTGCGCGAAGAACTCATCGCGACAAACTGACATAAATATATAATAATATCACAAGGAGATCTAGCTATGGTATGAAGAAGTTGCGACAAACTGAATAATTTTATAAAAGAAAAAAGAAAAAACATGACATTTCATATTTTTCACAGCATCTATACAGTTAAACAAAGCTAACAAAATTGGATTCACATTTTTTTATTCCTAGAATTATATATGTATTAAACAAACTATGAGGCATATATTCAATTTAAATCATTTTAAATATGTATTTCACGAGAGAAATAACACAAAATTTATTTTATTATTTTTTGACCAATATTTCCCAGGATATGAATTTTTGAATGATTATATAAAAGAAAAAAAATATGGCATTTCATATTTTTCACAGCTTCTACATAGTTCAATAAAGCTAACAAAATTGGATTTATATTTTTTTGGTATTCCTAGAATTATCTATGTATTAAACAAACTATGAGGCATATATTCAATTTAAATCATTTTGAATATATATTTCACGAGAGAAACAACATAAAATTTATTTTCATTTATTTATGTATACATCTTGTTGAGGAAAACAAAATAAAATTTATTTCATTATTATTGGACCAATATTTCTCAGGATATGAATTTTAGAATGATTATATAAAAGAAAAAAGAAAAAAAAGTCAGCCCAACTCCTGGCCATGCCCCTCCTCTCCCTCTCTTCCTCTACAGCCCACTCCCCGGCCCATTCCCCTCCTCTCCCTCTCTCCCTCCTCTGCTTCCACGCGCGCGGCCGCCGCCCGCCGCAGCCATGCCAGCCGTCGCAGTGCGCCCGCCGCCGCGCGGGCACACTGCGGTGGCGTCCACCGTGCCGTGCGCCCGCGGCCACCGTCCACCGGACGGACGGAGCCGGCGGTGGCCGCGAGCCACGCCATTCCCGCCGCCGCGCGCATCGCCGCCGCCGAATGCGCAGAGAGAGAGGGAGGAGGAGGAGGAGGAGAGGACTCACAACGACGACCGCGACGGCGAGCGCAGCGGAGAGGGGACGGTGGCGTGACGATGAAGCGGCGACGGAAAATTTCGGCAGCCTACCGGCGTGTCTCTTTCAAATGAACTGGCGCTAGGACTTAGAAAATTTTTTGGGGTGACGAGTTGACCTATATAGGGAGCCCATTTCTACAGGCGGTGGTCAATACCAACCGCCTATAGAAATGGTTTTTACAGGCGGTTGGTATTGACCACTGCCTGTATTAACTAATTTCCATTTTTTAAATACATTTCCAGATATTGTTTAAATGATTCAAAAATCCATATCTTAAAAAATATTAGTCCAAAAATTATGAAATAAATTTTGTGTTGTTTCTCTATAAAAGATCTACATGTTAAAAATATTGGTCCATAAATTTTGTGCTTCATAATCTTTTATGATCAAAGATTTGAAATTTAAAATTTGCAGATGAAATATGGCACACTTAATGACCTCTATTGAGGAAGTGTTGAATACCAAAGTTGTAGGTAACAACATAATGCACATCTTTTGTATAGGACATCCCTTCATTTATTATATTTTTTATGTTCAAAGTTTTGAAATTCAAATTTTCAGAGAGTTTTGTGCGGCTAAGGGATTTAAAACTGGCTCTAATGAGAAAGGTTTGAATACCAAAGCTGAAGGGGACACCATGATCTACAACTTTTGTTTTGGTCATTACTTCATTTGACACTATTGTACCACACGTTGTCCATATCTACTCCAATCTTCCGTAAAACTCACTTAAACTCTCTAAGAGATGTGCCCACTTGTGAAGCATCTATATTATCACTTTATTCAAATCATTTTATTCTTTTTTCTGGAGTTTAGTTGGCCAATATATGCCACCATACCAAATTTGAGGATTTTTTGAAAAACTAGTGAATTACTGGATTTTTTTAAGTTATAGGAATTTAAAAGCCCGATAATTCGCAGATGAAATATGGCACAGTTAATGACCTCTAGTGAGGAAGTGTTGAATACCAAAGTTGTAGGTAACAACATAATGCACATCTTTTGTATAGGACATCCCTTCATTTATTATATTTTTTATGTTCAAAGTTTTGAAATTCAAATTTTGAGAGAGTTTTGTGCGGCCAAGGGATTTAAAACTGGCTCTAATGAGAAAGTTTTGAATACCAAAGTTCAAGGGGACACCATGATCTACAACTTTTGTTTTGTTCATTACTTTATTTGATACTGTTGTACCACACGTTGTCCACATCTACTCCAATCTTCCGTAAAACTCACTTAAACTCTCTAAGAGATGTGCCCACTTGTGAAGCATCTATGTTGTCACTTTGTTCAAATCATTTCATTCTTTTTCATGGAGTTTAGTTGGCCAATACATGCCACCACACCAAATTTGAGGATTTTTTGAAAAAACTAGTGAATTACTGTTTTTTTTAATTTATACGAATTTAAAAGCCCGACAACTCGCAGATGAAATATGGCACACTTAATGACCTCTAGTGAGGAAGTGTTGAATACCAAAGTTGTAGGTAACAACATAATGCACATCTTTTGTATAGGACATCCCTTCATTTATTACATTTTTTATGTTCAAAGTTTTGAAATTCAAATTTTGAGAGAGTTTTGTGCAACTAAGGGATTTAAAACTGGCTCTAATGAGAAAGTTTTGAATACCAAAGTTGAAGGGGACACCATGATCTACAACTTTTGTTTTGATCATTACTTTATTTGACACTGTTGTACTACACGTTGTCCACATCTACTCCAATCTTCCATAAAACTCACTTAAACTCTCTAAGAGATGTGCCCACTTGTCAAGCATCTATGTTGTCACTTTGTTCAAATTATTTTATTATTTTTTCTAGAGTTTAGTTGGCCAACACATGCCACCAGACCAAATTTGAAGATTTTTTGAAAAACTAGTGAATTACTGGATTTTTTAAAGTTATAGGAATTTAAAAGCCCGACAACTCGCAGATGAAATATGACACACTTAATAACCTCTAGTGAGGAAGTGTTGAATACCAAAGTTGTAGGTAACAACATAATGCACATATTTTGTATAGGACATCCCTTCAGTTATTACATTTTTTATGTTCAAAGTTTTGAAATTCAAATGTGAGAGTTTTGTGCGGCTAAGGGATTTAAAACTGGCTCTAATGAGAAAGTTTTGAATACCAAAGTTGAAGGGGACACCATGAGCTACAACTTTTGTTTTGGTCATTACTTCATTTGACACTGTTGTACCACACGTTATCCACATCTACTCCAATCTTCCGTAAAACTCACTTAAACTCTGTAAGAGATGTGCCCACTTGTGAAGCATCTATGTTGTCACTTTGTTCAAATCATTTCATTCTTTTTCCTGGAGTTTAGTTGGCCAATACATCCACCACACCAAATTTGAGGATTTTTTGAAAAACTAGTGAATTACAGGATTTTTTAAGTTATAGGAATATAAAAGCCCAACACCTCGCAGATGAAATATGGCACACTTAATGACCTCTAGTGAGGAAGTGTTGAATACCAAAGTTCGCAGGGTTGTTGTGTCTCCCGTACAAACTGAAACCCGCCATCAACCATATCTTCACCATCGACGTCGATGTTCGCAGGGTTTCCAGTTGTATAAGGCGCAGAGCTACCCTCTCCATGCTTTGTCCAAATCAAGTAATCATTCATAAATCCTCGGCGGACTAGATGAGAAAGGATTTGTTGAGTGTTATCAAATACAACAATATTTCTGCAGTCCATGCACGGACAATGTATGTGTGTCTTCTTTGTTCTCCAAGCATGGTTCTTAGCGGCATCAATAAACCTATGGACCTTAGGTATAATGGATCTAGTCTTGATAACTTATACATCCAGAATGACCTCTCCATCATTACCTGTAAAAAATACAATAAATTAATTGAAATCAATGTAAAAAAGTAACCATATCTAGAGATTATATATTTGCTAGGTGAAACCCTAGATCTAAAAAGTGAATCATCAAATTGAGCAAGAATGAGCAAATTGAGGCAAGAGGGACACAAACTAACCTTTCTTGTTAATCTCCTTCCAAGAAATGAAGATCAAAACCTCTCCCCTTGTATTTTGTAAAATCTGGACCTCCAAAATCACCTCCAATGGAAGGTGGCGGCGAGAAACAGTGCTACTCGGGGAGGAAGAGGGGGTATTTATACCAGAGATAACACAGGCGGTTAGCTAGGAATTATTATTAGCTAGCGTTTAGAGTTTATTGGGGTTTAAAGTAAAAAACCTAAGTACCATAATTTAAAATACCTAAGTATCATTATTAAATAAAAAAACACAATATTCATAAAACATAAATACATAGTGAAAAAACAATTGAGAAATAAACAACATAATAAAAAACCTAAATATTATTAAAAACTTATATTTCTCTCTCTATATAAATACTCAAGAACACACCATTATACATGGAAACACGGAAAGATATCATGCATAAACTAAATTAAAAAGTAAACACGAAGCAGTATAGATAAGAGACATTATTTAACCATCTTAAGCAAGCTCACTCATTAACCTAGGTATTCTTCTCTCTCACTCATGGGTGAAACCCTAGATCTAAAAAGTGAATCATCATATTGAGCAAGAATGAGCAAATTGAGGCAAGAGGGACACAAACTAACCTTTCTTGTTAATCTCCTTCCAAGAAATGAAGATCAAAACCTCTCCCCTTGTATTTTGTAAAATCCGGACCTCCAAAATCGCCTCCAATAGAAGGTGGCGGCGAGAAACAGTGCTGCTCGGGGAGGAAGAGGGGGTATTTATACCAGAGATAGCACAGGCGGTTGATAACTCAACCGCCAGTGGAAATGGTGGTATTTACACAGGCGGTTTGGCTAAGCCAACCGCCACTGTAAATGCATTTCCACTAGCGGTTGGCTCGCCTGTATAAATGGTCCATTTACACTGGCGGTTAGGCCAACCGCCAGTGCAAATGTATTTCCACTGGCGGTTGTCAACTGTTCACTGCCCCCTTTTATATCATAGGCGCGTGATAACTACAACCGTCTGTGTTATGAATAGGGGGCGCCAGCTATGAGCAGTATTCTACTAGTGTCAGCTCCGTGGGGTATGGGTGGTTTGGTGGTGGTCTAGGGTGGCTGGTTGAGGCTTCCAATGGTTTAAGTTTCAGAAAATAGCGGGAAAACTTTTCAAGGGCGATTCACTAAAGGCGATTCACTAAAGAGAATCACTAGTGGAAATGGATTTGGATTTTCATAGGTGGCACAATTAAGCTAACCGTCAGTGGAAATCCATTTTCACTAGCGATTCTCATGTGACAGCCTATACAATGCTTCTATTTTCTCTAACCACAGCGCTATCGGTTTTGAAAAACACCATTAAAAATGAGTTACCAACCGCCTGTACAGTGCTTCTGTGTACAAGTGCTTTCACCCACTTCGTTTCTGGTTTCACGTCCTTATCAACACACGTCGACGGAAAAGGGACACCCTAGAGTGTCACGATCAGTGATCAATCCTAATAGAACTCCATCTGAAGGAACCCTGGTGAAAGGTCCAAATTGGCTAGAGGGGGGGTGAATAGCCTAATTAAAATCTACAAAATCACTTAGGCAAACACTATTAGTATAACAAATGGCGAAGCTTTTTGCACTAGCCTAATAGTGTGTTGCAAGCCACCTAACCAACAATTCTACCTAATATTTCTATGTCACAGAAACAACTAGAGCTAATATCTTAATGCGGAATAAAACAATCTAGCTCTAGCACAAGTATGATATATGTGAAAATATATGCAATAGATAAACTAAGCAAGCTAATCACAAAGAGCTACACAAGGTATATGACACAAAATATACAAGAGATAATATCTATACAAATGAAAGCTCAAAGTAAATACACAAAGTAAATGAGCTAGATAGAAGTGGTTTCACCAAGCCTTCGGGATCGTCTAGTAGAGAGCCAATCACCGGTGAAGTCCACTTGTGATGCCAATCACCAATAATATGAAATATAAAGACCAATCACCAAGATGTAGAGGCAATCACAATAAGCACACGGGACACCAAGATTTATCCCGAGGTTCACGTGCTTGCCGGCACGCTACTCCCCGTTGTGTCGACCAACACTAGGTGACCCGGTGGCTAATCGGCGCAAAGCCAAGCTCACAAAGAGCGCCACAAGGATCTACCACTAGTGAGGTAGCTCAATGACACGAGCAATCCACTAAGGATGCCTCTTGCCGCTCCGGCGAGGTGAGGCTCCAAAACCTCTCACAATCATGATCGGTGGTGGCCAAGAACAATCTCCTTCTCTTGCCAACAACACCACAATGCCTCCAAGCCGTCTAGGCACCGGCAAATGCCAAGAGTAACAAGAAAACTCAATGCCAATGCGACCACTAGATTGAACTCTTTCAAATCACCGCACTAGATCACTCAATCTCACTTGGTTTGAACAAATCAACCTGGGAGATGAGTTGGGAGGCTTGCCAAGGCTCACTAGAATGCTTAGGAATCAGAATGTGCAAGAGATATACCTAGCAAGCCGGCCAAGCCCCTTAAATAGGCCACACAAGTCGGCCTAGCCGTTGGACCCGAAACAGACGCATAGGACGCGCCGGTGTCGGGGCCATCGGACGCTGCCCCAGCGTCCGTTGCTCCGATGAGCACCACGTGTCCCTCTGCTATGAATTTAGCCCGTTAGATCCCAACGGTCATATCCTTTCGCGCGCTGGTTAAAGTGGCAACGGACGCGCCGATGCCTAGCATCGGACGCTCCGATGCCTCTGCTCAAGTCTGCGCAAAAACACCCTTACATCGGACGCGCCGGACACTTAGCATCGGACGCTCAACCCCTGCGTCCGATGGCACACCAGAAAGGTTCCAGAGAGGTCCAGAACGCATCGGACGCGTCCGATGGTTCTGCAACGGACGCAGGCCAGCGTCCGATGCTCCCTGCACAACACGCTCGCGCCACGTCATGACCATCGGACTCTGCAACAGTGTAAAACCAGCGTCCGTTGCCAGCGTCCGATGCTACCTCGTCAATAGTCAGAAGTTAGGGTTTGCCATCAGACGCTCGGCCAGCATCCGATGCTGCCGATTCCAGCGTCCGATGCCCCTAACTTGACATCTTTTCTTTTTCTAACTTCTACCCTTGCTCCCATGTGCTAACACCAAAGTGTTTCAACACTTGTGCACGAGTGTTAGCATTTTGCAAAGCATTTTTCAAGGGTTTTGTCAGTCACTCACTAGGTCTATAGCATCGATATGTTAGAGAACACCTAGTGGCACTTGAACATCGCATAAGCCGTGAATAATCTCCTCTTAATAGTACGACTATCTATCCTAAATGTGATCACACTCGCTAAGTGTCTTGATCACTAAAACAAAGAGCCCTATAGGTTATACCTTTGTCTTCGGGCCTCTTTGCTCCATCTCTTCTCTTCTTCTCTTGATTCACCAAAGGTAGAGCGCTTGATCACTTGAGATGTATATGGCCAACACCATCCTCCATGGTTGCCACCTTGCTAGCTCCACCACTTGGCTTGGTCTTAATCCTTCCTCATAAGCTACACACATGCTTAGCAATAGGATTAGACCAAATAGGTTTTATCAATTAGCCAAAACCAAACTAGGGCTTTCACCTGGATGCCTCCAAGTGATCCACCATCCTAACCTCCAGGAAGAGATCTCCAAAACAGCAATCCTTCCTAGATCGAACCAAGGCCAATCAGCATCAAATATTCAGCAAAGTACCAGAGATCAACTCTTCTAAATTACGTACATGATAGAAGTACAAATATTTTTCACCGTCAGTTTGAACCAAATGTTGTTGAAAAATACTTCTCATCTTAACATCATAATACAAACCGCCGTTGATGAAAATGATTCTTACTGCTAGCTTTTATTAATTACAAACCGGCAGTGAAAATCATTTCGTATTACGAACCAGATACAAAGTATCACCAATGGTTTTGCTCAAACCGGCGATAAAAATATCGTTTGTGAAAACCAATTCTACAGTAGTGAAGATTCCTCCCTTGGTGAAAATTCCAGCACCCAAGCACTTAGGAAATTTGGGGAGGATGTCATATACTACTCGGTCCCAAACGGTTTAACAACGAACCTAGACAATCACTCGTCCATATTTATTGTTAAAATGTCATTTTTTTTACGGAGGGAGTACACTATCTACGTTCCTTTGACTAATTATACTTTAAACAAACATTGATATCGCACAGTATGGCATAATCAACACAAAGTTGTTTGCTTAACTACTACTCGCAGTCATAAAAGTTCCCAAAACGCAGGTACAAGAAACACGGTACGTGGGACGTGGAATGGTCTCTGAGAAAGGATTTTCCACTGTTGGGACGAAAAATGTTCCACGTTCCCGGTACAGTAACGTCGTTCCCGTTACGTGGAACGTGACACCGTATCACGTTCCCGGTGACTATGCTTCGATCCCTACCAATGCTAAAAAAACTACGCTTGTCGACCTAAATCTGACTGTTTCCCACTATTTGTGTAAATCTAAATCAAGGGATGGATTTTCTTATAGAATTTGCAGACGAATTTTTTTCTTAACAACACGACACGGTTGGTTTCTCTAGTCACGTGTAATATTATAAGGATTATGCTAGTAGAAGACTAGTGCATGATAGATATATTCTAATATTTTATGATGACTGTAATAATTGTGTCATCACGATATTATATTATATTATATTATGTTGTGGCGCTTGATGCTGATCTGATGAAAAAGTATATAAAATAGGCATATTGGGTCCAATGGGTCGGTCAATCGATCTCTGCTCAGAAATTTCCCTATAAAACGGGCTACAAATATAGCAGATCGATAGGCTAACAACAAGACACAATTCGCTTTGTTTCATCCGGCAATACAATGGCAATGCCGTTCCTACTCCTCTCTATCATTGTCCTTCCTCTCCTGCTAACCACCTCCAAGAATCGCAAGCCATACTGCAATGGAAACTTGCTCCCTCCTTCACGATGGCCATGTCTCCCGCTTGTAGGCAATCTCTTCTGCCACTACCCTCCCACTGTCACTTCCCTCGCCGAGGTTCTTCGGCGTCTCCACGCTGCTCACGGACCGGTCGTCTCCCTCTGGGTCGGCAGCAAGCCAGCCATATTCATCTCCTGCCATGATCTCGCGCACCGCGCCCTCGTCCACATGGGCACCACGTTCGCGCACCGCCCGGCATCATGGCACAGCGGACTGAACAGCCACGGCGTGAACAGCGCCACCTACGGCAGCCGCTGGGGCCTGCTCCGCCGCAACCTCAGCTCGCACCTCGCGGCAGCGCATGTCAAGGATGTGCTCCGGTGGTCCGGCGATAGGCTCGTCAAGGTCCTCGAGTCGGCCGCGGCGGGGGAGGACGGCGGCGGCGTCGTTGCCCCATTGGAGACGTTCCGGCACGCCGTGTTCGGCTTCTTCGCCACGCTTTGCTTCGGCGAAGGCGTTGACGACGACATGCTCGGACGTCTGCGCGACCTGCATGCCGAGATCATATCGCTCATCGTCGAGCTAGACGCGTTCCACCTTGTGCCTCCATTCCTCCAGGTCGTATGCTATTTTCCCAGGTGGCGGAAGCTCTACAACGCTCAAAAGAGGCACCATGCTCTCGTGACCACTATCATCAGTGCTTGCCGAACAAGGAGCTTGTTGGACTTGGAGTTGGAGACCATGCTGCTGCAGAGCCCCGATGCTACGTGGATACCCTTCTAGGGCTTGAACTAGGAGAAGATGAGATGGCGAGCTTGTGCTGGGAGTACATGAACGCCGCGGTAAAGACCACGACAACGGCACTCGAGTGGATCATGGCACGCCTTGTCCTCCATCAGGTAACAAAATAACAAACGCGTGTACTGAAAAGATATAGATAGATCGATGTCATTTTGATTAGGATACAAGCATATATATCTTCGTTGTTCCAACAGGATATCCAGCAAAAGCTGCGGAACGACATCATCGCTAGGCGAGCCAGCGGCAACCACCACATGCTGACATGCGGTGAGCAGCTGAGGCCAAGGCCATTCCTGGAGGCCGTGGTGCTCGAAGCCCTGCGTCTTCACCCGCCAGCGCACTACCTCCTGGCACACACCACGGACAAGGACGTCTCCCTCGGCAAGCACGTGATACCCAAGGGCTCCGTTGTGAACTTCGGTGTCGCTGTCATTGGGCGGGATGCAGATTTGTGGACTGACCCCGACGTGTTCAGACCTGAGCGGTTCATGGAAGGCGGAGAAGGCTCCGGCGTCCACTGTACCAGCGGCGGCGGCGGCGGCGGCAGCAGCAGCAGACCGGAGACGATGAAGATGATACCGTTTGGTGCCGGGCGGAGGGCGTGTCCGGGCGCTGCGGTTGCTATGGCGGTGTTGCAGTCGTTTGTTGAGGATCTCGTCGTGCGGTTCGAGTGGGAACGGGCTACAACTGGTGGTGCCGTGGGGGAATCCGTTGACATGACAGAGAAGCTAGGGATTATAACCGTAATGAAGGTGCCATTACAAACCCACTTGGTTGTCAGACAAAATTCAATGAACAACGGTAGGTAGGCTACAACTGGTAGCGCGCTGTTAGTATGTGCATAGGTTGTAGCCTATTTGACAATAGTTGTAATTGCGTTGTTAATATTATGCATTTATATAAGTTTTGGCTGTACTCTACAGTATCCTACCTTCTCTCCGTCCCACAAATACAAGTTGTCCAAGCATTCAAAAAAATATACCAAAAAAGATGTCGTTTGAGGTTCTAGTATGTTTAGTGCCTATTGCAGAGTATCGCACATGTTCATCCATCAATTCCCTACCGGCACTACACGGATAAAAAAAATATAAAAAACAGATGGTGAGGAGTTTCGTATGGAGAGTGCATGTGAAAACGTGAAAAGTTGGTGTACGGAGTACTAGCTAGATCATTTGTTTATGCAAAATACTACTATAGCTAGTGTGAGTAGAAGACAACGGAAAAGAGCGAAAAGAAGGTTATTAATGAACATTTCATCTCATGTAACAGTAGTTTCATGATTGCTTATAGAGCTAATAAAGTCTTTTACCATCAACCCTGTGTCCATCATCCGATTACGTGTCCATTTTGGTAGAGGTTTGTTTCGATTAAAATAGCTTCATCAATGACTTTTCTAATAAAACAGTTTTTCTAGCTTCAGCTTCTCTATTTAGAGAAACGTTTGGCAAAACATCTTCTCCTGCTACATAAAATCAGTAAAATGTCTTCAGTACCCTTCTATTTTATTCTTTTTTTTTCCCTTTCATTGTTTTCTTCTCGGGGTATTCACAGCGCAGACTCTACCATAGAGTCTAAGCTCATTTATTACTTTCTATTTATAGTACTTCGTTGATATGACAGTATATTTATTGAAGAGACAGGGAGAACAATCAAGACTCCAAGTCTTATTTAGACTTTAAGTCTATGATATTTTCAAGGTAATAAATAGTTTTAGACTTTATACAGAATCTAGATTGTGAGTGCCCTTATAGATTTTATCTTTTCTTTATTCTCTCTCTATCTTATCCTTATCGAACGCTCATCCTCGACCTCATCTCTTCTCTCGATGGCTCACCTATCTCAGACTTGCCTCTGCGTCAATGGACGCCGCCGTTTCAGGCTTGTCTACGCTCCAACAATGACAACGATCAGGCCCATCTTCTCCCCGCGAGGCCTTGTGCCCGATGCCGAACTTTGCACACACATTGAGGATTCTCCACTGCGCAAGTTCTGCCTCTCCACCCATGCCGAGGGCAATTTCACCCTAGGCCCACAAATCGGGGATGAAGCAAGGAGAAGCCGCAATTTTCAGCTTCGCGTCCGACCGATTCCTTCTCTAGCGCCATTTACGAGGCTTCACACACGAAGCGGAAACCTCTTGTCACATTTGGTTGGCAAGGAGGTGATGAAGATGATACCGTTTGGTGCCGGGCGAAGGGCGTGTCCGGGCGCTGCGGTTGCTATGGCGGTGTTACGCAGTCGTTTGTTGAGGATCTCGTCATGTGGTTCGAGTGTGAACGGGCTACAACTGGTGCCGTGGGGGAATCCGTTGACATGACAGAGAAGCTAGGGATTATAATAGCAATTTAGTGATGCATAAATTAATTCCGACAATAAGAAAAAGATAAACAACATGTATCGTAGATGTGAAATCTACCACTAGCAGTATGATCCGAGACATATCCCGGCTAGCGCTAATAACGTGAAGGACATGAAATAGAAGAGCAGTGAGATTAGAGGCATGCTTACAGTGGGGTTGTCGGCACTAGGAACTAGCGCAAAAGTAGACGAAGCAGACCGTTGATGAAGACCGGCGACGATCAGCGTAGAGGGAAGAAGACGTCCAACGAGCAGTCGCGACGGCGCTTCCCAAAAACCTTATACGTCCTCTACCCCGTGCAGGAACGCGAGGAGACGCAGGCTTTAGAGATCTTCTCTCCCAGCACCGATGGCACATCGGCGGCGGGATATGGTCGACAGCAGCAGCGCAGCACTAGGGCAGAGGGGAAGGAGAAATGTCGTATCAAGAGGACGACATCTCGTCCCTCTTTATACACACGCCGCAGCTGCATCTTTAGAAAGAGACAACCATGTAATCATAATATTAATGTGATTGAACCTATCATTAGTGTACGAGTCAATCACCATTAATACGAGAATAATTGCTTGCTAAAATAGGTCAGTGCAATTTTCTCCATGCATGCAAAAATATCGAGTGGCAAAAGGATACCGCGTACCCGCAAGGCCTCGGTCGGACCATTCACGCGCATGTTGTGCGCCCTGCGCGAGTCGCCTCGCCTCGCTCGGCCCGGCCCGGTGAGGCGAGGCGAGCGAGCACGTGCGTGAGTTTCTTCCTTTGCCTCTCCTCATCAATAGCTTCAACCAGTTGGAGATTGCTCAACTATATAAGTTGGCCTTTCTCCTTATAGAGTAGCAATGTGGGATTAAAGTCCTCCACCATATCATGCATATGTGATGGGCCTTTGGGATTTATTTGGAATATTTATTTGGGCCAGACCGAAATCTTCTAACAATCTCCTACGAGATCCCAGAGGCACTCTTCATCCTCTCTGTACCAAAGTACTGTTAATATACCAGCTATTCAGTGGAGACCGGTTAAGGTTGAACATCCACCTAGAGCGACAAGCTAGAATCATTCATAACTGCACAATAGACTATGCCTAGCAGTTTGGTGCGAACAAGCTTCACTTGACGTCTTGACTGATACTAGGCTGTCATTTGCCTACCCCGCGAGTGGAGCGTATAAGTCATACTCCTATCTCACTTCATGAGCTTCTTAGAGAATTCTCAAATCTCACAAACTGCAACTAATAGTTAAGCTCACATAGGTGTGTTCTTACACAGATACTCTGTAGGAGTGTTCTTATATAGATACTCTGTAGGACAATATCTTGCTATAAAGCCTCAGAACACATTAAGACAAAGTCATCCTGTCTTACAGAAATGAGAGTATTGTATCTCCAACGGAGTGAGTTAAGTAAGGATGTACTCTCCCGTCAACCAGCAGCTTGTTACTCCGGAGTTTCTCAATTTTCTGACAGACTTCAGTCTACGTTTCACATGTTTGTTGGACTTCGTGTTATCATGTCTATTTTTCAGCTTTGTAATAACTGTTTCGTTATCACAGTTTACGAGAATAGCAGAAATTGGTTTTTCAACCACAGGTAATTCCATCAACAGTTCTCTCAACCATTCAGCTTCAGTAGAAGCTGTGTCTAGAGCTGTGAGCTTTGCCTCCATTATCGATTTTGTAAGTATTGTCTGTTTACAAGATCTCCAAGAGACGGCACCACCTCCTAAAGTGAATATATATCCACTAGTGGCCTTTAGCTCATCAGCATCTATAATCCAATTTGAATCACTATATCCTTCAAGTACACCTGGGTACCCTGAATAGTGAATCTCATAGCTTATTGTACCATTTAGATAGCGCATTACTCGATCAATACCGCGCAAATGATCATCTCCTGGACTAGATGTGAATCTACTCAACTTGCTTACAACAATGAGATGTCAGGGCGGGTTGCGCTAGCTAGATACATCAATGAGCCAATAATCTGGGAGTATCTCAGTTGATCCTTTCCTAGCCTCCGATTCTTTTGAAGAATTCATCTAGGATCATAGGGTGTTGGAGAAGGTTTGTTATCCATATAGCCAAAGGAGCTCAAAACCTTTTCCACATAATGAGACTGCAAAAGAGTAATCTCGTTCTCGCCCTTATTAAGTTTAATATTAAGGATCACATCAGCTTTCCTCAAATCCTTCATGTCAAAGTTTTGAGATAAGAATGATTTTACATCATTAATCTCATCGATGCTTGTCCCAAAGATCAGTATGTCGTCAACATACAAGCACAAGATTACTCCTTTGCCCCCACCATAACGGTAGTACACACAAGTATCAGCTTCATTTATAGCAAACCCAGCAGAGGTTAAAGTATTATCAAACTTCTCATGCCACTGTTTGGGTGCCTGCTTTAGACCATACAAGGATTTGAGTAACCTGCACACCTTGCCCTCTTGTCCTTGTGCTATAAATCCATCAGGCTGATCCATATAAATTTCTTCCTCCAACTCTACATTAAGAAAAGTTGTCTTCACATCCATTTGATAAACAAGAAGACCATGGGAAGCATCCACGGATAATAACACTCGGATTGCAGTTAATCTGGCAACAGGTGAGTAGGTATCAAAGAAATCCTCATCTTGCTTTTGTGTGTAACCTTTAGCCACAAGCCTCGCCTTGTACTTTTCAATAGTACCGTCAGGCTTAAGCTTCTTCTTAAATACCCATTTGCAGCCAACTGGCTTACAACCCACTGGTCTATCTGTCACTTCCCAAGTACCATTTGCAAAATGGAGTCCATCTCGCTACGGACTGCATCCTTCCAATATTCTGTATCAGGCGATGCATAGGCCTTTGCAATGGTCATGGGTGTATCTACGAGGTAGACAGTGAAGTCTTCACCAAAGGATTTTGCAATCCTTTGTCTCTTACTCCTTCTAGGAGGTACACCACTGTCATCCTCTTCATTACCAATTGGGCTTACAATTGGTTCAATTATGGGTATGAGTTCGGGGGTAAATTCAGTTGACGAACTAGGCAAGGAATAAGCACCTTTCATCGGAAATATATTCTCAAAGAAAGTAACATCCCGTGACTCTATAAGTGTATCAAGTAAAATATCAGGCGTCTCTGATTTTTCACTAAAAACTTATATGTCGTGCTGTGGTACGCATATCCCAAAAGAACACAGTCAACGGTCTTAGGTCCGAGCTTGTGCTTCTTATTAATTGGTACGCTAACTATTGCCAAATAGCCCCACGTACGTAAGTAATGTAGTGAAGGTTTTCTTCCTTTCCATCCCTCATACAGAGTCACGTCACTATTTTTAGTGGGAACTCTGTTTAGAATATGACATGCTATCAAAACAGCCTTCCCCCACCATGCCTTAGTCATACCGGACGTTTCTAACATGGCATTTACTAAGTCCATTAGTGTCTGGTTCTTTCTTTCGGCAACCCCATTAGATTGAGGTGAATATGGAGGTGTCCGTTCATGAATTATTCCATTCTCCGAACAGAAGAGATCAAACTTATTGGAAAAATATTCACCACCACAATCAGACCTAACACGTTTTATTTTCTTTTCCAATTGATTTTCCACCTCAGCTTTATAAGTCTTAAAGCATTCTAACGCCTCATCTTTAGTTTTTAGAAGAAACACATAACAGTATTTTGTTGCATCATTAATTAAAGTCATAAAGTATTTTTCCTCCCTTTGTCAACACACCATTCATTTCACAAATATCAGAATGTATGAGGTCTAATAATGTCGTGCGCCTCTCGTCTACAGCCTTGTGTGGCTTACGAGGTTGCTTCGCTTGCACACACGCTTGACATTTAGAGCCTTTAACGGTCGAAAAATTCAGAATTAAATTCATGCTGGATAGGCGCGTCATACAACCAAAATTATTATGACACAAACGTGAATGTCATACATCAACCACTGAATTGTTCGAGTCACAAATATGGTTCACCATTTTATTACAAAAATCGGAGAGAGAAAAGCGGAACAAGCGTCGCTATCGTAGCATTTGCCAATGAATTGGTCATATCTCGAGATGACTACTTTATTTGACTCAAATACCAGTTTGAATCTCATCTCGACACAAAAGGGATCCACTAACGAGGTTCTTCTTTATTGAGGGGACATGCTGCACGTTCTTGAGCCGCACGATCTTTCTCGAAGTGAACTTCAGATCGACCTAACCAACACCAAGAACAGTAGCATGCGAGCCATTCCCCATCATGACGGTTGAACCTCGTGCATCCTGGTAAGATGAAAACATCGAGATATCAGTACATGAATATTGGCCCTTGTATCTATCCACCAATCATTAGACTGGCATACAGAAAATACACTAGGTAAATGATTACCATATCCAGATTCGCTAGGATCACTAATAGTCACGTTGGCAGATTTCTGCCCTTGCTGATTCTTCTTTCCTTTGCGGTTCTTGCACTTCTTGGTGAAGTGCCCAGTCTCACCACAAACGAAGCACATAACCTCGTCCATGTTCATCTTCTTCTTCCTGAACTGAGTAGTCTGATTAGACATTTGCTTGTTCTTACCAGCGTGTTGCATCACGTTGGCACTGGACTGCCCTTCAGGTGCTCTTGGTGGCGCATCCTTTGCCCGAGCCTTCTCTTCAACATCAAGATCAGCCAACAAATCTTCAACAAAGATTTTTTATCTTTTATGTTTCAGAGCTGTGGCAAAGTTCCTCCATGTAGAAGGCAACTTGGCAATAATGCCACTCGCCACAAATTTATCAGGGAAGACATGCCCAAGCTGTTCGAGCTCCCTCACAATAAGTTGGAACTCATGATCCTGTTCCACGACAGAACAGTTATCAACCACTTTGAAGTCGTGGTACTGCTCCATCACGTACAGCTCTCGCCCAGCGTCTGAAGCCGAGAACTTATGTTCAAGTTCCTCCCACAGTTCAACAACACTCTTGATGTTCATATAAACATCACACAGCTGGTCAGAGAGAACGCTAAGAATGCATCCGACGAAAATCATCGTAGCCGCAGTGAAATCTTGCACCTCTTTCTCAGATCTGAGAGGTAGTGCGGGAGGATCACTAACGACCCAAAATACGCCCATAGCCGTGAGCCACAACTGGGCTTTCGTCTGCCATCTCTTAAAATTCACACCAGAGAGTTTCTCCGATTTCATTGCATCAGTATATCTAGCCATCACTAAATGCCTATAAGGCTTTTGGACTGTTGGAAATAATAGCAATTTAGTGATGCATAAATTAATTCCGACAAAGAGAAAAATATAAACAACATGTATCATAGATGTGAAATCTACCAATAGCAGTATGATCTGAGACATATCCCGGCTATTCAACGCTAATAACGTGAAGGACATGAAATAGAAGAGCAGTGGGATTGAAGGCATGCTTACAGTGGGGTTGTCGGCACTAGGAACTGGCGCAAGAGTACACGAAGCAGACCGTTGATGAAGACCGACGAAGATCGGCGTAGAGGGAAGAAGACGTCCAACGAGCAGTCGCAACGGCGCTTCCCAAAAACCTTATACGTCCCCTACCCCGTGCAGGGACGCGAGGAGACGCAGGCTTCAGAGATCTGCTCTCCCGGCACCGATGGCACGTCGGCGGCGGGATGGGATCGACATCATCAGCGCAACACTAGGGCAGAGGAGGAGGAGAAATGTCGTATCAAGAGGACGGCATCTCGTCTCTCTTTATACACACGCGCAGTTGCATCTTTAGAAAGAGACAACCACATAATCACAATATTAATGTGATTGAACCTACCATTAGTGTACGAGCCAATCACCATTAATACGAGAATAATTGCTTGCTAAAACAGGCCAGCGCAATTTTCTCCATGCATGCAAAAATATCGAGTGGCAAAAGGAAGCCGCGCACCCGCAAGGCCTCGGTTAGACCATTCACGCGCATGTCGTGCGCCCTGCGCGAGTCGCCTCTCCTCACCTCGCCATGCCACGCCACGCCACGCTCGGCCCGGCGAGGCGAGGTGAGCGAGCGCGCGTGTGGGTCTCTTTCTTTGCCTCTCCTCAATAGCTTCAACCAGTTGGAGATAGCTCAACTATATAAGTTGTCCTCCCTCCTTCTAGAGTAGCAATGTGGGACTAAAGTCCCTCATACCATGCATGTGTGATGAGCCTTTGAGATTTATTTGGAATATTTATTTGGGCCAGACCCAAATCTTCTAACAGTCCCCCACCAGATCCCAGAGGCACTCTTCATCCTCCCTGTCCCAAAGTACTGTTAATATACCAGCTATTCAGTGGAGACCGGTTAAGGTTGAACATCCACCTAGAGCAACAAGCTAGACTCATACACAACTGCACAATGGACTAGACCTTGAATTGGCAGTTTGGTGCGAACAAGCTTCACTTGACGTCTTGACTGATACTAGGCTGCCATTTGCCTACCCCGCGAGTGGAGCGTATAAGTCATACACCTATCTCACTTCATGAGCTTCTTACAGAATTCCCAAATCTCACAAACTGCGACTAATAGTTAAGCTCACATAGGTGTGTTCTTACACAGATACTCTGTAGGACAGTATCTTGCTGTGAACACAAGGTTGATATGTACCCTTGTGGTTCCCTTCCTGAGTGATGAGTGATCGATCAACGGGCAACATGTCTCTTGGTTGTGTTGATGTGCAGGTGCGGAGCTCGGACAGTGGTCGAAGGTGAGGTGAAGGTCAAGTAGAGACGTACCGTGCTGACGGACCGCGAGCGGTGAAGAGCGGACGTGAGGCTTGGACTGACGGACCAGGAGACCTGAGGACCAGCTGTGGTAGCTGGCATGTGTCATCGGCAAGCAAGAGTACATGGGGATGTGCGGTGCATCGGCCAAGTTGGGAGGAAGGTGATGGCGTCGTGACACTTGGCGGGAGGTCGAGAAGGATGGTGAATGCACTGTGCCCAACGTGGCGGCTGGACATGCTCCGACATCGGTGCTGGAACTCGGGGTGTGCGAACCACATCCCGTCTACGGCGCAGGTTCGGTAGCTGAGCCTCGAAAAGCTACCCTCGACGGTTTCCGAGTTTGGGCCTCAAAACTCAGGGTGACCGGTTTCCGAGTTTGGGCCTCAAAACTCGGCGTGGACGGTTTCCAGGTTTGGGCCTCAAAACCTGGGCTCACGGTTTCTGAGTTTGGGCCACAAAACTCAGCCTGATGACAGGTTTCCCGGTTTCAGCCTCAAAACCGGGGGAAGGCCCAGGTTTCCCGGTTTTGGCCTCAAAACCGGGGGAGGTCAAACAAAAATTTTGGCTCTTTCATTATAATCTATAACCCCTATAAAGCAAAACCCTACTAGGTTAATTCTCTAGCATATCCTTCACCCACGTCATCACTCATCAGCTTCTGTTCTTGCCATAGTACCGGCCTCTCCTGATCTCCTCCTACGCACGAAGAGGAACAAAAGGAAACACATAATCAATGGCCTGGCTTCTAGCCTTCTGCCGATCCGTCACTTATTTCCCACCACTGCATATCCTTCACTTTCTGCCTCGATCTTGACTTTCCATCTCACCACTGCGTGCTCCTTTACCAGGACCTCAAGTGAGATTTTATGAGAATTGCAGTTCCATCTTCTCCCAAGTAATGCATGTGTTATCCCTTCATGTCTCACATTGGTAGGCATATGAGCAACCACATGATATCTTCTATTTAAACCATCTAGCATCAGTCTTGGCTACACAGACAAAAAAATCATTGTTCATTCACCTGCTACAGTGCTATCTCACACCTTGGCTGTCAGTACAGTTCGCATCTCTCCATAGAAACATATATATGGAGGATTAGAAAAGTTGCTTCAGGTTCTCCCTTGATGCAATATACATCATGTTATTTTTTTTGCACGTATTATTGCCCATGTCTTCTTTGCTAACAAGAAAAATATTTCTAATCCAAGATGCAACTACAATCCTCTTGTGACCTCTCCGTCGCTTCTCCATCAGTTCTCCCAAGATGATAGCCGGTAGATATACATGGCCACGATGAATGAGCTCAAGGATTCTACAAAACCAAAAGTTCGTAGAACTCTCAAAATCTTTGGGTGAAGACATCATCAAGCAATTGCCACAAGACCATCAAATTATGACAGTAAGTTAGAAGGAAGAATCTTACCTACATGCCATTTTGAGCAAGAAGGATACAAAAAATATTAAAATATGATCGTGTACTTATTATTAATTTTGTTCTCTCTGGAGAATTGATTTGTTTCTCTGTATAACCTCACATTTATACGCACCATAGTAAGTGCTTTCTTATAATTTAACTTATATGCATCTTAAGTTTTTCTCCGGTTCACCCAGGAAATATTAGTTTTACTACGCAAAATATTATTCTCATACCACTGTGGCCTAAATAAATATCCAACCGATTGTCTTTGCTTATCTGAAATTCATGTCTCTGAATTCCCACAGCAATGCGCGGGAAATTCATCTAGTTATTATTGTTTCTATAACCAAAAAAACAAAATTAATATGAAAAATGGAAAACAAAAACAACAAAATAAACATGGATCAAAATAGAGTCACGAAAGAAAACTTAGCGTGAAAAAACGGAAACCCAAAAAAACAAAGGAGATACGGAAAAGGACTCACGAAACAAAGAAAAATAAATTGACTCATGACAGAAAAAGGCAAAAAAAAAGGACACAAATCGACTCGTCAAGAAAGGAAAACGGAGTTGAGGAAGGAAAACAAACGAAACCTTAGACTCTGTTGAAAGAGAGGCAACAAAAACAACGTGTAGCTCTCTCTTGTTCTTGGTGAAAAAATGGACGGAAGATAGAAGTAAATAAAAAGGAACCCAAAACCAAGAAACTTCTCGTGGTTTTCTACTCAGCTTATTTGTGTCTAAGCCGTGTATATGTTGTTTAAAATAAGAGAGCTTTAGACAGATGGACATAGACAATTTCACATTCTCAAGGCCAGACCAAAACAATAAAAGAGAAATTTTATCTCTTTATTATTATTAGCGTTGGGTCCGAATCCAACTCTATGACCAGACGAAAAGAGGGGTGGAGAAATTTTGTCTATCTGGCAACCCGTGCTCCCCGGTCACGTTCCCCCGGTGGCAGATCCGGTGGTGGACGGCCGGCCGCGACGCTCCCCCGGTGGTGGACCGACCGGATCTGGTCGTCCGTGCTCCCCTTGTGGCGGATCCGTTGGTTGACCGGCCGGATCTAGCCACCCGTGCTCCCCGGTGGACGGTGATTTGGATTTGTAATGTATTTATGATGAGAGGCGTTTTTGTATGTATCTTTTATGATGGGAGGCGTGAGAGATATATATATAGATTATATATATATATATATATATATATATATATATATATATATATATATATATATATATATAGAGAGAGAGAGAGAGAGAGAGAGATTTGTGAAATGAAATAGGTTAATTTATTGTCATCTTATTTTCCATAAAGTAACAATTAGTATAGTATAAGAAATTAAATCATTATATCAAATTTAAAAATAGATTCATGATAGACCACCTTATTTAGAAAGAGTGACCCTGAGCCAGAGACGGATGTTATCTAATCTAAATAAAAGAAAACAAAGACGAATGTTGCCCGTGCCAAGCAGCTTTGCGACGCTATAGACGGATCGCAGGCTCCGGGCAGCCTAAAACTTGCCTTCTATTAAGGTTTTTTTTGATTGAGGCCATTACAATTCTTCATGTTTTGAAAAACGCCATTACAAATCATCTATTCGGAGATAGGCCATTATAATTCTCACTCTCCCTGAGCAATGCCATTTTGTACAGCTGCCGCGTACATGGCCCCACTGTCAGCACCGTATGCGTACAGGGACCCAAACGCCCGTTAAAAACTCGCCTCTCCCGTTAGAAGCAGCCCAGCGCCGCCGTCTCCCTTCTTTCTCCCGTCCCCGTTCCCCATCTCAACGACGAACCCTAGCTTGGCGATTCAAGGCGGCGACGACGGCGATTCAAGGCGGCGACAGACAATGAGGGGGGCTTCCACCGCATCTAGCGCCAGTGGAAGCAGAGGGGAGTGCCCCTTTTGCTTCGTTCCTTTGATCCGAATCCGAAGCAAGCAAGAGGGCACGAAGGACCAGTGGTTCGTGAAGTGCCCATACAACGTGAAGGTTAGATTTCTTGGCCTTCTTAGCTTGTGGCAGCTCGTGCTGTTTACTGACCCTAGCGATTCTGATCTGATCTCAGGGTGATTCGACCACTTGTGGCTTCATCCGGTCAGAGTCTCCGTATGAAGCCTCACAAGCTTGTGAACGTCGGCTGCAGATGAGGGACACAGGATGTGTGATTCCAGTATCTGTTGAATCTGGTTTGAAGGAAGAACTGAATGAAGTTCGGCAAATGGTGGACAGTCTTGTCTCTAAAGTTTGGAAAATGAAGGTGAAGCTTGAAGAGCACAAGGGGCCAATCATTGAGCCCAAGCAGGAACTGGACAACAAGAAAGTCATTGTGCTCGATTCTTCAGCTGTAGCACTCCTATTTGTAGGGTTTGTAGGTGTGCTAATTGGTGTCATTGTTGTTCTAATGTGGAAGTGAAAGCTGTAGTTGTTAGCTTTGTGTTAGTGTCTTAGTTTGAGGTAGATGATGTATGAGAATTAATGAAGTATGTGTGTGCAATGTAATGGTTAGTTCAACTCTAAACTAAATGTGCAATGACCTTTTGCTTCAGTTGTACTCAAAATGTGCACAGATGTGAATGAGGGCATATTTTAGTCAAAATGTTTGCCATATATTTGACAGCTGAACAGACCCTTTTGACCAAATATATTAGGGTGATAATGAACTGTTGGCCATAGATCACATTTCAACACAAACAAGTGGACAAATTTTGACAGAAATAGACCAATACCATTGACAGATAACACAAGGTTCAGCTAGGCCAATACCATTGGCAGATAACATTACAAGCCGGTACTTAAGCAATGTTCAACTAGGCCAATATCATTGCAAATAACATCACAAGCCAGTACATAGTTCACAAAAGGAGTGCTTCAAGTTCACAGGCTACCACAAGTTTAGAAAAGGCCACTTAGAAGTTCACAGGCCATTACTACTACACCACACGATAGTTACTACTAAATCCAGGGGCGATTCAGAACCACCAAAAGATAGGCCAGTACATAACAACTCCACAACCACCAAAATGACAGGCCCCTGTCGAACAGCTGTATTGACGTCAAGACAGCAAATCCTTGAGACTCCTAACCACTTTAGTTGGAGGAGCTGCGACATCTTTTTTCTGCTTCTTCTTCAATGGGGTCTTCTTCTTCTTAGGTGTCTTCTTCTTCTTAGGTGCCCTTTTGGATGGCCCAGTCATGTCATCTTCATCTTGCCTCTTCCTGTTAAAACAACTAGTGGTTAGAACACATAAGATGAAAAAAATAGTACAAAATTAAATGGAAGTGTGACTGACCTTTTGTTTTTGGGTAACCCTTTGTTTTTTGTAGCAGTCTCACCATCTTCACCTACCATCTCCAGCTTGCATGTCTTGGAGAAGTGTCCAAAACCTCCACATCTCTTGCACCTTACTTTCTTCTTACTGCCTTATTTCTCTAAACAACCCCTTATCCTTTGGGTCTTTGGCCTGCCTGCTCTTCTCCCAAGCAATGGTGGATGAACTTTGTACCCAAGATTAAATTCAGGCCACTGTGTTCTGTCTGGCATAGGCTCAACTCTTCCTTCATATGCAGATCTGAATCTAGCTACAGAGTAATATTCATGCACATAATCTGCAATTTTGATGCCTTGGTTGGACAATATCCAGGCCAAGGCATGCTTGCATGGCTTCCCAGTAATCTGCCATTCTCTGCAACTGCAATTGTGATTCTTTAGGTCCACTGTGTGTCTTTTTTGGTTCCCCCAGTCATCTAGTATAGTCACCTCTGCAAAGTCTTCATCACTTACTGCAACCTTGACAACTTTGAGATTGTTGCCAATTAGGTTCAGTTCCTTGATAACACTTGGCAGTATGCCTTCTTCCCACTGTTGTGCTATCTTCTTTCTAAGGTACCTCTTCTCCATTATCAACTCCCTCAGTCTGTCCAACAGCTCATGAATATGAAGTCCCTTAAACTGCTTAATCTGTGCATTGAAACTCTCAGACACATTATTTGTTAAGTAGTCACATTTGCTTTGCTCTGAGAAGCCACACCTGTACCATATTCTACCATGGTGTTCCTGAAGGTAGTCAATTGCATCTGGGGCAAATTCATAGATTTTCTTCATATGCCACTTGAAAAGCCCTTCTGTGTAGCTCCTTGCAGCAGGGTACAGGTGGTCAGTAAAGACATCCCATGTGTAGTGTTTCATGAAGTTTTGATACATGTGCCTCATGCATTCTCTGTTCTCTGCTTGTGGGAACACAACCCCCACAGCTTTCTCCAAACCTTTACAAGCATCTGAGCATAACACCAGACCTGGAGGGTCTCCTATGACTTGGTGCAAATTCTCTAAAAACCACTTCCAGTTATCCTCAGTCTCAGAGTCAAAAACTGCATATGCAATATGGTACAACCAGTTGTGCCCATCCACCCCAGTAGCAGAAGCCAACTGTCCAGTATATTTACCATGTAGACAAGATGCATCTACACCAATGAATGGTCTACATCCAGCTAAGAAGCCATCAATGCATGGCTTCAAAGCAACAAATACTCTCTTAAACCTATTCTTTTTACCAACCTTCTCTAACTCTATTTCCACTCTACTTCCAGGAGAACTAAGTTCCATCTGTGCAGCCCAATTGAAAAGGAGTTGAAAGCTTTCCTCATACTTACCATGAATCTGGTTTAGAGCTTGCTGTAAACCTGACCAGGCTTTTGAGTACTTCAGCTTGATGCCAAAATCACCCTCCAACTTGTCTCTAGCATCCTTGGCTCCCTTAGCGGGGTTCTTCTTAATCCAATCCCCAAGTCTATCTGCACACCAACCCTGGGTAGCCATTTTGCCCTCTCTAAGCTTGGTGGTAGGACAGTTATGGTCGTCAGGTAGGACTTTGATCTGAAAAAGACATATTAAAGCGACTAAGTCACATATATTAACTATAACAAGGCATACTAAGGTTGACATGAACTCACCTGTACAGTTTTCTTGTCAAAAATGGTAGAAGCATGTATGCGCCAAGGGCAGTTACTAGCTGCACACCTCGCAATGAATCTTGTCTTGTCTGTTCGAACTCCAGGTGCAAACTCAAAACCTTTGACAACAGCGTAGTGCCTTATGGCTTTCGTAAATGCAATGATATCAGGAAATAGCTCCCCCTTCTTGATTTTTGGATTCAAAGGATCATGCAGAACATGAACATCTAGAGGGTCTTCATCACCAACCTCTGCCTCATCAATAATAGGAATAGCATTATCATCATTATCAACACCAGAAGCAAATGCATTTTCAGATGGTTGTGCATTAGTAGATTGTGCATTTTCATCAACTGCCTCTGCGTTCCCAGTAGCCTGTGGCACTGGAATGTACATAGCTTCATCATCCACTCCAACATATTCTTCAGCATTATCAAACATATCAAGCTCTACATCTACAGCTACAGCCACTGCATTTGGAATGTCATCAGCAGCAACATTGGATTTGGTTGTGTTGGTTGTGGGCTCAATTCCAGCAATAGTTGGCTCAGTAGGCATGTTAGCATCAAGGTTGCCTAACTCTACATCAGGAGGAACCACACAAAGAGGCTCCAGTGCATCAACTTCAGGATACGAACAAACTGCCCTGTCGAACACACCAACTACAACCTGACAGCTCCTCTCCTCCTTGTACATTTCAAACATATCAAGCATCTGAATCTCATTAGCTAATCTGACATCCTCATGCAATCTTTTGTCATAGAACCACATTGTGGGTGTCTGAGCACAAGATAAACTCAACTCCTTACATAGACTACTTAGTAGCAACTCAAGTGTTAAACTCCCAAACTCGACATCCCACTTAAAAACAGTTCCCTTCGTGTAGGATTTCTTCCCATCAGAGCTATTAGAAACGAAAGCTTCCACTTTAACCTCTAGCGAGAACATCTCAAACCTAACGCAAATGAAAAATTAATATGAAAAATGGCATACATCTACACTGGCAACCAGATAGAACCCTAATCGAAACATTATGCTTGACAAAACGTCATCAAAAGTGCACAAAAAGATACCTGTTGTTGTCGTCGTCCCCCATCACCGCCGCCACCAATTGCCGTGGAACACCAGTGGGGGTTACGGGGGATCCATCGCCTTTGATCCGTCGCAGCCTTGAATCGTCGTCGCCGCCTTGAATCGCCGTCGTCGCCGCCTTGAATCGCCAAGCTAGGGTTTGTCGTTGAGATGGGGAACGGGGACGGGAGAAAGAAGGGAGACGGCGGCGCTGGGCTGCTTCTAACGGGAGAGGCGAGTTTTTAACGGGCGTTTGGGTCCCTGTACGCATACGGTGCTGACAGTGGGGCCATGTACGCGGCAGCTGTACAAAATGGCATTGCTCAGGGAGAGTGAGAATTATAATGGCCTATCTCCGAATAGATGATTTGTAATGGCGTTTTTCAAAACATGAAGAATTGTAATGGCCTCAATCAAAAAAAAACCCTTCTATTAATGGTCTAGCCCACCCCAGCCCAGCCCAACGATTTCTACTCACTGACAGTTATACAGTTCCGCCGTCCTTGGCTCCTTGGCCCTCCGGGCGTAGTCCGTATGCCGTATTCTCCCCCAAATCCATTGCCGGATTCGAATCGAAATTCCGCGAGTGATGATAGCACGCGCGCTGGATTCGGTTTCCTTCCTTTCCCTCGCGTGGTCGCGCCCGACAAGCCGACCAAATAAGCCACTGTGAGGGCCGAAGGGGAGAGAGAACTAGGCGGGTTCTGGAAGCTACATCAGCGAGGAGATCCCAGAGGGTGAAATTCTACCTTGATTTCTCACCTCGTCCCCATCTCAATCTTCCATGGGCCTGCTGCATCTGATGCGCCTTGTGCACATGCAGCCGAACCAGGAGCGGCGCCGACGGCAAGCCCAGGCCACCAGTAAGCCGCCGCCTCCTGTAAGCTTGTCTTCTCTCCCTGATGATGGACAGGGGGCAGGTACTATTCATCTCTTTCCATGTTATTTCTGCGCGTGTCAAAACCAAGACGTTGCTGCTGCCTGCTGCTCCAGATTGGCTTCCTTCTCTATAGGATCCAAAATAAAAATCTGCCGCACTTTAATTTTGTAATTTTGTGGCTGCAAAGATTGTACCTTTTTCATTATCGTGTCGTTGAGGAGGCTAAGGCTCCTCACCCATCTCCTAATTGTTTGATGTGGATCCGTGTACATAAATAGAGCTTTTTTTAAGAGTTCTGGGGAAGGGGATTTCTTAGAGGAATAAAAATATATCTGTGATCAAATAATGTTATTTATTCAAGTCAAGTCAGGAGGGAAGACAAATCCTCCCTTGTTTAACTCAGTACACTTGAGCCCTAGGTAAACCTTTTGAGTAGGAGAGCAAAGGTGGTTATCCAACTAATCCAAGAGTTTGTGGATTGCACTGGTTGGTGGCTGCCACTTTCTTCTTCCTTCTCTCCTCCTCAACTACATTGATGAGACTTGGGAGAGACTGCTATGCTCTGGAAAAAAAAGCATCCTGAATTGACAAATGAAAACAAGCTGGTTTCATTTAAAAAAAAAATAGCATTGTTGCACAGAAGTTGAACAAGAGAAAAATTGAGTTACTGTGTGCTTGAGTTTGCTATTCATCATGACTCAAATATCTGGGTTGCTCACAACATGCATGTTGCTCTACAGATGGATTGATTGCTTCACGGACTAAAAGAAAGGGTTCACCCTGCCAACGGGATGATGATTCTCAGGGCACTGAAACAGAGGTATATTCAGTACCAAGCCTTCCAGAGGTATGGCATAAAGTGTTGAGTGTGGAAGACTTACTTCTTGGCACTGCATAAATTGGTGGACATATACTAGCTCAATAAAGTTTATGAACTGATAGTTTAATGCCGTAGTTCCCTACTGTCCTGCTGGATGAAAATAAAGAGATGGTTGTCTTCTAACGAATTTACATCTTATCTCTGTTAGACTAACTCAGGCACTACATTCTAATTTACTAATTTGTGAGCTGCATATCCTTGCAGGATTGCAATTCTTTTTTATCTGGTGTGTACAGCCTACTATCTCATTAGTCACTGATAGCTGGTAGCTGCCAAGGCTATGATTTGTTTAATCGTTATCTTGGCCTTCTGGCTGTTTAAATATTCAGATGTATACAGTAGCATTGGTAGCGTACACAAACTGCATGCTCATTTATGTTACTTTTAACATAGATTAGCATGCTATTTTACAAAACATCATTCCTTGCATTGTAGCTTGCTCAAATGCAAAATAAAACAAAATAAATATTAAAAAAACTGAGCCCTACATTCCCTATTCAGGTAGCAGTATATTTTCCCAGTAAAAGTAAAAATAGAGTTCAACTTCATAGTATATTCAGGATCAAGACTTGCCAGAGGTACACCATATAAATCCAAGTTAAAGATCGTGATGACTGCTTTAACTGCATATACAGCATATAAATCCAAGTAAATGTAAAAAGTAAAAATAGAGCTCAACTTCTGGCTGTTTAAGTTTTCATGTCCTATGTCAAACTTCTGTAGTTTCGACCAAGTTTTTAGAAGAATATATTGACATCTAAAATACCAAATGAATGCATTATCAAGACATATTTGATATTTCATTTTGGATTTAATGAACTTGGTCAAACTTCATGATGCTTGATTTCGGACAATGTTAAAGTAAGTGACCAACATTAACTAGCATGTTTTTGTATGAAACCTTCCTTCTATTGTTTCTGGCCCAAATGCAAAGAAACAAATACTGTTGGGCGCTACATGCCTGATTCGGCATACTATATTTTTGCAGTAAAAGTCCAGATAGAGTTCATAGTATCTAATCAGGCCACTGAAACTGTTCTCTTTTTACATCCATATAAACACTCCATATTTTATTTTGCTTCCATCTGAATCAACCATTTTCCTCTACTTCTAATGTTGAATTTCTTGTATTAGGAATATTGTATAGCTGATCATATTGATATAGCTTTCCTTGTATAGCTGATAGGCTTTCTATGTATACATGATTGTATTCTTGTACTCCAAGCCATATTGGCCATATATATATAACACGTCACCCCCCCTTGTTGTGGTGTGGTGTTTCCCAAACCGTATCTCTCTACATGGTATCAGCCTAATCCTTCCTTTTTTTTTCCGCTGCCCACCCTCCCTCACCTCGCGATCACGCCATGTCCGACATCACGGACAGCTCCTCCATGCCGGCACTTGGGTCCCCATCTGCGCCGGCCCCAGGGGCTCCTTCTTCCCCGGCGTTCGGCGTCCCCTCCATGCCGACAGCCGCTGGTGGCACCATAGCGGCGGTCCACCAGGCGATCGCTCAGCATCTCGCGGTCCCGTCCTTCGCCACGATCTCCGTGAAGTCGCACGTGCCGATCCAGTTGGAGATGCAATCCTCTAACTACTCCCGCTGGGCCTTCTTCTTCAAGTCGATGTGCGGCAAGTTCCGTCTCTGCCACCACATCGATGGCTCAGCCCCGCCGCGCCCACAGGATCCCGTTTGGGACCAGGCGGACTGCTGCGTTCGCAGCTGGCTCTTCGGCACCGTCGACGACTCCGTCCTCAGCCTCGCCGTCGACGGCGACAACCTCACCGCCCGCGACATCTGGGTCGCCATCGAGGGGCTCTTCCGCGCCAATAAGGCTCCGCGCGCGATCTTCCACCTCCACGAGTTCCACTCGATGACCCAGGGCGACTCCACCATCGACGCCTACGCCGAGCGCATGAGGAAGAAGGCCGCCGATCTCCGGGACGTTGGCCATCCGGTTCCTGACCCGCAGCTCGTCCTCAATCTCCTCCGCGGCGTCAACAAGCCCTTCTCCGGCACCGCGGACGACATCGCCAATGCTGCAGTGCTGCCGGACTTCACCGCTGCCCTCGACATGCTCCGACTCAAGGAACTTCGCCTCGCCAACGAGGCCAAGACGACGGCTACTTCCGCCCTGCTCGCCGCGTCCTCTGCCTGCTCCAGTCCTGGCGGCTGCCGTTCCACCTCGTCCGGCTCTGCTGGCGGCGGCAGTGGCTACGGTAAGGGTGGCGGCGGCCACGGCGGCGGCGGCGGTAGCAAGAAGAGCAAGAAGCCCTGGCGACAGACCGGCGCGCCGCAGCAGCAGCAGTTCCGCCCGACTGGGCCATGGGTGTGCTTCAACCCCTACGGCCCACAGCAGCTGGGTGGTCCTGGCGGCCCGGGCGGGTGGCGTCCTCCTTCAGCTGGCCTGCTGGGCCCTGCCCCGGCCCAGGCCCACACCGCGTTTGCTCCGGTGCAGATGTCGGCCCAGCCCCCTGCCTGGGATCAGGCCGGGCTGATTGCAGCCCTGAATCAATTGGCGTTCCACCATCAGGGCTGGGTGATGGATTCTGGCGCATCTTCCCACATGTCGTCTACAGATGGTATACTCCTTTCCCATCGTCCATCATCCACTTCTTCCATTACTGTCGGCAATGGTCATACTTTACCTGTTACTTGCCGCGGTTCTTCTGTTATTCCTACTAGTTCATCTACTTTTGCGCTTCGTGATGTTCTAGTTGTCCCTTCCTTGATTCGTAATCTTCTTTCCGTCCGTCAGTTTACTCGTGACAATAACTGTTCGATTGAATTTGACGCCCTTGGTTTCTCTGTTAAGGATATTCCGAGTCGACGCGTGATGCTTCGCTGCGATAGTGCTGGCGACCTCTACACGCTGCCTGCCACCACTACCACCTCTCCACTCGCCACACTCGCCATCACCACCACCATCTGGCACGCTCGGCTCGGTCATCCTGCATCTGCCGTCATCGACACCCTTCGAAATAATTCCTTCATTACCTGTAATAAAGTAGCACAGTCCCTCTGTCATTCGTGTCAGCTTGGCAAACACGTGCGGTTACCTTTTACTCGCTCACAAACTCGTAGTGATGCGCCGTTTCATCTTGTTCATTGTGATGTCTGGACATCTCCTGTAGTCAGCATCTCTGGGTGTCAGTATTATTTGGTCTTGCTAGATGATTACTCGCATTTTTGTTGGACGTTTCCTTTAGTACGCAAATCTGATGTAGCATCTACCATTACCGATTTTTGTGCCTTTGTACAAACCCAGTTCGACGTCACCATCAAATCCTTTCAGGCTGACAATGGCACTGAGTTTGTTAACCGCACGTTGACAACCTTCTTTTCCTCTCGTGGCATTCTCCTTCGGCTGTCGTGTCCTTACACGTCTCAGCAGAACGGGAAGGCCGAGCGCATTCTTCGTACGCTGAATAATATCACTCGCACTCTTCTCCTTCATGCTCACATGCCTCCACGCTACTGGGCAGAAGCGCTCGCCACCGCCACCTATGTTCTCAATCGTCGGCCATGTTCCTCCGTCGACAATGCCGTTCCCTTCACACTTCTATACGGCACCACTCCGGAATACGACCAGTTACGTGTTTTCGGATGTTTATGCTATCCCAACCTATCTCCCACTGCCCCACATAAACTAGCTCCTCGTTCTACAGCTTGCGTTTTCTTGGGGTACCCATCATCTCATAAGGGTTATCGCTGTCTCGATCTCGTCACTAAACGCATCATTATCTCGCGTCATGTGGTCTTTGATGAGTCAGTCTTTCCCTTTTCTGCCACCCCGTCGTCTATATCCGCCTTGGATTTTCTTTCTGCCACTAACCCTGCAGCAGCTCGCGTGGCAGCTCCGTCACTGCGTGACGTTGAGCGACCACGGCCTTCGCCCACCGCACACGAGGATGACGATCCCGCCATCCTCCTGCGCGGACCTGTTCTCCAGGCGCTGCCCCTGGCGCAGGCGCCAGCCCCTCCGTCGCCGACGTCTGCTCCAGCACCTCCTCCGCCCCCGCCGGCTGACCCTCGTGCGATCCTGCACGTCTACAGCCGGCGGCCGCGCCCTCCGGCACAGCAGGCGCCTGTGCTCCCGGTGGACTTGGCGCCCCCTGTGCAGCAGGCGGCTGTGCAGGCCGTGGCGCCCCTCGTCGACCCCGCTTCGCCTTCTTCGTCGACTTCGTCTTCACCGCCAGTCTCGCCAGTCCTTGCTCCGCCACCGCCCGTCCAGAGCCGGCCAGTGACACGCACCCAGTCTGGTGCCATTGCGCCGGTTCGCTACGTCGGGCTGGCGGCAGTGGCGGTCGCCTCGCCGATCCCCGGCAACTACCGCAGTGGTCTGGCGGACCCGACTTGGCGCGCGGCTATGGCAGACGAGTACAAGGCGCTGATCGACAACGGCACCTGGCGCCTTGTACCTCGACCGCCCGGCGCCAATGTCGTCTCCGGGAAGTGGATTTTCAAACACAAGTTCCACTCTGACGGGACTCTTGCTCGTCACAAGGCACGATGGGTCGTCCGTGGCTTCTCCCAGCAGCCTGGCGTCGACTATGATGAGACCTTCAGTCCGGTGGTCAAACCGGCGACCATCCGGGCTGTTCTCAGTATAGCCGCCTCCCGCGCCTGGCCGATCCACCAGCTCGACGTGAAGAACGCCTTCCTCCACGGTCACCTCGACGAGACTGTCTACTGCCAGCAGCCGCCAGGTTTCGTCGACCCCGCTGCCCCAGACCACGTCTGTCTCCTGCTCAAGTCCCTCTATGGACTTAAGCAGGCGCCCCGAGCATGGTACCAGCGGTTCGCCTCCTTCATCCGTCTGCTCGGCTTCGCTGCATCGACCTCCGACACATCCCTCTTTGTCTACAAAGAGGGCGCTAGTGTCGCCTACTTGCTGCTCTACGTCGACGACATCATCCTCACTGCTTCATCCTCGACGCTCCTTCAGTCCATCATGGCTCGGCTAGCCTCTGAGTTTGCCATGACGGACCTCGGCGATCTGCACCACTTCCTCGGCATCTCCGTCAGTCGCTCTGCTGACGGTCTCTTCCTGTCCCAGCGACAGTACGCCGTCGACCTTCTCCAGCGCGCCGGCATGGCTGAGTGTCACTCTACAGCGACTCCTATTGACACTCATGCCAAGCTCTCAGCGACAGACGGCGCCCAGCTCTCCGCTTCCGACAGCTCCGACTACCGGAGTTTGGTCGGCGCCCTTCAGTACCTTACGCTGACTCGTCCAGACTTGGCGTATGCTGTTCAGCAGGTGTGCCTCTTCATGCATGACCCCCGTGAGCCCCATCTCGCGCTGGTCAAGCGCATCTTGCGCTACGTGAAGGGCACCCTCTCCTCCGGCCTCCACATCGGCACCGGTCCTGTCCAGTCCCTCACCGCCTACTCAGATGCGGATTGGGCGGGATGTCCGGACTCTCGACGTTCTACCTCCGGCTTCTGCGTCTTTCTTGGCGACAACTTGATCTCTTGGTCCTCCAAGCGCCAGACCACGGTGTCCCGGTCTAGCGCTGAGGCAGAGTATCGAGCCGTCGCTCATGCTGTTGCTGAGTGCTGCTGGCTCCGCCAGCTTCTCCAGGAGCTCCATGTTCCTTTGGCCTCCGCCACTGTTGTCTACTGTGACAATGTCAGTGCTGTCTATATGACCGCCAACCCTGTCCATCATCGGCGCACGAAGCATATTGAGATCGACATTCACTTCGTCCGCGAGAAGGTGGCTTTGGGTCAGGTTCGGGTTCTTCATGTTCCGTCCTCCCACCAATTTGCGGACATAATGACGAAGGGTCTTCCGGTTCAGCTCTTCACTGATTTTCGGTCCAGTCTTTGCGTCCGCACTCCTACCGCTGCGACTGCGGGCGGGTATTAGGAATATTGTATAGCTGATCATATTGATATAGCTTTCCTTGTATAGCTGATAGGCTTTCTATGTATACATGATTGTATTCTTGTACTCCAAGCCATATTGGCCATATATATATAACACGTCACCCCCCCTTGTTGTGGTGTGGTGTTTCCCAAACCGTATCTCTCTACATCTTGACCATGCTTGTGCATGCAGGACATCTGGCATCATATACATTCCCTAATGCCAATGCGAGATGCTGCCCGAGCCGCTTGTGTGTCTCATGCCTTTGTACATTCCTGGAGATGCCATCCCAACCTTACTTTCAGTAATCAAATATTGGGCTTGAATGAAAATGTATATGGAAAGGAAGAATTAGCTAGAGTTTTCTACAGCAAAGTTGACCACATTCTCAAAATGCATTCAGGAATTGGTGTGAAGAAACTCATGTTTCGAATCACTTCAGAGTACACTGCAAAGGACTCTTTGTTATCTTGATAGTTGGCTTCAGACTGCTGTTACACCAGGGATTGAAGAACTCACCCTTATTCTGTGGTCAACGAAGGCAAAGTACAATTTTCCTTACTCAGTTCTGTCCAGCGGGAATGGGGACTCAATCCGATATCTTCACCTTGAGAGTTGTTCCTTCCATCCGACAGATGCACTTGGTTGGCTAAGAAGTCTCACTAGATTGCATCTTTGTTTTGTATCTATTACTGGGGACAAGTTAGGGTGCCTTCTTTCACATTCTTTTGCTTTGGAGAGGTTGGAGCTAAGTCAATGCGATCGAATAGTTTGCCTGAAGCTACCTTGCCTGCTCCATCAGCTCAGCTACCTAGAGGTGTCTAATTGTGGCAGGCTGAAAGTGATAGACAATAAAGCTCCAAGTCTGTCTGACTTTGTATTTATAGCAGCCTCTAAGGTACAAATATCACTTGGAGATACATTGCAAATAAAGAACCTAAGCATGCGCTTTTCCGGCGTGGTTTATTACGCCGTGCTGAACTTCCATCAAGGATGCCAAATCTCGAAGCTCTTACTCTACATTCACGCTATGAGGTATGACTTTAGGTGACTGTAGACTTGTGATGCATACTCCCTCCATATCGTAAAACTTGACGTTTCAGACAGCGACACGGTCTCCAAAACATCACTTTGACCACTTGTTTCTTTAAAAATATTTATTGGAAAGTGGTATATGTATATTTTTATGAAAGTACTTTTCAAAACAAATTTATTTATATGATTTTTACATCTCTAAACTCAATAATTTAAAAGTTATTTATGATTTATATTCCCAATGTTTGACCCAAACCTTGTTCAAAACGTCAAGTTTTTCAATATGGAGGGAGTATCTTACTATACTGCATCAGGTTAATTAACCAGTCATCCTTTTGCAGATGTCCAGTACACCATTGTTGCATAGCAAATTCCTCCACCTCAAGTATTTAAATATTGCTCTTATGGGAGCACCCTTTTCCCCAGCTTATGATTATTTGTCTCTCGCATTCTTTTTTGATGCAGCTCCTTGTTTGGAGACTTTTGAATTGGATGTGAGTCGCTGCCCATACTGCTATTATATTATTTGCTACAATGGAACAACACTTTAATTTTGCCTTTTCCATTATAGGTATCACAACGATTCATGGAGAATGTCTCGATTTTCAATGACCCTGCAGATCTGCGGCAGATGCGAGAACTTCATCATCACAGCCTAAAGAGTGTGAAGATTGTGGAATTCAGTTCTGCAAAGAGCTTGGTTGAGCTAACATGCCATGTTCTCGAGAGTGTGACGTCACTTGAGTGCCTCACATTGGAAGCCCCTCAGAGTTGTTTGAGGTGTTGGGACCCTGACAACGAGTCTGGCAAATGCCTTCCAATGCACGAGGATGTTCTCATGGAAGCTCACAGGGCAGTCTTGGCTATCAGAAGATACATCGAGCCTAAGGTCCCCTCTACAGTAAAACTACATGTTTTGGAGCCATGTAGCTGCCATGGTTCCGAACATAAGCAAGATGCTTAATTATACTATTCCATTGTTGAACAAGTATTACTTGCACTGGTTATATTATCTCCTGGTTTCTTTGTAATGGCACAGTGGATGTGTTTATGTTCAAAATTCAAACAGTACCCTTGGCTTATATCAATAACTTAGGGGTGTTTGGTTCCCGCTCGGCCACGCCTAACCTGCGGCATGCCATACAATGCAGAGCTGTTGTTTAGTTCATCCATAAACTGTGGCAGTCACATACTTCTACAGTGCAAATTTCTGCCATAGCTATGGCGTAGAATTCTGACGCTGAACCTTAGGTGCCACCGCCGTCAGATGGGCTAAGTGTGGCTGTGAGCCAAACAGGACCTCTTGTATGATAAGCATGTCTTTGTTGTTGTTTTTTTAAGTTGAGTTGAAATCTTGATTGAACTGCTGAAGATGGAGAGGTTTTGCACGTATTTTTTTTTTTCTTTGAAACTATTTTCTTGATAACGTGGTTTTACAAAATGACATTGAAGCAGATCCTGTACCTAAGTCAACTTATAACTCTGGTTTGTCTACCAATTACCCAACGGACAGTGAAGAGAACTGAATAGCCAGGCCTAGCAAAAATCTGAACAAAGTATGCAAACTCCCGGTCCCGGGATAAACACAAAAACCTGATCATGGCAATCTAATTAACTGACTATTAATCTGTTATATGCATCAACATAAGGAATAGCAGTTAAGTGAACAAGTAATGACAGATTTTGCACCAAGTAATAACAAAGATTAGTTTGCTCATCATGCCAATTTTTCAATCCATGCATTGGCCATTTCGTAGCAGAAAATTAATCCTCAACCGAGATACAAGAAGCTAACTACTGGAGTACACCATATGGTCCCCTTTACAAGGCGAACGTGCATATCAAAGGTTCAAGGTTTACATTTTTTACTAATGATAATTTGCCCAATAATTTTTAATAACTATTAAAATTCAAAGTTAATACAGTTATATTTGTAATAACATGTAATATCCCATGGCCATTTTTATAGTCATAAAAACTACTAAAAATGTAATATTCAATAAGAGAATTAAATTGATTAGGAAATGAAGTGACGATACATGTGTCTTTTGTATTAGCTCTTAATGCGACTTACAATTTATGTTATACTATAGATTCTAGGACGAAGGGGGTTGTTTGAAAAATGGACCTCGGCCTATTTGATTTTGGATTTTAGTGTTTGATGATCAACACAACCGAATTGATCTAATGTGTTTGCAAGTGTTTGTTTTGTGGTCTAATAGAGTGCAATGTGACTTGGACAAAGGGGTCGTGGCGATCCGAAGATCAACACCTCAAGCAAGACCTTAGAAGCACAAGAGAAGACATAAAAAATTAGACAAAGTCTAAGTACGGAGGATGAAACCAAGCTGGATGACAAGATCACGAGAAATCGAAAAAAGTCAGTGTTGCAGGGCAGCATTGGATTGTTCAGCACTTTGCACCGAACTATCCAGTGTTCACCGCCAACGTGGTGGTGCACAACCTTCTTTCATAGACTTGTGTTTTTGGAGCTGGCACCGAACAGTGCCCCGGACTGTCTGACGTTCACCGGACAGTAAACAGCAACTCCAACGGTTGGTGTCAGAGACGTAACAACTAGTTGTCAGAGTAGCACTAGACTGTCCAGTGGGTCACTCCGGACTGTGTGATGACCCTGCAGAGAGCTGCAGCTGCAGCTGCAGCTTGTCTCCAAGGCTAGTTTTGAGTTGGGGACTATGAATACCACCCCAACCAGCCATTTGAGGTGAGGGAGCAAGAGAAGGATAGTTGAGAGGTGATATTCCACTTTGGTGCTTTCCACATGCACAAGGAGGCTTAAAGATTCACTCGGTGATTAGTGTACATACTTTTATGAAGTGCTTAGGTTAGTTAGACCACGCTCATATATACTTGCTCTAGGTTTAGGCCTAATGTTTAGTGAGGTTTGTATGTCTCTTATCACTCGGTGCTTGTGCGCACCTTTGTTGTACTCGAAGGGGCTTGTAGTCTCACCAACCGTATTTGTGGTGAGGATGTCACCGTGTACCAGAGGGAACAAGACCCACGTCGGTTCTGCTGGAAGGTTGATAGTGAAGATGGTGACGAGTGATTTAGGAGAGGCTTTGCTACGAGTAGTTTGATAGGAGACCCACTTATGCATACGCGAAGGTCCGGGGCTATCCACGGAGTTACCCGACTGGGAGCTTGGCCCTTGCGAGAAGCTCCAACGAGAACTAGGAGGAAACTTGTGCACTTCTCGATATATCGGTAAAAATACCGACATTGTCGAATGGGAGTTTGCATCTCTATTATTCTTTAGCTTTCTTTATTTACATTTGTACTTTGGTTGTGTGTTTGTTTTCCTATCTTAGTTGATAGGCTAGTGAATAGGATTGGAAGATTGCAAAACTCTTTTGTGGTAGATATAACAACACACCTAGTAAAAACGTAGTTGCACATTTAGATAGATTACTTTTTTATAGGTTTTTTGACTAGGTTCAAATTAGAGGTCATAGTTACAATAGAGTTTAAGTTGTCTAATTTACACCCCCTCTTAGTCGTCATGGACTTTCAAGGTATTTATATAGTTTCCTCCACACAAACAACTTTGAAAATGTATTTAGGTTCTATGTAGTTTTTTGGTGGATTGACTGACAATATGATTAAGGATTTATGGGTCAAAAATATTTGATGAGATTTGGGCTCAAATACATGGGTTTGGTCCTAGGTTAGTTAATATATTTGGGCTCAAATGAAACAGATGGATGTCATGCAAATAGGATTGAGACTACGGTCGAGCTATTAAACATAGAAAATATAAGTTTATGTTGGCAATGACAAAAATACGCATGGCTATAATTTGGTGCAAGGTCTTGCACGTAGAGCTTACTAATATTATGGAATATTAGAGATAGGATTCGATCATCAAGACTTCTAGCACTGGGAGGGGAGAAGAAACTCACATGGGGAAGCAAAATGAGAAGATATTATTGCAATATTGCTGTTGTCCAAGCCACTAAATAGTAAAAAAGAAATAGCAAGACCGATTTCTCAAATCGACCTAATTAAGATGGATCAAAGACCCATGCGCACCTATAAACCAAAGTGTTCAGAGATTGGAACATGGAAGGCTAATAAGATCAAAACTTCTAGTAGACAGGTGCAATCATAATCAATTTTTTATCTACTTATGAGCAAGTATACCAAGCAAAAAAATCGATTCAATGAATCAGCCTATTAAAAAAGAAGTCCAGGTTCTCTCTGCTCTTGTGGAGGCTATTAAGCAAACATTTCTTACAATTGGCTCCATATGACCATATGGAGGTGCCAATCAACGAGAGTAAAAAGCCGGTTGTCATTGAGAATTTGGCTCATTCCACTATGCTCAACGTAAAGTTAGGAGTTCCTGTAAATAAAGATAAAAGCTGAGAGCAACAAGACAGATTCCAAATACTTCCTACAAAGATTTTGCTGACACAAACTTCAGTGCGCTTGTTATAAAAAAATCAAGCAAGAAGTCTAGAACTGCTTGAAATACAACCAATATACACATATCACCCTTATAACATTATGGTTGATGTAAACATCACCCCTAGACTAAACATAGACGATGAACTCAACATCATATCGCTGCTACAATCGTTATGTGTTTTTAAATTCTCATGATTTACTTAAAAATATGGAGGATATATGTTGATAGACAAAATATGATAGTAAGAGATGAAGGTGGACATGAAAATGAAAGATCAAATTTTAATTTATTTAGGCCAAATTTGAGAAGTATCTCTAGCTGCCAGTTGTTAAAATCGTCCCAGGTCGGTTTAAGCAAAGATTGCGCGTGGGCAGCTAGAAGAAAATGGCTTGGGGCAGTTTCAGCTAGGAAGCCCAAGCCAGTTTTGGCAATTTGAACCTCCAAATCGCATTTTCCTTTCAAAACTTATCAAGAGATTTGCAAATTGCAGGTGTAATAAATTTTCTACTGAAATAAGACCACTCAATTATTTGAGAGATCCATCTATCTAATCACCTATCAATGTTGCATGATGATTGATGGGACATACCTTGTGTTTGCTGTTCCTTCGTTCTTTTCTGTTCCAGATCTGGAAAGGTTAGTGACAAGATACCCGAAGGAATATTTTCACAATTATATTTCTATGCTCATTACAAGGACAGTGCAGCAGAAAGGTAGGCATAGCTCATAACCAGGTATTATGATGGGGTATAAGGATTCTACTAGTTATAGCTTGCTCATGGGGTAGTGATAGATAAGAGTGGAATTCAAAAACAACATTCATAAGAAAGAAAACAAAAATAATGAAAAGACTGGGACAAAAAAGGAAAAAGATAAAAGTATAATACAAGGTTATACTTAAGACGTAAAATGATCTACCGTTCCCCGGCAACGGCGCTAGAAATGCTTGTTGACACTTACTAACGTCGCTACCAAGAGTAGAGATAAACTCTATCCCCGGCAACGGCGCCAGAAATGCTTGTTGGTATAAATTAATGCACACTCTACTTTATCCGCAAGCGCACAGATAACATCTACCGATGTAGCACTTCACCGGAGTAACCCAGTTTAATATCGAACCCAAAGGAACAGATAGCGATGAGTCTCAAGTGTATAACCCCTGAGTGGCTAACAAGGACGGAGAATCTAGAAGCATAGAGGGGATCACTAAGGTTATCTAAATCCAACTTAAGAGTGATATGTTTATTATTCTTAATGGGGGAAGTTGCCATAAAAGGTCACAAACAGAGTATGATTCTTTTATGCAAATGTATAATCCTACCGGGCCTACACACGGGTAAGTGGACTATAGAAGAATCAACAAGGATATAAGAGTCACCCTTGCGAACTACCACTACTACCGGCGTTGTAGGAGGCATTTATGATGAGCTATCAAGTCTAAGCACCACGCTTACACTATCCAACTACTCTAACTCTAGAATGACTAGAATTAAAGTACTCAAAAGAGAGTCACAAACCTTAAGAATAATAAGAACAATGATTCAAACTTAAATATGAACGTTGATTACCGAAACAATCGCTGAAGCAAGTTGACGAAGAACTTGAATCCACAGGTACAAGATGAAGAAGTTGATCCGATAGGCCGGAGCTTCCTCTTGATCTCTTCCTCTCTCTCTCTTCTAGTTCTTGAATAAGACTAGGTTCTAATCCTAATTGAGGGGTATCTAGTCTTCTACTTGATAGCTGGCTCCTGATTACAACTAGATGAACTAGATCTAATTCTAGATGAACTAGAAGAGATTCATCTAGAGGGACCTCTACTTCTACATTGGAACCCTAATTTCTGATGTGGAGATGAATAATGAAGAGGGAGATGCCTGGAGAGGGGGGTCTGGGGGCTGTTTATATAGCCCTGGGCGATGAACCGTGGCCCTTGGATCAAACCGACTTGAGGTACGGTCGAGATGCATTCTGGAGGTCGGTGGAAGTAGCTTGCAGAAGACGAAAGCGTGTGGCCTCCGTGGGGGACCGACCGGTCATAGGGTGGGACCGGTCGGTCCCACCTGGTAGCCTCTCGCGGTGGTCGACCTCCTGGTGTCTTCTTGCGTCCTCTGGAGTCTTCTAGAATAATCCTGACGTGGCGGTTGCGTGATCTCCCGTCGGCTTCCTTCTATGGGAAGCTATTGGTGCCGATTTCCTGGTTTAGTCCCTGCAGAATCATAACTCACCAAATCTCGTGGAATATTGTCAATTAAAACCCTAAACCTTTGTTGGTGATTGAATTCATGCCCTTTTCATATTTATTTATCCTTTAATTTTGATAGTTAACCAGTGTCAACAGTATGCTTGGAGTTCTCTTCTTATTTTTGTTCGTAGTATTAGTCTGATTGTCTGATAACCGACTGATATTTGTGCAGAGGCGAACAAGCTGGCTTCAGGATGGCAAAATGCATTCAACCGGAAGCAGGCGGAGCTTGAGGAGGTATTTGCTAACGCGCAAAGTACTCTTGAAGAAGCCAAATTGATGTGCGAGGGTGCTGACCGAGACCTTCTGCAGGCTTTGAAGTCGACGAAGGAGTCGCGAGATTCCCTGAAGGCTTTAGAGCAAGCTGTCGAGCCCCTCCTTCGCATGATTCCGGCGTCTGAAGGAGTCGAGGAGACTTTGATTGAGCGGGCCAAGGCTGCACCTGGGCGGCTAGCTCAATATATCAAGGATATGTCGACCTCTGTGGTGCAGGGTTTGATGGCAACCCTGCGGCTGCATCTACCGACCTTTGATCTGGCCGCTCTAATGACCCTTCCTGAAGACAAAGGCGACGAAGATCTTGCGGCAATGTAGGAGGAGGTGAAAGCCGCCGCAGAGGAGTACTCGCAGATATTAGATCTTGTAGAGTAGTCTAGACTCCTCGGTCTCTGCAACGTGTATCTCCTGAAAACAATTATTGTGAGATATCAAAAATATTGGTTACTTTTGATTCTTGTGAATTGCATATATGTCCCACTCCATATTGCGACAAATTGCTTTGGCGGTGGGTTGAGTTTATTTGTTGTGGATGTATGACCAGGCGTCTAATTAGACGAATCTATCCGAGTGCTCTCTAGCACTTTAGTCTAGGTCGTGTGACTTCATTTCTCTAGCTATTGTGTAGAGAACTTAGTCGTGCCCGAGTACTACTCTTAGTACCCTTGGTCAAGGGATAATTCTGATCAGGCACCTCTTGAAGGTCCGTAATGTTGGTTCCTTCAGGGTGGATCATATCCTCTTGGGGATCGCAGCTTGGGTGCGAAAGTAGGTGGACCTCTGTCCAGTAGATATGTAACAGGGTGAGTACTATCCCGCCTTGTTACGCCTTATAGGAACTGGTCTCCACTATGGTAGATTCCATATTCGCTATAGGCTGATAGCCGGGTGTTAAGCCGTACTATCTTGTGAGTTGTATTGAGCTCGAAGCTCGTAACTCAAGTGTGGTTTCTGCTAAACCAATCTATCTGAGTAATAAATATTAGTCGGAGATGATCCCTGCTATTGCAGAGACTTGTTATGCGACTGAATAGTCGTGAAGAGATATAAGAGAAAGTCTGGATGAGATGCAAAGTTCTTGTTTCTGATGAACTTCAAACTTTATTAATATCCGACTAATAATTACAATTGCCCTGAGCCAAAATTGTAGCGTAGTCCTTAAGTATGAAATTTCTTCAAGTGCTCGACATTCCATGAATTTGGCAATGGAGATCCATCTTCAGTGACTAGCTCAAATGACCCGGGTCTTGTTACTTTGGATACAATATAGGGACCCTCCCAAGGACTCATGAGCTTGTGGCGTCCAATAGTGTTCTGAATTTTCTTTAACACCATGTCGCCTACTTGAAAGGTACGGTGATGGACGTTTTTGTCATAGTAGCGCCTCATCCCTTGAAGGTATCTTGCTGACTGAAAGAGTGCGGATAGTCGGGATTCTTCAAGACTGTCGACTTCTAGCCGCCTGGTTTCATCAGCTTCGCCCTCGTTGTACTGCTCTGTTCGCGGGGAGTTCCAAATTAAATCAGCTGGGAGGATTGCTTAAGTGCCGTATACCAAGAAGAAAGGGGTGTGGCCTGTTGCCCGACTTCGTTGTGTCCGTAGCCCCCAGACTACCTTAGGCAACTCTTCAACCCACTTTCCGCCATGATCCTTTAGAAGGTCGAAAAGCCTTGGCTTCAATCCTGCAAGAATCAATGCGTTTGCTCATTCAACTTGGCCGTTGGACTGTGGGTGAGCTACTGATGCGTAGTCTATCCTGATTCCACAGTCACTGGCCCATGACTTGAATTCGATAGCCGTAAAGGGGGACCCAAGATCAGTGATGATCCTGTGCGGCATTCCGAAGCGGTGAAAGATGCTCTGCATGAATTGGACTGACTTGGATGCGTTGAACTTGACCAGGGGCATGTACTCAATCCACTTTGTAAATTTGTCAATTGCGACATATATGTACTCAAATCCGCCTGGGGCACGCTTAAGAGGACCCACCATGTCGAGTCCCCAGCATGAGAAAGGCCATGACGGAGGGATGCAGATTAATTCATGTGCGGGTACATGCTGCTGTTTGGCAAAGAACTGGCATGATTGACAGTGGCGGACTAAGTCTTCTGCGTCTTTCAGAGCTGAGGGCCAATAGTACCCTGATCTGAAGATTTTTCCAACTAGCGTCCTTGAAGCTACGTGATTGCCGCAACATCCAGAGTGAACTTCATTTAAGATTTCCTTGCCTTCTTCTGGTGAGATACACTTGAGGAGGACACCTGATGAAGCTCCGCGTCGATACAACTTGTCTCCGACTAGAACATAGTTTTTACTACGCCTGGTGACTTGCTCTGCGGTAGTTTTGTCACTTGGTAGCTTATGTTCTTTGAAGTAGTCGATGAAGACTTGAGTCCAACCGGGTGCTATAGATAGGACCTGGGTGGAGGGTACTGGTTCGAATTCTTCCTTCTCTTGGATTGAAGGTTTGGATAACTCATGTACGAAGGTACCGCTAGGGACCTGTGCTCTGTCAGAACCCAATTTTGCAAGTATATCTGCTGCCACATTGAGGTCCCGAGTAATATGAATGAGTTCTAATCCTGAAAAGTGCTTTTCTAGCTTGCGGACTTCAGCACAGTAGGCATTCATAGTTTCCTTGGTACAGTCCCAGTCTTTATTAACTTGGTGAATTACCACGGAGGAATCGCCATAGACTAGTAGTCGCTTGATACCCAAGGTGACTGCTAGTTTGAGTCCATGGAGCAATGCTTCATATTCTGCTTCGTTGTTGGTAGCCGGCCACAATATTTGCAGAACGTATTTGAGCTGTTCTCCTGCGGGTGATACAAGAAGAACCCCGGCTCCTGCTCCTCCGAGTTTTAGGGACCCATCAAAGTACATCTTCCAATGATCAGGAATAGCGTTGTCTTGGAGCTGCTGTATTTCTGTCCATTCAGCGACGAAATCAGCTAGAGCTTGTGACTTAATAGCTTTCCTGGGAGTGAACTTGTTGAGTGCTCCTAGTTCAACTGCCCACTTAGAGATTCTGCCGGTAGCATCGCGATTGTGGAGGATTTCTCCCAAAGGAAAAGCCGTGACTACCGTGATCTCATGAGCTTCGAAGTAGTGCCGTAGCTTTCTTGAGGATATGAGTAATGCATAGAGCAGTTTCTGTACCTGCGGGTACCTGACCTTCGAGTCGGAGAGTACCTCGCTAATGTAGTAAACTGGTCGTTGGGTACTGTAGATGTGCTTGTCATCTTTGCGCTCCACCACAATTGCGGTACTTACAACGTGCGTGGTAGCAGCAATATATAGCATCATTGGTTCTCTAGGTTCCGGTGGCGTGAGTATGGGTGAATTGGTCAGGTAGCCTTTGAGTTGTTCAAAAGCCCTGCCCGCTTCTTCCGTCCACTGGAATTTGTCACCGGCTTTGAGCAATTTGAAGAAAGGTAATCCCTTTTCTCCTAATCGTGAGATAAACCGATTTAGCGCAGCCATGCATCCGGTGAGCTTTTGAACATCCCTGACAGAGGTAGGCGGCTTCATGTTGATGATGGCTGCGATCTGCTTTTGACTGGCCTCAATGCCTCTGTGACTAACAAGGAATCTGAGTAACTGGCCTGAGGGTACGCCGAAGACGCATTTGGTTGGATTAAGTCGCCATTGATACGCGCGTAATCGGTTGAAGGTTTCCTCTAGGTCCGATATCAGGGTAGTCGGATCCTTTGTTTTTATGACTACATCGTCAACATAGGCTTCCGCATTACGGCCGATCTGATCACCCAGACAATCTTGGATGGCACGTTGATAAGTAGCCTCCGCATTCTTTAGTCCGAAGGACATGGTTTTGTAACAATATGCTCTGAAAGGAGTAATGAACGATGTCTTGGGTTGGTCTTCTTCTTTGAGAGCAATCTGATGGTACCCGGAATAACAATCCAGAAAGGATAACAGAGCAGAACCTACGGTGGCATCAACTATTTGATCTATCCTTGGTAATCCGAAGGGATCCTTTGGACAGTGTTTGTTGAGGTCTGTGTAGTCGACGCACATGCGCCACTCAGCAGAGTTCTTTTTCTTGACTAGCACTGGGTTAGCTAACCACTCGGGATGGAGGATTTCTCTAATGAATACAACTGCAAGTAGTTTGGCTATTTCCTTCTTGATTGCCTCTTTCTTCTCTGGTGAAAACTGTCGTAATCTTTGCTTGATGGGTCGTGATCCTTCCTTTAGCTCCAGTTTGTGCTCAGCCAAGTTCCGTGGGACCCCAGGCATGTCTGCTGGATTCCAAGCAAATATATCTTTGTTTGCTCTAAGGAACTTGGTGAGCGCGAGTTCCTATTCTTCAGATAGGTGAGCACTGATGACCGCTGTCTTGGAGGGATCACCGATTTCCAGATCGACGACTTTTGTTGAGACTTCTGCTGATGGTTGGATAGTACCTGCCTTCTTAGCTGGGATTTCTGAATCTCCAGGCTTAGTATTATGCACCATCTGAGCGAGTTCTTGCACTTCTAGGGTGAGTTGAGATTTTTCAGCGATTTGGACCGCCTCTATGTCGCAATCAAATGACCGCTTCGAGTCGCCTCTGAAGGTTAAGATTCCTTTAGGACCCGACATCTTCAATAGGAGATATGGGTAGTGGGGTACTGTCATAAACTTGGCAATAGCAGTTCGCCCGAATATGGCGTGATATGACGATTCGAAGTCAGCTACCTCAAAACTGATGTACTCCGTTCTGTAGTTGGTCGGAGTTCCAAAAGTGACGGGTAGTATGATCCTTCCGAGTGGTACAGCTGCTTTCCCGGGTACTATGCCGTAAAAAGGAGCGGTTGATGGTGTGAGTTGAGTTGCAAGATCTAGATTCATCTTTTGTAGGGTGCTTGCAAAGATGACATTGAGTCCTGCCCCGCCATCAATGAGTACCCTACCAAGTGTATATCCAGCGACCGTGGGGTCCAACACCAATGGGTAATGCCCTGCATTGGAAACACTGGTCCATTGATCTGCTCTGGAGAAATTGATTGGATGCTCGGACCAGTCGAGATATTTGGGCGTCGCTGGTTTCGTAGACATGATTTCTCGCAGGGAAAGCTTTTGGAGCCTCTTGTTATCGCTGGTGGTAACTCCCCCGAAGATGACGTTGATAGCTCCTTTGGGGTGCTGGAACCCACCGGCTTCTTGCTGAGGATCTTCAGCTGTCTTCTTGCCTTTGTCTTTCTTGTTTTTATTGAAGTCGGAATTCAAGCCTCGCTCCTTGAGCTGTCGGCAGTGTCTAGCTTGATGCCCACCTTTCGGGTGGAAAGGGCAGGGCCCGTCGAGTAAGTCATCAAAGGTGTATGGCTTGTTTCCCTTCTTCTGAGGTTCCATGGCAGCAACAGTATTGTCTCCTGCCCGTTTCCGGGTTTTTTGCTGTGGTGCCTGGTTACCTCTCTGGTTGTTCCCTCGATCACCTTGTGTGTTTCTATCGGGAAAACGCTCCTGTGTGCGCTCTTCCGTCGCCATCATGGAGTTTACAGCTCGATGAAACTCGTCCGCGGTGGTCGGGTCCTGCTTGATGAAATCTTTGTAATTGTACCTTTCGCAGATGCCATTGCCGAATAGGTCAATTACTTCTTTGTCTGTGATGTCGGAAACTGTAGAGCGGATTTCTGAGAATCGCCTATAGTATTCCCTCATTGATTCGTTTTTCTGCTGCTTGCAGGTTCTGAGCTTAGTCCGGGGATCTGATCTCTCTGGGACTCCAGCAAAGTTTTCAACGAAGATACGATGTAGTTGTTCCCAAGAGTCGATGGACTCGGGTTTAAGTCTATCGAACCAAGCAAGCGACATTATCTCTAGAGCCATTGGGAGGTAGAGTGCTTTAACGTCGTTGCTTCCACCAGCTAGCTCGACTGCTTGAGCATAGAGCCTGAGCCACCGCTTAGGTTCTGTCTTCCCGTCATACTTGGAGTAGTTCCCGGGTTTGAATTTTCGTGGAAACGAGACTGCTCGAAGTCTTTGGGAGAAGCAGGGGAAGCGATCGACTGCGTCTGATGCTGCAACTGCGACTCCTCTGTAAGAAGATTCGGCTCCTCCTTCAGCTTGATCGGGTACTCGGTGGCCTAGACGGCTCCTTGCTGGGATACAACCAAGTCGTTCTTGAACTGGCCGCCTCTGGCTCGGGTGAGATGAAGCTTGTTCATCAGCTAGGGATTCAAGATTCCGTCCTCGTAGTTGGAGTGCGGTGGTCTGAAGCATGACCAGTCGTCGCTCTTCATCAGGGGTGCGGTTAGTCTTGGCTCCCATCTCCGTAGCTAGAGCTAGTATGTTTTGATAGGGAGTCTGGAAAACTTTATGACCAGCGACCCTCATGAACTCGGGTTCAAGGTTGCGTGAGCAATCAGGGCGCCGTCTGTTGAGATCATCCTGGGAGTGGTTGTCTTCAGTGCGAGCTTGGCGCTCCGCCTCTGCTTCCAGACGCCTTCGGGTGTTATACTCTTCTAGTCGCGCATGGTAGCAATCTACAGCTTCCTTGCGGTGAGTTGCTCGCCTTCTGCAGGCTTCCTTAGCTTGATTCCTTCAGATTCTTTCAGCTTTTAGGGTCTCAGTTTCTCCGGGTCCTTCTGGATCATTGTGTGAAATCATACTCAGAGTTTCATCGTCTTGGAAGACATCTGGTGGGATTGGAGGCCGTAGAGATGACTGGTGCCCCGCCATGAAGACTTCGCGAGTATAGCCCTGGTTTGATGATCCCGGTGTGACTGACTCCAAGGTGGAAGTGCTGGAGATTAGTTCTGTTGAGGAGTCGTGTTCCTCAAAGGGGAGCTGATGTCCGTGCTGATATGGAAGTTGCTGATCAATTGTGCCAACCAGTCTAGCCGGAGCAGGCTGGATTGGCCAATGGACAATATTGCCCTCTTTGGTAGAGCTAAAAATGAGTCCTTGCTGAGCTCCTGTCAAAGGTATCTGTTGATACTCTTTGAATCTTGCATCAATCAAGTCTTGGAAACTTTCAGCAGAATTCCGCAGTCCAAAGGTGATGTTGTAGCTAGCATCCGGGTCCTTTCTGTCAGAATTCGAGTAGGAGTCGGATGCCTCTGGATGGTCCTTAGGCTCCTGCGGGTCTTGAATTTGTAGATTCGCTAGGTTCTGGGCGAGGAGGTCCATCTTTGGCGTGGCTTGCAGTTTTGATTCAGTGTCGAGTTGGCTATGTAGCTTTCCTTGATCATCCGCGATGCAAGTCCACGAGCCAAAAACGAAAATTGATCCCGCCGAGAACATGTTGTCGTGGTTCGCCGGGCTCTTGGTCGTCGAATCGTCGAAAGCCCCTACCTGGCGCGCCAGCTGTCGGTGTTTGTTAACCGACAACTCGTCTTGAGGGATCTCAGACGATTTATTCGGTGGGGATCGGCGTTCGTAGGACTCGGCGAGTACACAGGGACAGCGATTTATACTGGTTCAGGCCGCTAAATAGCGTAATACCTTACGTCCAGTGCGGCGTGTGCCTTGTGTATGATTATGATTCAATGTTCCGTGTTCTAAGACTTGCGGCCGGCTCCCCTTATATATCCGGGTGAACCTCAGCTCAGTCCGAGTCCTAGCCGGTTACAAAGGTAGAGTCCTATTCTGATTACAAGACTCCTTTTACAACTCGGCTAAGTTACGAATTAGAGTCCTAATCCAAGTACACTTCGTTACAAGTCTTTGGATCTCTAAAGCCATTCTGGATTAGTCGGAGTAATCATTGATGGATGATATCTATGATATCCTGGTCCGTCAATGACCTATGTAAATTTTCATGTCATTGATGCGGCTACCTCATTGGTCGACCATGGCTGCATGAGAATGGAGTTGTTCCCTCTACTCTCCATCAATGCGTCAAGTATAAAGACCCGACAGGGAACATAATAAGGATTTTTGCTGATAAAAAGCCATTCACTATAGCGGAGTCCTTCTATGCGGATGCAAAGTTTTACTTTGAGCCTGTTGATAAAGTCGTCTCAAAGCCAAAATTGACACTGCCAGTAGAACAAAACATCCCAAAAATAAAAAATAAAGGGTGTTCGTCAAGCCAAAGGACATATCAATATATACCAAGTGATCAAAGGAAGCAAGGTGATCCGATATTTCGCATTATAAATAAATCCCCTCGCAATAAAGGTATTTCGTTTCCAACTCCCTTACCTCCTTTGGTGCAATATAAAATAAAACGAGCCCAAATTGAGAGGGATAATAAAAATAAAATGGCCACACAAGTTACTTTGTTAGATAGAGATGATAAAATGTTACCCATCTCTTTATATGATGACAAAGTTCTTCACATTATGCAACAGATGGGATATGATATTTTAACTGGTCCATCTCTATGTGACGGCCGGGGGCAGCTCGCACCTTTTGAAAAGCTGTTGTCCCAGGCTCAACTCAATGCTTTACATCAAGATGAAGTATTGAAAGAAGAAAAATATGGGTTGGGATATGAAGTTAATATGACTTCGGCTGAACTTCTTGATGCCACTGAAGCATCTCCACAAATGGAAGATGGAAATCAACCAACCATTGATGAGTTGGAGGAAATTAATATTGGTACAGATGATGATCCTCGTCCAATCTTTATTAGCAAACATCTATCAAAAGAAAGTAAGGAAAAATACCATAAATTTCTTTCTGCAAATAGAGATGTATTTGCTTGGTCTTATGAAGAAATGCCAGGTCTAGACCCTACGGTTGCGGTACACAAATTGGCCGTGCGAAAAGATGTTCCTCCAGTAAAGCAAGGACAAAGGAGATATCGTCCGGAGCTTCTTCCTCAAATAGAGGCTGAAGTCGATAAACTCATAGCGGCTGGGTTTATTCGAGAAGTTAAATATCCTAAATGGGTGTCTAGTATTGTGCCCACAAAAAAGAAAAATGGGCAAATTCGTGTATGTGTGGATTTCAGAGATTTAAATAAAGCATGTCCAAAAGATGATTTTCCAATTCCAATTTCTGAAATTCTCATTGATGCCACTATGGGTTATGAAATATTCTCCTTTATAGATGGTTTTTCTGGATATAATCAAATAAAAATGTCACTAGAAGATGAAGAATTAACAGCATTCTGCACGCCCAAGGGCATATATTGTTATAAGGTAATGCCCTTTGGACTAAAAATGCGGGCGCTACATATCAACGCGCAATGACCATTGTCCTTGATAGATTATTGTATGAAATTGTTGAGTGCTATATAGACGATATTGTTGTAAAATCTAAACATGAAAAGGATCACTTAAAACATTTAGAAATGGTGTTTGAACGCCTAAGAAAACATAAGTTGAAAATAAATCCCATGAAGTGCACCTTTGGTGTTTCTTCGGGAAAATTTCTTGGGTTCATAGTTACCAAGCGCGGCATTGAAATTGACCCAACCAAAATAAAGACAATTGTTAACATGCCTCCGCCAACGAACCTGCATGAATTAAAAAGCCTTCAAGGCCATGTAGAATACATCAGGAGGTTTATCTCAAATCTTTCCGGGAGATGCAAGCCTTTTTCCCGGCTTATGAAAAAAGGAGTCCCGTTCCAATGGGACCAAGCATGCCAAAATGCATTTGATGATATAAAGAAGTATTTGACAAATCCGCCTGTCTTAGGTGCACCAATTAAAGGGCGACCGTTAATCCTCTATACGGCAGCCATGCCGACGTCATTAGGTGCTCTCTTAGCATAAAATAATCATGAAGGGAAGGAAGTCTCCCTATATTATCTGAGCCGCACCCTGCTAGGGGCAGAACGCAATTATCCCGACATAGAAAAGATATGTCTAGCACTTGTATTCGCAGCTCAGAAACTTCGTCATTACATGCTAGAGCACACCGTACATCTCGTCTCGAGAGCTGATCCGCTCCGACATATTTTAAGTAAAATGGCACTATCAGGCAGATTAGCTAAATGGGCTATGTTACTTTCACAATTTGATATTGTGTTTGTGCCTCAGAAGGCCGTTAAAGGTCAGGCATTGGCTAATTTTTTGGCAGCACATACTATACCTGATAATTTCCCCATTGACGATGATTTGCCTGATGAGGGTGTTTTCGCCACTACGGTGGCTGACTCTACATGGCAAATGTTCTTTGATGGTGCTTGCCAAAAATCAGGAGCAAGTGCGGGGGTTGTGTTTGTTACACCCGATGAGGCAATACTCCCATATTCCTTCACGTTAACTTCGGCGATTTCAAATAATGCTGCTGAGTATGAAGCTCTAATTATTGGGCTTGAAATTGCTCACAATATGGGCCTAACCACACTCTCTGTATATGGAGACTCCTAATTAATAATCAATCAATTGTTGGGAACATATACCATAAAAAAGCAAGGACTTTTGCCATATTTTCAAAAGGCGAAAGAACTTATGTCTCTCTTCACTAATCTAAAAGTTCAGCATGTCATAAGAAGTCAGAACGAAAAAGCTGACGCGTTGGCGAGCTTAGTTGCCAGCATGTCACTAAATCCATGTCAAACATTGGATGTTCATATAGAGGAACGAAGAATCCACCCTATACTTGCTGAGGAAGGAGTTATATCATCTACCTCGACCATGACTATAGATACATGTGAAATCGGGATGGGTGATTGGAGAACACCTTTTCATGACTACCTACTTCATGGATATTTGCCTCTGGATTCCAGTGAGAGGTCTAGGATTCGGAAGAGATCAGTAAATTATACTTGCATAAATGATACGCTCTATCGGCGTTCGTGCGATGACATTTTACTTCGTTGTCTTGCCGGCATTGAGGTAGTTGAAGCTCTACATGAAGTTCATTCTGGAGTGTGTGGTGCCCACCAATCTAGACCTAAGTTGCACTACCAACTGAGACATTTAGGTTATTGTTGGCCTACAATGTTCGACGATTCCCTGAAATTTGCGAAGAAATGCCATGAGTGTCAAATCCATGGAAATTTCATTCATCAGCCGCACGAACCATTGCATCCAACTAATATGTCATGGCCCTTCGAAATGTGGGGAATGGATGTAGTGGGGCCAATAAATCCTCCGTCATCGAAAGGGCACAAATTCATACTTGCCATGACAGACTATTTCTCTAAATGGGCAGAAGCCATAGCTCTAAAGGAGGTAAAAGCGGAAAATGTAGAGAACTTTATAAGAACTAACCTTATATACAGGTTTGGGGTTCCAGCTCGTATGATATCTAATAACGGGCCATCTTTCAAAAATAGACAAATAGAGAAGATGTGTGCCAAATTCAAAATTAAGCACCACTTCTCTACGGGATATAACCCAGCCGCTAATGGTCAAGCAGAAACATTCAATAAAGTATTATGCAAGTTGCTTAAGAAAGTGGTCTCACAAAATAAACGATATTGGCATGAAAAATTACTTGAATCTCTGTGGGCATATAGAACCACGACTCGGACGCCAACAAAGATGACTCCTTACTCACTCGTGTATGGGGGAGAGGCGGTCCTGCCATTGGAGGTGGAAATTGCCTCCTTGAGAGTTGCTATCCAAGAAGGGCTCAACGAAGAAGAGTCAACCAAACTACGTTTAAAAGAACTAGACAACCTGCAGGAAAAACGGCTTCGTGCATTACAAAATTTAGAGGCATATCAAGCTAGAATGTCTCGAGCTTTTGATAAGCGCGTAAAGAGAAGGTCATTCAAAGAAGGGGATTTGGTCCTCGCGGTCATTCGGCCTATGAATATTACTCACCGAATGGCAAGTAAATTTGAGCCTAAATGGGAGGGCCCTTATATTGTTAAGGACGTTTACTCTAGCGGCGCATATAGAATTATATCTCCGGACGGTGAATATTGTCCTCCGCCGATAAACAGAAAATTTTTAAAGCGCTACTATGCATAAATAAAAGGAAATATATGCTCCGTATCTTCATGAGCCTAAACTAGAAGAAATAAACAAATATATATGTGACACAGCTCCTGCATGAGCCTGAACTGTAAGGAAAAATGATACAGCTCTATGAGTTTAAAGTGAAGCTGAACTAACACAAAAAAAACCATTATGCTCCACAGCTTCCTGAACGGAAACTAAAGTTGAGTAATAAGAAAATCATTATGCTCTATTGCTTCACGAGCCTAAACTGAAGCTAAAGTTACATGAAGATATAAAAGTGCTCCATTGCTTCACGAGCCTAAACTGAAGCTAAAGTTACATGAAGAAAGTGCCCCATCACTACATGAGCCTAAATTGTTAGCGAGAAATAAAAAAAAATAAAAAACATATTGCTCCATCGCTACATGAGCCTAAATTGTTAGCGAGAAAAAAAATGATGCTCCATTACTACATGAGCCTAAACTGTTAGTGAGAAATAAAAAAAATGATGCTCCATCGCTACATGAAACTAAACTGTTAGCGAGAAATAAAAAAATAAAAATGATGCTCCATCGCTACATGAGTCTAAACTGTTAGTGAGAAATAAGTAAAAAATAAAAAAGAGCTTCATCGCTGCATGAGCCTAAACTGTTAGTGAGAAATAAAAAAATGACGCTCTGTCGCTACATGAGTCTAAACTGTTAGCGGCAGATAGAAAGAAACGTGATGCTCTATCGCTTCATGAGCTTAAATTGTAGCAAAAAAAAATGCTCCAACGCTTTGCAAAAATGGAGCTCAATTTAAAAAAATCAAAGTCATGATGATACTCCATAGCTTCATGAGTCTTGAGTTAAGGTTGAAGTAAAAAAAAATGCTCTATCAAGCTCCTTCATGAGCCTAAACTAAAGGTAGATAGAGAAATACAAAATACTCCCCCATGAGCCTAAATTAAAATTATGAAAATAAAAGCATGGTCCAAGGCTCTTGAATTTGAAATGTGAGAAAAGAACATGTAAATTGTTATATCTTCTCAGAGTCTGATATAAAGATCGGCCATGCTGTATACACTTGCATAGTCTCCATATAATGTGAGACTGTATAACAATGCAATTTGGGTGTAAAAAAAAGTGTTCCAAAATATGTTTCCTAAAAAGAAATTACAAATGAAAAATTCTCAAGTTTCAAGGTCCGGATACGCTAAACATATATTTTCCGCACCCCGACCTCGAGGGGGCATCTGTTGACACGATTTTCGGCCCATCTAAAATATGTGAAAATATAGAATAATATGGATGGTCAAATTCCGTCCCATATAAAATATGTGAAAATATTTATAGAATAATATAGATGGTCAAATTCCATCTCATCCGAAATATGTGAAAATATTTATTAAATAAAATAATATTGATGGTCAGATTCCATCTCATCCAAAATATGTGAAAATATGTGTTCCATACTAAATAAAAGTAATATAGGTGTATCGTTGGATGATAAGTAAATGATAAATCAACTATGTGAAATACTAACGTGATAGCATAGAAGTGCATGTGATTAGCACTGTCGGTGTTTCTATCCCGGGGGTATAGCACCAACTTGTAATGTGATCGCGTGCTCTCTCCCTGGATGGTGATGCAAGATGACACAAGATTTATCCTGGTTCGGGCAAAGAAGGCCCTACGTCCAGCGGGGGGATTCTTGTATTACTTGCACCGAAGTGCTCGTACAGGGGCGAATACAAGCTCAGTGAGCGTGGACCGGAGTCCGGGCTCGTGCGTGTGTGTGTGGACTCGGATGTCTAACGTGTCTCGCCTGTGCGTAAAGGGCCCCGGCGTCCCCTTTTATAGAGCAAGGGGTGGCCAGGATTACACAGTGGTGTTACAGGAGTCCGGGCATACGACGCCCAATACGGTGAAGGGTAGAAACTTTGTCTTGTCGAAGACACTGTAGTCGACGTGGAGGCGCTGTTGAGTCGTCCTTGGACCGTGGCTCCCATCCCGGGCGCAGATGTGGAGGCGTGGCGTCGTGGAGATCGTGTGCCGCCCATCCTGGCACGTACAGGACGCGGCACGGCGCCGCCGGGTCTCAGGGGTACCTGTTAACCTATCACACGAGAGTAATAGTGGCTCGAGGGGCGCCGGGCCGGCCTCGAGGTGGTCCCCACGGGGGGGCTCGATCTCTCGCCAGTATGGGCAAGCTCCGGGGAACTCGGTCATACAGCGAGAATTGGGGCCTCGAGACGTGACCTGAGCGTGCCACAGTGCGGGGTATGGCTGAACAGTACCGTACTTGTGCCTTTTTACCCATGCTAGCAGTGAAAAGGGGATTTGACCTTACCCCGGTCATTGCGGCACGCGCTGCGTACCAGCGGATGTGACTGGGGTAGGTGAAAGCATTAAATGCTTAGTGTGGGGTTGACATCCGATGCCTGCGCGGCTCGAGGGTGTGTGAGGCTCGAGATTCCCCGTACAGGGTCTCGAGGAGTGGTGTGTGGCTGAGGCGGACTTGATCCCTCCGTGCCAGGGCTCGAGGGGTCGGTTACCACGAGACGGTTTGAGAGACCTTGGTGGGCTTCGACTTCCCTGTGGTGGGCCGTCATAGTGGGCCTCGACACGTGGGTTAGAAAGGTTAGGCCCTTTATTAATTGGTGTTCTAGGTTCGACCTACCAGATTTGCGTTGATTGGGGGTACCCCTTCGGTGTTCCCCCGACAGTAGCCCCCGAGCCCCTGTTCGAGTGCTGGCACTCGAGTAGGGGCTTTTTAACCTGGATCCTGCGGGTCAGCTATTGGTTCTCGAGGGTTTGGTTGTATTGACTCCGCGGGTGTAGCCCCCGAGGCCACGGGGGAGTGGTGAAAACTCCCTCGTGGGCTTATTGCGAGTGCGAGTGTTAGCTGTGTTTGTTAGGTTCGGCGGGGGGGGGTCGAGCCCCCGAGTTACTCGTCCCTCTTCGTCGAGGGGTGTCAGGCTGAACCGACCGACCGGCTCTTCGAGCTGTCCGGCACGTCAGTTACCCTGGCTCGTCATCCCGCGAGTCCTTTCGATCGGACGCGCGGGGGGGGGGACACCTCGTACTACCACGAGCGGGCGAGTATTGAGGTTCCCGGTGAGCTGTTAACGGGGAAATCTAAGTGAGACCTCGTGCCCCGTTTGATAGGGTCGACTGTAGCCCGGAGGCGATCTCATAAAGCATGGGCGCTCGGTCTGCAGGAGTGCCAGGTCCATTCGATAGGACCCGGTGGCTCGATGCCTCCCTCCGAGGGGATCTCACTGCACGTCATGCGCCCCGCCTTGGATACACGTGAGGGGCCTCGAGGGTTCGGTCCTCGAGTGATGCCGCGCGTGGCGCCCCCTGGTGTCCCTGACTCGGGTGCTCGAGGCCGGCTGTCGAACCCCCATTCGAGGGCCAGCCTTCGCTGCCTCGAGACTTAGGGCCGGGGCCCATTTGTTTGCCTTCTTGATGAAGCCTCCATCGCTTGGAATCTTGCTGTCCCGTCGAACGCGCCTTTTTAGGCAGAGTCTGCCAGGGAGGGCGGCGGGCGTAGAGTCAGAGCGACGGTCGTGGCGGGCCCGGGTAGTGGAGCGAGTTTTGGGGCTGACGCGTGTACCCTGCATCCAGCTCGAGACGTAATTAGGTGGGCGCATTAAATGCTATGCGGTTACCTTTTTCGTCGCCGTGGGAAACCTCGCCCGTTGGGGTTCTTTCGTATAAATACCGAGAGAGGGGGAGAGAAGCCTTTTACTTTGCCTTTGCCCCCGTAGCTGCCGTAGTTCTTGCGCATCTCCTTCCTGAGCCTGCAATCGGCAACCTCCCCGTCCGTTCATCCGCCGTCAAGGCTCACGCCGTCGTTGCCATGGCCGACAAGACCCCGCCGCAGCCAGCCGAGGCCTGGAGCCCGTCGGAGGCGACGTAGCGCGAGATGGACTCGCTCGTGGCTCAGGGGCTCCTCCGTCCTAATCCGCAAGGGGGTCCTGCGTGGTGGATCATTCCACCGGTGGATCACCGGGAGCCGCACCCACCGGAGGGGTACGTGGTGAGCTTCACCCGCTACCACCGCATGGGGCTCGGCGTTCCGCCGAGCCGCTTCATGCGGGCGCTGACGCACCATTACGAGGTGGAGCTGCAGCATTTCTCCCCCAACTCGATCTCGCACGCCGCCATCTTCGCCGCGGTGTGCGAGGGGCACTTGAAGATGGAGCCGCACTGGGAGATGTTTGTTCACATCTTCCGGGGCGAGCTCTACACCAAGACGTCGAAGTCCGACAGGAGGCGGCTCGTGCGCGCCGGCTCCCTCGCCATCACTATACGGACCGGGCCCTCGTCGGCCGGCGTTCCCCGCGAGTTCCTCCACTACAAGCTCTCGACCAACCAATCGGGGTGGGACGAGCACTGGTTCTACCTGCGGAACGAGGGGGGACTCTTCCCGCAGTACACCGGCAGGGTCCTCGACCAGCGCCCGGACAGGTGGGGCTGGGGCGTCGCGGCGGACAAGCAGCGCCATCTGATGCCCCTGATGAAGATGATGAAGGCGCTGGTGGCCGAGAAGAAGCTAACCGTCCAGGCGGTTATCTGGGCGTTCCATCAGCGACGGGTTCTCCCGCTGGCGGATCGTCCCCTTTTCTTGTTCGAGATGGGGCCGGAAGCTCGGCTCGAGGCGCTGAACGGGTCGAGGATGGCCGACAGGAGGCTACCTCGGAGCGAGGGGGTCTCCCGGGTGTCGATCACGACCCATGGGTCGTTCATCCCCGAGGACTCCCTTCTGATCCCCCTGGCGCCCGACGAGGGGTTCCTTGACCTGGTAAGTTGTTCTCGAGCTCGTCAGCCTCGAGCTTCCCCCTCTTTCCTTCTTCTTTAAATCTTGCACCTTCTTCGTGTGTTTCTCTCCTTATCAAGCTCTCTCTTTTTGTAGGGGACATTCACGTGTCATGCGTCGAGGCCCCCGGTGAGGGAGGACGCCGCGGAGACACAGGTGAGGCGCCTCTCTGCTCAAAAGGAAAAGGAGAAAAAGGATTCCCGAAAGAAGAAAGAAAGAGATAGAAATTTGCGTCGGTCGGCTCGGGAGCAGAGGCGGGCGAAGGCTCGTCGTAACCGGCGGCCTGGAGACGAGTCCCCCGAGCTCAGCTCCTCAAGCTCGGAGGAGGACGATGATGATGATGATGACGAGAGTGACGATGAGGGGATGGACGCGCGCCTGAGACGCGCGGGTTTCGGCGACACCTGGGCTGACCGCTCCCCTGTGCAGGAGGACATCTACGAGATCCTCTCGGCGAAGGCATCGCGTGGGTCGAGGAAGCGGAAGGTCACGCCTAGCCCCGCTTCGTCGGAGGCCCAGGGCACATCGAGCTCCAGGCCGGACGCGCCCCCCGTCGTGAGGAAGCCCCGAACCCGGAGCGCCTCCGCCACGGCACCAACGGAGGCCGCCCCCACGTCGGCCCAGGCGGGAGGTCTCGAGAAGGGCCGGGCCTCGAGGGGCGGTGACCACACCGGGAGGGGCTCCGGGTCCGACCGCCGCGAGCCATCGAGGTCGGGGTCGAGCCCACGGAGGAGCGGGCGCCAGGAGAAGGCGTTGAGCCCGCGCCATCACGAGCGTCGGGGAGGGAGCCCCCGGCCGTCTTGTGACCAGGGGCATGAGCGTCCCCGGAGTCCGTCGCCGCACCGCCGCCGGGACACAGAAGCGGACGCGGGAGGGCATGACCGCCAGCGCGAGCGCCGGAGTAGGTCCCGGAGCCCGTGCCGGGACAGACGCCATGACGACAGTTCGAGGGAGGTATGGTCGCCCTCCCGCGATGTGGGGCAGAAGGAGGGTTCTCCTTCGAGGTCGAGCCACGGGAGGCATCGGGAGCCTTCCCCCCACCCCAGCCACGTGGAGACGGCCCAGGCGCAGGGCTCGAGCCGCAGGGTGGGCTCGAAGCCCCCGAGTGGGTCCGGCGACTTGGGGAAGAAGTCCGGCCGCTGCTTTGGGTGAGTGATCTTTTAAATTCCGTTTGTAGTGAGGTTTTATCTCTTTACTGCGCGTCATCTCCGGTTTCGCAGGGGAAAGCGCTCCTACCAGGAGGTGGACCTCTCGGCGTCCAAGCGGGCCAAGGTCTCGAGCCCCGCCGAAGCGCAAGCATCCCGAGGTATGGCACCTTCCTCCGCTAGAGAAGCCGCTTGGCTGGAGAAGGCTCGAGCTGCCATGGCTCGAGGGAGCCAGATGATCATCGTGAATTTTGGTGAGGCCGTTGCCATCGACCACAGGGGTCGAGGCATCTTTCCTGGTTCTGACACCACTGTTATTTTTTATTGCAGGGGCCGCAGCTTACGGCATCGAGCCCGCCACCACCACGTCCACTGCGGCGCCGCCTCCTCCCCCTCCTCCTCCTCCGATGGCGTCTACTGAGAGCGCCACCCTTCCCCCCACCGCGACGGCCGTTCCGGGGAAAGCGCCAGGGGCAAGCACGGCCCCGCCGGTGTCTGGGGCCGAGGAAACCGCGACCCTCGAGGCCTCTACCGACGTGAGCCGGACCGCGGAGGAGAGGAGGGAGGGAGAAGCGTTGGCGGAGAAGGAGCCGACGGTGGAGGACCTTCTCAATGAGCTGGAGCAGGGGCCGTTCCCAGCCGCGAGTTCGACGATGGTGGAGGAGCCCGATGCGCCGGCCAGTGCTGACAAGACGCCGGAGAACCTGGCAAGGGAAGAGGGCCTGGGGGCGGTCCTTCTCTCGATCGATCCGCCGCCGCTCGAGCCTTCCCCCTCCCGCGAGATCGCGCCACCGCCTCGGGAGGTGGCGGAGCAACCGGAGGTGCCGGCGGAAGAGCGGGGGGAGCCGGGGCCCGTGCCGTCAGCCGGTGAGCCGCAGCCGGGGCAGCTCGAGGCGGAGGAAGATTTGCCGGATATCGAGCTCATTCGGCCGGTGTGGCCGTTCCCCGACGCGCCGAGCCCGACCCTTGCCATGGTCCCCGTCGAGCAATCGGCCCAGTGGGGGGCCCCGCGCGAGGTGCGGTCCATCTTCCGGGAGGTGGTCGAGCTCATGGCGGAGGTGGAGCGGTCCTGCTCTGAGGAGGCGGGCAGGTCCGCGCAGGTGGCGGCAGCCCTCGCGAGGGCGGAGGCGGAGCTTCAAGATCCCTGCGCTGAGCTGAGCCGGAACGTCCAAATGGCGAGCCGGCTCAACGAAGCGGAGGCGGAGGTGCGGGCGGCTCGAGGTGAGGCCGCTCGAGCCAAGGAGGAGGCCGCCACCGCTCTTGAGACGTCGAGGAAGGAGGCCGCCGACGCCTGAAGCGAGGCTACCTCTGCCCGGACTGAAGTGGAGGTGGCGAGGAAGGAGGCCACTGACGCCCAAGGCGAAGCCGCCACCGCCCGATCCGCAGCGGAGGCGACGAGAAAAGAGGCCGAGGACGCTCGACGCGAAGCCACCACCGCTCGATCCACAGCGGAGGCGGCGGAAAAAGAGGCTGAAGACGCTCGAGCTGCACGGGAGGCGGCGCGGCAAGAGGTGATCCGAAAGGATCTAGCCCTTGTGGACACGGGCAAGCTGGTCGAGGACCTCAGGTCCGAGAAGCTCATCATGCTGTCCGAGAAGCGCAGGCTCGAGCAGCGCGCCGAGGGCCTCACCAGCGACCTCGCCGCTCTGGGGCAGCATTGCGATGGTAGTTTTTATTCCTTATCCTTGCCTGGGCTTCGAGGTTTTTTGTTACGCCGCAGTCTCACTCTTCCATGTTCGTTGCACAGAGGTTGATAAGACCGTCGAGGAGCTCCGCGGGACGAACCAGGTTCTCTTGGACCAACTTCAAGACGAGACGATGGTGGCAGAGCGGGCTCGCGCTACCCTCGACCGGCTCGGCTCCATGTGGGGTGCCCCTCCGGTGGCTGCGGCAGAAGGTGCGGTGGCCCGGGGCGACGCCTTGGTCGACGCCCTGTGCTTCCTCGACGCAGCCGCGCGGGACCGTGTCCGGCAAGCTCTCCACCATGGCGTCAAGCAGACGCTCGCGGTCGTCCGCTCCGGTTTCCACTTCCCGGTCCACGTTGTCGCCAATGGTTTCATCGAGATCGAGGGGAAGGACGAGGAGTGGAACAACCGCCGCGTCGACAAAATCTTGGAGAAGATGGAGAAGCCGGGGACGTCGCTCGCGAAGATCTTCGAGGAGGACGTGCTGCCTCCTGACGCCAACAGCGGTGTCGAGGGCCCTCCTCCCTCTAGCTCGGGTGTCGAGGCTGAGCCCGCCGTGGAAGACCTCGGAGAGGAGTACCACACTGACGAGGACTAAGGCCTGCGTGCCAAATTTGGGCGTCGAGGCCCTTGTAAGAATTTTACGACATGAGTGAGGGTCCGTCGAGGCCCGTATGTATATATGACTTGTTTGTTTAAAGGAGTTGTTTTCTTTTCAAATTCGTTTGACCACTTCCCTGTGTCGCTTAGCTCGAGTTTCTGCTAGCTTAGTCTGTATTTCCTTCGATACATCGCGAGCCCTTTGAGGGGAGACGTAGGTAGAGCACCGTAGCACGGGGGCGTAGGTGAACGCTTACGTCGACGTCTCCCGACTCTTGGAGGCTCGAGGTACTTTCGGACTTAGGCGTCGTTAGCTCGCTCGAGGTATGAATCGAGGTGGGGTCGAACTTTTTGAAAAGAAAACACGCTTTTTTCGGAGTCTGGGGGGGTCCCCCCTGTCAGCCCCCGAGGGAGGCTCGACCCTGAGCAGGGCAGGGTCGAAGCTACCTTAAGTTGCTAAGTAAAACAAAAAACAATGCGCGAGATTGCACATTCATATTTGACATGTTTGTACAAAGCAAAAGAATGTACAAGGCCTCGAGGCCCTTAAGGGTAGAAGCGACGTAGCTGAGAGATGTTCCATGCGTTCGCCAGGATTCTGCCTTGGTCGTCGCAGAGCTTGTATGTCCCCGGCTTGAGCACTTTAGCCACGGTGTATGGGCCCTCCCATGGAGGAGTGAGCTTGTGGCGCCCTCGATTGTCTTGCAGCCGTCGAAGTACGAGATCCCCCACCGCCAAGTCCCTTTTGTGTACGTGCTTGTCGTGGTAGCGTCGAAGGGCTTGCTGATAGCGTGCGGAGTTGATGAGCGCCATGTCCCGAGCCTCCTCGAGCTGGTCCTTGGCGTTGGCGAGCCGCTCGTCGTTGGTCTGCTCGTTGTAGGCTCGAAGTCGAGGGGAGCCGTACTCGAGGTCCGTAGGCAAGACGGCCTCGGCACCATAGGTTAGGAAGAACGGAGTGAACCCGGTAGCTCGACTCGACGTTGTCCTGAGGCCCCACAGCACCGAGGGGAGCTCGGCAGCCCACCCTTTTCTGAAGTTTTTGAGGGTCTTGAACAGCCTCGGCTTCAGCCCGTGGAGTATCATGCCGTTAGCACGCTCGACCTGCCCGTTGCACTGAGGGTACGCGACCGAGGCCCAGTTCACGCGGATGCTGTTGTCGTCGCAGAAGCTGATGAACTTTTTGCCCGTGAACTGAGTGCCATTGTCGGTGATGATGACGTTAGGCACCCCAAACCGATACATGATGTTGGCGATGAATTCAACGGCCTTCTCGGAGGTGGGGTCGCCTATTGGTTTAACCTCGATCCACTTGATGAACTTGTCGATGGCCACGAGCACATGCGTGTACCCTCCACTTGTCCTTTTGAGGGGACCCACGAGGTCGAGCCCCCAAACGGCGAATGGCCAAGTAATAGGGATCATCTGCAGGGCGTGTGCGGGCTGGTGCGTTTGCTTGGCGTAGAATTGACACCCATGGCATGCTCGAACCAAGCGCTTGGCGTCTCCAATGGCGGTTGGCCAATAAAAGCCTTGACGGAAGGCGTTCCCAACCAGGGTCCATGGTGCTACGTGGTGGCCGCAAGCCCCCGAGTGCATGTCGTCGAGGAGCTTGCGTCCTTCCTCGAGGGGGATGCAGCGCTGAAGGATCCCGGTCGGGCTTCGTCGGTACAGCTCTTGTTCGTCGCCGTAGGTGACGTAGGTCTTGGCCCTTCGAGCGATGCGTCGAGCCTCCGTCTTGTCTTCCGGAAGCACGCCTCGCGTTAAGTAGTCGAGGAACGGCGTCCGCCAGTCGAGGGGTCGTGTTGGAGAAGAGGTGGGCACGTCGATCTGCATTGCCTCAGCGGGCGTCGAGGCGTCGTCCTCGAGGCGTGGCGCCGATGGTCGAGCCTCTGCGTCCGTCTTGAGGAGTGGTGTCGAGGGCCGAGCCCCTGTGTCTGGCTCGAGGGGCGGCGTCGAGAGTCGAGCCCCCGTGTCTGGCTCGAGGGGCGGCGTCGAGGGGCCAGCCCCCGGGCCAGTCTTGACGGGTGGCTCGAAAATGTCCCTTGAGAAGATATCTGGTGGGACGGTGCCGCGCGTGGATGCCAACTTGGCCAACTCGTCTGCGGCCTCGTTGTACTTTCGAGCGATGTGGTTGAGCTCGAGGCCGTAGAACTTGTCTTCCAGCTTGCGCACTTCTCCGCAGTATGCTTCCATATTGAGGTCGATGCAGCTCGAGGCCTTCATAACTTGGTTGATGACGAGTTGCAAGTCTCCTCGAACGTCTAGGCGTCGGACCCCGAGCTCGAGGGCGATATGCAACCCGTTGACGAGGGCCTCGTATTCTGCGACGTTGTTGGAGGCGGGGAAGTGCAGGCGCAGCAGGTAGCGCATGTGGACTCCGAGGGGTGAGATGAAGAGCAGGCCTGCGCCTGCCCCTGTCTTCATGAGGGACCCATCGAGGTACATAGTCCATAGCTAGGCTTGGATTTGCGCCGGCGGGAGCTGGGTGTCGGTCCATTCTGCGACGAAATCCGCCAACGCTTGCGATTTGATGGCCTTCCGTGGAGCGTAGGTGATGGCCTCCCCCATCAGCTCGGCAGACCACTTTGCGATGCGCCCCGTGGCCTCCCGGTTGTTGATGATTTCACCGAGGGGGAAGGACGAGACCACCGTTATGGGATGTGCGAGGAAGTAATGCTGGAGCTTGCGCCTCGTGACGATGATGCCGTAGAGCAGCTTCTGGATATGCGGGTACCGGACCTTGGCCTCGGAGAGTACCTCACTGATGAAGTACACTGGCCGTTGGACTGGCAGCGCGTGACCCTCCTCGAGTCTCTCGACGACTACCACCGCGCTGACCACCTGGGTGGTTGCGGCTATATAGAGGAGGAGAGGCTCGGGGGGATCGTTACCCTGGGCCGGCCGTGGTGGCACGAGAATTGGCGCGGAAGTCAGCAACCCTTTTAGCTTGGTCAGGGCTTCCTCGGCCTCGATGGTCCACGCGAAGTGTTCCGTCTTCTTCAGCAAGCGGTAGAGGGGTAACGCCTTTTCCCCCAGCCTCGAGATGAATCTGCTGAGAGCGGCCAGACAGCCGGTCACCTTTTGTACGCCCTTGAGGTCGCGGATTGGGCCCATCCTCGTGACTGCTGAGATTTTTTCGGGGTTGGCCTCGATTCCTCGTTGTGAGACGATGTAGCCAAGCAGCATGCCTTGAGGTACGCCGAAGACGCATTTCTCGGGGTTGAGTTTCACGTTCTTGGCCCGGAGGCACTCGAACGTGGTCTCGAGATCGCTGATGAGGTCCCCGACTTTCTTGGTCTTTACTACGATGTCATCGACGTAGGCCTCGACGGTTTTGCCTATGTGCTCGCAAAAATATGCTGCATACAGCGTTGATACGTTGCCCCAGCGTTTCGAAGGCCGAAGGGCATTGTAACATAGCAATACATACCAAATGGCGTGATAAAAGAGGTAGCGAGCTCGTCGGATTCTTTCATCTTAATTTGGTGGTAGCCGGAATACGCATCAAGGGACGAAAGTACTTCACACTCAGCCGTGGAATCGACAATCTGATCAATTCTAGGCAAAGGAAATGGAACTTTTGGACATGCTTTATTCAGACCGGTGTAGTCTACACACATCCGCATCTTTCCATTCTTTTTCCTAACTAGTACAGGGTTAGCTAGCCACTCGGGGTGAAACACTTCCTTGATGAATCCAGCCGCCAAAAGCTTGTGCACCTCCTCGCCGATGATCCTGCGCTTCTCCTCGTCGAAGCGGCGCAGGCGTTGCTTCACCGGTCTGGACCCGGCCTGGATCTCCAAGGCGTGCTCGGCGACTCCCCTCGGTATGTCTGGCATGTCCGAGGGGCTCCATGCAAACATGTCGATGTTCGCGTGGAGAAAGTCGACGAGCACAGCTTCCTATTTGGGCTCCTCTGTGGCTAGGGCGGCCAGGGCCTCGAGCGAGTCGAGGTGGACGTTGGCTTCCCCGCGCTCGACGCAGTCCACGTCGCACTGGTACGCGTGCTCGTAGGAGGTGTCGACGGTGATGATCCCCTTTGGCCCATGCATCTTGAGTTTTAAGTACGTGTAGTTGGGGACCGCCATGAACTTAGCGTAGCTGGGCCTGCCAATGATGGCGTGGTACGACCCTTGAAACCCGACCACCTCGAAGGTGAGCGTCTCCCTGCGGAAGTTGTTTGGTGTGCTGAAGCAGACGGGTAGGTCGATGCGCCCGAGGGGGTGAGCCTTCTTCCCCGGCACGACTCCATGGAACCCCCCGATACTGGGTCGGAGCTGATCCCTCGAGATCCCCAGGATGTCGAGGGTCTCGAGGTATATGATGTTGAGGCTCGAGCCCCCATCCATCAGCACCTTGGAGAACCGTACGTCAACGATGACGGGGTCGACGACGAGGGGGTATGCTCCCGGGTTCACGACGTGGTCCGGATGGTCGTCACGGCTGAACGTGATCGATGCGTCAGACCAGTCGAGGTACCGGGAGGTATCGTGGCGGAGTGCAAAGACTTCTCGGCGCTCCTTCTTCCTGTCTCGAGCTGAGAGCCCGACGGTCGGGCCCCCGTAGATCATGAAGCAGTCGCGCACCGAGGGAAAGTCCGTATCCCCGTCGTTGCGTGGGTTGTTGTCCTTGCCCTTAGGCGTGTCTTCCTTCTTGTCGCCTTGCTTGGAGTAGAACCCCTTCAACAGCCGGCAGTCTTTCAACTTGTGGTTCACGGGGCCCGGGTGATAGGGGCAGGGGTCCTCGATCATCTTGTCGAAGACAGCCCCGTCAGGTGGGCCTCGAGGTTTCTTGTTCTTGCGGGCGCCCACGAGGACTTCGTCGTCGTCGTCGTCGGCGTCGTGCTTCGCCTTCTGACCTTTGCCCTTGTTCTTCTTCTTTTTGTTGCGATTCTTGGCATTATTGCCCTTGCTCGAGCCCTCTGGAGTGGCCATCGCCTTGCCCTTGTCCGTGGAGCGGCCAAAGAAGGCCCCCACCGCCTCGTCGCCCGAGGCGAAGCTTGTGACGCGGTCCATCAACTCCTCGACCGTTTTGGGACGGTAGCGCCCTAGCTCATGGACAAGTTCTTGGCATGTCGTGCCTGCAAGGAACGCTGAGATGACGTCTTCGTCGGGCACGTGGGGGAGCTCGAGGCGCTGCTTTGAGAACCGTCGAGCAAAGTCGCGGAGGGGCTCGTCTGCCGTTTGCCTGCAGCGTCGCAGGTCCCAGGGGTTGCCCGGGCGCGCGCAAGTCCCTTTGAAGTTCCCGTCAAAGATCTTGACCAGATCGGCCCAGTCATGGATCTGATGCAGCGGGAGCCCCTCGAGCCACCGACGGGCGGTGTCCGAGAGGTAGAGGGGGAGTTGGCGTATAATCACGCGGTCGTCGTTTTTGGCCCCGCCCAACTGGCAGCCTAAGCGGAAGTCAGAGAGCCACAGCTTGGGCTCGACCCCCCCATCGTACTTCACGATATTGGTAGGAGGTCGGAAACGGTCGGGGAGGGTCGAGGTGCGGATGGCTCGGCTGAAGACCCTGGGGCCCGGGGGCTCGAGGGTCTGCCGGTCTTCGTCGCTGTCGTAGCGCCCTCCTCGGTGGACGCTATAGCCTCGCTCCTCGCCCCCTTTGTGCTTGCGTTGGGGGTTGCGCTGGTACTGCAGCGCGTCCTCCTCTGCTTTGGCGTTCGCCTCCCGCAACCGCGTGAGCTCGTTGCGGGCGTCGTTGGGGTCTCGAGGTGGCCGGTTGTCGACGATCCGCTCTCGGACTGGCTTGGCTCGAGAGGCGTCCGGCTGGTGAACGGACATCTCCCGCTCGTTGCGGGGCTGGTCTGCTGGCTTCTCCGAGGCCGCCCCGCGTCGACGCGAGGCTGAGCTCTCGGCCTGCTGAACGGCGGCCGTCTCGAGGAGGTTCTTCATTTCCTCGAGCATGCGTCTGGCGTCGGGATTGGAGACGGCGGGTAGGTCGCGGAGCAGCATCGCGGCTGCCACCACGTTCTGCCCGGCTCCAGGGAAGCACACCCCGGGACGTGCTTGAGCCTCATCCTCGACGATCTGTCGATGGACCTCTCGAGCGCGGGCGCGAGCGCTGGCGCCTCGAGGCTGGGGCTGCTCCTGCACGAGGGTCTTCTCGAGTTGCATCAGGCGCTGTCGCTCTTCCTCGGCTGTGGCGATCGCTTCCCGCAGCTGCGCGAGTTGCACCGCCCGGCCGTCGTCGTGCTGAGGTGGTGCAGCTGGTGCCGGGGGCTCGTCCCTCCGCTGGACTCGCGACCCGCCCGCCGCAGCCACGTCACTGGGTGCCTCGAGGTTGATCGCCGGCCTACCATCGTCGCCCTCGTCCTCGGTGTCGCTCACGTGTACCTCGAGGTGGAAGCACTCCCTGGTGGGGTCCCAGAGGTCGGGGTCGTGGTAGTCGTACTCGTCTGAGTCGGAGCTGATGACACCGTGCTTCCCGGGCTCGCGCTGGGCCCGTAGCTCACGGTACCACTCTCCGACGGTGGCTCGCCGAGGTGGCTTGACGACTCGTGAGAAACCGCGGTCGACGTGTGCGGGGTGGATGACCTCCAAGTTGGCCATGGCCTGTAGAAGCATGCCCGGGCGCTCCTCCCGCTCTGCCGGTGGCTGGTCCCGTCGGCGCTCATTGAGGTGGCGAGCGTAGACTGCCGCGGAGTTGTTGAGGCCGAAAGGGAACCGCCGGCACCGAGCGTGGTACACCCCGTGCGGGAGGGGGCTGGGTGGCGTCGATGGTGCCCGGCTCGGGGGCCTCTGGCTCGGCTCCCAGTCCGTGCGCATGACGAACGCAAAGTCGCTGGGGGGACGCGAGCGTGCCCTGGAAGTCTCCGGCCGCGCGCCGGGCAGGCTTCCCCTCGGGGATCCTGCGCCGGCGGGGAAGTGGGTATACGCTGCAGGCCCCATCTGTGCCTGGCGACGGTGGTGACGACGGCGCCGCTCACGAGGTGGCGACGCGTGGTGGTGCGGGCGACGCGCCACATTCCCTGTGCGGGGTGGCGTGGCACGCCCTCCGCTTGGGCCCTCCGTGGAGAGCAGGGTCAGCTCGTTGCCGTTGCCGGTGGCTAGGAACTCGAGGCTCCCGAACCAGACGACGGCACCAGCAGAGAACGAAGGCGTGGAAGAAGCCATCCAGGAAACAACGAGATCTCGACTCGACACGCGAAGGCCCCTACCTGGCGCGCCAACTGTCGGTGTTTCTACCCCGGGGGTATAGCACCAACTTGTAATGTGATCGCGTGCTCTCTCCCTGGATGGTGATGCAAGATGACACAAGATTTATCCTGGTTCGGGCAAAGAAGGCCCTACGTCCAGCGAGAGGGGATTCTTGTATTACTTGCACCGAAGTGCTCGTACAGGGGCGAATACAAGCTCAGTGAGCGTGGACCAGAGTCCGGGCTCGTGCGTGTGTGTGTGTGTGTGGACTCGGATGTCTAACGTGTCTCGCCTGTGCGTAAAGGGCCCCGGCGTCCCCTTTTATAGAGCAAGGGGTGGCCAGGATTACACAGTGGTGTTACAGGAGTCCGGGCATACGACGCCCAATACGGTGAAGGGTATAAACTTTGTCTTGTCAAAGACACTGTAGTCGACGTGGAGGCGCTGTTGAGTCGTCCTTGGACCGTGGCTCCCATCCCGGGCGCAGATGTGGAGGCGTGGCGTCGTGGAGATCGTGTGCCGCCCATCCTGGCACGTACAGGACGCGGCACGGCGCCGCCGGGTCTCGGGGGTACCTGTTAACCTATCACACGAGAGTAATAGTGGCTCGAGGGGCGCCGGGCCGGCCTCGAGGTGGTCCCCACGGGGGGGCTCGATCTCTCGCCAGTATGGGCAAGCTCCAGGGAACTCGGTCATACAGCGAGAATTGGGGCCTCGAGACGTGACCTGAGCGTGCCACAGTGCGGGGTATGGCTGAACAGTACCGTACTTGTGACTTTTTACCCATGCTAGCAGTGAAAAGGGGATTTGACCTTACCCCGGTCATTGCGGCACGCGCTGCGTACCAGCGGATGTGACTGGGGTAGGTGAAAGCATTAAATGCTTAGTGTGGGGTTGGTATCTGATGCCTGCGCGGCTCGAGGGTGTGTGAGGCTCGAGATTCCCCGTACAGGGTCTCGAGGAGTGGTTTGTGGCTGAGGCGGACTTGATCCCTCCGTGCCAGGGCTCGAGGGGTCGGTTACCACGAGACGGTTTGAGAGACCTTGGTGGGCTTCGACTTCCCTGTGGTGGGCCGTCATAGTGGGCCTCGACAGATGGGTTAGAAAGGTTAGGCCCTTTATTAATTGGTGTTCTAGGTTCGACCTACCAGATTTGCGTTGATTAGGGGGTACCCCTTCGGTGTTCCCCCGACAAGCACTATAAAAGAGGGTGCATACACGTCCATGCTACCTTTCCTGCATACATGTGCTGGTTAACTGTATATGTCTCACCTAATTAGTTAACTATGTACACGTAACAAATAAAAAGAGAACCACACGCATCATGAGCGTGCCAACAAAATGCATCGCGGCTGCATTTTCTTAATCATTGTGAGTAAGAAAGAAATGGAAAAGAAAATACTAAATGGCGCGTATGACTTTCAAACGAAGCAAGAAACCGGCAACGCCTGCTCACCATGACCAAGTCTATGCACGATTGCATGATCAGCGCGCTCGGCAATTCAAACAAGGTCGTCCGCGCCGCATAATCAAATGGGAAGAGCGCGAAATCACCTGGCAACTGCTGGGTACATTGCTCTATAAATAGAAGGTTATGGCGTACTGGTTCGCCCCGCTCATTTTACTGCCGCCAGGCTGCTGGTTGCTGCCCTCTCGTTCCCAATCCAAAGTGCCGTCAGGCTGCTGCTTTGCCGTCGACCAGCGATCAACATCACCAGGCTGCCGCCGCGAAGTGCAGACCACCGCCAGAGAGATCGAGAAAATTGTGGCAGCCGCATCGTCGGAGACCAAGCCTACGACGCCGTCGCTGCATCCAGTCAAGTTCCAGGAGAAGGCGAGCGACGCTGCATATACGGCGTTCTTCTCCAATCTTCTCTCTCTGCGACGACAACAACAAAGTCTCCATCCATCTCCATACAAGACCTTATGTGTGGGTTTGTTCTCTCGAGCAAGTCCCCATGAGATGTATCAAGACCTCATGGTCGTTCTGGTCGGTTGATACAGATCACCATGGGAAGAGCCTTGTTCTTCGACTCGGTCCGTTGATACGAGATCAAGAACAAGCGCTAAAGTTACCATCATGGTAAAATTATACTCCTCGCCGTACTCCGCGCATGGGTTCAAATCAACAAGAACTCTTGCCAGAATTGCTGTGTGGCGTATATCTAAATTCCATCCTCATACAAGTGTTGTCCTCGCCTACGCTGCACGTACGGGTTCAATCCAACAGGAACACCGGCGTGTTGGTAGAGCAGGTCTTAGCGCTATGAAATATAATCAAAGAAGTAGTCATATGCATGCATGATGTCCAGAAGTAATACCGACATGTTATATATTCAGTGCATGCATATGTCCTAACTTCATACATCACTAGCTTATTAGTATCTCCCTTGCACAAATCCAAAAAGTACCCGGTCATGACGCCCGTCTATTTATATTCGTATCATGCACCTTAGCAAATAAAGAACTTGCATGTTATGGCTATTAAAGATCGTGCGCCCATGGCTTGTACCCAATCAAAGAAATTATCATCCCTTTAAATAAAATTTTGTTAAAGAAAATAATCATATATGATATCAGTCATGTTCTACAGACCCTGCTATCCATGCGTCTGCAATATGCTTGCACCAATACTGATTAGTTAGCGTCTGCTTGCATCAAATGAATGGTTGCTAATTAAAGTTAGCGTTACATAGATCTTTAGTTTGCCCCCTTTATCTGTTGGGTGCACTACGTAGATTTAGGAGGAATTAAAACATAGAGTTGCATGCTAGTCACTATATACATATAATAAAAATTAAAAAGGAAACTTGCTAACTAACTATCATGCAGCCAACATCATGTTTAAAATAACTAAATCCATATAGTGGGCCGTTTGAGATCCCTACATACATATCTCAAATAATTTGAATTTGGCGCCTAGTTAGATTGCATCTATAAAAGATCATCTCTAACTAAGCCATTGACAAATAAATTAAAGAGCATCATATACGTTAATCCATGGTCAAAATATAGTACCGAGATCGTGTCAAACCTGTGATCTCATCCGTGGAGTAAAATGTCTTTCTAAACGATAAAAGGAAATCAAATCAAATTAAATTACATAGCATCGCATATGCTAAATTACAAACATCGCATATGCTAATCCGCTGTCGAAATATAACACCAAGAGAGCACTTTGCATCTTCTCTTGGTCAGCCACCTTCGCTACGGTCAAATTTGGTATTGCCATAACCCATATAAAATATTGTACCAAATAGTAAATTCTTCATATATATATCAAAATATGTTGATCCATGATCTCGTATAACACAACGAGATTGTCAATTTAGTCTTCCAAGTAAATTAGGTACATATACATGGATATAATGCACCGTCTAAATAAACATGGATCAAACAAATATTTTCCCCTCGGTCAATGTGCATGTATGCCATATTATAAATGGTATATTGAAATATACATGCCCTGTCAAGTATGAAATAGAAGACACCTGCTAAGCTAGTAAAACTTGGCACTGTGTCATAGTCTAAACAAATGATAAAATATTCACAAAAATAAAGGCCCCATGGATTAAACACATGCGTACCAAGGGGTTGCGACAAAGCTAAACCAGCTAGCAACCAATCATATCAGGAGTATATGTCTTCTCCCCAATGAATGCATACCATGTTGAAAAGAAATGGCAATTATCAAGCCTAAATTTATGTGAAGCATGCATACTCATATCCAGCTGTGACTACAAGACTGAAGACCTTTTCTTTTCTTTTGTAGTTTGTAATAGGAAGTTATATGATATAATCTTATTTTCCGTGTACTCATGTTGGAACTCTTAATCAGGGGTGTTCTCTACGGAGATGTAATTAACATAATTTTTATGCAAATATAAGAATTATGGAAGTAGGGACTCGCAATACCTGTTCTTTTACTTTTGTCCCATTTAAATTTAATCAAAACTAAATTTGTCTCTGCTGACGCGGAGGCGGGTCATAGCCGCCCGTTTTCCCGCCATCAACTAGCTCAATGAATAAGAATGTAAAGAGCGAAGAGCTAGTAGGGAGTTTTTCACCGAGCCTTCGGGAACACCTATGAAGAGCCAATCACCGGTGAGAATTCCAAAGTGTAGAACCAATCACCAAGATATGAATGAAGTCCAATCAATATGATGATCAATCCAATGCAATCAAGCACGCGGGACACAATGATTTATCCCGAGGTTCACGTGCTTGTCGGCACGTTACTCCCCGTTGTGTCGACCAACACTAGGTGACCCTGTGGCTAATTGGCATCACACCAAGCTCACAAAGAGAGCCACAAGAATCTACCACTAATGAGGTAGCTCAATGACACGAGCAATCCACTAAGGATGCCTCTTGCCCCTCCGGTAAGGTGAGGCTCCAAAATCTCTCACAATCACGAACAGTGGTGGCCAAGAACAATCACCAATCTTGCCAACTCCACCTCAACGCCTCCAAGCCATCTAGGCACCGGCAAATGCCAAGAGTAACAAGAAACTCAAAGCCGATGCGAAGAACTAGTGCCACTAGAATGAACTCTCTCAAATCTTAGCACTAGATTACTCAATCTCACTTTGTATGATCAAATCAACACTAAAGATGAGTGGGAGGCTTGGCTATGCTCACAAGAAAGCTTAGGGATTAAAATGTGCAAGATAGAAGCCATGTGAGCCGGCCAAGGCACTTAAATAGGCCACACAAGTTGGCCTAGCCGATGGGCTGAAAACCTGACCATCGGACACGCCGGTGTCAGGACCATCGGACGCTGCCCTAGCGTCCGATGCTCCGATGAGCACCACGTGTCCCCCAGATACGAAAGTTAGAAACAATCAAGTCAGGCACTATGTCTCAAATTCCTCATTCCAATTTTACTTCAGAGTTTTGCAAGATTTCCATAATAAAAGCTCAGAGAACCCCTGTATGACATCTTTCAAAAATATTTTTAAGATTAAAAGCACACTTTACTAAGTCAAAGTTCAGAGCTTAGGGAGAGAAATATCATACTCTTAGATCAAGCATTTGAAACTTTTTTTTAAAATTTGTCAACTCTTACTGGCATATTGTAATTAGAGGGACCATGGCTATCATTCTTTTTCTTTTCATATTTTTATCACACACTTTTTTCTTTTTTTCTTTTTTTCTGAGGTAGTCGGACACTTGTCCCTTTTTCTTTCCTCCTTATCATATTTTGCATAGTCCCATGCCTCTAACACAATACTACTTCGGAAGAGTGAATCTTTTATATTTATAGAAACTTGATCTTTAGAGCATGATAAACCACTCTACCATAGCTAAAAACTTAGAACAGAGTAAGTAGCCACAAAGTATGAATCATTTTAGGGCTTTAGTTATTATGTCATACATATTCTCATCATATGTTTGAAGTTTTCAAAATTAAAATTCCGGAGATTCATTGAAACTAAGAACAAGATAAATAGCAGCTCAGACTTTTTCGTCTCTAATTCTCAACTATCCCAACTTTGGTTAAGATTATTGTTTTGAGATTTTTCAATTAAAAATTTAAAAGGAATTGTTCTGCAGTTGAGGCTATGTAAAGCAGCTCTTTCTTTTTTTAATTCTACTTCAAGTTTATTTTATTTAAACATTAAACAAATACTAGTTTAACAATACTAGACACAAACAAATAACAAAGAGGGGTGCAGCATACTTATCTCGGGAATAGGGGGTCCTCCCCCAAGCTAGCTTCACTCGTACGGTGGTGGCGGCTGAGGTGGATTAATTTCCATGTGTCCGAAGAGGTAGCAGAAATTCTCGTTCGTCTGGGCGCCTTGATGATGTATCTATTCAAGAGTGTGGCGCATGTCTTCTTGACCCGTCTCAAGATGGGTAAGACGATTGTCGATGCCCTGAAAGTAAGGCTCTCTATGGTACGGAAACTGGTGGTATGGTTGATGTTCTGGGTAACCATGGGTGGCATGGTAGGAGTATAGATGATGATTGGCATCATGAACACATCTCCCAGAGAAAGACATACGTCCTCCCTGGAAGTCATACATCGTATCCTCTTCGCGATGTGGTGGAGTGTAATTGCGAAAGTTTCCTTGTCCCCATGAACCTTGTGGTGTATATGGCTCGTAGGCAGTAGTATCTTCCCAAGCTTGATGGTGTGATGTAGATGGTACAGCTTGTTCGAATCCTTGATAGTGAGTGTAAGCCGATCCAGGTGGTGCAGCATCTTCTCCTTGATATCTTGGGGCAGTGTTTCTGGTAAATCTTGCGGAGGGGCTCCTTCCTACTCCCGCGCCAGGTCTCTGCAAGTCTAGCAAAAAGGTTTCCATGACATACAGACCAAGTGATCTATTTGGCAACTCATATTCATTTGTATATCCTTTATATTGCATGTAGAGTTTGTTGTTCCTCTTCTTTATGAGATGTGCTTGACTGAAAAAGTAGAAATCTATTACTGGTCGTGGAGTGGAGATGTAGACAATGTTTCCATTTAAGTTTAGATTTCCAGCAAGACAAGTAACCCAAGAAGTGATAGATATGGGGCCTTGTAGAGTGTGGATGTAAGGTCAGTAGTCTACCAGGAGTTCTACGGGTGAGATTTTTGTTTTCTTGACCATGGCATACATAAGCTTTAATTCCTCAATTCTGACAATACGACCCTCTTGCCTAGGAAAAAGAGTGAAACCCAGCCACTTGTGTATTACTCTTAAAGTGGGGTTGTGTATATCATTAGTGCAGGGGTGATGATTTATTTTCTTGCCAGTAATGTCCTCCCAAAAGCTATCTCTATCAAAGTTTCTTAAGGCAACATCTATGTCTACAGCGCAATTTTTAGGAAAGCCCAAATTTAGATTGAACTGTTTCCATGTGAGAGTGATAGGTTCATTATACAGCCTAAAGTAGACGTATGTGTCATCCGAGGAGAGAGTGCAAAGAAATTCTAGTGTAAGCAATCTACAACCCTCCTCAGTGAGTTCACAAGTGTTCTCCCACCTAATATTATGAAAGACTAGATCGAACTCAGAGTCCATACCTGTGTCTCGGAGAAATTGTGAATCAAAGGTAGGAGTATGGGTGTACTCTTTGTCGCGATATTGCCTGAGCAGGTCCTTCTCGTAGGGTGTCTGAAGCTTGATGTGCCTCTCATGAAGAAGATCACATGGCTCGGACCAAGTATCCATGTCCAAGCCTCCTTGTGATGAGCCAGCTCGCGAACGGCTTCTTGTTGATCGGAAGGTGAGCGTGTTCTTTGCCTTTCTCAATAAATTGCTTATCTTTGCTGCAAGAACAAGAGAGCACACAGACAAAACTAGTGGAGCAAGTGAGGGTTAGAGCAAATAAATGTCAGAGAGTCAGCGGTCCAAAAGTCAGTAGTCCAAGAGTCAGTCGTTCAAGTTGGCATTTTTATTTCAACTTCTCCTAGTTTATTAACTAATTGGACAACACTTTCCCTCTCTTATTCAATTTTCTTGCTTGCTCTAACTATCCCTTCCTCCTTGCTACTAGCTCAAAGCTTCCTCCTCTATTCTCTCGTATCTTCACTCACTCAGAAACTACCCCAAATGAAGTGCTAAGTGAGTTCGAAATTGAAATTACGAATTTTGAAGTGAGGCTGGTGTTTCTGAAGAGTGGAGTGTGTGGAGAGTGTGAAGGATGCTTGCCATTTTATAGTGGGAGGTTGGGATGGCCGATCGGTCTAGTGGTGGGACCGACCAGTCCCCCTGGGCCCACTTCCTTCCAACTTTCTCTCCTACCTACCTTGCTCAAGTTCCCATTCTTTGGAGTATATGCCGACGGTTGCATGTGGTGGCAGGTGAGATGAGTGGTTGTGAGTGCATGTGATAATTTGAAGTGATATTGTTGGGGCGGCACCCAGACCGCAGGCGCCTCCGGCCCGCAACAACGATAAATGACAGAGCTTTCGATGCGAAAGGGATCATTCGCACGGAAGCAGGTGCCTTTGACCCACACTACCGAACGACGACAAAGTCTTCGCGCGAAAGGCAGCTTTCGCGCGGTAGCCAGGCTTTCGGCTCGCAGGCCGAGAGGGAGTGGTGCTTTCGCGCGGAAGCGCGCACTTCGGCCCGCGAGTCAGGGGAAGGCGGCGCCCTCGCGCGAATGCAAGCATTCGCGCGGAAGCGCAACTTTTGGCTCGCAGAGCGGGGCAAAACGGAGTCTTCGTGCGGAAGGGAGCTTTCGCGCGAAGAGAACCCGACGAATACGTCGGGAAATTTCATCCTTCATGGCTTTTGCTTTTCGTGAGTTTTCGCAGGTCACCGAAAGGTTGGATCAAGGGGAGCGGGCCCATCGGTCAGGAAGGAAGGCCGGGAAGCGCTGGGCCCGCCAAAGGACGAAGTTACGATGGTGCCCCTTGCCCCGGAAGAGGCGGTGTACGGCTACGGAGTAGTTGAGTAGGGCATCATTGTAATTACGGCAGAGTGGTTAGAAGGGCAATCTTGTACTTTCATGTTGATCCAGTTTAATATAAAAAGCTCCCGACCTCCTCTCGGGAGGGGGGGAGAACACTGTTCACTTCAACCGTTTCCCTACCTTCCCGTTCGTTTTCCGCTTTCGCTCTGTGCTTTCGTTCGTGCGACAACCCGCTGTTTTGGGATCTCGGTCCCCGAAACAACATTGGCGCCCACCGTGGTTGTCGCCCGAGCTTACCATGCCACCGAGGAAAGCGCCGAAGATGGTTGACAATCCAGAGACGATCGCCGCGAAGAAGGATGCTTTCGGCACCGTCGCGGTTTCAGTCCCAACTAGCCAGGTTCCACCAAACACAGCCATAGAGCCACCACCTTTCGGCGGCGCTTTATCGATAGAAACGCAACCGCCGCCGGGAGCATCGACGAGCCAGGAGGTACAACCCCAGGATCAGCGGACTTTCGGCAGAGATGGAACACCAGAAGGATTTGTCGAGGACGAACTCGGCGAAGAGGATGACGACGATGCTGAAATCACAAGACACGCCCAAGCAATCAAGACGCTGGCTCAGCAGCAAGGGGAAATCGAAAGGCTATTGTTGCAAAGAGACCAGCTGCAGCAGCAGTTGGCGGCGAAAGCAAGAGAAGATGAGACTCGCAATGCCATTCGGCGAGCTGAGGCGCAGAGGAGGCAGCTCGAGAAGGAAATCCAGGAGCTGCAAAGGGCCGGGGCGGACCCAAATCCGATAGCACAAGAAAACGTATTCATACCAAGGCGAGAGCAACCGCCAGCTTTCGGCAACGCCATCGACGAAACCTCTCCACTCTCGAGGGAGTTGCAAGCTCATCCGTGGCCACTCAATTACAAGCCTCGCATTTCGACTTTCGACGGTAAAGCGAACCCGCGCAAGTTCCTGGCAAGCTATGAGACAGCGGTTTTTTCGGCAGGCGGAGACAATCAGGCTTTGGAAAAATCTCTCTTCCTGGCAGTCGAAGACGTGGCCCACGATTGGTACACCACTCTCAAACCGCTGTCTATCTATTCGTGGGCACAGTTGAAGGCCGAATTGTTGGCCACTTTCCAAGGATTCCGACCGGATGTCAATACCACGCGGGACCTCATGAATTGCACCCAGCAAGATGACGAGCCCCTATCTGAGTACCTCAAACGTTTCATCCAGCTGAAGGCTCAAGCGCCGAATGTGCCGGAAGCCGCAGTGATCGCAGCAGCCATCGATGGCTTGGGGACTGGACAGTGCACCGCTCATTTGTCCAGGGAGCCGCCGAAAGATGTCAAGGAGTTGTTCGATGTAATGAATGCGTATACAAGGTCGGACGATGACTTTCGGCGACGCAAGGCCGCCCGCCTGATGCAGAGGCAAGCGACGAATGCAAGTCGACCACCGCCCGTGCCGAATCAAAGGATTGTCAGGCCCTTTCGGTCAATCAACAATTTGCAGGAAGAACCAGCACAATCAGCGGCAGGCACGGAGAGGCCTGACATGGCTGACTTTCAGCCCCAAAGACGGTTTGATCAACCTTTCCGCGGAGGACGCGGTGGAAGGACAGGACGCGGCGGTCAAGACGGTAGAGGCCGCGGAAGAGGACCTAGGCCACCATATTGCGTCATTTGTGACGGCAATTTCGGCCACACCACTCGGGACTGCAAATACAGCAAGATGGCGAAAGAGCTGAAAGATAAGGATCAAGCTTCAGCCTCTGCCGAAAGCTCCAAGCACGTTTTCCATAATTCGCAAGACCCGTCAGTAGTGGCGGCAGCATGCAGCAATTACGTAGGCACGCCTATGCATCCTCCGCAGTACATGCCCCCCAGAATTTGCATTGGTACAATCCGGCGTATCAGGGCTATCAGCTTCCGGTCTTTGCACCGCAGTCGGTGTCAGTTTTGTCACCTATGCACTATCAGCGTCAGCCAACACCGCCGGCGGCGCTTCCGGTTCAAACTCAACCTCAGGGGCAGCAAGCACAGCCCGGCTTTCAGCAGGGGCAAGAAATGGAAAACGAAACTAGTGCAGTCAAGAACATCCTCCCGTGAAGAGGCCACATTTTCGCCATCACGGGTGGATCTAACCTCGAGCACGAAAGCAAGAGAGCTAGAAGGGATTATCACCGAAGAGTCCAGACGGTGTCACCAAGACTTCCACTGAACAGGCCAGCTTGGTCACTAGCGCCGATATGCTTCGACGAGTCCGATTTCAAAGTCCGCGACTACTCGCATTGTGACGCTTTCGTCGCCACCGCCAACGTGGCCGGTTTCACCTTGCACAACATTCTGATTGACACCGGAAGCTCAGCAGACATCTTGTTCGTCAAAGCTTTCGAGGCAATGGGATTCGACAGACGCAGTTTGGACCCCGCCGGCAATTCGCTGTACGGTTTCGGAGGAAGAAAGATTGATGCTATCGGCAAAAAGCAAATCCCTGTACCCTTCGCCGAAGGGGAAAGAGTCCGCACCGAAACACTGACATTTGACGTAGTAAACATGGACTATCCGTATACCGCCATTTTCGGCAGAGGTTTCACCAACAAATTTAATGTTGTCATCAAGCAAAGCTACCTATGCATGAAGATGCCATCCCCTTTCGGCATCATCGCTGTACATGGAGATCAGCAAGCCTCTAGAAGAATTGAGGGAAAACCAACCCTGGGCTACAGCCTTATCAATGAGGTGGCGAATAAAGACGAAATGCAAACAACCAACGAAGAGCATGCTATCGTCAGCTCGTCAGAATGCAAGGTCGGGGCAGCCGAAGAAACGGTAAAGATTCCGCTAGTGGCCTCCAGGCCCGAAAGAACTGTGCACATCGGGTCGAGCATGCCGGAAGAAGAGAGAAACAATCTGGCATCTTTCCTCGCAAACAACGATGATATTTTCGCTTGGCCAGCAAACGACTTACAAGGCATCAGCAGGGATCTCGCCCAGCACAGTTTGAACGTCGCAAGCGGCGCTAAGCCCAGAAAGCAAAAGCTGAGAAAGATGTCAAACGAAAGGGTAGACGCGGCGAAAGCCGAAGTGCAAAGATTACTCGATGCAGGAGTAATCCGACCAGTCCAATACCCCGAATGGCTGGCGAACGTCGTTTTGGTGAAAAAGAAGAATGGAAAGTGGTGAATGTGTGTCGATTTCACCGACCTCAACAAATGCTGCATGAAGGATCCGTATCCTTTGCCTCGCATTGACAAGCTTGTCGACATTGCATACGGTTGTGAAATAATGAGCTTGCTAGATTGTTTTTCAGGTTATCACCAGATATGGCTTCATCCTGACGATGAGGAGAAGACCAGTTTCATCACTCCTACGGGTACATACTGCTACCGGCGAATGCCGGAAGGGCTGCGGAATGCAGGCCCCACTTTCTCACGGATGACTGACAAGGTGTTTGAAAGCCAGAAGCAAAAGAAAAACTTGTTGGCTTATGTTGACGATATAGTGATCAAGAGCGACAGACAGGAAGATCATCAAGCAGACTTGCTCGAGACTTTCGGCAATCTTCGAAAGAGTGGTTTAAAGCTCAACCCTGACAAGTGCATTTTTGGCATCAAGAAAGGCAAGCTCCTCGGTTGCCTGGTATCGGCAAGAGGAATCGAAGCTAATCCCGACAAGATAGCGGCAATCATCAACATGCAACCACCCTCAAACCGAAAGCAAGTCAAAAAGTTGACAGGAAGACTGGCTTCTTTGAACAGATTCATCGCAAGGTCCGCCGAAAAAGGGCTGCCTTTCTTCCGAACTCTACATAGCTCCGACCCTTTCGATTGGGGGGAAGAGCAGCGGCAGGCTTTTCAGCAACTGAAGGAGTATTTGACAAAGCTAACCACGCTATCCAAGCCGTTGTCGGAAGCGACACTCTTGTTGTATCTCGCAGCATCTCACACCACCGTAAGTGCAGTACTGGTGGAAGAGAAGGACCATGAAAACAAGATGACACAGTTCCCGATCTACTTCATTTCCGAGGCCCTTTCGGGTGCAAAACTGAACTACTCAGAGCTAGAGAAGATAGCCTATACAGTAGTAATGGCTTCTAGAAAGCTAAAGCACTACTTTCAGTCTCACCACATCATAGTCCTATCGGCTCAGCCATTGGAAGCCTTGTTCCGTAACAACGAAGCTATCGGCCGAATTGGCAAGTGGGCGGCGGAGCTAAACGAATATGTGATCGATTTCCAACACCGATCTGCAATCAAGTCGCAGGCATTGGCGGATTTCATAGCAGATTGGACTCCCGCCGCTTTCGACACAACACTCGAATTCGAGGAGCCCGTGTGGACAGTGAATTGTGACGGCGCATGGGGAATGGCTGGAGCCGAAATCTCGGCGATCCTTACACCACCAAGAGGACCGAAGGTCAGATTTGCCGCAAGGCTGCAATTCCTCACAACCAACAACACCGCCGAATATGAAGCCGTATTGTTGGGTTTACGAAAGCTCCGAGCAATCGGAGCGAGAAGATGCATAGTCAAGTTGGATTCCCAAGTCATTGTTGGTCACGCCGAAAAGGATTTTACAGCAAGAGAACCAGAGCTAGCCAAGTATCTGGTAGCAATCAGAAGAATGGAGAAGTATTTCGCTGGTTTCACATTATGTCACATTCCGAGGGCCGAAAACACAGAGGCAGACAAACTGGCCAAAGCTGCAGCACAGAATCTACCACTTCCACCAGACGTGTTCTATCAAGTCCTTTCGGCCAAAGCAGTGAAAGAGGAGGAAGATCATCCAAGTTTGGTACATGCTATCGCCAGTGATGACTGGAGGTCGCAGATATTCGCCTATCTAGCCAGGACATACGAGCCAGAGTCTAGGAAGGACGCCGAAAGGATGGCCAGCAGAGCGAAAGGTTACTCAATCATCGGAGAGCAGTTGTTCAAAAATGGGATAACAGCTCCTCTTCTGAAATGCATAAGCAAGCGCGAAGGCATTCAGCTGCTCGAAGAAATGCACGCCGGAATGTGCAGAGCGCACAGAGGGCCTCACGAAATAGCACACCGAGCAATGAGGCAAGGATTCTACTGGCCGTCCGCCGCATCAGACGCCAGAGAGCTGGTCAAATGTTGCAGAGGTTGCCAGATGTTCGCCAAAAACCAGAAAGCCCCAGCAAATGAAACAACGCCGATAGTACCGACCTGGCCCTTGCAAAGATGGGGCATCGACATAGTCGGCCCGCTACCGGCAGCTCCAGGAAACTTGCGTTTCGCAGCGGTTGCTCTCGAGTATTTCACCAAATGGGTGGAAGCGAAGGCCCTCGCCAGCATAACTTCCACCTCCTTAACCAAACTCGTCTGGCAGAGGATAATCTGTCGTTTTGGTGTTCCGTCATTCATCACCTGCGATAATGGGAAGCAGTTCGATTGCGCCGAATTCAGGAGCTTTTGCGATGAACTCAGCATCAAGCTTAACTTCGCCTCAGTAAATTACCCGCAGGCAAACGGGGCAGTCGAGAGAGCGAATGGCCTAATCTTCTCGGCAATTTCGAAAACTTTATACGACTCGCCAAAAGGCAAGTGGGCCAACACCCTAACAACAGCGGTATGGGGACACAACATCTCACGGTCCAGAGCTACCGGCTTCACCCCGTTCAGATTGCTTTACGGCGAGGAAGCAGTCACACCGGAAGAGGTAAAGCTGGGCTCCTTCCGAACCGAAATGGCCCCAGCGACTCAAGAGCAAAGGCACCTCGAACTCGATAATATCGAAGAAGTAAGATTGCAAGCCGCAGATAATCTTGAGAAGTACCACGCCAAAACGAAGCATCACAGGGACAAGACGATAGTCCGAAAGGACATCAAGCTTGGAGACATGGTCACCATTCGGCAGCCAGACAAGCAAGGTAAGCTGCAATCGCAGTGGCAAGGCCCTTTCGTCGTGGCAAGCATGGCAGCACCCGGTGTATTCCGGTTGATGAATGACAAAGGCGAAGAATCAGCCCACACATGGAACGCGAGCAGTCTGCGTCGTTTCTACCCGTAATTTATCTTTTTTGAACTTTCATGTAATTTTCTTTTCATCTTTCACCATTTTTGTAATCAAAAGGTCGGCTGTGCTCTTTTTCCTCGCCGGGGAAGCCCTCCATCGGGGTGCGAGGTTTTTTAACGAGGCAGCCGAATGTAACCGCTACATTACGAAAGTAACTGTAATTCCCCTAGAAATATTGTGTGGCTCGCTAAAAGACGAAGTCAACCAAGCATAAGGTTGAGACATTCGTCAACAAAATGTGATAAAAAAGAGAATGTCGAGGAGGTAGGGCGAAAGAGACCCTTTACATCCAACGACAATCTCGAAAGCCTGCGGGCTATGAAAAAACCGACCCTCCGACAAAACGCGAGGGCGGAACGAAATCCTGCGGGCTATGAAAAAAACCGACCCTCCGACAAAACGCGAGGGCGGAACGAAAGCCTGCGGGCTATGAAAAAACCGACCCTCCGACAAAACGCGAGGGCGGAACGAAAGCCTGCGGGCTATGAAAAAACCGACCCTCCGACAAAACGCGAGGGCGGAACGAAAGCCTGCGGGCTATGAAAAAACCGACCCTCCGACAAAACGCGAGGGCGGAACAAAAGCCTGCGGGCTATGAAAAAACCGACCCTCCGACAAAACGCGAGGGCAGAACGAAAGCCTGCGGGCTATGAAAAAACTGACCCTCCGACAAAACACGAGGGCGGAACGAAAGCCTGCGGGCTATGTAAAAACCGACCCACCGACAAAACGCGAGGGCGGAACGAAAGCCTGCGGGCTATGAGAAAATCGACCCTCCGGCAAAATGTGAGGGCGGAACGAAAGCCAGCATGAGCAGCCCTTGCCAGGCGACAAGAACTGCCGGCAGGCCCCAGTACCCGAAAAAGAGCATAAATGCCACAATTAACCCTTCACCTACCAGTTGATCACAAGTACAGCCAAAGGAGTAAATGCAGCCGTCCTATAACAGGGGTAAGGCAGTATAAAGAGGCACCAAGGTGCAAGCCCCCCATCCATCCAAAACTACCGAGTCTCCTCAAAATGTTAGTCCCAGGCAGTCAGTGCATTAGTAAAAATGCAAATAGGAAGCATCAGGAGCCACGCTTTCACTTTGATGATTGTGTCATCGGCATCGCGTCCACCTATCGTCACCAATCCAGTAACTTTAGGCAAGAACCCATTTGAGTGGCAATCCCATCTCAAACTGCGGTTAGGACATGAACCAGGTCGTGTACGCTGCGGGATGACAATAAGAGCAATATCATAGTTATAGCCGTTTGTAAACCCCCATTCGGCATTTGATATCGTCAATTGGTTTCCCAACTTTAACAGACGCGAGGGGGCTCGCAGCGAAAGCTCCCTCGCGCGAATGCTACCGCCCCTCATCTAAGTGTGTGAGGGCGGGCGCGTCTTTACTGCCGGCTGAGGGGCTCGCACCGAAAGCTTCCTCGCGCGAATGCTACCGCCCCTCGTCTAAGTGTGTGGGGGCGGGCGCGTCTTTACTGCCGGCCGAGGGGCTCACACCGAAAGCTTCCTCGCGCGAATGCTACCGCCCCTCATCTAAGTGTGTGGGGGCGGGCGCGTCTTTACTACCGGCCGAGGGGCTCGCACCGAAAGCTTCTTCGCGCGAATGCTACCGCCCCTCGTCTAAGTGTGTGGGGGCGGGCGCGTCTTTACTGCCGGCCGAGGGGCTCGCACCAAAAGCTTCCTCGCGCGAATGCTACCGCCCCTCGTCTAAGTGTGTGGGGGCGGGCGCGTCTTTACTGCCGGCCGAGGGGCTCGCACCGAAAGCTTCCTCGCGCGAATGCTACCGCCCCTCGTCTAAGTGTGTGGGGGCGGGCACGTCTATACTACCGGCCGAGGGGCTCGCACCGAAAGCTTCTTCGCGCGAATGCTACCGCCCCTCGTCTAAGTGTGTGGGGGCGGGCGCGTCTTCACTGCCGGCCGAGGGGCTCGCACCGAAAGCTTCCTCGCGCGAATGCTACCGCCCCTCGTCTAAGTGTGTGGGGGCGGACGCGTCTTTACTATGGCCGAGGGGCTCGCACCGAAAGCTTCCTCGCGCGAATGCTACCACCCCTCGTCTAAGTGTGTGGGGGCGGGCGCGTCTTTACTACCGGCCGAGGGGCTCGCACCGAAAGCTTCTTCGTGCGAATGCTACCGCCCCTCATCTAAGTGTGTGGGGGCGGCCGCGTCTTTACTGCCGGCCGAGGGGCTCGCACCGAAAGCTTCCTCGCGCGAATGCTACCGCCCCTCGTCTAAGTGTGTGGGGGCGGGCGCGTCTTTACTACCGGCCGAGGGGCTCGCACCGAAAGCTTCCTCGCGCGAATGCTACCGCTCCTCGTTTAAGTGTGTGGGGGCAGGCGCGTCTTTACTACCGGCCGAGGGGCTGGCACCGAAAGCTCCCTCGCCCGAATGCTGCCGCCCTTCGCCTAAGTGTGTGGGGGCGGGCGCGTCTTCGTTAGCAAGCTATCGGCCAAAAGGGCCCGCAACGAAAGCGCTATCGCGCGAACTAGTAGGATGACAGTGACTAAATCATTCGGCAAAAGATTCCCGCTTCATCTGTCGAGTGAAAGACACAGCGAAAAACAGCAATCCGCGCGAGGTAGCAAATCATACGACTATCCAAGTGACAAGCAAGCGAAAGAATGAATTCGCAAACAGCGATTAACACCGAAAGATAGAACCCACTGCGACACTTTTCATTACACCGGACTTGAGGTAAAGTTTGTACAATGTAATTCAGGGCCGCGAACTACTTTCGCGGCCAAGGAAAATGTTGTATCGCCTTTGGTCTGGCGAAGGCACGGCGTCTTCGGGCTCCAACTTAACGAACGCGGCACCCTCGAAGCCTGGTGGCGCGCGCGAAGCCTCGCGCCTCATTCGCCTCGACTCAAGTTCGCGCGGGTCGAAGTTTTCATAAAAAGCTCATAGTCGCTCTTCCGTGCGTCTAAGTTTTTAAGCACGTTTTCTCATGTAAGCCGAAAGCGATGCCGTCGGAAACCTAGAGCGAAAACTCCTCCACAAGTCACCACCAACACAGATATCGCCTGACCTAATCATTAACGGGCAGATGTCGAGAACGTCTGGTGTTCCCGCATCCGCGCCCTGTTCAAGATACAACATTCGAACTTAAGTTCCAAATCTTACACAAGGTCCAAAGAACAAGCTACCAACACATTAAAAACGGGCCCTAGAAAAAGTCACTCGTCTACTGTTGCGTCTTGAGAAGCATTCGCGTCGCGGGCAGCAGCAGCGGCCGAGCTCTCGGGGGCTTCATCATTAGGCAGGGGCGGACTTGCCTCGTCTTCCGGCTCGGCCTCGTGCGCCCGTTTTTCAGAGATATAGTCCGAAAACACCTGCCGGATGCGCGCCTTCTCCTCAGGAGTCTGCATAAAAGAGCGATAGTTCAGAAGACTCATCACTTAAGCCACAAGACGCCACAAAAAGCGATAGCTAACAGAGAAGTCAACCGAAAGCTTAAGCAGTCGGTAGAAGATACCTTTCCGCGACCCATGGCGGATTGCATAAGTGACATGTCATTCCCACCTGCAAGCCAGAATTCTTCGAAAAATCTTTTGCCCAGAGCTTTCGCCGCCTCCGGGGTTCGCCAATAATAATCCACCTCCTTGACCGGAAGGTCTGCGATGTGGGAGCAGCCGGCGTCAACCAGGCTGTGGCCGATCGCCTTGATACCGGTGATGGCGGCGTAATCTCAGCCCAAGGCCATGTGACCTTCCAGCGACTCCATCTCGGAGCGAAGCCAGCTGATGAGGCCGTTAGCATTCCGCTCCGAGGGACCGTCCGTTTCGACGCCAATGCTGCGCAGGCATTCGCGGAAGCGAGAGACAGCCTCCTCGCAGACGTCTTCAGAGCTGCATCCCTCTCGGCTTGAGCAGTTCGCAGCTGCGAAAGCTCCCGCTTGAGGTTCTCAGCCTCCCGCTTGAAATTTTCGGCCTCCTTCTGACTCGCCTTTCGGGAGGTGCGCTCATCTTCGGCTTTCTTAGTCTGCAGCTCCAAGTCGGTGGCAAGTTTCTTTGCCAGAATGTTGAGGTCCTCCTTCTCGCGCTCGACCTTGCGAATATAGAGATCGTTTTGGTTGTTTCTGCTGCGGGCGAGGATGGCAGCCTGCAAATAGCAATAAATCAAAGGCAGAAAGTTAGCATAAACACGAAGACCAGCAACCTCGCAGTGGAAAGCGAACATCAAACACGCAGCGAAAGTAGCCCGAGTAACTTACGCTAGCCAGGTGAAACGACAGAGCATCGTTTAGCTTAACGCTGTCGACCTTCAGAAGGTCCCTTTCGACCTCTGGTGCGGTGAAAGCTTTGTGCGAAAACTCCACAAGCTTGTGTTGACGCAAAACGTGACGTCTCGCGTCAGGCACACAGCAAGCCGAACGAGGCTGGCTTCAATCGGGTGCCCGGAGCGTTCTGGTTCCGGAAACGTGCCAGTCGGTTTGACCTGAAAACCAACAAGGGATGAAAAGTGTGAGAATACCTTGGAACATGCCGGGTGAGACCAGACAGTTCCATATGTATGGCTTTGAAAGCCAATCACAACGGCACACAGCTATGAAAGTTGTTTGTCGAAACAGATTTATAATTGTCATTCGGCAAGTATAAAAATAAAGCTCATACACATGTTAAATGCCGAACGCATATGTAACAATAAGATAAAAAGGGTAACTCATAAATATAAATCTATTCAGATAACATATGCATAGGCCAATTCAGCTAGTCTGCCGCACGTCCAGCCTTCAAAAACCCGTCAGGTATAAATTCAAGCAAAGCTAATCCACCGCATGATACCACTTGCTATAAATCTACATCACTTCTTATAATTAGATTAATCCACCGCATGATACGATCTAATTATAAGAAGCTAAAAGCATACGTATACCTGGACAGATCTATATGTGCTCATTACTCATGTAAGCTTAACCATAATCGGCAAAACAGCCGAACTGGGGTCCATGGAGAAGGAACATACAAGCAAAGCATGGTTAAACTAATCTAAAACCTGCACCTGCTGCACGGCACCCAGCTCTATCAAAGCCTAAACATGATCGGCATGCATGAACCCACAACATGTAACAATCTAGATTGAAAGTCAATTCGGCCATCGTGATCTTATGATTAGTAAAGCATAAGCGAACTCATGCAACAAAGCCGAATGAGAATCAATCTAGATTGGGCAAAAAGTGTTGTATGAATTAAATAAATAAAACATACGACACATGATAACTTAATGAATCTATTAGATCTGTCAAATCTAACACAGCCGATAACTATTTTCACTCATGACTCAATCCGCCGCATGATACAAGGCATAAGCAAAAACTTCTCGTCATAAGCTTAAATCCGCCGCACGATACTAAGCTTAACGTACGAGACTACTTGCACCATATCTAAATCCGCCGCACGATACTAGACATGATAGCAAGGTTGCCGGTACTTACGGAGGTCGACGGATCGATGATTCCTCTCGAAGAACTCGACGACACGACTAAGGACTCGAATAGGTGGCGCAGAGGCCGGTTTGTATTGATGTGGTTGTGAACAGTTTTACAATGGTCGAGGGCTTATATTTATACCCTGGACGAGACACAAATCCTAAACGATCACGATTTTACAAAGGAATACGGAAAGATATAAACTCTATATTATTTGGTGCCTTCCATCACCACGTGTCTTCCCACGCAAGCCAGCTTTAGTTGCCATATGCATCTCCCGAATGGAATCGTGGCCTCGTGAAATAGCCGACCGCACAGATAAACTCTGAAAATCCGAGAGCCAAGCAGCCGCTGGTCGTCTGTCGAATCCTTCTCCCTCTGCAGGCTGGGCCCATCTGTCATATCCTTACTTGTGCGAAAATCTGGTGTTAACACATGCCCCCTAATTTTGGGATAAATGTTTTATTCCAAAATTCCTTTTCTTTTTCGCATTATTGTAGAGCCTCTGGAAGCGTCCGCCTTCACACGCCATAATCATCGCACCTGCCGATTCGTCTCCCGATGCACTTGGGATCTTTTCAAAATTTCCGTTTCACTTCATTTCGGCTTGCGCCTCCCAAACTCCTTTGCTCCGGCCTCACAACAGAAAACCCTCTTCTTTCTTCCGACTCAAGCAGAAGATGTCTTCTCAAGCGAGCCGCCATAGCTTCGAGCTCGGCGCTTCCAGCACCTCCAAGAGAAGGTTGCTTCTTCTTCTTCCTTGTTCCAAATGAAGTAGTCGGCTTCATTCTGTTACTTCCTTTCAGGAGGACTAGGGACGACTTCACCGAGGATTTGACCCAGAAAGTAGTAGACCTCCAGCTCGACCTAGAAGGGAAAGGTCAGGAAATCGCCCGAATCTCCCAAGAGCGTGACGTCGCCCGGAAAAGGGTTGCTGGTAAGTATCCTCCAGTATCTTTTCTCCTCTCTTTTCTTCTATCTTTCGCCTTCACTCATCCCTCTTTTTTTTAGATCTGTCAGCCAAACTCCACGCTCTTGAAGCCGCCATTACCAAGCTCTCCATCACAGCTGATGTGACGGGCACAACACCCCTGAAGCGAGTGAAGGAGGTTGACCGGACCCTTCACGTCATTTCCAGAGCCGGCATGGGATTTGGCGCGGCACTTGCCTTCTCCGCCGTGAAGGTTCATTCTGGCGCTGATTATAGTAGATTTGATGTTTGTGAGCAAGAGTTAGATGACAAGGTAGAACATTCTGTAGAAGATATGAAGGAAGTCGGATCAGATCTGGCTGATGCCTTCGATCGCTTCTTTCCGATCAAGCACAGAATGGAGTGGACGAACTGACTTATTGTAAATTTGCTCCTCTTGTGAATAAGAAACTCTCCTGTTCGCCCTTCCAAAATCAACCTGTGATTTGATCCATCGAGATCACTGTGTACGTTGTTCTTTTCACATATTAATCACTGACTCTCATTCTTCGCTTTAGCGGTGATGCAAGCCACATCGGCTATTACTGATAAACGTGTCAGAAAACTCTGCTTTGTAGACAACTTATCTCAACTGGTCATCTTGGTTTTTGAAGTTCTGTCCTTTCCTCAAGCTCCCAATGATATTAGAATAGCATCCTTCGAAGAATTCCTTTGTTTCAGCTTCAGCGTCAATTGGTGACATGAGCCAGTTAAAACTAAAAAATTTTAGCCGAATCCCATCGGCTCCTTCGACTTTTGAAGCCACGACTTCTTCTAATTACCAAAAAGATCTGGTCTGGCCCAATAACGGCCCACAAGCTGCGCAAACCCTACTTCCAACGCTCAGTCTCCCAATGTGCAAGCTATGGCTCTATAAAGATGATTGCACATAAGCTGTGACTCCAGTTGAACAGCTCGTCTTACCAAAAATCCTCATTCTTCAGCTTCCAGTCTAAGAACGATGGCAGGAGGCAGCAACCATGGCAAAAACCTGGTCGAAGGCGAAGCAGGAGGAAGCCGAGCACGAACACACTGGCGTCATAGGTAAGAAACTAATCCTGCCCCTTTGCGATAGCCTGTCCCTTGATTCGCTGTTCATCTTCTTTTCAGGGTGGAGTCTTCCTCCAGCCACGCTTGGGCTCCTTCTCCAGAAATGGTAGATCCAAAAGTTTTCTTCTTTCCAATTACCAGATTCCAAAAATAATGATTCATTTCAGCAGATCCATCCAGATGCCCCCTGGTTTCGCGAGGAAAGGATAAAGCCCAGAAGGAACTGGAAGATGTATGCAAGAAGCATAGCATTGAGGAAGTCGAGTGGATAGAGCAATGGAAGCAACTCTGCAACATCATTATAGGTTAACAGAACCTCGGCTCTCCCCCTTTCCCTGATTTAAACCTGCTCTCACTTATCATATCCCTACTTCAGCCTTATCTGCAGAGAATGACCGCTTGAAGGCAGCAGCAGACAGAGTCGCCCTCAATGTGAATGCCCATGGGGATTCTGCTGAAGCCCATCTTGACGCTGTGAACGGCCGTATAGATCAGGCCGTCATCCAAGGTGTACGCGCCGAGGTCGCTTTCGGGTTAGCAGCAATGAGTTCCTGGACCAAAGAAGACTACTCCTCCTTACCGGTTGGATTCGCATGCGACACAGATGATGTTGAAGATCTTGAAGTCTATGATGGCCACGCTGATGCTATCGCTGCAGTCACGAACCCACAATCTATTGTAAACACACTATTTTTGGAGTAGTTCCGTATTAGGACAAATCTGTAAATGAAGCTCACTATCCATAGAGCTTGTCCTTCCTTGAATAATGACTCTTCACATGATCTTGGTTCTTCAATGATTCTTCCAGTTGCAATATTTCTCAGAAAATCATTTGTCGAATGTATGACATCACCTTAGCCGACTAGATCTCATCTCCAATATGTCATGTCACTCGGCATTGCACTTACTGCACTTCACCTTTCTCTTTCCCCAATAAACCTGCCATTTGTAAAATGCTAGATTCACCAAGGTTATGAACATTTGAACTAAAGGCGATAAAAATATCAGCTATAACTCAAATCTTTGGAATATTTCTCTGCTAAAGGCGATGTTTTCACATCGGCTGTATAAAACATCCTTCGAGTTACATAGCTCTATGCGTTCGGCTTTAACAAGTAGTGTCGAAGCTTCATCTAACAGACAGCTCAAACGAACCAAAAATTTCGTTACAGCCGAATCCCCTTTCTTGGGTTTAACATTTTTCGGCTAAAGCAAACTGCTAATGATCTTTTCCTACAAGGCTTAAAAATAAGGGTCGATCCTATTATAAGGCTTATCGGCCGTCACGTACAACTCGAAATAATCACCAAGTTGTAGAAGTGCCTTCATATATCTTCAAAAAAGCTTTCATTGTACGTCACCTTGTATGAATCTTTCAACTCTGGTAACGGAGAAACAAACAGAATTTTTTTTCAAAAGCTCATTAACTTCAAGCATGATCTTGAGACCCAAACTTGAACATATTGATCCAACTTCGGCTTCATTATCAATACTTCATTCCTTGTCAGCCGATATGAAATTTTGGCCTCAGCGTTTCTCCATCACCATCAGCTGGACTTTAAAAATTACTCTGAGAGCCGATTATTTGAATCGGCTGTTGGTCCTCGTCGAAGACATTGATAGGACCTGCTTCCCAAGCTCTCCCAGAGAAACACTCAACACCATCATACTCCCAATAGATAGATTCTGCGTTAGCAACACTCACTGAGTCATCGGCATGGACAATCTCAACTTCATCCCCAATCCATTGGATAAGGAATCGATGCATAGTTGATGGCACACAGCAATTAGCATGTATCCAATCTCTCCCCAACAGCAAACTGTATGCCCCCTTGCCGTCAATGACGAAGAAGGTGGTGATCAAGGTTTTAGACCCAATCATTAACTCGACATGGACTGCTCCTCGTGTGTCAGAAGAATTGCCAGCAAAATCCCTCAAGACCATATCGGTTTTCAACAGATCTTTACTTGTCAACCCGAGTTTCCTGAAGGTAGTATACGGCATGATATTGATAGCAGCTCCTCCATCGATGAACATTTTGGTTAATGGCTTGCCATTGACATACCCTCTCATATACAATGGCTTCAAGTGTCGGTGGTTAATTGGCTTGTCAAATACTGCCTTTTCAGCCAAAACGAGATGAGCCAATAACTCCTGAAATTCACTCTCATCAAAATCCGAATATGTTTCTTCTTGGACTTCTTGATTTTCGGGAGCTGCAAACTCTGATGGGAGAAAAAACGCCATGCACGTATCAGCCAAACAATTACTTCCATTTGGCTTTTCTTTTGGACGCCAAACTCGTTTCGTCCTGACGCCTGTTTGCTCTAACTCTCTGTTTCTCAGGCGTTGCACTCTCCTTTTCTGGCTTCTTCTTAATCCTGGTGGACACCATTGTCCCCTCTGCCAGATATACTCGCGGTAATCCTTCTCTTCAGTGCGAGCCCAACTTTGATCGGCAAATCTCTCCTGCCGATTCTCAGAATCATTTGTTTTTAAGCGCCGATTGTCCTCAGGGATCTTTGCCCCAAGTCTTTCATGGACAGAACGGCGGTTGACTCAAGATTGCCTGTACTCGGAGTACTGATTACTGCATTCAGGGCAGTTGTTCTTGACAGGCAGCTTCAAGCCTTCGTTCCAGCAATACTGAAAGAACGAGCATTCCCAATGAGATTGTTCCTGTTTCTCCATATCTTCTCGTTCTTCTCGGTACATCTCTTCCTCGTACCTTCTCTGCTTTTCCAGGAACTTTTGCTCTTCATAAAACCTCTGCTTTTGATATCGTTCATGTTCCTGATGCCATTTATTTAACAAGATACGCGTCGTAACCCTGGGTCTGGAGGCTTCACCCGTCTCAGTTCGGCTATTCTGAAACCGAACCCTTTGCTGAAATTCTTTGCTCATAATCTGCCGATCGGGGTCAACAGCACCAGCTTCCTTCGCTTTAGAAGAAGTTAAAACTTTCATCTTGTTCTTACCCCCAAATTCGGCTGCATTGACCATATTAACAGAGAAGGATACGGTATTCTGTCCAAAAGGGCTACCGTCTATCTTCATCTTTCCATCAAACCTCAGGTGTCCGTCCTGGATAGCCTTTTGAATCCGCACTCTGAACACTCGGCAATCATTTATGGAGTGGGATCTGGTGTTGTGGAAGCCGCAATACTTCTTGTCTTTAATCCCTTCAGGGAGCAGCATGGGATGACCCTCCGGTAACTTGATGTGTCCTTCCTTCAGCAGATATTTAAATAACTTATCCAATTTGGAAACATCAAAGTTGTAAGTACCTTTTTGTTGCCTTAGCCATCGCTGGCTGACTTGAGTTGGGTCTTTGGCCCAGATTATCTCGGCTGCAGCCACCTCATCTTCATCATTATAATCATCTGCATCTTCCAAGAAAGCCTGATACATCTCGGCAGCTACATCGCCCTTTTGGAACTGATTGTTTCTCTTGAATCCCTGAGCTTGATTACTCATTATAGCTAACCTTTGTGATAGCTGCCCAAGATCCTCAAAATCCATGCCGAACAGCTTTTCTTTGATGCTCGGCAGCATGCCAGCTATGGCTATCCCCGGTAACTGATCATCAGGCAAGTTCAGGGAGTAGCAGAGATTCTTGGTTTCCCTGAACCGACGTAGATATTCTTGCGGCGTCTCACTAGGTTTCATCCTTAAGCTCATGAGGTCGACCAACTTCTTCTCACTGGTTCCCGTGAAGAAATATGAATGGAACTTTTGCTCCAGCTCTGCCCATGTATTGATGGAATTCGCTGGCAGAGAAGCAAACCAAGAGAAGGCTGGTCCTGTCAACGACAACGGGAAGTAGCGAATCCTCCAGGCTTCATCTGCTGATGCTTCACCAAGCTGCATCAGGTAACGGCTGATATGCTCTCTAGTACTGGTATCATCTTGGCCCGAGAACTTGGTGAGGTCAGTGGGAGGCTTGACCCTCGGAGGAAGGGATACCCGATTGTACCACTCTGGGTAAGAAGATTGGTACGTGTATGTCTGATTCTTTGGCTTTAGGCCGAACTGATTCTGCATCATATCAGCCATCTTATGCATGATGAGGTCAAGATTGGAATCAGGAGTTGTCTGCGCTTGCCCCCCAGCATGTAATCCTGCTGAACTCCTATAGCCGGGATTCGGGAAAGCACTAATTGAGCTATAATCTGTAAATTCCCGGTACCCATTTCCAAACATATCTTTCTGTATCCTGTTTGCCACAGGAGACACTCTAGAAGCAGATGGTGGGACGTTCCCTGTTGTACCGAACTCGAGCTGGCCATAGGTCTGAGGAGGTTGCTGCGTCTCCGGAAGGACCATTGCTCCTGCACTTGGGCCAGCCCCACTGTTTTCGGCAACTCTTCGCTTTTGAGGTACTTGGAACAATAATGGCCCCCGCACCGGACCAATAGCTTCTTCAAAATGCTTATCCGCGTTTGGACCGAAGGTGTCGATCATGATAGCGCAAAAAGTGTTCAAGAAAGCTGACTGATGATTGGTTATGGCTCCCGATATAGTCCTGTGCATTATCTCAGATATCTTCTGGAGAGCTATTTCTTCACTACCGTCGGGCAGCTCAGACTGATGATGAGGAACGACCTTCGGTAAAGTCTGCTTCTGGTAGACCTTGCCGCTTTTATTCTTGGAGAAAGACTCCAAGCATTTGCGCTGGAATTCATCACAAGCTCGCTGCACCAGATCTTTTGATTCTTGTGGCAGGTCGTCTATGGTCACCTCGAAGACTTGATCTTCGGTAATCTCAGGCATCTTGAACTGAAGTACGCCCCACTAGGCGTGCCAAAAAGTGTGTTGACACAAAACGTGACGTCTCGCGTCAGGCACACAGCAAGCCGAACGAGGCTGGCTTCAATCGGGTGCCCGGAGCGTTCTAGTTCCGGAAACGTGCCAGTCGGTTTGACCTGAAAACCAACAAGATGAAAAGTGTGAGAATACCTTGGAACATGTCGGGTGAGACCAGACAGTTCCATATGTACGGCTGTGTTGACGCAAAACGTGACGTCTCGCGTCAGGCACACAACAAGCCGAACGAGGCTGGCTTCAATCGGGTGCCCGGAGCGTTCTGGTTCCGGAAACGTGCCAGTCGGTTTGACCTGAAAACCAACAAGGGATGAAAAGTGTGAGAATACCTTGGAACATGCCGGGTGAGACCAGACAGTTCCATATGTACGACTTTGAAAGCCAATCACGACGGCACACAGCTATGAAAGCTGTTTGTCGAAACAGATTTATAATTGTCATTCGACAAGTATAAAAATAAAGCTCATACACATGTTGAATGCCGAACGCATATGTAACAATAAGATAAAAAGGGCAACTCATAAATATAAATCTATTCAGATAACATATGCATAGGCCAATCCAGCTAGTCTGCCGCACGTCCAGCCTTCATAAACCCGTCAGGTATAAACTCAAGCAAAGCTAATCCACTGCATGATACCACTTGCTATAAATCTACACCACTCCTTATAATTAGATTAATCCACCGCATGATACGATCTAATTATAAGAAGCTAAAAGCATACGTATATCTGGACAGATCTATATGTGCTCATTACTCATGTAAGCTTAACCAGAATCGGCAAAACAGCCGAACTGGGGTCCATGGAGAAGGAACATACAAGCAAAGCATGGATAAACTAATCTAAAACCTGCACGTGCCGCACGGCACCCAGCTCTATCAAAGCCTAAACATGATCGGCATGCATGAACCCACAACATGTAACAATCTAGATTGAAAGTCAATTCGGCCATCGTGATCTTATGATTAGTAAAGCATAAGCGAACTCATGCAACAAAGCCGAATGAGAATCAATCTAGATTGGGCAAAAAATGTTGTACGAATTAAATAAATAAAATATACGACACATGATAACTTAATGAATCTATTAGATCTGCCAAATCTAACAGAGCCGATAACCATTTTCACTCATGACTCAATCCGCCGCACGATACAAGGCATAAGCAAAATTTTCCCGTCATAAGCTTAAATCTGCCGCACGATACTAAGCTTAACGTACGAGACTACTTGCACCATATCTAAATCCGCCGCACGATACTAGACATGATAGCAAGGTTGCCGGTACTTGCGGAGGTCGACGGGTCGATGATTCCTCTTGAAGAACTCGACGACACGACTAAGGACTCGAATAGGTGGCGCAGAGGCCGGTTTGTATTGATGTGGTTGTGAACAGTTTTACAATGGTCGAGGGCTTATATTTATACCCTGGACGAGACACGAATCCTAGACGATCACGATTTTACAAAGGAATACGGAAAGATATAAACTCTATATTATTTGGTGCCTTCCATCACCACGTGTCTTCCCGCGCAAGCCAGCTTTAGTTGCCATATGCATCTCCCGAATGGAATCGTGGCCTCGTGAAATAGCCGACCGCACAGATAAACTCTGAAAATCCGAGAGCCAAGCAGCCGCTGGTCGTCTGCCGAATCCTTCTCCCTCTGCAGGCTGGGCCCATCTGTCATATCCTTACTTGTGCAAAAATCTGGTGTTAACAGCTTGCTAGCGTCATCACTTCCGCCGAGGAGGATCCCTGCCCGACGAAAGTCAATCCGACAGGCGAGTTGAGCGTCGGAAGCTGCACCCAAAGAACGCGCAATGCGATAAGATTCTTCTCTCGCTTCGTCGGTTTCGCCCGACGAGCTCAGGCCGGTGTAAAAACACGGGTTCTGGTAGTCCGAAGGCACCCCATCGATAATCAATCGCCCGTAGCCAAGAAGCTGTCCTTCCACCATCTCCTGCAGGTGTAAAAACACGGGTTCTGCGTCGCGGCGAAAGGTGTAACTTACCCTTATCCGCAGCAGCGGGAGCCAGCACGCCCTCAGATCCGGCCCTCCTTTCACGCGGGGCCGCCCCCTCGGCGGAGATCCGAGCAGCAGGCTCGACAGAGCTCCGAGCGGCAGGCTCGACGCGCGGTGCTTTCGGCTTCTTCACCGGCCGCTCCGCGCCCGCCGGCATGCCCAGAGCCTTCCGCGAACCGGGTTTCGCGAACGTCGGGAGGTCGGCCACCGAGGCGTCGTCGTCGAAAGACGACGTGGAAAGACGCGTGTGCGGATTCTTCGGTGCCATCCCAGCGGCGAGAGTTGCACTCTGCAAAGCAAACAACAAAACAAAGCAGGTCACATGCAAAAATCATCAATACTATAAAGGAACGCCTCGGGCGAGGGGAGGAGCGAAAACCTCGAACAGGCCGAAAAAATCGAAAAAGGCAAAGAAACTAACCACCCTCGGATGATCGAAAGGATCAACGTCGGGGATCGACTCCAGCGCCCCCCTCGGCTTTTAAGCATCGGCTTGGCGATCAACCGTCCGATGCGAATGTCCTCAACTTCGGTGATCTTTCGCCGGGGGACCACACCGCTCCGCCCGCCACGACGAGCTACGCCTTTTCCTTTCGCCTTTGAACCTTCTGCCTCTTCCTTGCCTTCGTCAACTAGAGGCCTTTTGGCGTATTCAACACCCATAGCGTCGAAAGTTCGGTTCAGGCGGCGACTCCGGCCGAGGTTGTCGAGTTGGAACTCGCTTTCCTTGCGTAAGTACGGCCCACAAACCTTCCTGGCCTCACTTTCAATGTGTCTCACATAGCGATCGTCATCATAGAAATCTGCAGGTCTCTCTAGCAGTAGCATCGGGCCCCAATATCCGTCTTTCTCCGAAAAACCTTCGAATGAAGTTGCGCTGCAGAGTGGGTTCATCCCGATAGCCATCCATTCTTCAACCAAATCCCGGCTGATCTGAAACCACGCAGTGAGCGCGAAAGCATCCCCACAGCGAATGGCCTCTGGGTCATTTAGCACGACAGGCGGAAGGTGCCTCCCAGGGCATTTCTCCAAAACCGATACAAGTGGAGAACCCTTCTTCGCCCCTTTACTTAGTTCGGTAGCAACGGTTTCGTCCGAGCACACGCGATAGTAGAACCAAAAGCGGTTCCAATCCGGCCACTTGTTTCGATACGTGAGCGAAATGGAAACACTTCCCCGTGTCTTCCGCGGAACGAAATTAATGCACCCAATTTCGCTGGGTAGCTCACATCCAAGAAAGGGGTCGTTCACTTTCGTCGGGCGACGGTGGATGTCGTAGAACCGCACGAAAACGTCAGCCCGCGGGGTGCAATCCAGCATCTTCATCGCATGTGCGAAAACACTGAGTCTGGCAAACGCATTCGGCGTCAGCTGATGGAGTTGTATTTCGAACCCCGACAGAACATCCGAGACGAATTCTTCGAGAGGAAAATCAAGACCAGCTACGAAGTAGTCGCGAAAGACAACGGCTCCGTTAGGTTGTGGAATAGGCACTTCCTCGTCTCCAGGGACACGGCAATTCGCAAGATGATCTCTCCTTAGAGGCCCTTTTTCGGCCATTGTTTGCAAGCTGGCGGCCGTCATTCGCGATACGCCGAGATAAAAAGAACAATCCGTTGGGACCGAAACCAAACTGGAGTCCCCATCGTTAGACACGCTTCCGCTGTGATCTGGAACTCGCGGAGCAACCCCAGATCCGATGGACACTTCCGCGCTATGTTCGCGGCGGGAGGACTCGGTAGCACCCGTACTTTCGCTAGCCGAGCTCGAGGTCGACGTCGAGCTGGAAGACGCCATCTAACATGGCGCGAAAGATAAATAAACAAACAATGCAAGCGAAGGGAAGAAAGGAAAAGGGCGAAAATAGAAGCGAAATCAAACAAGCTTAAACAACCAATTTGTAGGACTTAAGTCTAAAGGAAACAAAGAGAAGGGAAGTGAGCTACGTACCACGAACTATCGCCCAGCGAATGATGAGAAGCAAACAACAAGCAGCTTTCGCCAAGGAGAGCGAATGGCGTCAAGCGAATGGCGAGAGACTTCGTGAGAGAGGTAGCGAGTGCAGGAAGGCGTCGATTGACCAGGTGCCCTCCTCACCTGAAGCCTCCACGTTTATATACGAGCACCTTGACACGGTTTCCGAGGGAGACGAAGAGGCGCCTGGGCACAGGATTCGAAGCGACGCACAAGCTCTCCATCATGACACACGGTTTTCGAGGAAGACGAAAAGACGCCTGCTCACTTCAAAAATATTAATAAAATAATAAAAAAAATAATAAAATAAATAAAATATATATATATATTTATAACAAAACAAAATAAAATAACAATAATAAAAATAAAACAAAAACCTTGGCTTCGAAACGAAGCAAAGGTTCTTTGGGCGGGCGTAGGCGCCTGCCGAAAGAGCACGGTCGAACTTCGCAAGCTTGCAGATTCGACCGTAAGGGGCTATTGTTGGGGCGGCACCCAGACCGCAGGCGCCTCCGGCCCGCAACACCGATAAATGACAAAGCTTTCGGTGCGAAAGGGATCATTCGCATGGAAGCAGGTGCCTTTGACCCACACTACCGAACGACGACGAAGTCTTCGCGCGAAAGGCAGCTTTCGCGCGGTAGCCAGGCTTTCGGCTCGCAAGCCGAGAGGGAGTGGAGCTTTCGCGCGGAAGCACGCACTTCGGCCCGCGAGTCAGGGGAAGGCGGCGCCCTCGCGCGAATACAAGCATTCGCGCGGAATGCAAGCATTCGCGCGGAAGCGCGGCTTTCGGCTCGCAGAGCGGGGCAAAACAGAGTCTTCGTGCAGAAGGGAGCTTTCGCGCGAAGAGAACCCGACGAATACGCCGGGAAATTTCGTCCTTCATGGCTTTTGCTTTTCGTGAGTTTTTGCAGGTCGCCGAAAGGTTGGATCAAGGGGAGCGGGCCCATCGGTCAGGAAGGAAGGCCGGGAAGCGCTGGGCCCGCCAAAGGACGAAGTTACGATGGTGCCCCTTGCGCCAGAAGAGGCGGTGTACGGCTACGGAGTAGTTGAGTAGGGCATCATTGTAATTATGGCAGAGTGGTTAGAAGGGCAATCTTGTACTTTCATGTTGATCCAGTTTAATATAAAAAGCTCCCGACCTCCTCTCGGGAGGGGGGAGAACACTGTTCACTTCAACTATTTCCCTACCTTCCCGTTCGTTTTCCGCTTTCGCTCTGTACTTTCGTTCGTGCGACAACCCGCTGTTTCGGGATCTCGGTCCCCGAAACAACAGATATGATATGGGTCCCAGGTGTCTGTGGGTCCGTATGTCTCCCGTATTTGTACAATGCAAGTATGCAAAAGAAAATTACTTTTATGATACTATAGAAAACAAGGATTCTAATGATGAATTTCTTATATGCTTTTGTTGTCGTGGTAAATAATACTTACGGGGTTCATAAATATTAATTACATGGGGCCAATTTTATGATGATGCAAATTTTTATTTTGTTTTCCTATGCATGAGTATGAAGTGCAAAAGTAAATGTTAATAACTACCGAGTTACCTCCGGCGAAGGTTCGGGGTTTAAAGTCTACCGAATTGGACTCTCCAGTCTTCTTTATTCTTCTTGATGGGTCTCCACTACTGGAGACAGCAATCTTGTTTCTTGTGTTTCATGGTTTTCCAGAGTTGAGCATTGTTCGGGCCGTGGTTTGAATGAGAACTTTTCTTCCGTTCCATTTATGGTGAATTTGATCTCTCCAGCTCCGACATCAATGTGGGCCTTGGCGGTGCTCAAAAACGGTCTTCCTAGAATGAGTGATACTTTTGAATCCGGGTGCATTTCTAGTACCACGAAGTCCACTGGTACAAAGAACTCTCGAATCTTGACTGGGATGTTCTCAGCAATTCCTATTGGGTATCTGAGTGATTGATCAGCTAGCTGAAGACACATTAGTGTTGACACAAGTGCTGAATGGTTGAGCTTATAGTAGACTGATGTGGGCATCACGCTAACACTGGCTCCAAGATCACACAGTGCGTTGCTAAACCATTGATTTCCAATTGAGCACTCAATAGTGGGGCATCCTGGGTCCTTCTTCTTCTCTGATATTTGATTGAGGATAGCCGCACTACATTCTTCTATTAGCTCGATTACTTCAGTAGTTGGCAGTGGTCGTTTGTTGTTAAGTATATCCCTTACATACTTGGCATAGGTGGGTACCTGTAATGCATCTAGTAGAGGAATATTGATATATAATTTCTGAATTACTTCAACAAACTTACTGAACTGCGCATCTAGCTTAGCGTTTCGATTTCTGCGTGGGAATGGTAGAACATTGGTGTCTTGAAAATCCATCTGTATTTCTTCATTTTGCACTTGAGTCTCTTGAACTTCATCATTCCTTTCTTTTTCCCTCGGGGGTGTCACTGGTGCTGTCTGTCTTCTTTGTGCTCCTTCTAGGTACGGCAGATCTCGAGTGGTCCTCCCACGTCTAGTGGTGATCCCCTTAATCTGCTCATGGTTAGCGGTAACAGGCAAAACAACAGCCAATTGCGATAGTTGAATTTCTATTCTTTTATTATAATTGAGTTGATCCTTAATGGCAGAAGAAAATTCATCCATCTTAGCATTTATGTTTTCAAGAGTCTTATCATTTAAAGCAAGTCTTTTGGTAATGCTATCATTTATTCTAGCTTGTTCTAAAATTAGATCTCTTAAAGTAGGTTGCTTAAAATTGGAAGAACTGAAATTACTGGTGTACTTATCTGGTTTGGGAGGTTGTTGTTGACGCCATCCTTGCTTGTGTAGAGTGGTAGAGTTATTGATAATGTTAGCTTCTTCTTGATCTTCGGGAAATTCTATTCCCAAATATTCTCCACTTCTAGTTTGAGCATTAAATGCGTCTTGAATAGCTTGACGTTCTTCCTTGTAGTCGGCTCTCTAAGTGAGTCGATCCATAAGCACATCCATCTTGGTTGACAGTGCACACACTTCTTCTGGAACTTCTTCAATCTGGTGACAACGTTGAGTAGTACCTTGTTTCTAGCCCTGACTCTCAGCTATCTTATCCATTAAACATTCTGCTTTTCCAAAAGTGAGTGACATGAATGATCCTTCGGCAGTGGCATCGGGTTGCTCACATGTTCTTGGTAATAATCCATGATAAAACAGTTGCATAAGTAATTCATTCTCTATTCCATGTTGTGGGCATCTTAAGATTTGTTCCTAAAAACGCTCCCAAGCTTCTGGAATAGTTTCTCCTTTTTGTTGCTGAAAGTTGTAAATCTTTCCCCTTAAGATATTGATTTTGCTAATTGGGAAAAATCTTGATAGAAAGGTCTCTGAACATTTCTCCCATGTCTTGATGTTGTCCATGTTTGCATAGAACCACTGCTTCGTTTTTCCTTCTAGTGAGAAGGGAAAGAGACAAAGAAAGTATAATGTCCTGGGGAACGTCCTTGATGATGATAGTGCTTCCAATCTCCAAAAAATCTTGTAGATGAGCAGTTGCATCTTCTTCTTTCTTTCCACCAAATGTAGTAGCTTGCACCATGTTGATAAGACTTCGCTTGAGCTCGAACTCAAGGTTGTTCGTCTGGAGTGTAGGTCCGGTACGAATGTTCCTGACACTTGGAGTAGAGAACTCCAGCAGAGTCTTGTTGGCCATGGCTTGACTACTGGTGTTGATCTTCCACACGATCTAGTTGATTGTTGATTTGTAAGTGATGAATTACAACTGAACCTGTGTTACCCTATATATGATATAAACAAAGAAAGACAAGGGTAAGCCTGCCAAGACAGAGGTACAAGTTAATGAATGAGTAGTTGATTAATCTCCTTTGCCATGTTAGATTCCTAATAAGTTTTGTTTCCACTGATTTGCTGGTTTCCTTTTGGTTCCCGGTGGCTTCCGCTGCTCATCCCCGGCAACGGCGCCAGAAATGCTTGTTGACACTTCTTAATGCAATTGCCCATAACAAACTTTAATAAACTGATTCTAGCAAAAGCCCTCAGAAATGTACGAGACACTCCTAGCATCACTTAATGTCAAGTTGGCATCCCCAACATGATACTAGAAATGTAATTCATTTGTCACACTAGCTCAATATGATATGAACAAATATTTATCCGCAAGCGCACAGATAAATATACCCATTGTAGTAGCATTTCACCTAAGTTGTCTAGGTATCGTTATTTATATTTTACCGAGGGGAACAGTGAAGCGGGAAACAATTGGACATAAATGTGATTTAATGGTAGTGGAGATTATTATTCATTCATTAACTACTCATATGTCTAAACAGGGTAAGACAAGATAAAGATAAATAATGATTAATAATGATAATAACGGAAATTCTAGAGATAGAGCGAACTACATGAATCAAGTAGAGCAGTCAGGAGATTAATTAAGAGATTCGAATCCTAGGTTACTTCAGATTTACCAAGTCTAGTGATTACTCTAGTTAATATACAATCATTTATAGCTAATTAATCTATCATCCATGATCAAGGGATATTACTAAATTAGAATCAAGAACAAAGTAATAAATTCTAACTTGCAACCGCGTCCTACTAAGGTCTACACTCGGAGGGAGGACTACAAAAGACTCAACAAGACTGTCACTCCTGCGATCTACCTCTCGACCCGGAGCATAGGATGTATTTGCAGGTAAACTAGGCCTAAACATCATGTTTACACCAGTTTGACCACTTAACCCTATCCGGAATAAAGCTAAGTACTTTACAAACATGTTCATAAACTCTATCATAATCAGATCTATATTAAATATATAACTAGAATAAACTCCAAAACTGAATAAACTGAAATATATTAATGTAGCACAAAGTCGAATAAAGATACAAATTACTGAATCTTCGACAGCGATCCGGAGACTCGGACGAAGCTTCTAGCCGGATATGCCGACGAAGTCGCCCGCCTCTACTTGAACCTAGCTAGACTAAACTCTAAACTTGAAGTAGAGCTCTAACTCTCTCTCTCTCTAGAAACCCTAGTTCTACTCTTGTCGGAAGATCTAAACTTCTCTTCTCTATCTTCTCTCTTCTCTGTCTCTTGGAGGGGGGTCAGGGGTCTAGTTATATAGCCCTGGGCGTGGAACCGCGACCGTTGGATCAAACTGACTTAAGGTACGGTCAAGATGAGTCGTCGAGGTCGGTGGAGGAAGATTCTGGAAGGAGGAGGCATGAGGGCCCGGGACCCGACCGGTGGGCCCACCAGACCGGTCGGTCCCGCTGGGCAGGGTCTCGAGGTGCCCCGCCTCGTGGAGTCCTCTGGTATCCTCTAGAGTCTTCTGGAGACTTCCTGACTTGGCGGTGGAGTAATCTACGTCGGGTTCCTTCTTGGGGAAGCAATGTAGTCCTGTTTTCCTGTTTAATCCCTAGAAAATATAGAATCACCAAAACTCGTGGAATTTGTCAGTTTAAACCTCCTATTTCTAAGTTAGCAATTCTTTTTGGCATTTATTCAAGTATTGTTGACGGTAAATAATGATAGTTAATAGATGTCAACAACTGCTCACATGGTTGTGGGTTTCTTAACATAATGGAAGAGGTTGCTAAAGTCGAAGGGAATTTTGGCGATGAAGGACACGATCAAGAAACTAAAGAAAGTTTCATTGTTTTGCCGATAACTTCTTTCGTTTTATATTTTCTTCCTTCTAAAGATGGTTTTTGGTTATGACGCCTCTTTCATGATTAGAGGTGTGATCTTTTTTCGGCTAGCCTTCTCGGAGGAAAAGTGTAGTTTCTTTTTTTATCTTGGTTGTTGCGTTAGGCCTTCATGTCATTGGATGTATTTGTGCTACTCAGTTTTCTATGTTTTATCTTGATGTATTGTTCCTTGTAAGCCGGTATCCCCAGCAGCTATTGTTTGCTTTCAATATTAGCAGGGCTTTTCCTTTGATCTAAAAAAGCCTAACTAATGAGATAAATATTACGAGATCTCAGGCGATATTTGGCCAACACATTGTCACGAACATCAATATTGGCGGGCCTCTTTGTCATCAACAAATTGATGGTCATCTACGGAAACATCCACTTAGACCATTTTCTTCCTCTTCCTCTTCCTCTTCTCAGTCTCATTCTTCTATGCAGTGCATCATGGTAGGACTTAGGATAGTCCACCAATAGACGTCTGGAATGACTAGTCCATCAATTCACTACCATGCAATAAATGGTAATCACCCTACGGACCATGTACACATGTACCTCTCTCAACAGTGGCGGAGGCAGAAATATTTTCTAGATGTGACAGATTTATAAAGATCAATGTGTAATATAGTTACTATTAACTATGTAAGGATCTACTAGAATATGAGAACTTTTGGTAATTGAGGTCCATCAAACTACAAACACATGCACTAGGTTGACTTATATTGACGTATGCATTTTATATGTATTTATTGGTATAAATAATACATGTATTTAGTATTTTTTATAAATTTTAGGTATGGCGGAGGCCAGGCCTCGCCAAATACCTGCCTCCGCCCCTGTCTCTCAAGAACCAAAGTCACTGGAATGACATCTCTCTCCACTTCTTGCTTTTCCACCCTCGAGAGCATCCCCCAGACAAAGGGAGTCACACGTGAGACAGGCGGCACCACTACCCTCCCTCTGTCCACATAAGAATGCAATTACGGACAATGTGCCGGTCAAACTATTTTGATTTTAACCAAAATTTATATTAAATAGTATTAGCATTTATATCTTAAAATAAATTTATTATAAAAATATATTTTACAACTAATCTATATCTTGTCTCATAAGTGTTAGTATTTTTCATATAATTTTAGTCAAAGTTTACGATATTTGACTCATCGAAATGTGAGAATTGTATTATTTTATGGACGGAGTGAGTGTTATTATTTTAACAATTCTTCTAGACAGCTTATCAGCCAACTCGAACTTACCAACCATCTTATCAGTTATACTGCGACTTATTCTTTTTCACAGAATACTATTAAAATAGTTGAAGTTAACCAAAATAAGTTTAAGCGAACATGCTCTCCGCTACTATCATATCATGTTAGGCTTTTTTTTTATCTTCCCTCATGATGAGGTTTTCCCTTATGATCTTGCCCTCATGATGATAAGGTTTTCCTGCTTTTCAACTCTTATATCTTCTATCTTCAACTGTTGCTTTTCTACGGGCTTAAGCCACTATCTATATCTACTTTCTTTTGTTCACCATTCTCGTTGTCTACCCTCCTTCGAAGGATAATACACCCAAAGAGGTGGTTTGAACTGAGCTTTTACAATTTTTTTTTGCCGAGTATAACATATCGTTTAGGTGAATTCACCTAAGGTTGACAAAGTGCAACTATTTTAACACATAAAAAATATTTTGCAACCTTAGTTTTAACCTTATTCTAGGATAAAAGTCCTTAGCTTGAAAATTAACCGCAGAATTTAAAGAGAGTTATAGAAAGACTCATTTTTCTTTTCATGAGATATCGAAGTATCTGTGCTCTTAAGCCGTTGGAGCACCTAAAATATCTTTCCAGGAGTCCATATTGTTTTTTTTATTGTGCCAACTATTACATTTATTCATGTCAATCATTGTTCTATGTTTAGCAAAAAAATATTTCACATTCGCTTGAAAATTATCACAAAGAGAATTTTTTTGTATTTTATTAAAAATGCTATAGATTGAAAGAAGAATATTCCAAGTTTGTAAAATTGTTCTACATTCTACTGAAAATGGTTTCTTTCTTTAATTAGAAAGTTCAATCTTAATAAAGTATATATAAAAATTCCATCTGCTTATTTACAATGTACTAATAAATATCATTACAATTTTTATTATTTAAAACTAAACTAATCTTATACTAGTCATTCATAGGACCATGGAGAAGATAGATATATGAAATCGAGACGAATAATACCAGAAAAGAAGAGAGAGAAAGGGAAAAAGAAAAAGAAAATGCAAAGAACGGCCCAGGTGAAGGCCCGTGTGCGCTCTCCCCGGGCCGAACAACCGCCGGCCGTCCGCCGCATTCTCCTCCCGTTCTCTTTCGCACCCCTCGCCGCACTTCCCTTCCGTTCGCTCTCGCACCCCTCTCGCTCTCCGGCGACTGGCGGGCAGCCGCCGCAGCCACCTCCCTGCGCCAGGTGCCGACGTCTTCGTCGGTCTCTTCGCCGGCGACGAGCACCCACCAGGTACTCCCATCCCTTCTCTTCCCTTTCTGCTGTGCGAAGCCGAGCACCCAAACCCTAACCTAAAGCTATTTGGTTATTTGATGCCTCCTAACTTCGAACCTTTTGGAAAAATTATCGGGTGTACATGTGTACACCCATGTTCCTTTGCTGGGTCCGCCCTTGTTAGGAGCTAAAAACTTTCTTTCCTAATTTGGCGTCCTGTAGCCAATGGTTGATAAGATTTTGGCTTCATAATATTGTGTTCAGTTTTAAGAACGCTAACTTATTTTTATTCATTTTGATGTATTTTTCAGCTGAAAAAAAGTTGTAGCCAAACATAATAATGGCTATGATTGATGAACCTCTGTACCCGATTGCTGTACTGATTGATGAACTAAAAAATGAAGACATTAAGTTACGCCTTAACTCCATCAGAAAGCTTTCTACAATTGCCCGGGCATTGGGTGAAGAAAGAACAAGGAAAGAGCTGATTCCATTCCTTAGTGAAAACAACGATGATGAAGATGAGGTGCTTCTTGCAATGGCGGAAGAATTGGGTGTTTTTATTCCTTATGTTGGAGGTCTAGAGCATGCATATCTTTTGCTTCCACCATTGGAAACATTGTGTACTGTGGAGGAAACCTGTGTCAGAGACAAGGCTGTGGAATCGCTTTGTCGGATAGGAGCACAGATGGAGTTAAATGATATTGTGGACTGGTTCGCCCCTGTCGTAAAGGTATGAGGACTATTTTATTTTGATATATAGGTTTCGATCTTTTCTTATTCATTCTGACAGAAAAAGTACTCACACCAATTTAGGCTAAACATGCATCTATCTTATTAGAAATACACATAAGCTTGTTTTTCTTGTACCGCTGTCAAACTTTCTGTGATTCTATAATCATTACCGGTGCTTCATACTCCCTCCGTCCCTAAATAACTGTCTCTAGAAATCCGTGTTTCCCTCACAGACACGCTTTCCGGACAACAATTAAAAAGGGACGGAGGGAGTAACATTATGCAGAGGCTTATTGATTATCTCCATGAATTTATAACTCTACATTCTCATTTAACAAGTTACTGGAGTCACCACAAATTTACAAAATGTATTGGAATTGGTCCACTTTCACAGGATCATCTAGACTATTGTGTTTTTACTTTGAACAAGTTCCAAAGGATTATGTAGACTATTGTGTTTTTATATTGAAAATCTGTTTGTTTGCCATTTTACTAGCTTTTAATACAATTTGCCTATGCCCATCATAAAATCATGACACTACCTATTGACCTTGTCAAATGTCATCAACAATCTTTATTTATTGTTTTGTAGTATTGAGAGTATGGTTTACAATAATCATTTAGCTTATTCCATATTTCCATTAGTAAAAGAACAACTAATATTTGATTTCTAGCGAACTAGTTTTCTACATGTTTAATAAACTATTCTCTGTTCTTAAGTTCCATGTTGTTGATGTAGTTAATTTAGTTTGATTGTCTACCACACACGAAAAGAGGGCACTTCATTCAAAATTGTATAACAAACACAAAGCACTTGTGTATGTGGGAAGTACAATTACGTTCTACACTGTTCTATATCTTTTAACAATTAACTGGACATACTTGATCAATTCAGAGGTTGGCGGCAGGCGAGTGGTTCACAGCTCGAGTTTCGTCATGTGGCCTTTTTCATATCGCCTATCCTAGTGCACCTGAACAACTGAAGGCAGAACTGAGGACAATTTATGGCCAGTTGTGCCAAGACGACATGCCTATGGTACGAAGAGCTGCAGCATCTAATCTTGGAAAATTTGCTGCAACAGTTGAACAAAGTCATTTGAAGACAGAAATCATGTCAATATTTGATGATTTAACTCAAGATGGTACATCCTACAGACATTTTTACCACTGCTTTATTAAGTATCTCTTTTGTTTTGTGGATGATTCGCATTAGTTCTGTATACGACTCATATATCTTTGTTTTATTATTTTTTCTCGATATATTGTTAAAATTTATTGTACCATTGGATCTATTATTGTCCTACAGACATTTTTACCACTGCTTTATTAAGTTATCTCTTTTGTTTTGTGGATGATTTGCTTTAGTTCTGTATATGACTCATACATCTTTGTTTATTATTTTTTTCTCGATATATTGTTAAAATTTATTGTACCATTGGATCTATTATTGGATTACTTTTGTGCTTTGCACCTGCATTTTGACTTTAGTTACTTTTCTTGTTTTACTAACTTCACATTAATTAATTGATGTTTTTTGCTGAACATATCCTGTTTGTGACACTGTACAACCTTTAATATTCAATTTGTTTTTCTATACATAATAGACATGATGCACAGTCGAATATCTTTTTTCGCCTGTTGGCTACTGCAATCTGTTGTTGCAATCATCAATTTTTAATACAAATACCATTGCTATTGTAATCTGCTTATTCATGGCCCTCCCATTTTCATCAAGCTCAAATAGACATCATAATATAGAGGGTTTTTTGTTGCCCTGTAACTTGTAAGCTTAACTGTATTGGGAAAATTGGTTCTGTAGCACTCAAAGATCACGAGAATCTTAAAATACCACCGAAAGAATCTGTCACCAGAAAATACCACTGAAAGATCAAAACATTAACTAAATATAGCATTTCATCATATTTTCACCGAAAAGCGTATTTTTCTTCCTTGGACAGAACATAACCAGGCTTGAAATGGCATTTGTACCCTTAGGCTCACCTTATCCTCAATATCACCTCAGCGCTCACGCCTCTCATGCCGGCTACCAACATCCCTTCCCCAGCCCGCGGCCATGTGACCAACATTATAGTGCTATCAAGTTGTCCGATCAATCGTCATTAGTCATCCTAGTCGCAGTCGGCATCCTAGACTCGACTATAACTTGATTAGGCTGATTAGTTTTCTGGTCATCCGATTAGTCGCTGATTAAGACTAATCACAATTAGTTGGACAACTAGGGGGTGGACGACCAGAAACAGAATGGAATTGCTGGGTAGCTTAGGACATGTGCTGGCTTAGGCCACTTGTGCTCATGTTTTTCAGCCCAATTTTCAACCCCACATGTAGCCTCCACCCTAGAGTCATCTTCATGCTTGATATGTACTCTAGAACATATAATATATTAGTATATATTTGGTATATTAGTCCTGATATATATAGGATGACTAGGAGACGACTAGGACCGACTAGTTGCCCTGCCCTGGTCGACAACTAATCGCAACTTTTCGCCTGGTCGGTCCCATGGTGACTAGGATTGACTAGACGCCTTGATAACATTGACGCAACCTCCCCTCCCCCCGGGGTGCCCATCTAGGCAGCCACTCTTGCTTGTTCCACCAGCGGACGGCGCCCCCTCTCTCGCTGGCAGCCATGCCACCTCCCCCTCCCCGGCAACGCCACCTACCCCACCTGACGGTGGTGGGACTGCAACGGCCGGCGAACAGCGTGTGCCTCTGAGGCTGCAAGCGGGGAGATGAGACAGCTGCGGCAGCTGCGCATGCAGTCTGACCAGTGGTGCAAGGCCGAGGAGGCGTCCATAGTCTTGCTCTCTGGCAGTGGCGGTGGAGAGGCGGCCATAGCTGTGCTCTTTGGCGGTGGCGGTGAAGGGGAGAAGAACAATAGGAGGATGGTGAAGAGGGCTGGTCGCCAGCCATTTCTGTGTCGGCAGGTTGGTAATGGGTAGGGGTGTTTTGGCCCTTGTTAGCTGAGCTGGATGGAAAATGTAACATAGTGCTAGTATTATGGTTTTCAATGGTATCTTACATTGGTGGGTTCTTTCAGTGCTATTTTACAGTTTTAGTGATCTTTCAGTGCTAGTTGGTATTATGTTTTTTCAACGGTATCTTACGTGCTGCCTTAGGATACATGCGCCCCAAGAAGGGATAACTGCTGCTGCTTTCTCCTGTGGCCCACCTGGTCCACAACACATGCATAATCCTTCTCTCAGAATTGATGATTTAAGTATAATTTATGTTGTGTATGCCCATCTTGTGCCTTTTCACTTGAACCTACCATTACAGACTTGTGAGGAGTCATGATGTTTAAATTTTAATTATAATCAGCTAAAAGGATACTGTTTGACTTATTAACAATCAAACCATATGTTACATGCATAATCTGTGCCCTTTATTGAATGTTACAAGGCGTCTGTTATCTGAAATTAGTTCACAATCAAACCATATGTTACATCAGCTAAGAAGATATTGTTTGACTTATTAACACAGACCAAGATTCAGTGCGACTATTGGCAGTTGAGGGTTGTGCTGCTCTCGGGAAGTTGTTGGAACCCCAAGATTGTGCAGCACATATTCTCCCAGTTATTGTAAATTTCTCTCAGGTATATCTTACACACTTTTGGTGGCTTCATAAATGTTGAGAGAAAAAGCTAAAGTTGTCAATACTAATTCACTTAAAATTACTAGAGTATAAGATTACCCTAAGGTCTGTCACTAGACAATTTGATATGATTAAGTTTCAGCACACTACAATACATGGTTTCAATTGCTTATACTTCTTAACATCTGCAGGATAAATCTTGGCGTGTGCGCTATATGGTGGCAAATCAACTGTATGAGCTATGTGAAGCTGTTGGTACTGAGCCCACAAGGTGTCAGTCTTTTCTTTATGTTAAAAAGGGTGCTTTGACATAAATTGATTATTGCTCCATACATGGAAAGATTAATCAACGTAATACCATGACTCATTTACTATTGAGACCATTGCCTTTTATAATAGGGGTGATCTGGTGTCAGCGTATGTTCGCCTCCTCTGTGACAATGAGGCTGAAGTGCGGATTGCAGCTGCTGGAAAAGTTACAAAATTCTGCAAAATATTAAACCCACAAATTGCAATCGAACATATTCTTCCGTGTGTCAAGGTGTGTTTAAGCATTGCGCAAACACTAGTTGAGCTCTGCAAATATTCAGTGGTTAACTTGTGCCTGTTGTACCCATAGGAATTATCATCAGATTCATCTCAGCATGTTCGTTCCGCTTTGGCATCAGTTATTATGGGAATGGCTCCTGTGTTAGGAAAGGTGTGAACTCTATCAGTGAATGCAATGTATCAGTTTGATGGAAAATTACACTTCAGTAGTATAACTCATTTGTTCTGTTGTTAGCTTTAAATTAGTTTGTATCATTTTCTGGAAGGAACATAACAAAATATGTGCCCCCCAGCTGTATAATGATCTGTGTTACTAATCTTGAGTTCATGCTGAATTTTAGATAGGTTATTTGGAATTTCTTATTCTTCTACATCTGATCCACATGTGTCCTCAACCTATCAGTTCACTTCATTGAGATAGGCATATGTGGAGATGCCTCGGGGATATAGCTATAGTATGGCTAACCAAGTTGTTTAACAATATCTATCGATCAAACAAGATGCCTCAGGAGTGGAGAAGAAGCATATTGGTACCAATCTACAAGAACAAGGGAGACATCCAAAGCTGCACTAATTATCGAGGAATTAAGTTGATGAGCCACACGATGAAGCTGTGGGAGAGAGTTATTGAGCATAGACTGCGAGGATCGACGCGGATATCCATGAACCAATTTGGTTCCATGCCTGGAAGGTCAGCCATAGAAGCAATCTTCTTAATAAGACAAGTTATGGAGCGGTTCAGGGAGCAAAAGAAGGACCTACACATGGTTTTCTTTGACTTGGAGAAGGCGTACGACAAGATACCAAGGAATGTTATGTGGTGGGCTTTGGACAAGCTTTGGACAATCATAAAGTCCCAACAAAGTATGTTACCCTCATCAAGGACATGTACAACAATGTCGAGACCAGTGTGCGAACAAATGATGGTGACACTGATTACTTTCCGATTAAAAATTAAAATAGGTCTTCATCAAGGGTCAGCCTTGAGCCTATATCTCTTTGCCTTGGTCATGGATGAGGTTACGAGGGACATACAAGGAGATATCCCTTGGTGTATGCTTTTTGCAGACGATGTAGTGTTAGTTGATGAAAGTCAGACAAGAGTAAATAGGAAACTGGAGTTGTGGCGGCAGACCCTTGAGTCCAAAGGGTTTAGAATAAGCAGGACTAAGACTGAATACATGAGATGTGTTTTCGGCAATGTTGCACAAGAAGAGGGAGAGGTGAGCTTGGAAGGCCAAGTGGTGCCTAAGAAAGATGTCTTCCGGTATCTTGGATCGATGTTACAGAAGGATGGAGATATTGATGCAGATGTTAGCCATAGAATCAAAGCAGGGTGGATGAAGTGGCGCCAAGCATCTGATATTCTCTGTGACAAGAGGGTGCCACAAAAGCTCAAAGGCAAGTTTTATAGGACGGCAATTAGACCGGCTATGTTGTATGGAGCAAAATGTTGGCCTACTAAAAGAAGACATGTCCAACAAATGAGTGTTGCAGAAATGTGTATGTTGCGCTGGATTTGTGGCCACACAAGGATGGACCGAGTTCGAAATGACGATATTCGCAACCGTCTAGGGGTAGCACCAATCGAAGAAAAGTTGGTCCAACATCGGTTGAGGTGGTTTGGTCATGTCCAAAGGAGACCTTCAGAGGCACCAATGCATTTTGGAGTTTTAGCTCAAGATTTTTATGTGAAGAGAGGTAAAGGAAGACTGAAATTGATGTGGGGGGAGGCAATAAAGAGAGATCTGAAAAGTTGGGATATACCTAGAGATCTATGTTTGAATAGGAATGCATGGAGAGCAGCCATTGTCGTGCCTGAACCGTGACTAGGGCCTCTTGTTGGGTTTCAACTCTAGCCTACCCCAACTTGTTTGGGACTAAAAGGCTTGGTTGTTGTTGTATGCTTTTGTGAACTTTTTTGTGTTGCTTTTCTTTTTTTCCATTTCCACATCCTTCTGTGCTAATGATCTTAATATTAGATAGATTCTGTCATTTCATGAGGATATTTTTTCTTATAGTACTGTTAAATATTTGTTGGTCTTTGTTAACATACAACATTACTGCTAATCATTATTGGTATTTGTCAACTGCTAAATGCTGATCTAATTGTACTGACTTTTCCAGTTTTGACCTTTTGTAGGATGCCACTATTGAACAACTTCTTCCCATTTTTCTTTCTTTGCTGAAGGATGAGTTCCCTGATGTTCGACTCAACATTATAAGCAAACTTGATCAAGTGAACCAGGTCAGTGCCTGGCTACCCTGCCAAGCTATGTAATTTAAGCTATAAACGCTGATTTTCCTGCTTCATCCACAAGTAGTAGCACTTCAAATTTTGTTGGTAACTGTTTGTGTACTTGAGAGACTACCCGTCCACCAATTTCAATTGTGCACCATTTAGTTGGATGGTAAGAATAATAATTGTAAGTTTTACTTCTTTATTACTTTTATATTCTGTTTTTTAGAATAGTACCTTAAAATTGAAGATTATTTCTTCGGAATCTAGTGGCGCTGTTCCTATCAAAGGGATAGCAATAGATCAGTTATCAATTGTGAAAGACCAGAAATTAGTATATTCTCAATCCAAATGTTCTATCATCCTATATTCCTATTATATAAATTATCTTCTCTTCCAATACCTTTTATCCACTTCAAGCCCTGTCATTTGGCTATCCTGTGTTGGTTAGTCGTTGTGTAAGCTAGTGTCTGTAACACCCCTAGTCCTTTGATTTGTCAATTGGCCGCCATGTCATTTCTATCGTGACATGTATATTATATGAGCTCAAGTTTGGAACTAAGTATAATTCCTTTACACTATTTCTATCTTCTATTTCTTATAAATTTGTTGTTAATAAAATCCTAATGTTTGTGTTGAAGATCCCATGCTTTTCAATCGAGCCTTGACTTTTGAGCAGCATTATGTTTTCTTGGTTAATGGTAACTGTTCACCCTGTGCTCGAAACAGTGAATAAAATTGGATAAAACTGGATTTCACTTTGGGGACTATACATGCAGCTGGCACTGTAGCAAATAGTTTTGACTAAGAAACCAGTAAGGTTCACCTGGTTTAACTGGACAAGAATAGGCTTTTAATCTGTGCTCAAGCTGCTTCCTGTGCATCATTCATTTCATTCAATGCTGCACTTGTAAGTTCTCTCCTGTATTTTTTTACAGGTTATTGGAATTGACTTGCTGTCACAATCACTTCTACCACCCATTGTAGAGCTCGCTGAAGATAGGCACTGGAGAGTTCGGCTTGCCATAATCGAGTACATACCTTTGTTAGCCAGCCAGTTAGGTGTTGGGTTTTTTGATGACAAGCTGGGGGCACTTTGCATGCAGTGGTTGGAAGATAAGGTGCATAAATAATTTCACCAACCATTATACAAGTTTCATTAATGCAGAAACTGTGCATACAATTTCTAATGATGGTCTTTTTAGTCTATAAGTTGAATTCTTGATTGATTCTATGTAATATAATATATAATAGTGACTCAAAATACTTTACATTTGGTTTCAGGTTTTCTCAATCAGAGATGCTGCTGCCAACAATTTAAAGCGTTTGGCAGAGGAATTTGGCCCTGAGTGGGCGATGCAGCATATAATTCCTCAGGTTAGTTTTAGTACTGTTAAAATTGCAATAGCATTTATTATGATAAATTGCTTATTTTATACTTAAGCTTAAAACCTTGATTTGCGCAAAGACATGAGTCTTGTGGTTACTAACCTACTATTTCAGCTTATATGCACAAAACCCATGCACATCATCTCTTGTGTGAGGGCGACAAAGGAGTCTCCTTTGCGCCCCTTCCCATTCTTTTGTGTGCTCATAAAGAAATCTAGGAAAGAAGTTACAGTAGTGCTATGTACAGAAGTGTTAGGCACAAACTAGATGGGTGGCACCTATCGTGTATTGTCTAGCACCTAGGTCGGTCGCTTAGATGGGTGGCACTACATGGTTGTTTGGCACCTGGTGCCTAGGGTGAGCTAGGTGATCTGCCCATTGGACATGATGATATTTCACTGAATGCCTCTCAGTTTCAGAGTCCTATGCTGATGCAATGCATAGACCAAGTTGTTATGACATCAGATTGGACCTTGTATACCCCCAAATAGGAGGATACATCACCAACATCTTTTTGCATTAAAGCAGGGTAAAGAGGGTATTGGAATAAATTTTACTTATGATTAATTAATTATATCAACAGATAGATTAAAAGGCTTTATATTGTCTAATCTCTTCTGTGTTCTAGGTTTTGGAGAAGATAAACAACCCACATTATCTGTATCGAATGACCACTTTGCAAGCTATTTCTTTGCTAGCTCCTGTCATGGGTCCTGATATCACATGCCAACAGTTGCTGCCTGTTGTCATTGCTTCGTCAAAGGACAGGTGAGTCCAAAATAACACATGTTGAGGCATACTCTCCACAAGGTCTCACTGGTATCATCTTTAATTGCTAGGGTCCCAAACATGAAATTCAATGTTGCTAAAGTCCTGCAATCACTTGTACCAATCCTTGATCAATCTGTAAGTTGTAGTCATTAAACTCTGTTGTGATCCTATTTTTATCAATATTTGGCTTTTTGCCTACCCCATTGAATGCATATTTGTAGGTTGTGGAGAAGGCGGTGAAACCATGCCTAGTTGAGCTCAGTGAGGACCCAGATGTAGATGTAAGATACTATGCACACCAGGCCCTTCGGGCGTGTGACCAAATGGTGATATCTAGCTGACTAGCCTGTCCAGAAATTAGCAAATGAGATACCCATTGGTCCATTCTTTTGAATATTTTATTAAAGTGTTCGGTAGTCTTATAATTATTCTACCACCAATGACTTTGATTCAACTTTTTATTAATTGTGTTTTTTTTATTTAGGTTTAGTTTAGTTTTTGGATTTAATCAACCTTGGGGAAGTAAGTGGACAATCTTTGTGTGATTGACCTGTGCATGTCTTGTGCTGTTACAGGTCACTACGTGTAAGCAAATTGTTTTATAGTCTGCTTTGCTTAGTCTGGTTGTGCGCAGAAACTGTATTTGTTGCTCTTTCAGACATGAAAACCATGTTCATTGCTTGTGAATTTGTTTTACGTGATCCAAGTGTTGGAGCTGATAAAAGTGTTCGGTAAATTGCATTTAAGTATGCTTTGATCAATGATGAGCTTTATCGTCGAACCGCTAAAGATTTGTTGCTTTGTGATGCTAAAGTGGCTATGGGAGAAGTCCACGAAGGTATTTATGGTATGCATCAACCCACTTCAAAAATAAAGTGGTTATTGCGGCAAGTCAGATTTTAGTGGGCCATCATGATTGGTGATTATTTCGGATACTGAAAAGTTCTAAAGAGTGCCCATGATTTAGCTACTTAAGTTCATGTCTGCTGCAATGGTGCATCCTATCATCAAACCGTGACTGTTCTGAGAATGGGGACTAGATTTTTAGTCAAATTTAACCCCTTCGAAGGGACAAAGCTTTGTTATAGACTACAAAGTGGATTAAAGGCCTTTGAAGAATGACACTGAAACATCTTTTGCATTAAAAGAAGTGTGAGAGTTTGCTAGATTATACAAGATCAAGTTGCTCAACTCTTCTCTATACAATGCTCAGGTCAATTGGTCAGGCTGAGCCTAGTAATAACTTTGATTAAGCTTATTAAGAAGAAGATTGAGGATAATCCTAGAAGATGGCATGGAACTTTATCTGGTGCTGTGGAAGTACTCTTTTGAGTCTATCTATGGATTAAAGTTACTCTTTTGAGTCTGTATATGGACAAAAAGCCGTGTTGCTTGTCAAGATAAATTTGGATGCATATAATGATATATCTACTATCATGTATCATGAATTGATGATTGATAATATCTTCAAGGTGTCTGATAAAAGAATTAAAACTCTAAAAGAAATTGAGAGGAACGAAACTTGGATGGCCATACAACAAAGGTGAAGAAAAAATTGTTTCAAAGTTGGCAATTTGATTTGGAAGACTGTTTTATTGCTTGGAGACAAAAGGTATAGGTTTGGCAAGTGGTCTTCGGAAGGTCCTTACAAAGTTATGTTCGGAAATTCTTACTTCCTTCATACCCATATTAGTTGTCACTTAAAATAGCGACATAGTCTTCAAAACACAACTTTAACCTCTTGTTTTTATAAAAATATTTATAAAAAAGTGATATGTATCTTTTATGAAAGTATTTTTAAAAATAAATCTATTCATATAATTTTTATATTTGTAAACTTAGAAACTTAATAGTTATTGATGATTTATATTCTCAATGTTTGACCCACATCTTATCTAAAATGATAACTAATATAGGTATGGAGGGAGTATTTGCTAGAGCCTTGCAAGGTGATTGCCTGTTGTCTCTGAAGATCAATTAACGGAAAATATTTTAAGAAATATTTAGTTGATGACTTGATATTGTTGCTACTGTTGTTATATGTTTTAGATTCGGGCAATCTCACCTAAAAACAAGGGGTTATGTTAACGGTCATTTTGGGACGGGCAGTAAAACCAACTAAGCCGAGCCTTAGGGTCGGCTAGACCGTTTAGTTCAAATAGAGAACTAGAAAACATGTTTTCAATGTGGATTCGTTTATTGGTGGGATAAGATCATCTCTCTATATGTATGAGAGGATCACATCGATTGGGGTATCCAGTACAATTAAAAAACAAATCAATATAATTTTTATTCCTTCAAACCCTAGTTCTTTCAGCCTCAATTACTTGCTGTAAGAGTCTCTCGATGAGATTTGTTGCCGATCTAAGTGGTCGTACCGATCCTAGACCAATACAGAGGACTTTACCAAGCATAAAGGGTGCCTAGTCCCACTCAGCCCCACTCCTTCCGCACTGCTTGGGTAAGAGTGATCTATGCGCTATCAAGGAGCCCGAAAGACATGACCGCCATCAACACATCACTCTTGATATTACTCCAGCAACCTCTATAAAATCGACCTGTGAACTCAGCTGTCGCTAGAGACTTTTCCAATGACATGTTTTTTTTTAATTATTATCATCCACACTTCCTCCTCTGAGAAGGATTCGTCCAGAGATGATGATCCTCCTCTAAGAAGGGTTCGTCCAGAGATGACGAAATCTAAAAGTGAAATCTTTCTTGAGCGTACCAAGCAAGTTTTTTTTTAATATAAAAATCAAATACTGCCTTGTACTTATCTTCTTAATTGACCAACTCTAGAAGAGGGGCAGCCAGTGCGACCTGTGGGGGCTATAGGATAGAGAGGCCTCTCAATATGTACAAATATATGTAGGTCGTGTTCGCTTAAACTTATCAGCCAAAATCGATTTCATTCCGATTCTGCTTAGCAACCTCTGTAAATCTAGGCATCTTGGCCTATTGGGCCAAAAACTTCCAAAACGAATGTTTCTTTCACCTGAAGCAAAATAAGTGGGCAATTGTCAGATACTCAGTACTCCGTCCGTTTTAAATTATAATTTTTTTTTACTTTTCTAGATCATTGCTCTGTGCATATCTAAGGATCCGTTTGGCAGAGCTATGCTCTCTCATTCTCCGGTTGTGCTCCCTGATTCTCTGGTAAAGTGATTCTATGGTTGAAAGCGATTCTCTTTGATTCTTTAGCATAAACTCTCAAAATCCGGATGAAGAAACACTTCACAGAATCAAGGGAAGCATAAACTCTTAAAATCAGGATAGAGAATCACTTCACAGAATCAGGAAAAACTACTTTTTTTTAGCTCTCAACCTCTTAGTTCATTTCAAAGAATCATTCACAGAATCAGCAAAGAATCACTTTTCGCTAAAAAATACGTTTGACAGTTAGAAAATAATTCTCACTAAGAATCAACTCCCTAGAGCGCTCCCAAACACACCCTAAGTATATAGCAAAATCTATGTACCTAGAAAAGTTAAAATGTATTATAATTTGAAATACAGGAAGTATAAATGAAACCGCACTTTCTAGTACAAATGTAAGAAACAACTCTTCCCAAGCATTACAGCAGAGCGCCTGGTCCAACCTCACTAGTGTGGCCGTGTGGGGGAAGAGGGCTAAAATAATCGGGCATTGTCAGATACTACAACCGAGGCTGCACTCTGTAGCAAGTTAGGAAACAAAACCTTCCCAAGAATTACAGCGGAGCCCTGTCCAACCTCACTAGTGTGGAAAGGATCAGTCGCTGCGCGTGACGTACAATAGAATAGCAGCTAAATACATCTACCAGTTGATTATACAAAAACCAACGCTGGTATTTCGGTGTTTTCAATCTTAAAACTCTTTGTAGCTCTTTCACGTCCTCTGGCATAAGGAACGCATGCTCTGGCCAGAAAATCACAAATCACAAATCACAAATAACCAAACACGAGCGATCACACTCAGGGAATGCATGCATATTATGGTTCAAGCTCTTGAATCACATTTGAAATTGTATGCTCTAGTCTTATGTTTCATATTTACTCAGCGTGCGTGTGCCCAGGGGAAAAAGCTCACGCATTCACAACCTCCACCAACATTTCGCGTCAACTGTCAAGCACTGTTGCAGTACATCAGAAGAAATCACTAGGCTTTCCTATCCTAATGTTCTGCTCCTGCAAAAAGCATGTGACAGCATTTTTTTGCCAGCCCTTGAAGCTCCTGGAAAGGAAACGGCAAAAGATGCGTTAGAACAGGCTGACCGTACAATCAGTAGACTAGTTGCACTAATAGAATAATATTATGGGCAGAAATTTCGTTGTTTTCAAGCTAGAAGGAAGCTAAATTAGTCAAGACAGCTTTCCAGCAAAACATATTATGTTATTGCGAAAGAAGGTAGGCAGGCAGTATTCACACAAAAGGTATTTTCAATGTTTTGGTTCTTATTACAAGCCTTGAGCACAAGCATAACTGCAGCCGAAACTCAGCTGCAAATATTGAACTTCAGATATATAAATGCATCATCCATCCAACACAAAAAAGATAAATTTAAAGGTTATTATCTCAAAACTTGCTGTGTATGTGTTGATAAAAAAGTTAAACATTCATTATCTTAATTAAGATTCCACGTATGTCAAGACTCAAGAGCCCTTCGTGAATCTAGTACAGGTAGATTTAACTGAAACAGGTAAGTCGTATCATGTCTATTTCAGCTGACTAGTGTTTTTTCTAGTATATAAAATTGAAATTTCCATGACAATGAAGCTGAGCTAGTTCAGTTGGCCAAGGGTGTTGATGTATACCCAGACCACCTAGGTTCAAGTCCTCATCAAGATGAATTCGGAAATTTTTCTTCTTACAAATAATAAAATACCATCCAGATCCTCCTAGGTTGGTCTAGTTTTTTTCTAATACATGACTGGTATTCTTTTAGCTCTATTTTTTACTCGAATATGTAGAGAACTGTATTCTTTTAGCTCTAAAGCAGAGCCTTATATATAGGAATGGTATAAATCATAATACAAAGTGTGTTAAATCGTTCCTTTTTTATAAGGACTTAAATATATTAAAACGGTTAACATGGAGTACAAAGCTTTAGGATCTTCCACAACAAAGGATAAGCTCGTAGCAACCATGCCAATTTTCATGGGTACATAGGTATCTATGAATCATAATCCGTTCTTCTTCTGGAGTGAACACAGGTGATGTCCCCGCTAGGGCCTTGACAAGGAATGGCCACTTGAATCTAAGGACCAACTTCGACGGAAGTAAGAGGTCAGCTACTTCTCCTAACGTTGAATCTAACAGCCAGCTTTGACGGAGGTCAGAGGTCAGCCTGAAGGTTCGGAACAGATTTGTCAGCTTCAACATCATGTTGGCCCTTGCGTGTAGATGTGGAAGAGCATCACACGCTTCTCTGCATGCACAGCTTGCATGTTGGACACACAAGCATGCAATGCACAACCTGCCACCGAGGAGCAGGTAAACGTACGTGGAGTTTGGCCCCACACCCTTCTGCCACAAGAAAGAGCACTCCGAACCCTGGAGCTCCGCCAGCCCACATTTAACCACCACGAAAGACAGCAGCACCACCATAAAAGCCATCGAAATCGCCTAGGCTCGCATCAGGACGCAAGAGAAGACAGACCAGGCCAGGACCAACCCAGCAGCAGGCCGGCGACGCTAGCCCTGGCCGAGGCCACGCAGCACCTCGCCAACCGAAGCACGCGTCTAGACAGGTCGTGCCAGAGACGACACAGGTGGAGATAGGTGAAGGGGCTCTAGCACCATGCATACCGGTATTGAGCCCAACACTAGATCCACCGAAACAGCAAGAAAAGGTGAAGGGGCTCTAGCACCATGCATACCGGTATCACCGACACAGCCAGAGACGACACAGGTGGAGATAGGTGAAGGGGCTCTAGCACCATGGTGCCAGAAAAGGTCACGCTGTTGAGCCCAACACTAGATCCACCGAAACAGCAAGACCGAGAGGCTGAGCGGCCACACCGCCATCAATCTAACCGAAGCCACCTCCACATCCACCAAGCACTGAGGCAAGGAGAAAATGAGTGGGCTTTATTCTGGCACTCACCTCATCACACCGGTAGAGACTGCCACCAGCAACAACGCCGACAAGGAGTCTGCCCACCACCGCCGTTCTCAACGGCACCCGCCAAGGCAAACTGAAACAACTGACTAGACTTGAGCTAACTACAGAAGGAGCTGGGAAGATTGGGGAGCCTCTCTTTCGAACGTGAGCTCTCCTCTCTCGTGTCTCAGTTAGGTTTAGGTTGAGGTTAGATCCAGGCACTGGATCGGAACCACATAGATGTTAAGATGATTGTTCTAAAATGCATTGACACACATAAAAAAGATTCAGGTAGTATCACTAGACATGCCAATCTATGGTGCTGGTTCAAAATTATGAGCAAGTATTTTGCAATCCAAAGCTACAGTAGCTACATAAGCTATAATATGAATGCATTGAAGTAACATCTTTAATAGATTTGTAGATGCACCAAACTGGTTAGGACACTTACTTGTGATCAAGATGTGCGATAACTTCACCACCAGGAAATGCTGCCTTTGTGGCATCATAGGAAACTTTGATGGAGTGCTTCCACATTCCAGCAACCTCTCCAGAAGTCTTTCCATTTACTTGTGATGGTGTGTCCATTGGCAAGGAGTAGCCAGAGAGTAAATGACCGACCCATACACCATCTTTGCTGAAATATTTTGAAAATGAGACAGTTAGAATATAGGTATTCCTCGTGTACATCAAAATACTCATTTCTGCCCTTCAAAGAACAAGCATAAATTAACTGAGAAAATTGGGAATGACAAGTCAGTTAACAACGAAAATGTTTCACTGACAAAAGATCGACCACAAGACAGATTCTGCATCAGTCCAGAGAGGTACATAGGAGACTAGGATTGACCACACCCACATCAGCATCAATCAACACTCTTAACTAGCCTTGTCCCTTGTACATGGTTTGGTTCCAACCCACTCAACCTGTCAAACTGCACCATATCAGTCCAGTTAAATTGGATTTGCATGGTTTAGCTGGTCGGGGTTCAAAGTGTTTGTTTACATGAGAGGAGCTGAACCCATACCAAGTCCTGGCTAAGCTCTCAGTTCCTTGAGGAGGCTACAAAGGTCTTGGTTTCTTCCTCTGGAAGATCAACACATACTGGCATCCCAATTAACATCCTTGTGGCAACAATAGAGGAAGGCTGAGGTCTTTATTTCCTCAATGACAGTCAGCGGTACTGGTGCTGCAAAAGTGCAAAGGCTAAGGAAGAAGTGCAGACTTTGGTGCCCTCACGTCCAGAGTCAAGGAAAGTGTTTGCCATTTCTAAATATATTGACCTCCTGGATGGAAGCTTACTCCACGCCTATATCCCCTCACGTATATCAAGCCCTCGGGAGGCATGGTGGTAGCTATCTCATAGGGCTCCTTCCTGAGCAAGCAGACACAAGCTTATTGAGGAAGTGCTTCCGTGCTGTGGCACGCAGCTAGACCCTGGTGCTGTAGAGTGTGCCTTGTGCTAGCAGTAGGTGCAGAAGTTCATGGAAATCGTGTAGAATAGCCCTGATGTCAGCCAGCTGCAAACCTCCCTGATGCCTTTGCCTGCAACACCATCCACAGTACCCTCGGTGGCTCAGCGTCATCTTCCACTAGGCGTCTCAACATACTCTGGCTTCCAGTTCCAGGAGAGGATTTGCAGGCTGACGCGCACCCTAGCTCCTCAACTCTGACTGATGTCGTTCCCATTTTACCACACCGGTCTCAAACCATCTAAAACCCATTATGTATGGACATTGGACACTAAGATGTAAGATAGATATAGATAGGTTTAAAGGAGACTGACTTAAATCTTGAGTGTATCCTGTTATAAAACCCATGTATATATGTAAGTTGGGAAAACTATAGATTGATTATTGAAGGACAAGTACATGTACATATATATGGGTGATGATAGGGGTGGCTTATAAAAACACCACCGACCTCCAGTGTCCTTGCCTAAATCAACTCAATCTACTAGAGACCCAGACTTGGAGTCCAAGCCGACCTGTACATGAGCCCATATGGCTGAAGCTAATAAGGCCTTAGGCCCATAACATAGCCCTATCTAACACGCCCCCGCAATGACCTGATGTTCAAACTGGACCCGAACTCCGTGAAGACCATAGAACTATAGAAGGCAGCCCCTTGGTGAAGATGTGTGCAAACTGTGAAGAAGTAGGAACACGTAGAACGCAGACATGACCACCAATCTACTAGAGACCCAGACTTGGAATCCAAATACAACTCCTAGCCGACCTGTACATGAGCCCATATGGTTGAAGCTAATAAGGCCTTAGGCCCATAACGGCATAACATAGCCCTGTCTAACAATATAGAATGGGCTCATATCATCAATAAAGGGCAAACAATGAGTTACTCCACTCCCCCCTCCCCTCGACCCTCTCTCCGTATAACTCCTGTATTGTCAAACAGGGTAATTATTCGAAGCACACAAATAGCTTCAAACAAAAGTGAATATAAACAAGATATAGATCAAATTTCTAAATATCAAAGATCACAGGTATCTCTATATCAAAATTATAATATCAAAGAGCGGCGATAATTTTAATAATAATTAGATTCTCTACTGAAAAGAACAAAAATGGTGGTGTGCCGGAACTTTCAATTCCCTTGTTCATTTTTATGTGCATATGGAGGTGGGTGGTGTATGGTGGAATTTTCACACATGGACAAATAACCTAGGAATTGCCAATCTTGGAGAAACTACATAGAATTCTCTGCAGACTGGGATAATTTCCTCAGTGCCTAGTCAATCCTTAATACATTTACAATTCAGGTTTGAGATAAATTGGCTAAATCACCCTAGGCTTTTCATGTTGGAGTGTGTATGTGTTAGGCCCATGAGGCCCATGTAAGACTACAATATTACTACCCTCCTAGGGTTAGCCCAATCTACGCAATACACAATCTCTAGCATGGTATCAAGCTAGGTCTTCTTCTCTCCCTCCCTCCCTCTGTCAGCCGGTGCCGCCACCTCCTCTCCCGTCGCCGGCGCCGCCTCCATGGCCGGCGGTGAGGAGCTCCCTCCCCCTCCCCACTACTTCCAGGCCTTCCCTCCTCTCCCCCATCCCCTCTCCTGGGCGCGCGTGGCGGCTCCCCGTCCTGCCGCCGCCGCCCTGCACGTCGGCGCGGAGACCAGCGCGGCCGCCGCCGCTGCTGCCGCCGCCGCCGCCGTGGGCGCGGGCGGCCTGCTCCCCGGCGCGGAGCTTCCTGGCGCGCCCGTCCCGCCGCCGCGGCCGCCATCCCTCAGCCCGTCCCGCCGCCGCCGCCGCCGCCGCCTCCTCCACCCGGCGCGGGCGCTCGCGAGCCACCTCCGTCGCCGCCCCTGCTCCACGTCCGCCCGCAGCTTCTTCCTGGCGCCCCTCACGTCCGCCCGCAGCTTCTGCCTGGAGGCCGCCAACCCCCTCCACCTCCACCCCCTTCTCCTTCGGGCCAGCAGGGCGGGATGTTGGGTGCGGCCGACCCTCTGTTCGCTGGCTTGGACGGCCAGGGGCATCTCCCCCCGATGCGACCCTCGCTGTTGCCCTCGTCGCGGCCCGCGCAGCTGCCGCAGCGGGCCAGGCGCGCGTCTGTGCTACTGCTCTGGCCTGGGAGCGCAAGCGAGATGCGGCCGATGCCCTCACTCGCCGCATCGCCGAGGCGGAGCAGCTCCTCGTCCTCCCCGTCCACCACGACGTCAGCGCCACGTCCTCCGGCTGGACTGCTCCCCGTCCGTTGACTACGGCGGTCCTCTGGCACAATCCCGCCGATCCGCTCGTGGCGCAGCTGCACTTCCAGGCCGGTGGTGTCCAGAACATCCGGAGTCTGGTTCCCGTCGTCCTGGAGCCTAAGTCGCCCTCCTACGCTCGTTGGCGGGACCTGGTCCTCCTCACTCTCCGCCGCTACGCCCTCGACGACCACGTCCTCCTCGACGCTCCAGTTGCGGCTCAGACACCTGCGTGGCTGCGGCTCGACAACATCGTCCTCTCCTGGATCTTCGGCACGATCTCCCTCGACCTTCACGACCAGGTCCGCAACACCCCCGACGCTCGACAGGCGTGGTTGGCTCTCAAGCGCCTTCTTCGCTACTTGCGCGGCACTGTCAACTACGGGCTGCTCCTCCACCGATCTGCCTCCACCGAGCTCATCGTCTACACCGACGCTAACTGGGTCGGGTGCCCGGACACTCGCCGGTCCACCTCCGGCTATGTTGTCTTCCTAGGCGGCAACCTGGTGTCCTGGTCCTCCAAGCGCCAATCGGTGGTCTCCCGCTCTAGTGTCGAGGCGGAGTACCGTGCTGTTGCTAACGGCGTGGCCGAGGCCTCCTGGCTCCGGCAGCTCCTTGGCGAGCTCCATAGTCCCCTGACCCGGAGCACTTTGGTCTACTGCGACAACGTCAGTGCGGTGTACCTCTCCACCAACCCCGTTCAGCACCAGCGGACCAAGCATGTGGAGATCGACCTCCACTTTGTCCGCGACCGGGTTGCCATCGGCGATGTTCGGGTTCTCCACGTCCCGACCACCTCCCAGTTTGCTGATATCTTCACTAAGGGTCTCCCGTCCTCGACGTTCTCCGAGTTTCGCTCCAGCCTCAACATTACTAGTGGCTAGTTGAGTCTGTGGGGGGGCTCGTGTGTTGTGCTTCTTTTCGTGCTCAGTCTTGAAACTCCGTTGCGACGGTAGTTCAGACTGCGGGGGGGTGTTGGAGTGTGTATGTGTTAGGCCCATGTAAGATTACAATATTGCTACCCTCCTAGGGTTAGCCCAATCTACGCAATACACAATCTCTAGCATTTCCAGTCCTGGTTGAGAACATTTGGAAAAAAGAATCTTGTAGAGCAAAAACTACTCTCTTTTTTTTCTCTCGAACATGCAGGAGCTGTGCATCTATGTATTAATAGAGAGAAACAACAATCCACTTTGTCTCACTTTAGGAGAGCAAAGGGGCTGCAGCTGAGGTTTAGAAAAAAAATACAATCAGCGATAGATAAAAAGGACACAACCAGAGAAAGGCTACTTAAACTATCCCTCAACTCGACCTAGACTTAGATCCTGGAGTTTATGGAGCTCCAGTAAATTCCCAAAGTTTCAGATCCTCCAAGAAATTGTATGGATTCTGGAATGATGGAATAGCTCCCTCAATGAAATTGTGACAATAATAGAGCGATGCAGAAATTGTCTGGATTCGATGGTTGCTAGCTGATTTTGGTATTCCCTGTGAGGCCGCCACACCTCTTTTACAGATTGACAATGATCCTATAAAACATGAACTTACTAAGCATATGGTGTCGATACCTTCTTCACCCACTCTCACTGTTATCAGAAGACAAATGATCTTCAGTATGTGTCCTCACCCTCAGAGCTGCAAAGTAGGAGATTTTTTTCACTAAAGCACAAACTCGAGGCTCGAGAGCAGCATCAGCGTCACTTCCTCAAACTCAATACTTCAGATCCTTCGCTTACACCTTGAGTTTGAACTTCCTCAAACTTTGAAGGGGGTTAAGAATATGTCAAGGCCCATATAGCCCATGAGGCTCTCTAGATATGAAGTCACCCCCGCTAATGAAGATCTTATATCTTCTCATATCCCCAAGGTTAGTAACACTGACAACACCTTGGCGTGTCGTCATATTGTTGTTTCATCAAAAGATGTGGAAGAAGCTAGAGGTAATATTTCATCAGAATTTGTTTCTTCCCTTCGCTTCCAGAAAACAAAGTATGATGGTCTTTTAACATTAAAAGTGCTAACATACACAAAGGAAAAGATACAGCGGAGACAACAGATAATTAGAAATTGCTTTCAAACATTATCTCAGTGCTTACATGACAATATCCATGTGACGAGGAACATAGTGACCACCTCCTATACCTAGTAGAACCTTTTCACAGTTCCTACATAACAAGAAATGAGTTTTTATGTGGTTAAGAAAAAAAAAAGAGGGGGAGTAAGAATGTAACAAATAAATGCTTACAAGAAAAAGAAATATCAAATTAATTGGATACCATCACAAAGATGCTCATATGTAGAAAATACCATAGGATGTGAGGATGACATGTAGGCGATGTCGCAAAATGTTATAGAAACACCTATGGTTTACAACTAAGATGGTTTTGTGATGGTATTTTCCAAATTCAGGGCCCGTTTGGATCCTTGGAATTGAATTCATTTTAAGAATCATAATTTAGACGCATATTAATTAAGCTAAAATAGTTGTATATGGATTATATTTGTATATTGTTGTTGGCTATACAAGAGAGATACTCATGTGTTGCATTTCTATCATAGGGGAGTGAATTGAAGAGTGTTATAAGTTACAAAGTAGAAATATAGCATGGTGATCTGTAGAATCCATTTCTCTCTCTCACCCTATGAATTTGAGATAGGCTTATATGTGAACTTTGGAAAGTGGTGGAATGTCAAATTTCAAGCCAAATAGGCTAGTTTATTGAATGGATTCCAATTCCTCCAAAATGAAAGGATCCAAATGGCCCCTAATTTTAATTTACAAATAGAAACAATTTCATTGATACAATAACCATCCAGCAATATTCACAATGTGAATACAGTGCATGTAATCAACACTGGTGTACAAGGAATATAAGATTTTCCATTATGCAAAAACAGCCAGAGCCTGGCTGGTAAAGAACCACAGGGGAGTACACGATGGACCATAATAAAACCACTGTTGTCCATTATTTTGGAAATTCAATGGGTTCAGATAAAATAATTGATGTTGCTAGTGATACCTTTACTTGCTTCTATTTTGTCTCAACCTTTATGTACAAGAAATCTAAGATATTGCATTATGCAAAAACAGCCAGAGTCTGGCTGGTAAAGAAAACAGGGAGCTCACTATGGGACTCTAATAAAACCATTGCTGTCGATTACTTTGGAAATCCAATGGTTCAGATAAAATAATTGATTCAGCTAGTGCTTTACTTGTTGCTATTTTGTTCCAACCTTTATTTTTTCTTGAACAACGCAGGAGAACTGCTTGTCATTTTTATTTTCTTGAACACAAGAGAACTGTGTATCATTTCATTAAGAAGAAAGGTCTGAAACACAGGGGAAGTAAACTCCAACAACACTCAAGTACTCCAGAAGACTAAAACAAAAACTGAAAATAAAGATCGACAACAACACAGCCAGAACACACGGTCCTGAGCCCCTCCCAAAAGACCTTCCAAGAAGCTCCTGGAGGCCATTTGCTCCAGCTGAGCACCAAAGGATGCACTCATAAGTGACAGCTCGCAATACCGTTGTAATGACTGCCTGTCATTTCATACAAAATGTAAGGAAAAAAATGGGAGGCATCAAGAGGTCTCCCCCTACAAAAACCCAACACACGCCCTGCCTTACTAGGCTTTGAACAAGGGAAACAATTACGACCTTCACAACCTGCCTAGACCCTAAAGGTCAGGGGAGAACGACCTTATGAGGAGCTCCTGGAGGACCATGGCACCAGCCATACACCAAAAACTGCCCTCCTCAGCCAGCGAGCTCCCTCAAAAACATTCCTGTGTTTCCAGAGCTCCCGAGCAACAAGGATGATCAGGGAATTAAATCCTGTGTGCATCTCCTTTGGAACACTTCTTAAAGTACGACAACACCAGCCATAGAAGCAACTAGTAAAATCTGGAATGGTCCAACATTTATGTTTATATGCTCAGTCTTCTACATTTATGTAGAACCTTTTCTATTATCATTACTCTCAAAATTCCAATAGGCCTCTCCCATGATGTTATCTTGAAATTGCCTAGAACTCTGCTTGGAAATTTATTGGCCTTTCTATTTTTAGCATGAACAAATAGGCAGAAAATGGCATTCACTTTTGATTTTATAAAAGATGGTATCTAAAATTCAGATTCAAATCTCCATTATTCTAGTTACTACTTCTGTCTTCTTAACCAAGGCAGGGAAATATAGTTTTGTAGCCTGGTTCACCATTTCACCTAACGAGATCAATTAAATAATAATACATGGAGCTAAAGTAATGACCGTATGGCACTTACAATTTATGAATTGATTGTCACACAACACAATCACATGGCATATCATGATCTGAGTTGCATGGATATGTTAGGTCACCCCGTATCCCATACTGGATACATATCCGGTACGGATACGCGTGGGATACGGTGGAGACATCTCTGTGGAGTATCGGCGAAAAAATGAATAAAGGAATTCCGGATATGTGGACGGAGACATATTGAGGTGTTTTGTGGATACGATCAGTCTAGTAGCCACTATAACCCTTCACTTATGCGCACACTACACAGCAGCAAGCCAGGCAACCAGCGATGTACATGCACGCCACCAAAGCCTTGCTGGTTTCCTGCTCACCTAGCTGTCCGCCCATCCCTGCATGTGTGGAGATATAGCGCCGGCGACATGCTCAAGCAGGCAACAGTTGCGGAGACGCGCACCACCCGCAAGGTGTATACCGCCCATTTGTAGACGACTCACGCATGCCGCGCTGCAACAAGCTTCACCACCCGCCGGTGATAAATCGACGGCGAGCGAAAAATGAGTTAGTGGTGATTTCTTCCCTGTTTCCTCTCCTCGCTTGTAACAAACTTTGGACTTTGAGAATTATATGTATATGCTAGGCAATGCTGGGAACAGCACAATTGCAAGAATGCAAGGCAATTTTAAGTTTCTCTGCTTTTAGAATTATAATAATGTGCCTTGTTGTTGATTTATTTATTTATTTATTACACAATACTAAAGTGTATCTTCATATCGTTTTTTTAGAAAAAATATTGTATCCAAGTACCGTATGAGCCTGATACTGATAAACGTATCTGTATCCATGCTACATAGATCATGATACTTGCTCAACTCTCTGGTGTTTGGTCTATGTGCTCATATCAATAATTTTTCCTAATTTGTAGCAACATGAAGTACCAATTTCTGTCCTACAATCTACATTCGATCGAGGATAATACTTTGTCTTTGTATAGACTCTGATAAAGTAAAATCCCCACAATGGTACTTTACATACAAGGAAAAGCGTATATGGGTACCCGTGCCAACTTCCAACGGCATTTCCATCCTCCAGACCAAGACCTTTCCATAGAACCTGCAAGAATTGAAAAAAAAAAAGAATCAATTCCATGTTTTCTTGCGAAGGTCTCATTTTAAGAGAAGTAGAGAGCAGTTAAAAGCTAACATTCAAAATAAAGGATAAGACAGTAATAGCAATACTTAATTGGGCACATATCACATGAAAACCATCGTCTTCTCAATACTTTGTGAAAGTGTAGTTCTTTTGGGTACAATATGTGGGATGAATCGCATTGGCTGTGGGCTAGTCAAGGGGCGGGGGGGGGGGGGGGGGGGGGGGGGGGGGGGGGGGGGGTGCTTCCCCATCGGTCCATTATGTTGGTTAGTTGTGAGCGTTTCAGCTGAGTGCGGCCTGCGTACTGTTTGGGCAAGAGCCCTGTGATGAACTCTCGGAAGTTTCTGCGGGTGGTTTTGTGGTACCCGTTTTTACTTATGTTTCTATGGTAGTTATCGTTCATGAGGCTGATCCCTTGGTGATCATTCTCATGGATGCGTTGTTATCTTCACTCTCGTGTTTTCGTTTTTGTTTACCTGCCGAAATCTGCAATTTTGTTACTTTGGTAATGAAATTCAGTTTCCACAGTTGTGAAAAAGATATCCCCCCTCCTCCCTACGTGTGCAATCGTAGAGGGTGATCAGACTAGCAAAGAAGTTGATGATTGACATCCCCGTAGTCATAGCAACGTCGCATAGCATATGCTATGATCAGAGTAAAAACCAACAGATAGCTCATGTAGATGATAGCCCTTTTCTTCTCACCAAGTACCAAGGTCGAGGTGGATGCAGTCAAAGCCATGGAGGAAGGCGCAGGTCCAAAGCATCAATAGAGGCCAGATTTTCGCTAACAACCGTAGCAGGACGATGAGCCGGCCAAATGGCAAAGGTAGACAGGGTTGCTCAGATGAATCAACGAGTGCTCAGACGTCATCCATCAACGACATTGACAGGGATGTCCTAGTCCTAGAAGTGGAAGCAGTAAGCACAGACTCAGATCAACAGCCAGAATGGCTAGGAGGACCGGCAGCATGGGGGGCGCCATCCTGGATAGGCAGCGACAGGGATGATGGTTTGACCATGAGTGTCAAACCTACTGCCTGCAATGCAAGGGTATGCAACAAAAACCTCATACTTGGGAGAGTTGACAATCAGTAGACAGGGTGATGCAATTCCGATCTCTAATGGGAGAAAAGGAAAACACAACAGCATGTCTGAAGAACCTCACATAGCATGGTGCACCCGCACGGAGGATCATGACGATGGCGGCAGGCCTTGGTGGCTCAACGACGACGGCAAGTTTCATAGTGGCCCAGCGGTGCCAACAATGAGTGACCTGACAAGGAGAGGAGGCTAACTAGCAGGGTAATACATGACTACGTGACCTTCCTACAAGAGCGCCGGCCCGGCAGAGATCAATCTCCCCAAGGGCAGTGGCGCAGAAACAGCAGTGGAAGACTTAGGGTTCAAGACCAAAACCTAAACTCATAGTACCATGAAAGCATAGTAGACTGGGTATGATGCATTGGACGAACTGCATTGATCCTCTTGAACGGTATATATAGATCATAGAGAGTTGGGAGGAGGGCACTTGTCTCCCGGTATATGTATGGCAACACCGGATTATAACCCTAATTATCGAATACACTAGCATCCCCCCCCCCCACACACACACACACAATCATAGCAGGAGAATCACAGAATAGAGAAGTCAAAGACTAGCACTTTGAAATGTTTGATCTGCACTATTCTATTGTCAACTGAGGGTCGCAATGAAACCCAACACAAACGGACATCCTTTTCTCAATGTGTTTGCACTTAGTACTCTTTAGCCAATGCCCCTGGCTCTCGACTCAATCCCATATCCAAAATCTTTCTCTCAAGTAGCCCAACCATCACTCAGTGCAAATCAATAGGACAACTATAGTTACTGGTTCTAATTAATCTTGTATGTGCTTAGTTGTAATCAAGGCGTGCCATTGGAACATGAGCACATTAATCTAGCAGTTGTACAATTATTGTACTAAAAGATACCTCTTGCCACACTGTGTTAGATTCATGATAATGCTTGATTTACTACATATTCATGTTTGTTTCTCCTGAAGGTTTAGTTAGACAAACACATAAGGTGCATGGTAGTTAAAAAGGTTAAACACCAGCAGCAAAGGATGGACAATACAGGTAGGGAGACCACAGCGCAGCTAGCACTCCACATTATGAGGAGGTGAATGTCGGTTGGGGGGGGGGGGGGGGGGAGAGAGAGATGGGTTGAAGATCTTAGAGGAATCAGAGATAGTACAATTAAACATGATTGTAAAAGGATGTGCTTATGTTCTGGAGAGGTTCACATGTGATCCTGGCCCGCATGACATGATTTGATGGCATACAAGACAGAAGTTTCCAACTGATATGTGGCCCAATTGACTATGAGCAATGCACCAAATTTTGCTGTATAAGATCATTGATTTGAATCTCCACATGCTACATTATCCTGACAGCCCAACAATTAAGCACCGCCTGCTCTCGCAATTCCACAGGAAAAACTAAGAAGTACATCATAATAAACACAGAGAGGGAGGGAAGGAGGGAGCTCACTAGAGCAATTGCCTGCGCAGCATCTTGTCTACCCCAGTGGTCTTCTGTACTTCCTGGCATTATTATAGCAGTCCAATACTGAGGTTAGCAATTCAGATCCAGCAGACATGATGGGAGTATAGAACCTAATATTCACTATGCCTATTAATCCATCTTCTGGAGTGGTGTACTAGGATATATTTACATCAGTGAGTTGAGTTCACATAAACTCAAAGGCCTTTTGGAAAGATCCACAAGATAGAGCACAAAATATAGTTGCTTGCATCTTGTTCATCGTGTCCATGTTATATGAAGCATCTCTTTTCAAAAGTTCACATGCTTAAGTTGACCACCTTTTATTTATGATTTTACCGAGAACATAACTGTATAATATTCTATAAGTAATCAACTCTTCCAACTCAAATCAAAAGAACAAAACATATAAAAAATATAAGCTTGTGCAAACCATATCAAATGTATGTTGACAAAATCAAAAAAGAAACAACTGAATACATATCATCATTGTAAATGATTGAGCTTGAAAATTGAGTTCTTGTATATAAATGTCTGGTATGAAACTGGATCAATTGATGCCAGTCAATATGGGAAATTACATCATGGAACTAAAACAAAAGTCAAAAGGTAATTTAAACTAGAGGTAGTATACTGTAGACACTAACTTGCAAAGTAAAATCAACAGGGAAAAAACAAAAAGGGAATAACATCCCACCCATTCCAGCTTTCAGATACCCCACTACTATTGATTCCAATTACATCATGGAATTAAATACATGTACACTTGCAACTTCAAAATAGGACTGCGCTAATTGAAGAATGTGAACAAGAGTTGAGGATGATGTCATGTAGGAGGCAAAGATGGAAGGATGGAAGAACTAACATTTATTGGGTCGAAGAGGTTGCTAAGATAATTGTAGGGCTTTTTCGTAAAGTGTAAAAAAGAACTTTCAAGAGGGTCCATGGCAAAAAAGACAAGTTGTAGGATGATGACATGCCAGAAATGAAAAAAAAAAAGATAGGATGCACATAAGCACATACCTATCTCAACGAACATGGTGGGTGTGCTGGTAACTGGTCCATGGTGAGTAGCTTCAAGCGTAATCTTCACAAACAATCATAATTATAGATCAGTTCAGTTCACTAAAAAAGTCATGGGTCACTATTGCAGAGAAAACTACCTCAAACTCTGGAACGAGGCCTTGTTCTGCAGCTATCTTTTGCATCAACCGGAGCCAAGGGCCAATTCGAGGACTTGGAATTGCTGCCCATCCAGGAATCCCTCCTTGGGGTGGGGTTTCATCCTCCTTCAGATGTGGCACACCTTTATATGTGTGTCTACCGGTAAGGACATGTACATTATCAAGCAAACAGACAGTTGATGAAATGATAATTTGAACAAACCAACAGATGTCTTTGCATGTTGCTCAAAAAACATGATGCTATAACTAGTCAACAAAACAAATAACAAATACATGGAAGGCCACTACAGAACTTGTTGGATTGCATACCAAACAAAATCAATGGACTGCCAGTATGCTATAACTAACGCATATCTATGAGATACTCATGAATCAAATGGCTGTCAGCAAGAAACAAAAAAACATCAAGCATTTGACCTTGCCATTGGGATAAATGGAATCACATATGAGAGAAGAACAGACCAATTGGATGCACTGTGAGTGCTGGACGTTTGGAGACTGCAGTGTGTTTGCTGAGGAATATGACCTCAGAAACAGACTCTCCCGTAGCTTCCTGCCATCGCTGGTCAAGATCATCCTCTGCGATAATGCTACGTTCATGCTTCAATAATCGAACATTCCCATTAGTAAAACTCTCCATCCCCTCCTACAAAACAATATGGGCACATATTAATTGGAACCAGAACCATGATAAAGCATGAATTTAGAAAACTGCTGAAATGCAAAGTATCAACTAACATCAGTTGAATGCCTTTCTTTTCAAATTATTACAGAAATGGATTAAAACTAAATGAGTTCAGATTCCCTTCTCCCTGGTACATAACACATTTGCGTCTGTTACATGACCCGAGGTTTAGTCTCAGAATACCACTGAGAAAATGCATTTTATGCATCATCGTCATGAGTTACTGAGCTTAAATTTTCTAAAAACAGGAATGCAGTCAAGTCCGGGTGTACTTCTCATAGAACAAATAATGTTAGAATAATACTCAAAATGCACAGATTTGCAAGTATAATGACAAACGGCGAAGACAAGTCAAATTGTACTCGATACCCCAGCACAAGGACATGCGTAGGGACATGAGTCCAAGATATCAAACATCAATAGTGTGAGTGAATAGAATCATGAGTCAATATCAGTAAATAAAGGGAATGTATGGATCCACTAGTGCTAATAGTTAGCAGCTCTAAAATTGGTACTAGTGAATCCAAAAAGACCTGCTAATAGACCAACTAAGTATTAGCTAAGGGGTTGCTAACTTTTAGGGCCTGTTTGGATGAACTAGGGCTATTTATTAGTTGGGGCTAAAAGTTAGCCCAAATTAGCTAGAAATTGGCCAGCTAATTGGCTAACAGCTAGTTGGAGACTTGGCTAAAATATTAGCCCTCCTGTTTGGATGGGCTAGGTCTAATTTTAGCTATTTTTAGCCAGCTAACAATTAGCTCTTTATCCAAACAGGCCCTTAGCCCCACTAGCAAGTTTGGGACTGCTAATAGGTGGCAACCACTTATTAGCAACATATTAGTAGGTGGATCCAAACAGCTCCCTGGTAATAATTAGCTAGCTAATTGTAAGTGGCTATTAGCTAGCTAACAATATTAGTATAGTAGTGGATCCAAACATGCCCAAAATGTGAATGAATATGCTTGGTCCCCTCCCTCTCCCAAGTTGGATCAACCTCAGAAAAATACTACTACACACAAGCCCCAGTATAAAAGTCAGGAAGTCATGATCTCAAGAACTGCCTATCTTTCTATGATGGGCTATAAAATTGCCTTGCACGCTGCTATGACAGGATACCTGTGCCCAAAAGAACTTTGGTAAGTACTATTAAAGACAAAATTCATCATACCTACTTAGATATTCGTGGCTACATGAAAATCCTATAGGAGGTAGTCATTCATACATCCCGAATTGCAGTTGCTTAAAGCTACACGACGATGAATCCTGTTTCACACCCAAACATAACCATCCGGGGCACTAGGCACAATCTCAACCACCAATGACAAGAAGTACCGCAACTCTACCGTCCTAGTAACTCCACAGATAATATTGGTGGCCGACACACAACTGAATGGACCGAATCGAGACTTATGGGGATTAAATCAGATCAGATAGATGGGTCTTAGACAGAAGCTCTGTTCTGTTCTTACGGCGATGGGCGGGCCGGGGGACCATCCAGGCATGGCGAGGAAAGCGGCGGCGGGCCCAATGGACGCCGGGTCCGACGTCGTGGCCACCACCAGCACCACCATCTTCTCCTTCTCAGACTCCAACGCCCCGGCTGCTCCGCGAGCGCCTACACCACCTCGACCTGGGAGAGCACTCTCGAATACTGTCGCGCTACAAGTAATCGGGGGACGGGGGGGCAACGCAAGTACTGCAAGGATTTCGTGGACTGAAAGGTCTCGACGATTTGGTTTTGGTTTCCCTACAAAAACTGCGGCGGACGGTGGGGGCATCGGGGGCCATTGCCAACGCACCAAGTCCGCATCTGTGGGCTGTGCCTACCAGGCCGTGGGCTGTGTGGCCTGTGGATCCACCGAAATTCCGAAAATGGTATTGATCGGAGCGGATAATGGATTAATGCCTTTGCTGAGTACCAAATTACTTTTTTTTATACAAAAGAAATAATCACAAAATTAGCTCCCAGCGCCAGTCCGCCAATTTATTCCGTGAGGTCATTTACTCAAGGGGTGTTTATTTACCGTCCTGAAAACTTTTCATCTATCACATCAAATGTTTAGATACATACATAGAGTATGTAACTAATTATACGAATTGTGATAACTTTGTGAGACAATTTTTAAATATAATTAGTTCATAATTTAACAATGTTGCACTACAGTAAATATGTGCTAATGATATATTAATTAGTCTTAATAAATTTATCTCAAGTTCCTGACGAAATCTATAATTTGTTTTTTTATTAGTATCCCAATACTATATTCAACATATCACGTGACATTTGATGTAACCAGTGGTGGACCCAGGATTTCGTGACTACCAGAGCCAAATTCCACTGACAAAATACAACCATCGTCTGTATGATGCTAAAGTCCCGGTCACTAATCCTCTTTGTCATGTAAACTGATTATAGAGAAATATAAAATTATATTCTAATTGAAATTAAAAGTTGAATTGAAATTGTAAACTTATCTTTTGGAATCAAAATTAGCAAACAATTAAAGTAAAGAGAAGAAATGCTTCACTGAGCCCCTCCTCTTCTGGTTCTAGAGTGTTTCTACTTGGTTGTTAGGCCAGTTCAGGCGCTCGGTCGTGCGGGGCTCCGGCTCGCAGCCTCGGGCGCTCGGCGCAGCGAGCGAATAGGGCAAAGGCTGGTGGGTGACGGCGCAGCCGCGCACGCAAAGGCACGAAATCAATGGCGGTAGCCGGCACCCGACGTGACGACGTTGGACGGGGCATGGCGCAGCGCATAGGCGCGTAGCGAGGCGGCGGGGCTACGAGAGCGACGGGAACGAGCGGCATTTGCGGTCAATGGGTGCCGATGATACAGGCACACAACAACCTACAAGGTGCGACGTGTGAGAGAGAATGAGGAAGAGGAAAAGGAGGCGCCGCATGTGAACGAGAACGCGGAAGAGGCGTCGAATGAGAAGTCTGTCAACTCTTCTTATTGGGTTGTTCATTGTTGGACCAAAAACTGAAAACTTGTTGCTATAAAACTTGGGTTGCGACTAGGGCGATGGCCATAGTGACCCTAGACCTTGGACCGCCTCTGGATGTAACACCCAAAACTTTCACTCACCAACTAAACACCGTTTTGAAGCCTATAATGTTACTTCTTCTGGTGTCATTCTAACTTTCTTAGAGGATTTTATGGCATCAAATATATATACTATGAAAATTTAATTAACGAATAACCTAATGAAATTCATTTGATACTCCCTCGGTGCTAAGTAACAAATCATTTCAAGAATCTTGGAAGGTCAAAGTTTTTTAAGTTTTACCAAATTTATGTATAAGATAATAATATTTATAATATCAACCAAGTATTATTAAATTCTTCATTAGTTATGTATTTATAGTATACATATTTGATGTCATAATTTTTTGTATTTTTCTTTATAATTTTGATCAAACTTAAGATGCTTTGACTGTCCAATATTTTTAAAATGGCTTATAATTTAGAACAAAGGGAGTATTATAAATGTATTATTTGTACATATAATTTTTTTCTCTACTATCACATAAACTAGTAGCCAGAAAAACCACATTGTGTCAAGTCCTTGTAAATTTGGAACAATGATATTTTCAGAGCGGGGGTAAATGATGTGCTCGAAAACCTCTGTCACCGTCGTTTACCTCTCCTTTTCCATCGACAAAGCAAAGTGACTTTTGTTTTCTCTGGTTCTCCCGTTCTCTATTTCCTGCCATCTTTCTATAGCCTGCAAGCTCATCAATGTGTGCGTGCTGCCTGGAGAGGCGTATGCCGTTTTTCCAGAGGCGAATGTCGTTTTCCCCTTCTCCCTTGTAACCTCCTCCCTCCTCCGCCCCCGCCGGCCCCCCTGCCCCTCTCCCCGGCGTCCTCGACGGCGTTATGGGCAGGCGAGCCGGCCCCCTCCCCCCCTCTCCATCCTCTCCCTCCTTTCTTTTTCCATTTTTTCTTTGTTTTTTCCTTCAATAATGGTGGTTTCCAGATCTGGTGGCTTTGCCTCCTTGGCCGTCGCCGGCTGCGGGGGAGCGGCCGTCTCAGGCCGATTCCTCCCAGATCCGGCTTCCTGGAGATGGATCCATGTGGGCGCGTGTCGGATGCTGGCGGCCGGCGCAGCGGCATCGATGCGGCGGGCGGCACCATGCTCTTGCCTGCGGACGCGCTGCTCCAGGCGAAGGCAGAGCTCTCCCACCCTGCGCCTCCCTCACGGCCAGGCTGGGCAAGGCCTTCGGCGCGCCGGAGCTGGGCGTCCACTTTGCGGGGCGCAAGAGCCTCGCTGCGGCAATCGACGAGAACAAGACCAACATCAAGCGGGTGCTGGCCGCGGCGCAGGTGCGCAAGATTCGGCGCATGGCCGGGGCCTGGGGCTGGTCCGTGCAGTGTCTGGATGCCACTCCCACGGTCCGCACGCGGCTGGCTGCCGCCGGGTGCGCCGCCGAGGCCATCGGGTGGGAGCGCGACGTGCGCGGGCCTGGCCTCGCCGCCATACGCCGCTTCCTCGTCAGCCACGAGCAGCAGCCGCAGCAAAGGTGCCCGCTGGAGCGGAGGTAGTCCCGTCGTGGATTGATTTGGATCGCTCGAATCCTTGGTTGTCGCCTCCCCCAAGCTCTGAGCGTGCGCGATGGTCAACTGTGCGGCCCAAGGCTCCCTCGGGATCGAGCTCGAAGCCTCCGGGCTCATCCTGTCCGGCGAGATCCCGCTGCTCGGCGAAGAGTACTGATGAAGCTTCATCCCAGAGACCAAGTAGCCACAAAAGAGTACAATCCTTTTTAGATCCTCAATTGTTTCCTCATGTCCAAGATCTCTTCATAGGTGATCCTCTGAGTCCGGTGATTCTTCCTTCATATCCACGACTCAGTCCTAAACCTCTGCAGCTTATGCTGCCTGGAGGCCCTCGATGGCCTGTGTTGCCAATAAGTGTTGCCAATAACCGGTGCAAAGTTCATCGTGTTTTTTTTTGGACACATGATGGGTCCATCACCACTTGGTAGAGTATGGAGACTACATATCCTTTTTAGATTTTCTGGTTGCTCTTTGGCTTCTTGCTCTAGAAGTATCATGTGTGCTCCTGGCGATCTATGCCGCTTTGCTTGTAATTGGGTATATAATTCCCAATGCTATGTACTCTGCTTCTAATGTTTAATATATTATTATGCTTCTTGTCAAAAAAAAAATGTCAAGTCCTAACCTTCATCGCGAGGGAGGGAGGTTTTGGCTTGTCTGCACGACAAGGAAATCCTTGCTGAGGTAGGTGAGGTTGTTAAGCAAAATAACTCTAATAATGCTAATACTCACTAAATATTTCTCTCTTCATGTAAGGTGTCCATATCATCTCCTACTAAATATTTTATCTCTTCATATAAATTGTCCACATCATTCTCCACTAAATCTATGTTCCAACTCCATCTTTGACCCCAAGTCATGAAGATAAATAGGCCACTGCACGTTAGCATCAGGGGCCAAAGTGGAGCCAGAGCTTGAAGACGCCCCTTCGCGTCCTCCTCTATGGATCTCAACGAAGCAGAGCCAGGACATGTCAACGGCAATGGCGGCGAAGGCCGAAGTGGAGCCTCATCATCTTGTCATCCTTTTCTAGTCCTTTCTAGACTCTGGCTCTGTTCGTTTGATCTATAAGTCAATTTCAATCCGTATAAATCAGTCGTAGAATAATATTTTTTTATCTCACAACAAATTAGTTATTTCAGCTTATCAATCGGCTTCTAACAATAAATTAATCGTTTCGGCTTATCAGTCAACAGTTATGTCGCAGATCCTCTAGCTCTCCGAGACCACGCCCAGAGGATTAGCGACACTGCGAATACACGTGCTCTCTAGTTTTTTTTATTATTCTATTTACATTTTATATTTTTATTTTATTTTTACTATAATTTGTTACTTTATTTATTCCATTTTCTATTTTCATCTTTTATTCCGTTTCTTTTTTATTTTCCCTTTATCTTTCTGTTGTGCTTTCTATCTATTAATTTTCTTACTTTCATCAGTTCGTTTTATTTTAATTTTTCTCCTTTTATTTTACTCTACTTTTTTTATTTTAAATTTTTATGTACCCTGCCAAGATGTCTACAGCCCAACAAAAGCCCAAATAAAAATATGGTCGGCAGGTTAGACCCAAATATCATTCTGAAGGGGAAAAAAAAAAGATGGTCGTCAGGTTAGACCCAAAAGATGGCCTAAAGCCCAAGATTGCCGCTGGTGCCATTTGGTCCATTTGTGCCCGCGGGATCATTTATAGGGCCTGTTGTATTTCTGTTCCTCATTTGTGCTCAGCATCTTTGCATTGCGCGATCTTTTGTCTGCTTCTTTGCTCTGATTTGAATTTACTCCGAGATCTCGTACGGCTGCTGTGTCTGCGACCTTTTTGTGTGACCATTTCGAGTGGCCTCACCCATCGATGGTGCGATGGATAGATAGTGTGAGCATCTTTAGAATTTCGTGATCAGACGCTGACGCACTAACAGTTCATTGGGCATTGGATTCTCCCTGATCTGCCCTGTTTCTTCATCAGTCTCAGGCAATCAGGCTTCAGCCAATCGTCTGCAAATTAATTTCCTTCCTCTGTTCCACTTCCGTCCCGAATTAATCCCCTCTTAATTTCTCCGCACATTCTCTAGCTCTGAATTATATCCAAATCAGCCAGCCTTAATTTCCTGCCACGCTTGGTGATTTTTTTTTGTTGGCATCACATCAACAAGCGCGTCCACTTTCGACGAAAGCTGATAGAGTGATAGGTCTTTGTCTCCCACCTATTGGCACATTGTTTCCTCCGTTCTGGAACTGGAAGCTGCAAGGTGAAGTTGTCTTGCACAACAGCAGCACAGCACAAGGGAGCAGTGGAGGAGGTGGAGGTGCAGCCATGGCGCACCTGCTGCTGCACGGCACGCTCGATGCCACCATCCTGGAGGCCGACCACCTCACCAACCCCACCCGCGCCACCGGCGGCGCCCCCGGGATCTTCCGCAAGGTAAAACCAGCCGACTCTATCGGGAATGCTAGCAGTAGCTTCCTTGCCTTGCTTCGTTCGGATTCAAGATCTGTAGTTCGTCTGATTCGTTCGCGCCGCGCGTGCAGTTCGTGGAGGGGTTCGAGGACTCGCTCGGCCTCGGCCAGGGCTCCACGCGGCTGTACGCGACGGTGGACCTCGGCCGGGCGCGCGTGGGCCGGACGCGGGTCATCGCCGGCGACCCCGTGAACCCGCGCTGGTACGAGGCGTTCCACATCTACTGCGCGCACTTCGCCTCCGACGTCGTGTTCTCCGTCAAGGCCGCGCAGCCCATCGGCGCCACGCTCATCGGCCGCGCCTACCTCCCCGTCCGGGACCTCCTCGCGGGCCAGGAGATCGAGCGGTCGCTCGACATCCTCGACGCCAGCAAGAAGCGGCTGCCGCACGGGCCCAAGATACGCGTGCGCCTGCGGTTCCAGGACGTGGCCGGCGACCGCCGCGGGTGGGACCGGGGCGTCGGCGGCGCGCGGTACCCCGGCGTGCCGTACACCTTCTTCTCGCAGCGGCCTGGGTGCAGGGTCACGCTGTACCAGGACGCGCACACGCCCGACGCGTTCGCGCCCAGGATCCCGCTCGCCGGAGGCCGCCTCTACGAGCCGGGCAGGTGCTGGGAGGACGTGTTCGAGGCCATCAGCAACGCGCGCCACCTCATCTACATCACCGGATGGTCGGTGTACACTGAGATCACGCTGTTGAGGGACGGCAACCGACCGCGCCCCGGTGGCGACGCCACCCTCGGTGAGCTCCTGAAGCGCAAGGCGAGCGAAGGTGTGCGGGTGCTCATGCTGGTGTGGGACGACCGCACCTCCGTCGAGTCCCTCGGGATGAAGTGGGGATTCATGAGCACGCACGACGCCGAGACGGCGGAGTACTTCCGCGGCAGCGACGTGCACTGCGTCCTCTGCCCCCGCAACCCCGACGCCGGCAGCAGTGCCGTCATGGGCGCGCAGATCGCCTACATGATCACGCACCACCAGAAGATCATCGTGGTCGACCACGAAATGCCAGCGAGGCACAGTGACCGCCGCCGCATCCTCAGCTTCGTCGGCGGCCTCGACCTCTGTGATGGCCGCTATGACACGCAGTTTCACTCCCTGTTCCGGACTCTGAATACAGCACATCACAAGGATTTCCACCAGCCCAACCTCACTGGTGCGTCCATCGACAACGGTGGGCCGAGGGAGCCATGGCATGACATACACTCCAAGATCGAAGGCCCAGCTGCATGGGACGTGCTCTACAACTTTGAGCAGCGCTGGAGGAAGCAAGGGGGAAGCATTGATCTCCTTGTCGACCTCAAAGCTATGGCAGACCTGATCATACCGCCATCGCCAGTGATGTTCCCTGAAGACCAGGAGACATGGAACGTGCAGCTATTCCGCTCCATTGATGGTGGTGCGTGCTATGGCTTCCCTAGCACCCCAGAGGCCGCAGCTCAATCTGGCCTTGTCAGTGGCAAGAATAATGTCCTTGACAGGAGCATCCAGGACGCCTACATCCACGCCATTCGCCGTGCCAAACACTTCATCTACATCGAGAACCAGTACTTCCTCGGCAGCTCATTTGGGTGGAAAGCCGATGGCATAAAGCCAGAGGAGATTGAAGCACTGCATCTTATCCCAAGAGAGCTGTCCCTGAAGATTGTGAGCAAGATTGAAGCTGGTGAGCATTTTGCAGTCTATGTCGTCCTGCCAATGTGGCCAGAAGGCGCTCCTGCTGGTGGATCGGTGCAGGCCATACTGGACTGGCAGAGGAGGACTATGGACATGATGTACAATGACATATCTGTTGCACTTGAGGCAAAGAGGATCGACATAAACCCAAGGGATTACCTTACATTCTTCTGCTTGGGGAACAGGGAAGTGAAGATGAGTGGTGAGTATGAACCTTCAGGTCGTCCACTTGATGGGACTGACTATGCTCGGGCGCAGAATGCAAGGCGCTTCATGATCTACGTCCACTCGAAGATGATGATAGGTATGCCTCCAAACGTGATCAATTTCTTAGTCTAGAACTGCAGATTTAGGGGGTGTTTGGTTCCCACCCCCTAGAGTTTAGCCACTAAAGTTTAGTGGAGGTGACTAGAGTTGTAGTGTTAAAAATGACTTTTAGTGGGAGTGTTTGGAACTTTAGTGACTAAAAGTGACTAAACTTTAGTGGCTAAACTTTAGGGGGTGGGAACCAAACACCCCCTTACTCTTATGCTGTTTCAAATTCAATCTGCTGCATGAAATTATTTACACCTTCATCCTCAAGCATCGGTAGGATGTTTCAGATTTTTCATGTTCCGTTCTTGTAAATATCTTAAAATTATCTTTCCATAATGTCATGCTATGACATAACTAAAGATTGAAATACTCAAATTCAGGTATATGTATATCCACATTGTTCTGTTCTCTGAAATTGTCTCCTAGTCTTAGGGGGTGTTTGGTTCACACCCCCCTAGAGTTTAGCCACTAAAGTTTAGTGGAGGTGACTAGAGTTGTAGTGTTAAAAGTGACTTTTAGTGGGGGTGTTTGGAACTTTAGTGACTAAACTTTAGTGGCTAAACTCTAGGGGATGGGAACCAAACACCCCCTTATTTCAGTTCATACACTATAAGGGCGCATTTCATGTGGTTAAAGTTAAATCTGTCTTAATAACATGTAACACCTTCCTGTAATTAGAAGTGCATAGGACAGCTCAAATTTGCGCTTCAGGATTTGTTTAAAAGAATTGTGTTTCAGAACCATACATATCTTCAGTGTTCCACACTTCCACCCTTGCTGTCTGATATCGTCACCTAGTCTTATCAGTTCGTACACAGTTTCATATGGTTCGAGTTTAATATTGATAACCTGTAATCTGCCATTGTCTGTTCCAGTCGACGACGAATACATCATCGTTGGATCTGCCAACATCAACCAGCGCTCAATGGATGGGGGCAGGGACTCCGAGATCGCCATGGGAGCATACCAGCCGTGCCACCTGAACACCAAAGGCCAGGTCGCCCGAGGTCAGGTCCACGGCTTCCGGATGTCGCTGTGGTATGAGCACCTCGGCATGCTACACGACGATTTCCTCAACCCCGGCAGCCTGGAGTGCGTCCAGAGGGTGAACCAGATGGCTGACAAATACTGGGACCTCTACGCTAGTGACAGCCTCGACGCCGACCTCCCTGGGCACCTGCTCAGGTACCCGGTCACCGTCACGAAGGAGGGCACGGTGACAGAGCTCCCGGGGGCGAAGTTCTTCCCCGACACGCAGGCGCTTGTGCTCGGGGTGCAATCGAAGAAACTGCCACCTATTCTCACTACGTAGAGAAATCTTCTGAACTGTTAACTTCTGCATTCGGCATACATGTGGATCTTGCAGCATATTAGGCTATTCTGTTGACTGATGCCATGTGACGTTTGAAGGCTGAACTGGTTGATCAGCTAGTCTGAGGTCTGAAAATTTCCGGGTCCTTGCATGGTGCATAGTCCATGCTAAGGGGGTGTTTGGTTCTCACCCCCTAAAGTTTAGCCACTAAAGTTTAGTGGAGGTGACTAGAGTTGTAGTGTTAAAAATGACTTTTAGTGGGGGTGTTTGGAACTTTAGTGACTAAAAGTGGCTAAACTTTAGGGGGTGGGAACCAAACACCCCCTTATTCCCCCTTATTATAGTACTAAGGGGGTGTTTGGTTCTCACCCCCTAGAGTTTAGTCACTAAAGTTTAGTCACTTTTAGTCACTAAAGTTCCAAACACCCTTACTAAAAGTCACTTTTAACACTACAACTCTAGTGACCTCCACTAAATTTTAGTGGCTAAACTCTAGGGGGTGGGAACCAAGCACCCCCTAAGACTGCTGAATTTCTAAAGGATCCAGAATGCGACTTGAGTTGGCTGACGCATGAGCCGCGCAAAATTCAGACTTGATTGGCTAGGATTGACTTGTTGGATTCTAGACAGGTTTGTTAAAGGTTCTGGCCAGTTACACGCTCGTCAATAAACCTGCTGGTTCGTCAATTTCATCAGAGAGTAGACTGCATCTCCTTTTCCAGTCCCTGAGGTAGAGAAGCCTTTCAGACGTGCCCTGTAAACTTCCTCGAGAGAATTCCTTGTAAGCCACTATAAAAGATCATAGTTCATTGTACGCCACTGAAAAAGTTTGGTGATCTTCAATACCACTGCTTTAAATTTTCATGCCCTCCATGCCACTGCCGTTAGATTAGATTCTAACGATGTCAAACTGCATGTGTAAAAAGTCAAAAATATCCTTATGTCTAAATATATCATTTATTTTTTCGAGCACCTTAACGACTTCAAATGAAAAAACTCAAAATTAGAAAGTTGTAGATCTCGTTAAGATCTATAATTTTCATATAAAAATTATTTTTATTTAATTTCACAAAAAATCATATAAAAATCATTTTTGAGCATCTTAACGACTTCAAATATTATTTTTTTTACGAAATTAAATGAAAAATAATTTTTATATGAAAATTGTAGATCTCAATGAGATCTACAATGTTCTAGTTTTGAGTTTTTTCATTTGAAGTTGTTAAGATGCTCAAAAAAAATGATATATTTATACATAAGGGTATTTTTGACTTTTCACACATGTAGTTTAACACCGTTAGAGTCCAATCTAACGGCAGTGGCATGGAGGGCATGCAAAATTTGAAGCAGTGATGCTGAAGACCACCAAACTTTTCTAGTGACATATAAGGAATTGCAATCTTTTTATAATGACTCACATGGAATTCTCTCAACTTCCTTCCCCACTCCCCCCGCCCCACTTCAGTTGTACTCGCAAATATGAAAGTCTGAAACTTGCTTCTTCGTCCCAGTTTCAAAAAAAAAAAAAACTAGTATGAGCTTGCTGAATTGCTAGATGATAATGTCTTTTTTTTTCCTTGGAAAAATTGCCATGATGGTACTAGATTTATTAAAATTTACTGGATTATTTTGTGAAGGTTTGCGCTAGTCGTCACAATAGTAGTAGAAGAAAAAAGAAGATAATATAATCTGGTGGCAGTTATATTCAAAGAATATCCTGAGATTACAAGAAGCGTTTCCAAAGGCAGGTAGGCGTATCATGTTCTCTGGTCAGAAATGAGGGACATTGGTGTCATGTTTGGGTGCCGTCCATTCGTTGACTTTTTTTTTTGCTGGTCCAGTCTTTGATGGAAATGTAGAGAGGAAATGGTCTATGGTGAGCGCTGATCACTTGATCAGTGAGCATCTTTGGACCAGTTGATGCTTTCAGCTTTTCCTGCCCTCCCCCTTTGAGTCATTTTCCTTTTGTTCTGCATCAAGCGTCTTCCTGTCCAGTTTATTCCTCCGTTTTCTGTATCCACCAATTTCTCCCTCGTTTATATGTTAAAAAAAATACGGAAAAGTGGATGCACGCTTTAGAGCACGCAGATACGATCTTATGCGTACTTTCAGCATCCCCGCAGGACCTCCAATCGTGGCTTCATGATCTAGGCCTCGTTCAGTTCCCAAAATATTCCTAAATATTATGCAGTACTCATCACATCGAATCTTTAGACATATGTATGAAATATTAAATGTAGTTAAAAAAGTAACTAATTGTATTTTTAGTCTGTTCATGTAGAGACAAATCTTTTAAGCCTAGTTAGGTCATGTTTGGATAAAGTTTGTCAAATAACAACGAAAGTGCTACAATAACTTTTCACCACATATTTGTAGACTTTATGTGTTTTTTTAAGGGCAAGAGCCACAACACATTGCTGCTAAACTGTAGGAACACAAATACACGATAGACTGCAAATTGATCGAATCATATTTTGCGGGAACAGTAATTTTCAGATACCTCGGCTCAGTTCTCACTTGCCAGTGACATTATTGTCCCCAAAAAAATTTGGAAGTTACCGTCGGACCTTCAGCTAGACTAGACATGCACCGTATCGACCTTCTCCGGCACGAGGTTGCTGGTGAGGAACTCAGCATTATGTGTTCGGCGTTTAGTAGTAGGAAACTAGGAGCAATTGGGCTTCGAGCTTTGGCTCATCCATGAGTTTTTCGTGTTTTACTCCCTCGTCGTTCTTCTTTCTATGTAATTTTTGGAATTCTTTTTTGGGTGCCAACTTTCGACAATCTTGTATATAAACTCTCTTCTTCTTAGTACAAAGATATGCACACTCGTGCGTATTCGCGAAAAAATAGCTTTCTTGGCATCCGCGCTTCCTCAGTGATCGTGATCGTGTACTGTTCACGTACTCTCCAGTCTCCACGCCTCCTGCTCCAGCGTAGTGAGCAACAAAGCTCGTGGATCACGCGCACCATTCGGGCGGGCGTCTGGAATCGCGATCAGGGCATGTACAACTTACAGACGGGGGTTGTCTCTAAACATCTTGAATTTATCATACAGACAAATATAAAGATAGGTCATACAACCCATAGATAGAGATCCGTCTCTAAGCTATTTAATACTTTGCATGTAGTTAGGATCAATTATAAATAGATTCATGTATACCATTGTGTGGCTATTTGATAGATTATCAAAAATAAATAAGAACAATATGATTATAATATTTAATTAGGAACAATTCGGATAGCTCGTGCTGCTGCTCCAGTCACGCATGACTGCATAAGAGACATTTAACTGGGAGCATTCAGATAGCAGTCACATGGTGACACGGACATTTAACTAGAAAGGATTCGGATGGTAGATAACTTCAGAACACAACTCATCCTCTGCACACAAAAATTGTAGATCACAACATCAGGTAGATCACACCATGTCCGGCAAAATTGACAGATAATTATTAAATCAAAACTGAGAGATGAAGTCAAGAGCACTAGAGTTCATATCAATTCATAGCGGTTCAGATAGAATTCAGAAAGCACTTCAGATAACAGCTCATCGGTAGAAAAAACTTCTTCCTCAGCTTTTTTCTCTCAACCGGCTATATCAACTTCAAAGCACTACAACAAGAAATCGAAAGGTTTGAATAACAGCAACGCCGGTCAAGAACAACTAATGCAGATCTACATCACTATACCTGAACTGAACTAACAGGCCACTGTAAACATGACAAGTCAATTTCGGCATTCATAGCTAGCTTGTTACACCATACCTGAACAAGCAGGCCACTCTGAGAACTATACAAGAATTAACAATAATTTGCTAAAATTACAAACCAATTTTCATGTCAACAATATCAAATGTATGTGTCCTTTGCATATATAGTCCAGAACTAAATCAAATCCACCAATACTCATTCCAAAAGTAGTCCACAACAGCATGACAAGTTAACAACAATTTGTAAACTATAGAAAGTCATAGTCGGATGCAGAGAACAACCTGGACTCCTCGAGCTACATACAACTGCACAAGCAAAGAGGATTGGATAGACAAAGATAGATGAACAAACTAGAATAATCATAGCAGTTCAGAGGCAAGCAGTCTGCTCAACGCTAGTCAACAACCCGCCTCGCTTGCAGGAAACAGATCAGCGCAAAGGGAAAAAAACATCAGAAGTACACTCACCATTCCTGGATCGACAAGGAGTTGCGCCATGGCGACGGAAAGCCTGGGCCTGCTTGGCTCTTCGTGTGGCACCATCGGTGAAGGGCAGCGGGAGGTGGGGCTGTGCATCGCCACCGGCCGCGGTGGGCACTCGGGATCACAGGATACGCGAGATCCGTAAGTGTAGCTGGATCCATGCGCGTCGTCGAGATGAGAAGACAAGGCATACAACGCTGCTCCTCGCGGCGCCTGGGCCTCGGAGCACGGGTCGTCGCCGTCGTCTCGTGAGACGACGGGGCGACCGTCTCTGAGCCAAACGAAGGACTTTTCCGCAAAACAACCAAGATAGAGACGGGCTGTAAAGACGCGATGTACGTGCCCTCACGCGCTTAATCCACCGACCGGTCCCACTGCGATCAGTATCCGCGACACGAGTGGTGCTGTACCGTACTGGTTTCGGAGCATTCATACCGCCACGCCTCCCCGTCCCTGTCCAACTCACACCAAGTTGGAATGGCGACTCATGCCCGGCCCGGCCCGGCCTAGCCCAGCCCAGCGCACAATAATCGTCGAGACCCAGAACCAGAAGAAAAGAAAGTATTTAATCGGAAAATACGCATTTACAAAAAATGTCGTCGTTTTCATCTACATTAACCTGAGCGAGTGATCGAGAGAATCGAATTTGAAAAAAACATATGTTAATCTGGAGGTGGATCTAACATAAATTTCTCATATAGGAGCGGTCATCATCACAAGAGCTGGACGAAAAAGTACCCAACGGCCAATTTGTCTCCACAGTGCAATTACAAACTCCCGTATTCCGGCAACGAATACGGTGATGGCTTGAATGCGTCGCCGTAGGCCTCAGACACACACGTCCACGCATATTCCCTTGCCTTCTTCCCCCGTCGCCTTTCCCTCCCCGCTCCGCTGCATTCCATTCCATTCCATTCCATCCTCCCCGAGCCGAAACCACCCCCACCCCACCCCACCCCACCACCACCACCGCGCCCTCCTCCGCCGGCCTCCGCCGCCCCGCCGCCGGCGCCATGACCGGCGCGGCGGCCCACGCGGTGGGCCCCCGCGGCGGCGCCTCCGCGTCGCAGCCCCGCGCCGCAGCAGCGGCCGCGGGGACCGGAGCCGGGTGCGAGCCGGTGCGGAAGGCGGGGCCCGTGACCATGGAGCACGTGCTGCTCGCGCTCCACGAGACGGAGGCCGAGCGGGAGGCGCGGATCCGGGACATGTTCGCCTTCTTCGACACCGCGGGCCGCGGGCAGCTCGACTACGCGCAGATCGAGGCCGGCCTCGCCGCGCTGCAGGTGCCGGCCGAGTGCAAGTACGCGCGGGAGCTGCTCCGCGCCTGCGACCGCGACCGCGACGGCCGCGTCGGCTACGATGACTTCAGGCGCTACATGGACGACAAGGAGCTCGAGCTCTACCGCATCTTCCAGGCCATCGACGTCGAGCACAACGGCTGCATCCTCCCCGAGGAGCTCTGGGACGCGCTCGTCAAGGCTGGTATGTGTTTCCTATGCCGAACCACGCTCTCGCCTGCCCTGAGCCCCAGTATCTGTGCCGCCGCGCCGGTGGTTCTGGCCACCTCGGTGCTGTGCTGGCGCACGACGCGTGCGTGGTACCAGGAATCCGGCGCTTTGTGCGTAATGTAGTTGCTCTGGCATAGTAACGTCTGGTGGTTGTTGGGTGCGTCACCCAGCCGTTGCAGTTACTGGAGTACCTTTTATTTTACCTTACTTATTTGGTTAACAAGTTAGTATAGTATACTGATGTACTTGAACTTCCAGTTCCTGACGCATTTGTCTGCAAACATTCAGTAATATATGAGAGTAGCAGAGAGTTTGAGCTCTAATATGTCTTCGAATATGAAAAATGAGTAAAATGGTTATCTAAGTAAGACCATGTTCAGCCAGTTGGCCATCACATTATCTATTGCCATAGTGCTATAACTGTTACTACTGTTACAAAAATTGAGGATGCAGATTAAGTTAGATTTCTGTTAACATTTCCTGGATAAGATGTATGGCTACTAATAATATCATGATAGCTTTCAGTGCTATATAAAGTTATAAACATTCAGGTTGGATGCAGTGCGTAAGCCATGCCTGAGCTTACCGCTGCAGTTCCACAGTTCGATATCTCGACAAACAAATGGAGAAAGAAAAGAAAAAAAAATGCATAATGACAACAAGTTAAAGTGGCCATAGTTTTATCCTTCTATTCCTGTATAGATTTCTAGCTTGGTCACTCCTTTTTTTTATATTTGAGTGAAGCTACTGCCTACTTCTGTGGATTTTAGATGCTAGTTTCTGCTCACAATATGCTAGCAGGATACTGTTTTTTCTTTCCTTCGTAATTCTGGTTTAAATCAACATGTACACTTGGTTTGTGGGTTCATAAATTATTTGTATCTGACATCTGGTGCAAAATCAGAATCAGTAACATATCTCTATGACTACACTTACATGTCATCTTGTGCATAAATGTATGCGGTCTTCAAGTTGTCTTTTAGATATGTTCATAGCATATATAGTGCATGCATGAATCTTAAGTAACACAAGCTAGTTTTGAACCATTGAGAATGCTTACACTGCTTGAAACTGAATATCTGATAAATGATTATGGATGGTTCACTAAATCTTGAGCATCGCTTATGTATGTATACTGTTCCAAAATAGACATACAACTGAGTTACAGTTTCTTGCATATTGTTCCTTCAATACTTCTAATTGCATTTACATTGGCATATGAAAATTATTGAATTAATATCAATGGATCGTCAATACATTATTTCATTGCCCTCTAAGGACCTGCATAATGAATATGTTGACACATTGTGTTGCTAATGAAGATCACATAACCCTTATCATTTATGTCTTTTATGGCCTAAACTTGCTCTTACCAATTCTCGCATTGTCAGTGACAATGCCATCCATGATATATGGTCTACTGCATCATGATAAAATCCAATCTAGTTCAACTCTCGGATATATGTGGTACAGATTTTCCTCAGTTTACATAAGAGTAAAATGTGCTTGGGGTCCCTAATCTTGTTCCATCACATGAGTCCACTTCTAAGTTGCAGATTCAGGTACCTAAAATTGATAAAATTAGTCACTTCAGGTCCTGATCATGCCATGCGGTACGAGAGTGTTGACATGGTGTGCACATGACATACTGGGTCTAATCTTTTTGAGGTGGAACACAGTAAGGGCCTACTGTGGTATTATTTATTTCTAATATTAAAGAGCGAAAATTTCTTTCTTCCGTCTCTCACTCTCTCCCACGTCCGTCTGTCCCTCACTCCTTTCCTCACACTCCTCCTGTCTGTCTGTCCCTCCTTTTCTCTCACTCCGTCCTTCGGTCCGTCATCCCTCATTATCACTGTTCTTGCATTGAGTTTAGAGCTGCAAAACATTCAATGGTGTCGCAAACTCATGCCATGATCTGTCTCAGACCGTATGTGTCATGGCGCGCGTGCAGGCGTGTGGTTCGCCTTCCACCTTTCTTCAACTCACAACATGTGCACACAATAGTCATCTATTTAAGTTGATTCAATCTACTATCAATTTCTCATGCGGGATTAATCCTTTGTTGCACTAGCATTTATTATGGGCCATGGAATCTATTTGATTTAAGGTTGGGCCAAACCCAATTAAATCCAACAAAATAGCTAGCTCATTATCATTGGCACGAGCACCGCATAACAAACTGTACGTTCTGTTGCAACCAAGGTTTTAAATCTCCGGCTAAGGGTATTTAGCGGATGACCTCTAAAACAGCTATAGCGGAAGCTAAATGGAGCTATAGCGGGCTATAGCCGCTAAGTTGTACATAAGTACAAATAGCAAGATTAGCCTAAAAACAGCTATAGCCGGCTATAGCAACAGCTATAGCCGGAGATTTAAAACCTTGGTTGCAACACATTGGCGTGTTTGCTAGTATGTATTAAATATATAAAAGATTAAACAAAACTATATAACTAAATCGCCAAATAAGGTAGACAAACAAACTTTACAACAGGCTGTTTAGCCAAAGGGAGAGGCTGATGCAAAGAGTGGGCTTAATCTGTGAAGATGTAGCTTTACAGTATGTACAAAACATAATTTTCAAGACTGGAAAGAAGGTTGTGTTCCTCTGAAGATTTGAAAATTTCTTTGTTTCCATATCTCCCATGCTACAATGATAAAGATTTCGATGAAGAATTGGTGTTAACATTCCACTTTGGCTTTCTGGACTGTATTGAAGCTGATAACATGATCCCAAGAAATCCTAATAAAACTTCAACATCTAATGCTGAAGGGGCATTCAAAGAACAGATGATATGTGGTCTCTTCTAGATTTTAGGGTGCATAACACAAAAATGTAATTGTCACCTTCAATCTTGTAGTTTCTTCTTTGCAGGTTTCTAGTTGAAAATCAGCCACATGAAAATTTTCAGTTTTTTTATTACTTTGGCGTCCCAGATCCAACTAGACTGGGGCAGTGGGGTTAATCTGATTTGTAAAGAACCCTTGCTTTAATCACCTGGAGCTGAACTGAAACCAAAGCCGTTGCTTTGTCTATTGTTTCTCTCTACCCAGTGGGTAGGCTTGTGGGAGAGGTGTAGTGGTCGTAATGGCTAGTGCTGGCTAGCCTTACAAGAGCTGAGGTGGCTGGCAGACACACCTGGTCCAATGGATTACCCTTGTGTTAACCGTGATTGAATGATGTGTGCATTCTGAATGTTTTCAATGGTTTGTGTCCAAACCATATGTTCTAACACATATCAAGAATACTTCTGGATTCCATCTTTTCTTGTATGCTATTTTTAATATGTTTCATGACATATAGTGTTATGTCCTAGACATTGGGATAATAGGATCAGATATACTATATGAGAGGTTGTAGGCTGGGATCCTGAACTGAGCCCACAGTGAAGTAGCTGTGGCACAGCTGAGGGAGGTTTGCGTGTGCTGGTGGAGCCTGATGCACAAGTGTTGTGCACTGTGCAGCAAGAGAGTTCTTTCCTGAATCATCTGAATGATTCTTGCCTCCATATATAGGCTGGTCCCTAACAGGTCCAATATATTCTTTAGCCTAAAAAACCCAATCTAGAAGATATCAACCAAACCAAATAGATACCATTCCTTAATGACATAAACCCTGGCCAAGCCAGGGCACACCATGTTTGGCATCCTAACCTGATGTGTCCAGGCACAGATCCTCCTTTTGTATTGAACACTCACGATGTCTTATGAGGAGAGGTAGAGGAAGACCGAAATCAACATGGGGGGAGACAATAAAGAGAGATATGAAAGGTTGGGATATACCTAGAGATCTATGTTTGGATAGGAGTGCTTGGAAAGCAGCCATTGACTTGTGTGAACTGTGACTAGGGGCTCTTGTTGGGTTTCAACTCTAGCCTACCCCAACCTGCTTGGGACTAGCTGACAGCTATTGCTGTTGTAGTTGATAGTGTGATACATAGGGGGTGTTTAGTTTGTGGAATGAAGTAGTCCATCATCATCTCACTCTTCAGTTTTTTGTTTGGTTTGTGGAATGGAATGAGTTGATCCATCACTACCTCAGACCTCACAAGCTAATAATTAGGGCCTGTTTGGTACATCTCAGCTTCATTGGTGAAACACTTCTGTTAGGTTTGGCTCGAAAGAAGCTTCGCCGGTCGAGCTCAATCTGTTTTGGTGAACCGTTTGATAAACAACTTCCCTGATAGACAGAAAAGATGAAATGACGATATTGCCCTTTCTTTTTTCTCTTTCTTCCCCATTCTGGCATCAATTCCTTCTCTCTTTCTTATCCAAACGACCAGGCATCTCCTTCCTCACCTCTGCACCTCGCCGCCCGCATAGCTCGGCGTCAGTGTGTCCTGCCGTCTGCGGTCGCGTTCTGCCATCCGTGTCCCGGCGTCCACGCTTGTCGTCTTCACCGCCTCCTCGTACTCTTGCTACGGCGACGCCCCCTCCACGCGTCCATGCTCCAGCGACTTGGCACACCGGCGACGCTGCTCCCAGCGCCCGCATGCCACCGGTGCCGTCGCTCCTCCCCACATAGGCACAGGGGCAAATGCGCCCATGGTCACGCTGGGGCGCACCGTGGCCAGAGGAAGCCGGGCGAAGTTGGTATTTTCAGCTTCACCAGCTGTCCTAGACCTGCGAGAGCGTGATTTCAGGGGATTCAATGGTGAAGCTGTTTGCAAAGGCTGTGTTTGGTAGGAGAAGCTGAAAAACAGCTTTGCGAAGCTGTCCAGAATCCCTACCAAACACATCCTTAATATTAGTATGAGTGAAGTCATTCCACTAAATTTGAGGAATGGACTCATGATACCTCATCTAGAATGAGTTGATTCCCCAAACCAAACACTCCAATAGAGATTTGGAGCTGTAGTGATGTATCACACTGACGTGGAATTAATTGTGATAAACCTGGGTATTTCCCGTTAAAGTGGTGGCTATAATCTCTGGCCTTTGATTTGGGAGAGTTTAGGGTTTTATAGTTACAGATCAACTCACCATACCTGTTATGTTCCATTTATACTGCAGGCTCCCTAATTAGGGTACTAACTTCATTCTGCCTACCATCAATATTTTACAGAATCACATACGATGAAGATCTGATTTCCTCTTGTGTCTAGATTTCTGAAAATCGCCTCATGCTCTTTGCTTCATGGCTTGTGCTTTTGATATACTCTTCTATGTCTTTGTGACTAGGTTATTTCAAGCTTAAGTTAAATTTGTATGTGTAATCTATCTTACAAGCAATGTCAGTTTGTTGTCTGCAGGTATAGAGATTAATGATGAGGAGCTGGCAAGATTTGTTGAGCATGTGGATAAGGACAACAATGGGATTATTACTTTTGAAGAATGGAGAGATTTTCTTCTACTTTACCCCAATGAGGTGACCATTGAGAACATTTATCATCACTGGGAAAGAGTCTGCCTTGTTGATATAGGTGAACAGGCTGCTATACCAGAAGGCATAAGTAAACATGTCAATGCAAGCAAATATCTTATTGCTGGAGGGATTGCTGGTGCAGCATCTCGTACTGCAACTGCTCCTCTGGATCGCCTTAAAGTGATAATGCAAGTACAAACAACGAGTACCACAGTCATGCATGCAATTAAAGATATCTGGACTAAAGGTGGCATGCTGGGATTTTTTAGAGGGAATGGATTGAATGTTGTAAAAGTCGCTCCAGAAAGTGCAATAAGATTTTATGCCTATGAAATGCTAAAAGAATATATTATGAATAGCAAAGGAGAAAATAAGAGTGAAGTTGGTGCTTCTGAACGTCTCGTTGCTGGTGGTTTAGCTGGTGCAGTGGCTCAAACAGCAATTTATCCTATAGATTTAGTAAAGACTCGTCTACAGACTTATTCAGGTGAGGGTGGTAAAGTTCCTAGAATTGGTCAGCTCTCAAGGGATATTTTGGTGCATGAAGGTCCCCGAGCTTTTTATAGAGGCCTTGTTCCGTCTTTGCTTGGTATCGTACCTTATGCCGGAATTGATCTTGCTGTATATGAGACCTTGAAAGATGTGTCAAAAACATATATACTGAAGGACAGTGGTAGGTCCTCTCTCTCTCTCTCTCTGTGTGTGTGTGTGTGTGTGTGTGTGTTTCCTACCTTTATTTCAACTGTGTTTCTTGATTCTTCAATGTTATCTTTCAATGTCATGTAGATCCTGGTCCTCTAGTACAGCTAGGTTGTGGGACTGTCTCTGGAGCTCTAGGAGCAACATGTGTTTACCCATTACAGGTCATCAGAACAAGGTAATGAGTTTTTAATTGTGTCTTGAAAATCTCTCTCTCTCTCTCTCTCTCTCTCAGGCTTTTCTAAAATATATGTAGACTGCAAGCTCAACAAGCCAATTCAGAATCTGCCTATAGAGGAATGTCTGATGTCTTCTGGAGAACCCTACAGCATGAGGGTGTTTCTGGATTCTACAAAGGAATTCTACCAAACCTCCTTAAAGTGGTGCCTGCTGCAAGTATTACCTATATAGTTTATGAGGCGATGAAGAAAAATCTGTCTCTTGATTAAATTCTGGAGTTGTTGGGGAAAAATCAGCCATCATTATTGGCATGGCTGACTGTAGAGATAATGACGACACATGAATTTTACTGGTTGAATAGTTCCTTTTTGAAGTCAAAGCTGGTGCCTTCAATATAGAACTGGAAGCAATGGTGGCATTTTCCTCCTAATTTTGATTCAGCAGAAATGAAGTGATACTCATGAGATCATCGAGGCACCCATGCCTGGCATACTGGTAACAATCTAGTTATTGATTCGTACTACCGCCGTTACACTTGATACACCCTTTTGTCTTCCATCCCAATTCCCTTTTTGGGTGCATGATTATCCTTTGAACTTAGTGCTGTTTTTTTGGTTACGAGCAACTTATACTGTAACTGCCTCACCTATTTGGTAATTGGGATTCAAAGGAAAGACCTTAATTATGTTTAGGCAGCACATAATATCTAGGAACTATATTAACTGTTTCTACCAAAACATATGAAGCTAATGGTTAGCATGCATTAACATCTTTTATGTTGATGACTTTCTGTCTTGCTACTTAGATATACTGTGCATTTCTCCTGTTTTTTGATATGAGATGATTAGAGAATACCGGTGGTAGATGGCCGCTAAATGTTGCCTTGTTTCGGTGTACAGTTTGATGATGCCTATACATATTGCAGTTATCGATAACATTTTACTCATTTTCAAAATGTAAGGCATGGTTTGACCGGGTGTGATCCATGATACCAGTGGTAGATGGCTGCTAAATGTTGCCTTGTTTCGGTGTACAATTTGATGATGCCTATACATATTGCAGCTCTCGATAACATTTTACTCATTTTCAAAATGTAAGGCATGGTTTGATCTGGTGTGATTCCCAATATCACACTTGACCATTAACATCTAATATATACTAAAATGTTCATTGTTAGAAACTGACATGTTATCAAAGTGCTTTGCTTTCAAATATGAGTTCAACATGCTAAATTCATGTGGTCTAATCTACAAGTTCTTAGATTAATTGTTGGTCAAAAATTTAAAAGCTTGAATGTTAGGTTGCCTGCTTGCCTTGTAAAAGGAAAATGAGGGATCAGTTCTCGGAATGGTACAACCTCTTGGAACGTTTTGTATGAAAACTAGATAGTGAGTGCCTTGTAGGGTTTGGGAAATGAGACAAGCGTGGTCGGCATGATTGCATCATACCAGCAAAATCATGATCTCATGGTCCAATCTGTCCTAGGATTCCTCAAACTTCGTTACTAATTTAGTTTTGTATGTGTCATAATTTGTGTATGGATATAAGCAATTTAAGAAGGATGAATATTCAGTTATTAGAAAATGCTATTTATTTTAATTATTCTGGTGGTTTGTAAAAAAAAATGTTTATATTGTACTATAGTGAGAGAGATTGTTTAGAGATAAAATGATCCTTTTCCCATATAATGAATAAAAGTAAATAAATTAGTAAAAGATTGCATTTATTCTATTGGAACTATCATAGAACTACACTTTTAAGAACTATTTTCAAACAATTGCATTATTCTTGCTGAAGTTTTTTTTAAAACACACACACACATTATACATGAACCAAGTGACAGACTAGCCTACATGACATGAAAACATAGCTTTATGGTGTTTGGATGAATGTTGCATATGATGGCGCAACTCGGCATGTGGACATCTCAAGCATGATTAGTTTCCGCTTTATCTTGTCAACCCGACCGTCATCCATATGTAACATATGATATGGCATGCCATGTCAATGTTATGGCAAACCAGTCCATGTGAAAGCAATGGCGTTAGGATGGAGTGTCTCACCATTGACAGGCCACACTTGTCAGTATTGTTTCATCCATAAAAGATGGTTTTACATTTTCGGCAACAAAAGTGTGTTCTTTGAAGAAGATTCTTAAAGTGTATTTTTCAATAGTTACTAGGAGTTAGTGTAGTTCTGTAAAACCAGTTCATATGGTGTTTGATGCGATGATGTTTGTAATGCATAGAATATATAGATACTGGTGGCCAACTCAGACTGAGTTATAAATAGTGTTTGATTGCCTCAGAGAAATGTGCATCAAATTTATTCAAGAGGTGCACTGCTGCAGCTTTTTCCTCAGAACATTACATGTGGCTAGCTGTCCTGACTGGTTTTTGAAACCCTGCTAAAATTGTTGATGTTTGGGAAAATATTTTATTGCTTTCTCACATTTACACAATTAAAGCCTGGTCTCAGTCATGTACCATAGAATCTTACTATTCACAAGCAGTAATCTTGAAGACAATGTTTTTTTGAGATACCAATAGTGCTAATGTGAGATTTATCACAGGATCAAGCAGATGTACCACTTTTCTAAACTATAAAGCGCAACACTTGCTTGTCTCGAAATATTGCTTGTCTTTATATCTTATAATCTCAAAGAAAATACCAGTATTTCTCATATATTTGGCCTAAAGCTTAAATTTGTGCATATTTTTGTTTGGTGCTATCTATTCTGGGTGCTTGGTGATATTTTTTCCCACATTTCATATATGTAGATTAATAGAATACATTTTTATTGTTATATATGGCCTGATGATATGAATATTGTAATGCTTAAAGTTTGACACTGTTTCACCTAGTCGTTTTTGTTTTCAATCATTTGAATCCCCTTGAGCAAAAAAGACTTCGTTTTGTCCTGCTACTCATTTTCCTGTATCTCACTTTCTTTGGATGCGTTATCTTTATTAATTTAACCCACGACTCATTTGCTACATTTCTCACGTTTCAGCTAATGACACCATCGACATCGACTTAGCTGTTCACCGTGAATTTCCGAAGGCTTGTTTTACCCCCTGTCTGGGGCGAGTTTTGTTAGACTGTATAACACACAGGGAAACTCTCCTAACTTAATTAAAATTCCTTGTGCTCCTCAACTCGACTGGAGCTGTGACCTTCACTGACTACAAAATTGCCTGGCAAAAAGGGTGCTGGCTATACCTGTATGTATTTTCCACGGCGACTTGGCATATAAGTCAATGCCCAGTGAATGTAATAATCCGCCCGTATCGTTAGTGTTCCTTATTGTTTCCAATGATCCTGTTGCATGTATTTGCATTGCCAAAGCAAGGTGCAAATAGGGGTTGTATGGGTGCATTAAATGTGCCAAAGAAGATGGCAAAAAACTCGTAAGGTGCATAAGAGCAACTACGAGCAGCCAAATCAGAACCCTATTTCTGATTTGGGTGCTTCCCCTAACTTCTGTTGGTCCAACATTTTGCTTCTACTCCAGCAGCACCGAAAAAAAGGCCTCCAAATGCACAACAGACAATGTCAAGGACGCATTAGTTATGCTCTCTTTCTTCTTCCTCTACCTAGCAGATAATGACTATGTTCGCTTGAGTTATTTTACTGGTTTTAGTCTGTACAAATCAGTCATGGAACAATATTTTTTTCTCATAAAAAAATCAGTTAGAATAATATTTTTTTCTCATAAAAAATCAGCCGTATAAATCAGCTGAAACGGCTTCTTGCCCAACTAATAGCTCCGGTTCGTTGCTTCTGAGCAGATACGCACGGCCAGGGCAGTGGAGCAGTCAGCGTGGGGCACGACGGAGCAGCTGCTCGCATGGCGAAGCAGCACGCGCGGCGGCTCGCGCGACAGGGTAGAGCGACGGCCCTAACGAGGGTACGAGGAGGAAACGGCCGGATGGGAGGCAAAGGGTAAGCCCCTAGGAATGGGTCTAGACTCTAGAGGGCAACCAAATTTCAGGTTTGAGTTAGAGCATGTTCTTTTTTTTTTTCTGAGCCTCATATTTAGTTCAGATGTGTCCTGTTGGAGTGGGTTTGTATGCATTTTTAGTTCAGATGTGTCCGCAAGTTGCAAAACCTGCTTAGTGCTTCATGAGGAACATGAGCATGCCGTTTGTACAGGTAGGTTTGTGACATAACGTCACTCAAACCTTGCGAGTGAATCACTGTTAGTTGGGCCGTTGCTGAATCGACCGTTGCAGCCATGTTCGTAGAGTTCGTAGTGTACGTGGTCGGCGTCTGCGGGTCTGCCTGTGCTTTGAACACAACGGGAGAAAGGTAATGCTGCCAGTTCTGCCCGAGTCCTGATGTTATGATGTGGATATCATCGTTTCCAGGGACGAGAATAGCAGCTTGTTTTGCCTGGCGCTCCGAAAAAGGAGCTTCTAGAAAAGATAAGCCATTATTGTTTTTTTTCTTGAGATGTGGAAAAACCAGGATCGAGGGAACCACAGGACAGTTCCATGGCTGGTGTTTGACGATAGCCTGCCTGCCTCTTGGTTGTTCACTTGCTCTGATCTTCTAGAACGGCAGAAAGCTACATAGCTGATGAAAGCAATCAACCAGAGATGTGAAGGAAAATTGGAAAGTGCTACAGGCAGAGGTTTCTAGGAAACCGGTCAGAAGCTTCCTTTGGGTTGGTGTGTGATGGGCACTGGCGCCGGCTGGTTTCGTCCACCAGTTTCCGCCAATATCCACAAAGATTTGCATGTCGTCGGTCAAGGACCGATGATTAGTTTTTTCGAGACGGAGATAAGGTGATTGCCCATCCATTGTCTGATTGTGCCGTAAAAAGCTTGTACTAGTTTGATCTGGTTTCGTAGCTGCCTAGCTGGTTCGTCCGTTACTGAAGCAACGTAAGAAGACTCGCTTACTGAAGCAAAACAAGCCCGACAGATCGTTTGCAGGTATGCAGGTATTTGTCGGGCTTGGATTTCCTCGACATTTCTGGACCCGACGGATATTTTGGTTTTGTTTGCTTGAATTTATTCACATCAAATTTCGGATGTTTCAATAGTGTTCTGTGAAGAATAAACTAAAACATACTGATAATTTGGCTGATAAGTTCAAGCGAATAAGGTTATTTGTCTTTACGACAATGGATAAATTCACGGAGCAAAGTCCTTGCCAATGGCCTCTCTGGGCGCACGTCTCTCTAGCCGCGCAACCATGCAGCGCAAATGCGTTCTTTGGTTGTTTAGGGCAAATGTATATGTCTACATTTCATAGCACTACTCAACTATGTTGTCATCCCCTAACAATGTCAGAAATACATGTTGACACTTGTACATAAAATAATAAATAGATTAAAGATATTTGTAAGCGCACAAATAATATACCATTGTAGCACTTCGGCCAGGAGTATTATTTCAGGTATCATTATTTGTATTCTAACTCAGGGAAGGACTTAGGTATGCAGACGTAAATGAGATAGATAATATTGATAGTTTATGATAGACTATATTGATAACTCCATGTTTATTATTGAGAAATAACCATTACCAATCATTACTCTTAACAGGGGTAGGTAAAGAGATAATAATAATGATATAAATGATAATGAATAGATAAATAAACACTTAGAGTACTCATTTAGGAAAACATTAGCATGACTAGTTAGATATTAGAGAGACTAATTCCTAAGTTATTCTTGAAAGGATCAAGATGTCCAAGAGGGAAGGGGTTGAATTGGGCTAACCTAAAATTTCTCGTAAGAATTAAAACCTACACTAGCCCAACTTCACCCCTTTGTGCCTAAAAGTGTTTTCACTAATCTAGCGCACAAAGACTTTGGACCTAGTTCCAATCCTACTCTAGCATGATAATTCTAGTAATGTAAATTGCAAGAATTGAATTGCTCAAAGTAAATGTGAAAGTAAAGACACTACTAGAGAACATACCTTTGGACGATCTATCAGCTGAGCTTTAGTCTTGGCAAAAAATGTGTCTGGGACTAAAGACTTTTAGTCCCGGTTGGTAAAACCAACCAAGACTAAAGGTGGATCTTTAGTCCCGGTTGGTATTACCAACCCGGACTAAAGGTCCCCAACCTAGCGACTAAAGGTCCTTTTAGTCTCGGTTGGTGTTATCAACCGTGACTAAAGGTCCTTCACGAGTGAATTTAAAAGGAAAACGTCCAGAACTATATCACGTGGGTTGTGTAGCCGAGTTGGTAAGTATGCGCGAGGCGAGAGGTGCTGAGTTCGAATCTCACAGACGCACATTTTTTTTTTCGTGGAAGTCTTTAGCCCCGGTTGGGAGCACCCAGGACTAAAGGTTCGCTAGCCCTGGTTGGGAAACCAGGGCTAAAGCTTGTTCCCAACCAGGGCTAAAGCCCCTCTCTGTAGTAGTGATAGAGGAGAGGAACACTGTGATGTTTCCCGAGGTATTGAGGTGTCAGCACACCCCTAGTTCTCGTTGGAGCACCCGCGCAAGAGTATCGTTGGAGCACCCGCGCAAGAGTATCGCTCCCCCTTGATCCGCGCAAGGATCAAGTGCTCACTACAAGCTGATTCTTCACCACTCCGGCCCAGTGAATCGTCCACAACCGGTCACAACTTGAGTTGGGTCATCCACAAGCTCTCTGGATGATCACCAAGTTCCCAATCACCACCAAGCCGTCTAGGTGATGTCGATCACCAAGAGTAACGACACAAGAAATCTCACTTGACCAATGCAAGGCTAATGAGATGGATGGATGCACACTTGCTACTCTCTTTTCACTAATGAGGTGTTTGATCACGCGATTAACAAATCTCTCAACCTCACTAGGGTTCTTGCACTTCACAAGGGTTGTGTCTACTGTTCAAATGAGCAAGAGTTGCTCCATGAATGAGATGAAGGTCTATTTATACCCCCAACTCAAAACATGTCCGAAGGGGAGCTGTTAAGTGCTGACCGAACGCGTTTGTCGGGGTGACCGGACACGTCTGGTCAGTGCCTAACAGCTAGCTGATGCTACTTCTGACAACTATACTTTGCCTTGACCGGACTCAGACTACGTCTGATCAGGCCTGACCGGACGCGTCCGATCTATAAAAACCCTTTCTGGAACCTCTCTGGACGTGACTAGACGCACCTCATCGGCGCGTTCGATGACTCTAGATTGAGCGTCCGGTCACATGCAAGTGACCCAGACTTGTCCAATCTAGACCCTGTAGCAGCGTCCGGTCACAACCAAACCCTAGCTACATGTGTCTAGCAGTGACCAGACGCACTGACCCAACGTCCGGACACTTAGATGAAGCCCCATTCACTTCTGAATTGTGATACTTTGTGAATGGAGTTTCTTTATATGATCTTTGGGCACTTTCTAGGCTACCTAGGGCTATGGTTAACAAGTATACACCACACCTATAACTCAATAGTCTCACCTAGGTCAAGCTACCTATTCATACTTCCCTTAATAGTACGACCAAAGGAAAAACAAAGTCCTAAACTACTCTAAGTGTCTCTCCAACACCAATCTTCACTTGGAACTAGCCTATCCAACCTTGTCGTTCTTTGAAAACCAAATCGATTTCCATCGCTAGGGCCATGAATACCATATTGCCCAAACAATCACCATTATTGCGACCTAACTTAATTATTTCTACAAAACACACGTTAGTCACAATAATCTTACGTCGTCATTAATCATTGAAACCCACTAGGGGCCTAGATGCTTTCAATCTCCCCTTTTTGGTGATTGATGACAACAACCTCGATTGCTCGAGTATGTTTGAAAGAGAGGTGAGGTTTTCAAACACTTAGTTTATATAAGCATGTGACAATAAGATTAAAGGGTTAGGCATGCTTATACAAACCAAGCAAACTAAGTACTCAAAAGATATGAAATGAAAGCGAGTACTTAAGTAAAGCTCATTTGTTGGAGAATAAACGCGGAAGCAAAGTAAATGGGCATCAACAGGTGACATGATATAGATATGGAAATAAGTGAAACATGTCACAAGCATAAGAGGTTATCACACATATAATACAAGTGCATAAAGTAAACATGAGTGCATGAAATATCACAACAAAAGAACCGAGACCCTCTCACACTCTTCCCCTAAGTCTAACATACGCTCTCTCTCCCCCTTTGGCACCAAGGACCAAAAACTATGGGTCGGTAGGCGGGATGGGAGCAGACGAGTTGGGTGATGAAGCACATGGACGAGCCTCGAACTAATAAGCAAGCAGGGTGTCCTCGTCGGAAGAGGAAGAACTCTGAGCACACTGAGGCAAAAAAAAAACAAATATCGTAGTTATTTCTTTTCCAGGGAACTAAGTCATGAAGAAATCAAATATCGTATTTATTTTCCAGAAGCATGAGGCAAAAAAATTGCCACTTGTGCTCCACCACTTCCAGCTATTGTAGAGGATCCTCCACTCCCAATTGTGACTAATGAAAGTGCAATCACAGTTGTGGATGATGGAACATGTGAAGAACAAGAAGAAACACTTACAGGAACAGTTGCAGCTACCGTTATAGATCCTACTGGGGATATTAGGTTAGATGAAGTTGAGGAAGACGAACTGCCTCCGGCTACCAATGTTGATTCTCTTAAGCATGACTCGGGCCTAACGAGTCCTATTTCAATCTTTGATGTGAATGAACAAGATTATATCAGAAGAAGGTACATTTTAAAAGATCCATGTCATTTTTCTTTGGATATTAACGTATTGTTCATGAAATATTTTTACTATGACTACGCTAGTTTCAGATCCTGGATCCGTCACTAGACTAAATGTATAGATACGAAGACATGTGTTTCTCTGTGTCTCTTTAAATTAATAGCAGCGTTTCTATATGTCCGTCGGGGAGTATCTTGTAGCACAACTCGTGATTTATTATAGCACAAGCAAAAGTTCAAAAACTCGAGCAAAAGGTATCGTGGACGCCGACAAATTTTGGTAGCAAATTAGATGGATGCCAAAAATTTCGATTGACGCGATCAAATTTTGGCCATCAACGGAGGCGAGAAACAGCTACGGAGTAGCTAGTTGGCCACACCCAGTCCCAGAGGCCACACGGGCGGCGGCGGCCTACTTCAGTGTCTCTCTCCCTCGGGCGCCGGTCACCCACAACCACATCGGCGACAAGTGTCCCGACAGCGACGGCTCCTGAGGTTACGCTCGAGGACGGCGTCTCGCGTCAGCGCAGCAAAGCGCCTGCGAGTGCAATAGGACGCGGGGCCGCCCTGCCGAGTGCCGAGCGCCGAGAAAGCGAGCGAGAGAGCACGGGGCGGGTGTCGGTTTCCTTCGTTTCCTGGCGTCGCTCAGCCGCCTGCCCGTGGGCGCTTTTGCTTTGCTCAGCAGCCGCTGCAGGCGCCAGGCGGCCCTGCCCATTCGCTGGACACGGCGGTCGGCCATGTTCGCCCGCCAAAAATCATGGCGCCGCATCCGCATCCGCATCCACAGGGCTCTGGGGATCTCGGAGTGGATAAGCACAAGCTGGGGACGCATGTGGCTGCGACGCGCACCGCTCGTTGGTTTCGTCTCTGCTCTGCCCTGCCTGCCCCCAAGTGATGACGATGATGATCGCTGCCAGTCCAGTGCCATGACCAGGACACCTGGTGCAGTGGTGCCTGCCATAGTTGTTGCTTTATCACTCCTATTACCAAGCACCAATGGATTAGCATTTGTAGTAGTATCACCATCGGGTTGATTGGGTTCACTGCCACATTTGGATTTTCCACACGCACAAATCATCCATCATCCACTTACCCCCGGACCCAGAACGGGGGCAGCTGCTCTTGCTGGCACTTTATTTGGGCAGACAGTAGAGATGCTACTTGTCCATTACGGATGTCTAGGTGCGTGCCTCACCGAGTTTTCGCTAGTGTACGTACATCATCATGTCCTTTTTTGAAAACAGGGGAAAAAAATAGTTGCACCAACAAGAAAGTACGCCAAGCAAGTTGGTCTCTACTCTAAACCAAGCTAGCGTCGGCAAAAGCGCGGTTTGTTTGCGCTTGCTCACGCACTGCAGAATTCTGGGCCGGGGCTCCGCTTCAATTGGACGCGGATCGTCAGTCCGCAACAAATCGGAGGAGGACAGGACAGGAGCTAGCGCGGCTCGCACACAATGATGACACATAGACATAGCACTACTCGCCGCCCCCCATGTCACCCTGAGAACCTAGGGTATTCCAACTAGCCTTACTCGAAACGAAGCAAATCTTGCATAAATAAAAAAAACAACGCATGCTAGTGCAAGTGCTGGGGGTCATGATCACCTCACCTCACCTCACCTCTCTTTTGGCGTCCCTTTCATGGCGTGCGTCACCGTTGGCCATATGCACTAGCTAGTTGCGTCTGTGGAGTTGCAAGCAACATCATCCAGCGTGGACGGACGGATGAAACCGCGCGCCGGATGGAAACAGCGGTGCAGCCCGGGGACGGATGGATAATGCGATCGCGAGAGCGGTGGTAACTAGAGTATAGAATATGCAGCAGGATTCGGCAATCATATGCGGCCGGCAGCCGTCGTCGTCTATACGGCGCCGTCGTTGGTAACGGGATAGGACACGGCGATTTCGGCGAGGGTCACCCACAGGCAGCCTAGGTGTCTGATCGCGACGGTGTCCAACCATGAGGGTTGCCGTGCCGGATCAAATTCAAAGACGCCGCTTGCCCGCCTCGACTCCTCACTCCTGTTCTGGCTGCCTACTCTGTAGTTTAGGCTATATTATTTGCGTGGACGGTGGACCGGCCGGCCGTCCTGACCGATGCAGATGCAATGCGCGCGCGTGTTGTTTTGCTCGTGCCCGTCGACACAGCCTGGGCATTCGGTTAACCGAAACCGATTGGTTCGGTTCTTCGGTTCTGGACACAAATTCGGTTCTCTAAAAATAGGAACCGATCGGTTCTTCAGAAGTCTTGGAACCGAACAAAATCGGTAACCGAAAATTTACCCAAGTAGCAAAAAAAATTAGAAAAATAGGTGATTTTTTATAAAAAAAAATACACAAAGCTGAAATTTTAAAAAGTGAGGTTGTGAGGCCATGAGGGAGGTGTTATCCACCTTTTATATATAGGATTAATGTAGTATTAGGTCTAAGTTATGAGGTTTATTGGACTTGTTTATGAAATTCGGTTCTGTTCGGTTATTTCGGTTAACCGAGGTAGAGAACCGAATTGACCTGCTAAAATTCGGTTCCTGAGAAGTGAGAACCGAATATGGAACCAAATTTTTCGGTTTCAGTTATTTCGGTTTCGGTTCTCGGGTATTTTTTGCCTAGGGTTAGCCGTCGTATGCCGCTTCCGCTACGGTGGCCGATAATTGGTACGACTACTACTGGTACTTCTCTTGTTGCTTGCTGATGCTATCCTATCCATCGATACCATCTCCTCATGCACCTAACTACTCCTATAGTCCGTCCTACTATATGTCATATGATATGGATAAATGCTGCTTGTAAATGTTTCAGGCTTAGACCCTATTTGGACACCTCTAATTATAATAAATAGATTAAAATCCAAACAAAATTGATTTACATTATTTAATTGTTATGTTTAAATCTCTCAATACTATGATCTCATAATTCAGGAAAGACATGATTTTGGGCACAAGTCATTGAGTACCCTCTCGGTATATGACACCTGGTATGCCCCCTCTCGTCGGTAGCACATCCTAAGACATTGAGTACCCGTGTAGTGTGACATGTCTTTCTCACATCATCCGTGTAGCTTTTGAAATGGATTTCAGATGATACGGCACAAAATAGTTTCCAAGAAACTTCACGCAGAGCGGATTAGCATAAATCTGGGTTCATTAATAGTAAAATAAACAAATTTGACCTCATGTGACGGAACGGAAAGCTGGTGATGAGTCAGGACTCAGGACGGACTCGTCCTTGGTTATAATAGAGCAGCCAGCGTGCGCGGGGCTGCAGGCACGAGCACGACACGGTCCCCCACACAAGCACAACCACCCGGCCCAACGCCCCCAACGACCTCCTCCGTCCTCGCTGCCCTCCCTGCTGCCAGCGGCTCGCGCTACTCTTCTTCGGCTGGACCTCGCGGGCGCGGGATGGCGCCGTGCTCCTCCTCGTCGTGCTCGTCGTCGTCGGGCGGCTCCCACGCGGGCCTCGCCATCGCGGCCACCGCCATGGCGCTCTCCGGCACGCTCGTCCTCTACTCCCTGTGCCGCGCCAAGCAGCCGCAGCTGCAGATGGTCCCCTCCGACGCCGCCGCCCCGTCTTCCGGGCTCCGGCCGTGCCTCTCCTCGTCCGGTACGTAAGCGCGCGCCGTCTCTTCTTGGTTCCTTGACTTCCTTCCCCCGCCGCCGCGCGGCGTCCACGTCCTACGCTACGCGTGGCGGTGGCAGTGCGTGACTTGCCGGAGACTGGAGAACCCTAACGGCCGCTGCGGTTCCCGTGCGCATCGCAGAGAGGCGGAGGAAGAAGCAGCGGGAGCTGGCGCGGCGCGGGAGCCAGAAGCGGGTGCGCTTCGCTGACGACGTCGTGGACAAGGACAAGGACAGTGGCGCCGGCGCCGCCGAAGCCGCGGGCGCGTCAAGGGAGGCGGAGGCCGAGCCGTCGTGCGGCGCGGCGCTGCGGACGCCCATGCCGGCCAACCGGGAGGCGCTGTACCGCGGCATGCTCCGCGGCCGCTCCATGCTCAGGGTCACCTGCTCCTACTAGCAGATAGCACCGGCCGGCCGGCCCCGACGTAACCACTCCATTATAGTATTAATTAATCTACTAGACCTCTGGTCTGTGTGTCCCTTGTGTTGTGTGTACTGTACGTGCTGTGTGTGCAGTGCTGCCATGCCAATTGCCAACTAGTGGCGCCCGCTAATTGCTGCCCGAGTTAATCGGGCCTAGCTAGTTCTGGTTCCCTCGCCCATTGCTGGGAAAATTTTTGTAATTAGTGGCCGCCGTCCCGCGAGGGAGCCTATCTATTGATCCGTGCGTGTCAGTGCTATGTTCCTTTGCTTGTACTGGTAGTGGTAGCTTCCTTCATTGAAAGTTGGACGAGTACATTCTGACTTCTGAGTGATGATGATCAGCGAACGATTCCTCGCTGTCAAAGCCCCATCTTTCTTAGTACACCCTGTACGTACAATATCTTCATCTTAATTCATCTCTCTCTCTCTCTCTCTCTCTCTTTTTTAAAAAAATAAAAAAAAGAAGAATTTATATTTTTCTTGGTGAGCGGTTCCTAGCTTGGCCGATAGCTAGATCTTTTTTCCCCACCGGTTGAGAGAGGCGGTGCCCTGCCGGATTTGGCTTCTCCGGCGTCCTTGCTGTCGGGCGCCGCGGCTTTGCCTTTGTTTCTGTGGAGGCGATAGATACATACCGCGGCGGGTGGAGGTCCCCGTGCGGACTCATGGCTGTGGGAGCTCGAGCGCGACCGCCGCGGCGGACGGGACGGGACCGACGGCCGACTCGATCCATCGGGATCGGGATCGGAAGCGTGCGTGCTCCACCCCACCAGCACCAGTGACACGGCTAGCTCCGGCCCGCGCCCCCCGTGTCGGCCGTGACGACCCGTGAGCTGCGTCGCCGTCCGCCGCGGTACGTCTCCCTCGCTGTACGACTACGACCCGGCCGCCGCCGGCCTGCTGGCGCTTTGACAGCCTGCTCGCTCCGTCGTCGCTCGTGCGCAAGCAAACTGGAGGCACCCACCCACCTGACCTGACCAAGTTGCATTGGCGATTGGAATTCGAATGGGACGGATCGGACCCGGTCCCAATTGGAGTTTAACAGTGCCTGGCACAGTGGTACACGTATTCCCTCCGTCAAAAAAAACATACAATTTTAATATAGTGTCACGTTTTAGTATCTTACTTAATAAGTTCAAACAATTATAAATAAAAATATATTAATATTTATGACATCAAATAAACATTATTAGATTAATTACGAAATGTACTTTTATAGTAAATTTATTTATATTAATAAATGTTAATACTATTTATTAGAAACGTAGTCAAACATGAAGTACTCATAATTGCATGTTTTTATAGACTGAGGGAGTACAACTCCATGATTTCTATCCTGTCGGCGCAAGCGCTCAACTCTCATCCATGCATGTAACTAAACGTTGGTCTCGCGAGAACGATCCGGTCCCCCCCCCCCCCCCCCTCCCACGCTCGTGCGCGCATGATGATGTGGCTCACTCAGCTCAGCAGCAACGGCCCTGCATGGCATGGTGGTGCATGGTCCTCGGCCCGTGCCATGTGTTGCTCAACCAAACCAATCACTACGAGCACATGGTTGCAAGTTTCGCGTCGTAATTGGATGGACGAGGATGACACGTAGGGAGTATATACTACTGTAGTTTATCATACTGTATTTTTTGGATTCAGACCAAGATCCGTTATCCGCTCTTTACAACAACAACAACAACACCACTATTATTATTATTATTATTATTATTATTATTATTATTATTATTATTATTATTATTATAACCCTACGTAGTACGTACGTCTCGGCCATTATTTGTCCTAAATAACTATCGTTTTCGCTTTTCGAAAAACATCTTTAACTAAATATATATTAAAAATAATAATATTTATCGTACATAATTAGTCTCATTGAAAAAAACTTTAAATCTAATTTTTTAACAAAATTATTTAGAGATACAAATATTGCATGCATTTGGTATAAATCGAATTAAACTTGTGGCATATAAACTAAAAACGACACGAGTATGCAAAAGCGAAACAAAGCAATCATCAGGTTCGCGCATATATTTCAGTGATCGATGCATCATGCGTGCATTAGTGCATGCCACATGCCAGTGCGATGGAATAATCGATCGTACGTGAGCGTGATGAACATCTATGTGCGCGCGCGCAAAGGCTACGGGCTACGGCGTTGAGGATCTCTCACCCAGCTCGGCAATCATGAAGGCCACGTTTGGCACAGCTTAATTTTATTGAAGTAATTTTTTTTATAAAATAATTTTATCATTAACTTTCTAAGTGAAGGTGAACTGTTTTAGAAAAAAATATTTGGTAAAATAGTTTTACCAACAATTTTATGCATAGTTGAGAGAGAGAAATAAAGATGTAATCTGTGAAAAGCTATTTTTCAGCTTTATTTTAGTTTATCCTTTTGCGAAAGGAGAAATAAAACAACTTCATATATTTTAGAAAAAAATGGTTTACAACAGTTTATAAAGTTGTAAGCTATACTCTCTCCGATTTTTATTAAGTGACATATTGTAACACCTCTGGTGTTTAAGCATGTAATTAACTTGACATATCATCATTAGCATCATTAATCATCTTGATCATGATTTCATGTGTATGCATTTGCCTAATGTACCATTTTATGTGATGTATCCCTATTGCAAAAACCCTTATTAGCCCACTTCTTCCTATAGGGGCAAAATGGTAATTTCACCTCTGTGCCTAGTTCTATGTAATTCTTGTTCAAAGTTAGTGCCCTGATGTTTGTTGCTTTGATCCAAGTTCAAAAATCAGATTTGAATTGAGTTTCCTTTTGCAAAACCCTAAAATCCCAAATCCGGGATTTATTCCCTTTTTAATAACTTTTTCAAAATTCAAAATTTTGAGTTGGTTCAGAAAGCAAAGTTGTGAATCTGATCAATAGGAACAACTTTGGTATTCACAGATTTCTATGTTTCTATATAAAAATTGAAGTAATTTCAAATTCATTCAAATTCCAGTTTTTGTCCCCTTTTCAGTTTTAAAAAGTTTTTCAAAAACTATTGAGTTTCAGAAAAAGTGTGTATTAGCAAAGTTATAGGTTTTGTCAAATGGAACAACTTTCATATTGGAAGATTTTCAAGTTTCAGTTTGAAATCCAAAGTAATTTTGATTTGAATCAAATATGAAAAGTGTCCCCTTTTCTGTTTTTGAATGTAGTTCAAAAACTATTTGGAATTTGAAAATGTTCATATTGACAAAGTTGTAGATCTCACTTTTCTGAACAACTTTGGTGTTTTGAGTTTCTGTCGCACAGTTCAAATTTTGGGAGATTTTTGCAACATACAGAAACTGGCCAAAAGTCAAACCCTAGACCCTAGCACTGTTCTTCTTCCCGTAGAGTCAGAGGGAGGGGGGGGCCCCGGCCATGGCGCCGGCGCTGCGGCTGCAGCGCAGGCGGCTGCTCCCCACGCGCCACCAACCTGCCACCGCTGTTCCCCTGTTCCCTCCGCGCCCGCACGCGAGCGCTGACCATCGCTCTCGGCCCCTACAGTGCCCAGCTGCCGCCGCCGCGTGGCCATCGCCGGCCGAGCTTGCGCCCGAGCCCCGGCTGCACGCCGTCCTTCCCGCCTAAGCGCAATCGAGTGCGCGTGCGTCCGCCGAGCTTATCCACCCCACCCCGAGGTCTCTACCGTCCCATAGCCGCGGCTATATAAGCCGCCGGAGCCCGACCTCCGCACTTCACCTCCGCCACCGTGGCCGGACCTCTCCAGACACTCCGCCTCTCCACCAGCTAGCCCTAAAGCTCCGCCTTGAGCTCGTGAAGCTTTCCCACCCTTCAATTTCACCTTCCCCGTCTCCGTTTGCCCGGCGTAAGCTCGCCGTCCCCATCCCCGGCCGAAACCCGGCGAACTCGGGTTCGTGGAATTCGCCGTCTCCGGCCATGATCATCTCTCACCGACCCCCGTGTTGTGTTCCTTGACCCCGTGCGACTCTAACCCGGCCCTTGCGGTCGCTGATTGTTGCTCAGGACCGCCGGACCGCCGGAGCGCCGCCGCGGTCATCTTCTCCCTCGAGCTCGTGTCGAGCCTCGCCCTCGTGTCGAGCCTCACCCTCGAGTCGAGCCTCACCCTCGAGCCCTGCCTCCGACACGTGGTAAGCATCCGAGCCTTCGGCCTCTGCTTCAACTCCGCTTCGCCCGAGCCCCAAGTCACGCCTCGGGCAGAGGCCTGTTTCTCCGCTTCGCCCGAGCCCAAGCCTCGGCGAGCGCATGACCCTCCGCTTCGACCGAGCCCAAGCCTCGGCGACGCATGCTCTCCGTCTCGCCCGAGTCCGGCCTCGGACCGAGGCTCACTTCTCCGTTTCGCCCGAGCCCCGCGATTCGCCGAGCCCGGCCTAGAGGGAGCACAGTGCTCTTCTCTTTTTCTGAGAGTTGTGAATAGTGTTCTGTTTTCTCTTTTTTGTATGATTTTCTGTGTGCATCCAAAAATTCTGAAATTTTTGTGGTAGACTCTTTATGCTCTGGAGTATTTTATAAAGATATGAAACTTGAGTTTTGTGCAAAAATTTGAAAATATAAAATTCCCCTTTTAATTGAAAAATGAAGGTTTTGGTATTTTTGGAGAGTGATTTATAACTCCAAAAATCATGAGACAAATTTTTGTGAGCTTCTTATGCCATGTTTAGTCTCTGGTAAAATTTTGAAGTCTTTTGGAACAAGTTGATTTTTGAGCTTTTATTTTAATTGTTAAATAGTGTCTTTTGCTAATTAATGTCTGATTTTATTTGAGCACCTTAATGACCTCCAAAAATTATGAAATTTGTTTTGCCATCTATCTACACCATAATGAACTTATGTGATTAATTTGGTAATTTTTGGAGCAACTTCATAAAATGACCTTTTAAATAAATTAAGAAAATAGAAAAGATGGATTAGGGTTGGTAATAAGTGTTGATGATGTGATCTTTGGATTGATTGATGTTCATAGACCCCTACCCTTTGGTCTATGATGTTTGTGATGCTATGTTTGGTTGGTGCTTAGGATAATTATATTAAGGGCTAGTTAATCAATATTGCTTAAGGAAGAAATGATTACCTTTTATGCTCAACCTAGAATTCAATCATGCCTTGCTTAAAAGTAATCTAGAATCAGTGGAATTGTCTGGCACCTTAAGTCCATATCAGCATTCTCATGAGCATTCATCATTGCATCCGTATAGTTGACGAAGAAGGACCTGAAGTCGAGGTAGCCACCGAAGGATCTGTCCCCGAGGCGACCCCGAGCTCCAGCACCTACTCCAACCCCGAGTCTGCTCTTTTTGCCATCCAAGGCAAGCCCCGGTGCATTTAACCCCTTTCCTTGAATTTTATAAAATGTTTCCTTAAATGCTTTTGAGTTAAATTATTGCATTAGGTTTATAGGAGTTGTGTGCTATCCTAATTGATGCACTATCCACCTTGACCACTGATACACCCGATACCTGCTTTTCACAAGGTATTTGAAAAATGCTTAGCAATGCTATTAAATAGATTTGCAATAAAAATGCCAATTTCAAAAGTGTGATCACTTAAGAATCTTTATGGGATTTTGGCTTTACTCCCACTATTGGCTAAGTATCTGATCCGTACTTAGTCAATGGGAAGGAGAGGTTGTCCTTGCGTACGGTGCCGTCATGTTGTAGTCCGGGACTCAACAGTTGACACCGACCGGGACAGGGTTGAAAAACTGACAGGACCTGTACTCTTGGGTTAGAGTCCCGAGGTGCTTGTCGCTGGCTGGAAAATGTAGGGACCATCCGTATGGGGGCCTGCTGGTCAAGACTTGTAACTATTCACATACTACGGAAAGCTCTGGCTCCGAGAAATCCATTATTGGACCGACAACCGCGCACTGGGAGTGGAGAGATGGTGGAAGTAGCATGTACCCACGTGGGTTAGAGGCCCGGATTGGAGTGGTGTACTGTACTTCCGGGTGGCGTAGGACCGGGCCCAATCTTGGAGGAATCGTGGTAGACGAGTTGGCATATGCAAGCTTGGGTGCTACATATGCAGTGTGGATAGGGACCCTCAGCTGAGTATTATTTATCCGGATTAACGTTGCTCCTCGGTTATGGAGACTTGGTCCACTGACTGTCAACGGAGAGTGGTTCTCAACTAGGAATGTTTTGAAATGTAAAATGAATCATGAATGATGAAGAATTGAGGAATACTGAATCTTTCAAAATAAAATAAGATTTACAAAAATGCTTTTCTGCAAAATACTTGATCTTGCTTAAGCCTTACCTTGACTACCCTAAGCCTTTCATTCCTGAGTCTTCTCCCTTTTTCTTTAGTCGGGTAAGTCTTGTTGAGTACCTTTGTACTCAGGGTTTTATTACCCATGTTGCAGGTATGGCAGATTCCTCAGTATGCCTTGGACCCTGCTGTGTGACTGTTGTTCAGGAAGAGGCCGATGAGGCCGATGAGTGATTATTCACCCTCGGGCTGGGTGATGTATCTTTACCTTAAGTTGTTGTCATATGCTACTTGCCGACTCTATCTATTTGAACTATGGTCTGTAATAACTTCACTTTAATTTTATGTGGAACCCTGGTTTGTAAAACTATTGTTATCTAAGTCTTCCGCTATTTACTCCGATGTTACTTGTCAAAATGTTAAAGAGATTGTAACTGAATTGTGAGATGATCCTGCGGACAACGGGCACTGATGTAGCCCAGTAGCGGAACCGGTCCTAATCTCTTGGCTGTACGGATCGACTGTCAGTGGTTGACGGTGATCAGTGGGCCATGGGATTAGAGCCGTTACGTTACACATATTTGGGTTGTCCTAAATCAAATATGTGTATCTTTGACAATTAATTTTTTAAAATATATAGTTTCATATCATAATATTTATATTTTTAGATTTATTATGACAAATAATATCATAATATGTAATTTATATATTGGCAAACTATAAGGGTTTTTAAAAATAGCTGGTCAAAGATTGAAATGTTTGATTTAAGACAAACCAAATGTGACAATAAAAAACGGAGGGAGTACTAAACAAGCCAAACGTCGGGAGTACTAAGTGTGATTTTGTCCACGTGTTTATTAAGACACTAGCTACGTCAAAGTATTTGCAAGGAAATATTTTGTTTTGCACTATGATTAATTTATTCTTTCATAACCATCAAGCACCCACTACTAGAGAACAGGCCTTTGGACGATCCACCAACTGAGCTTTAGTCTCGGTAAAAATTTGCGTCCGGGGCTAAAGGTGAATCTTTAGCCCCGGTTGATATTACCAACCCGAACTAAAGGTTCTGGACCTTTAGTCCCGGTTGGTAATACCAACTGGGGCTAAATGGTCACCCTTTAGCCCCGGTTGATACCACCAACCGGGACTAAAGGTCCTTTTAACCTCGGTTGGTGTTACCAACCGGGGCTAACGGTCCTTCCCGAGTGGATTCAAAAGGAAAACGTCCAGAACTACATCACGTGGGTTACGTAGATCAGTTGGTAGGCGTGCCTGAGGCGAGATGTGCTGAGTTCGAATCTCACACAACACACATTTATTTTTCCTCTCTGGACCTTTGGCCCCGGTTGAAAGCACCCGGGACTAAAGGCCGGGACCTTTAGTCCCGGATTCTTAGCCCCGGTTGAGATACCCGGGGCTAAAGGCCCATTTGAACCGGGGCAACCGGGGCTAAAGGCCCTTTCTCTGGTAGTGAGCTAATCACCAAGATAAGAAGGTCATGCGATCAGCAAAATAAGAACTAGTTAAAAGACAAAAATAAAGGCAGACACATGACTACACAAGCTGTATATTTTTTTTACATCGCTAAATCAAGTAATTAACACTTTTACGCCAGCCAACACAGGTGCTCACGCCAGGCACTCGATTTCTATCGCCTGGGCGACCGTGCACCTGCCTGGTTCAAGCACCATCTCAGAACAGCAACTAAACACATCATAGGCAAGGTTGTAACCAGACAAATTTGCTCCAGGGCTTGAACCAAACAAGCCCAAAAGTGCGTCACGCCACACCCCACACCCAACAAATGGTTTTGGTCTGGGCCCGGGAGTAATATACTATGATGAAAGGCTGCTGGAATTTGATTAGTTGGAGGAGGCAACCAAAGTAACCTTTGGCGGTCGGGAGAGGCTTCTAATTCGAGCATTGTTATCCATTCCTCAATAGTATTTTTAGCATTGTTCGAAAGCAACAAAAAGCACGCAACTGTATTCATTTGTTGTTATTATCCACCCTCCGCGGCTCCTGGTAGTAAAAGGTAAAATCACAAAAATGCAAATACGAGTGTATCATAATTGAAACTGTTACTCGTCAAAATGTTTTCCAAAACAGATCAACGGTGGACATGAGATTTGATATATCACCCCATGATATGGCCCATGCTTTCAAAGGCTGAATCAAACAGGTGTAGCCCTTTTTTAAAAGAAAAACAAAGAAAATCTGCTGGACAAAGACCTCCGTTCTCATCGGTTCATCATATTCTACTGTACTGCCCTGCCTCGCTGTTGCCGTCATAAGAACCATCTGTGCTTTCTTTCTCATGTGCTTTCCATATTGGTTTATCCAATCCTCGTGATATATATCACTAAATAAAGTCTGGTTCCTAGACAACTCCGGCACCTTCTCCATCAGTTTCTGTTTACTACCACAATGACAGAACAAAAAAAATTTGGTCCTTGCATTACAAAATTATTATATACAGTACCGCTTAAGATCTGTCTCAAGTTAAACATCTCTAATTTTGAAATCATGGACATCTCAAGCTAAAAATTATTATATGCTCCCCCATTAATTTTGAAATCATGTTTGAGAACATACGCATTTGAGAACGGCGCTTTCAATGGCCCAATCTGCAAAACATGTTGCGGCCCAAAAAATAAACTGAGGCCCAATTGTCAAATGAAACAGGAAAGGAATAGCTGGCCCAAACAAAATTAAAAAATCCATAAATAATGTCAAAAGTGGGATTTGAACCCACGCCCCCGTTAGAGGACCAGAACTTGAGTCTGGCGCCTTAGACCACTCGGCCATCCTGACTGTGATGTCCAAGTCTCTCATATAATTTTATATTAGTATACATTTTCTGGCATATAACTCAACAATTGTCATATGAGGCCTGACTTTCAACAGTGCTCTCGACACGTTCTGACTTCTGCGGCGCGTGCTAGCACGACGGTTTTGGGGCAGGGTGACCCGTGAAGAAGGTCAATATTAAAGGGAAAACGAAAACAGTAGCTAAGACTAAGAGTGCAATAATTCTTATGGTGCCATTTGATAGCCTGCCATGGACACAAGAAGCAAGAAAAGTGATACTGCAAGTCCTACAGTGAGCACAAGAAACCAAAAAAGAGTAGAAGAAGACTTGGGTTGTGATTGTCACCATAAGATTATGATATGTGTGCACATGGGCTTAATGTAATGTGTGAATACTTGTTCGTATTTTAATCTAGCGTGCTCAAAAAAATATATTTAAATCTTAATGTATGCATCTGTGAACATTATGTGAGATATCAGCATGTTCCATGTGTGGAACCCTTCATGTATGAATTTGTTATCCTAAAGTATGCATATGTGAATCTACTGTGAGGTTGTGCTACCTTATTGTGTCCAATTATTTTAACCTAATGACTTAATGTACGCATGTCTCACAATTTGTTGATGCATCCTGGTACTTGCGATTTAGGTTTCTTTTAATGTAATATGGTTGAAATATAGTAAAAGGATACCAATTGTGGCATATCAGCATACATGTGTATATTTGGTTTTTTCACTAAAATACCCCAAATAAGACGTACCAGCATGGTAGCATATGTGATTTAGACCCTTTTTTTAAGTCTACCTCTATCCTAAAATAAATTAACTTCTAAACTTGTCCTATGTGAAATGATCAAGATGCCCAATAGGGGGGTGAATTGGGCTTTTCTAAAACTTTAGCACAAATTAAAACCTATCAAGCTCAATTAACCCCTTGTGCATAGAAGTGTGTTTCTCTATACTCTACCGCACAAAAGACTATCACTATGCCATTTCTACTCTGGCAAAGCAATTCAAGTATGAATGAACAACAAGTAAATTACGGAATTGAATTGCTCAAATGTAAATGCGTAAGTAAAGAGAGTAGAGATGACACAACAATCTTTTTGTCGAGGTATCGAGGTGTCGGCACACCCCCTAGTCCTCGTTGGAGCACCCGCGCAAGGGTATCGCTTTCCCTTGATCCACGCAAGGATCAAGTGCTCACTATGAGCTGATTCTTCGCCACTCCAGCCCGGTGAATCGCTCACTACCGGTCACAAGCCTCCTTGGGTTATCCACAAGCCTCCGGATGATCACCAAGCTTCACGATCACCACCAAGCCGTCTAGGTGATGCCGATCACCAAGAGTAACAAGCTAGAACTCTCACTTGACCAAGACAAGGCCAAAGAGATGGATGGATGCACACTTGCTACTCAATTCTCACTACGAGGTGACTAATTCTCTCAATTAGCAATTCTCTCAACCTCACTAGGGCTCTTGCTCTTTCTCACACTCACAATGTGTTTCTCAGCAAAGGAAAGTGGCAAGAACACTCTAATGGAGGAGGAGGAAGACTATAAATACTCCCCCCAACCGACCATCCAATAGAGCACTGAACATGTCATTTTTCGGGGGCATCGAACGCGCTGATGCCCTTGATCAATGGTCAACTGTACTACCTGTCAGACATTTCAAAGTGACATCGGACGCTGGGCAACGTCCGATGCCATCGCATAGGATGCGTCCGATGCGATTCTAACCTCTCTGGAACCTCTCTGCATGGCCATCGGACGTTGGCCCTCAGCATCCGATGCCAGCGTCCGATGCTTCCAAGTTCACTCACAAAGTGAACGGTGGCACGGGTGCGTCCGATGCCACGCACCAGACATACCCAAGTCTAGTGAGCATCGGACGCGCGTCCGATGCCCACCAGGCCAGCGTCCGATGCCTGTTTCACAGGCAAAACTAACTCGGATCGCAACGCGACCTTAACAACTTTTCATCCTCACGGCATAAGGGCTCTCTCAAAGCTACCTAGGGCTATGAAATAACAAGTGTGCACGACACCTACCTCAATAGACTCATCTAGGTCAAGCTACTAATTCACGCTCCCCTTTATAGTACGACCAAAGGAAAAACAAAGACCTAAGACTACCTAAGTGTCCTCCAACACCATATGACACTTAGCCTAGTCTACCACCGTCTTCGTCGCCAGTCCTTTGAAAATCGAAACGATTTCCATCGCCAGGGGACATGAACTCCATATGCCCGTATCGTCGCCATTACCGTGACCTAACTCATCCCTGTTTCTGCAAAACACACGTTAGTCACAGTAATCTTGTGTTTCATCCAATCACCGAAACCCACTGGGGGCCAAGATGCGTTCAATCTCCCCCTTTTTGGTGATTGATGACAACACGACCTCGAGTATAGAGAGAAGAGGTTTTCAATATCAGGACATGTATGAACTTGCAATGATTAAGAGAAAATGGTTAGGGGCAAGCTCATACATATCATGCCAACATACTGCACTCAACAAGTTAGAGTGAATAGCAAGTGCAGGAGTAAAGAGCTCGAATACATAACAAGTAAGAATTAAGCGCAAGCAATCGAGCGAAACGAAATGACATGACATATAAGATATCATAGTGAGCACATACATGTCATAAGGTCCATAGCACACATATATAACATAATATAGTGCAAAAGATGCGATAAGCAAGAGCGTATGTGAATGTAATACAATCATAAGAATCAAGACCCTCTCACATCGCTCCCCCTATCGCTATACTCGACCACTCTCCCCCTTTGGCGTCAAACACCAAACTAAACGTCGGAGGGCGGAGGTGGCGCAGACGAGTCAGGACCCTCTGGAGTACGCTGAGTGAACTCAAACTGCTGAAGAAGCGCCTCGGAGTCTGAAGAAGAAGACCCGACATTCTGACCCTCAGTAGCTGGACGTGGAGGTGAAGCGGTCTGGGTCGTATCTGCCTGCTCTGGCTGCTCTGCCTGCTTGGTCTGCTGGGTCTGCTCGGCAGTCTCAGTCGCTGTCTCTGTAGCTGTGGCCGCCTGAGCCTCAGAGTGCGGAAGCTCTGGAATAGAAGAAAGCTGAAGCTGCGCTGTCGTGGTAGTCTCGGACTGGACTGGCTCAGTCTGCTCGGAGGACGCGACGGAGCTCGGAAGGGTCTCGGTAGCAGAAGAAACCGGAGCCGTCGACGTCTGAACTGGGCCCTGAAGGTCCGGAGTGGGAAACCCAGTGAGCTCGGTGAACGTGGCTGACAAGTCACGCATCACAGTGGTGGTGGTCGCGAACAAATAATCTGTCGGACGTGGAGTGAACCCTGTGTGAAGCGGACTGAACAGTTGGGCCCCTGCAGGTGGTGTAGTGTAGCTCGTGAACCGGGAGGAGTTGGGGCCAGGAAACTGCTACGGTTGGCTGAACTGTGGCTGCGGAGGTGGAACAGGTGGCTGCCACTGGATCTGCTGTTGGGGTGGAGGCTGCTGCCACTACCACTATGGAGGTCCGCTCATGATACGCTCCATGAAGCTCAGAGTCTGCTGCTGGAGCTCCATCATCTGCTGCTGCAGAGCGTCAGACCTCTCCTGGGGCCTGCTGTTGTGCCAAGGCCTGAGCCTGTGCTAGGCGCTGCTGCTCCTAGGCCAACCTCTGGACATCCTGAGTCACAGTCCTCTGCTGCTCCTCCATCTGTGAAAGTATAGCGAGCAATGTTGGATCAGAGGAGGCAGTACCACTCGTCTCGGCCTGAGAGTCGTCTGGGCGAGGCTGAAAGTGAGGCGGGAGGTGGTAATCCTCATCGAACTATCTGTGGGGTCCTCAGCCACATAGGTGTCCTCTCCCTCTAGGTCTGCTAACTCCTGCTCAGCGAGGGCTCTGACAGCCTTGTCCTGCTCCTGAGCAGACTCTGGCACCTCTGGTCGCTGTCTCGAGCTGGACGGGGCCCCTCTGCTACCGCTGCCTGCGGTCTCGACCGTGTCTCAAAAGCTCACTCATGTTATATGCGGGGAACACGGTCGCTGATCCTATGAGAGTCTGTCTTGGATCTGTCCCTATCGTGGCAGCTACCTTCCAAAGTATATAAGAGATCCAGTGGGCATAAGGTAACTGCCTGCGATCCTTGATGCCCTCTACTACTGTGTCCTCCATCTCACAAATGATCACGTCCATAACATCGAACTCCTGCTGTCGAATCAGATAGGCAAGCAACCACAGCTGGAGTCTAGAAATGCCCTCTCTGAAGCCAACCAGAGGTAGAAGGGTTCGCCGAAGGACCTCGTGGAGGATCCGAGCCGCAGGAGTAAGATCCTTGGGCGCTCGGCTCGAACCGTCCCCGAAAGGCTTGCGAAAGCACGAACGCACCAAGTCTGTAGTGGGCTGCTCACCGCCGTGAGGGCGTCTCGGTGGCTCTGTCCTGTCGTAGCACAGGTCGTGGATCCGGGTCTATGAGTGACGCAGGCCGAACCAATCCTGGATCTCTGACACAAACAACCTGTAGTGATCCCTTCTGAAAGCATACTCAATAGTCTGTCGATCGGGATGCACCCACAGCGAGGCATAGAACTGAAAGACCTAGTCCTCTATGTAGGAGCCAGACCGCCCCAGAAGATCTGCCAGACCAGGCAGGTAAGTGAGAACTGGGCGGAGCTGCTCTGCCGCTGAAACCAAGGCCTCCAGGGAGCAAACTCTCTGAGAACGCAGGCTGATCCCGGCGTTGCTGTACCCCTGGTAGAAGTCCTCCTGCAGGACAGTGTAGAACTCGGGCCCTGCCTGCGGCTGCCTCTCCCTAGGGAACCACTGCTCGACTGGCACTAAGCGTAGCGTCTGGATCTGTGTACAGGTGGCCGCCCGGAGGTCCAGTCGTGGGATCAGCGGTGGCGCACGCCTCGAAGGAGCACGTGCACCCCGCAGAGGGACGTCGGGCCAGGGTGGCACCTCGGTCCTGCGACGGGACGACCGGTGCCGGGGCACCTCCTCTAGGACCTCCTCCTCTGCCTCTGCCTCTACCTCTGCTGCCTCTGCCTGGCCCTGCCCTGAGCTCTGGGGCTCCACCCCTGGAGAGGTGAAGGTCGTACGACGACCGACAGCCATAAGCGTGTCAGTCAGCGAGCCGTGCCGACGCTCAACCTCCTCAACAGCACGCCTCTGCTCTGGAGAAAGCTGGTCTTGTATCCGCAAGCCACTACCACGACCTCCCTGCTCTACACGCTCAGCGGCGTCTACAACGGACTGAGCCTGCGTGGCCTCTCGCTCCTGTCTGGTACGCTTCCGGCGCGTGACGAGCTTCCCCTTCCGGGGTCGCTGACCGGAAGGAGGAGGACGGGGAGGAGAGTCCCCCGGAGCACCGCCGACATTCTTGCAGCGCATAGCTGACAAGAACGAGAACAACTGCCACTGAAGGAAGGTGAACTGCCACTGAGAAGATCAACTGCCGCTCAACAACCCTGACAAGTCCACTGACAAGAAATCCACGGACACGAAACTCCCCCTGTCACAGACAACCAACTGTCACTGACACTCACGAGGCTTGGCCTCGATCCTTACCCGCGGGCTTGGCCCCGGGTTCTCTGTCACTGCACAACTGACCAAGCTGACCAAGTGACTGACTCGCTGCAGGAATAGGGAGGATACATATAAGAAACATATATATGCTAGAGACGAGGAACCCTATTGGAAGCAAAGCAATGGAGGATAAGATATGGAAACTGGCTTTGCTACATGACGAAACGACCCAAGCACAAGGTAAGGACTGATGTTTGGGCACCCACGTATCACGCCAAGGGGGGTCTGCATGAATTTTAGGCGAAAACGGAGTCATAAGCAGTGAGAACGACCATTTGGGCATTTCACCGAACACTTGAAGGGCATGGAGTATGGAAGGGGTCGGTTGCTCACTGTGGGTGGTCTGCTCGTCGGGGAGGAAGGCGCCGGAGAGAGGAGATGGGCTCGACGGCAACTCAGATGATCTCCGACGAAGTTGGCGAGGAACTCCGGCAAGGGCAGAAGAACGCCGGCGAGGAGGTCGGCTCTTGCCGAGCGAGCACAGGGTGCGGCCGAGCGCGAGCGGTGGAGTTGGAGCGTGCATGGCCGAGGGCGACTGACTGGGCGAGCATGGCGGCCGGAAGCAGCGCGCGGGCACGAGTGGAAGCTCGACGGCAGCTAGGGTTAGGGGCGCGTGCGATCGAGCTCGGGTTTGATGGGGACGAAGGAGAACGATATGACAAGTGGGTCTTGTCTGTCAATGATAAGAACAACCCACGCCGCTTAAAGGGGCATCGGACGCGCTGATGTGATCACATCGGACGCTCCGATGTCCCTCCAGAGAGTTCCAAAACGGCCAAATTCACATCAGACGCGTCCTTTGCCTCGACATCGGACGCTGAGCAGCGTCCGATGGGGCCTCGGACGCGCCGATGGTGACACATCGGACGCGACCCCAACACTGTTCCAGCCGGAGCTGTCTACAGTGTGGGGCATCGGACGCTAGGGCCAGCGTCCGATGCCACATTTTGGGCAGTTTTGAAGTTTTCTGTTGCAGCTCCCTCTCCCAACCAAGTTCCAACTTAAATAAGAAGCAAATAAAGACCAGTTGGAACCTAGTATGAGCATCCTCGCATAAACCCTCATTTTTGGAAATATTGTGCCATAGGATACATATATTTTTTAGCGAAAATAGGCAATAAATCCCAATGAGACAACATGTGGCCACCAAAACTAGGAGTCTCAACCATTAGGAGCCTCAAATGCTCCCCCTAGCGGTGGACGAACACAATGGTTGTCCAAACTTAACCGAAGAGAAACGACAAAGCAACAACCATGCAAATGCAATGCAATACGGAATTTGAATCTAGGTTGCTTGTCAAGTTTACTCATGGGTAAGCTTCTTCACATGCTTTTTAGGGCGGTTATCTTAACCAGGTCTGACAAGCCTATGTGCACAACAAAATTTATACATGACATATGATACAATGCAATGCAAAGACAACCCCTTTCACCTTTTGACAAGGTCACTTAGATCAAGCACATTAAGCTCAATTCGCAATCTACAAAGGGTGTTCTCATCTAGAGGTTTTGTGAAGATATCCGCCAATTGATCTTCGGTTCTAACTCCCTCTAAGGATATATCTTTCTTTGAAACACGGTCTCTAAGAAAGTGATGGCGAATATCTATGTGCTTTGTGCGAGAGTGTTGAACCGGGTTGTTAGCAAGCTTAACCGTGCTCTCATTGTCACACAACAAAGGTACCCTTTCTAGAACTACACCATAGTCTAAAAGGGTTTGTTTCATATAAAGGATTTGTGCACAACAAGCACCCGCAGCTATATATTCTGCCTCGGCGGTAGACAACGCCACACTATTTTGCTTTTTCGAACTCCATGAAACTAGTGATCTCCCAAGCAAATGGCACCCTTCGGATGTGCTTTTTCTATCTACTTTGCAATTCGCGTAGTCCGAATTGGAATACCTAATGAGTTGGAAGTTAGCTCCTTTGGGATACCAAAGGCCAATGCTTGGGGTGTGCTTTAGGTACCTAAGGATTTTCATTACGGCTATGAGATGTGATTCCCTAGGATCGGCTTGAAACCGAGCACACATGCACACACTAAACATGATGTCGGGCCTAGATGCGGTCAAATATAACAAGCTACTAATCATAGAACGGTAGAGAGTTTGATCAACCGGGTTACCTCCCACATCTAGGTCGAGATGTCCATTTGTTGGCATTGGAGTCTTGATAGGCTTGCAATCATCCATCTTGAAGCGCTTGAGGAGGTCTTTTGTATACTTCTCTTGAGATATAAAAGTCCCCTCCTTCAATTGCTTGACTTGGAAGCCTAGGAAGAATGTGAGCTCGCCAATCATGGACATTTCGAACTCCTTCGACATCAAGTCACCAAATTCCTTGCAATAGGCTTCATTTGTTGACCCGAAGATGATATCATCAACGTAGACTTGACAAATGAAGATTTCTGCATCAAGCTTCTTGGTGAATAGTGTGGTGTCGACCTTCCCAATTATGAAGCCCTTCTCAATGAGGAAGTCCCGGAGGCGCTCATACCATGCTCTTGAGGCTTGCTTGAGCCCATATAGCGCCTTGGACAACCTATAAACATGATTAGGATATCTAGGGTCTTCAAACCCGGGAGGTTGATCAACATAGACTAGTTCATTTATGAAGCCATTTAAAAATACACTTTTCACATCCATTTGATATAATTTAATGTCATGATGTGATGCATATGCAAGGAGGATACGAATGGCGTCAAGTCTTGCAACCGGTGCAAAGGTTTCTCCAAAATCCAAACCTTCAACTTGAGAGAACCCCTTTGCAACTAGCCTTGCCTTGTTTCTAACAACCTTGCCTTGATCATCTTGCTTGTTTCTAAACACCCATTTTGTTCCAATGACTCTTGCACCTTTAGGTCGCTCTTCAAGTGTCCAAACTTGGTTGCGAGTGAAGTTGTTCAATTCTTCATGCATGGCATTCACCCAATCCGGATCACCTAGAGCTTCATCTACAATGGTAGGCTCAACAAGAGAAACAAAGGAGTGATGTTCCATAAATAAAGCAAGTTTTTGAGATCAAGTCATTACACCCCTTATTGGACTCCCTATGATGAGATCTTGAGGATGAGCTTGTAGTAGAGGAGTAGTCCTTCGATCAACCACTTGAGGGGCCGCTTGTGGAGCATCAACATCTTGAGCTTGTACCACCATTTGATCATGGGAGACATGAGTATCTTCAAATGGTTCTCTCCCATCTTTATCATCATCAAGTGGTACATTTGATGAGGATGGCTTGTCAATGACTTGCACATCATCATCATCATCAAGATTCCCATGCTCCAACCGGCATGTTCTTCATTGCTTCCCTCAATGGTTCATCACCTACATCATCAAGATTCTCATGCTCTCCTTGAGAGCCGTTAGATTCATCGAATTCCACATCATATGTTTCTTCTACCATCCTGGTGGCATGGTTGAATACTCGATATGCTTTGGACTTCAATGAGTAACCAACAAGAAAACCAATATCACATCGGCGTTGGAACTTCCCTAGGTGTTGGCGCTTCTTGTAGATGTAGCATTTGCACCCAAACACTCTAAAGAATGATACATACGGCTTCTTGTTGTTGAGTAGCTCATAGGGGGTCTTGCCAAGGAGACGATGGGGGAACAACCGATTTGATGCATAGCAAGTGGTGTTGATTGCTTCCGCCCAAAATCTTTCCGGTTTAGAGTACTCATCTAACATTGTTCTTGCTTGGGTGATTAGAGTTCGGTTCTTCCTCTCAACTACCCCATTTTGTTGTTGTGTGTAGGTTGCGGAGACTTCATGCTTGATCCCAACTTCATCACAATATTCCTCAATGTGGGTGTTGTCAAACTCTTTTCCATTATCACTTCTTATTTTCTTGATCTACAAGTCAAACTCATTTTGGGCTCTCTTGGCAAACTTCTTGAATGAAGGGGTTGCTTTGGATTTATCATGAAGAAAGAATACCCAAGTGTATCTAGAATAGTCATCAACAATCACTAGGCAATAGAGATTTCCACCCAAGCTTGGCCCAAATAGATCCATGTGAAGTAGCTCTAACTCTCTTGATGTTAATACAAAGGCTTTGGTTGGATGAGTATTTGCAACTTGCTTGCCGGCTTGACATGCACTACACAATTTGTCCTTCTCAAATTTGACATCCTTCAAGCCTCTAACCAAATCCTTCTTCAATAGCTTGTTTAGAGTGTTCATTCCCACATGTGCCAATCTTCTATGCCATAGCCAACCAAGAGATTGCTTAGTGAACAAACATGTCTTCAAGTTGGCATCATCTAAGGAGAAATCCACTAGATAGAGATTGTTGTATCTAAAGCCTTGGAATATCACTTGTGTATCATCTTTCTTGGTCACAACCACTTCTTTGTTGGTGAACAAACATTGGAAGCCAAGATCACATAGTTGCCCAACGGATAGCAAGTTGAAGCTCAATGAGGCAACTAGAAGCACATTTGAAATGGTATGATCATTTGATATTGCCACTTTGCCCAAACCCTTCACATTGCCCTTTGAGTTGTCACCAAATGTAATCTTTTCTTGGTTATTGACATTCTCTTCTAGTGAGGTGAACATCCGGGGATCGCCGGTCATATGTTGTGTGCAACCACTATCAATCACCCAATGAGATCCACCGGTCTTGTAGTTCACCTACACACACAAGAAATCAAGCTTGAGATTTTGGGACCCAAACTTGTTGAGGTCCCTTAACCTTCTCAACTAGAGAATTTGCAACCCATATTTGCTTTGGCCTATTCTTGTTAGGAGGCCCCATAAACATGACTTTCACTTTGCCACTAGAATCTTGTCTAAGCATGTAGTGAGCATTGAAAGCAAAGGGCCTAACATGCTTGGGCAAGGGTGTGGGTTTTGGCTCTTCACAATTGTGAGAAAAGTGTCCTTCTTTTCCACACTCATAGCATCTCCCCAACTTCTTCTTCTTTGGCTTTGTGATGCTCTTGCGTTGCTTCATCTTCTCTTCAAGAAAGCCAATACCATTTCTATTTGTCTTCATCACGGTGTTCATGAGAAGCTCACTTTGAAGACATTGACCCTTGGTGAACTTCTTCAACCCGGTGGCAAGGTGCTCTTTCTCTTTCTTGAGCTTGCCATTCTCTTGTTGGAGTTCCAATTGGGATGGTGTCATCTTGTAACCCCTCTCCATCTTCAATCTCTTGCTCTCTTCTTTTAGCATATCAAGCTCAAGAGACATGTTGTGGTCATCATCATGAGTTTGAATGATAACTTGCTTGGTGGTTGATAGCTTCTCTAGATCATTCTTGAGCTTTGCATTCTCATTCTTGATCTTGAGATAATCATCATAGTTTTCGGCCTCAACCACTTTCTTGCCCTTGCCACTAGCTCTTTGCTCTTCATGCTTACTAACCAAGTCCTCACAAGATGTTGTTGTGTCACACTTAACAACATGGTTAGAAGCATCATGTGTCTCATGAGAGAGCATATCATAAGCAACAATAAGTGTATCATGATCTACTTTGACTTGAGTATATTTTTCTTTGAGCAAAGCATAACTAGTGGTAAGGTCACTATGCATCTTATCAAGTTTTTTATTTTTAGCTTTGAGCTCTTTATTGGAGTACTTGAGCTCCTTGATGGAAGATGACATAGTAGCAAGTTCATTTTGAAGCTCATCACTAGCATGTGTGGCATTGTTATATTTCTCAACAAGAGCTTCATTGTCACTAACAAGCCTATCATTCTTAGCTGTAGTCTTTCTTATGATTTTAGAGTAGTTGTTTAGCAAAGCAACAAGTTCATCATAAGAAGGTGTTTCAAATTCACCATCACTATCACTATCACTAGAGTCATCATCGCTTTGTACCTTCCGGTCACCCTTAGCCATAAGGCATAGGTGTGTAGAGGATGACAGTGACAGTGGTGGTGGTGGTGTAGAGGTGCCAATGACTAAAGCGGCCACCTTCTCCTTCTCGTCATCACTATCTTCATTTGATGAGTCGTCGGAGAAGTCAATGTTGGTGAGCCAATCACCAACAATGTAAGCCTTGCCACCTTTCTTGTGGTATTGCTTCTTCTTCTTGCCATCCTTCTTATAGGGCTTCTCACTCTTCTTCTCATCTTCGCTAGATGAGTCATATTTCTTGCCCTTGTTCTTGTTCTTATAGTTGTCTTTCTTGGGCTTGGTGCATTGATGAGCAAGATGGCCAAGTTCACCGCAATTGTAGCAATCCATTTCGGATAGTGGCCTTCTCTTGCTACTTGTGAAGAACTTCTTTCTTGAGTCGAAGTTGACTCCATTCTTGTGAAGCTTCTTCAACATCTTGGTGGTCCTCCTCACCATGAGAGCAATGTTGGAATCATCTTCTTCATCACTTGTGCTCTCATGATGCACCTCAATTGCCTTGGACTTGTCCTTCTTGTCATGGCTTGCTTTGAAGGCCAAGTCCTTCTTCTTGTCGGTGGAGGAGCCACCACTTGGTGTGATGTGCATGTACATCTCATGCACATTGATCTTTCCTAAGATTTGAGTTGGTGTAGCGGTGGAAAGATCACTTTGATGTAGCACGGTCACAATGTGTCCATACTTCTCAATTGGAAGGACACAAAGAATCTTCCTCACAACATCGGATGGTTGCATTTGTGTGAGGCCAAGTCCATTGAGTTCTTCTACAAGAACATTCAAGCGTGAGTACATTTCATTTGCATTTTCATTAGCATGCATATCAAAAGAATGAAGCTTTTGCATAACTAAATGATAGCGCTCCTCACGCTCACTCTTGGTTCCCTCATGGAGCGCACAAATGTTTTTCCATAGATCATGGGCATTTTTGTGGTTCCAGACGCGGTTAAACACATCATTGCAAATGCCTCTAAAAAGGATGTTTTTGGCTTTTGGATTCCATTTTTCATTCTCCTCCTCATTAGGAGTAAGGCTTGTGCCCTCCTTGGGCTTGGCAAAACCGGTGATCGCGGCTTCGTGGCATTTTACATCAACCGCTTCTAGGTACGACTCAATACGGATTTTCCAATATGGGAAGTCGTCTCCCTCGAACATGGGAGGTGGTCCATCACCTCCGGACATCTTAACTCTAGGCGGTTAAGCCTAAATCGAGAGCACGAGGCTCCGATACCAATTGAAAGGATCAAGATGCCCAAGAGGGGGGTGAATTGGGCTTTTCTAAAACTTTAGCACAAATTAAAACCTATCAAGCCCAATTAACCCCTTGTGCCTAGAAGTGTGTTTCTCTATACTCTACCGCACAAAAGACTATCACTATGCCATTTCTACTCTAGCAAAGCAATTCAAGTATGAATGAACAACAAGTAAATTACAGAATTGAATTGCTCAAATGTAAATGCGTAAGTAAAGAGAGTAGAGATGACACGACGATCTTTTTGCCGAGGTATCGAGGTGTCGGCACACCCCCTAGTCCTCGTTGGAGCACCCGCGCAAGGGCATCGCTCCCCCTTGATCCACGCAAGGATCAAGTGCTCACTATGAGCTGATTCTTCGCCACTCCGGCCCGGTGAATCGCTCACTACCGGTCACAAGCCTCCTTGGGTCATCCACAAGCCTTCGGATGATCACCAAGCTTCACGATCACCACCAAGCCGTCTAGGTGATGCCGATCACCAAGAGTAACAAGCTAGAACTCTCATTTGACCAAGACAAGGCCAAAGAGATGGATGAATGCACACTTGCTACTCAATTCTCACTAGGAGGTGACTAATTCTCTCAATTAGCAATTCTCTCAACCTCACTAGGGCTCTTGCTCTTTCTCACACTCACAATGTGTTTCTCAGCAAAGGAAAGTGGCAAGAACACTCTAATGGAGGAGGGGGGAGAGTATAAATACTCCTCCAACCGACCATCCAATAGAGCACTGAGCATGTCATTTTTCAGGGGCATCGGATGCGCCAATGCCTGGCATCGGACGCGTCGATGCCCTCGACCAACGGTCAACTGTACTACCTGTCAGACATTTCAAAGTGACATCGGACGCTGGGTAGCGTCCGATGCTATCGCATAGGACGCGTCCGATGCTATCGCGTCCGATGCTATCGCATAGGACGCGTCCGATGCGATTCTGACCTCTCTAGAACCTCTCTGCATGGCCATCGGACGCTGGCCCTCAGCGTCCAATGCAAGCCCAAGTTCACTCGCAAAGTGAACAGTGGCACGGGCGCGTCCGATGTGACAACATCGGAGCGTCCGATGCCATGCACCAGACGGACCCAAGTCTAGTGAGCATCGGACACGCGTCCGATGCCCACCAGGCCAGCGTCTGATGCCTGTTTCACAGGCAAAACTAACTCGGATCGCGACGCGGCCTTAACGACTTTTCATCCTCACGACATAAGGGCTCTCTCAAAGCTTCCTAGGGTTATAAAATAACAAGTGTGCACGACACCTACCTCAATAGACTCATTTAGGTCAAGCTACTGATTCACGCTCCCCTTTATAGTACGGCCAAAGGAAAAACAAAGACCTAAGACTACCTAAGTGTCCTCCAACACCATATGACACTTAGCCTAGTCTACCACCATCTTCGTCATCAGTCTTTTGAAAACCGAAATGATTTCCATCGTCAGGGGACATGAACTCCATATGCCCGTATGGTCGCCATTACCGTGACCTAACTCATCCTTGTTTCTGCAAAACACACGTTAGTCACACTAATCTTGTGTTTCATCCAATCACCGAAACCCACTAGGGGCCAAGATGCGTTCACTATGCCATACTTCTGTAAAGTTGACCAAAATTTATGGAAGACAAAAACAATATTTGCGACAAGAAATTAGTATGATTAGATAAACCATGAAATATATTTTACAGTGTACTTATTTGGTGTTATAATGTTGATATTCTTTCCTACAAAATTAGTCAAATTTACAAAAATTTGACTCTATAAATCAACTTCCAAGCCGTATACAACCTCGGGCGTTCTACCACATTGATTTGGGTCACACACCATCAAGGACTAGCACGCTTGAGATTATACACGATTTAGCACACAACAAGGACGTGGTAGAACACCGAGACCGACCAGCAAGTTGGTCAGTCCAATTCTTCGCCTGTTTATCTGATAAACTCCTGGACACCTCTCGAGAAGAGCCATTGGAGAGGGGCACAACGATGTTGTTCTAGGATCGGCAAGACCATTTAGAATGCCACCAAATCTTGTTGAGAGACATGACGAACAACAAGGGTTGGAAAAGTTAAGAGAACAGTAAAAAGATAGTAGATGTGCTTTTGACGATTGTAAGTTGGATTCCTCACCCAGCCATGAACATCCAATATCTAGAGAAGATGTGGTATGGTCTTATCTTAGTGGAAATCATCTTAAGATGGCATCTTCAAGTTTTCCATGACGAGTTGGACATAACTGGATTTTGGATCAGCAAAATTGGTTTGGCCAGTTCTAGAAAGTCGTCTGATCAAATTTCTCAAGGTGGCTAGGCTGTCCCGCCTGGACGATTTTGAGATCCGATCAGGACGGTTTTGGCCGGTAGAGGCCTAAAACTTCCTTTTCTTCATTTGAACTCCAATTCTTTCATTCCAAATATTTTTTTTACTATTTTGATGCTAGGAACTTGTTGGTGGAGTCTATTACACTTATCGACACAATTTTGTTGGCAACACACATCTATAAGAAAAGAAAGGAGTACCAACATACTCTCTCCGTCCAAAAATAACTATTGTTTTCGTCTATCGAGAAACAACTTTGAATAAATATATTTAAAAAATATTAATATATAATTAGTATTATTGGAAAGATCTTTGAATCTATTTTTAATAAATTTATTTAGAGATATAAAAATTACTAATATTTTTTCTATAAATTGAGTCAAACTTGTAGCACGGAAATAAAAATGATAATTAATTTGGGACACAGGGAGTACATGACAAATTTTGGTCACAATGATATCACATACGAAATCAAGGGCAATTTGGTTTTTCACATGTTAATTAACAGAGATGGCTAATAGAATATTCAAAAGTGTAAAATTATATAATAAAATTGGGAGCTAGTGCCAAATAGGGGATCTATTTTTTAAGGTAATAGAAAGAACAAGTTTATCAGTGTCACATATCACATACGACATCTAGAGCAATTTGGTTTTTTTGTGTGTTAGAGCAACTCCAACGGTTTTGTATTTTTTGTTTGGCAAAATATGGTATTTGCCAACTCTCAAATTAATATGGCAAATATAAAAAGTGTCAACCTCCAACGGTTTTGTATTTAGACTTGGCAAAACTAAAAAATTGTACGTGCGAGAGGGAAACATCCCATGAGAGTAGCACACGAGGGCGATTGCCAAGCGAACCGCAGCTTGACATATATGCCAAATATCACCCGGTGTTTGCCAAGTTGCTAAAAATGTCAAGTCCGTTTGCCAAGCCGTTGGATATGAGATTTTTAGACTTTTTTGCAAAAACAAGAATGCAAAGCCCATTTGCAAAACCGTTGGAGATGCTCTTAACTAGCAGAGATGGCTAATAGAATATACGGAGGTGTAAGATTATAGTAGTGCCAAATAGGGGAATCTATTTTTTAAGGTAATAGAAAGAACAAATTTATCAGTGTCATATAAAATTTTTCTCATTATCATAACAGGCAGAGAAAACATAGAAAAAACAACATCTAAGGCCGAAGGTGTTTTTCTCCCACAAGGCATCTCCTCGTACTTGACTTTTTGAAATAATGTCATTGACGCTTGTATGATGTTTTTGAAAGATCTAGCCATTTTGCTTTTTCCAGAACTCCTAGCAAACTAAGATCTACCCACTCAGCACCATGTTGACAAGATGAGAAAATAAAGGAAAAAAATGAAGAGAAAGGTGAGCTTACGAGGACAATCACATGATGGCCTTGATTACCCACTCCACCATACACAACCAAATCATGAGTCATCCTACATGATGACTTGATGAGTGGTGACACGACAGGTAAGATATTGGTCACCCAAAAAGAGGTAAGTTCTCTTTCCCTTCATATCTTTAGCCCTCTTATTACAAACCCACATCAAATGTAACCTCATTTTTATTTTATTTTTTTACCAGCAAAGCTAATTCTATTTTATACCTATATTGGTATTGTTCGCTTGAACTTATCAGCATAACTAGTAACTATAAACCATGGTACATTGTTTTTCTCTCACAATAAAGCTGCATCAGTCGGCTTATCAGCTGTAGAAACCATTAACCGAATAGAGCCATTATTTTATGTTAAGTAATGGGTTGTTCAAACTTGACGTGTGATTGCAAGGTTCATTTCTATACAATCAACCGGTATCAAGTACATGTTTTTTTAGGCAGTCGAGTACATGTTCTATATCATGCCACAATAGATATTTGGAATACATGACTATAACTAAGTTACTACGTTGGCAATTTAGTCTAATAAACTTGATCATCCCTCACCATGCTCTAGACTACTTCTCATATAAGCTCTAAACTACTACAACGTTTTAAAGTTAATTGAGCCATTTTAGTTTTGTCCTAAGCTAAACCTATATTTAATCAACTTATAGCAAAATGTATTAACATATGCAATATCCAATAATTGAACCATCAAATTAGATTTTATCGTGTGTCTAATGAATCTTGTTTGTTGTTGTAGATGTTTATATATTTTTCTACAAATTTAGCCAAAGTTAGCAAAGTTGAGTTATAAGAAATGCAAAGCTATTTGCAATTTGGAACAGAAGGAGCATATTGTTTTAGTTTGTCCAAGTCAATCTTCTTAACTTTCCACAACGTTTATATAGCTAGGAAGAAATTGACATCCACGACATGTACCAAATGAATCCGCTATCAAAACATATTTCATGGTGGATCGACTAAAATTAATTTAATTTTGTATTATTATAAATTTGATCAAACTCAGAGATGTTTGACTTAAAAAGTTAAAATGACATAAAAACTGTGAACAAAGGGTAATATACTCTTTCAAATAAAGGAGGATATAGATGAAAGAGTAAATATCATCGGTCCCTAAACTTGTATCTTTGTGTCATCCCAGTACCTAAACTTGTTCGTCTATGTCATCCTGGTCCCTAAACACGTACTCCCTCCGTCCCTGATTATCTGTCGTTGGAGAACCGGACACAGGAATTAAGGCAAGTGACAGAAGACCTAAACACCCCTACTATGGAGCAATGATTCACTTGTGTACTTTTAGATTGATGTTCCCTTTCGCTGTGAAAACGTCTGCTGCCACATGCACACAATCACACATGGGTTTTTTTACATTAAACAAAGTAGCATTCACATGCACTTTTCACGGTTATGCATGCGAGGGGAGAGAAAGGGATAAGACAGGTAGCTGTATAGCTACAGACTCATAGCGAATGATACTTATTACATGACTTGGTACTGTAGCTTCAATGACTAATAATTGAGGACAGAGGGAGTAAATCACTTATTTAGGTCCTCAAACTTATTCAGTTATGTCATCTCGGTCCCTAAACTTGGTTTGGAGTCTCATCTGGATCCAAACATGACGATTTAAAAACTTTATATCAAAAATAATTCATAAATTTTTAATATGAACTTGAATGAAGACAAACTTTATATCAATGTAGACCTTAACGTGATCTATAACTTTATAGTTGAAAAGTTTTTGAATTAAAAGTGTTTAGGGTCCCAAAGTATTTTTTATGTTTATATATTTTGAAATTTGAAATTTGAAATTATTAAACAATCTTGGATATTGACATGGTCAATATAAAAGCTATAGTTCTCAATACAATCTATAACTTTGTAGATAAAAGTTTTTTATTTGAAGTCGTAAAGTATCCAAAAATTTAATTTTGAACTTTAAATTTCAAAATCTGTAAACATACAACAAATTTTTGGGACCGTAAATAGTTTTAATTCAAAAATATAACTATAAAGTTGTAGATCACATCAAGGGCTACAATTTTCATATAAAGGTTGTCTTCAGTCACTACAAGAAACCTCTTAATCCGTGACAAATTTTCAGTGACGGATTTAGTAAACGTCACTAACACTGTACCATCACCAACAACACATAATTTAGTGGAGTGGATATCCAGCCCAAGACCCAATACACAGTCGCATACATAAGACGCCCCAAAACCTAAATCCATCCACCAGTCCGCCGCCACGGTCCTCCCGTCTTCACCAGCCACCGCCACCCCAGCCCCGGCCTCTCTATCCCCGTCTCCTACTTGAGTGTCGGCATCGTCGGTATTCCTCCTACCTGAGCGCTGACACACCCCTGTGTCACCTCGTGCTGTCGCACGCGAGCGCCACCGCCCTCGAACCCGCCCCCATCCTCTCCTTGGATCCATGCGCAGCCAATGGTGGAGACAACATGATGCGTGCTAAGCCCCTGCATTGGCGCCGACGGCTTCTTCTCTGTTGTCAACAGCGTGGCCATCGGTGGAGGCAGCAACAGCAACAACCTATCCATGCCCAGCCTCTGCTGCCGCACCAAGCCACTGCAACAGGTAGACCTCACCTCGGAACCATATCCTCTACAGTTGGCACAAACAACTTCACTCTCCAGTTAACCATTTGAACCATCCAATACATATCTAACGGTGAGACCAGTAAAGCTGTATACGAAGCAGGCCTGGAAGTCTGTAACCGGCCCATATGAGCCCAATAGCTAGCAAGTTCGGGATTTCCTGGGCACGAGTCCCTGGTCGACTCTGCTGCCGCCGCTGATGGCCGGTCGGCGTTCCACCTCTGCGACGTTCGGACTCCCTCGCCGGCGCTCCCCTCCCCTCTCTGATCTGGCGGTGTGGTGAAAGGATCAAGATGCCCAAGAGGGGGGGGGGGTGAATTGGGCTTTTCTAAAACTTCTTGCAAAAATAAAACCTATCAAGCTCCAATTAACCCCCTAGTGCCTAGAAGTGTGTTTCTCTTTATTCTACCGCACAAAAGACCAAGTCTATGCCACTCCTACTCTAGCAAGGCAATTCAATAGTGAATGAACAACAAGTATAATGCGGAATTGAATTGCTTGAAAGTAAATGCGTAAGTAAAGGAGTAGAGATGACAAGATGAACTTTTTGCCGAGGTATCGAGGTGTCGACACACCCCCCTAGTCCTCGTTGGAGCACCCGCGCAAGGGTATCGCTCCCCCTTGATCCGCGCAAGGATCAAATGCTCACTATGAGCTGATTCTTTGCCGCTCCGGCCCGGTGAATCGCTCACTACCGGTCACAAGCTTGCTTGGGTCATCCACAAGGCCACCGGATGCTCTCCAAGCTTCACGATCATCACCAAGCCGTCTAGGTGATGCCGATCACCAAGAGTAACAAGCTAGAACTCTCACTTGACCAACACAAGGCCAAAGAGATGGATGGATGCACACTTGCTACTCAATTCTCACTAGGAGGTATCTAATTCTCACAATTAGCTTTTCTCTCAACCTCACTAGGGCTCTTGCACTATCTCACACTCACAATGAGTCTCTCAGCAGATGGAAGTAGCAAGAACAACTGAAATGGATGAGGAGGTGGAGTATATATACTCCCCCAACCGGCCATCCAAAAACAGCACAAGACAGGCACTCTGCGGGGGCATCGGACGCTCCGATGCCTGGCATCGGACGCGTCGATGACCTCGACCAATGGTCGACTGTACCAGCCTGTCAGACGCGTTAAAGGAGCATCGGACGCGTCCGATGCCGTTTGTACCTCTCTGGAACCTCTCTGGATGACCATCGGACGCTGACCCTCAGCGTCCGATGCCTCCCAAAGTTCACTCCCAAGTGAACAGTGACACCGGAGCATCCGATGTGACACCATCGGAGCCTCCGATGCCACGCACCAGACCAAACCCTAAGTCGGGGTGGGCATCGGAGCCTCCAATGCCCACTCAGCCATCGTTCGATGCCTATTACAAGGCCAAAACGAACTCGGATCGCGATGCGGCCTTAACGACTATTGTTCCTCTCGACATAAGGCATCTCTGTGAGCTACCTAGGGCTATGAAATAACAAGTGTGCACCACACCTACCTCAATAGACTCATCTAGGTCAAGCTACTGATTCACGCTCCCCTTTATAGTACGGCCAAAGGAAAAACAAAAGACCTAAGACTACCTAAGTGTCCTCCAACACCATATGACACTTAGCCTAGTCTACCACCGTCTTCGTCGTCCATCCTTTGAAAACCCAAACGATATCCATCGCCAGGGGACATGAACTCCATATGCCCGTATCGTCGCCATTACCGTGACCTAACTCAATCATGTTTCTGCAAAACACACGTTAGTCAGAGTAATCTTGTGTTTCATCCAATCACCGAAACCACTAGGGGCCAAGATGCGTTCAATCTCCCCCTTTTTGGTGATTGATGACAACACGAGATCGAGTATAGAGAGAAGAGGTTTTCAAATCATGACATGTATGAACTTGCAATAGATAAGAGAAAATGATTAGGGGCAAGCTCATACATATCATGCCAACATCCTGCACTCAACAAGTTAGAGTGAATAACAAGTGCAAGAGGAAAGAGCTCGAATACATAACAAATGAGAATTGAGCACAAGTAATCGAGTAAAGTGAAATGACATGTCATATCATATATCATAGTGAGCACATACATGTCATAAAGTACCATAGCATAAGTATATAACATAAACATGCACAAAAGATGCGATAAGTAAAGAGCGTATGTGAACATAACACAACATAAGAAGCAAAACCCTCTCACATCGCTCCCCCTATCGCTATACTCATCCACTCTCCCCCTTTGGCATCAAGCGCCAAACTACGTGTCGAAGGGCGGAGGTGGTGCAGACGAGTCAGGTGCCGTCTCCAGAGTACGCTGAGTAAACTCAAACTGCTGCAGGTACTCCTCAGAGTCTGAAGAGGAGGCGCCGGTAGCCTGCTGACCCTGTGAAGCTGGAAGTGGTGGCGAAGCGGTCCGGGTCGGCTCTGACGGCCCTGGCTGCTGGGCCTGCTCGGTCTACGCAGTCTGCTTTGAAGCCATCTCAGTCGCAGTCTGTGTAGTCATGTCAAATTGAGGCTCGGAGTGCGGAAGCTCTGGAATAGCTGACAACTCAGGTTGCACTAACGTGGTCGTCTCGGACGGGACAGGCTCTGTCTGCTCTGAAGACGCGACGGAGCTCGGGAGGGTCTCTATGGTGGAGGTCACAGGAGCTGTCGACGTCTGAACTGGGTCTTGGAGATCTGGCGTGGGGAACCCAGTGAGCTCACTGAAGGTGGCTGACAGGTCGCGAGTCACAGAAGTGGTAGTCGCAAACAAAGACTCAGTCGGCCTAGGAGTGAAACATGTCCGCAGCGGACTGAAGAGTAGGGCCCCGCCTGGAGGAGTGGTGAAGCTCGTAAACTGTGAAGAGCTGGGGCCCGTGAGCTGCTGCGGAAACGGCGGAGGCGGTCCAAACTGCTGCTGCTGCTGAGGTGGGACAGGTGGCTGCCACTGAATCTGCTGCTGTGGGGGAGGCTGCTGCCACTGCCACTGAGGAGGTCCGCTGGCGAGTCTCTCCATGAAGCTCAAGGTCTGCTGCTGTAACTACATCATTTGGCGCTACAGGGCATCCGAACGCTCCTGAGCCTGCTGCTGTGCCAGACGCTGCTGCTCCTGGGCTAACCTCTGAACATCCTGAGTCACAGTCCTCTGCTGCTCCTCCATCCATGCAAGAATAGCAAGGAGTGCGGGGTCGGAGGAAGCAGTACCACTGGTCCCGGCCTGAGAGTCGTGTGCACGCGGCTGAAAACGGGGCGGGAGCTGGTAATCCTCATCAGAGCTGTCAGAGGGGTCCGTGGCTACGTACGGGTCACCACCCTCTAGGTCGGCAAGCTCCTGCTCTGCGAGTGCCTGAACGGCCTCGTCCTGCTCCTGGGCTGACTCAGGGACCTCAGGTCTCTGGTGTGAAGAAGACGGTGCCTGCTGCTCCTGCTGCCTGCGATCCCGGCCATGTCCCAAAAGCTGACTCATGTTGTACTCGGGGAACACAGTCGCGGACCCAGTGAGAGACTGACTGAGACGAGTACCAGTGGTGGCAGCTACCTTCCAAAGAATATATGAGATCCAATGCGCATAAGGGAGCTGCCGGCGGGCCTTGATGCCCTCTGCGACGGTGTCCTCTATCTCACACAAGATGACGTCCCAGACGTCGAACTCCTGCTGCCGGACCATATAAGCTAGTAACCACAGCTGCAGCCTAGAGAGTCCCTCTCTAAAGCCCACCCTGGGAAGCAAGATCCGCCTGAGAATCGCGTTGAGGATCCGAGCCGTAGGGGTAAGGTCCCTAGGAGTGCGAATCGAACCCTCACCGAAAGGCTCAGTGAAGCACGGGCGAACCAAGTCCGTCGAAGGTTGTGCACCACCGTGAGGGCGGCGGGGTGGCTCCGTCCTGTCGTAGCACAAGTCGTGGATCCGGGTCTGTGAGTGTGTCAATCCAAACCAATCCCGGATCTCTAACGAAAACAGTCTGTAGTGCTCCCCCTCAAGTGCGAACTCGATGGTCTCTCTGTCCGGGTGCACCCATAGCGAAGCATAAAACTGAAAGACCCAATCCTCAACATATGAGCCAGACCGCCCCAAAAGGTCCGCCAGACCAGGTAGGTAAGTGAGAATAGGGCGGATCTGCTCTCCAGCTGCCGTGACTATCGCCTCCAATGGACAAACACGCTGGGGTCGCAAGGAGATGTCGGCGTTCCTGTAACCTTGGTAAAAGTCCTCCTGCAGCACTGTATAGAACGCTGGGCCTGCCTGCTGCTGTCTCTCCCTCGGGAACCAATGCTCGACTGGGACGAGCCTGAGCGTCTGGATCTGAGAACAGGTAGCCCCCCGGAGGTCTAGTCGCGGAATCGGCGGGGGCGCACGCCTCGATGGAGCACGTGCTCCCCGCAGAGGGACGTCGGGCCGGGGTGGCACCGCTGTCCTGCGACGGGTGGACCGGCGCAGGGGAACCACCTCAGGTACGTCCTCCTCTGCCTCAGCCTCTGCCTCTGCCTCTGCCTCAGCTATCTCGGCCGCTGCCTCGCCCTGCTGCGAGCTCTGGGGCTCGACTCCTGGTGAGGTGAACGTCGTCCGACGACCGGCAGCCATGAGCGTGCCAGTCGGCGAACCATGACGACGCTCGACCTCCTCGACGGCTCGACACTGCTCTGGGGACAACTGATCCTCGATCCTGAGTCCGCCAGTACTGCCACTCTGCTCGGCTCGCTCTGCTGCATCGGCCACTGACTGTGCCTGAGCTGCCTCTCTCTCGTGATGAGTGCGCTTCCGGCGCACTATAAGCTTCCCCTTCCCTGGCCTCTGACCGGAAGGAGGAGGACGCAGAGGTGAGTCCCCTGGGCCACCACCGACGTTCTTGCAGCGCGGCATGGCTGACAAGAACGGAAGAACTGCATGGAGAGAAGCTCTAGACTGACGCTGAAAGAAGCACTGACACGGAAACCAAGCTGTCAACCCAAACTGACACAGAAAGCTCCCCCTGACACTGCGAAACAGCTGCGCTGTCACTCGCGAGGCTTGGCCTCGATCCTTACCCGCGGGCTTGGCCCCGGGTTAACTGACACTACCAACTGACACCTGATCGCGACCACTGACTTGCTGCGAGAAAGACGGGATATATATAAGAAACATATATACGAGAGATGAGAAATCCTATCAGAAGCAAAGCAGAGGAGATAAGAAAGGAAAGGGGCTTTGCTACCTGACAAACCGACGAACCGAACCCAAGAAGAGGTGAGAATCGACATTCCGGCGTCCACGCGACACACCAAGGGGGACTGCAAAAGGTTGGAGTGAAAACGAGGTCAAGAACTAGAGGAACAGCCATTGACGCATTTTGTCGAACACCTAAAGGGCAGGAACGATGGAGGAGGTGGTGGTGCTTACGGCGAGGTAGCGTGCTGGCCGAGAAGAAGGGCGCCGAAGTGCTCGGGTACGAGGGAGGAGCGCCGGCGAGGTGGGCTCGATCGACGGCGAGAGACTCCGGCGAGGGGACGCGAAGCACCGGCGTGCGCGCGTGCGGGTGCGGGCGCTGGTGCCTGCGCGGCGGAGCTGCAGCAGCCGGCGAGGGCGCGGCGGCCGGCGGCGGGGGTGGGGGCGGTAGGAGCGGTGAGGAGTGAGGGCGAGAGCACGCGGTGAGGCCCAGGGTTAGAGCAGAGCACAACGTCGTCGGCGGGCTAGGGTTCAGGCGGTTTGGTGCGAGGAAGACGAAGACGGGAATGGATGACGCGTGGGGCCGGTTGATCAGTGAAAAGGAGACACCACACCGCTTAAAGTGGCATCGGACGCGCCGATGATTTCACATCGGACGCTCTGATGCCTGTCCAGAGAGTTCCAAAACCGCCAAAATCACATCGGATGCTTCCGTTGCCTCAGCATCGGACGCTGGACAGCGTCCAATGGAGCACCGGAGGCTCCGATGGTGACACATCGGAGGCTACTCTATTACTGTTCCAGCCGGGGCTGTCTACAGTACAGAGCATCGGACGCTGAGGGAGCGTCCGATGCAGCTTCCGATGCCCCATTTTGGGCTGGTTTGAAGATTTCCGTTGCGGCTCCCTCTCCCAACCAAGTTCCAACTCAAATAAGAAGCGAATAAACACCAGTTGGAACCTAGTATGAGCACCTTCACATAAGCCCTCAATTTTATAAATATTTTGCCATAGGCTACATATCATTTTTAGAGAAAATAGGCAATAAATCCCGAGGAGACATGTGGCCACCAAAACTAGGGGTCTCAACCATTAGGAGCCTCAAATGCTCCCCCTAGCGGTGGACGAACACAGCGGTTGCTCAAAACCTAACCAAAAAGAAACGACAAAGTAACAACCATGCATATGCAATGCAATACGAAATTTGAATCTAGGTTGCTTGTCAAGTTTGCTCATGGATAAGCTTCTTCACTCGCTTTTTAGGGTTGTTATCTTAACCACGTCTGACAAGCCTATGTGCATAGCATAAATTAAACATGGCATATATTACAATGCAATGCAAAGACAACCCCCTTTCACCTTTTGACAAAGTTGCTTAGATCAAGCACATTAAGCTCACTTCACAATCTACAAAGAGTGTTTTCATCTAGGGGTTTTGTGAAGATATCCGCCAATTGATCTTCGGTTCTAACTCCCTCTAAGGATATGTCTTTCTTTGAAACATGGTCTCTAAGAAAGTGATGGCGAATATCTATGTGTCTTTTCTATCTACTTTGCAACCCGCGTAATCCGAATCGGAATACCCAACAAGTTGGAAGTTAGCTCCTTTGGGATACCAAAGGCCAATGCTTGGGGTGTGCTTTAGGTACCTAAGGATTCTCTTCACCGCTATGAGATGTGATTCCCTAGGATCGGCTTAAAAGCGAGCACACATGCACACACTAAACATGATATCGGGTCTAGATGCGGTCAAGTATAACAAGCTACCAATCATAGAACGGTAGAGAGTTTGGTCAACCGGGTTAACTCCCACATCTAGGTCGAGATGTCCATTTGTTGGCATTGGAGTCTTGATAGGCTTGCACTCATCCATGTTGAAGCGCTTGAGGAGGTCTTTTGTATACTTCTCTTGAGATATGAAAGTCCCCTCCTTCAATTGCTTGACTTGGAAGCCTAGGAAGAATGTGAGCTCTCCAATCATAGACATTTAGAACTCCTTCGACATCAAGTCACCAAATTCCTTGCAATAGGCTTCATTTATTGACCCGAAGATGATATCATCAACGTAGACTTGACAAATGAAGATCTCTCCATCAAGCTTCTTGGTGAATAGTGTGGTGTCGACCTTCCCAATGGTGAAGCCCTTCTCAATGAGGAAGTCCCGGAGGCGCTCATACCATGCTCTTGGGGCTTGCTTGAGCCCATATAGCGCCTTGGACAACCTATAAACATGATTAGGATATCTAGGGTCTTCAAACCCAGGAGGTTGATCAACATAGACTAGTTCATTTATGAAGCCATTTAAAAATGCACTTTTCACATCCATTTGATATAATTTAATGTCATGATGTGATGCATATGCAAGGAGGATACGAATGGCTTCGAGTCTTGCAACCGGTGCAAAGGTCTCTCCAAAATCCAAACCTTCAACTTGAGAGAACCCCTTTGCTACTAGCCTTGCCTTGTTTCTAACAACCTTGCCTTGATCATCTTGCTTGTTCCTAAACACCCATTTTGTTCCAATGACTCTTGCGCCTTTGGGTCGCTCTTCAAGTGTCCAAACTTGGTTGCGGGTGAAGTTGTTTAATTCTTCATGCATAGCATTCACCCAATCCGGATCACCTAGAGCTTCATCTACAATGGTAGGCTCAACAAGAGACACAAATGAGTGATGTTCAATAAATAAAGCAAGTTTTTGAGATCAAGTCATTACACCCCTTGTTGGACTCCCTATGATGAGTTCTTGAGGATGAGCTTGTAGTAGAGGAGTAGTCCTTTGATCAACCACTTGAGGGGCCGCTTGTGGAGCATCAACATCTTGAGCTTGTACCACCATTTGATCATGGGAGACATGAGTATCTTGAAATGGATCTCTCCCTTCTTTGTCATCAACATGTGGTACATTGGATGATGATGTCTTGTCAATGACTTGCACATCATCATCATCATCTTTAGGCTTGATGGCTCCAACCGGCATGTTCTTCATTGCTTCCCTCAATGGTTCATCACCTACATCATCAATATTTTCATGCTCTCCTTGAGAGCCATTAGATTCATCGAATTCCACATCATATGTTTCTTCTACCATCCCGGTGGCATGGTTGAATACTCGATATGGTTTGGACTTCAATGAGTAACCAATAAGAAAACCAATATCACATCGGCGTTGAAACTTCCCTAGGTGTTGGCGCTTCTTGTAGATGTAGCATTTGCACCCAAACACTCTAAAGAATGATACATACGGCTTCTTGTTGTTGAGTAGCTCATAGGGGGTCTTGCCAAGGAGACGATGGGGTAACAACCGATTTGATGCATAGCAAGTGGTGTTGATTGCTTCCGCCCAAAATCTTTCCGGTTTAGAGTACTCATCTACCATTGTTCTTGCTTGGGTGATTAGAGTTCGGTTCTTCCTCTCAACTACCCCATTTTGTTGTTGTGTGTAGGTTGCGGAGACTTCATGCTTGATCCCAACTTCATCACAATATTCCTCAATGTGGGTGTTGTCAAACTCTTTTCCATTCTCACTTCTTATTTTCCTGATCTACAAGTCAAATTCATTTTGGGCTCTCTTGGCAAACTTCTTGAATGAAGGGGTTGCTTCGGATTTGTCATGAAGAAAGAATACCCAAGTGTATCTAGAATAGTCATCAACAATCACTAGGCAATAGAGATTTCCACCCAAGCTTGGCCCAAATAGATCCATGTGAAGTAGCTCTAACTCTCTTGATGTTAATACAAAGGCTTTGGTTGGATGAGTATTTGCAACTTGCTTGCCGGCTTGACATGCACTACACAATTTGTCCTTCTCAAATTTGACATCCTTCAAGCCTCTAACCAAATCCTTCTTCAATAGCTTGTTTAGAGTGTTCATTCCCACATGTGCCAATCTTCTATGCCATAGCCAACCAAGAGAATGCTTAGTGAACAAACATGTCTTCAAGTTGGCATCTTCTAAGGAGAAATCCACTAGATAGAGATTGTTGTATCTAAAGCCTTGGAATATCACTTGTGTATCATCTTTCTTGGTCACAACCACTTCTTTGTTGGTGAACAAACATTGGAAGCCAAGATCACATAGTTGCCCAACGGATAGCAAGTTGAAGCTCAATGAGGCAACTAGAAGCACATTTGAAATGGTATGATCATTTGATATTGCCACTTTGCCCAAACCCTTCACATTGCCCTTTGAGTTGTCACCAAATGTAATCTTTTCTTGGTTATTGACATTCTCTTCTAGTGAGGTGAACATCCGGGGATCGCCGGTCATATGTTGTGTGCAACCACTATCAATCACCCAATGAGATCCACCGGTCTTGTAGTTCACCTACACACACAAGAAATCAAGCTTGAGCTTTTGGGACCCAAACTTGTTGAGGTCCCTTAACCTTCTCTACTAGTGACTTTGCAACCCAAATTTGCTTTGGCCTATTCTTGTTAGGAGGCCCCATGAACATAACTTTCATCTTGTCACTAGAGTCTTGTCTAAGCATGTAGTGAGCATTGAAAGCAAAGGGCCTAGCATGCTTGGGCAAGGGTGTGGGCTTTGGCTCTTCACAATCATGAGCAAAGTGACCTTCCTTTCCACACTCATAGCATCTTCCAATCTTCTTCTTCTTTGGCTTTGTTATGCTCTTGCATTGCTTCATCTTCTCTTCAAGGAAGCCAATACCATTTCTATTTGTCTTCATCACGGTGTTCATGAGTAGCTCACTTTGAAGACGTTGCCCCTTGGTGAATTTCTTCAATCCGGTGGTGAGGTGCTCCTTCTCTCTCTTGAGCTTGTCATTCTCTTGTTGGAGCTCTAATTGAGATGGTGTCATTTTGTGGTCCCTTTCCATCTTCAATCTCTTGTTCTCTTCTTTTAGCATGTCTAGCTCGAGTGACATGCTATAGTCATCATCTTGGGTCTCAACAATGACTTCCTTTGTGGTTGCAAGCTTCTCTAGACCAACCTTGAGCTTTGCATTCTCATTATTGATCTTGACATAGTCATCATATTGATCGGCCACAACCACATTCTTGCCCTTGCCACTAACTCTTTGCTCATCATGCTCACTAACCAAGTCCTCACAAGATGTTGCTATGTCACACTTAACAACAAGGTTAGAAGCATCATGTGTCTCATGTGAAAGGATATCATAAGCAACGGTGAGAGTATCATAATCAACTTTCACTTGAGTGTATTGTTCTTTAAGCAAAGCATAACTAGTGGTAAAGTCACTATGCATCTTATCAAGTTTTTCATTTTTAGCTTTGAGCTCCTTGTTAGAGGACTTGAGCTCCTTGATAGATGATGACATAGTAGCAAGTTCATCTTTTAGTTCATCACTAGCATGTGTAGCATTGTTATATTTTTCAACAAGAGCTTCATTGTCATGAACAAGCCTTTCAGTTTTAGCTCTAGTCTTTCTTATGATTTTAGAGTAGTCATTTAGCAATTTGACAAGTTCATCATAAGTGGGAGCCTCAAATTCACCATCACTATCACTATCACTGAGTCATCATCATTTTGTACCTTTCGATCACCTTTAGCCATGAGGCATAGGTGTGTAGATGATGATGGTGACGGTGGTGGTGGTGGTGTAGAGGAACCAATGACTAGAGCGGCCACCTTCTCCTTCTCATCATCACTATCTTCACCGGAGGAGCCACCGGAGGAGTCAATGTCGGTGAGCCAATCACCAACAATGTATGCTTTACCACCTTTCTTGTGGTATTGCTTCTTCTTGCCATCTTTCTTCTTGTATCGTTTGTCATTCTTCTTCTCATCTTCGCTTGATGAGTCATACTTCTTGCCCTTGTTCTTGTTCTTGTAGTTATCCTTCTTGGGCTTGGTGCATTGGTGGGCAAGATGACCAAGATCTCCGTAATTGTAGCAATCCATTTCGGAGATTGGTCTCCTCTTGCTACTTGTGAAGAATTTCTTCTTTCTTGAGTCAAAGTTGACTCCATTCTTGTGAAGCTTCTTCAACATCTTGGTGGTTCTTCTCACCATGAGAGCGATGTTGGAATCATCCTCTTCATCACTTGAGCTCTCATGATGCACCTCAATAGCCTTGGACTTGCCCTTCTTGTCATGGCTAGCTTTGAAGGCCAAGTCCTTCTTCTTGTCGGTGGAGGAGCCACCACTTGGTGTGATGTGCATGTACATCTCATGCGCATTGATCTTTCCCAAGATTTGTGTTGGTGTAGCGGTGGAAAGATCACCTTGATGTAGCACGGTCACAATGTGTCCATATTTCTCAATAGGGAGGACACATAGGATCTTCCTCACAACATCGGATGGTTGCATTTGTGTGAGGCCAAGTCCATTGAGTTCTTCTACAAGAACATTCAAGCGTGAGTACATTTCATTTGCACTCTCATTAGCATGCATATCAAATGAATGAAGCTTTTGCATAACTAAATGATATCTCTCCTCACGCTCACTCTTGGTCCCCTCATGGAGAGCACAAATGTTATCCCATAGATCATGGGCATTCTTGTGGTTTCGGACGCGGTTAAACACATCCTTGCAAATGCCTCTAAAAGGAATGTTTTTGGCCTTTGCATTCCACTTCTCATTTTCTTCCTCATGTGGCGTGAGGCTAGTGCCCTCCTTGGGTTTGGGGAACCCGGTTATGGCGGCATCACGGCATTTCACATCAATCGCTTCTAGGTACGACTCCATACGGATTTTCCAATATGGAAAGTCGTCTCCCTCGAACATGGGAGGTGGTCCATCACCTCCGGACATCTTAACTCTAGGCGGTTAAGCCTAAATCGAGAGCACGAGGCTCTGATACCAATTGAAAGGATCAAGATGCCCAAGAGGGGGGGTGAATTGGGCTTTTCTAAAACTTCTTGCAAAAATAAAACCTATCAAGCTCCAATTAACCCCCTAGTGCCTAGAAGTGTGTTTCTCTTTATTCTACCGCACAAAAGACCAAGTCTATGCCACTCCTACTCTAGCAAGGCAATTCAATAGTGAATGAACAACAAGTATAATGCGGAATTGAATTGCTTGAAAGTAAATGCGTAAGTAAAGGAGTAGAGATGACAAGACGATCTTTTTGCCGAGGTATCGAGGTGTCGGCACACCCCTAGTCCTCGTTGGAGCACCCGCGCAAGGGTATCGCTCCCCCTTGATCCGCGCAAGGATCAAGTGCTCACTATGAGCTGATTCTTCGCTGCTCCGGCCCGGTGAATCGCTCACTACCGGTCACAAGCTTGCTTGGGTCATCCACAAGGCCACCGGATGCTCTCCAAGCTTCACGATCGTCACCAAGCCGTCTAGGTGATGCCGATCACCAAGAGTAACAAGCTAGAACTCTCACTTGACCAACACAAGGCCAAAGAGATGGATGGATGCACACTTGCTACTCAATTCTCACTAGGAGGTATCTAATTCTCACAATTAGCTTTTCTCTCAACCTCACTAGGGCTCTTGCACTATCTCACACTCACAATGAGTCTCTCAGCAGATGGAAGTGGCAAGAACAACTGAAATGGATGAGGAGGTGGAGTATATATACTCCCCCAACCGGCCATCCAAAAACAGCACAAGACAGGCACTCTGCGGGGGCATCGGACGCGCCGATGACCTCGACCAACGGTCGACTGTACCAGCCTGTCAGACGTGTTAAAGGAGCATCGGACGCTGGGCAGCGTCCGATGCCCCTGCATCGGACGCGACCGATGCCGTTTGTACCTCTCTGAAACCTCTCTGGACGACCATCGGACGCTGGCCCTCAGCGTCCGATGCCAGCGTCCGATGCCTCCCAAAGTTCACTCCCAAGTGAACAGTGACACCGGAGCATCCGATGTGACACCATCGGAGCCTCCGATGCCACGCACCAGACCAAACCCTAAGTCGGGGTGGACATCGGAGCCTCCGATGCCCACTCAGCCATCGTCCGATGCCTATTACAAGGCCAAAACAAACTCGGATCGCGACGCGGCCTTAACGACTATTGTTCCTCTCGACATAAGGCATCTCTCTGAGCTACCTAGGGCTATGAAATAACAAGTGTGCACCACACCTACCTCAATAGACTCATCTAGGTCAAGCTACTGATTCACGCTCCCCTTTATAGTACGACCAAAGGAAAAACAAAAGACCTAAGACTACCTAAGTGTCCTCCAACACCATATGACACTTAGCCTAGTCTACCACCGTCTTCGTCGTCCATCCTTTGAAAACCGAAACGATATCCATCGCCAGGGGACATGAACTCCATATGCCCAGATCGTCGCCATTACCGTGACCTAACTCAATCCTATTTCTGCAAAACACACATTAGTCACAGTAATCTTGTGTTTCATCCAATCACTGAAACCACTAGTTGCCAAGATGCGTTCATGTGGCACATCAGCAGGCTCCTGCTACCTCCCCTGCGCTCCCCTTCCCCATCCTCCGCCATCGCGGTCAAGACATCGAGCGCTGTCGCCGTCGCCACATATACTGTCGGCCCGGCCGTGGCTGGTTGTGGTGACGACGGCGTTCCTCGCCTAGCCAACAGTCTCGTGTGTGCCACCGCGATGCTCCAGCTTTATGGCTAGAGGCCCTGACTCCCCACGTCGATGGACTGTAAAAGACTCAGTGACTGAAGAAGACTCCAGTTGCTATCAGTAGGAGACTGCAATTGCTATCAGTTGTAAAGTGCTACCACTTCTGTAAATTGGTCAAGTGGTACTGAACATATTGTAACTATAACAGTTGTAAAGATTATAATTGTGTTGTAAATTGATCCAGATTGATACTGTGAATGAAATCCACAAAAGATATTGCAGGTTTCATACGGCTGTAGATCTTTCAGGTGCTACCATGCTGTAAATGTTTGGAAAATGTAAATTGTCACTCAATAGGAATTGGTACTCATTGTAAGATGACATTGGTTTTTATATATCAATGTTCTGGAATGCATTTGTTGGTGCAATGCACAAAAGTTGTTTCTGACCATATGTTTTTGTCATCTAGCCTAAAACAACATTGTCGCAAAAGCTGCTAGCAAACTACTGAACATTACACTTGAACTATAGAACCAGAAACTATTTGAACATGATGGCAGTGAGGACATATTCCATGGATGATCTGTACTGCTATAATTCACCAATAACACTATCTGTCATTGATCCATGCAGTAGTTGAGAGAAGGAATTAATCGCCATGTACTGTTGAGAAATCCTTTCCTCATGCAAAGATGACATTTGTACTGTTGTGGCATCATCGACGGTCACTTGTATAGTTTCTTGCTCCTTTAGATAAAAGAGAATCAAATAGTTAAATACAACTGAAACTTTTTACAGTGGATGCAAAGCAATTGATGAGATCATTTTTGTTTTTTTTCTAGTAGTCACATACCTTTGAACTTTTTCCTTTTTTCTTGTCATCACACGCTTTTGAACTTTTCTCTTTTGTGTTGCCACCCTTTTTTGTACACTTCCGCTTCTTATCAAGCCAATTTCTTCTGCGCTTCGAGGTTTTTGTTTCCACCTCTTTTTTCTTTAGGCCTGCTGTACTTAACAATTCAATAGGCGGAGTAACATTGGTGGGAGTGATGACAGGATCCATAGGACTTGCAACACCATGAATTTCTTCTTCAACTTGCTTGCTGACCATATCAAGTGTGTTATGTACTAATAGGGTGCAATTTGGATGACTAGCAGCTCGATGTGCTAAATGAAGAAATTTGCGACTCATATCTTTGTAGCGAAGCATATCATCTAATTTTGGATTTTCAACTATGTTTTGACCTTGGCTGTCCTATACTGTTCCACTGCGTGCTTCCCGTGTCCACCTCTTCAGTACATATTGTTTGGGAAGTGTTTTGATATTCATCAAATAAAGGACTCTTAGAGCATGGCCACAAAGTATTCCAATTCTATTGAACTGACCACAACCGCATGTACTGGTTTGCTTTGAAGGATCACCGATAACTCTGTACTCCTTCTAAAAAATAATATTTTCATCAAGACTACCAATTTCTACAAGATATTCATTTTTGCATTCTAATTCTATAGTGCATGCTACCATTGATTTCTCATACTCACCTTGAAAAGCTTCAAAAATAGTTGGTGTATACATCTTGCTAGCTTGGATTAACATGGGTGTCCTCATTTTGATTCTAGGTAATTTTTTCCTTGCATCAAATTCAGATTGCAGTTCATTCTTTCTTTTATATTCCACAACCCTTTCAAAATGCTTAAGAAATCGAATTATATCAAAATCAGATTTGAAATGTCGCTTTAGGTCACTATTCAAACTCTCGCTAAGTTGGGTACTTCTCATCCCTAATGTGAACACATCCTTCATGTAACATTCAGCCCATTTTTCTCTTAGCGTGTAAATACTATCAAGCCAAGTTTGTTTTCTCACCTTTGATCTCAAGACATTAAATGCATCTTCAAATGTTGCTTCATCTTCGTGCTCATACATATACGCACTAAAATATGAGAGAATACTTGGTTCTTTGTTATTATCTTCTTCTTCCTGTATGGGAGATGCATTTGATTCTTCATCATCTGTTCCAGCTAGATGCTTGACAGCATTCTGCATAATGTGAAAAGTGCATAAACCATGCTATGCTTCTAAAAATACTGCCTTAACTGCTTTTCCCATTGCATAATCTTGATCAGTATATATTGTTTTAGGTTGCTTGCCACTATGAGCTCTCAAGAAGGTCTCAAATAGCCACCTAAAAGATTGAAATGTCTCATCGTACATGAGAGCAGCACCAAAAACCACTGTTTGTCTGAAATGATTGAACCCAACAAATACGCCAAAAGGCCAACTCTCCTTGTTTGTACCAAAAGTAGTATCAAAACTGACAACATCACCAAAATATGCATAGTCAGTGAGCATTTTAGCATCAACCCAGAATATATTTGCAATCTATTCTTCCCGGTCCATCTGCAATGCATACTGAAATGATGGGTTCTCGACAATTTTTTCATGAAAATACATAAGCATGCTTCCAGCTTGACCATATGCCATCTCACGTTGTCGCTTGCCCCGTAAATAGTTCTTCTGGTCTTGAAGAGTGTAACTGAGATTAACCGAGCCACCAACTTGGATGCAAGCCAACTCATGAGCAGCTTTGGACCCACCAATTCCTGCGTCATCCGCTGTCTCAATTTCAAAACCTTGTAACTCTAAAATTTTTCTCTGGGACACCATCAAATGTGAGGTTTGCGGCAGCTGAAGGGTATGATTGTGTTCTAAAAACAGATCAGCCACTTTATAATTTCCCTTATTCTTGTCCATTATAAGTCCCATACGAACTTCACAGTTGGTTCTAGTTTCAGCTCTTGGACAGTTTGTTAGATGATCTCTTTTATCTACCTTTCTGCGACCCTCATTTGCACAAACATATCTGCAGGAACTAATCTTTCCATCTGACTTACTTTTATTTGTATACATTTTCCTCACTTCAAAGCCTTTCTGACCCCATAGCTGATCCAAAACATCCAAGCCTCATCTATAGTACTGAACTCCATGCCAACTTGAGGTAAAAGACTAGGAAGCACACCCTCTCTACAAGAAAACAAATAAAGATAATAACATGTATTAGGTGGTGAGCTGAACAACTGCAATATATCCCCAAATTAGTTGGACCACAAAAAAAAAATATAGCATTACACACCTTTTTTCTTTCATCTTAAATATGCAAAAAAAATCATTCAAGCAAGTTATTGTCCCTTTCAAACTTCCACATCAGACTCCTTGGGTCCATCAGTTCTAGCAAAATCCAAAATTGAAGAATAAAAACAATCAAATTAGAATAACCCTAGCTTAAGTACACTGTATATACAGCAAGAGGTTACGTGAGTGTAGAGATTTGTGGCACTTGCTAACCGATGGAAGAGCACCAGCACGAGCAGCAAATGGAGAGCACCAGCACGAGCAGTAGATGGAGAGCACCAGCACGAACAGCAGATGGAGAGCGCACGAGCAGCAGAATCCGATCGCCGCCGCACGCCCCTTCCACACTCGCGCCAAAAACGTGGTCCTGGTGGCAAAGCGTATTATACTCGCGCCAAAAAACAACGTGGAACTGGCCAGATAACCAAGAGAAGTACAAGATGGGTTTCTGTGGGCTGGTTGGAGGCCTGTTAGACAGCATCTCTAGAGCTGATGGTTGGATCAGGTAGGGATGGCCAACCGCAGAGATAAGTTCTTCTGTCCAACTGCAGAGGACCTTGTAGGTAGACAAAACTAACAACAATTCGAGTTTATATTAAAAAGTTATGAATTTTTTTTTGATATAAATTTTTTAGATCGCCTTGTTTTATCTAGATGAGACAAGTTTAGGACCCAGATGACACAACTGAACAAGTTTGAGGACATAAACGGGTGATTTACAGCTTTAGGGATTGAGATGACACAATGAAACAAGTTTGAAAACATAAACGATCGATTTGCTAGTTTAGGGACCAGGATGACACAACGATACAAGTTTAGGGACCAGTGATAAACTTTACTCTAGATGAAATGACAAACCAAGCCCCTCACAAGAATATTAGGTTAAAAATTAATAGAGTTTCAACGTTATTCTAAAGAGAATCTAACTAAAGCTAGGATTTTTAGAAATTACAAATATCATCTCCACTTTATCTTCTTGAACGCAAGGCTCAACAAAACAATGCCTACACCACATGACATATATCATATGAGGGCATATACTATGTTGATAAATAGTGGAAAATATGGATTTTTAAAGTCAACACATTTATGTACGAAATACTCCTTTTGTCCTATAATAAGTGTCCCTTTAGCCCCTCTAGCTAAAGAGCTTTTTATTTCGGGACTGGGGGAGTATCATTTAATCCTACTTTAAATGCATTTAAGATAAGGGGAGAGGTGAGTTGAAGTAGTGTACTCCCTCCGTATCGTTTTTAGATGACGTTTAGGACAGCGACACGGTCTCCAAAGTACAACTTTGACCACTTATTTTTTAAAAAATATTTGTTGTAAAGTGATATATGTATATTTTTATGAAAGTACTTTTCAAGACAAATTTATTTATATGGTTTTTACATCTCTAAACTCAATAATTTGAAATTTATTCATGATTTATATTTTCAATGTTTGACTCAAACTTTGTCCAAAACGTCTTCTAAAAGCGATACAGAGGGAGTATTAAACATAGAGGGCTTGTTTTGTATGCATTTAATTGCACCTGTTTGGGCGGCCGATGCTAGGCTGAGACAAAAAAAAAACGTAGCTACAAGATATCATCAGCTACAGCGATGGCAAAAAAGCCAACTAAATGACCTTGAGGATAATTGGAACGAGGGTACTGAAGTTTGGAGGCAGGAATGTATTTGTTTCTGTAGGAATGCGAGTTTTGGTGAGACGGAATAATACAACCTCTACCCGCGGGAGGATTGGCGCCCTCCTGCGGGGTAGGCTACTGTTGCTTTTTTTCTTTTCTTTTCTTTTTTTCTTTTCTTTTACTTTTTCTATTTTTCTATTTTTTTTTTAAGATTTTTGTAGGTATCTTTTTCTATTCAAAACCGGTGTGACGATAGTGCGTTCAATAATACAAACTCTAATTGTGGGACAACGCCCTCTTAATACTTGCGTGCGTTTTATACTTATATTATATAGTGACTGATATATTTAGAGATTGTTTAGTTCCAAATTAAAAAGTTTTAGGATGTCATATCAGGTGGTTAACACTAATTTAGAGTATTAAATACTATTAACAAAACTAATTACATAATATAAACCTACAACCGCGAGAGAATTGGCGACCTCCCAACGCTTGATGTATTGTAGCTTTTTTTTTTGCTTTTTTGCTTTCATTTTTTTCCTTTTCTTTTACGTTTCTTTTCTACTTTTTTCTTCTTCTTTTTTTCATGATTTTCGTTCTAAAAAATCGATGCGCGGTAGCGCGTTCAATAGATATAATAATATTCTTAACGAGGAGTTACTTTTTACCTCTTCATGCCTTAGTATACTATTTATTTTCATTTTTATTTTCTTTTATGGTTATTGTTTTTCTCTTTTTCTCTCATTTTAGCATAGGTTTCTTAAAAAACTTCCGTAAGGTTTTTTCCTTTCAAAAACCAACGTGTACGTAGAGCGCTCATAATAGTATCCCTGAACCACGAGTTTTATTTTTCTCTTTTCCTTTCATTTAGCACATATTTTTTTAACAAACTTCCGCATAGGTTTTTCTCTTTTCAAAAAAACGGTGTGACATCAGTGCACCCATAATAGTATCTCTCAACTATGAGTTTTTAGAGCTTTCACAGCTCCAGGGACTGTAAAGCTACTGTTCATTCCTCTTTTTCTATAGCGCTACTGTTCATTCCTCTTTTTGTCTTTTCCTCCTCCTTTAGGTTATTTTTCCCTTTCTTTTTATGTTCATTATTCTTTGTCTTTATTTGTATAATTAGTTTTATTAGTAGCCTATTTTTACTACTCTAAATTAGTGCCATAACATTTCGATGTTACACATGTTAAAATTTAGTCACCAAAAATAAACACCTCCTAAATAAAAATTATTTTATAATTAGATGCTTTTGATATTATCTGTTTATTAATTTATTCTTTGTCTGCGCAGCGAAGCGCACACTATCAACTAGTTGTGTTTAAAGATGGATGTATGCTCACCATTCATTATGACTTGCCATATAGGCTTTGTTTGCTTGGACTTATTATCAACCATACTTAAGTTTGTTCTCTCACAGAACACTACTGAAATAGTTAAAATCAACCGTGAATAAGGGCATATTTGGTTATCCCCCTCAAAATTTAGTCACTAAAATTAATCCATAAAATACCCAACACCCCACTAAAGTTTAGAGATCATTAAAGTTTAGAGACCTTTAATTATAAAAGGGTAGATAAAAGTGACTAAACTTTAGTGGTCTTTATTCACTATAACCAAACAAGGGTCACTAAACTCTAAGGATCACTAAACTATAGGGCAACTACATTGGTCTTGTCTCGTAGGTTGTCTTATGTAGTGCCACTAAATTTTAAGACGATTTAGTAGACGATATTGTGACGGAACGACCCTAATCCCATGGCCCACGTGTCCCTGTCAACCTCTGACAGCCGAACCCATGTTCCATGTGATTAAGACCTGTTCGCCACCGGGCTACATCAGTGCCCAATGTCCGCAGGATCATCTCACAATTCGGTTACAGCATTGCATACTTTTACAAATAACATCGGAATAATGAGCGGAAGACTTAAATAACATTAGTTTTACAAAACAGGGTTCCAAATAGAAATTAAGGTGCAGTTATTACAAACCAAGTTCTGATAATAGAAATAGACATAGGCAACATAGTGGAGAACAGCAAAGATACTTATAATCACCCAGCCCGAGGGTGTACAACTATTCTTCGGCCTCATCGGCCTCTTCCTGGACGATGGTCACGCAGCAGGGTGCAAGACACATCGGGGACTCTGTCATACCTGCAGCATGGGTAACAAACCCTGAGTACTGGGGTACTCAACAAGACTTACCCGACTAAAGAAAAAGGGAGAAGACTCAGGAATGAGAGGCTTAGGGTAGTCAAGGTAAGGCTTAAGCAAGATCAAGTATTTTTGCAGAAAAGCATTTTTTTGTAAACCTTATTTTATTTTGAAAGATTCAGTATTCCTCAATTCTTCATCATTCATGATTCATTTTACATTTCAAAACATTCCTAGTTGAGAACCACTCTCCGTTGACAGTCAGTGGACCAAGTCTCCATAACCGAGGAGCAACGTTAATCCGGATAAATAATACTCAGCTGAGGATCCCTATCCACACTGCATATGTAGCACCCAAGCTTGCATATGCCAACTCGTCTACCACGATTCCTCCAAGATTGGGCCCGGTCCTACGCCACCCGGAAGTACAGTACACCACTCCTATCCAGGTACGACGACCACGTGGGTACATGCTACTTCCGCCATCTCTCCACTCCCAGTGCGCGGTTGTCGGTCCAATAAAGGATTCCTCGGAGCCAGAGCTTTCCGTAGTATGTGAATAGTTACAAGTCTTGACCAACAGGCCCCCATACGGATGGTCCCTAATTTTTCCAGCCAGAACTATACCTTGGTTATATCTCACCCAAGCGTAATAGTCCTGTCAGTTTTTCAACCCTGTCCCGGTCGGTGTCAACTGTTGAGTCCCAGACTACAACATGACGGCACCGTACGCGCGGACAACCTCTTCTCGACAATGACCACATGCTAGCTAGGCAAGCAGTCATCGAACGGGAAGTAAAGCCAAATTCCCATAAAGATTCTTAAGTGATCACACTTTTGAAAATGACATTTTATTGCAAGTCTAATTCAATAAGCATTGCTAAGCATTTTGCAAATACTTTTGAAAAACAGGTATCGGGTGTATCAGTGGTCAAGGTGGATAGTGCATCAATTAGGATAGCACACAACTCCTATAACCTAATGCAATAATTTAACTCAAAAGCATTTAAGGAAATCATTTTATAAATTCAAGGAAAGGGGTTAAATGCACCGGGGCTTGCCTTGAAGAGCAAAGACAGCAGGCTCGAAGGCGGCGGGGCGGTTGTCGGAGTTCGGGGTAGCCTCAGGGACAGGTTCGTCGGCGGCTGCCTCGATCTTGACTCCTTCTTCGATGACTATACGAATGCAATGATGCATGCACATGAGTATGCTAGTATGAACAATGCAAAAACAGGGCATACAACATGAACCCTAATCACTCTTTCTATTTTCCTTAATTATTTAAAAAGGTCATTTTATGAAGTTGCTCCAAAAATTACCAAATTAATCACATAAGTTCATTATAGTGTAGGTAGATGGCAAAACAAATTTCATAATTTTTGGAGGTCATTAAGGTGCTCAAATAAAATCAGACATTAATTAACAAAGGCTCTATTTAACAATTAAAGATAAATGCTCAAAAAAAATCAACTTGTTCCAAAAGACTTCAAAATTTCACCAGAGGCTAAACATGGCATAGGAAGCTCACAAAAATTTATCTCATGATTTTTTTTTGGAGTTATAAATAATTTTCTAAAAATCCAAAACTATCCATTTATTAATTAAAAGAGGGATTTTACATTTTCAAATTCTTGCAGAAAAGTCAAGTTTTATATTTTTATAAAATACTACACAGTGCATGGAACATACCATAATTTTATCAGAATTTAAGGAACAACAGATTAATTCACACAAAAAAGAGAAAACAGAGCACTATTCACATCTCTCAGAAAAAGAAAAGAGCACTGTGCTCCTTCTATGCAGGGCTCGGGCGAATCGCGCGGGCTCGGGCGAATCGCGCGGGGCTCGGTCGAGACGGGCTCGGTCGAGACGGAAGCGACTGCTTCGTCCGAGGCCTGGCCCGGAGGCTCGGGCGAAGCGGAGAGCATGCGCTCGCCGAGGCTTGGCTCGGGCGAAGCGGACTCGGGCGAGACGGAAGGCTCGGGCGAGACGGAAAGCAGGCGTCCGTCCGAGGCCTGACTGGGAGGCTCGGGCGAAACGGAGTGGAAGCAGAGACCGGAGGCTTCGGGTGCTTACCACGGGTCGGAGGCAGGGCTCGAGGGTGTGGCTCGGCACGTGCTCGAGGGTGAGGCTCGGGGAAGGAGGCTCGACACGTGCTCGAGGGTGAGGCTCGACACGTGCTCGAGGGTGAGGCTCGGGGAAGGAGGCTCGACACGTGCTCGAGGGTGAGGCTCGAGGGTGAGGCTCGACACGTGCTCGAGGGTGAGGCTCGGGGAAGGAGACGGCCGCGGCGGCACTCCGGCGATCCGGCGATCCTGCGCAACACACGAGCCCGCAAGGGCCTGGTTAGAGTCGCGCGGAGCCAAGGAAGCTGACACAGGGGTCAGGAGAAGATGATCGTGGCCGGAGAGGGAGTATTTGACGAACCCGAGTTCACCGGGTTTCCGCCGGAGATGGGAACGGCGAGCTACGCCGGGCGATAGGAGGCGGGGGAGGTGAAATTGAGGGGTGGGAAAGCTTCACGAGCTCAAGGCGGAGCTTTCGGGCTAGGTGGTTGAGCGGCGGGAGCTCTGGACTGGTCTGGCCACGGTGGCGGAGAGGATGAGAAGCTCGGGGCTCCGGCGGGCTTATATAGCCGCGGCCAGAGGCCGGTAGAGAGCACGGGGTGGGGTGGATAAGCTCGGCGAGAGCGTGCGCACTCGATTGCGCTCTGGCGGGAAGGACAGGCGTGCGTGCAGGGCCTGGGCGAAGGCTCGCCGGCGATGGCCACGCGGCGGCGACGCCCTGGGCACTGTAGGGGACGGGTGTGGAGGTCAGCGCGTGCGCGTGCGGGGGCGGAATGATGGCGCGGACGCAGGCGGCTGGTCGGGGACAGACGAGCGGCTGCCAAACGCGTGGCGCGCGCAGCGCCGGAGGCTCGGCCACGGCCGGGGCCCTCCCCCTACGCGAGGAAGATGAACAGGGCTATGCCCTAGGGTTTGACTTTTTTGGCTGGTATCTGTATTTTGCAAATTACTTCCAAAATTTGAACTGGGAAACAAAAACTCAAAACATCAAAGTTGTTCAGAAAAAGGAGCTCTACAACTTTGTCAAAAATAGTATTTTCAAATTCCAAACAGTTTTTGAATTAAATACAAAATCAGAAAAGGGGACACTTTTAGGATTTGAATAAATTCAAAATTACTTTTGATTTTACACTGAAAGTTGGAAATCTGTAAATATGAAAGTTGTTCCTTTTATCAAAACCTACAACTTTGCTAATATACCCTTTTTCTGAAACTCAATAGTTTTTGAATAAATTTTGAAAACTGAAAAGGGGACAAAAAACTAGAATCTGAATGAATTTGGATTTACTCCAAACTTTGTACAGAAACTTGAAAATTTGTAAATACCAAAGTTGTTTCTCTTGACCAGATCTACAACTTTGCTTTTTGGACCAACCTCAAATTTTGAATAATTTTTGAATTACAAAAAGAGGGAAAAATCCAGGGTTTGGAAATCAGGGTTTTGCAAAGGGATTTGAAATCTGATTTTGGTTTTTGAACTTTGGCCAACACAACAAAACTTCAAGACATCCAACTGAACAAGAATTACACAAAGCTAGGCACAGAGGTGAAATTACCATTTTGCCCTTATAGGAAGATTTGGGCTTTTAGGGTTTTTGAAAAAAAGATTGCTACACAAGTACTAAGCAAACATAAATGCAAGGCAAGGATGATTAATGACTAATGATGATGACATGTCAGGTTAATTACTTATTAAACACCAGAGGTGTTACAGATATGTACAATGGTTTGTTTTTTAAGTTGTCTCATAGCAACTCATGATTTCTTTAATTTATGGATAAAATAAAAATAAATTGTGAGTTGCATGACAACATAGATGGCCATTGGGCCGGCCCGGGCTAGGCACGGCCCACGCCGTGCCGGGCCGGCATGGCCCGTGGGCCTCCCGTGCCGTGCCTTAGTGGCCCACGGGCCTGACCGCCGGCCCAGGCACGGGCCCACGAGCCAACTTTCGTGCCGTGCCGGCCCGAGAGGCACGACCAAATCCACCTAGTCGGGCCAGCCCGAGGCCCACAGAGAGAAAGGAAAGGGAAGAGCAAGAGGATGAGGCAGCCATTGAAGCTCGGGGCGGAGCTTGGCAGGCAGCGCCGGAGGAAGAAAACGAGGCCCGACCGCCACGGATCCGGCCACCGGCGCCGCCCTTGAGGCAGATCTGGCCACCAGCGCGAAGGACATGGCGGCGTGCAGCGCCTCGTCGCGGCGCAGCAAGCGGAGGAGAGGATTCGGCGTCCCGCTCGAGTGGCCATGTCCCTTCGCGCGTCGCGCAATCGCGCGAGGGAAGGGAAGAGGGGAGGATGAGGCCCCTCGCGGCCCTCGCGGGCAGAGAGCGCGGAGGGAGAGGCCCCTCGCCTAGGCCAAGAGCGCGGAGGGAGAGGCCCCTCGCCTAGGCCGAGAGCGCAGAGGGAGAGGCCCCGTCGGTGCTCGGCGCGGAGGAAGAGGCCCCGAGGAAGAGGCCATGTCGGTGCTCGCACAGGAGGGCGGGGGCGCTCGACTCGGCCGACGCGAGGGAAGGGGAAGAGGATGGGGGCGTGGCCGCGAGCGGGGACGCGAACGCGCTCGACACAGGAAAGAGGAAGAGTTGGGGCGGCGACGTCCTGTCTCGGGAGGACGGGAGGGAAAGATGAAGGGTTGGGGGTGGGGGCATCCTGTCTCGGGATGACGGGAGGTGGGATTGAGGGGTGAGTGGATGAGTTAGGTTTGAGTTAGCAGGCCGGGCCACCACCGGGCCTTCTGTTGAAGTCGGGCCGTGCCCGTGCCAGCCCACGGGCCTGATGGGAGGCCCAAGCACGGCCCGTGGTTGCGGGCCGGGCCAGCCCGGGCCCGACGTCCTTCGGGTCGTGCCGTGCTCGTGTCGTGCTTTTTTCTCGTGCTTCGTGTCGTGCCTTCGTGCTTCGGGCTGCATGGACATCTATACATGACAACAACAACTCATACAATGGTAGAATAGTTGTCTCATAGTCCTAAATTTTAGCTCATAAGGTGGTTGTTTCGTGAAACAACGACCTCTTCCTCTTTCGCTTCTCTCTTTCCTCCACATCAGCAAAAATCCTACATGGCACTGCATGAGACGATGTATAAGATAACTGACGTGTAGCAATGTAGTTGACCTTAGAGGTCAATAAAGTTTATAGGGGAAAACCAAATAGACCCAAGCGAATAGAGCTATAATTTTCTACCCAAAAGTCTTCACACCAAACAGAAGATATAAATTACTTTTTTAGGGTCAGTTTGGTAGAGCTCCATCTGATTCTGATTCTCTATAGAAGTTGATTCTCTGAGAAAAGTGATTCTATGGCTGAAAGTGATTCTCTTTGATTCTTTAGCATAAACTCTTAAAATCAGCTTGGAGAATCACTTCACAGAATCAGGGGAAGCTACTTTTTTCAGCTCCCAACCTCTTAGTTCATTTTAGAGAATCACTTCACAAAATCAGCACAGAATCACTTCTCTCTGAAAAACCGTTTGGCAGAGCTCCTGCTGGATTCAGCAGAGAATCAGCTCTGGGAGCTCTGTCAAATGGGGCCTTAAACTTTCCTTCTTATTTCTCTTCACGAACTAAACACAGTATTGCCACTAAAATTCAAATTCTCACCTTATTTACTAGGAGTACTAGTAATTCCAAGAGGAACCGTGGAATTTTGTGTGGACGCGAAGCCAAATACTCCTAGACGCCGTTTCGTTGGAACCTCAAGGCATTTTCTAGGGCCTTGTTTAGATGTAACCGGTGAGTTTTTTTTAAAACTATAGCACTTTCGTTTGTATTTGATAAATATTATCTAATCATGTGCTAAATAGGCTCAAAAGATTTACACCTAATATGTGTAATTAGTTATTTATTTTATCAATATTTAATATTTAATACATGTGTCTAAATTTGATATGATGGTGATATGATACAGAGAGTGAAAAAAAGTTGATAGTTTGAAGGTATCAAATATTTGGAATTTGCACTGTAGTACTTTCGTTGTTATTTGACAAACTTTATCCGAACATGGACCAACTAGGCTCAAAAGATTCGTGTTGACATATAGATACTAAAAGTACAATCAGTTATTTTTTTTACCTATATTTGTTGCTCTATGCATGTAGCTAAAGATTGATGTGACGAGAAATCTAGAAATATGTTGAAGAAGTTGCGAAAACTAAACAAGGCCTAAAGACGCCTAGGAGTACTTTGGAACCTCCAAGGCGTCAAAGCGAAATGCCTCGTCCTGTCCACTCCCATCCCGACCCATCATCATCATGTCATGTGGCAGCATGGGCAGGTAACGCCGCCGCCGCCTCAGCTGAATCCTCCTCCCTCGTAGATTCCCTAATCCCCGCCCCCCAATCCCAACCCGACACCCACGCCCACGGCGGGCGGAATCCCATTCCGATTCCTCCCTCCGGCGCCTCCCCTCTCGCCGCCGTTGGGGCCGGCGGGCTAGGGTTCGCGTCACCGCCGGCCACCTCCGGCGCGGCGGCACCAACCCCCGCGCCGCGTCCCGGGCCCGGATGATATGCTGCTGAGCTGCAGGTCCCTCTCCACCTGGGTGCGCCGCCTCGTCGCTTGGATGGGGTGCGTCGTGCGTGCGCCCCGCCGCCCTGCCCTCCCCTCCCATCCCATCCTCTCGTGATGCTGATGCTTCGGTACACGTCACAGTGCAGTGGCCGCCGCGAGGCTCGTGCGCGATGCGATAGCGAGGTTCTAGGCTTTTGTTCTTCTGTTCAGGGCACATATATGCTTCAGATCGTTGAGCTCGTGCTGTTCTCGATATTTCAGACTGCCTATAGTGATTCTGATTGGTAGGCTGGTTTGGTTTATCCATTTCTCACTTTTCCTGTTTAATCCATTTGATTCCGTCGCGTTAGGTGTAGTATCTTACTGCTGTTTAATCTGCCTAGTCTGTTTCCGGTATAAAAGAGAGGCATTTTAGTCTGACTTTGGTACTAGGCCTCTGTATGGAAATATTCAGTCTCTCGCTGCTGAGCTCACGGAGTGATAGTTGCTTGGTAGTTTACTGTGACGATTTATGGGGTCACAACTCACAAATGGTCATAACTTGGCTTTTTCCTCTTTTGAAATACTACAAGATAAGAGTACATCGTAAGCTTATATGGGCTCTTGAATACTGGTGCTAATCAATCACTCGCCGATCCTGGTTTGCTACAGAGCAGAGGTTGCTTTGGATGCTGTGCTAAGCCAACTCCAATAACAGCAGTAGACGAGCCTTCCAAACGGTTGAGGATCCAGGGGCGCTCGGTAAGGAAGGCTAGCCTGTCGGAGGACTTTTGGAGCACGAGTGCTCATGAGATGGAGAACAGCGGGATCCAATCACAGCGGAGCATGTCTTCGATCAGCACGGTGGCTCAGTCCAGCGATCAGCATGCAGCGGGAAGTAGCAGCAACCCGAATGAATTTGTGAATCAAGGTGAATCCATCCATTTCATTTCCGCTTTGCCTTGTTGATCCATCCTGTTAGTGTCATATACTGTCAAATAGTTCAAGTCTCTAACTGATTATTGGAGCTCCATCGTCCATGGTAATGGAAACCGAGTTTGAATGTCCAATGTTTGGTTGAGGTTCTAACTTCTCAGTAAAATCTACAAACTATGACTGAAAAAAGTATTTACTTTATGTTCTAATCCTTATCAGTCTCAAAGTCGACATTGGATGATTGATGATTCTGCATATGAATATGTGGAAAGCCAATGGCGTAAACCAGCAAAAGCCTCTATCTTGTTGAAGTACACTTCTCTGTTCTAGATAGCTTAATGTTCAATTCCTAATCAGTTTCAAATTTGGCATGAGATGATTCTCAGATTCTGCAAATGCATTTGTGGGAATATGTTTATGTAAATCATGAAAAACATCTATGGTGTCAGCATTATATACTTACAATATACTTCATTCATAGACGGCTTACTGACTAATTTCACAACTACAATGATCGGGCAAGATTCCTTAAAATATTGATGACTAAACTACTTTGTGGCATTTTCTTTCCCAAAAGAAGAAAAAGAGGGAAACCCTACTTTGTAGCATGCCCTGTCGTTACTAAAAAGTGAATGTTTTCCATTTGTATTAGTTCTTTACTGATCTTTTTTGAATTTTCATACTGCCTATTTTTCAGGTCTTATGCTCTGGAATCAGACCAGACAACAGTGGGTTGGAAGCAAAAAACGCCACTCTAGGTCTCAACAGCCCCGAGAACCAAAATTAAGGTGAATATCTTGTGATTTTCTTCTATGACACCTTAACGAGTGGGCTTCCTTGAGTTTTTCCTATTGTGAACCAAAATAACATTATATTAATTGATATTTCTTAGCTTGTAAGAAAAATTGTCACGGTGCTTGCTTCAGTGAAGTAGCTGCATCAGTGTTCCAAAAACATATTAGATTCCCTCCATAATATGCATTTTTCTTTTAATGGTGTACAGTTGGAACACAACGTATGAGAGTCTGCTAGGAAGCAGTAAGCCATTCTCCCAACCGATACCTCTTGGTGTAAGATCCCATGCTTTATTACTTGTCTTGTTTGCCTCAAAACTTTCTTAAGCTGAACTTATACTCGCAGGAAATGGTAGATTTGCTTGTGGACACTTGGGAGCAAGAAGGCCTTTATGATTAGGTCTGTGGAGTTCTTTGTTTGACTCAGATTAATCGCTTAAATGTATTTGGAACTTTAGATGTGCAGAAGCTCTAGGTTCTTGGAAGCGTTACATTTCCTGAGAACCAATGGTGTACCCTGAATATATCATGAAACATGGCAGCATCCTTATGTTAAGCAATTGTAATATATTAGTCTCGTCAAGCTTATGAGAACATTAGATGATATTGTACCTGGTGTTTTTATATGAAAACTTGATTTGGGTGATCTAGGCAACTGGATTAAAACAAGAAAATGGCATGATTCAATCTGCAATGAGAAGTGAAAATGAGAAACAAAAGAAATGTGAAGTTATTGCCCACTTTGTGGGGCAAATGCGGGTTACGGCCATTCTGGTTGATGAAAACAGGTTGACGCGCCTTCTTTTTATTTTCGATGATTTTTTTTTTTGCTAAATAGTTCAGATTCAAGCGGAACAAAACAACGTATACTCTCTCCGTTCAACAAAACATGCAACAATAGGTTACATGCCAGTAAAAGTAGTTTCAATTTGATGCAATAATAGGTTACGTGTTAGTAAAAAAATTTTACGTTTGACTAAATTTTCATTAAATATTGTTCAGATTTATGATTCCAAATTAATTTATTAAAAAATATATTTCATAGTGAATCTAAAGATATTTATTTGACACCATAAATAATTAATAATTAAATATTAATATATTTTTATTTATAATTAATCAAACTTGAGGTGCTAAAACATGACACTGTGCTACAATTGTATGATTTTCTGAATGGAGGAAGTAAATTTTAAAGATGATCCTGGTACAACTCAGGATCTTATGGTACTGATAACTAAGATGGCAAAGTTATAAAAAATTAGGGCAAGGTTTAGGTCTTGTTTGACTACACACAAATACACTTTAATCTATATGTTTTAAGAGAAATTGAGGTATAATTTAGTTTAAGTTACACACTAATTCACTTCAAACTATGTGGATTGAGGTGTATTTGTATGCAGCCAGAGCTTGTTTGGATGTACATGTACTCCCTCCATATCGTTTTTAGATGATGTTTTGGACAAGATTTGAGTCAAACATTAGGAATATAAATCATGAATAACTTTTAAATTATTGAGTTTAGATATATAAAAATCATATAAATAAATTTGTCTTGAAAAGTACTCTCATAAAAATATACATATACCATTTTACAACAAATATTTAAAAAAAAACAAGTGGTCAAAGTTGCAGGTTGGAGACCGTGTCACTATCCTAAACGTCATCTAAATGCGATACAAATGCGTTACGGAGGGAGTATTTAGCTAAATCCACATGTATTGGAGTGTATTTGAACTAAGTTTCACTCCAATCCATATGGTTTAAGATAGATACATGCGCATCCAAACAAGGCCTTAGATGAATATTTATACATGAGTTTTGTGGCTGTAAACATTTCGTTCGCTCGGATATGGGGGTGATGCCACTACGTTAGTTGAATCCACAGCACACAGAACTGTAGCAATTAAAGAGCAGGTAAGATACGGCTGGTGAGGCACTGATTCCAATAAATCCAATCGCATCAAAGGGTACCAAGTTTAGATGGTCTCAGCACGTCAATATAACTACAAAGGTCAACTCACGACCTTCAAACAAAATGGTAGGATAACAAGAATATCTGGCTGCTGCTCACGGATCTGTCTAATCATGGCTGCTGCTCACGGATCTGGGAAGTCAACCTTGTGACAAGGATCACACCATTGGCCTCCATCCATCAATGGCTTAGGTTCCTGCTAGTAGAGATGTGACTGGTCCTTCAAATAATCATTTAAGAAACTTCCTGGTAGTGGTGTATCATTTAAGAAACTTGCTTCGGGGAGTGTATCATTCAAGAAACTTGCTCCTAGTGGTGTATTAGGGATCCCAGTATCAGAAAAACTGGCAACTGGATAACACTGGCCAAGATTGAAAACAGCATCTGAACCTATAAACAGAAAAAGTAAGCCTTGCATAACAAATTCAAGATATTGTGATGATAGCATTTAAGCACACTTTTATACCTGAAGATAAGTTTGAAGCTTGAATTTTAGTAATTGAACAGCCCTCATGTTCAGAGTTACCAAAGACTGAAGAAGAATGCATCATAGGGTATACCATTGGAGTGGGTATTTCAAAAGATCTTCCAGACTTTGTGGGGTCATCAAATATATCACTGTTGTGAACGCTTGCACCCAGCAGACCAGTGGTTTGTGACGAGATGGAATCTGGAGATTGAATGATCTGTTGTTTAGAAGCCGAAGGACATTGAAGCAACCAATCATTACTTAGGGTATAGCTGGAACATTGGATTGAAGGCAGCTGACTGGCAATGGCACTACCAAGAGGCACTGACTGAGTCTTTGTCAATATATAGTTCAAATCAGTCTCATCATGAATTTGCATACTACCAGTAGATGCATGGCGTTTCAAAGGTTTTGTTGGAACCACTGGATCCTTATCGTAGTCAAAGTGCTGAAATGTCATTACCTCATCTATTAGATCATGCATCTCAACAACCTTTTCTTTTGAGTATTCATTTAAGCGTTTCTTGCCATGTAACTCTCCAGGAGTTTCACAGTTCATGTCTTGATGTGGATGTGTAACTAGAGAAAGCATATATTCTGGATAGACAGGCAAACCTTGTCTCTGATTCCTCTTCAATCTGGTATTCCAATAGTTTTTAATTTCATTATCTGTGCGACCAGGTAACTGAAATAAACACAATACATTAGTGTCAAAAACGCCAAATTGAATTAGTAAAATGATTTTCAAATTTAAAGAACATTTGATGTGAGTGAAGATTAAAAAAAGATTTTAACAATAAATACCTTCAAAAGACAAACGATAGAAACAACACAAATGAAATCAAAACAGTCAAAAGTAGCATCAAAATACAGCATCTACTACCCATAACTAGCCATGAAATAGTTGCATAAAGTGACTATTGTCCATTTTTAGCTACAAAATTCAATATCTACTACCATACATGCAACATCAACAGTTCCCCATCCATATACACAACTAATGCATATTAGGGTAGCTTCAGTGGTGGAGTGGTCCATCAATTCCACATGAGCCGAACAGTACATGACCACCCTTGAAGTGTTAAAAGATATGATAATTACACATGCTCTCAAGCATATGGGAATATCAGAGTACTGAGTGACCAGGATAGCGCAGACAATGACTACAGAGCAGATGTTGCTAAAATGTGAATGAAAATACATACGAATTGATCAAGCCATCTAGGAGCAGCAGAAAAGCAACAGACAAAACATGATAGCCTCTTATTCCAAAGCAAGTTGGGTTAGGCTAGAGATGGAACCCAACATTAGCTACCAGAAAAAAAGTTCTCGATGCACTTACTAATCCTGTCCACCTGTAAAATGCAGCCTCAAAAGTTGAAACCGCTTCTACATATATTGTTCGGTAGTCTCTGGATTCAAATTTCATATATCTAAATTTTTGCCAGTTTAACTATATCAATGACAACATTTTAACACATTGCTTACGGGCTTAACTTTCATAATATTTTGGCGCTCTATAGTACCCAAATGCAGCTAATGTAATAAGGCAACAGAGAAATTGTTTCTTTGCTAAAATAGAGAATAAGATGACCATTATCTAATTTCATTTCGTTTAATAAAAGGATTCCATTCTCACGAGTCACAACCACAATAACAAAAAATGTTTGTGCCAGTTGCAATATAGAGAATTACTCTGTGTATACCTTAGTACATAGAAAAAAACTATGTATCTAGAAAAACCAAAACATCCTATAATTTGCAACAGAGGGAGTAACACTTAAGTTCACTGTCTCTTTAAAAAATAATGAAGTTAGTTATAAAAAAAATTTAAGTTCACCAATCAGAAAATTATTACTTCCCTTCGAGGCTACAACCAAGGCCTTAATGATGTTACCTTTCTATAATTCATTGATAAATCTGTAATACAAACATAATAAGTGATCTTTTGAGCACAAGCACATTGAAACAAATGGAACAAATAGTTTGCCTTGAGCATGCAAAAGGAGAGAAGCATAAATGCCCTACTACAAGCATGTATGTTGTCTTATGAATATGTGCATGTGGCAAATACATGCAATATTTGGTGAAATCAACATAATTCTCTGAATTCGTAAAGCTGATCACAATCCCACTCCACCAAAGCATGTCATTCCGACCTTACTCTGAACTAATCTAATGTTACGACGAGACAACACAACCAACGCAGAAAGGGAAGCAAGAAACTGCAGAAGAACAGCTAGCACAGCACTCACATGCGCGGCCATCTTGGCCCACTTGTTGCCCCACATGATGTGGAACCTGATGATCTTCTCGACCTCCTCAGCGTCGAAGGGCCCCTTCTTGAGATCGGGCCTGAGGTGGTTGGCCCAGCGGAGGCGGCAGCTCTTGCCGCAGCGGTTGAGCCCGGCGTTGCGCTGCAACTTGTTCCAGTTCCCCTCGCCGTGTGCCTCGACGTAGTCCTTGAGACGCTTATCCTCGTCGGGCGTCCAGGGTCCCTTCTTCAGCTGGGGCGCGCCGCTGGGGTTTGCGTAGTCCCCGTCGCTGTCGGTCTCGTCGTCTTCATCGTCGCCGTCCCCATCGTCGGGCGAGACGTACCCCGCCTCGGCCTCATCGTCCAGCCCAGGGTTCTCCCCAACCAGCGCAGGGTTCTCGTGCACCTTCGCCACCTCCTCCTCCTTCACCACCGTCATTTTTTCAACTTTGAAGGCAACTGGGTTGTCCTCCGAAAGCAAGCTGGAGCTCCTTTGATCTACTGCAAGGAATTGAGCGAACACATTAGTAAATTAAGCGAACCGATCTGCAGCAATCGCACGCACAACGCAATCTGCAGCAATTGCCCACCCGACCAATCCGATCTAATCCAACCAAATAAAATCTAGCGCTAATCTGAACAGGGGGAGTGAGGGTGTCTGATGATCTAATCCGATCAAATAAAACTAGTATACTGATCTGAACAGGGAGGGAGTGGGAGTCCTGGTCCGCGCTAGCCTAGAACAGTACCATGTATAGGAGGCGGTCGTCGTTGCAGAAGATCAAACTCCGGTGGGAAGTGGAGGCCGTGGCGGGGAGGGGAGGCCCGTGGCGGAGGCGTAGAGGGTAAGAAGCGACAGAGAATGGCTTGGAGAGACTACGGCGGCCGCGGGGTCGGGGAGGGGTGGACTGCTCCCTTCTGTTAGTCCAACGCAGTCCAACGCAGGCCGCGCTGTGCACGGGCCGGGCCGCTCGTTGTTCACCGACGGGCCGCGTCTTGTGTCGTCAATGTGCTGCCGAGTGAACTAAGCAAGGGTGCTTAATTGGGCTAGCTTTGCTCGGCCCTTGTACTTCTTCTAACGCAGTCCAGTATTCGGAATTTGGACCCGCGGCCGTTCGGCCGTTTGGCGCGCCAATCTTGCGTCCCACAGTGCATCTTTTGCCTCTTAGACTACCAGCACCGGATACTTTAAACCGTCCGGGAAACTGGATAGCTGATCCTTTTACAAGAAATAAAGCTGCAGCGCCATACGCCATGTAAAACGCTATGTAACGGGGCCCGATAAATGTAGTGTGGTTCGTTCATACGCTAAAGCAGGGCAGGTCCACCACACGCACGAGGAGCAGGCACTGCCCGCGCATGCACGTGCATGCGGGAGGGGTCCGTGACGGGGCCCACTGCCACTATTAACTAAAAAATGTTATATGTTACAAACCAAAAACTCAAATTAAATTCTGATTGCACCATTAAATTCGTTACAATTAATTCTTCAAAATCAGATCTCTCATGAATATATTTAGATAAAATGACAAGTAGGCCCACAGTGGATAGAGAATGATATAGAGGATGGATGGATGCGGGAGAAATAATAGAGGATAAAAATAGAGGAATGTGAGTGCGGATAGTCTTAGAGCGAGAAAATATTTATATTTTTAATTTATACGGAGTACTGTATAAGAATAGAAATTTTAGTAAAAAATTATTCTCGCTATTCTAGATTTCTCGTTATCTAAATATAGAGAGCAATGATGTATTGATGCTTCTCTGGAGTATGTACAAGATATAAAAAAGCTATTATGGTGTACAAATATATAAAAATGATTTATACTTAAATGACTCTCTAAATAATGATTTAAAGATTAGAAAGACTATATAGATGCTCTCTTCACAAGGAGCTGGATCCGCTTGTGTAACAAGGAGTCGAAAGCTTAGAGAAAAGATATTCTTCTAATTTGTCCTAATAGAGATAATACAGATTATTATTATACAACTATATCACTAAAAAGTCTAAAACCGTTCAAAATAGCTTGAGATTTGAGAGTGCCACCCGTGCGGAGGGAGACCTTCATCCGTACGTGTGAGCCTGGTTCAGGCGTAAAGCTCTTGGCCTTTATAAGGTGTTTGGTTCGTGAAGTCAGTCCATACTTTATAAGGTGATACATTATTAATTTATATTTTAAATTTTGGTAGAATCAACTTATTTCTCATATATATATACTAATTATTAACGTATGAGAAATGAGGTGGTGATACATCAATCCATTTCACTAACCAAATAGAAAAAATAAAAATAACTTATTCCTCAAACGAAACACGCCCTTAGAGTCTCAAGCCCTGATGATGGCCCAAATTGAGCCCAAAAGTTGGCTCCTTTGTGGGCCACACGAACTAAAAACGCCTCAGCTCTCAGTGTGTATAACTTGGACATGGTCATCAAATGGTTCACCGGTTTAACTTTTACTTACTATAAAAAGAAAGATAAAAAAATGGTCTGTGTATACACATGCTTTCATCAGCTCACCGGGACAACAACCCAATTGGTCATATGGTCCAATAAGATAGATGGAGGTTGAACAATTTGTCTGCCTTTCCGGGACAACTTGCAAGATGAGCTGATGAGCTTGAGGAACACCTATGAGGAACATATATATGTATAAATAAAATTCATGGTTCAGTAGTGGATCTATCAGGTGGCATGTTGGAGTAAGAAAAATACTTTTCTATGCAACGGCAGCCCCATGGATTGAGCTCTTTGTCGAACCCATGGATTCAGCTCTGGTCCATGAAAGAAAACACAGGGACATACAGATAAATAAATACAGATGAAGAACAAGCGGACGCATCACGCATGGTTAGTAGTAGGAAGAATCTCCCTCCGTATAGGAAATAAAAGTCGTTTTTAAAAAATATTTGTATCAAATATTGGGAATATAAATCATGAATAACTTTTAAATTATTGAGTTTAGAGATGTAAAAATCATATAAATAAATTTGTCTTGAAAAGTACTTTCATAAAAATATACATATACCACTTTACAATAAATGTCACGTGGATGGCTGTCCTAAACAACTTGTATTTGTGATACGGAGGGAATATGTCATTTGCATGTTGTGCCTATATTATACTCATACTCGATCAGTATGTGTTTGTACATGGAGCTTGCACTGACTGCAGGTATCTCTTTATTTGATTGGATTGGATGATTGATTTGAGCAAATTCAGATTATTATGATTATGATGCATGCACCAGTTTCCAGGGGAATGAATGCATCTGTAGTGTCACTTAGCTTGTGCTTTTGCAATTTGGTTACGTTCATCCGCTACTCCTCTTTCTTTCCCGCCGGCGGGACCGGCCGTGCAAGTTGCGCGGAACGAAGGGAATAGAAGAGCGCGGAGCCGGAGCGGCATGGGCCAAGACCCAAGATGGCATGGATTGGCTGCCGACGGCAGGCTCAACTGGCAGCATACTGGAACTGGATGCATGCATCGTCCATCGTGCTCGTGCATGTGTGCGTGGGCCGAGGGAGTGTAGCACCTACTCCCTCCATCGCAATAAGAGTGTTGTCTGATAAATGTGTTTGTGAGGGAGACACGGTTTTCCAACGACACTTTCAATGGGACGGAGGAAGTACAAAAGAGTGTATATAAAGAAATATAATTCTGGAACAAGATGGTACGGCAAATATATTTTGATCTATATGAGGAAATCTGCTAAGAGTATAAATAATGCAAAGAGACGTAAAAGTAGTGGGAATAATTCTGGTACTGATCTTAGGGGGTGTTTAGATCCGAAGCTAAAATTTTAGCCGTGTCACAAAAAATAGTGAGAAATATAATTACTTTCTTTTTCTAAGAAACATGTTTCACATGGCGAGTACACACCGGTCCGAAAACACTGTCGAACGGGCATGGTTCTATCATTATACCTTTTTAAATTATAAGATATTTTACCTTCTTTTACAGATTTATACTTTTGCTATATACTTAGATATACACTATATCTAGATGCATAGTGAACATAATGTAGCTGGAATAACCAAAATTTCTTACAATTTAGAACGGAGGGAGTATTGTGACGGAACGGTCCTAATCCTATGGCCCACAAGTCCCTGTCAACCTCTGACAGCCGAACTTATGATCCATACGATTAAGACAGTTTGCCACTGGGCTGCATTAGCGCCCGATGTCCGCAGGATCATCTCACCTTTCGGTTACAACATTTCATATTTTCACAAATAACATAGATAAACAGAGCGGAAGACTTAGATAACATTAGTTTTACAAACCGAGCTTTCAAATGAGATAAGTAGTGCAATTATTACAGACCATTGTTCGGGTAATTGAAAATAGACAACGTAGCGGAAGACATTAACATAAAGATACATGTAACACCCAGCCCGAGGGTGCACATTTACTCATCGGCCTCGTCGGCCTCTTCCTGGACGATGGTCACGCAGCAGGGCGCAAGACACATCGGCGACTCAGACATACCTGCAGCATGGGTAACAAACCCTGAGTACTGGGGTACTCAACAAGACTTACCCGACTAAAGAAAAGGAGAAGACTCAGGAATGAGAGGCTTAGGGTAGTCAAGGTAAGGCTTAAGCAAAGTCAAGCATTTTGCAAGAAAAGCATTTTTGAAAACTTGTTTTAAAAGCATTTCTCAAAACTTCATCCTTACATGATTCATTTTATCCTTTCAAAACATACCTAGTTATGAACCAATCCCCGTTGACAGTCAGTGACCAAGTCTCCATAACCGAGGAGCAACGTTAATCCGGATAAATAATACTCAGCTGAGGATCCCTATCCACACTGCATATGTAGCACCCAAGCTTGCATATGCCAACTCGTCTACCACGATTCCTCCAAATTGGACCGGTCCTACGCCACCCGGAAGTACAGTACACCACTCATTCCAGGTACGACGACCACGTGGGTACAAGCTACTTCCGCCATCTCGCCACTCCCAGTGCGCGGTTGTCGGCCCCAATCAAGAAGTCCTCGGAGCCAGAGCTTTCCGAAGTATGTGAATAGTTACAAGTCTTGACCAGCAGGCCCCCAAACGGATGGTTCCTAATTTTTCAGCCAGGGCTATACCTCGGTCATATCTCACCCGAGCGTAATAGTCCTGTCAGTTTTTGAACCCTGTCCCGGTCGGTGTCAACTGTTGATTCCCGGACTACAACATGACGGCACCGTACGCTCAGACAACCTCTCCTCGCTATTGACTAGGTACGGATCAGATACCTAGCCAACAGCCGGGGAGTAAGACCAAATTCCCATAAACATTCCTTAAGTGATCACACTTTTGAAATTGGTATTTTATTGCAAATCTATTGCATAGCATCACTAAGCATTTTGCAAATAGTTTTTAAAACAGGGTGGGTGGATCTTCTGGTGGAGGTAAATAATGCAAGTAGTAGGTCGTCACACAACTCCTATAACTTAATGCAGTAGTTTAACTCAAAACATTTCAAGTAAACTTTTATAAAAGCAAGGTAGGGTTAAATGCACCGGGGCTTGCCTTGAAGAGCAAAAAGAACGGACTCGGGGTTGGTGGTGTAGGTGTCGGAGCTCGGGGTCGCCTCGGGAGTAGGTTCGTCAACAGCGGCCTCGACTCTGGTACCTTCTTCGTCGGTCACTATACGGATGCAATGATGTATGCTCATGAGAATGCTGACATGAACAATAAGGTGCAAGACAATTCTACTGATTCAAGAATATAAGAATTTTCTATAAAGGACATAGAGTTATTATTTCTTTCTTTTAGCAATATTAGTTAAAACCATTAACCAAACTATGCATCAGCATAACATGGCATCACAAACATCATAGACCAGAGGGTGGGATCTATGAACAGCAAACAATTCCAAAAGTCACATCACAGGTCAACCAAAATAAACCCTAATCATTTTTTTTATTTTCTTTAATTTATTTAAAAAGGTCATTTTTGCAGTTGCTCCAAAAATTACCAAATTAATCTCATAAGATCATTATGGCATAAATAGATGGCAAAACAAATTTCATAATTTTTGGAGTTCATTAAGGTGCTCAAATAATTCCAGACATTCAATTAAGAAAAGGCACTATTCAACTATTTAAATAAATGCTCAAAAATCAACTTGCTCCAAATGACTTCAAAATTTTACCAGAGGCTCAGAATGGCATAACTAGCTCACAAAAATTATCTCAAGATTTTTGGAGCTATAAATAACTCTCCAAAAATCCAAAACCATTCATTTCTTAATTAAAAGGGAGATTTTTCATTTTCAATTTTTTGCACAAAAACCAAGTTTCATATTTTTCTAAAATACTTCAGGACATAAAGAGTTTACCATCAAAATTTCAGAATTTTTGGATCAACACAGAAAATCACACAAAAAGATGAAAACTGAACACTATTCACATTTTAAAAGAAAAAGGAAAAAGACACTGTGCTCTTCCCGCTCGTCGCCGGCGATCACCGACGGCGGCGGCGCTGCTGCGCCGGGCACAGCGAACGCTCCGCGGCGAAACCAAGAAGATGGGAAGCTTCAGGGAGCTCACCGGCGTTGATTAAGGGGCTCGGCGAGGTGAGGGGATGGACGGAGGAGGGTGGTCGACGATGGCCGGCGGGAGCTTCACGGCGGCGACCGACGCTCCGGCGATACTGCGCATCACACGAGATCACAAAGGCCTGGTTAGAGTCGCAAGGGAGTAAGGAAGATGAAACAGGGGTCGGGGAGGGATGATCATGGCCGGAGAGGGAGTATTTCCCGAACCCGAGCTCGCGGGGCTTTCGCCGGAGATGGGAACGGCGAGCTACGCCGGGCGATAGAAGGCGGTAGAGACCAAATTGAGGGGTGGGGAAGCTTCACGAGCTCAAGACGGAGCTGTTGGGCTAGGTGGTTGGGCGTCGGGAGCTTCGGAGTGGGCTGGCGACGGCGGCGGAGTCGAGTGAGGAGCTCGGACTCCGGCGGTCCCTTTTATAGGCACGGTCGGGGACGGTAGAGAGCACGGGATGGTGGGGATGAGCTCGGCCGAGGCGTGCGCACTCGATTGCAGGCTGGCGGGAAGGACGGCGTGCAGTCGGGGCCTGGGCGTGAGGTCGCCGGCGATGGCCACGCGGCGGCGATGCTCTGGGCGCTGTAGGGGACGGGAGCGGAGGTCAGCGCTCGCGTGCGGGAGGAGAATGATGGCGGGGTCAGCGGCGGCAGGTTGGAGGCGCGCGTGCAGCTGCCAGGCGTGCGACGTGCGCAGCGCCGGCGAGCGCCATGGCCGGACCCCCCCCCCCCCCCGACGGCGAGGAAGATGAACAGGGCTATGTCCCTAGGGTTTGACTTTTGGCTGATCTCTATATTTTGCAAATTACTCCCAAAATTCGAACTGCACAGGAAAAACTCAAAATACCAAAGGTGTGCAGAAAAATGAGATCTACAACTTTGTCAATAAGAACATTTTCAAAATCCAAACAGTTTTTGAACTATATTTGAAATCAGAAAAGGGGACACTTTTGAAATTTGAATAAATTCAAAATTACTTTGGATTTTAAACTGAAACATGAAAATCTGCAAATATGAAAGTTGTTTCTTTTGTCAAAACCTACAACTTTGCTAATACACACTTTTTCTGAAACTCATTAGTTTTTGAAATAATTTTGAAAACTCAAAAAGGGACAAAAACTGGAGTTTGAATGAATTTGAAATTACTTCAAATTTTGTATGGAAACTTGAAAATTTGTAAATACCAAAGTTGCTCATATTGATCAGATCTACAACTTTGCTTTTTGAACTAACCCCAAATTTTGAATAGTTTTTGAATTAATAAAAGAGGGGTAAAACTATAAATTGGAAATTAGGGTTTTTACAAAAGGAAAACCAATTCTCTTTTGAATTTTGAACTTTGATTAACTCAACAAAACATCAGAGCACAAATCTGAATAAGAAATACATAGAACTAGACACAGAAGTGAAATTATCATTTTGCCCTTAAAGGAAGATTTGGGCCTTTAGGGTTTTTTTGAAAATGGATCAATGCATAGCAATTAAGCAACACAAATGCATGGCAAGCAAAGATTAATGATTAAAGATGATGACATGTCAGGTTAATTACATTTTTAACACCAGAGGTGTTACAACCCTCCCTCCTAAAAGGAATCTCGCCCCGAGATTCTGCGCCTTACAAAGAACAGAGGATGAAACCTCACACCTATAGAGATTCGAGAAAGTCAGGATAGTTCTTTGCCAAGAAGTCTTCAGATTCCCAAGTGGCTTCTTCTTTAGAGTGCTGGTTCCATTGGACCTTGTACCATCTTGTGGTGGTTCTCCGGGTAACACGATCTTTGTGATCCAACACACGAACTGGATACTCAGAGTATGACAGATCGGGTTCTAACTCAACACCTTCAACTTCTACTACTTGTTCAGGCACTCGGAGACACTTCTTGAGTTGGGAGACATGAAACACATTATGGACTACGGAGAGATGATCAGGCAACCTTAGCTTGTAAGCTACCTTGCCACAACGTTCCAGAATCTCAAACGGACCAATATAGCGGGGTGCTAACTTCCCTTTCACTCCAAAGCGGGTAACTCCTTTAGTGGGTGAGACCTTCAGGTACACATAATCCCCAATCTGGAACTTCAGAGGTCGGCGTCTCTTGTCAGCATAACTCTTCTGTCGAGACTGCGCAATCTTCATATTCTCTTGTATCTGTTTGACTTTCTCTTCCATATCCTTTACTAGGTCAACTCCAAAGAATTCCCTTTCTCCGGGCTCTGACCAATTGAGGGGTGTACGACATCGGCGACCGTACAGTGCTTCAAAGGGTGCCATCTTGATGCTTTCTTGATAACTATTGTTATATGAGAATTCTGCCAAGGGCAAACAATTATCCCAAGTATCTGCGAAGGTGAGCACACAGGCTCTCAACATATCTTCTAACACTTGGTTCACTCGCTCAGTTTGTCCATCTGTTTGCGGATGATATGCCGTACTATGCAAGAGCTTGGTTCCAAGTGAGGTATGGAACGCTTTCCAGAACTTTGCGACAAACTGAGTACCACGATCAGAGATGATGGTCTTAGGTATGCCATGGAGTTTCACTATGTTGTTTTTGTACAATGTGGCATAAGTTGGAACGGTATAACTGGTCTTGACTGGCAGGAAGTGAGCTTGCTTGGTGAGACGATCCACGATCACCCAAATGGAATCAAAACCTTTTTGTGTCTTGGGTAATCCATTGATAAAATCCATACTGATATCCTCCCATTTCCAGCCAGGTATAGATAAAGGTTGCAGTTCTCCTCCGGGCCTCATGTGCACGGCTTTGACTCTTTGACAAGTATCACAGCGAGCGACATATCGAGCGATCTCAATCTTCATCTTCGTCCACCAAAATCTCTGCTTCAAGTCTTGGTACATCTTGTTGCTGCCGGGGTGGATGGAACACCTAGTTGAGTGTGCTTCATCAAGGATTACCTGTCTCAACTCAGGTACCTTTGGAACAACCAGACGGTTCTTGAACCAAACCACTCCTTCATCATCAATCCTGAAACAATCAGTCTTTCCGGATTGGACCTTTTCGATGATGTGCTTGATTCCAGGGTTATCTTTCTGTGCAGCAATGACCTGTTCTCTGATAGGGGTTTCTATTCTGATATTGCTCAGAATTCCCTGTGAAACCATTCCAATACCCAACTTTTCTAGCTCGAAACATAGGGAAGATTCATAGGATTTTATGACCAGGCAGTTACAGTACGACTTGTGGCTGAGTGCATCGGCGACCACATTCGCTTTACCCGGATGGTAATGCACTTCGATATCATAGTCCTTGATTAACTCAAGCCATCTTCTCTGCCTCATATTCAGTTCTTCTTGAGTGAAGATATACTTCAGGCTCTTGTGATCTGTGTACACATTGCAGGTACTGCCCAACAGATAATGACGCCAGATCTTTAAGGCATGCACCACTGCTGCTAACTCAAGATCATGGGTTGGATAATTCTCCTCATGTCGCTTAAGCTGCCGTGAGGCATAAGCGATCACTCGACCTTCTTGCATCAAAACACAGCCCAAGCCAGTGCCTGATGCATCACAGTAGACATCAAAGGGCTTCTCGACGTTCGGCTGAGCTAGCACTGGTGACGTGGTTAACAATTTCTTCAAGGTTTGGAAGGCTTGCTCACAAGCTGGTGACCAGACAAACTTCACAGCATTCTTCAACAACTCGGTGATAGGCTTAGCGATTCTGGAGAAATCTGGGATGAAACGACGGTAATATCCAGCCATTCCCATGAAACTGCGGACCTTGTGAACAGAGGTAGGTGGCTTCCAATCCAGAATATCTGACACCTTTCCGGGATCGACTGACACACCTTTAGCGGATAGGACATGACCAAGAAACTGTATCCGATCCAACCAGAATTCACATTTATTGAACTTGGCATAAAGCTGATGGTCTCTGAGACGAGATAGAACGACACGAAGATGTTCGGCATGCTGTTCAGGGGTTTTTGAGTAGACAAGGATGTCGTCAATGAACACGACCACGAATTTATCAAGCTCTGGCATGAAAACAGAGTTCATGAGATACATGAAGTGGGCAGGTGCATTGGTCAAACCGAAGGACATGACCAAGTACTCATATAGGCCGTATCTGGTGGTGAAAGCTGTTTTAGGAATATCTTCAGGACGAATCTTTATTTGGTGGTAACCAGATCTGAGGTCAATCTTGGAGAATACTTTGGCCCCAGTCAAAGAGAAGATCGATGCGAGGCAAGGGATATTTGTTTTTGATGGTGACTTCATTGAGTGGGCGATAATCAACGCATAGCCTGAGACTTTTGTCTTTCTTCTTTACAAAGATTGTAGGACAGCCCCAAGGAGACGAACTTGGACGGATATAGCCCTTATCCAACAATTCCTGCAACTGGATTTTAAGCTCTGCCAACTCTTTGGGAGGCATTCGATAAGCTCTGCGGGATATAGGAGCAGTCCCGGGCTTTAGCTCTATGGCAAACTCAACATCACGGTCAGGAGGTAGACCTGGTAAGTCTTCAGGAAAGACATCAGGGAATTCACAGACTACAGGGATGTCTCTGATCCCTTGATCATAGGTGGCATTTAGCTATGTGGTAGCTAGTTTTGACGGCATGGGAAGTTGGAGAATGAGTTTTGAGGTACTGTTAGGAATATCCACTCTCACAACTCTATTCAGAATGTCAAGCATGACCTTATATTGGCACATCCAATTCATGCCTAGAATGACATCTATCTCCTGATCTCTCAGTACTATCATGGTGGTAGGAAATACGTGTTCCCCCAGCATCACTGGTATGTTGCGAACCACCTCCTTGGTGTTTATACGCCCTCCAGGCGATAATATACAGAAACTTTCTTTCAACTCCCCAATTGATATGTCATGCTTAGAGACGAATGTACGACTGATGAAGGAATGCGATGCACCAGAATCAAACAACACAACTGCAGGGTGATTGGCAACGGGAAACCTACCGATCATGACGGGCTCCCCTTCTGGAATGTCGCTGACAGTGGTGTAGTAGACTTGTCCGTGCTTCTTGACAAACTTGCCTTTCTGCACCTGCTGCTGCTGGACACGGTGCTGCTGCTGCTGTGGTCCTCCAGGACCCTTTTGAACATTCGGAGCAGGCTTCTTGGGCTTTGGGCACTCACGAGACCAGTGACCAAGCTGACCGCAGTTGTAGCAGGGATGGTTGTAGGCGGATTGTGGGGTGGTGATACGAACACCTGGGGCGTTCGGCTGGGTGGCACTCTGTTGATTGGCGTTGTGGGTGGTAGCCGCGGTACGGACAACCACTTGCTGGTGAGGGTAAGGTGGACGATTGTGGTGGTGGCTAGGGTGATAGATGACCTTCTGGCGCTTGTGATTGCCAGAGTGGTTGCTAGATCCTGCTTTCTTCTTTTTCTTCTCCTCTTGGTACTGACGGTTGCTTTCTTCAAAAGCGACCGCCCGGTCAACAGCCTCATGATATGAACCGGTCAGGTTATTGGACATGCTTCTGCGGATTTTAGGGTGCAATCCCCTCAGGAAACAGTCTCTCTTCTTCTCATCCGTGTTGACGTATTCTGCGGCATACTGACTCAGATGGTTGAACTGACCCACATACTGCATCACTGTGGAGTCTTTCTGCTGCAGAGCCAGGAACTGATCAAGCTTCATCTTCATCAATCCGGAAGGGATATGATGTGCACGGAAAGCGGTACGGAACTCTTCCCAGGTCAACTGATGACCTTCAGGCTGGGCGGCCAACAGATTGGCATACCAAGCACTTGCTGGACCGCGAAGCTGCTGGGAAGCGAACCGGGGCTTCTGAATTTCAGTACAGCGGAGAAGACCGAACTTCTGCTCCATGGTGCGGAGCCAATCATCAGCTTCGAGAGGTTCATCGGCCCTGGTGAAGACCGGTGGACGGGTTTCGGTGAAATCCACATAGGTGGTCTCTTGGTTGATGTTGTGGCGACCACGGTGAATGTTCTGCTGTCCTTGGTTTTGAGCCATTAGGTTGGCAGCGGCGGCCAAGGCTGCAATGGCCTCTGCTAGGGTAGCTGGGACAGGTGGAGGGTTTGTGTAACACCCGGTTTTAAAGAACAAAACCAGGTACGCTATATGTGTGCCCAGGAAGTCCACACATACAACCACAGAAGGAAAAGATATCAAAAACAGTGTTCTATTTAACGAAACACAGTTATAACTAAAACTTACATCAAAGTTAAGCGGAACAGATACTAATCTTCTCTTCAGACTTCATTCTTCACAGGGACAGTTGACTGGGGGTAACATACGCCTATGTGTCTTCACCACGCTTCCGCTGCGCAACTCCGATGGAGACTGAGGGTGTGGGGGAAATAGCAAGAGTGAGCACATGTCGTACTCAGCAAATACAACATGGGGTTATGAAGCTCAAAAGGCTTGACACTGGTTTACTGCAGTTAGCATTTTTAGTTGGTCAAGATTTTAGCTTTAGATAATCATCAAGTTGTGCTTGCAAACCCAGTTAAGCCACATGAATAATAATATGGCAACTTCATCAGAATCTCAAATATGATGGTAAAGTGAACAAGAGTAAATTTCATTAAAGTGTTTAGTCTGTGAGTTTTCCGGGCCGCTCTTGACCGTGAGCACGGCTGATATACCAGTTTATTACTCTGCAGAGTTTGTACAACTTTACCCGTGAGCCGTGATCCCCATATGCCAGGGGTTGCAAATCCCATATCACCTCTTCCAAGGAGGTGCGGCAGGGTACACTATGAAGTCTTTCGAAGTTCCCCTAACAAGATAGTGGCCACTAGGTTTCCAATCGGCAAGCAGATATAGGAACCCCCCTTTCCGATGGCACATTCCTTCCCGGCTATACACATGAGACCAGGCGGCCGTCCTATACCCGTCTCGTCAAGCCCCTTTTGTGCCCTTTCAGGTAACCACCATCAAGCGAGGAGAGGTCCTCGAACCAACTAAAACCAGAGCCATGTAGCCCTCACGGTTGTACTGTATGTCCCAGCTTTTGCCGACAGAAGATCATTTGAGGAGGGCCAAGAGCACGAAGGCTCCCACGCCCGGGGTTCACATTACCAAGAACAAGATAAGATCAGACGTTGCACATATCATTAATCATTTCGTTAGACCTTAGTTATAGGTTTTACAACACTAGCAAATCTACCCAAATGCACATATCCCACGGTAGCAAGGAACAGGTCGAACATCTAGTTAATTCCTATGGTTATCATTTTGACACATGCACATGATTGGTAGATTAAAGTGCGTAGGTAACAAGGATGATCCCATGTATACTTGCCTGTTAAACTTGACCAATTCTCACATCTTCAGCTCTGGGTCATCAACTTCTGATCTTTAGCGCGCACAACCGATCGACGTCTACTCGTAGCAAGCATCACACATAGGCAACATACAAGCAAACAACAGAGAACTAAGAACAACATAACACGAGACAAAACAACGTACTAAAAGAGAGCTCGCACTACGGTCGCGGGATCGCACGGAACGACTGAAAGAAACGTCTACCGGGAATTTTATATTATAAAAGTAAGAACTACTGGCTTGCTTTATTTTAATTAAATAAGATCATGATAGAATATTAATTCAGATTAGACAAAGCATATTTTAATTTAGAAGAACGGATTAAACTAATCATATTTTAATTATAAATATTGTCATATAATTTAATCAAATTAAACATTAGCTTAGTAAAAGAAAATAAACATGTGAGAGTAACTAATCGTATTTATATGACAACGATTAGCCTTATCAAATTATAATTAATAAAGACACATTAAAGTTGTCATTAATCAAGTTATGATTTAATTAATAAAGACCGAAGATTAAACCCTAAGTTGCTTTTAATTAGAAAGGCATTAAATAAGTGTTAACCAAATTAATAGGATTAAATTTATAAACATGTGACATGAAAAACGTTAACGTTGCTGCGTAGATCACGACGACACGAAACTAACGCAACTGAAACGAACTAAAACGGAGATTAGACGATTAAAAGATGAAGGATTAAAGAGCAGTGGCAAACTCATAAATAAGATCACCTGTTACCTTGAGTTTTCTGTGCAGAACGTGGCCTCCATCTTCACGATCGAAACAATGAAGGGAACCCGCCGCTGCCTGCTTGCACGGAGGGGAGGGATTCCGGCCGATCGGACCAGGCTGACCGGCGGCGGCACAGCGCGACACGCCTGGCCCGCGGGGAGCAGGGATCGGCGGCCGGCGGTGTTCTGCCGGCTTGCTCGAGCAGCACCTGCTGGTGCCCACGAGCAGGAGGCACGGGCCTGCGCGCCGGAAAAAGAGAGGGATAGATGAGGAATGATTAAACGGTGATGGATTCGTATAAAGGAGGATACTACGGTGTAGAGAACAAGGAGACGAACCTCTTGGTGAAGACGACGATGACAACGACGAGTAGATCTGAGCGAGAAAATTTTAATTCGGCACCTTAGGTATTCCCAAACTAGGGGCTCCCCTTACGGTGAATTTGATGTACTTTGGTCAAGGTATTGGTGGATATATATAGGGAGGAAAACTCCCCACCTCTACATCAACTAGCAATGTGGTGCTAATTGATATTGTAACTCCCACATTTACTAATGGACCTAAATAAATATAAAAGCCCATCAGTAAATAAGTACATGGACCTTTAGGATTTAATTGAATTAAGGCAGATGGGCTTCGTGGGATGGTGAAAAAAATACAGATTTTATTATTTTCGGAATTGATTAATTTCAGGAATAAAATAATTACAGAAAAGTCCAGAATTGTTGTTTAAGCCACGAAAAATAATCCGATGGCTCCGAAAATTCTAGGAAAATTCTCAGAGACACTTTGAAATATAATGAACCCAAATAAAGTATTTGGAGCTCATGAAATGATATTTTGGAGCATCTAAAAATTAGATTATGCTTGCAGAAAGATCGGAAACTATTCCGAAAAAGGTCAGAAAAATAACCGAGAAGTTTGTAGCGATATGATGATGGATGATGGACTTAAAAAAGTGATTTGAGATATAAGAAAAAGAATCTTAGAAAGGTCCAACAAGAGGATAGAGATGGAAACGATAAATTTGATTTCGAAAGAAGACAGAAACGGACTGGATATATAAAGACGGCCTACCAAACGTGTTTTAAAACTATACCGACTCACAACACAAGGTCAAACAGCAACCAACCATCACATCAAACATAACCCATCAAATTAGTTTAGGAAAATTTTGAAAATTCTTGTTTTACTACGACTAAAGTGGCGCTAGCTCGGACTAAACTTGTCAAATTTTATTCAAATATTAAAATTATTTATTTTATTTAATGTTTTCTACTCACAACCCAAAATCAAAAATTTTGGGGTGTGACAGTTTGGGAGACGGTCATCCCCAGCACCTCCGGCTCCGGTGCGAGTGTTCACAGGCATCTGTTTAAGCAACTTGGAACTCAGCATTCATAGACAAAGTTCTGAAACAACTGATAGATAGCTTCACTGATACAAAGGCATATGACTTGATAAGGTGACTGACAGATGATAACAGACCGATAAAGGTGACGGACAGATGATACAGACCGATAAAGGGAAAAGATACGAAAAGAAAGATACATGCCAGACTTGGCAACAGACAGACTAACGCCCCCAAACCTAGACTAAGGTTTTAGGTAACAGATGGTACAGACACAACGAGTCTAGTCGTCGTCGATGATGATCATGTCTTCATCGTCATCTTCTTCCTCGAGGATGAGCTCAGGCTCTACCTCCTCGTCCTCGTCCTCGGCGTGGACATCTTCAGCAAGTTCAACTTCTTCGTCCTCGTCTGGCTCCTGTTCTATTTCTGGTTCCTCCACTATTCCGTCTTCAGGATCCTCAGCAACAGGTGGAGCCACGGGGTGAAGTTGGTTGTGCAGCTGGTGTACCTCCTCATGAAGCATATCATTGAACTGCTCAATCTGGGCGGTGTACTGCTGCAGTCCATGGAGCTGGGCTCTGGTGACGTCCTCGCGGACCCAAGTTGCGTCACGTTGTTGGATGGCGCGAACCACATTCTGGTTGGCCTCCTCCAGAGCGGCTCGTGCCTCATAGAACTCCAGGCGGGAAAGGTAGAAGTCATGCTCCATGTTCTCCAGCTCAGCCTTCAGATCCTTGATCTCCTCCTTCAGGTTCTTACGGGTGCGGCGGGGAAAGCGACGACCATTGGAGGATTCACCAGTCTCCTCTCCAGCGCGGGGTGCGAGCTGGTGACGCGGCACACCGTTCGGTCCAGTAGACTTGCGAGCAGTCAGCTTGAGGCGAGCCATGCCTGGACAAGAGAAGATAGATGAGAAAAAGGCTATCAGGAAAAGGTATAGGTATTCTACCCCAAGAACCTTAAAGAGAACTATTAAGATAACTTAAGTGAATAGGACATGATGCATGAATCGTTCCTACGGAACAAGGTAATGCATTAAGTAACATATATAGGGCTTAATATATGTTGTCCTGCTACTAGTGTTGCTAATTAAAGACAAGATGAGATAAGCAGTTTGGACCAAAATAGTCAAGTTTAAATTTTATTTGAACTCAAAAGATCTTTGGAAGTTTTCGCAAAAACACTGCAACGTTAAAGTGAGATGCTCCGATACCACTCTGTGACGGAACGGTCCTAATCCTATGGCCCACAAGTCCCTGTCAACCTCTGACAGCCGAACTTATGATCCATACGATTAAGACAGTTTGCCACTGGGCTGCATTAGCGCCCGATGTCCGCAGGATCATCTCACCTTTCGGTTACAACATTTCATATTTTCACAAATAACATAGATAAACAGAGCGGAAGACTTAGATAACATTAGTTTTACAAACCGAGCTTTCAAATGAGATAAGTAGTGCAATTATTACAGACCATTGTTCGGGTAATTGAAAATAGACAACGTAGCGGAAGACATTAACATAAAGATACATGTAACACCCAGCCCGAGGGTGCACATTTACTCATCGGCCTCGTCGGCCTCTTCCTGGACGATGGTCACGCAGCAGGGCGCAAGACACATCGGCGACTCAGACATACCTGCAGCATGGGTAACAAACCCTGAGTACTGGGGTACTCAACAAGACTTACCCGACTAAAGAAAAGGAGAAGACTCAGGAATGAGAGGCTTAGGGTAGTCAAGGTAAGGCTTAAGCAAAGTCAAGCATTTTGCAAGAAAAGCATTTTTGAAAACTTGTTTTAAAAGCATTTCTCAAAACTTCATCCTTACATGATTCATTTTATCCTTTCAAAACATACCTAGTTATGAACCAATCCCCGTTGACAGTCAGTGACCAAGTCTCCATAACCGAGGAGCAACGTTAATCCGGATAAATAATACTCAGCTGAGGATCCCTATCCACACTGCATATGTAGCACCCAAGCTTGCATATGCCAACTCGTCTACCACGATTCCTCCAAATTGGACCGGTCCTACGCCACCCGGAAGTACAGTACACCACTCATTCCAGGTATGACGACCACGTGGGTACAAGCTACTTCCGCCATCTCGCCACTCCCAGTGCGCGGTTGTCGGCCCCAATCAAGAAGTCCTCGGAGCCAGAGCTTTCCGAAGTATGTGAATAGTTACAAGTCTTGACCAGCAGGCCCCCAAACGGATGGTTCCTAATTTTTCAGCCAGGGCTATACCTCGGTCATATCTCACCCGAGCGTAATAGTCCTGTCAGTTTTTCAACCCTGTCCCGGTCGGTGTCAACTGTTGAGTCCCGGACTACAACATGACGGCACCGTACGCTCAGACAACCTCTCCTCGCTATTGACTAGGTACGGATCAGATACCTAGCCAACAGCCGGGGAGTAAGACCAAATTCCCATAAACATTCCTTAAGTGATCACACTTTTGAAATTGGTATTTTATTGCAAATCTATTGCATAGCATCACTAAGCATTTTGCAAATAGTTTTTAAAACAGGGTGGGTGGATCTTCTGGTGGAGGTAAATAATGCAAGTAGTAGGTCGTCACACAACTCCTATAACTTAATGCAGTAGTTTAACTCAAAACATTTCAAGTAAACTTTTATAAAAGCAAGGTAGGGTTAAATGCACCGGGGCTTGCCTTGAAGAGCAAAAAGAACGGACTCGGGGTTGGTGGTGTAGGTGTCGGAGCTCGGGGTCGCCTCGGGAGTAGGTTCGTCAACAGCGGCCTCGACTCTGGTACCTTCTTCGTCGGTCACTATACGGATGCAATGATGTATGCTCATGAGAATGCTGACATGAACAATAAGGTGCAAGACAATTCTACTGATTCAAGAATATAAGAATTTTCTATAAAGGACATAGAGTTATTATTTCTTTCTTTTAGCAATATTAGTTAAAACTATTAACCAAACTATGCATCAGCATAACATGGCATCACAAACATCATAGACCAGAGGGTGGGATCTATGAACAGCAAACAATTCCAAAAGTCACATCACAGGTCAACCAAAATAAACCCTAATCATTTTTTTTATTTTCTTTAATTTATTTAAAAAGGTCATTTTTGCAGTTGCTGCAAAAATTACCAAATTAATCTCATAAGATCATTATGGCATAAATAGATGGCAAAACAAATTTCATAATTTTTGGAGTTCATTAAGGTGCTCAAATAATTCCAGACATTCAATTAAGAAAAGGCACTATTCAACTATTTAAATAAATGCTCAAAAATCAACTTGCTCCAAATGACTTCAAAATTTTACCAGAGGCTCAGAATGGCATAACTAGCTCACAAAAATTATCTCAAGATTTTTGGAGCTATAAATAACTCTCCAAAAATCCAAAACCATTCATTTCTTAATTAAAAGGGAGATTTTTCATTTCCAAATTTTTGCACAAAAACCAAGTTTCATATTTTTCTAAAATACTTCAGGACATAAAGAGTTTACCATCAAAATTTCAGAATTTTTGGATCAACACAGAAAATCACACAAAAAGATGAAAACTGAACACTATTCACATTTTAAAAGAAAAAGGAAAAAGACACTGTGCTCTTCCCGCTCGTCGCCGGCGATCACCGACGGCGGCGGCGCTGCTGCGCCGGGCACAGCGAACGCTCCGCGGCGAAACCAAGAAGATGGGAAGCTTCAGGGAGCTCACCGGCGTTGATTAAGGGGCTCGGCGAGGTGAGGGGATGGACGGAGGAGGGTGGTCGACGATGGCCGGCGGGAGCTTCACGGCGGCGACCGACGCTCCGGCGATACTGCGCATCACACGAGATCACAAAGGCCTGGTTAGAGTCGCAAGGGAGTAAGGAAGATGAAACAGGGGTCGGGGAGGGATGATCATGGCCGGAGAGGAAGTATTTCCCGAACCCGAGCTCGCGGGGCTTTCGCCGGAGATGGGAACGGCGAGCTACGCCGGGCGATAGGAGGCGGTAGAGACCAAATTGAGGGGTGGGGAAGCTTCACGAGCTCAAGACGGAGCTGTTGGGCTAGGTGGTTGGGCGGCGGGAGCTTCGGAGTGGGCTGGCGACGGCGGCGGAGTCGAGTGAGGAGCTCGGACTCCGGCGGTCCCTTTTATAGGCACGGTCGGGGACGGTAGAGAGCACGGGATGGTGGGGATGAGCTCGGCCGAGGCGTGCGCACTCGATTGCAGGCTGGCGGGAAGGACGGCGTGCAGTCGGGGCCTGGGCGTGAGGTCGCCGGCGATGGCCACGCGGCGGCGATGCTCTGGGCGCTGTATGGGACGGGAGCGGAGGTCAGCGCTCGCGTGCGGGAGGAGAATGATGGCGGGGTCAGCGGCGGCAGGTTGGAGGCGCGCGTGCAGCTGCCAGGCGTGCGGCGTGCGCAGCGCCGGCGAGCGCCATGGCCGGACCCCCCCCCTACGGCGAGGAAGATGAACAGGGCTATGTCCCTAGGGTTTGACTTTTGGCTGATCTCTGTATTTTGCAAATTACTCCCAAAATTCGAACTGCACAGGAAAAACTCAAAATACCAAAGGTGTGCAGAAAATGGAGATCTACAACTTTGTCTATAAGAACATTTTCAAAATCCAAACAGTTTTTGAACTATATTTGAAATCAGAAAAGGGGACACTTTTGAAATTTGAATAAATTCAAAATTACTTTGGATTTTAAACTGAAACTTGAAAATCTGCAAATATGAAAGTTGTTTCTTTTGTCAAAACCTACAACTTTGCTAATACACACTTTTCTGAAACTCATTAGTTTTTGAAATAATTTTGAAAACTCAAAAAGGGACAAAAACTGGAGTTTGAATGAATTTGAAATTACTTCAAATTTTTTATGGAAACTTGAAAATTTGTAAATACCAAAGTTGCTCATCTTGATCAGATCTACAACTTTGCTTTTTGAACTAACCCCAAATTTTGAATAGTTTTTGAATTAATAAAAGAGGGGTAAAACTATAAATTGGAAATTAGGGTTTTTACAAAAGGAAAACCAATTCTCTTTTGAATTTTGAACTTTGATTAACTCAACAAAACATCAGAGCACAAATCTGAATAAGAAATACATAGAACTAGACACAGAAGTGAAATTACCATTTTGCCCTTAAAGGAAGATTTGGGCCTTTAGGGTTTTTTTGAAAATGGATCAATGCATAGCAATTAAGCAACACAAATGCATGGCAAGCAAAGATTAATGATTAAAGATGATGACATGTCAGGTTAATTACATTTTTAACACCAGAGGTGTTACAAGTATTAGTTAGCAACTACTAATGATGCCATTAGTGTCCTAATTGGTCATCATTAGGTACCAATGTCCCTAGTGTTGTTGTTTTTTTGAATAAAACTGAAGGGGCAGAGCCCTACAACAATTTATTAAAACTTGCATAAAAGGTTCAGATACAAAGTATAAGCAGCAAAAGCATAGTTTAGGGAGAAAAGAGGAATAGAAACTGAATTAAGACTAAACAGGGGGAGTTAAAGAAGAGGAAAAGGAAGCTTAAAGACTCCATTGCTGACAATCATCTAGCCACAAATCAAAGGCAGCAGCTTGAGAGGTCTTGACCCTAGCCTTGATCAACTTCATCTCTGAAATGTAGAGGTTTAAAGCCCTGCTGACAGAGGGCTGAATGCCCCTAAAAATAAAATCATTCCTAGCCATCCAAACTGCCCAACATAGCAGAGTTGTTGCCACCATAAAGAATTTGGGATGTCTCTGTTTGACTTGGATTGTTCTCTGAACTATGTCATCTCCTGCTAACTGTACATTTTCCAATATAACTTCCCAACACTGTTCTGCAAAGCAACACTGGATAAAAGGATGTGCGACTGTCTCCTCTAAGTTATCCTGACAGAGCACACAATCATGTGATTGGAGTTGCATTCCTTTTCTTTTCATTATGTTCCTTGTGCTAAGCCTGTCTACTAGCAACAGCCAAAATAAAACTTTGTGCTTTGGCTGATAGAAGGATTTCCAGTTCCAATTGAAGATCTGATGCACATTTCTTTGTCCAATTATGGATTTGTATACTCTTGATGCTTGTATAGTTACCTGGTTAGTCCCCCATTGGTTGTCCACCTGTCCTTCTTTTCCTCAATTAACTGAATCAGCTGAATCATAGTGTTCATATGTTGGAGTTGCTCAAAAGCCTGAACAGAAAGTGGCATATTGAACAGCTGTGTCCTTGGATATTGTTGTTGAATCACATGCTGGACTGAATGTTTTTGTTGATGGCAAAGGAATGTAGCTGAGGGTGTTGAGATTGTAGAGTCAGTCCAGTCCAGTTGTCACTCCAGAAGAGGCAAATGGAACCATTCTGCACATGGACTTTTGATAAGCTCTTGTAGATGTCTACCAGCTTCAGTACATCCCTCCACCAAAAGGACCATTTCTTGGAGGTTCTAGGCAGCTTGCCATTGCTATAGTACTTCTCCCAAATCAGGTTGACCCAAGGTATATCACATTTGTTATAAAGCTTATCTAGGTTTTTCATGAGCAAGGCTTGGTTTTGTTTTTCTAAATCTATGACCCCAAGTCCACCCTCTTCTTTTGGCAAGCAAACCAGTTTCCAAGCAACTTTTGGTGGTTTTCTGGAATTGATGTTACTTCCTCTCCATATGCAAGGCTTCATATATGTATCTATCTGTTTGATAACTCCTTTGGGCAAAGAAATGGAGCTCATGTGGAAAGTTGGAAGGGCTGACAGAATAGCATTGACAATTTCAAGCTTGCCAGCTTCAGAAAGAAGTGAGGAAGCACAAGCTAATCTTTTTTGGCATTTTTTGATTAAAGGCAAGTAATCATCCACCCTTGGTTTGCAAGTACTAAGTGGAAGGCCCAGGTAGTTCACTGGAAAGGTTCCAACAGAGCACCCAAAGGTGCTAGCTAAATGTTTTTTTTCTTTCTGCATCAATAATGGGATGAGCATGGTCTTGTTGAAGTTTACTTTTAGACCCGTTGAGGTAGCAAATGATTGAAGGAGTGCTTTTAGGAAAAAAGTTGTCTTGCATCACTGTAAGAAAAATGGACCTCGGACCATTTAAACTTCGGATTTTGGTGTTTGATGAACAACATAACCAAATTGGACTAATGCGTTTGCAAGTGTTTCTTTTGTAGTCCAATAGGGTGCAAATGTGGCTTGGACTAAGGCGACGTGGTGATCCGATGATCAACACCTCAAGCAAGATTCTAGAAGCTCAGTTGAAGACCCTAAAGATCAAGCAAAGTCCAAGGCACAAGAATGGAACCAAGTTGGGCGCAAAGAACGAAAGAAAGGCGGGAAGAACAAGTGACCGGACGCTGGCCTGGATGCGTCCGGTCAGTATCCCAAGCCAGCAGTGCCACGTCAAAGCGACCGGACGCTGTGACAGTTGCGATCGGACGCTCCGATGCTACTGTTCCTCAGCACGACCGTGTGACCGGACGCTATGACGACGATCGGACGCTGGAGCTCAGCTGAGTCCGATCAAACACAGAGAGGTTCCAGAGGCACGAAATCGTGACCGGACGCGTCCGGTCATCTGCGACCGGACTCATGCCAGAGTCCGATCAGTGCCTGTGCAGGCTGGCAACTAGCCGTTGTGAGAGACCGGACGTGTCCGGTCAGGACGTGACGAGCGTCCGGTCGATGGCAGAAAAGCCCATCTCTTTGCCCAACGCCTCTATTTGGTTGGGGCTCTATAAATACCCCCATGGCCGGCCAAAAACATAAGGTTGGAGCTCAAGGAAGTATACCAAGCATATAGACACATATTTAGTTGCTCTAGCCACCAAAGTGCTCAAGTGATATATTCGGTGATTAGTGTATGTGCTTTGCGAAGTGCTTAAGCTAGTTAGACCACCGCTTTGCGCTTGCTCTAGGTGTTAGGCCTAGTGGTTAGTGAGGTTTAAAACCTCTTGTCTACTGGTGCTTGCGCGCACCGTGGTTGTACATCGGCGGGGCTTGTAGTCTTGCGAGATCACACCAACCAAGTTTGTGGTGTGGCCGCCTCCGTGTACCGAAGGGAACAAGGCCCGCGGCGCTTCGACCGAAAACTTGATAGTGAAGACGGCGGAGAGCATCCGGGAGAGGCTTTGCCACGAGTGGCTTAACCGGAGACCCACTTGAGAGTGGGGAAGGCCCGGAGCTATCCACGGAGTTACCCGACCGGGAGCTTGACCCTTGCGAGGGATTCCTTGCGAGGGGCTCCAACGAGGACTAGGGGGAAGCTTGCGTGCTTCTCGATACCTCGGTAAAAATACCGAAGTCGTCGATGGGAGTTTGCATCTCTATCACACTCTTTACCTTCCGCATTTACATGGCTACCTAGTTCATGTGCTTTACCTTTCCTAGTTTGATATGCTAGTTGATAGGTTTGAGAACTAGGTTGCATAACTCCTTTTTATGGTAGAGATAGCAAACACACTTAGCAAAACCTTAGTTGCACATTTGATAGTATACTTTCTTGCATAGGTTTTGTTTAGGTGGAGATTAGAGGCCATAGTTTAGAGTAGAAGTTTTAAGTTGCCTAATTCACCCCCCCCTCTTAGGCGTCACGGTCCTTTCAATTGGTATCAAAGCAGGTTGGCTCTCTTGTGGACTCTTGGCTTAATCGTCTTCGAGCCGACGCCCCTAAGAGAGGTTGGGATGGATACCTCTAGGCCTCCACACTTTGACGGCGCTAACTTCCCTTACTATAGTGCTAGGATGGCTTGCTTTTTAGAAGCCGTTGATCTAGGTGTTTGGAGAGTCACCCGCGATGGGATGAAACCCATTAAGAATCCCGAAAAGCCTACCGCAGGTGATGAAAAAGAAATCCATCTTAATGGTAGAGCTAAAAATTGCTTGTTTGAATCTATTAGCATGGATGTCTTTAACCAAGTTTTTACTTTGCAAACTTCTCATGAAATTTGGTTAAAGCTTCATGAGCTCCATGATGGTACAAGCAATGTACATGAGCAAAAACATCACCTAACAAAAACAAGCTATGATTCCTTCAAAATGAATGATAATGAGCTTGTTCGTGATATGTATTCTCGTTTGAATCTAATCATCAATGAGCTCCATTCTATAGGAATTACAAAGCTAGGTGATGCGGATATTGTGAGGAAGATCATCTCCGTGCTTCCAAAGAACAAATATGCAACCATCATCACCATCCTCCACAACATGGAGGACTTGAGCACCATGACCCCGACCATTGTCATTGGCAAATTGGTGGCATTTGAGATGTCACGCAAGATGGGTCAAGAAGAAGCCACTTCATCAAGCAAAGACATTGCTCTCACATGTGAGCACAAAAAGATGAAGGGCAAAAAGCAAGTTGAGACAAGCTCAAGCTCCTCAAGTGAAGAAGAGGATGATGAAGATGAAGAATCAAGTGATGATGATCAAGCCTCCACCTCATCCAACTCCTCCTTAGATGAAGAAGAAACAATCAAGCTCATGAAAGGAGTGAAGAGGATGATCCGCAAGCTCAATGTCAAGGGTGTGCCCATCACCATATAAGATTGCCTCTTCACCAATCAAAGAAGAGAGCAAAGAAAAAAGGGATGCTATAGATGTGGCAAGAAAGGGCACTTTTTGGAAGATTGTCCAAAACAAAAGCCCACACCCAAGGACAAGAAAAAGAAGGGATGCAAGGCCAAAGCTCTCACCACCATCAAGACATGGGATGATTCATCAAGTGATGATGAAGTCCAACACAAGAGGCATGGCCGCAAGCACTCATCATCAAGCTCCTCACGTATGTGCCTTATGGCACGAGGTAACACAAGCCCTATCTCTAGTGATAGTGATAGAGATAGTGATAGTGATGATGAGCTACCTTCTTACAATCAACTTGTGCAAGATAGTCTTAAATATGCTAAAGCTTGTACTAGCCAACAAAAGAAAATTAATATCTTAAAAGAAAAATTAGATAGTTCTCAACAAGCCTATAATGCTATGCTAGATCAATATGAAACTTTTTCAAACTTAAATGTTGAGCTATCTAATAAAATTGAGAATCTTGAGGCTAGTATAAGCACATATGATAGCACAAGTAATGATGAGCAACTTGCTAAGAAAAATGAAAAACTAAAAGCAAAGTTAGCTAGCACACAAGATGCTTACAAAAGTTTGCTTGCCAAAATGGAAATTATGTGCAAACATTGTGATGAGCTAACTAATAAAGTTGCTAATCTTGAAACCATCGGAGCAAACCCCACTGAGGCACCTAAAATTGAAAAATCAATTTTTAATATGTCTAAAAAGGATGCCTCTACTTCTTGCATTGATTTACTTGATTTGAACTCACCCATGTGCAAACAAGCTTGTGTTGAGAATGTGATTGTAGAAACATGTACACAAGAAGTTGCAATGGAGAATGAGAAACTAAAGCAAGAAGTGGCTCGCCTCACCAAGGACTTGACTCAAGCAAAAGGCAAGACGAAGCAAACCCGAACTCATCAAGATAACACCGTCAAGGGAGTGAAGAAGCTTGATGAGGAGCAAACCGTGGTTTGTTTCGTTTGCCACAAGGAAGGCCACAAGTCCTATGAGTGCAAGGTGAAGCATGGGGGAGAAAAGAAGAAAGAGAAAAACAAAAAGCAAACAAGCAAGCTCTCCAACACCTACACCAACAAGGTAAACAAGAAGGCCTCCACACCTTATCTTTTGAAGAAGAAGAAGAATGACAAGGTGGTGGCCATCAAGGTGAACAAGCAAGCCAACAATGGGGCCAAACGCATTTGGGTGCCTAAAGACATCATCTCAACCATGAAGAGCACCAAAAAGGTTTGGGTCCCGAAAGGGAAGTAAGTAGTCAAGTGGACTACGGGGAATTTGGAGACTTGGCAAAGTTTTGGGTGCATATCATGGGGTGCATCACATTGGATCATGTCATTGCCAAGTATGTTAGTGGGTACTATGGACCCAAGTTCCCCCTCCCATGTTAGGTAACTAGATTTAAATTCTTGCAATTACTTTCATTTGGTATAATTTCTTGCAATTACTTTTAGCATCTAGTTCCTTCATTGCCTATGTTTGCATTGGTATATTCATATCTTTTGTCATGCAAATTAGGCTTATCATATGGTAGTTTTGCTCGGTATCACTCATATTCTTAGAGCAATTCTACATGGTTTTAATTGGTTAGAAGCACAGCACATAGCTTCTTTTACTTTGTATTTATCTTATATGTGCCAAAGTCCAGATTATAGATAAACTACCCCAATTACCATCTTCAATTGATGTCTCATTTCTTGTAATATCAATATGGAAAATGGTAGTTTGACCTTAGAAGTCAATGTGCATGTCTCCTACAAGTATTTCAAACTTGTATGCACACTTTTAGGGGGAGTCTAGTCTATAATTTGGAAGCTTTGAGACTAACACTACTTTCAAGATTATCATGTGTGTAGTAGTCTCATTGCAAGGAAAATGGAGTTCTCGGAGACAAGCATCATGTGTGGTGATAATCCAATTGGCATCTGCATGTGGTATTCCTAACCGATATCATTATGTTGATCTCAATTTGATATTCTTATATGCTTTCTCCATACATTATATAGATTAAACTCCTTTGTGCTTTCATTTGTCGGTTATGCATATGCTTTTGCCTTACATCATATGTATGCATATACTTAGGGGGAGTTTTAGCTTATATAATGTGTCCTCTCTTGAGCTTTAATGTCTTCCTTTTCGGTGTTTGATTCCAAAGGGGGAGAATGTGTAGGGACCAAAATCAAGCCCAAACTAAAACAAACAAAATAACCAAAATCATTTTTTTCAAAAAATTCTATGGTTATTTCTATGGGAATGGTTCAAAAAGGGAGGAAGTGATTTATGGAGTTAAGGGGAGTCTTAACCCATAAAGTCACAAAGAGGGACTCTATGGCAAGGGCAAGATATGCTAGAATAAATATGTTTCTTTTTGGTATCTTTTAAACATCATATGATCTTGCCTTTGCATTACATCCTAGCAAGTAGATTGCATTTTAAATGATGTATCTATTATTTGCTTGTTTTGGTCGTGTTGTCATCAATCACCAAAAAGGGGGAGATTGTAAGGAAAATGGACCTCAGACCATTTAAACTTCGGATTTTGGTGTTTGATGAACAACATAACCAAATTGGACTAATGCGTTTGCAAGTGTTTCTTTTGTAGTCCAATAGGGTGCAAATGTGGCTTGGACTAAGGCGACGTGGTGATCCGATGATCAACACCTCAAGCAAGATTCTAGAAGCTCAGTTGAAGACCCTAAAGATCAAGCAAAGTCCAAGGCACAAGAATGGAACCAAGTTGGGCGCAAAGAACGAAAGAAAGGTGGGAAGAACAAGTGACCGGACGCTGCTTCGCAGTGACCGGACGCTGGCCTAGATGCGTCCGGTCAGTATCCCAAGCCAGCAGCGCCACGTCAAAGCGACCAGACGCTGTGACAGTTGCGATCGGATGCTCCGATGCTACTGTTCCTCAGCACGACCGTGTGACCGGACGCTACGACGACGATCGGATGCTGGAGCTCAGCTGAGTCCGATCAAACACAGAAAGGTTCCAGAGGCACGAAATCGTGACCGGACGCGTCCGGTCATCTGTGACCGGACTCATGCCAGAGTCCGATCAGTGCCTATGCAGGCTGGCAACTAGCCGTTGTGAGAGACCGGACGCGTCCGGTCAGGACGTGACGAGCGTCCGGTCGATGGCAGAAAAGCCCATCTCTTTGCCCAACGGCTCTATTTGGTTGGGGCTCTATAAATACCCCCATGGCCAGCCAAAAACATAAGGTTGGAGCTCAAGGAAGTATACCAAGCATATAGACACATATTTAGTTGCTCTAGCCACCAAAGTGCTCAAGTGATATATTCGGTGATTAGTGTATGTGCTTTGCGAAGTGCTTAAGCTAGTTAGACCACCGCTTTGCGCTTGCTCTAGGTGTTAGGCCTAGTGGTTAGTGAGGTTGAAAACCTCTTGTCTACCGGTGCTTGCGCGCACCGTGGTTGTACATCGGCGGGGCTTGTAGTCTTGCGAGATCACACCAATCAAGTTTGTGGTGTGGCCGCCTCCGTGTACCGAAGGGAACAAGGCCCGCGACGCTTCGGCCGAAAACTTGATAGTGAAGACGGCGGAGAGCATCCGGGAGAGGCTTTGCCACGAGTGGCTTAACCGGAGACCCACTTGAGAGTGGGGAAGGCCCGGAGCTATCCACGGAGTTACCCGACCGGGAGCTTGACCCTTGCGAGGGATTCCTTGCGAGGGGCTCCAACGAGGACTAGGGGGAAGCTTGCGTGCTTCTCGATACCTCGGTAAAAATACCGAAGTCGTCGATGGGAGTTTGCATCTCTATCACACTCTTTACCTTCCGCATTTACATGGCTACCTAGTTCATGTGCTTTACCTTTCCTAGTTTGATATGCTAGTTGATAGGTTTGAGAACTAGGTTGCATAACTCCTTTTTGCGGTAGAGATAGCAAACACACTTAGCAAAACCTTAGTTGCACATTAGATAGTATACTTTCTTGCATAGGTTTTGTTTAGGTGGAGATTAGAGGCCATAGTTTAGAGTAGAAGTTTTAAGTTGCCTAATTCACCCCCCCCCCTCTTAGGCGTCACAGTCCTTTCAATCACCTTCTAGGAAAATCAATTATCATCTGCAAACTATAAGATGGGAAAGTCCAAAATGTTGGTTGAGGGAATTGGAGCCCTTAAAAGTCCTTCATTTGCAGCTTTTTTAATAGAGACTGAAGCAAATATGCAGTTAATACAAACAGTAGGAGGGATAGGGGATCCCCTTGCCTAACACCTCTTGCAAACCACAGTTTTCCATGGGCACCCATTTAGCAAGACCTTTGAAGTTCTAGTTGCCAAAATGTCACTTATCCATTTTAACCATCTCTGCCCAAAACCCTTTGCTTCCATGATCTTCAGCATAGACTAGTGTTCCACCTTGTCAAATACTTTTTGGAAGTCTATTTTTTGGACCACCACTTGCATCTTGGAGTTGAAATGATCAAGATGCCCAAGAGGGGGGGGGGGTGAATTGGGCTTTTCTAAAACTTTAGCAAGAATTAAAACCTATTAAGCCCAATTAACCCCCTTGTGCCCAGAAGTGTGTTTCTCTCTATTCTACCACACAAAAGACCAAGTCTATGCCACTCCTACTCTAGCAAAGCAATTCAATAGAGAATGAATAACAAGTATAATGCAGAATTGAATTGCTTGAAAGTAAATGCGTAAGTAAAGGAGTAGAGATGACAAGAAGATCTTTTTGTCAAGGTATCGAGGTGTCGCCACACCCCCTAGTCCTCGTTGGAGCACCCGCGCAAGGGTATCGCTCTCCCTTGATCCACACAAGGATCAAGTGCTCACTATGAGCTGATTCTTCGCCGCTCCGGCCCGGTGAATCGCTCACTACCGGTCACAAGCTTGCTTGGGTCATCCACAATGCCACCGGATGCTCTCCAAGCTTCACGATCACCACCAAGCCGTCTAGGTGATGCCGATCACCAAGAGTAACAAGCTAGAACTATCACTTGACCAAGAAAAGGCCAAAGAGATGGATGGATGCACACTTGCTACTCAATTCTCACTAGGAGGTCACTAATTCTCTCAATTAGCATTTCACTCAACCTCACTAGGGCTCTTGCACTATCTCACATTGACAATGTGTCTCTTAGCAGATGGAAGTGGCAAGAACACTCTAGTGGATGAGGGGGAGGAGTATAAATACTCCCCTAACCGGCCATCCAAAAGAGCACCGAACAAGTGTCTCTGCGGGGTCATCGGACGCTCCGATGCTAGGCATCGGACGCTCCGATGACCTCGACAAACGGTCGACTGTACCATTCTATCAGACCTGTTAAAGGAGCATCGAACGCTGGGCAGCTGGACCCTCTCTGGAACCTCTCTGCATGGACATCGGACGCTGGCCCTCAGCGTCCGATGCCAACGTCCAGTGCTACCCAAGTTCACGTGCACGTGAACAGTGGCACGGGCGCGTCCGATGTGGCAACATCGGTGCGTCCGATTCCACGGACCAGACTAAAGCCTAGTCTGAGTGAGCATCAGACGCGTCCGATGCTCACCAGGCCAGTGTCCGATGCTCATAACAAGGGCAAAACCAACTCAGATCGCGACGCGGCCTTAACGACTATTGATCCTCTCGACATAAGGCATCTCTCTGAGCTACCTAGGACTATGAAATAACAAGTGTGCACCACACCTACCTCAATAGACTCATCTAGGTCATGCTACTGATTCATGCTCCCCTTTATAGTACGGCCAAAGGAAAAACAAAGACCTAAGACTACCTAAGTGTCCTCCAGCACCATATGACACTTAGGGCATCCACAATGGTGTTCAAATCGCTAGCTATTTGATCTCTAGGAAGAATGCTATTGGTTTTCAATGGCAACTTACAAATAGCTAGCTAGATGAGACATATAAATAAATACTATTTTGATGAGACAACTTATAAAAGTAGCACTCTTATTGGCTATCGATGAGAGAGATCAAATAGCTAGCTATTGGGAAGTCGCTAGCTATTTGATATCTCTCCTCAATAGCCAATAAGAGTGCTACTTTTTTATTATTTTTATACGTCATCTCGCTAGCTATTTATAAAGTGCTATTGAGAGCCAATAGAATTCCTCCTAGCTAGCTATTTCACAACCATTGCGGATGGCCTTAGCCTAGTGTACCACCATCTTCGTCGTCCGTCCTTTGTAAACCGAAACGATATCCATCGCCAGGGGACATGAACTCCATATGCCCGTATCGTCGCCATTACCGTGACCTAACTCAATCCTGTTTCTGCAAAACACATGTTAGTCACAGTAATCTTGTGTTTCATCCAATCACCGAAACCCACTAGGGGCCAAGATGCGTTCAATCTCCCCCTTTTTGGTGATTGATGACAACACGAGATCGAGTATAGATAGAAGAGGTTTTTAAATCATGACATGTATGAACTTGCAATGAATAAGAGAAAGTGATTAGAGGCAAGCTCATACATATCATGCCATCATCCTGCACTCAACAAGTTAGAGTGAATAGCAAGTGCAAGAGTAAAGAACTCGAATAAATAACAAGTGAGAATTAAGCGCAAGTAAACGAGTGAAACGAAATGACATGTCATATAGTATTACATAGTGAGCACAAACATGTCACAAGGTCCATAGCACATATATATAACAAAGTGATGTGCAAAAGATGCGATAAAGCGAAGAGCGTATGTGAACATAACATAACACAAGAAGTCAAATCCCTCTCACATCACTCCCCCTATCGCTATACTCGGCCACTCTCCCCCTTTGGCATCAAACGCCAAACTAAGCGTCAGAGGGCGGAGGTGGGGCAGACGAGCCGGGTGCAGACTCTAAAGACCTCCGAGTGAACTCGAACTACTGCAAGATGGCCTCAGAGTCTGAAGAAGACGAGCCCGTGGCCTGCTGACCCTCTGGAGCTGGAAGCTATGGCGAAGCGGTTCGGGTCGGCTCTGGCACTGACTGCTCGGTCTGCTCTGGCTCTGTCTGCGCAGAAGTTGTCTCAGTCTGTGTAGTTGTAGCAACCTGAGGATCGGAATGCGGAAGCTCATGTATCGGAGAAATCTCAAGGTGTACAGTCATGGTCGGCTCTAACTGAACAGGCTCTGTCAGCTCTGAAGATGCGACGGAGCTCGGGAGGGTCCAGTGGTAGAAGTCATTGGAGCCGTCGTCGTCTGTACTGGGTCCTGAAGATCAGGCGTGGGGAACCCAGTGAACTCACTAAAACTAGTCGACAGATCCCGAGTCACTGTGGTAGTCGTCGCATATAGGGACTCTGTCGGGCGGGGAGTGGAGCCGGTGCGCAAAGGACTGAAGAGCGGGGCCCCGCCTGGAGGTGTAGTGAAGCTCGTAAACTGTGAAGAGCTGGGGCCCGCAAGCTGCTGCGGCTGCTGAAACTGCGGTGGCTGCCACTGAAGCTGGTGCTGGGGAGGGGGCTGCTGCCACTGCCACTGAGGTGGACCACTCGCAAGTAGCTCCATGAAGCTGAGTGTCTGCTGCTGCAACGCCATCATCTACCGCTGCAGGGCGTCTGACCGCTCCTGAGCCTGCTGCTGAGCCAGGGCCTGCTGCTGAGCCAAACGCTGCTGCTCCTGGGCTAACCTCTGGACGTCCTGAGTGACTGTCCTCTGCTGCTCCTCCATCCGAGCTAGGATCGCAAGAAGTGCGGGATCGGAGGGAGCAGTACCAGACGACCCGGCCTGTGAGTCGTGAGCTCTGGGCTGAAAGCGAGGTGGGAGCTGGTAGTCCTCGTCGGAGCTGTCGGTGGGGTCCTCTGTGACGTATGTGTCACCGCCCTCTAGGTCAGCTAACTCCTGCTCGGCGAGGGCTCAGAGAACCTCATCCTGCTCCTGGGCGGACTCTGGTACCTCTAGACACTGCCGCGAGCTAGACGGACCCTGCTGCTCCTATTGCCTATGGTCCCGACCATGTCCCAACAGCTGACTCATGTTATACTCAGGGAACACGGTCGTAGAGCCGGTGAGAGACTGATTGAGGTGAGATCCAGTGGTGGCAGCTACCTTCCATAGTATATAGGAAATCCAATGGGCATATGGTAGCTGCCGGCGGGCCTTGATGCCCTCTACAACGGTATCCTCCATCTCACATAAGATGACGTCCCAGACGTCAAACTCCTGCTGCCTGGCCATATATGCAAGTAACCACAGCTGAAGTCGAGAAAGTCCCTCTCGGAAGCCCACCCTAGGAAGCAAGGTCCGCCGAAGAACCTCGTTGAGGATCCGAGTCGTAGGGTTGAGATCCCTAGGCGCACGACTCGAACCCTCACCGAAGGGCTCAGTGAAGCACGGGCGAACCAAGTCCGTCGACGGCTGTGCACCACCGTGAGGGCGGCGGGGTGGCTCCGTCCTGTCGTAGCACAGGTCGTGGATCTGGGTCTGGGAGTGTCGCAGTCCAAACCACTCCCGGATCTCAGACGAAAACAACATGTAGTGCTCCCCCTCAAATGCAAACTCTACCGTCTCCCTGTCCGGGTGCACCCAAAGCGAAGCGTAAAACTGAAATATATACCCAGTCCTTAATATACGAGCCAGACCGCCCTAGAAGGTCTGCCAGACCAGGTAGATAGGTGAGAATGGGGCGGATCTGCTCTCCAGCTGCCGTGACGACTGCCTCGAGCGGACAGACTCGTTGTGAACGCAAGCAGATACCGGCGTTCCTGTAGCCCTGATAGAAGTCCTCCTGCAACACTATATAGAAAGCCGCCCCTGCCTTATGCTGCCGCTCCCTGGGAAACCACTGCTCCACTGGTACAAGTCAGAGAGTCTGAATCTGGGAACACGTGGCTGCCCGAAGGTCCAGTCACGGGATCGGCGGGGGCGCACGCCTCGATGGAGCACGTGCTCCCCGCAGAGGGACATCGGGTCGGGGTGGCACCGCAGTCCTGCGATGGGTGGACCGGTGCCGGGGAACCACCTCAGGTACCCCCTCCTCAGCCTCTGCCTCTGCCTCTGGTGCCTCTGCTGCCTCGGCCTCTGCTTGGCCCTGCCTGGAGCTCTCGGGCTCCACACCCGGAGACGTGAACGTTGTCCGGCGACCGGCAGCCATAAGCGTGCCAGTCGGTGAGTGGTGGAAACGCTCAACCTCCTCAACTGCACGCCTCTGCTCTGGCGACAGTTGGTCCTCTATCCACAAGCCGCCACCACGGCCACCCTGCTCTGCACGCTCTGCGGCGGCTGCAACCTCTCGAGCCTGGTCAGCCTCCCTCTGCTCCCGAGTGCGCTTCCTGCGCGTGATCAGCTTCCCCTTCCCGGACCTCTGACCGGAAAGAGGGGGACGGGGAGGAGAGTCCCCTGGGCCACCACCAACGTTCTTGCAGCGCGGCATGGCTAACAAGAACAAGACACACTGCCACTGAAAGAAGCTGAACTGTCGCTGAAAGATCCAACTGCCATGGAAAGCCCCTGACAACCAGCTGACAATAAACCCAACTGACAAAGAACTCCCCCTGACACTGTAACCCAACTGCGCTGGCACTCGCGAGGCTTGGCCTCGATCCTTACCAGCGGGCTTGGCCCCGGGTTAGCTGACACTGCCCAACTGCCAAGCTATCTCTAACACTGACTCGCTGCATAGAATAGATAGGAGATATATAAGAACATATAGTCTAGAGACGAGAAGACCTATGGAAGCAAAGCATATAGGATAAGAGGGGAAATGGCTTTGCTACCTGCCGAACGAGGAAACGAGCCAAGCACGAGGTAAGCACTGACGTTCCGGCACCCACGTATCACACCTAGGCGGACTGCAAAGGAATTGGGTGGAAACGGGGGTTAAAACAGTGGTGAACGTCCTTTGGAGCATTTCATCGAACACTTAGTGAGCAGGGGAAGTGGAGGAGTGGTGAATGCTCACTGTGTGGATGCTGCCGGCTGGGGAAAGGACGCCGGAGTGGAAGGAGAAGGCAAGGAGCGTCCTCCGGCGAGATGGACTCGGTCGCCGGTGAGCTTTGTTGGCGAGGGACTCCGACGATGAGCTTGCGGCACGGGCGGTCGGTCAAGCGGCGAGCGCGCGCGACTGCGAGGGGAAGTGGAGCGAGCGCGATGCAGCACGGCGAGGGTGGTGGGCAAGGACGGCGGCCGATGGCGAGGGCTCGGGTGGGGGGCGCGCGGCGGTTAGGGTTTGCTTAGAGGCGGCGGCGCAAGTACGGGCGAGGGCGCGTTCGCAAGGAAGACGAAGAAGAAGGAGTGATGACGCGTGGGACCGGATAACCAGAGGAAGAATACACCACGCCGCTTAAAGGGGCATCGGACGCACCGATCGATTCACATCGGACGCTTCGATGCCTGTCCAGAGAGCTTCAGAACAGCCGAAAACACATCGGACGCGTCTTTTGCCTCGACATCGGACGTTGGGCAGCGTCCAATGGAGCACCGGAGGCTCCGATGGTGACACATCAGACGCTACCCTGACACTGTTCCAGCCAGAGCTGTCTACAGTGCAGGGCATCGAACGCTGGAGGAGCGTCCGATGCAGCGTCCGATGCCTCATTTTGGGCTGTTTTGAAGATTTCTGTTGCGGCTCCCACTCCCAACCAAGTTCCAACTCAAATAAGAGGCAAATAAACACCAGTTGGAACCTAGTATGAGCATCCTCGCATAAACCCTCGATTTTATAAATATTTTGCCATAGGCTACATATCATTTTTAGGTAAAATAGGCAGTAAATCCCGAGGAGACAACATGTGGCCACCAAAACTAGGGGTCTCAACCATTAGGAGCCTCAAATGCTCCCCCTAGCGGTGGACGAACACAGCGGTTGCTCAGGGCTTAATCGAAAAGAAACGACAAAGCAACACACATGCATATGCAATGCAATACGGAATTTGAATCTAGGTTGCTTGTCAAGTTTGCTCATGGGTAAGCTTCTTCACACGCTTTTTATGGTGGTTATCTTAACCACGTCTGACAAGCCTATGAGCATAGCATAATTTAAACATGGCATATGATACAATGCAATGCAAAGACAACCCCCTTTCACCTTTTGACAAAGTTACTTAGATCAAGCACATTAAGCTCACTTCGCAATCTACAAAGAGTGTTTTCATCTAGGGGTTTTGTGAAGATATCCACCAATTGATCTTCGGTTCTAACTCCCTCTAAGGATATGTCTTTCTTTGAAACATGGTCTCTAAGAAAGTGATGTCGAATATCTTTGTGCTTGGTGCGAGAGTGTTGAACCGGGTTGTTAGCAAGCTTAACCGCGCTCTCATTGTCACACAACAAAGGTACGAGCTACACCATAGTCTAAAAGGGTTTGTTTCTTGTAAAGGATTTGTGCACAACAAGCACCCGTGGCTATGTATTCCGCCTCGGCGGTAGACAAGGCCACACTATTTTGCTTTTTCGAACTCCATGAAACTAGTGATCTCCTAAGCAAATGGCACCCTCCAGATGTGCTTTTTCTATCTACTTTGCAACCCGCGTAATCCGAATCGGAATACCCAATGAGTTGGAAGTTAGCTCCTTTGGGATACCAAAGGCCAATGCTTGGGGTGTGCTTTAGGTACCTAAGGATTCTCTTCACCGCTATGAGATGTGATTCCCTAGGATCGGCTTGAAAGCGAGCACACATGCACACACTAAACATGTTGTCGGGCCTAGATGCGGTCAAATATAATAAGCTACCAATCATAGAACGGTAGAGAGTTTGATCAACCGGGTTACCTCCCACATCTAGGTCGAGATGTCCATTTGTTGGCATTGGAGTCTTGATAGGCTTGCAATCATCCATGTTGAAGCACTTGAGGAGGTCTTTTGTATACTTCTCTTGAGATATGAAAGTCCCCTCCTTCAACTGCTTGACTTGGAAGCCTAGGAAGAATGTGAGCTCGCCAATCATGGACATTTCAAACTCCTTAGACATCAAGTCACCAAATTCCTTGCAATAGGCTTCATTTGTTGACCCGAAGATGATATCATCGACGTAGACTTGACAAATGAAGATCTCTCCATCAAGCTTCTTGGTGAATAGTGTGGTGTCGACCTTCCCAATGGTGAAGCCCTTCTCAATCAGGAAGTCCTAGAGGCGCTCGTACCATGCTCTTGGGGCTTGCTTGAGCCCATATAGCGCCTTGGACAACCTATAAACATGATTAGGATATCTAGGGTCTTCAAACCTGGGAGGTTGATCAACATAGACTAGTTCATTTATGAAGCCATTTAAAAATGCACTTTTCACATCCATTTGATATAATTTAATGTCATGATGTGATGCATATGAAAGGAGGATACAGATGGCTTCTAGTCTTGCAACCGGTGCAAAGGTCTCTCCAAAAGCCAATCCATCAACTCGAGAGAACCCCTTTCCTACTAGCCTTGCCTTGTTTCTAACAACCTTGCCTTGATCATCTTGCTTGTTTCTAAACACCCATTTTGTTTCAATGACTCTTGTGCCTTTTGGTCACTCTTCAAGTGTCCAAACTTGGTTGCGGGTGAAGTTGTTTAGTTCTTCATGCATAGCATTCACCCAATCCGGATCACCTAGAGCTTCATCTACAATGGTAGGCTCAACAAGAGACACAAATGAGTGATGTTCAATAAATAAAGCAAGTTTTTGAGATCGAGTCATTACACCCCTTGTTGGACTCCCTATGATGAGATCTTGAGGATGAGCTTGTAGTAGAGGAGTAGTCCTTCGATCAACCACTTGAGGGGCCGCTTGAGGAGCATCAACATCTTGAGCTTGTACCACCATTTGATCATGGGAGACATGAGTATCTTCAAATGGCTCTCTCCCATTTTTGTCATCAGTTTGTGGTACATTGGATGAGGATGGCTTGTCAATGACTTGCACATCATCATCATCATCTTTAGGCTTGATGGCTCCAACCGGCATGTTCTTCATTGCTTCCCTCAATGGTTCATCACCTACATCATCAAGATTTTCATGCTCTCCTTGAGAGCCATTAGATTCATCGAATTCCACACCATATGTTTCTTCTACCATCCCAGTGGCATGGTTGAATACTCGATAAGCTTTGGACTTCAATGAATAACCAACAAGAAAACCAATATCACATCGACGTTGGAACTTCCCTAGGTGTTGGCGCTTCTTGTAGATGTAGCATTTGCACCCAAACACTCTAAAGAATGATATATCCGACTTCTTGTTGTTGAGTAGCTCATAGGGGGTCTTGCCAAGGAGACGATGGGGGAACAACCAGTTTGATGCATAGCAAGCGGTGTTGATTACTTCCGCCCAAAATCTTTCCGGTGTAGTGTACTCATCTAACATTGTCCTTGCTAGGGTGATTAGTGTCCGGTTCTTCCTCTCAACTGCCCCATTTTGTTGTGGTGTGTAGGTTGTGGAGACTTCATGCTTGATCCCAACTTCATCACAATATTCTTCAATGTGGGTGTTGTCAAACTCCTTTCAATTATTACTTCTAATTTTCTTGATCTTCAAGTCAAATTCATTTTGGGCTCTCTTGGCAAACTTCTTGAATGAAGGGGTTGCTTCGGATTTGTCATGAAGAAAGAATACCCAAGTGTATCTAGAATAGTCATCAACAATCACTAGGCAATAGAGATTTCCACCCAAGCTAGCATATGTTGTTGGCCCAAATAGATCCATGTGAAGTAGCTCTAGCTCTCTTGATGTTGACACAAAGGCTTTGGTTGGATGAGTATTTGCAACTTGCTTGTCAGCTTGACATGCACTACACAATTTGTCCTTCTCAAATTTGACATCCTTCAAGCCTCTAACCAAATCCTTCTTCAATAGATTGTTGAGAGTGTTCATTCCCACATGAGCCAATCTTCTATGCCATAGCCAACCAAGTGATTGCTTAGTGAACAAACATGTCTTCAAGTTGGCATATTCGGAAGAGAAATCCACTAGATAGAGATTGTTGTATCTAAAGCCTTTGAATATCACTTGTGTATCATCTTTCTTGGTCACAACCACTTCTTTGTCGGTGAACAAACATTGAAAGCCAAGATCACATAGTTGCCCAACGAATAGCAAGTTGAAGCTCAAAGATGCAACTAGAAGCACATTGGAGATGGTATGATCATTTGATATTGCCACTTTGCCCAATCCCTAGACATTGCCCTTTGAGTTGTCACCAAATGTAATCTTTTCTTGGTCATCGACATTCTCTTCTAGTAAGGTGAACATCCGGGGATCACCGGTCATATGTTGTGTGTAACCACTATCAATCACCCAATGAGATCCACCGGTCTTGTAGTTCACCTACACACATAAGGAATCAAGCTTGAGCTTTTGGGACCCAAACTTGTTGAGGTCCCTTAACCTTCTCAACTAGTGACTTTGCAACCCATATTTGCTTTGGCCTATTCTTGTTAGGAGGCCCCATGAACATGACTTTCATCTTGCCACTAGAGTCTTGTCTAAGCATGTAGTGAGCATTGAAAGCAAAGGGCCTAGCATGCTTGGGCAAGGGTGTGGGTTTTGGCTCTTCACAATCATGAGCAAAATGACCTTCTTTTCCACACTCATAGCATCTTCCAATCTTCTTCTTCTTTGGCTTAGTGATGCTCTTGTGGTGCTTCATCTTCTCTTCAAGGAAGCCAATGCCATTTCTATTTGTCTTCATCACGGTGTTCATGAGTAGCTCACTTTGAAGACATTGACCCTTTGGTGAATTTCTTCAATCCGGTGGTAAGGTGCTCCTTCTCTTTCTTGAGCTTGTCATTTTCTTGTTGGAGCTCCAATTGAGATGGTGTCATTTTGTAGTCCCTCTCCATCTTCAATCTCTTGTTTTCTTCTTTTAGCATGTCTTGCTCAAGTGACATGGTATAGTCATCATCATGAGTTTCAATGACAACTTGCTTGATGGTTGTAAGCTTCTCTAGATCAACCTTGAGCTTTGCATTCTCATTCTTGATCTTGATGTAGTCATCATAGTGATCGGCCACAACCACTTTCTTGCCCTTGCCACTAGCTCTTTGCTCATCATGCTCACTAACCAAGTCCTCACAAGATGTTGCTATGTCACACTTAACAACAAGGTTAGGAGCATCATGTGTCTCATGAGAAAGCATATCATAAGCAACACTAAGTGTATCATGATCTACTTTGACTTGAGTATATTTCTCTTTGAGCGAAGCATAACTAGTGGTAAGATCACTATACATATTATCAAGCTTTTCATTTTTAGCTTTGAGCTCCTTGTTAGAGGACTTGAGCTCCTTGATAGTGGATGACATAGTAGCAAGTTCATCTTTTAGCTCATCACTAGCATGTGTAGCATTGTTATACTTTTCAACAAGAGCTTCATTGTCACTAACAAGCCTTTCATTCCTGGCTCTAGTCTTTCTTATGATTTTAGAATAGTTGTTAAGCAAAGCAACAAGTTCATCATAAGAAGGTGCCTCAAATTCACCATCACTATCACTATCACTAGAGTCATCATTGCTTTGTACCTTCCGATCACCCTTAGCCATAAGGCATAGGTGTGTAGAGGATGACAGTGATGGTGGTGGTGGTGGTGTAGAGGTGCCAATGACTAGAGCGGCCACCTTCTCCTTCTCATCATCACTATCTTCATTTGATGAACCACCGGAGGAGTCAATGTCGGTGAGCCAATCACCAACAATGTAGGCCTTGCCACCTTTCTTGTGGTATTGCTTCTTCTTCTTGCCATCCTTCTTGTAGGGCTTCTCATTCTTCTTCTCATCTTCGCTAGATGAGTCATACTTCTTGCCCTTGTTCTTGTTCTTGTAGCTCCCTTTCTTGGGCTTGGTGCATTGATGAGCAAGATGGCCAAGCTCACCGCAATTGTAGCAATCCATTTCAGAGATTGGCCTTCTCTTGCTACTTGTGAAGAACTTCTTCTTTCTTGAGTCAAAGTTGACTCCATTCTTGTGAAGCTTCTTCAACATCTTGGTGGTTCTTCTCACCATTTGAGCGATGTTGGAATCATCCTCTTCATCACTTGAGCTTTCATGATGCACCTCAATGGCCTTGGACTTGCCCTTCTTGTCGTGGCTTACTTTGAAGGCCAAGTCCTTCTTCTTGTCGGTGGAAGAGCCACCACTTGGTGTGATGTGCATGTACATCTCATGCGCATTGATCTTTCCCAAGATTTGAGTTGGTGTAGCGGTGGAAAGATCGCCTTGATGTAGCACGGTCACAATGTGTCCATATTTGTCAATTGGGAGGACACAAAGAATCTTCCTCACAACATCGGACGGTTGCATTTGTGTGAGGCCAAGTCCATTGAGTTCTTATACAAGAACATTCAAGCGTGAGTACATTTCATTTGCATTTTCATTAGCATACATATCAAAAGAATGAAGCTTTTGCATAACTAAATGATAGCGCTCCTCACGCTCACTCTTGGTTCCCTCATGGAGAGCACAAATGTTATCCCATAGATCATGGGCATTCTTGTGGTTTCAGACGCGGTTAAACACATCCTTGCAAATGCCTCTAAAAAGAATGTTTTTGGCTTTTGCATTCCACTTCTCATTCTCTTCCTCATGTGGCGTGAGGCTAGTGCCCTCCTTGGGTTTGGGGAACCCGGTTATAGCGGCTTCGCGACATCTAACATCAACCGCTTCTAGGTATGACTCCATACGGATTTTCCAATATGGAAAGTCATCTCCCTCAAACATGGAAGGTGGTGCATCACCTCCGGACATCTTTAACTCTAGGCGGTTAAGCCTAAATTGAGAGCACGAGGCTCCGATACCAATTGAAAGGATCAAGATGCCCAAGAGGGGGGTGAATTGGGCTTTTCTAAAACTTTAGCAAGAATTAAAACCTATTAAGCCCAATTAACCCCCTTGTGCCTAGAAGTGTGTTTCTCTCTATTCTACCGCACAAAAGACCAAGTCTATGCCACTCCTACTCTAGCAAAGCAATTCAATAGAGAATGAACAACAAGTATAATGCGGAATTGAATTGCTTGAAAGTAAATGCGTAAGTAAAGGAGTAGAGATGACAAGAAGATCTTTTTGCCGAGGTATCGAGGTGTCGGCACAACCCCCTAGTCCTCGTTGGAGCACCCGCGCAAGGGTATCGCTCCCCCTTGATCCGCGCAAGGATCAAGTGCTCACTATGAGCTGATTCTTCGCCGCTCCGGCCCAGTGAATCGCTCACTACCGGTCACAAGCTTGCTTGGGTCATCCACAATGCCACCGGATGCTCTCCAAGCTTCACGATCACCACCAAGCCGTCTAGGTGATGTCGATCACCAAGAGTAACAAGCTAGAACTCTCACTTGACCAAGACAAGGCCAAAGAGATGGATGGATGCACACTTGCTACTCAATTCTCACTAGGAGGTCACTAATTCTCTCAATTAGCAATTCACTCAACCTCACTAGGGCTCTTGCACTATCTCACACTCACAATGTGTCTCTCAGCAGATGGAAGTGGCAAGAACACTCTAATGGATGAGGGGGAGGAGTATAAATACTCCCCCAACCGGCCATCCAAAAGAGCACCGAACAGGTGTCTCTGTGGGGTCATCGGACGCTCTGATGCTAGTCAATTGTACCATTCTGTTAGACCAGTTAAAGGAGCATCGGACGCTGGGCAGCGTCCGATGCCACCACATCAGACGCGTCCGATGTGGGTTTACCCTCTCTGGAACCTATCTGCATGGACATCGGATGCTGGCCCTCAGCGTCCGATGCCAGCGTCCGGTGCTACCCCAAGTTCACGTGCACGTGAATAGTGGCACGGGCGCGTCCGATGTGGTAACATCGGCGCGTCTAATGCCACGCACCAGACTAAACCCTAGTCTGAGTGAGCATCAGACTCACCAAGCCAGCGTCCGATGCCCATAACAAGGGCAAAACCAACTCGGATCGCGACGCGGCCTTAACGACTATTGATCCTCTCGACATAAGGCATCTCTCTGAGCTACCTAGGGCTATGAAATAACAAGTGTGCACCACACCTACCTCAATAGACTCGTCTAGGTCAAGCTACTGATTCACGCTCCCCTTTATAGTACGGCCAAAGGAAAAACAAAGACCTAAGACTACCTAAGTGTCCTCCAGCACCATATGACACTTAGCCTAGTCTACCACCGTCTTCATCGTCCGTCCTTTGAAAACCAAAACGATATCCATCGCTAGGGGACATGAACTCCATATGCCCGTATCGTCGCCATTACCGTGACATAACTCAATCCTGTTTCTGCAAAACACACGTTATTCACAGTAATCTTGTGTTTCATCCAATCACCAAAACCCACTAGGGGCCAAGATGTGTTCAGGAGTGATGACAAAGGTGCAAATACTCATAGGACCAAGCAACATAGTCTTGTATGGTCCTCCCTTTTATGAACCCATACTGGTTCTTCTGAACAAGGGATGTGATTAGGGGTTGGAGGCTTTTTGCTAGAATCTTGGTAAGCATTTTCATTGACCCTAAGAGAGGGAAAATGGCCTATCGTCATTGACAGTTGCATGAGCCTCCTTTTTGGGGATGAGAGTTATGAAAGAGTTGTTGATGCTCTGGAGGTTCACATTTGCATCATAGAAGTTTCTGCATAGGGATAGGAAGTCCTTTTTGATGGTTAGCTAACATTGCTTAATAAACTCATTTGAGAAACCATCAGGGCCAAGAGATTTTCCATTTGGTAGGTTTTTGATTATTGCCTCAATTTCCTGTGTTGTAAAAGCCTCCTCCAAGCTAGTAAGGTCTGCTTCAGTTTGCAGCAAGTTACCAATGTCAAATGCCATGCTAGTGAATTCTAATTTCCCTAGCCTTTCTTTGAAGGAGTCCCACAATATCTTTTATTTTTCAATATGTGTTGTTTTGAGCTCTCCCTAATTGTTTTCCAATGCAGCAATAGTATTTCTTCTGTGATTTATGGTTGCACTAATGTGAATTTTTTTTGTTCCTACATCCCCTAGGGTTACCCATCTTAGCCTTCCCCTTTGCTTCCAGAAGGTTCTTTGCTGCTCCAACAACTCAAGCATATTGTTTTTTAAAATGTCTCCGAAGTTCCACTCTTCCAGGGTTAGGTCCCTTGCTTCTTCAATATCATCCAACCACATTAAAGTGGTGGAGATATTCTTGATTCTTCACTTCAGAGCAGAACCAGTCAATCCCCACTTCTTCAGCTCTTGCCTCAGTTTCTTTAATTTCCTTGTTAGGTTTAGAGCACAATCATGCCTACTTGGATCCTCATTCCATATTTGCTGCAATAGCTCATTGAAACCATGCCTCTGCAACCAGAAATTTTTGAATCTGAAGAAGCAACCCTTAGGCACTGTAGTAGAGATAGAAACCTTGACAGGGCAATGGTCAGAGGTTTCATTGATAAGGGAGGAGCAGGTTGTAATTGGAAATGAGGAAGTCCAAGCTGAATTAGTGAAAACCCAGTCTAGTTTTTCTAGGAGGGGGGGTCTGCATATTGGACCATATGAAGTTCCTCCCTTGCATTTGGATTTCAGTTAGCTCTAGGAAGCTAAATAATGAGGTTGTTAAATAGAGTCATTTGGGAATGATCAACTCCCGACTTGTTCCTGTTGATCTCATATATGTACATGTTAAAATCTCCTATGAAAATCCAATTTTTGTCATACCCAAAATCACAACCTTTCATCCAGTCTGCAAAGTCACTTTTTCCTTGAGTTGAGCATGGTGCATAAACAGTTAACAGGTTCCAAGAGTGATCAAGGTTTGAACAGAAGGTGACTGCTAGACCATACCTTTGGGTCCAAAGCACATTCCCTTGCAATTTCTGTGAATTACAAGCAACTAAGATCCCCCTGAGGCACCAATGGCAGGGACAAAGCCAAAATTGTCCAAAGAAGGGGGCAGGATAGTTCTGAGAAAACTTTGCTGGAAATCAACTTTTTTAGTTTCCTGGAAACATATCACATCACATCTTGCATCTAGGACTTTGCTTCTAATGGCATTCCATTTTTAGAGTCATTCAGACCCCTTACATTCCAACACGGCACATTCCACTGTCTATTTAAACCAGAATTCATAATTAACTAACTAGAGTTCAATACAAACAGGTCCATGAGACTGAGCACAGTTCAGGTCTCCATCCACATGCTGACAGCAGCTAACAGGCTCTCTGCCTAAGAGCAAAAGATCAATCCTATAAAGCAAAAGAACCCTTTGGGTAGGATTGATAGGCCACCTAAAGTACTACCATCCCCTTCCATTCCTGCTCAGGTCTTTCCATCCTGGTTCCTTGCTTCAAAATCATCCTTCTCCTTCTGCTGCAGCATCAGGTCCATCAAAGGTTCAGCAGTTACAGCCTCCTCCCTTTCAGCACATCCTTGTCAGCAGCTGGCCTCATAGTGATCCTGGCTCTAGCCACCAGTCCTCTTTTCCTTTTCGCTTGTAGGGAAGCATCATTAAGCTCAGACTGCTCCATGCCACAGAACTGAACAATAATACTTTTAATAACTATTCTGCTGATCAAGGGAGGCTTAGTTTGACAGGCAAAGCACCTTTTGTCCCTACAACCTTTTGATTTAAACTCATTATTATGCAACTTTAATCTAGAGCTCCTTCTTACCTCTGTCTCTACTATAGCCTTGTATTTCCCCCTTGCTCTCTTCTTTGTTGGAAGATTGGTAGAAGAGACATCATCATCCATTGCCTGTTCCTGCACCTCAACTTGCAGTCCTAGATCTTGAGCCTGATTCTGAGCCACCAGTTGCTTTTCTGCAGAACAAACAAGATTTGCAGGGCAGGAAGCAAAGATTGAGAACAGAATGCACCCTTCATCATTTATCAGACAGTTAACTATCTCAGATTACAGCAATTTTGTTGAAAGCTCAAATTTAGATGGCACTAAAAGATTTATTGTGAAGTAATTAGCCCAAGCTTTGGGAATTAGAACTTCAAAGTAGGGATTATTACCATTAAAATACTTTGCCCACATCCTTATGCCCTTAACATCAAGGCTCCAGAGTTCTGTAGAGTTGGACTGGTTGACTAATCCCTGCGGAAGCAGGTTTTCAACCTGCTTTGATGTTCCTTCCTGCATGCAAGCACCATCAACAATAGTCTGCTCAACCTCCTCAAAATTAGGTAAGTGGGTCTGAACTTCTGTTGCTTGGTAAGAGGAATAAGACTGTACCTAGGGCGTCAAATTGAAATTAGCAGGAAGTAAGTGCTGCCAATTGTGAGTGACCTGCTATCCCAGCTCAGGTTGCTCCTCCAAGACCTAGTTTGGAGGGCCATTCTTCAGGAGGTCAGTCACAACAGGCATTGCATTACCCTGATGCCCCTGATGATCATTGTCAGCAATCTGCTGCCCCAGCCCAAGTTCTTCCCCTTGTTCTTGTTCCTGGATTTGAGGGATATTCTTCATGAAGTCAGTCAGCTCAAGCTCTGCATTAATCTGATGACCTTGAAGAGAACTATCAGGAATCAAATTCTCTAACTGCAGCACTATATTCAGGTTGCCAGATTGAGACTGCCGAAGTAGTTGTTCTGCCTGAAGTTGTCCCAGACCATTCTAATCAGACTCCACAAAATCATCAGCTGGCAAGACGTTGAGGTCAAATTGGTGGATCTGAGCCAAATTTTGGTCCAGCCCAAAGTCCCCTCCTTCCTGTTGGCCCCCAACACTGCATTGCTGCTCTCAGGCTGGGTACTGCTGTTCTGGTCACTGGAGTTGAGAGGCCCCAAAGCAGGCTGGCTCAGTCCAATAAAATCAAATGGTAGGGGCTGCTCTAGCTGGAGGTTGGGAGGGATGTGATCTTCAGGAGGTGGCACAGAGGGGTTAGGTTTCTTCAGCACAACCTCAAGCTGCAAAGTCCAGGATTCTCCCCCCATTCACATCTGCATTTGAATAAATAACAAATTGCGGCCCTTTCTATACATATGTCACACGGGCTCTGATCAACAACCTAGAAAGGTAGTTTTCATCCTCTTACCAGAGAATTACCTTGCCGAACTCATGAAGTGTGGCATGAATGTGCCTCTCCTGCCAGTAGTCATTCGGGAGCCCAAGCATTAGTATCTGGCACTCATGCTTGAACTCCACTTGGCACCAGTTCCTGCCTTCATTGTGTTTGCATAGGGAGATCTGAACATCGCCAAATTGGTGCGGGCTGGAGCTAATGAGCTTGTCCCGATCATAGGCATGCACTAGCTTGACCAGGGCCTGCCCGAGAGGAGAAGGCTGAATGGTTTTGAACGCAACCCGCTTTTCATACCTGAAGAAATCGTTGAGCACGCCCTGCATCGCGTCGGAGACCATCGGCTGCACCGGAACTGAGTTGATGGTGACGATGGCGAGATTTTCATTGGCGGTCTGGGGGGTGGTTTGGCGCCACTACGCGAGCGAGCAGGGGACGGTTGGGGACGTCCGCATGGTCGAATCCCACCGGTATGAAGGGCGCAGGGTCAGCGCGTTGCAATGCCATGGATGCGCAAGCTTGAGGGGAAGCGATGGAAGCGGAAGTAGGGCACTGTAGCTTCTTGGCGGGGGTTTCTGAGAGGAACACTCCCGTAGCTGGGGAAGAGAAGTTGGGAGGTGAAGGGTCGCGTTGCAATCGAGGGGGGCGCAATGAATGAAGTGGTTGGGGGTTTTCTCGGAGGGCACGCGCAGCGGCGTCGCGTGCAACAGGGGAGGGCGACATGATGGGCCAGAAGACCGTGATGTAGGAGTGGCCTTCCAGGCCGACCCAGCTAGGTTTGATAGCCCTCTTTCCCCAAAGGAGTTGAAGACTGGTGGGCTGGAACCCGAGGTCGTGACAACATGCTTCACCACCGAGAACCAGCCCAAGCACTGTTTACTGACCGAATCCCCCACGGATTTGGATCCTAGTCGGGCAAGCCTTAGCAAAATACCCTGAAATCCTACATGCTAGACATTTGACCTGAGCGCGGCAATTAAGGGAAAGATGACCAGATAGCTGTAACACCTCGGGTGTTTAAAAATGTAATTAACCTGACATGTCATCATCTTTAGTCATTAATCATTCTTGCCTTGCATTTATGTTTGCTTAGTACATGTGTAGCAATCTCTTTTCAAAAACCCTAAATGCCCAAATCTTCCTATAAGGGCAAAAATGGTAATTTCACCTCTGTGTCTAGCCTTGTGTATTTCTTGCTCAGTTTAGTGTCTTGAAGCTTTGTTGTGTTGTTCAAAACCCAAAATCAAAAACAGATTTCAAATCCCTTTGAAAAACCCTAATTTCCAAACCCTGGTTTTTACCCCTCTTTTAATAATTTAAAAACTATTCAAAATTTGGACTTGGTCCAAAAAGCTAAGTTGTAGATCTTGTCAAGAGGAACAACTTTGGTGTTTACAAATTTTCAAGTTTCTATACAAAGTTTGAAGTAATTTCAAATTCATTCAAATTCTAGTTTTTGTCCCCTTTTCAGTTTTCAAAATTAATTCAAAAACTAATGAGTTTCAGAAAAAGTGTATATTAGCAAAGTTATAGGTTTTGACAAAAGGAATAACTTTCATATTTGCAGATTTTCAAGTTTCTATATAAAATCAAAAGTAATTTTGAATTTATTCAAATCCCAAAAGTGTTCCCTTTTCTGTTTTCGAATATAATTCAAAAACTGTTTGGAATTTGAAAATATTCTTTCTGACAAAGTTGTAGATCTCCTTTTTCTGCACAACTTTGGTATTTTGAGTTTTTGCTGCTCAGTTTAATTTTTGGGAGAAATTTGCAAAATACAGAAAGTCAAACCCTACACCCTAGCCCTGTTCATCTTCTACCTAGGGCCAGGGGGGCCGGTCATGGCAGCTCGCCGGCGCCGCGTGCGCCACGCGCCTGGCAGCTACTCGCCTGCCTCCAACCTGCCGCCGCTGTCCGCGCCATCATTCCGCATCCGCACGCGCAAGCGCTGACCTCCGCCCCCGTCCCCCACTGTTCCCCGACGTCGCCGCCGCGTGGCCGTCGCCGGCAAGCACGACGCCCGGGTCCCAAACTGATTTCCGTCCCTTCTTCATCATGAGATCGATAGCACGCGCCACGGGCATTCTTATCCACCCCCGCGCGCTCTCTATCGGCCCCTGGCCGCGGCTATAAAAGGCCTGCCGGTGGCCGGAGCTCCGCACTCACCCCGCCATCGTCGCCAGCTCACTCCAGAGTCTCCGCCGCTCCACCACCTAGCCCAGAAGCTCCGCCTTGAGCTCGCGAAGCTTCCCAGCCCCTCAATTTTATCTCCGCCGCCTCCAATCGCCCGGCGTAACCCCATCTTCCCAAACTCCGGCGAAACACCGGTGAGCACGGGATTGAGAAATACTCTCTCCCCGGCCGTGATCTTTCCTCCCCGGCCCTTGCTTCATCTTCCTTGCCTTCTTGCGCCCCTAACCGGCTACTGGTGGCCGTGCCTGGTGTACAGGGTCGCCGGATCGCCGGAGTGCCGCCGTAGTCGTCTCCTTCCTCGAGCTGCACTCTCGATCGTATCGAGCCCCAAGCCTCGGGCGAATCGCACTACCCTCGAGCACGTTCCCGAGCCACACCCTCGAGCACATCCTCGAACCCCGCCCCTCGAAGAAGCCGAGACTAACCTCAGCCTCGGGCGAATCGCAACTACCACCGAGCCTCAAGCCTCGAGTGAGCCGAGGCCACCCTCGAGAGGCTAGCCGCAAGAGAACACCGCCGAGGCCTCGCCCGTCGAGCCCTCTTTTCCATCCGCCTCGTCGAGCCTTGCCTCTGACTCTCGGTGAGTCCAGCCTCTGTTTTCTCAGCCGAGCCTCGAGCCTCGACGTCGAGCCCGCTCCGACTCGAGCCCAGTGCTCTTTTTCTTTTCAAAAATATGAATAGTCTTGTTATTTCATCTTTTTGTATGATTTTCTGTGTTACTCCAAAAATTCTGAAAATTTTACAGTTAACTCTTTATACCTTGTAGTATTTTAGAAAAATATGAAACTTGACTTTTCTGCAAAAATTTGAAAATGAAAAATCTCTCTTTTAATTAATAAATGGATGGTTTTGGATTTTTAGAAAATCTTTTATAACTCCAAAAATCATGAGATAAATTTTTGTGAGCTTCCTATGCCATGTTTAGTCTCTGGTGAAATTTTGAAGTCTTTTGGAACAAGTTGATTTTTGAGCATTTATCTTTAATTGTTAAATAGTGCCTTTTGTTAATTAATGTCTGATTTTATTTGAGCACTTTAATGACCTCCAAAAATTATGAAATTTGTTTTGCCATCTATCTACACCATAATGAACTTATGTGATTAATTTGGTAATTTTTGGAGCAACTGCATAAAATGACCTTTTTAAATAATTAAGAAAAACAGAAAAGGTGATCAAGGTTCATGTTGTATGCCCTGTGTTGCATTGTTCATGCTAGCATACTCATGAGCATGCATCATTGCATTCGTATAGTCACCGAAGAAGGCGTCAAGATCGAGGCAGCCGCTGACGAACCTGTCCCTGAGGCTACCCGAGCTCCGACAACTGCCCTGCCGCCCTCGAGCCTGCCCTCTTTGCTCTTCAAGGCAAGCCCCGGTGCATTTAACCCCTTTCCTTGAATTTATAAAATAATTTCCTTAAATGCTTTTGAGTTAAATTATTGCATTAGGTTTATAGGAGTTGTGTGCTATCCTAATTGATGCACTATCCACCTTGACCACTTATACACCCGATACCTGCTTTTCAAAAGTATTTGAAAAATGCTTAGCAATGCTTATTGAATTAGACTTTGCAATAAAATGTCATTTTCAAAAGTGTGATCACTGAAAGAATCTTTATGGGAATTTGGCTTTACTTCCCGTTCGATGACTGCTTGCCTAGCTAGCATGTGGTCATTGTCGAGAAGAGGTTGTCCGCGCGTACGGTGCCGTCATGTTGTAGTCCGGGACTCAACAGTTGACACCGACCGGGACAGGGTTGAAAAACCGACAGGACCTGTACTCTTGGGTTAGAGTCCCGAGGTGCTTGTTGCTGACGGAAAAACTTTAGGGACCATCCGTATGGGGGCCTGCTGGTCAAGACTTGTAACTATTCACATACTTCGGAAAGCTCTGGCTCCGAGGAATCCTTTATTGGACCGTCAACCGCGCACTGGGAGTGGAGAGATGGCGGAAGTAGCATGTACCCACGTGGTCGTCGTACCTGGATAGGAGTGGTGTACTGTACTTCCGGGTGGCGTAGGACCGGGCCCAATCTTGGAGGAATCGTGGTAGACGAGTTGGCATATGCAAGCTTGGGTACTACATATGCAGTGTGGATAGGGATCCTCAGCTGAGTATTATTTATCCGGATTAACGTTGCTCCTCGGTTATGGAGACTTGGTCACTGACTGTCAAAGGAGAGTGGTTCTCAACTAGGAATGTTTTGGAATGTAAAATGAATCATGAACGATGAAGAATTGAGGATTGCTGAATCTTTCCAAAATAAAATAAGGTTTACAAAAATGCTTTTCTGCAAAATACTTGATCTTGCTTAAGCCTTACCTTGACTACCCTAAGCCTCTCATTCCTGAGTCTTCTCCCTTTTTCTTTAGTCGGCTAAGTCTTGTTGAGTACCCCAGTACTCAGGGTTTGTTACCCATGCTGCAGGTATGACAGAGTCCCCGATGTGTCTTGCACCCTGCTGCGTGACCATCGTCCAGGAAGAGGCCGATGAGGCCGAAGAATAGTTGTACACCCTCGGGCTGGGTGATTATAAGTATCTTTGCTGTTCTCCACTACGTTGCCTTTGTCTATTTCTATTATCAGAACTTGGTTTGTAATAACTGCACCTTAATTTCTATTTGGAACCCTGCTTTGTAAAACTAATGTTATTTAAGTCTTCCGCTCTTTATTCCGATGTTATTTGTAAAAGTATGCAATGCTGTAACCGAATTGTGAGATGATCCTGCGGACATTGCGCACTGATGTAGCCCGGTGGCGAACAGGTCTTAATCACATGGAACATGGGTTCGGCTGTCAGAGGTTGACAGGGACACGTGGGCCATGGGATTAGGCTCGTTCCGTCACAATAGCAGACAACGCTTACAACACTAGATCCTTGCAGCAGTCGAATGATAGATATTGTTTGGAGGGCTTTGCATCACCCGAACCCTTGATCGGTTGCTGCGAAGGCGGTCAGCGTTTGGGACAAAACGCGCGGCAGCGGAAGCATGCAGACGAGCTGCAGGGGATCCATGTTGACAAGGAAACACCATACGGTCGAAAATCGAGGCGCGATGATGGGTTGGGCTGCCACGTGGGCCCCTTAGGATTTCCATCGGGGCATGTCGGCCAAGTTGCATGGCATTGACGCTGGTGAGGACACCGTTCATGGCGCCATCAGCTCTGGCTCCGGCGACCAGTTTCACCGGAATAGCATTGGCGCCAGTTAGGGGATTAGAATTGACTGCCTCTGCTATCAGATTGGATAACGCACTTTCAACATTTATATCTATATTTTATAAATATAGATCTAGATTTAAATACTTTCGAATATGGATGATTCGATCTTTGGGACCCGATATCAGAATGTTCAATTATAATTTTGTTTTTTCATTTCATTAGCTAAAAATTGTTTTTAGCTTATGGATAAAATCCATAATTGAGCTTGACACTAGAAATAGCTAAGGAAAAAATTGCAGGTTATTATTGTTCTAATTCATCAACATGTCTTGAAAGTAGTACTAAATAGCGTTTATAGCAGCAATAACTATTCCACATCAAAAGCACGCTCATGTATATATAAACGATACTACTCCCCCGTCCATAAATAAATAGATTTTTAGAGTTATCTTAAGTTAATTTTTTTAAACTTTGATCGAATTTTTAGAAAAATACGTCAAGAGTTATGATATCAAATGAATATCATTGAATATATCATATAATATATTTTCATAATATGTTAATATTATGTCATAGATATTTTTATTCTTTTCTATAAAGTTTGTCAAACTTTAAAAAAATTGACTGACACGGATTCTAGAAATTAATTTATTCAGGAACAGAGAGAGTATTATAAGAAATCTTCAAGAGCTTAAAAAGAATATAATGGCCGGTGCTGGCCGGTGATCAGGCACAATGTTGCAGCACTCCTCTTAGGGCAATAGACGAAGTTGAGCTAAAAAGAAAAAAAAAATTGACGACTAAAACACACTCCGATAATTCATAGATGAAATTAAGCCAAAAATAGAAGTGTCGTCGTCCATATGTCTCGCCAAAGCTGCCACAACAATACCACTTTTATGACGTGGTCGACGAGTTGATCAACAGCGTTTGATGATTCACTGGAGAAACACATGGTGTTCCTCCTCCAAAATAAAAGAAGGCTATTGGCTACGAGCAACTCCAAGAGAGTTGGTAAAAATGGATGGCTAAACATATAATATAGCTAGTCTCTAAAATAAAAAACTCTATAAAAAATAGAAAACTCCAACAGTCTTTCTATTATAGCAATACTAGATAGCTAGTGACGCATGCAAGCTATATTTACCATGCGAGATTTTAGAAATAGCAAACTTGTTATTTTACAAAACAAGATAGCATAGTTGTTGGAGTTAACTTTTTACTCTAAAAATCTAAATATAGCATACAAAACAAAGATAGCAAGTCTGTTGGAGATGCTCTAAGAAGTCTATCGGTTGATGGCTACTACCAGTAAGAAGAGTCTATCGATGAGAACGAGACGTGCGCAAGGCTCGGAGAGATTGAGACGGATCATAGAGACGCGTCGTCTGAGATCCGAATCCGATGCACCGAACAAGCCCACGCATCCAACTTTTCCTATCACCGCAGAGCACTGGAGCACGCACGCATGCAGTAGCCACCACATTACCTGCAAATTAATTAATTTAGAGATAAGCGCGCACTTGCGTGTTGTTTTGCATGGGCCAATGGCAATAATATGTGTATGCTTGCTTTACTCGACACGTACTAGTAGCAGCTAGAGCTTGCTAGCTACTTGGCAGTACAAAATTCCTACTTGGTGACAGCCACTTGCTCCAATCATCGGAAGGTAAAGCACGCCTTCCCGATCCCAGGCACTACTCCGTAGGAAAAATCCTTTCATTCGTTCATACTCTGGAGCACTGACGAAGAGTGTGAACTAAACTTTAGCCTTATCAGATCGAAGGTTTAAACAATAATTTTAAACGCAGACTAACTAGTTGTACAAATTGAGACTAATTTACGAGATTAATTTATTAAGATTAATTAGTTTATGATCTAATAATGTGGTGCTACGTAAACATATGCTAATAATAAATTAATTAAGCTTAATATATTAGTCTTGTGAACGGCCGGTCTCTATATCTAAATAATTAGTTTAATAATTAGCTAGGTTTAGTCCTTGTAATTATTATTAGTATTTGAACATTTAATGCGATCAGGACTAAACTTTAGTCGTACGTAGAATCTACACCGCCCAACTGCTTGTCACGTAAACACCCGGCATCGAGAACGACCTGCAATGACAAAGATGAACCTAGAGAGGAGACTGGGTGACAGAGTCCAACGAAATAACGCAGGAAGAAACACACACGTAAAAAACCAGCGTGAAAACAACTGCATCCAGCCAAGTTCATTGCACTTTGGGACTTGAAATTAATGGTACTCCCAAACTGCGACACATCACGGATTTTGTTTGAAAAAAAAGGTCGATATTATTGAGCCGTTCTTGTACTGCCCACCGAATCCAGGATGCAATTTCACGGCGCTGCTGCTTTCTTTTAATTAAATCTGACTCTTAGGGGGTGTTTGGTTATCACCCCTAGAGTTTAGTCACTGAAGTTTAGTCACTTTTAGTCACTCCAAACACCCCCACTAAAAGTCACTTTTAACACTACAACTCTAGTCACCTCCACTAAACTTTAGTGGCTAAACTCTAGGGGTGGGAACCAAACACTCCCTTAAACTGAACTGTTGTTTTCAATGACGACAAGTGTGTTGCGATGCAACCAAATGCGTAAGACACAGCTTAAAACTTTTTCTTCGTGGTGAGGATTTATAGAACAACAAGATAATAAATATATATATATAACCCCGTTAGATTTTTTTAATAAATAAAAGAGATTATCGCGTTTGAGACTTGTCGTGTTAAATGGCTTCCCAAGTTTGTTAATCTCCGTCTCTAAATAACTATCGCCCTTGGTGTTTATGCCACAAGTTTGATTTTAATTTATAGAAAATATATGCAATATTTATGTCTTCAAATATTTTTGTTAAAAAATAGATTCAAAAATATTTTTAATAATACTAATTATATATCATAAATACTAATTTTTACAGTATATATTTAATTAAATTTATTTTTTGAAAAAACAAAAATGATAAATATTTAGGGACAGAGAGAATATGTGCGAGTAATAAAAAAAAATTAAAGAGATAGACTTTTGGTTACAAGTTCATATATGTTGGCGGCTTTTGTCAATGTTTCATACCACTAGCTAATAAATTTGTGATCCATCATGTTCGTTTGAGTTTATCAACTAGAATCTACTTTTTAACGGTAGAATATTGTTTTTTCTCTCAGATAATTAAATCAGTTGAAACAATATTTTTAGCTGTAGAAACTATCCGCCAGACAGACCCATGCGCTTGCCTAGATGTCTTAGAACTCTTGGACCCAAGATTTATTATACTGGTTCAGAACAATATTTCTTGAAACGAGTAAAAATCATTTCCTGCAGTAGTATGCAAAGGTCGATTGAGTCGTTCATGTACTGCCCACCGAATCTAGGACGATGTTTTACACACCACTGCGTTTTTATTTAACCAATGGTTCGTCTCGTCACCGCGTTTGACAATTGTCATCGAATGGTTCCCTGGTTGTTTTGCTAAAAGTATATTGACCAACCCATGCATGGTTCAGCTCACCTGGACAACCGAGAAGATGAAGATTGAATCTGGCACGCAAAAAAAAAAAAAAAAATCGACACAAGGCATTCCCATTTCTTACCATAGGAGAAAAGAAAAAGCAACAAAAACCGGCCACAACCTACAACTCTAAATCATAGTTCCGCTTGTAATCCAAAAGCGCCCCCCCCCACCCCCCCACCCACCTGACAAGTGTTTGAATCTGACCAAATACCATAGTAGCTATACGATCCGTATGTGCTCCACGAAGACGACCTAACTCTCAGGGCCGATATATTGCTCGAGAACTAATCAACCTCATACACTACGGGAGATCCATTGTTTGCCGAGTGCAAAGCCTTAAATGCACTTGGCAAAAAACTTTCGGCAAAGAAGCAAAGGCTTTGCCGAGTACTGACGTGACACTCGACAAAGAAAAACACTCGATAAAGAAAAAACAAAAAAAATCCAAAAAATAGGGGAAAAATTTATTTAATCGAGGGAGGGGCCAAATTGGACAGCGCCTGCTTGTCCCCCTAGAAATCGCAAATCGTGGTATTTTTCGCGCAATTTTCTTTCACACAGCCAGCAGAATTCGAACTCACGACCTCTCGCTCGCGTGGAGCCTCCTCTACCACTGCACTACACACTCACATACGTTCTATTTCCGTTTCGGTTCCTCATATATTATACTAAACCGAGTGTAATTTGCTTATTTGAGGCCCTAAATGAATTCAAATTAAAAAGTTGTCAACTACAAAGTTTTCTAACTTTACGAGATCTACAACTTTTATTTTGGTAATTTTTCCATACAAGGTCATTTATAAAAATTTGAATTTCAAATTTGACAATTTAAAATGTAGTTTTCGCTGACAAGATGATTTCAAATAAAAAAAATTCTATATCTGATATCACATGTTGAGATGTACTAGTTTGTAAGCATCGTACGTGACAACTTGCTCGAAACTTTCGCAAATTTTTTTCTAGGCATACGCATATGATGTAACAACATCTCGCCAAGTTTCTGATATCACATGTTGAGATGTACTAGTTTGTAAGCATCGTACGTGACAACTTGCTCGAAACTTTCGCAAATTTTTTTCTAGGCATACGCATATGATGTAACAACATCTCGCCAAGTTTCGTGATTTTCGGAATTCATTTGCATTTTCTATAATTAAACAACCGTCCGCACGTAATTTGGAGGCGTTGCCCCATGAGCACGTTGATCGAAACCTCGAGTCCGTTTTTGGATTTGGCCTCAACATACAGTTAAGAACAAGAATAATATTTTTTAAATCATGAAAATCCATTATTCAATGCACCTGCAGTTCAAACTTGCGTCTTTCGAGAAAATTCAAGAAAATGAAATAAAGTCAAAAAATATAACAAAAAGTTTTGAAAAACTATCAAATTTGAACATGTTGTCTATGGTAGTGTGGAAGTGCCTCAAAAAATTTGATGTCAAAATTTTAAAAAAAATAAAAACTTTGCCGAGTGCCAGGCCAGGTGGCACTCGGCAAAATGTACCTCTTTGCCGAGTGCCGTGCCAGCTGATACTTGGCAAAGTTTTTGTTTGACCTGGCACGTGGAACGGCTTTGCCGAGTGCCATGTCAGCTGCCACTTTGCCGAGTGCCATGTCAGCTGCCACTTTGCCGAGTGCCAGATCGGCGACACTCGGCAAAGAGGGTCCCTTTGCCGAGTGGCGCCGATCTGGCACTCGGCAAAGCCGTTCAAAATTAAAACAAAATATAAATGCACACACCCGCACACACGCGCACAGACACTCACACACTCAGCACGCCAGCCCGCCGCCGCCGCCCCGCCGCCCGCTAGTCGTAGCGCCCCCGCCCCTCCCCCGTCCGCCCGCCGCCGCCCCGCCCCCGCCCGCCCGCCCCCGCCCGCCCGCCCCCGCCCCCGCCCCTCATCCGGCCGCCACCCGGCCGCCCCGCCGCACGCCGGCGCCCCGCCGGCCGACGCGGCGCCCCCGCCCCTCCCTTGGCCGCGCCGGCCGCCCCGGCCGCGCCGCCGCCGCCCGCCATCGGCCGCCCACCCACGCCTCCCTGCCGCGCCGCCGCCGCCCGCCACCGGCCGCCTGCCCGCGCCCCCCGGCCGCGGCCAGCAGAGGAGAGGAGGTGGTGGAGGAGGAAAGGAGGAAGAGAAGGAGAAGGAGAAGGAGAAGGAGAATGAGAAGAGAGGAGAAGAAGAAGGAGAAGGAGAAGGAGAAGGAGAAGGAGAAGGAGAAGGAAGGACTCCGTTTCGGTCGTCACCGTCGTCGTCGCTAGAGCACGTTCTTGTCGCAAAGGTTTCTATGTGTTTGTAGGCCTTCGTGCCTATGTTTTTTGCAGGTTTTGGGAACCTCCCCGTGCAGGGGAGGTGCTGCTGAAATTTTCAGTCGAGACTAACCAATTTCTCTATTTTTGGCAGGAGGACCCGTGGGAGGGACTCATCGACCCCGATCGTCTTCGTCGGCGTTGCGGGTCGTCCTGCACCGCGTCGTCTCGCCACTGCCCCGACTCACCACTGCCCCGCTACCCTGACCTCACCGACACCTTAGGTATAACCCCTCTATATGTATCCTTAGGTATCTGATATTTGGTCGCATAACCTAGTTAGACGTCTCCCGTTCGAAAGAGATACAGTCTTAGATATTCAGACCTTTGCATATCTGTGATCGTATCTCTTTCGGATTGTCCACGTATTTTGGACCGTCCGCGGATGCGTAGATGAGCTAGTTTCCATGTTTTGCTCCTGTCAGAGTCGGAGTTTTGGCACCACCTCCTTGTTGTTCTCCGGATACACACTCTCCCTGTCAGGACGTGTATCGGGAGAACAACGAGGAGGTGCTGCCGAAATTCTGTCTCGGGTAGGAGTAGAACATGGAAACTAACCCATCTGCGCATCCTCAGGTGGGATTAGGACCTATCCTTCACCTATTAGATGGTAGGAATGCCGTGTAGATGCAATTGCTGGTTTATTACTCGCTTACATATGTATATGCCAGAGGATGGATAACCGTGCCTGGATGTACACGGGCCACGCAAGTAAGAGCACAGAATGGGTTACTAAGACTAATGCTTTCCTAGAGCATGCATTTGGTCCGGCTGCTAAAGGGTCGAGTCGGATGCCGTGTCCCTGCAGCAAACTTCTTCATGCACTTAAGATGTCGTATGAGCAGATCCATGCTTGTCCAAAAGGGTGCGTCCTATTCAGGAAAGATCACGAGAAAGCAACACACTGTCCAAAGTGCAAAGCCTCTAGGTATGTGGAGGTAGACCATTGAGATGGCAAGAAAGAACAACTTAATATCCCCGAGATGGTCCTACGGTACCTTCCTTTCATACCTAGGATCCAACGACTGTACATGACAGCGGACTCCGCGAAACAGATGACATGGCACAAAAATGGCAAAAGATACAATCCTGACAAGATGGTACACCCATCGGATGGTGAAGCATGGAAGCACTTCGATGCCATGCATCCTGGCAAAGCTATGGAGGCTCGGAATGTACGTGTGGCGCTGGCAACAGATGGGTTCAACCCGTATGGAATGATGGCGGCCATGTACACTTGTTGGCCTGTGTTCGTGATCCCCCTCAATCTCCCTCCTGGTGTTATGTTTGACCCTAAGAACGTACTCTTGTCGCTGATAATTCCTGGACACCCGGGGAACAATATGGGTGTGTTCATGGAGCCTTTGTTGGATGAATTGTTTGAAGGTTGGGAAAACCCGGTACTGACATATGACCGAGCAACAATGAAGAATTTCAAAATGCATGTGTGGTACCAATACTCCCTCCATGACTTCCTGGCGTATGGCTTATTTAGCGCTTGGTGTGTTCACGGGAAGTTCCCATGCCCAATATGCAAGGCAGCTGTGAAGTTCACTTGGTTGAAGAAGGGAGGCAAGTATTCTTCATTCGACCAGCATCGTCAATTCTTGCCTCTTGACCATCCGTTCAGACGTGACATCAAGCACTTCAGGAAAGGTGTTCAAGTCACCAACCCCATTCCTCAGTTCAAGAGCGGTTCTGAGGTCCGTGCCGATATAGAGGCTCTGAAGTTTGATAAAGACAACAGTCGTTTTTTCGGGTACGGAGAGGAACACATGTGGACCCATATATCGGGCTTGACTAGACCCCTATTTTAATGACCTTCTTTGTCCGCGCTACATCGATGTAATGCACACAGAAAAGAATATCGCTGAGGCACTCTTTGCAACACTCATGGACACAGAAAAGTCAAAGGACAACGTTAAGGCTAGACTGGACCTGCAAGAGATGTGCGATAGACCAAAGCTAGTGATGAAGGCTCCTGGTGCTGGCAAGAAATGGAAAAGAGGTCCGGCCGATTATATTGAAAAGAGACCATAGGAAGAAAGTACTACAGTGGATCCATGCGTTAAGGTTCCCTGATGGGTATGCGGCGAATCTGAGGAGGGGAGTGAACTTGTCTACTATGTGAGTGTTAGGGATGAAGAGTCATGACTACCACATATGGATCGAGCGGCTCCTTCCTGCGATGACCCGGGGATACCTCCCCGAGCCTGTGTGGCGCGTGCTGGCAGAGTTGAGCTATTTCTTTCGCCAGCTTTGTGCCAAGGAGCTATCTCATGACGTGATTGCTAACCTAGAGGAAGTGGCACCTGTGTTGATCTGCAAGTTGGAGATGATCTTTCCACCCGGCTTCTTCCTGCCGATGCAGCATCTGATTTTGCACCTACCGTACGAGGCACGGATGGGGGGCTTGTGCAGTGCCATTGGTGCTTTCCAGTCAAGAGATGTCTAAAGGTTCTTTGGAAAAAGTGTAGAAATAAAGCCAAAATAGAGGCTTCCGTGGCAGAAGCATTTATTCTGGAGAAGGTGTCGAACTTCACAACAACATATTATAAGGATAACCTTCCTAGCGTGCACAATCCACCCTCTCGTTACAACGTCGACGAGAGTTTATCGAACCTCAGCCTTTTCAAAGGCCAACTCGGAAGAGCAAGCGCATCGAGGACCAAGATGTTGCGACATGATGAGTGGCACACTATCATGTTGTATGTGTTGTTGAACCTTGATGAAGTGACTCCTTATGTGCAGTAAGTTCTCAATGAGCTTGTTACATGCGCCGTCACTATCTTCTATCTATTGATTCGACCCCTTGTTTTTAAGGAAATTTATTGATGAATACTGGAGAGAGGATAACGAACCTTCCTCTGAAGAACAAGACCATCTTCTCAAAAATGGTGTGCCCGATTTCATTTCTTGGTTTAGTACGAAGGTACCACCCAACTAACCTTGTATTTCATTTCATTTCTTGTTTCATTTCATGAAACGATCTACCCTGTCTCAACTTACAGGCCCGCACAGATGCGGAAATGATGGATGATTTGAAACAGGTTGTCAATGGCTTCGACTATAGGGTCAAGTCATTCACCGTTTATGATGTGAATGGCTATCGCTTTCACACAAGCAGCTACGAGCAGAGTCGACCCAATCGAAAGACCACGAATACCGGAGTTCGTACGCCTGGCACCGATGAGTGCGACTATTACGGCATAGTCGAAGAAATATATGAGCTCAACTTTGAGGGTACCAAAGCTATTAATCCAGTGGTATTCAAATGTCATTGGTTCGATCCTGATGTCACGAGAAGAGCCCCTGAGATTGGGCTAGTCAAAATTCGACAGGACTTCGTTTACAAGGGAGACGATGTCTATATTGTGGCTCAATAGGCCACACAAGTTTATTATCTCCCATGGGCGTGTCAAGAAGACGACAATCTTATGGGTTGGTACCTTGTGCAGTTAGTATCACCACGCGGTAAAGCGCCTCTCCCAAACGGTGATGATTACAACTTCGACCCAAACACATATAGCGAAGAGTTCTTTCAACCTGAGGGGCTAGAAGGGAGGTTTGACATTGACATTTTTGAGCTGATGGACATGGAAGAAGACGATGACAATGATATTGATGAGGACGAGGGTGATGAGGTGCACAATGCCAAGGACTTAAGAATGCTTGAGCGATTACAGTTTGGTGGTGACTGTTGATGGTCCTTAAACACCTGTTTTACCATCAACAATTGACCCTAAAGTCCACCAAAAAGGCATGAAATATAGTCAAATAGGTTTCAAACTAACCAAATTCCATATGTCCATAGATTTCTATTTGAATGCAGGATTTGGACCAAATTTGAAGAGTGAACCCACCAGGAGACGAGCCCACTCACCAGGACCCAATTGGGCCCTAGTGGGGTGGCGCCCGCCACCCCTAGGTGGTGCCCGCCACAAGGGTGAAGCCCAAACCTCTCCCCTGCCACGTCACTGATCTGTGTGACTTCCCCAAGGCCAAATCTTGGCCCTTGGTCACTAGGTCAGTGGCATCAGACGGCTCAGGAGGGAGTGGCGTGGATCAAGACTGAATGGCGGTTACTCAGACATGCAACCGACCTAACCACCGCCTCTCTGGAGCTCCTGGATGCCGTTGAAGCAAAGGCGGTGCATCCAACGGTGATGAGGGTGGCGGCCGCCACCTAGGGCTAGCGCCCGCCACTAGGGTTAGCCCTAGGTCTGTTGGCTGCCCCCTATAAGTACCCCCCTCACTCCACAAGGCTATAAATACCCCCCTGAGGCTTCACTTCAACAACACACCAAGACAACACACCACCACAAGACACAAGCAAGAGAAGCAAACAAGTGAGAGCTCAGAGAGCTTAGGCAAGTAGGTAGCTAGTAGAGCAAGGCATCTTTGCCCTCGCGGAAGCGCTGCTCAAGGCTTAGCTCAAGAGTAGAGGCGTGCGAGTGATCGGTCCTGGAGCTGGGAAGACTCTTCCTTCATCTCTAGTTCAGGTTTTGCTCTTGTTACTCAAGCACTTTACTATATTCTAGTTCATCATTTCAAGTATTACTTTATTCTACTTATCAGTATTGAGTGGTATACTTGATTGATTGCTTGAGTGCCTAGCTATCCTACAGTTCAATTCACTTAGCCACAGTAGTTAATCTCTAGTGAGCTTAGTGTTTGATCTTTGCCAATAGGTTGCTTAGTTAGTTTAGTGTTTATCTTATTAAGTCAAGTATTTGCTCTGACGTCCGCAAGGGTGTCTCTATTCAAAGCTAGGGTAGAGATAGTTAGAATATAGTTAAGCGTGGTGCTTAGTTATAGACTTACCTTCAGATACAGCTGGACCCCCGGATAGTTGTGGTAGCAAGCAGGTGGTGACAGCCCTGTGCGCCTTGAATTACACCACGTAGTTGGCCCAGTTTAACAGTAAGGCTCGTTGTGCTAGCGTTCAACCTAAGTCAGTGGTAAAGGCTAGTACGCCTCGATACTTGATAAGATAGGAATAAAACTTTACTTAACTTGGTTGCTTAATTGACATTTGCCTGCCTTGCTTCGTAGTTATCTTGCTTCGTGGTCAACTAGGAGTAGTTAATAGTTGTTAGTTAGTTATCTTAGTTATCCTTAGTTACCCCCTATCTATCTATCCATCCATCTTACCTTACCCTCCATTTCATCCTTACCTATCCACCCACATATTCTTTCTAGCCTTTCATCTTCTTTTCTCTCCTTTCCCCTTTTCTTATTCTTCGACCCTCATCCCCTCCTTGACTCGACTCATACACCACCCTAGCCTTCCCTTGGGATCAAATAAATCGACACCTGGTACTCCCAGGCGAAGTGCTACTACGATAGTTCTATGTGCTTGTAGAATCTCCTCTTGGTAGATTGCAATCTCTCTAGCTAGCCCCTACTAGTGTTGGGATTGACAACCCCACTTGACATTAGTAGATAGCTGCTTTAGCTTCATTCCTTTAGGTATAGTGACCGGACTTGCTTCAAGCACTTCTTACACCATTGCCTGGAATAGATTCCATAGTCTACTCCTAGTAACGACGTTGGCTAGTGTCAACAAGCATTTCTGGGCCGTTACCGGGGATAGTTGCCTAGCTCTATCTTTAGTGAAGCTAAGAACTACCAACAGTAACATTGATGAGGACGAGGGTGATGAGGATGATGGAGACGACGCCGATTGTTTCGACAATATTGATAGTGATGACGACACACGTGTGCCACGAGCCAACACACGAGGGGCACTAGCCACTGACAATCGCGGAGATAATTTTTAATTCATGTAATGCTATATTGTTATAATTATTTTGCAATTATGTTTCGTTCATTTTGTATCTCTTTATAAATACTTATCGTTTATTTATGCTAATTGATTTTATCTTTGTAATGGCAGGCACTCGACAAAAAGTCGGGCGGAAGGCGGCAACAGCGGTGGGTCAACTCGCGCTACCAGAGGTCCAGCTCACCACCCACCGCAGTCGAGGAGCCGTCGACGAGGAGGGCGAGGACCGGCCGCCCCCGCGGACGTCCTAGGAGGGAGCCGACTCCCGACCCGACTCCCGACCCGGCGCAGACCTCCTCGGACGACAACCAGGGGGACGCCAGAGGGACGACCAGGAGGACGTCGGACGACGACACCACTTCCTCGGAGGGTCGCCAGGAGGACCAGGGGAACCAGGGGGACGAGGGTGGCGAGATCGTAGGTGCCTCAGGAGGGGGTTCCACTTCCTCTGCTTCGAGCAGAGTCTACTTGCGCGGCCCCTCGCAGCTCCTGCAGCAGCGGATCGCACCTAGCCGCCGCCCGGTGATTCGACCTTACGGCGACAAGTAAGTTACCATTAATGTTTTCACTACTTGTTCACATGACATGTTCAAAATTGAACTTCTGACTAACAGTTGTTCTTAATAACTCATGCAGGAACTGGGAACTTGTGGCAGGGGGCAAGACACGCCATATCAATGGCATGTTAAGTCTTCTGATTTGGAAGAACTACCCTGGCTTGGTCACCAACGCCGGGGTTAGGTCACCGCCCTGGACGTGGGACCACTTCGGTGCTGCTGAGGACCCCACGTACACCACCGTTGCAGCGCGGATTAGGGCCAAGTTCTGGGTGAGTCTTGCTCGCACAACATTTCTCAATGATACGTATTTGTTGGACGTTCTTGAAATAATGAAAGGGTACATGTTGTCTTTATGCAGGAGTACTTTGCGTGCGAGGCGGGGAGAGAGGCCGAGGCGTTGCACGTGTAGGACAAGGTCTGCAGGTCCCGGCTCGCGGATCTGTACCATGAGGTGCGGATCCAGTGCGTCATCAACTACAACGCCGACGTGTCAGGGAAGGCGGTGAAGAAGGCGGACACTAGGCAGATGATGCTGACCAGGGAGACCAACCTCACTAGGGAGCAGTACATCCAGGTACGTACAAAACAGTAATACTGATTGGTCCATCCATCACTTAGCGGCTCTTCTAACATATTAAATACTTATTGTCTTGCAGTTCTGTCCTGGTTGGTGCGCCAATCACCTAGACTGTTGGTTGTCCATAGTGGACAAGTGGAAATCGGACGAGTGGTACGAGAGGCACGGTGCCCGCCGGGACTGCCGCCTGGAGATGCCTGGGGTGTCACACCACCAAGGCAACCTTAGCCTCAACATGTACGCCGACAGATGGGTATGCTCTACTGATTTTTTATTCTAACACTCAATTACTCATTACTTGTAATCATCTGTGTGTTTTCCTCGCAGTCCCAATCGCATCGTGGTGAGGAGTGCCTCCCTTTCAAGGCGTACCACTTGTCACACCAGGGCAAGGCGACTGCAGTGAGCACCCAGTACAACCCGAACGCCGGGCCCGAGGCGTACACCAACGCGAACGCCTACACCAAGGTCACCGAGTACACCTCGGCGGCTCGCGAGCGCCATGGGGAGGACTTCGATCCGGCCACCCAGCCCCTAGATACAGATCTGGTGATGAGGCTGGGAGGAGGGAAGCAGCACGGCCGGTACTGGATAGCCAACAGCGTAGTTGACTCGTCATCTGTTCCTAACCTCGCCGAGATTCGAGCTGCCAGCACGAGCTCCTCCGTCCCCATACGACCTCGGCAGCCGACCTCACAACAGATGATGGCAGCACTTCAGGTAAGTACTGTTCTATTCGTCGTTCATTGCTTTTACACATATACCTTGTCTTTGCATTGTTTAAACCTTATAGGACGAATTTTGCAGGCCCAGATGCAGGCCCAGGCAGACCAGGTGCAGAGGTTGCATGTCATGCACGAGGCCCAGGCGGCGGCCCATCGTCGCGAGTTACTGGCCGTCCAGCAACGGGAGGCGCAGAGGACGCAGGACATAGCTCACTTCTTTGGGAGTCTGAACATCCCGGGTGTTGTCGTGCCTCCCTCACTGCTCACTCCTTTTGTGCCTCCTGTTACTCCTTCGACAGAGACTCCAGTGAGTATATATGGTTGTTTATATTTCTTTAACTTTTACGGCCGTCCTCCAGGTGCTAACGAATTTGCTTCTACTTTGTGCACTCATAGTCGGAGGGTTCGGCACCGACTCCTCAACCTGGCCTTCCTCCGCACACTCTGCACATCACTGGTGGCCCTCCTCCGCAGTCTGGGTGGCTCCTCGGTGGCCCTCCTCCGCCCTATGGGTGGCCAAGTTACCTTCCTGGCCAGTCGGGGTACACCAGGTGGCCATCACCTCCGCCGCCCGGGTGGCAAGGTTGGCAAGGTGGTCCTATGGGCGGGTCGTGGGACGCGTGATAAGGTGGGGGTTCTTCACAATCTGAGCACCAAGGTGAGAAGTGAGGGCCGACTTAGATTTGTCATGGACTAGTGAGATGGATGTGATGGACTTGTGAGCTTGTGATGAACTTGTCATAAACTTGTGAGCTTGTGATGCATGGAGACTGAATGTGTTGTCTGAAATGGATATGCATGTGATATATATATATATGTATATATATATTATGCCTTCTGTGTGGAAAATGAAAACAGAAAAAAAAATCAATTTTTCCCAGCTTTGCCGAGTGCCACACTCGGCAAAGCTGGGCAAATTTTCCCCAGCTCGGCCTCTTTGTCGAGTTTCGTGACCATGACACTCAGCAAAGAGGACCTCTTTGCCGAGTGCCAGTCTACGTGGCACTCGGCAAAGGAGGCCTCTTTGCCGAGTGTCAGTCTACGTGGCACTCGGCAAAGGAGGCCTCTTTGCACTACGGCAAAGGAGGCCTCTTTGCCAAGTGCCACCGGCACTCGGCAAAGAGGCTCCCTTTGCCGAGTGTCGACCCACGTGGCACTCAGCAAAGAGGCCCCCTTTGCCGAGTGTCGGTCCGTTCGGCACTCGGCAAAGAGACCATCAGTTGACGGCTCCCGTTTGCTTCGCCGAGTGCTGACCTGGCACTCGGCGAAGCCTTTGTCGAGTGCCCGATATTTGGCACTCGGCAAAAAAATCTTTGCCGACTATTTCTTCGCCGAGTGTCGGCCCACGTGGCACTCGGCAAAGAGGCCCCCTTTGCCGAGTGCCGGTCTGTTAGGCACTCGGCAAAGAGATTGTCAGTTGACGGCTCCCGTTTGCTTCGCCGAGTGCTGACCTGGCACTCGGCGAAGCCTTTGCCGAGTGCCCGATATTTGGCACTCGGCAAAGAAATCTTTGTCGACTATTTCTTCGCTGAGCGCCTTTTGCCGAGTGCGGCACTCGGCAAAGCCTTCGCCGAGTGCGAGAGACCCTTTACCGAGTGCTGCCAGTACTCGACAAAGCCTGAACGTCCTGTAGTGATCCCCTTCCTATGTATGTAGCAGCCGCGCTAGCATACTCTAGTGGTCTTTTATTTATTGGAGTATTATGCAAGTATATTTTTCTTTTTTTCTTCTTCTTCGGCAGCACTCGGCAAAGCCTGAACGTCGTGTAGTGATCCCCTTCTTATGTATGTAGCAGCCGCGCTAGCATACTCTAGTGGTCTTTTATTTATTGGAGTATTATGCAAGTATATTTTTCTTTTTTCTTCTTCTTCCCTCTCCGCTTCCACTTTATCATACTCCGTAAAAATCTACCTACGGCTTTTTTGAGAGAGAGGTGCGTGACACGCGCGCACGCAACAAGTTGCGCCGCAGCCAGCCGGCCTACCCAACAGGTATCAAATCCAAGGAAGGAGGGCACGAACGTAACGTGTTGGAATCAGATCAGCGCGCGTCATTGGGCGGCATGCGGTGGTCGCCTGGCGCCTTGCGCTGGCGGCGGCGGGTGTGCATGCATGCATGTGCCCAACGCCTGGCATGCGGATCGGCGAGCTGGTCTGGTGATCATCGATCTCTCATTCTCATATCATCGATCGAGATGATCTGAACTAGGACGGAAAGTTTATCGTTCCGCCGGTAGTCCCATCTAGCGTATTTACTCAGGTCCCGTCCCTGAGATTTTTTTAGGCTAGACCCCATTCTCTAAACCATCAGATTTTTCTTTTCACTCTCTAGCGGTTTTTCGATTTCTCATGATAGGCTATATGCATTCTCGTTTGTCTTCTATTTTTATAGCTAGCGCTAGCGTAAAATCAGAAATTAGTGGAAGACTATATTTAGATAACTATTTAGAGAAACCGTTTGAGTAGTGTAGCTTCTCCATCATCAAATCTCTATTCCAAACGTTTATAGAAAGAACATAGAGTCTCTTTTAAAGTTACTCTAACTGCTCCGTGACAACGGCTTCTTGCAAAAGCAGAAGCCAACAATCACACATGCATACTCTGCTCCTCCTACGTACACAAGAGATCCTAAATTCCTATAGGCTATTGCAACATACATTGCACCTTGGCGCCCAGCTGCTGCTTGATCTCTGTCGTAGGTGTTCTCATCCGGCATCGGTCGGAAATGACCTTAACATATCATACGTACGTACGAGAGAGAAGAAAAAGGAAACAGGCCGCCGGATGCGCATATGAACAAGAACAAGCACACACGCACACGGCAAAAACCGCCCGCAAAGCAAGCGGCGCGTGCATGCAGCTGCAGGTTCATTGAACCTTCACCACGGGAGATTCATTCTTTGCCTTAAATGCATTTGGCAAAAGCTTTGCTGAGTGCCGTACTCGGTAAAGGTCTCTCGGCAAAGGTTTTGCCGAGTACTGACGTGGCACTCGGCAAAAAAAACACTCGGTAAAGAAAAAACAAAAAAAAATCTAGAAAAATAGGGAAAATATGTATTTAATCGCCGTCCGTTCGTCTCTCTCGAAATCGCAAGTTGTGATATTTTTCGCATAATTTTCTTCACGCATCCAGCAAGATTCAAACTCACGACCTCTCGCTCGTGCGGAGTCTCCTCTACCACTGCACTACACACTCACATGCATTTCATCTCCGTTTCGGTTCCCATATCTTATACTAAACCGAGTATAATTTGCTTATTTGAGACCCTAAACGAATTCAAATTAAAAAGTTGTCAACTACAAAGTTTTCTACCTTTTTGAGATCTACAACTTTTATTTTGGTACTTTTTTCATCCGAGGTCGTTTATAAAAATTTGAATTTCAAATTTGACAATTTGAAACGTAGTTTTCGTTGACAAGATGATTTCAAATCAAAAAGTTGTCAATTGTAAAGTTTCATAATTTTTTAAGATCTACAACTTTCATTTTGACCATTTTTCTATCTGAGAAATAAAAAAAATCAAATTTCGAAATTTTTAAATTCAAATATAGTTTTGCAAGACAAGATGATTTCAAATTAAAAAGTTGTCAACTACAAAGTTTCATAACTTTTTGAGATCTACAACTTTCGTTTTGGTCATTTCTCCATCCGAGATCTTTTGAAAAATTTGAATTTTAAATTTTTTAAATTCGAATGCAGTTTTGCATAACTAGATGACTTCAAATTAAAAAGTTATCAACTACAAACTTTCATAACTTGTCAAGATATACAAAGTTTATTTTAGTTGTTTGACCATTTATTCATACGACTTTGTGGTTCTAATATTATTCACAAACATTATATATCACTCTTATAGTTTCATGAACTACCGGAGAGATACATAGGATTTGTGAACAAATTTATTTTAAGTTTGTCAAATGAAGAAATCACCAAAACAAAAATTGTTCATCTTGATAAGTAAACAACTTTGTAGTTGAAAACTTTTTTATTTGAATTAATTTACTGCTTCAAAATGTAATTTAAAAACTGGCTTTGCCGAGTGTAAAAAAAACACTCGGCAAAGAGCTCTTTACCGAGTGCGAAAAAAAACACTCGGCAAAGAAATTCTTTGCCTTTGCCGAGTGCCCGAAAAAACACTCGGCAAAGAATTAATTTGCCGAGTGTTTTTTTGGCACTCTGTAAAGAAAATTTTTGTCGAGTGTTTTTTCTTTGCCGAGTGTTTTTATTTGACACTCGGCAAAAAAGCTCTTTGCCGAGTGCCAAAAAAATACTCGGTAAAGAAAAAACACTTGGGCTTCTTTGCCGAGTGTCCAATAAAAACACTCGGCAAAGAAAAAACACTCAGTAAAGATTGGTTTTCCTGTGGTGCTTGTGTATCGATTTGTGGACACTTGGCAAAGAAAAAACACTCAGTAAAGATTGGTTTTCCTGTGGTGCTTGTGTATCGATTTGATATTGATACACATATTAGTCGCTAATGTGCGCCAACCATCGAGATGCATCGGAGCTAGCACACCTTTGATCCAGAAACTACGTATGGTTCCTAAATTTATCAGAAATTAAAGTAGTTCTACTTATTAATTTGTGTCAACTAATAAGTATAATAGTGATGTGACTTTAAAATATAGAAAAAAATGTGAGCACACTGTTTTCTAAATAAGAAATTATATCTACACAAGAATTAAAACATGGATAAATGTGATACGTAGATGATAGAGAGAAAAACTATGACATAATGTTAATAGTGTATAACAATGTTAGTTTAACTTAATTAGCATGCAACTATGACGAGTATATATACTCCCTCCGTATAGAAATAGAAAGTCGTTTTTGACAAGATTTTGGTCAAACATTGGAAATATAAATCATGAATAACTTTTAATTATTGGGTTTCAAAATATAAAAGCTATATGAATAGATTTGTATTGATAAATATTTTTATAAAAGTATACATATATTATTTTCTAATAAATATCTTTTTATAAAAACAAAAGTCAAAGTTATACTTTTTAGAGACAGTGTCATTGTCCAAAACGACTTTCTTTTTCTATATTTAGGGAGTATTGGTAAAATATAAGCATTGAAGTCATATTGACATATTCTCATATTCAAATACAAGTCATTTAGTTTTATTTAAAGTTAGATTCTCTAACCTTTATTAGTTTTATAGAAATGCACCCAACATTTACAAGACATACAACACCATGTAGTTTAATCAAATCACCATGAATACATGTCTGGATAATACTTCGAATTACATATATATAAGACACACATCTATACATATGGTGTTCATTCCCCCTATGAACACCCCTCAATTTGGATATCCATGGCAAATTGAGAATTAACACGAATGGATAGGTTTCACCACAAGAAATCTAACCAACCAAGCTAAGATTGGTTTGATACCTTAGAGCATCTCCAACAGTTTGGCAAACCCACTTGTTATCTTTGATTTTTTGGTAAAACTGAAGAAAACACCCCTCCAACAGTTTGGCAAACGATTTGACATATTTTAGCAACTTGGCAAAAATCAGCTCCACACGCGCATATTTGCGCGCATGGCTTCACTTGCCATCTCGTTGCCATCCTGCAAAAGCTAGCACAGGCAGGTGCGTGGCAGCCGGCAGTTGGTTTGGCGTATACGGAGATGCGCCCCTGCCACGCCCATAGTGGTTGTGCACTGCAGACACAGTCTCTGTCCCGTCTCCATCCGTCTGTACACAATAGTTGGATGTGTATTCTTGTTTTAATTTTTGTAGCCGGTATAGTATGGAGGAGTAGGCATCATGATCTCTGGATAGCTTGGAATCAAAACATGAAACGCCAAGCTAGTCGGTTGTCCAGGCTCGAGCTCATCACTGTAGCGATGCAATCTCTAGGCACGCACTGATCACATTTGGCACCGTGTCACGCACCTACAGAGTGAATGAATTTTGACTTACTTTTTCATTTTTACCAAACTCAAATGGCAAACTGTTGGAGATACATCATTCACTTGCCATATGTTTTAGTCACTTTTCAAATCACAAGATTTGCCAAGTTGATTTTTAGCAACCGTTGAAGATGCTCTATTTATTTGGTAATAGTAAGTTAGAAAAAGTTTGACTTATGAATAAAAAACTACCTATTCTTTAGAACCGGAAGAGTAACAGTAAATTAAAATTAATTTAGATATATAGGAAGTGCGATTCAATCACAAATACTATTGGAGAAACATTGAAGCGTAGTGGTCATGGATGTGGGTGACACATTGAAAGGATCAAGATGCCCAAGAGGGGGATGAATTGGGTTTTTCTAAAACTTCTTGCAAGAATAAACCTATCAGCCCCAATTACCCTCTAGTGCCTAGAAGTGTGTTTCTCTTTATTCTGCCGCACAAAAGACCAAGTCTATGTCACTCCTACTCTAGCAAGCATTCAATAGTGAATGAACAATGAGTAATAATGCGGAATTGAATTGCTTGAAAGTAAATGCGTAAGTAAAGGAGTAGAGATGACACGACGATCTTTTTGCCGAGGTATCGAGTGTCGGCACACCCCTAGTCCTTGTTGGAGCCACCCGCGCAAGAGTATCGCTCCCCTTGATCCGCGCAGGATCAAGTGCTCACTACGAGCTGATTCTTCGCCACTCCGGCCCAGTGAATCGCTCGCTATCGGTCACCACAACTTGACTTGGGTCATCCACAAAGCTTCCGGATGATCACCAAGCTCTTCGATCACCACCAAGCCGTCTAGGTGATGCTGATCACCAGAGTAACAAGCTAGAACTCTCATGACCAACGCAAGGCCAAGAGATGATGGATGCACACTTGCTACTCATTCTCACTAGGAGGTCACTAATTCTCTCAATTAGCTTTTCTCTCAACCTCACTAGGGCTCTTGGCACTATCTCACTCTCACATATGTCTCTCAGCAGATGGAAGTGGCAAGAACACTCTAATGGATGGAGTGAAGGAGTATAAATACTCCCCCAACCGGCATCCAAAACGCACAAAGTGGTGCTTCTGCGGGGGCATCGGACGCTCCGATGTGGCATCGGAGGCGCCGATGACCTCGACCAACGGTCGACTGTACTATCTTGTCAGACAAGTTAAAGGAGCATCGGACGCCTGGCAGCATCCGATGCCTCCACATTGGACGCATCTGATGCCATTTTGACCTCTCTGGAGCCTCTCTGGATGGCCATCGGATGCTGGCCCTCAGCATCTGATGCATCCCACAGTTCACTCGCAAGTGAACAGTGGCACAGGAGCGTCCGATGTGGCAACATCGGAGCCTCCGATGCCACGCACTAGACTAAACCCTAGTGGGGTGAGCATCGGAGCCTCCGATGCTCACCTGGCCAGCGTCGATGCCTATTACAAGCCAAAACGAACGGATCGCGACGCGCCTTAACGACTATTGATCCTCTCGACTTAAGGCATCTCTCTGAGCTACCTAGGGCTATGAAATAACAGTGTGCACCACACCTACCTCAATAGACTCATCTAGGTCAAGCTACTGATTCACGCTCCCCTTTATAGTACGGCCAAAGGAAAAACAAAGATCTAAGACTACCTAAGTGTCCTCCAACACCATATGACACTTAGCCTAGTCTACCACCGTCTTCGTCGTCCGTCCTTTGAAAACCGAAACGATATCCATCGCCAGGGACATGAACTTCATATGCCGTATCGTCGCCATACCGTGACCTAACTCAAACCCTGTTTCTGCAAAACACACGTTAGTCACAGTAATCTTGTGTTTCATCCAATCACCGAAAAACCACTAGGGCCAAGATGCGTTCAATCCCCCCTTTTTGGTGATGATGACAACATGAGATCGAGTATAGATAGAAGAGGTTTTTAAATCATGACATGTATGAACTTGCATGAAAAGAGAGAAAAAGATTAGGGGCAAGCTCATACATATCATGCCATCATCCTACACTCAACAAGTTAGAGTGAATAGCAAGTGCAAGAGTAAAACAGCTCATATACAAACAAGTGAGAATTAAGTGCAAGTAATGAGCGAAACGAAATGAAATGTCATATAATATAACATAGTGAGCACAAAAACATGTCATGAGATCCATAGCACAAGTATATAACAAACAAAGTGCCAAAAGATGCGATAAGTAAAGAGGTATGTGAAACAAAACAACATCATAAGAGCAAGACCCTCTCACATCGCTCCCCCTATCGCTATTACTCGGCCACTCTCCCCTTTGGCATCAAGCGCCAAACTACGCGTCGGAGGGCGGAGGTGGTGCAGACCATTCTGTTGCCGTCTCTGGAGTGCGCTGAGTAAACTCAAACTGCTGAAGATACTCCCCGGAGTCAGAAGACAAGACGCCGGTAGCTTGCTGACCCTCTGAAGCTGGAAGCTACTGAGAAGCGGTCTGGGTCGGCTCTGGCTGCTGGACCGGCTCTGTCTGCTCTGCCTGCTCTGAAGCCGTCTCAGTCTCGGTAGCGGTGACAGCCTGAGTGTCAGAATGCGGAAGCTCGTGTATCGGAGGTAACTCAGGCTGCACTGACGTCGTGGTCTCAGACGGAACAGGCTCTGTCTGCTCTGAGGACGCGACGGAGCTCGGTAAGGTATCTGTGGTGGAGGTCACAGGAGCCGTCGACGTCGGAGCTGGATCCAGAAGATCTGGAGTAGGAAAACCAGTGAGCTCACTGAAAGTAGCCGACAGATCCCTAGTCATTGTGGTAGTGGTCGCATATCGGGACTCTGTCGGGCGCGGAGTAAAGCCGGTCCGCAGTTGACTGAAAAGCGGGGCCCCGCCTGCAGGAGTGGTGAAGCTCGTAACCTGAGAGGAGCTGGGGCCCGTGAGCGGCTGCTGAAACTGCGGTGGCTGTCCAAACAGCTGTGGAGGGACTGGTGGCTGCCACTAAATGTGCTGCTAAGGAGGGGGCTGCTGCCACTGCTACTGCCACTGAGGAGGACCGCTGGCAAGTCGCTCCATGAAGCTCAAGGTCTGCTGCTGGAGCGCCATCATCTGTCGTTGCAGGGCGTCTGAACGCTCCTGAGCCTGCTGCTGTGCTAGAGCCTGCTGTTGGGCCAGACGCTGCTGCTCCTGAGCTAACCGCTGGACATCCTGAGTCACTGTCCTCTGCTGCTCCTCCATCCGAGCCAGAATAGCAAGAAGAGCGGGGTCGGAGGAAGCAGTACCACTGGTCCCGGCCTGAGAGTCGTGTGCACGCGGCAGAAGGCGAGGCGGGAGCTGGTAATCCTCATCAGAGCTGTCGGTGGGGTCCTCGGCGACGTACGTGTCACCACCCTCTAGGTCTGCAAGCTCCTACTCTGCGAGTGCCTGGACGGTCTCGTCCTGCTCCTGGGCTGACTCGGGAACCTCAGGTCTCTGGCGTGAAGAAGACGGTGCATGCGGCTCCTGCTGCCTGCGATCCCGGTCGTGTCCCAATAGCTGACTCATGTTGTACTCGGGGAACACGGTCGCGGACCAGGTGAGTGACTGACTGGGGTGAGAGCCGGTGGTGGTAGCAGCGACCTTCCATAGAATATAAGATATCCAATGGGCATATGGGAGCTGCATGCGGGCCTTAATGCCCTCTGCCACTGTGTCCTCCATCTCACAAAGAATCACGTCCCAGACGTCGAACTCCTGCTGCCTGATCATATAAGCAAGTAACCACAGCGGCAGCCGAGAAAGACCCTCTCCGAAGCCCACCCTGGGAAGTAAGGTCCGCCGAAGAATCGCGTTGAGGATCCAAGTCATAGGGGTGAGATCCCTAGGGGTGTGACTCGAACCCTCACCGAATGGCTCAGTGAAGCAGGGGCGGACCAGGTCAGTAGACGGCTAGGCACCACCGTGAGGGCGGCGGGGTGGCTCGGTCCTGTCGTAGCATAGGTCGTGGATCCAGGTCTGTGAGTGAGTCAGTCCAAACCAACTCTGGATCTCTGATGAGAACAGTCTGTAGTGCTCCCCCTCAAAAGCAAACTCAATAGTGTCCTGTCCGGGTGCACCCAAGAGAAGCGTAGAACTGAAATACCCAAGCTCAATATAGAGCCAGACCGCCCCCAAAAGGTCCGCCAGACCAGGTAGGTAAGTGAGAATAGGGCAGATCTGATCTCCAGCTGCTGTGACTATCGCCTCCAGTGGACATACTCACTGCGGACGCAAAGAGATGCGGTCGTTCCTGTAGCCCTGGTAAAAGTCCTCCTGCAGCACGGTATAGAAGTCTGCGCCGGCCTGCTGTTGCCTCTCCCTCGGGAACCACTGCTCCACTGGCACAAGTCATAGTCTGAATCTGGGAACAGGTGGCTGCCCGGAGGTCAAGTCGCGGGATCGGCGGAGGCGCACAATCGACGGAGCACGTGCTCCCCGCAGAGGGACATCGGGCCGGGGTGGCACCGCTGTCCTGCGACGAGTGGACGGCACAGGGGGGTACCTTCCCCAGGGACCTCCTCTTCTGCCTCGGCCTCTGGTTCCTCTGCCTCTGCTGCCTCAGCTGTCTCGGCCTCTGCCTCGCCCTGCTGCGAGCTCTGGGGCTCGACTCCAGGTGAGGTGAACGTGGTCCGATGTCCGGCAGCCATGAGCGTGCCAGTCGGCGAACCGTGGAGCCGCTCAGCCTCCTCAACTGCCCGGCGCTGGTCTGGGGACAACTGATCCTCGATCCTGAGTCCGCCAGCACTGCCACCACGCTCTGCGGTGTGTCTGCACTGCCTGAGCCTGTGCTGCTCTCTCTCGTCTCTGGAGCTTCCTGCGCGTGATCAACTTCCCCTTCCCTGGCCTCTGACCGAAGGGGGGACATGGAGGAGAGTCCCCAGGGCCACCACCGACGTTCTTGCAGCGCGACATGGCTGACAAGAACAAGAAGTACTGACAGAAAGCTCTGAACTGACACTGAAAGAACCATTGCCACTGACAACACTAGGCAAACGGCTGACAAGAAATCCGTGGACCAACTGACGGACCAAGGACTCCCCCTGGCACTGATCAACTGCCGCTGTCACTCGCGAGGCTTGGCCTTGATCCGTACCCACGGGCTTGGCCCCGGGTTAACTGACACTGCCAAGCTGTCAACTGTCACGGACTCAGACTCGCTGTGAGAGAGATGGGAGATATATAAGAGAATATAAACTAAAGACGAGAAAGATCTATGGAAGCAAAGCATATGGAGATAAGAAATGAAAGGGGCTTTGCTACCTGACGATCGACGAACTGAACCCAAGAAGAGGTGAGAATCGACGTTCGGGCACCCACACGACACACCAAGGCGGACTGCAAAGGAATGGGTGGAAACGGAGGTTAAAACAGTGGTGAACATTCATTGAAGCATTTTGTCGAACACCTTATGTGCGTAGGTTAGAGAGAAGGAGGGTGGTGCTCACTGCGTATAGTGGCACTGGCCGGGGAAGGTTGTCGGAGTATGGGGGAGGCTCGGGGTCAAGCGCCGACGAGATGGAGCTCCGGCGAGGATGAACTCCGGCGAGGCTGCTGGCGAGGAAGGTACAGCCCCGGCGAGTGTGAGGACAGCAAGGCGAGGCTCGCGCGTGGCTGGATGGAGGGGAGCGCGGTGGCGACCAACGATGAAAGGCAAGCGGCCAGCGGCGAGGGCGCGGGCGGGTGGCGGTGGGGACGCGGCGACCGGAGCTAGGGTTTGGGCAGGCGCGATGGCGGGCACCAGGCTCGGGCGTGGACGGCGTTTGGAGGAAGAAGACGAACAGATGTATGATGCGTGGGACCGGTATGTCATTAGAAGGATTCAACGCGCCGCTTAAAGGGACATCGGACGCGCCAATGGGTTAGCATCGGACGCTCCGATGCCGGTCCAGAGAGCTCCAGAACGGCCAAAATTGCATCGGATGCATCCTTTGCCTTGGCATCGGACGTTGGGCAGCTTCCGATGGGGCAACGGAGGCTCCGATGGTGACACATCGGATGCTGACAAAACACTGTTCCAGCCGGGGCTGTCTACAGTGCAGGCATCAGATGCTTGGTTAGCTTCCGATGCAGCATCTGATGCTGCTTCCGATGCTGTATTTAGAGCAGTTCCGAAGATCGCCGTTGCGGCTCCCTCTCCCAACCAAGTTCCAACTCAAAAAAGAGGCAAATAAACACCAGTTGGAACCTAGTATGAGCATCCTCCATAAGCCCTCAATTTTAAATACTTTGCCATAGGCTACGTATCATTTTATTTTTAGTGAAAATAGGCGATAAAACTCAAGGAGACAACATGTGGCCACCAAACTAGGGGTCTCAACCATTAGGAGCCTCAAATGCTCCCCCTAGCGGGGACGAACACAGCGGTTGCTCAAAACATAACCGAAAGAAACGACAAAGCAACAAACATGCATATGCAATGCAATACGGAATTTGAATCTAGGTTGCTTGTCAAGTTTCTCATGGGTAAGCTTCTTCACACGCTTTTTAGGGCGGTTATCTTAACCACGTCTGACAAGCCTATGTGCATAGCATAAATTAAAATGGCATATTATACAATGCAATGCAAAGACAACCCCCTTTCACCTTTTGACAAAGTTACTTAGATCAAGCACATTAAGCTCACTCGCAATCTACAAAGAGTGTTTTCATCTATGGGTTTTGTGAAGATATCCGCCAATTGATCTTCGGTTCTAACTCCCTCTAAGGATATGTCTTTCTTGGAAACATGGTCTCTAAGAAAGTGATGACGAATATCTATGTGCTTTGTGCGAGAGTGTTGAACCAGGTTGTTAGCAAGCTTAACCGCGCTCTCATTGTCACACAACAAAGGTCCCCTTTCTAGAACTACACCATAGTCTAAAAGGGTTTGTTTCATGTAAAGGATTTATGCACAACAAGCACCCGTGGCTATGTTATTCCGCCTTGGCGGTAGACAAGGCCACACTATTTTGCTTTTTTCGAACTCCATGACACTAGTGATCTCCCAAGCAAATGGCACCCTCCGGATGTGCTTTTTCTATCTACTTTGCAACCTGCGTAATCCGAATCGGAATACCCAACGAGTTGGAAGTTAGCTCCTTTGGGATACCAAAGGCCAATGCTAGGGGTGTGCTTTAGGTACCTAAGGATTCTCTTCACCGCTATGAGATGTGATTCCCTAGGATCGGCTTGAAAGCAGCACACATGCACACACTAAACATGATGTCGGGCCTAGATGTGGTCAAATATAACAAGCTACCATCATAGAACGGTAGAGAGTTTGATCAACCGGGTTACCTCCCACATCTAGGTCGAGATGTCCGTTTGTTGGCATGGAGTCTTGATAGGCTTGCAATCATCCATGTTGAAGCACTGAGGAGGTCCTTTTGTATACTTCTCTTTGAGATATGAAAGTCCCCTCCTTCAATTACTTGACTTGGAAGCCTAGGAAGAATGTGAGCTCTCCAATCATGGACATTTCAAACTCCTCGACATCAAGTCAACAAATTCCTTGCAGTAGCTTCATTTGTAGACCCGAAGATGATGTCATCAACGTAGACTTGACAAAGAAGATCTCTCCATCAAGCTTCTTGGTGAAGTGTGGTGTCGACCTTCCCAATGGTGAAGCCCTTCTCAATGAGGAAGTCCCGGAGGCGCTCGTACCACGCTCTAGGGGCTTGCTTGAGCCCATATAGCGCCTGGACAACCTATAAACATGATTAGGAATATAGGGTCTTCAAACCCGGGAGGTTGATCAACATAAACTAGTTCATTTATGAAGCCATTTAAAAATACACTTTTCACAATCCATTGATATAATTTAATGTCGTGATGTGATGCATATGCAAGGAGGTACGAATGGCTTCGAGTCTTGCAACCGGTGCAAAGGTCTCTCCAAAATCCAACCTTCAACTTGAGAGAACCCCTTTGCCACTAGCCTTGCCTTGTTTCTAACAACGTTGCCTTGATCATCTTGCTTGTCCTAAACACCCATTTGTTCCAATGACTCTTGCGCCATTGGGTCGCTCTTCAAGTGTTCAAACTTGGTTGCGGGTGAAGTTGTTTAATTCTTCATGCATAGCATTCACCCAATCCGGATCACCTAGAGCTTCATCTACATGGTAGGCTCAAAAGAGACACAAAGGAGTGATGTTCAATAAATAAAGCAAGTTTTTGAGATCGAGTCATTACAACCCCTGTTGGGACTCCCTATGATGAGATCTTGAGGATAAGCTTGTAGAAGAGGAGTAGTCCTTCGATCAACCACTTGAGGGGCCGCTTGTGGAGCATCAACATCTTGAGCTTGTACCACCATTTGATCATGGGAGACATGAGTATCTTCAAATGGATCTCTCCCAACTTTGTCATCATCATGTGGTACATTGGATGAGGATGGCTTGCAATGACTTGCACATCATCAATCATCATCTTTAGGCTTGATGGCTCCAACCGGCATGTTCTTCATGCTTCCCTCAATGGTTCATCACCTACATCATCAAGATTTTCATGCTCTCTTGAGAGCCATTAGATTCATCGAATTCCACATCATATGTTTCTTCTACCATCCCGTGGCATGGTTGAATACTCGATATGCTTGGACTTCAATGAGTAACCAACAAGAAAACCAATATCACATCGGCGTTGAAACTTCCCTAGTGTTGGCGCTTCTTGAGATAGAGGTAGCTTGCACCCAAACACTCTAAAGAATGATATATCCGGCTTCTTGTGTTGAGTAGCTCATAGGGGTCTATCCAGGAGACGATGGGGGAACAACCGGTTTGATGCTAGCAAGCGTGTGTTGATTGCTTCCGCCCAAAATCTTCCCGGTGTAGTGTACTCATCTAGCATTGTCCTTGCTAGGGGATGTTTGTCCGGTTCTTTCTCTCAACTACCCATTTTGTGTGGTGTATATGTTGCGGAGACGGAGACTCATGCTTAATCCCAACTTCATCACAATACTCTTCAATGTGTGTGTGTCAACTCCCTTCCATTATCACTTCTAATTTTCTTGATCTTCAAGTCAATTAATTTTGGGCTCTCTTGGCAAACTTCTTGAATGAAGGGGTTGCTTCAGATTTGTCATGAAGAAAGAATACCCAAGTGTATCTGAATAATCATCAACAATCACTAGGCAATAGAGATTCCAGCCAAGCTAGCATATGTTGTTGGCCCAAAAGATCCATGTGAAGTAGCTCCAACTCTCTTGATGTTGACACAAAGGCTTTGTTGGATGAGTGTTTGCAACTTGCTTGCCGGCTTGACATGCACTACACAATTTGTCCTTCTCAAATTGACATCCTTCAAGCCCCTAACCAAATCCTTCTTCAATAGCTTGTTGAGAGTGTTCATTTCAAACATGTGCCAATCTTCTATGCCATAGCCAACCAAGTGATTGCTTAGTGAACAAACATGTCTTCAAGTTGGCATCTTCGGAGGTGAAATCCACTAGATAGAGATTGTTGTATCTAAAGCCTTTGAATATCACTTGTGTATCATCTTTCTTGGTCAAACCACTTCCTTGTCTGTGAACAAACATTGAAAGCAAGATCACCTAGTTGCCCAACGGATAGCAAGTTGAAGCTCAATGATCAACTAGAAGCACATTGGAGATGGTATGATCATTTGATATAGCCACTTTGCCCAATCCCTTGACATTGCCCTTTGAGTTGTCACCAAATGTTATCTTTTCTTGGTCATCGACATTCTCTTCTAGTGAGGTGAACATTCGGGGATCACCGGTCATATGTTGTGTGCAACCACTATCAATCACCCAATGAGATCCACGGTCTTGTAGTTCACCTACACACACAAGAAATCAAGCTTGAGCTTTTGGACCCAAACTTGTTGAGGTCCCTTAACCTTCTCAACTAGTGACTTTGCAACCTAAATTTGCTTTGGCCTATTCTTGTTAGGAGGCCCCATGAACATGACTTTCATCTTGCCACTAGAGTCTTGTCTAAGCATGTAGTGAGCATTGAAAGCAAAGGGCCTAGCATGCTTGGGCAAGGGGTGTGGTTTTGGCTCTTCACAATCATGAGCAAAGTGTCCTTCCTTTCCACACTCATAGCATCTCCCAATCTTCTTCTTCTTTGGCTTTGTGATGCTCTTGCGTTGCTTCATCTTCTCTTCAAGGAGCCAATGCCATTTCTATTTGTCTTCATCACGGTGTTCATGAGTAGCTCACTTTGAATACATTGACCCTTGGTGAATTTCTTCACCCGGTGATGAGGTGCTCCTTCTCTTTCTTGAGCTTGTCATTCTCTTGTTGGAGCTCTAATTGAGATGGTGTCATCTTGTAATCCCTCTCCATCTTCAATCTCTTGTTCTCTTCTTTTAGCATGTCTAGCTCAAGTGACATGCTATAATCATCATCTTGGGTCTCAACAATGACTTGCTTTGTGGTTGCAAGCTTCTCTAGATCAACCTTGAGCTTTGCATTCTCATTCTTGATTGACATAATCATCATAGTGATCGGCCACAACCACATTCTGCCCTTGCCACTAGCTTTTTGCTCATCATGCTCACTAACCAAGTCCTCACAAGATGTTGCTATGTCACACTTAACAACAAGGTTAGGAGCATCAAGTGTCTCATTGTGAAAGCATATCATAAGCAAGTGAGAGTATCATAGTCAACTTTCACTTGAGTGTATTGTTCTTTGAGCAAAGCATAACTAGTGGTAAAGTCACTATGCATCTTATCAAGTTTTTCATTTTTAGCTTTGAGCTCTTTGTTAGAGGACTTGAGCTCCTTGATAGTGGACGACATAGTAGCAAGTTCATCTTTTAGCTCATCACTAGCATGAATAGCATGATCATACTTCTCAACAAGAGATTCATTTTCATCAACAAGCTTTTCATTTTTAGCTCTAGTTTTCTTATGATTTTAGAGTAGTTGTTTAGCAATTTAACAAGCTCATCATAAGTGTGTGCCTCAATTCACCATCACTATCACTATCACTAGAGTCATCGCTTTGTACCTTTCGATCACCTTTAGCCATGAGGCATAGGTGTGTAGATGATGATGGTGACGGTGGTGGTGGTGGTGTAGAGGAGCCAATGACTAGAGCGGCCACCTTCTCCTTCTCATCATCACTATCTTCAGGATGATGAGCCACCGGAGGAGTCAATGTCGGTGAGCCAATCACCAACAATGTATGCTTTACCACCTTTCTTGTGGTATTGCTTCTTCTTGCCATCTTTCTTCTTGTAGGGCTTGTCATTCTTCTTCTCATCTTCACTCGATGAGTCATACTTCTTGCCCTTGTTCTTGTTCTTGTAGTTGTCCTTCTTGGCTTGGTGCATTGTGGGCAAGATGGCCAAGCTCTCCGCAATTGTAGCAATCCATTTTGGAGATTGGTCTCCTCTTGCTACTTGTGAAGAATTTCTTCTTTCTTGAGTCAAAGTTGACTCCATTCTTGTGAAGCTTCTTCAACATCTTTGGTGGTTCTTCTCACCAGGAGAGCGATGTTGGAATCATCCTCTTCATCACTTGAGCTCTCATGATGCACCTCAATAGCCTTTGACTTGCCCTTCTTGTCATGGCTTGCTTTGAAGGCCAAGCCTTCTTCTTGTCGGTGGAAGAGCCACCACTTGGTGTGATGTGCATGTACATCTCATGCGCATTGATCTTTCCCAAGATTTGAGTTGGTGTAACGGTGGAAAGATCACCTTGATGTAGCACCGTCACAATGTGTCCATACTTCTCAATTGGAAGGACACAAAGAATCTTCCTCACAACATCGGATGGTTGCATTTGTGTGAGGCCAAGTCCATTGAGTTCTTCTACAAGAACATTCAACCGTGAGTACATTTCATTTGCACTTTCATTAGCATGCATATCGAAAGAATGAAGCTTTTGCATAACTAAATGATAGCGTTCCTCACGCTCACTCTTGGTTCCCTCATGGAGCGCACAAATGTTTTCCCATAGATCATGGGCATTTTTGTGGTTCCGAACACGGTTGAACACATCCTTGCAAATGCCTCTAAAGAGAATGTTTTTGGCCTTTGCATTCCATTTTTCATTTTCCTCCTCATTAGGAGTAAGGCTTGTGCCTTCCTTGGGCTTCGCAAAGCCGGTGATCGCGGCATCGCGGCATTTAACATCAACCGCTTCTAGGTACGACTCCATACGGATTTTCCAATATGGAAAGTCGTCTCCCTCAAACATGGGAGGTGGTCCATCACCTCCGGACATCTTAACTCTAGGCAGTTAAGCCTAAATCGAGAGCACGAGGCTCCAATACCAATTAAAAGGATCAAGATGCCCAAGAGGGGGGAGGGTGAATTGGGCTTTTCTAAAACTTCTTGCAAGAATAAAACCTATCAAGCCCCAATTAACCCCTAGTGCCTAGAAGTGTGTTTCTCTTTATTCTACCGCACAAAAGACCAAGTCTATGCCATTCCTACTCTAGCAAAGCAATTCAATAGTGAATGAACAACAAGTAATAATGCGGAATTGAATTGCTTGAAAGTAAATGCGTAAGTAAAGGAGTAGAGATGACACGACGATCTTTTTACCGAGGTATCGAGGTGTCGGCACACCCCCCTAGTCCTCGTTGGAGCACCCGCGCAAGGGTATCGCTCCCCCTTGATCCGCGCAAGGATCAAGTGCTCACTACGAGCTGATTCTTCGCCACTCCGGCCCGGTGAATCGCTCGCTACCGGTCACAACTTGACTTGGGTCATCCACAAAGCTTCTGGATGATCACCAAGCTCTTCGATCACCACCAAGCCGTCTAGGTGATGCCGTCACCAAGAGTAACAAGCTAGAACTCTCACTTGACCAACACAAGGCCAAAGAGATGGATGGATGCACACTTGCTACTCAATTCTCACTAGGAGGTCACTAATTCTCTCAATTAGCTTTTCTCTCAACCTCACTAGGGCTCTTGCACTATCTCACTCTCACAATATGTCTCTCAGCAGATGGAAGTGGCAAGAACACTCTATGGATGGAGTGAAGGAGTATAAATACTCCCCCAACCGGCCATCCAAAACAGCACCAAAGTGGTGCTTCTGCGGGGCATCGGACGCTCCGATGCTGGGCATCGGAGGCGCCGATGACCTCGACCAACGGTCGACTGTACCATCTTATCAGACAAGTTAAAGGAGCATCGGACGCTGGGCAGCATCCGATGCCTCCACATCGGACGCATCTGATGCCATTTTGACCTCTCTGGAACCTCTCTGGATGGCCATCGGATGCTGGCCCTCAGCATCCGATGCCAGCGTCCGATGCATCCCACAGTTCACTCGCAAGTGAACAGTGGCACAGCGTCCGTATGTGGCAACATCGGAGCCTCCGATGCCACGCACCAGACTAAACCCTAGTCGGGGTGAGCATCGGAGCCTCTGATGCTCACCTGGCCAGCGTCAGATGCCTATTACAAGGCCAAAACGAACTCGGATCGCGACACGGCCTTAACGACTATTGATCCTCTCGACTTAAGGCATCTCTCTGAGCTACCTAGGGCTATGAAATAACAAGTGTGCACAACACCTACCTCAATAGACTCATCTAGGTCAAGCTACTGATTCACGCTCCCCTTTATAGTACGGCCAAAGGAAAAACAAAGACCTAAGATACCTAAGTGTCCTCCAACACCATATGACACTTAGCCTAGTCTACCACCGTCTTCGTCGTCCGTCCTTTGAAAACCGAAACGATATCCATCGCCAGGGGACATGAACTCCATATGCCCGTATCGTCGCCATTACCGTGACCTAACTCAACCCTGTTTCTGCAAAACACACGTTAGTCACAGTAATCTTGTGTTTCATCCAATCACCGAAACCCACTAGGGGCCAAGATGCGTTCACACATTTTGGGGAATTGAAAGACTGATGGAGTATTGTTCCAACTTCCAGCTACTTGTTGCAAGCCAATGTAGAGACGGACGAACAACTAGCACAATTTCATCGTTGTTTAGTACTTCTTTTCTTGATTGATTGGGTGAGGTATTTTTTTGTCATCGTCCTCGCCATCGCTATTATTGGTTCGGCGTGGAAGCAAACTAACTATGCCCCTGTTTGGGGGAGCCAGAGCTTTTCAAAAAAATAACTTCTAGATAAGCTTTTTGAAAAAACTCAGGAACCTATGGAATTGAATTTATTTTAATAATAATTTAGACACATATTAATTAGGCTAATATGGTTGTAATGGATTATATTTATATGTTGTTCTTGGCTATACGAGAGAGACATTTGTATGTTGCATTTGCACCATATAGAGGAGCGAGTTGATGAGTGTGTTATAAGTTGCAAAGTACGAACATAACTTGCACCATATATGTTGCATTTGTATGTGGCCTCTATAGAATAAATTCCATCTCTCATTCGATGAATTCAAAATAGACTTATATGTAAATTTGAAAAATGGTGAAATATCAAACTTGAAGCCAAATAACCTAGTTTATTAAGTACTGAATTCATCCCAAATTATAAGACATTTGATTTTTTGACACCAAGTTTTGACCACTCGTCTTATTCAAAATTGTGTGCAAAATATCACTTCTTTTGGCGTGGCTTTGTTTTTTAATAAAACTTCTTCATGAATAACTTAAATTTGACTTTGTTTACATCACTAGTACAGAATGATACTATACAGGCGGTTGGTAAGCTATTTGCACTGGCGTTTTCCAAAACCACCTGCGCTAGAGGCCAGTGGAAATAAGACCACGGCATATATAGTTGCTTATGAGCCGCCTATGGAAATGGTTGAAGAAAAAAAAGTAAACAAACCCGAAAAATGGAAAAAATATATTTAAAAAAAATCAGGGGAGGCAGTGGGCAGTGCTTGCCCATCTCCATCGGAGTCACAGCTAACGCAGCCAGCAGGATTCGAACCTACAACCTCTCCCTCGCGGGGAGCCTCCTCTACCACTGCACTACACACTCACATATGTTTATAATTCGTTTCGGTTCCCCACGTATTATATTAATTCGAGTGTAATTTGCTTATTTGAGGTCTTAAACAAATTCAAATCAAAAGGTTGTCAACTACAAAGTTTCATAACTTTTCGAGATCTACATCTTTTGTTTTGGTAGTTTTTCCATCAGAGGTTGTTTAAAAAAAAAAAAATTGAACTTCAAATTGAGAATTTGAAAAACGTAGTTTTCGTTGACAAGATGACTTCAAATCAAAAAGTTGTCAACTATAAAGTCTCATAACTTTTCGAGATATACAACTTTTATATAGGTCGTTTCTACATCTGAGATATTTTTAAAAATTCAAATTTTAAAATTCTAGTATTTCCATAGGCGCTTTGTTAAGAAAACCGCCACTAGAAATGGATTTCCACAGGCGGTAGCCTTAAAAAAACCGCCACTAGAAATGGTGCATTTCCACTGGCGATTGGCTTATGACAACCGTCTATGTAAATCCATTTCCACGGGTAGTTGTCATAAGCCAACAGCCGGTGTTATTTCTAATGGCGGTTTTCTTAACAAAAACCGCCTGTGAAAATGGATTTCCACAGACGGTTACTAAGTCGTAGCTCACCCAATTATTTACAGAGTCGACCCTACTAGTGTATAAATTTTTTAAATAAGACGAGTGGTCAAACTTGAAGATAAAAAAGTCAAACATCTTATAATTTGGGATGGAGGGAGTAGATCTCAATTCCTCCAAATAAAATGATCCAAACGACTCCTTAGTATAAAGGACATCTTGTGAAGCTTTTAATTGCTTCGAGAAACTAGCTACCAATGAAGCTATATATGAACGGCTTTTCGTTTTTCAAACTTTGCGAAGAAGCAAAATAATAGCTACGAGAAGCTCTCCACACACGCCGGTCCTATATATCGATCAAGTGGCCGGTACGTACTTTGTGTGGGCATCGCTTAGCACAAAATCCATCGACAGATTCAGCTAACTGCCCATATATAGCAATCAGAAAAAAAAAAAAACAAGGAAAAAAAATATTAATTTGACTGGTCTGCCTTTGTGATGAGCAAATTGATTGTTTTATATACAGTATTTACGTGTGTATATGCAGTTAGGATCTTAATTAGATCTCTCCTTGTTCCTTGTTCGGGACTTGCCGTCGGCAAGATTAATATAATCATCAGGTGGGCATGCATGTTGGCCATCGGTATGCTAATCTACCGTACGGCCGATCGATGGACAACTAGGTGCGTGAATGCATGAATAAAGGGTCCTGGTCCAAGAATACCAACAGACAAATTAAACAAAAAAAAACCTAGTGGACGACGCATCGTATGGTAGCCAAAGCCAGGTACACCGTACACGGTATGGATCGGATGAGCAGGACGACTGATCTGCTGCAATCTAGTTGCCCCAATATAATAAAGCAGCAGCAGAACAGTAATCGCAGGGAAGGGGCCGGCGGACGAACCGCCGGAGTCCGGAGAGTATATGGCGAAACCACACGCGCGCCGACAGGAATGGCAACACTGGGATGGCGTATATACCACGACGATGACACCGTACCGGATCGCCGTCGACCACTAGCTACTTCCGGCCGGCCGGCCGGCCGGGTTGTTTTGTTGGTCTGGTTAGTCGATCTTCCGGTGACCGGCGCGGCGTAGTTCTCTACCTAGACGACTATCTTATCTATGACGCGCGTCCGCGTGCATGCATGCAACTTGCGGCAGCCTGCATGCAGTTGGATTAATTGGATCGGGTGGTTGCCTTTGCAGTGGCAGTGGCAGCGGTGCATGCATGTGATCAACCGGCCGGCCGGCATGATGAGACTTGAGACGCTCATCATCATCATCATCATCATCATCATCATCATCATCATCATCATCATCATCATCATCATCTAGCTAGCTCAACCAGTAGCAGACGACGGATCAACCGATGCATGAATCGGAGAGCGATTCCCTTTTGCCAGCAGTGAGAGAGTAGGAGTATCTCTCGATCTACCAGAGTTGTCATATGCATGCATATGCCTTCGTTCGTTGTTGTCTGCTTCATTCTTTCCCTCTTATGCTCCGGCGAAGGACCTACTACTACGAACAATCATGATTCAAGATTTCACGACGAAAGTGGTTTAACAACTCCGATCGATCTTGTGGTCACGATCATCTCCCACAACCATATCATATCAATGATTAATTGTTGGATAGTAGTGCTGTGGGAGCGCACAAAGGCACTTGATATGACTATATATATAATATAGGTTGAAGAGCAACCACAGTTGGCTCAAAAAGTGATCTTATGGTAAGGATGTGCTCTTGATGTGGTGCGCCATATTTTACCTTTCACATTAAAATTGTAATGTAATTTATTTACAATGGTCAGCCTAACCTTACAATTTACACTAAATTGTAAGGTTAGGCTAACCCTTATAAATAAACAAATAATTTCTTTCTCCACGACTATGTATCTCTCCCCCTCCGCTACTCACCGAAGTTGGCACCCAAGATATTTCCAACCTAAAAATTAGATGGTTGCACTATTACAGAACAGGGTCATAGGCCGATTCTCAAAATCGCCTTTAGTCTCGGCGTTTTTGCCGTCCGGGACTAATAGACCCTTTAGTCCCCCGGCGGTAACACGAACCGGGACTAAAGGGCCTGCCCCAACGGCTACTGCGCAAAGCTGCCGGGGCAGGGACCCTTTAGTCCCGGTCCGTGTTACCAGTCGGGATTAAAGGGCACTCTTTAGTCCCGGTTGGTGCCATGGACCGGGACTAAAGATTTAGTCACGGTTTGTGTCTTGCCCGGGGATAAATGATCACATTTTAGCCCCAGTTTTTAATACGAACCGGGACTAGAGCTCCTGGTTTTATAACCAGCCAACTTCTTCCTCCCCGAGCCAGAGACATTCAAATTTCAGTGAGCTTCTTGCTTGTTCTTGCTGTTGCTATTGCTTGTTCTTCATTGTTCTTCGTCTCCGGCGTCAATTGGTGATCTTCTTCGACTCTGTCATCGTCTCTTTGCATTTAGAGGTAACTATTTCATCTCCTACCATGTCTTTTGAATATGAGAGGAATTTAATTAAAATATATACTTTGCAAGAACAAGCATAGAGAGTTGAGTAGTTTAAATTGGTTCATCACAATCACTTGATAGTTTTCTACTGCTAGGTAGTATCCATTTATATTTCATACTTATGCAAGACGAGTAATATTGAATTTTAGTGTCTTTTTAGTATATTTTCTTTAGAAAATGTGGAATTTATAATAGTTTGCAACAATAAATATAGCGAGTAGATAATGTCAAAATTGGTATTGTTATCATATTTTTCGATTATCTAAACAAATAGAAAAAATTTAGAGTCTTTTTTATTTATAATTGTTTAGAAAATTAGGAATTTGCATGTAATAGTTTAAAAATGAGCATGGATATAGTAGATGGCAACCGTGACTGGGTCCTCAGCCTCTCATCATCGGGATCCGAAGCGTTTGCGGCCGGATCTTCCTCTCATTGCTTGCGGCGAGTGTAAGCAGAAGATTGTGAAGGAGTACCGAGTGAAAAAAGAGGGAATCAACAAGGGTCGTATATTCTACAAGTGTCCGGACCATGAGGTGGGTTATTATTTACCCGCATTTGATTAATATGGTTCATTCGTATCGGTTTTTGCTTGATGATGTTGTTTAAATTTCTTATTCTTTGTTCTAATTGCAGTGGGAGGGCACCGGCGGATGTAAAGGTTGGTACTGGGAGGAAGAGTACGTTCAGCACGTACGAAATTATGTTGCACAGGAGGTTGCCGCTGAAGGTGATGAGGCAGTGAGTCAGCGGCAGCAGCCCATCCATGCTGATGAAGCGAATGATCTGTCTATTTTAGTTGGGATCGGACGCGATCTAATTATGTTGCTTAAGTGCATTTTATTTTTAGTTTGTTTAGTGCTAGCTGCGATAGTCTTCGTGTAGTCAGCTTGTTGAATTAATCAATCATGTGATGTCATGAGTGTTGTGCAATAACATGAGAACTACTAAGTTGCATGGTTGTAATATTTAATGCAGATGTTGTCACGCAATTGGATGTATAATGTCGATCGTCGCTCCAAAGAGTTCATTGTTGGCGTGCACTATTTCTTAGGTGTGGCTGAGGCAAACAAGCAAGATAGTTTCATGTGCTGCCATGCGCCGTCTGTAAGAATTTGAAGGAATATTCATGCCCAAGGACTCTTCATACGCATTTGTTGAAGTCGGGTTTCGTAACAAACTATATTTGTTGGACGAAACATGGAGAAAGGGGGTTGTAATGGATGATGGTGAAAAAGGTGAAGAAGAATTGGCCCACACTGATATTATTGCTCAGTACGGTGCCTTTGATGATGATGCAGTGGGGGAGATGGTGAAGAAGATGCGGCAGCGACAGAAGATGTGACAGCTGATGTTGATGCTTTTGGTGATGTCATTCGTGATGCACAAAGTGAATGTGAAAGTGACAAGGAGAAGGTCAAGTTTGAGTGCATGCTAGAGGATCATAGGAAATTGTTATATCCCACTGCTGAAGATGGCCAAAAAAAGTTGGGTACTACGCTGGAACTGCTGCAATGGAAGGCAAAGAATGGTACATCCGTAAAGCATTGGGCAGTTATTGAAGATAATGAAAAAGATGCTTCTGAAAGCGAACGAATTGCCCACCACTACGTACGAAGCAAAACAGGTCGTCTGCCCTTTGGGATTAGAAATCCAGCAGATACACGCATGCCTAATGACTGCCCTGTACCGTGGGGAGGAATATGAGAATTGGATGCATGCCCGGTATGTGAAGCATCACGGTATAAGATAAGGCGAGATGATCCTGGCGACGTAGAGGGTGAAGAACGTCCAAGCAGGAAGAAATCCCTGCCAAGGTTATGTGGTATGCTCCTATAATACCACGCTTGAAACGTTTGTTCAGAAATAAGGACAATGCAAAGATGTTGCGGTGGCATAAGAAGACCGTAAGGTAGACAATATGCTGAGGCACCCAGCTGATGGATCCCAGTGGAGAGCGATAGATAGAGAATTCCCAGAGTTTGCAGATGAGGCTAGAAACTGAGGTTCGCTTTAAGTACGGATGGTTTTAATCCTTTTGCGGAGCAAAGCAGTAGGCATAGCACTTGGCCAGTTACTCTATGTATCTAAAACCTCCTCTGTGGTTATGCATGAAGCGAAAGTTCATTATAATGCCGTTGCTCATCAAAGGGCCGAAGCAACCTGGCAACGACATCGATGTCTACTGAGGCCATCATTAGTTGAGGAACTTCTACTTCTATGGAGCAAACCAGGCATACTTCTATGGAGCAAACCAGGCATACTAACTAAAAGAATGCTAATTATAGTTAAGAAAGAGAGAGAAGAGAAAATAGTTTTTTATGTAGGAAACTATATCTCTATGAGAACCAAGATATAAAGAGACGTTATTAGTAAATGATATTAGAGAGAAAATACATTTGATTGGAAAAATTTTAATTTCGAGGAAACTATCCATTAGGAATGTGGTTTCCATGTGTGTATCTACTTGACTCCACAAGCACGTGAACCATATTGTAGTTTCTCGATTGGGATAGATTGTAATTAAGGTATTGTGTCAAGTAGGCAAAATATTTATGTGGCATTGGAATTAAGGAGGAGAGACAAAAAAAATAGTGTTTGATTTGCATAGTGTCTTTACAAGACTACGACATCATGTAAAATAAAATAAAACATGGATGAAACACTCATCCTCAATGCATATATAGTACCATGCATAGACAAAACACCTATATATGTGCATGGCAACCTATTAAATGCAAATGAAACTCATCACAATCCTACTCTTATATACAAAAAACATGTCTACATGCAACATAAGAATACCTATGATAGGTAGATGATAGGAGAGAGAAGATATTTGATTGGATGGAAATTTTATTGTAGAAACTATCCACTATGAGTATAGTTTCCATGGATAATGTCTATATTAGTATAATTATCAAGTGTAGAAAGTATTTCATACTTTTATGGTTGAGATTGTCCTAAACATTGTGACTCTCATGCCACAATTAATGCTAGCTATTCATGGGTCCCACCTTAAGGTGTGGTTCAACATCAAACATTTTTAGGGTAACCACAATAATATGGAAACAAAATAAGTTTTTAAAGCCCTTATAGGTACCATATCTATTATGTGTTGGTGATCTATAAGCCACTCCATAGTATGAACAATCTATACTGCTATGTCCTCTCCATATATAATAAAATGGTATTGATGTCCCTCTCTTTTGTGCCACCTCTTCTTTATCCCATATGTCATTGTAACTACTGCCATATAACATTCTAGGACCCATGAACATGAGCTCAATGGAGACGAGTCGAGAGGCTGAAATGGTGAAGACAACTTCAAATGATGGGCTTGAGATCATGCAACGTTCAGTAGGTACTCGCTCTCATAAGTCCCTAACTCCCTATAGGTGAAAGCAATAAGGGTGCATTGGGCAAGGTTTCATATTCTCATAGAAATATTTTGGATCTAGATTATATATAAAAAATAGTTCTCTAGTGAATCAAAATCACCTCATCGAATAGTTTTGCGAGCTCGCTGGATTCTTGTAACTAGAAATCAAGACAAACCAACTTTGAGTGTTTCCCTGGACTAGCACAAAATGAGAACCAGTTCTAAGTGATTCTCCTTGAAACGTCTCTCTCTTTGTGGTGTTTGGTAGCAATTCTGATGATTCTACTAAGGTATCTAAAACATGTATTGCTACCATCTCTAGGTCTACTCCAAAACCAATAGAGGGATACCCCAACCCATGGATCCAACTATAGGTCCAATAGAGAATCCATGGTATGGAAGTGTACCACTAGCAAAGGGAATGGCAAACACTATGGATCCAGTGATATGTAGCTTAGAGAAGGCCCCTACCACCGTGGACCACATCATGAAGGTGTTACTATCGTGCTCATCGGTTTCTAATGACTAGATTGAGCTTGATCTGAGGTTGATTTGGTGTTAGGAGTCTTGAAGATGAAGTGGTCCAGTGATGTTACAATTGTATGGAACAAAAGAAAAAACAAAAGGATAGATGGACAACTATTGATTTCTTTCTCATTGTTTTATAATGTGAAAGGTCCATCTGATAGCGCAAGAGGACTTCAAACATTATGTCACTATCCATAACTAATAAAACTCATTTTTCTCAAGGACATCCATAAAGCCCACCCATGCCAAATTATATTAATGAAACAGAACAATGGAAAAAAGTAAGGGCCTCATGCAAGTGATGTCTTTAGATGTGCTCTAAGGGTGGTCTTGGCATAAGAGACCTCCACACTTAATACTAGCCTTCTTATTCATTCCGCTTGGATGGTCATCTTAAACAAAGAACCCTTTGTAAACACAAAATATACATCCAAAACACCTTATTCTAGAAAAATTGCCTAACCTTGGTCCAGAATCAATTTGCTAGTCCTCCGTCATGAAAGTTAGACATCATCACCTCTATATAAATTAAACTTTTCCAATGCTACAAGAGAGACCAGCATCTGAACTCAACCTTGGTTCCAAGGTTGGGAACACATTCATGATAGCCTGATTCTCCAAAATGCCCAAAGACCACTGCCAAAATAGAGTACTAGATCTCTAGCATCCAAATACTTTAGAATGGAACATCAATTTTATAACAACATTTTTAAGGTCCTGTTGCTCATAATATCTTACAGATTCATAGAATAGAAACATAATACAAAGACAGACTCCTTTGGATGCCGTCCAACTCCAAGAATTGATCAACCAAGGATGCTTACAAGTACCTAAACACTCAAGTATCAAGAATAGCACCAACTCAACATGTTTGAAGACTCCTAGGAGGCATTCAACATCTACTCAACAAGTTCTAGAAGCACAAAACCTTACCTCCAAGAATAAAACCTTTCACCTAGAGAATGTTAAGACAAGCCCTACAAATAGGAGCAATGATGACACGCTTCTCCACACACATACAAAGCTCATGAAAGGAATGTGATAAGACAAAATAGACAACAATCTCTTATTTGTTTGTGACTTTGCTAGGGTCATATGTTTTGTTCTGACCTCCCTATACACACAAGTGTTGTATTAGCAAAAGAAAGAAGGTGCACGATGCTACACAGATGCAACACTAGAACAAGATGAGCCCTCACAACAACCATGACAAGCAAACCTCATCTATAACATAGCTAGAGGAGTCAAATAGATCAATGATAGTCAAATTCTAGTGGACCTTCTAAATAGAAGACAAACCAATCAGGTCCCTCTTTGGCATCTCTCCTTATAGTAAACGATTTCGACAATCTCAACCATGATGTTCAAGCACGAATTTACAAGATCCAAAGATCAAAGAAGAAAAAGGCTCACTACTTGCACATCAAGCGGAGAGGGATACCTTCATTAGTCCCTCCTTTTCATATTCAAATCCTAGTCGCCTCTATTCTTGTCATGTACAACAAGTCCTTTGAGATGTAACAGAGGTCCATGTGATCTCTTTGTACTACGTCCTAGGGATAGAATAGAATTAGGCCTAGTACAACTTAGCTTGTACTCCAAGTATCTTCTCATATGTATCTATAAATACCTCATAACGATCAACAAATCAATCATAGGTCATTAGGGTTTTCACCATACCCAATATTTTCACCCTCTATTCCTAATAAAAACAAAGTTCCCTTATATAAAGAAAAGCTCATGAAGAAAGAGAAAGATTGAGCTACATTTGGGCATACGTGGCAAATGTTATCGATTCTAATAGCTAACATAGAAAAACTTATATATGTAGAGGTACATAATTTATTGTCGTCACTTCTCTCCACACTCTCTTTTGATTGTCTGTGAGAGCAAAAGGTGGCACATGTCATGTCCTCATGTTGACACCTTTCCCACTAGCATCAAACAAATCACTAGTAACCTTGTTTTTCATCGTCCTCTGTCCTCTATATATCGATTTCTAATTCTAGTCTACCGTTAAATTGCTACCCCCCGAATCGTCTTGTTGGGATGGCATAATGGTTGACTTCTATTATGTTAGATTATTTCAAATGTTGATCAAAGACATGTAGTACGAGCCTTACTATTGTCTATCATGGAATATTAGGCTAAACATTGACTATATGAATTAATTTTAATTTTGATTGGCACTATACCACCACTTAGTACCTATTAGCTCCTTTTATCAATCCATGATAGTTTCATGTTTTAGTCCTCCTATCTGGCATCAAAACGAAAACTCATTAGTCAAGTACTCTCACTTGATCCAAATGCCCTAATAAATCTTGTCCGTTGCTCCGCCACTAGACACTGGTTAGAGCAAGTATAATAGCAGGCCTTAAACAGGATAAATGATGAGGTGGAGAAGAGGGCAGAGAAGCGGGTTGTAAAGTTTCATTTGGCTTAGATACAAGAACTAGAAACTTTGTGAAAGAGATAAGTGAGTCATGTATTAATAATGAAGAATTAAGTACTACTCCCTCTATTTCAAATTATAAGTCATTCCAAGAAGCTAGGAGAGTCAAAGTTTCTTATATATAAATAATAACATTTATGACACTAATTAAGTATTATTAAATTCTTTATTAATTATATTTTCAGAGTATACCTACCTATTTGATGTCATAAATCTTTGTGTTTTTCTTTATAATTTTGGTTAAATATAAAAAATTGACTACTCCTCTAAGATTTTTAGAATGACTTATAATTTAGCCATGTTCAGTTCCTCAAATTCCCACCAAAATTTTGCGCAGTACCCGTCACATCAAATCTTAACGCATGCATGAAGCATTAATGTAGGTAAAAAAATAAGTAATTGTACTTTTAGTCTGTTCATGTCGAGACGAAACTTTTGAGCCTAGTTAGTTCATGTTTGGACAAAGTTTGTTAAATAACAACGAAAGTGTTATAAGAATTTTTTTTTTTAGAAAATTTTTGCAAACTGAACAAGGCCTAGAATCAAGGGAGTATATGAATAGGCTAAGAGATAGGCTAAAAAAGTCCTCGCAGCTAAAAACCTGATGTCTTATTAACGGCCTTGCTCTTGTTACTAGTGGTGGGTTAAAGACGCTCTGTGCCTCTAACCGTTGCGCTGTACTCGGCCGGCTAGCTAGTTGGCTGCCCCGTCGTCCCCCGACACGTATGTAACGTTGACCAGGAAACAGGAAACACGTACCACTACTTGCTGTGCCGAATATAATGACAGTTTTCCTCCGATCCAAAGATGTACTGTAGCTATCCTCTCCGACGAAGCCGGGCCAGTCATTCATTCCATTGGGGTCACAGCGCTGAAAATCCTAGCTAGCCAACGTACCGTATGTACAGTACACCTCACCCCTAGTTGTGTCTTGTACGTATCCAGCACCGAAAACGACCCACGGATAAGAAAAGGTTAGGAACGACCCACGGATAAGAAAAAGGTTAGGCCGTAGGCCCTGTCAAAACACATACGGTACGGGGTTGTTGGACGTGTTGAATCTCTAGCTCCAGCGGATATGATGCATGCATGCGGGAACAAGCAAGCACACACGGCAAGAACCACCCGGAAATTAAGCAAAAACGCATGACTGCATGCATGCAATTGCAATTGCAATTGCAATTTCGCAGCAGCAGGTTCGTTGCATGCATGCATGCAGCCCATGCACCTTTAATTTGAGACGAGACACATCACGCCGCTGTCATGGCCGGCGCGCGTACGAGTACGAGACGACTACTAGTAGTAGCAGTGCGCCAGTGCGTGTGTACCGAGGATATATAATATGACAAATTAAATAAAAAAAAAGGAGCGGCCCCGATCGCGGCACGTACGTACGCGGACGAAATAGTGGTTCATGTACTGCCCACCAACGTGTCGCGTCAAACGCGTGCACCGCGCAGTTTTCTCAGCTACTAGTAGCTACTACTACGTACTAGTTGCCTTTTGAACTATGTATTCAAGCTAAGGCTATGTTTAGTTTCTTCAAATTTCCTAAAAAAATTTTTAGATTCTCCATCGCATCAATCTTTAGAGCATGCATAAAACATTAAATATAGATAAAAAATTAATTTATACTTTTAGTATGTACATGTCAAGATGAATTTTTTAAGTCTAATTAATCTATATTTGAATAAAATTTGTGAAATAACAATGGAATTGTTATAGTATTTTTTTCAAAAATTTCTAGAAACTAAACATAGTGAAAGCTCGATCGCCTCTCTTGTTTCGAATTGAAGGAATCAATACCATGGCAGCATCGATCTTTCGGCCGGGGGAACAGAGAGCGAGGGAGTATTATTCGGAGCAACTTGCAAGCTAGCCATGCATGCCAGCAAGTGCACAGCTTGAGAAACAGCTCAGATTTCATTGTTTAGGACTGGATCGAGTGGTGGTTCCTTGGCCGGTCATCATCATTGAAATACTACTCTTGTACGTACAAGATCTATCCATCATATGGCCTAGCTAGATTCATCTCCCCAATGCAACCTGCAACCAGGAGCCCAGAGTAAAAGGTCGTTGGTCCAAGAGCATGAAGCTAGCGACAAGAAAAATATGCCAATAAATAAATAAAGCCCAAGTGGATGCATGCATGCTTTGGTGTGTTTGGTGGGGTAGTGAGGGAAAAAAAAAATTAAGAGTTGCGCAACTTGTGTCGTTAGCTACATAGTACAATAACCTTGGTGGTATGATGGTGCATGCACTGAATTTAATTGGGCGTGGTTTGATAATGCTAGCTCACCAATTCTCTCATAGTACGACGTCCCATTGAATGGTTTAGGTCAAGGCCCCCATATATAAGATGTATATCACCACTCATCAAACTTTTGGTCTCGAACAATATTTGACAGTACGTGATTAGCTGACCTTATTGCGTATAGTACGGTGTACTGTATACATATTTTGAAACCATGCATGACCTCATTATTTGAGTCTTCATTCACACAATGCCACTTTGAGAGAAGAAGAAGAACGCAAGAACGTTCGTGAACTGATGGTTGATGCATGTAACTTGTTAACCAATGCAACAACGACACTTTGTCAAACGAGTCATTGCTGGCTGGGTCATCATCATCCATCCGACGGGCGGGTGCAAATACAATGGATCTTCATTAGCTTGCACACATCATATCAACGAGACTGACAAAACGGCAATACAATGTGTCATGTTGTCAATACTGATCGAGATTAGCAAACCGATGACCGGCTCTTTTTGAAAATTAGATGTTGAGGACCAAGTTTTCTGCTGAACAAAGATGCTGACAATATATTGTGTATATATATATATGCCAGGCAATGCATATATGTTGACCATCAACCTATGATAAAAAAAAAATCACAATTTTTTTTCTAGCTTATTGTATATATGTGGTTGTAATTTCACTAGTCGTATTGATGATGCAGTTCAAAACTTTTGGACGGCTGGGGTACCATGAATCTGGAAAAGCATTTTTATTATAGGAAAAAAAACTGACGAACTGAATAATGCTCTCTTATGGCCATGTTGCATATTGGCGTTTTCCCTTTCAGTATATAATATAGCTTCTCTATCAGGAGATTGCAATGCAAATGGTTATTAGCAGCTACTTTCTTCATTCCAAATTATAAGACGTTTTGAACTTTCTAAATACATAGATTTTATCTATATACATAAACAAATAAAAGCAATGTATCTAGAAAATCAAAACGTCTTAAAATTTTAAATGGAGCACTACCGGAAACAGCATCTTCGCCGAGTGCCTGATAGTTCGCCGAGTGCCAAATTTCGGGCACTCGGCGAAGAGCCTCTTTGCCGAGTGCCGGAAATATGGCACTCGGCAAGAATTAGCACAAGGCAAAGCCATCTTTGCCGAGTGCCCCAGCACTCGCAAAGAAAAGCACTCGGCGAAGAACACCCTCTTCGCCGAGTGCCGAACACTCGGCAACGATGAGCACTCGGCAAAGTCTCGCTGACCAGATGTCATCCGGGCCCGTTAGCTTTGCCGAGTGCCCGCCTTCTGGCACTCGGCGAAGACCATCTCTTTGCCGAGTGCCGGCCCACGTGGCACTCGGCGAAGAGTGCGGGCCCGGGCTATGCCACGTAAGCTGTGCTTTGCCGAGTGCCACGTGGCTGGCACTCGGCGAAGTGCTGCTCTTTGCCGAGTGTCAGTCTATGTGGCTCGAAAGTATTTTGTTTTTTTTATTTTGACACCAATTTTTTTGTGGGTCATCCCCATACTACACCGGTGTCAATATGTTCAAATTTGACAGTTTTTCAAGACTTTCGTTATATTTTTTGACTTTATTTTGTTTTCTTGAATTTTCCCCGAAAGGCGCAAGTTTGAACTGCGGGTGCATCGAATAATGGATTTCATGATTTCAAAAATGTTATTCTTGTTCTTAACCGTATGTTTGAGGCCAAATCCAAAAAGTGACCCTAGGTTTCGATCAACGTGCTCACGGGGCAACGCCTCCAAATTACGTGCGGACGGTTTTTTAATTATAGAAAATGCAAATGAATTCCGAAAATCGCGAAACTTGGCGAGATGTTGTTACATCATATGCGTATGCCGTGAAAAAAATTTGAGAAAGTTTCGAGCAAGTTGTCACGTATGATGCTTACAAACCTAGACATTCTCAACATGTGATATATTTATCACATGTTGAGATGTCTAGGTTTGTAAGCATCATACGTGACAACTTGCTCGAAACTTTCTCAAATTTTTTTCACGGCATACGCATATGATGTAACAACATCTCGCCAAGTTTCGCGATTTTCGGAATTCATTTGCATTTTCTATAATTAAAAACCGTCCGCACGTAATTTGGAGGCGTTGCCCCGTGAGCACGTTGATCGAAACCTAGGGTCACTTTTGGATTTGGCCTCAACATACGGTAAGAACAAGAATACATTTTTGAAATCATGAAATCCATTATTCGATGCACCCGCAGTTCAAACTTGCGCCTTTCGGAAAATTCAAGAAAACAAAATAAAGTCAAAAAATATAACGAAAAGTTTTGAAAAACTGTCAAATTTGACATATTGACAATAGTAGTGTTGACGTGTCTCAAAAAAAACTTGGTGGCAAAACCAAAAAAATAAATAAAAACTTCGCCGAGTGTCAGCGATGGCACTCGGCAAAGAGGCTCTTTGCCGAGTGCCTGGCCATATGGCACTCGGCAAAGTTCCCTCTTTGCCGAGTGCCGGAGTTGACACTCGGCGAATAGGTCCACGTGGGCCTGACACTCTTTGCCACGTCTGCAGGTCCACGTGGGCCTGACACTCTTGCCACGTCTGCTCTCTTTGCCGAGTGCCAGATCGGTGGCACTCGGCAAAGAGGGAACTTTGCCGAGTGCCTCCTGATCTGGCACTCGGCGAAGACGTTTCGAAATAAAAAAATACAAAACGGCCCGCCCGCCACCCACACACGCACACACTCACACACACCAGGCCACCCGCTCCCCCGCCGCCGCTCCACCCCCCGCCGCCGTCGCCCCGCCCGCCCCGCGCCGCCCGCCCGCTGCCGTCGCCACCCGCGACCCCCCCGGCTACGGCCCCCCCGGCCCTCGCCAAGCCCCCGGCGGCGCTCCCCGCCGCGCCCCCCTGCGGCTCGCCCCCGGCCCGTCCCCCCTCCCCGCCCTCCCCCCGCCCGGCGGCACTCCCCGCCTCGCCCCCGCGGACGCCCGCCTGCCCCCCTCCCCGTGCCACCCCCTGGCCGGCGGCGCCCCCCCGCCCCCCCTCTTCACTCGCCCGCCCCTCCCTCGGTGTCCCGCCCCCCGCGCTTCCCCCTCGCCCTTTGGCGCCCCCCGCCGCCGCCGTCCCCCCGATCCCCCATGCCGGCCTGTAGGAGGCCCCCCTCCGCGTTTCCAGGCCCCCTCTGGGCACCTGGATCCCTGGGGGCACGTCCTGACGGTTAGGTGCCTCCTCCCTGGCCGTGCAGTAGTTAGTACTGAGAATGTAGGTGGTGGAGAAGAGGAGATGAGAGGAGAGTTGAGAGGAGGATCAGAAGGAGGAGAAGGAGGAGAGGAGAGGAGAGGAACTGCACCGGACATTACAGGAGCACCAGGACGTGGAAGGAGACAGGACAAGGAAGGAAGGTCAGCTTAGGTCTTCGACCCTCAAGCCGCTTCGTCGTCCCCGTGGCCGTCGCCGAAGCTCTTCTTGCTATTCTCGTCGCGAAGGTATGCCCTATGTAGTTAGTAAATAGTTAGTAGTTAGTAGTTGTGTAGTTAGTAGTTAGTAGTAGTTAGTAGTATTAGTGTTAGTGTTAGTAGTAGTGTTAGTGTTAGTAGTAGTGTTATATATGGCTCATCTTGGTACTATTGTGATTGTTGTCTTCGTGACTATGTCTGTTGTACATGTGGTTGTTGGCCTTCGTGCCGACGTTTTCTGCAGGTTTTTGGAACCTCGCCATGCAGGGGAGGTGCTGCCGAATTTTTGGTGGAGACTAACCATATGCTTTTTTTTTGGCAGGAGGAGGACCCGTCGAGGGACTCGGCGACCCCGATCGTCTTCGTCGGCGTTGCGGGGCTGCCTGCACCGCGTCGTGTCGCCACTGCCCGACCGACTCACCTGCCCCGCTACCCTGACCTCACCGACACTTAGGTATAACCCCTCTATCCGTATCCTTAGGTATCTGATCTTTGGTCGCGTAAACTAGTTACACGTCTCCCGTTCGAAGAGATACAGTCTTAGATATTCAGTCCTTTGCATATGGTTGTTTATATTCTTTTAACTTTTACGGCTGTCCTCCAGGTGCTAACGAATTTGCTTCTCCTTTGTGCACTCACAGTCGGAGGGTTCGGCACCGACTCCTGCACCTGGCCTTCCTCCGCCCACTCTGCACATCACTGGTGGCCCTCCTCCGCAGCCTGGGTGGCTCCCCGGTGGCCCCTCCTCCGCCCTATGGGTGGCCAGGTTACCCTACTCCGCAGTCAGGGTACACCGGGTGGCCATCTGGACCTCCGCCGCCTGGGTGGCAAGGTTGGCAAGGTGGTCCTTCGGCGGTCGTGGGACGCGTGGCAAGGTGGGGTTCTTCACAATCTGAGCACCAAGGTGAGCAGTGATGGCCGACTTATATTTGTGATGGACTTGTGAACTTGTGGATTTGTTGAGGAGTGCCGAGTGCCGGACTTGTGGACTTGTGATAAACTTGTTAGCTTGTGATGCATGGAGACTGAACATGTGATATTTGTTTGAAATGGATATGTATGTTATGGATGTGTGATATATATGCATGTGATATTTGTCTGAAATGGAATATAATGTGTGATATGTTCTCTGTGTAGGGAATGAAAACAAGGAAAAAATTTCCTTTTTCCCCAGCTTTGCCGAGTGGCCACACTCGGCAAAAGAGGTCATGGCACTCGGCAAAGCTGGGCAAATTTTTGCTCAGTAGGCCTCTTCGCCGAGTGCCTTGACCCTGAAACTCGGCAAAGGGCCCTCTTCGCCGAGTGCCGGCCTGCGTGGCCACTCGGCGAAGGGACCCCTTTGCCGAGTGCCGGATTGCGTGGCACTCGGCGAAGGGGCCCTCTTCGCCAGTGCCGTGTTGCCGTGGCACTCGCGAAGGGACCGCTCTTCGCCGATGCCGTCCACGTGGCCACTCGGCGAAGAGACCGTCAGGTGACGGCTCCCGTTAGCTTCGCCGAGTGCTGACCTGGCACTCGGCGAAGGCTTCGCCGAGTGCCCGATATTTGGCACTCGGCGAAGAAATCGTTGCCGACAACTTCTTTGCCGAGTGCCTTTCGCCGAGTGCGGCACTCGGCGAAGGCTTCGCCGAGTGCGAAAGGGCCTTCGCCGTGCAGCCAGCACTCGGCAAAGCCAACGTCTCCTGTTGTGGAGGAAGTACTCCCGTTTCAAATAATCATCATAAGATGTTTTGGTATTTTTAGATGCACTGCTCTCACTGTACATCTAGCTAGACATTGTGTATATCTAAGTGTACAACAAAAAGTAATGAATCTAGAAAATCAATAATGTTTTATAATTTGAAACAAATTAAGTACTAATTAAGGCTTATAAATTTACCCCTAGGTCATGCAGGAATCAATGAACACCGGCTATCTTATGCACTAGAGCATAGGCGGAGCTTCGTGGAGGTCACGGTGCAGTGGGCCATCATGTCCTCCTTTAATGTCATCACTAAATAACCGATCAATTACTGATTTAACTTTCTCTATTTAACTCTATTAACCACTTTAATTTTAAATAATCTCTTCTCAATTTTAATTCAAGCTCCGCCACTACACTAGAGTATGTTTGCCCTGAACCCTATGTGCAAGCCCGTCCCATAGGGGAGGGCAGCAGGTGCGACAACCAGGAGCCCACGATGCTTGGGGGACCATAAGTATAGATATTTTTAGTATATGAAGCACATATTTGTTTATTTGGCCCATACCAGCTATACCGAGTCATGTTTTAAGTTTGGTCTGCGCGACCGCGACGTCCGATGAGTGGTATCCCTCGTCCCTTCGACTCACGTGAGAGCGTGTTGCACAACTATTGCGGTCATTCTGCCACTTAGCCTTGATCGACTGATGGTGATCGGATTTGCCGATTTGGCCAGCACTAGCATTTGCTTTGCTCTGTTTCCTTCCGTCTTTGTCTCCCTAAAACTTCAGTTATCATGTATAGCCGTATAGGGGGCATGACGGCCAGCACTTACTGCAGTTTTATTGTCTATTGATCTGATAGTGACAACTTCCAATTCGCTTACAATCTAATCTATTAGGCATTAAGGGATCGAAGCCAATAGTTGATCTATTAATTATTTATTTAATTCTTTGAGCCATACAGGCTCTAGGTAATTTGTTTTAAATTAGAATCATTTCATATTACTGTGATAGGTTTCTAATTTTGTAAAATTGTAATTTTCTAAAATTGTAAAAAGCAATGAAGCACTATAGTCCTATTGAGGTAACCATAATAATTATATTTAAGGTAACAATAATAGTTATTTTTACGTTCTTTTAGCTTTTTGTGTACTGTTGTTTTTTTCATAAACTAAATGTAGGTTGCAAGTTAACTTTTATTATTACTGCTATATCCTTTAATTGTCATATTAAAATATTAGATTGCAGACCCTTAATGTCATGCTTGCCCAAGGGCCCTATAAATTGTTGGGATAGCCCCCGTCCCATAAGGGAGGGCAGCAGGTGCAATGGCTAGGGGCCCACGATGCTTGGGGCCCATAAGTACAGATATCTTTAGTATATGGAGTACGTATTTGTCTATTTGGCTCATACTAGCTATACCAAGTCTTGTTCTAAGTTTAGCCTGCGCGGCCGCGACGTCTGATGAGTGGTATCCCTCGTCCCTTCGACTCACGTGAGAGCGTACTACACAGCTATTGCGGTCATTCTGCCACTCGGCCTTGATCGATTGATGGTGATCGGATTTGGCCAGCACCAACATTTGCTTTGCTCCGTTTCCTTCAATCTTTGTCTCCCTAGAACTTCATGTGGCAGAACCTCCTGAATTAAGTGGCCCACATGCACCCATCATTTGTCCTAAAGACTTTTGATTGGCGTACACGAGTTCCAAATGACTCAAGAGCTCTGTCGGGTGTCCTCGGGAAACCCGAATCATCCACATTACATTCTTTTCAGGAATTCTCTCGTCAAGCATCACAGTATTACAACAGTTTTATAGATAAGATAAATCAGAGTAAAAGCGGAAAGGTTATATAACATAGATCGAAACTTAGGTTTAAAAGTTTACAATCCAAAAGTACTTGATACATAAAAGGTTCGGAACTTTATATTACATATACCACACAACTTTTGTTACTTGCCCAAGGTCAAACATCAGTGTCATCATCACTCTCCTCTACAAGAGTGAAGAAACATTGACCACCAAAAGGATGATCAATGAACTTACCTGCAACAAAGGTTAACAAACCCTGAGTACAAAAGTACTCAACAAGACTTAACCGTCTAGAAAAGAGGAGAAGACTCAGGTATGAAGGCTATAGGAATTCAAGGTAAGGTTTTAGCAAGATCAAAATATTTCTTTTGCATAAAAGCTTACTAATAGTAAAGCCTATTTTCAAGTTTTAACTCAAGATTAAACTTTATAACTATCCAAAGATTCTCAAACCTTCATATGAATATCACATCTTTAGTTCTCATCTCATAAAGATCCCATTCATTACTACGGTGAGGGTCAGTGGATTGAGGCTCCAAATCCGAGGAAACAGCGATTCGAATCGTTTAAACCCACGCTGGGGATTCAGTACCACACGACATATGTAGAACTTAATCTTGCATACGTCACCCTATCTATAGATCCTCCCATACAAGAACGGGTCCAGCGTCACCCGAGAGTACAGTACAACCTCGAACCCGACTATCTCATAGCCCTGAGGGTACACGCTACTCCCCCGCATCTCTCCACTCCCAGTACGCGGTTATCCGTTCTCAAGTATCGAATGGCTATAGACGAGGCTTACCACCGCATTGGGCTGTACTCAAAGGTCTCAATCACACAGGCCACCAACGATAAGGTCCTATGTTGAGTAACACTACAACAAGACTCCATTCTTGATGTAAGTTACTATCGTTATCATGTTATCTTAAGATTCATGATTTCCATAACATAGCAACCATTTTTAAAAGCACCTACTATAATGAAGTAGTAAAGCATGGCTAAGCATACTAAGTATTTTCATAAAACGGGTATCAAGGTAGTATTGGAATCATCAAGGTTGGTAATGCATCAACTAGGATTCACCCAACTCCTATTTACCCAATGCATCATATTAACTCAAGTGATATTAATAACTTATAAAAATACAAGAATAGGGTTAATGTCCGGGGCTTGCCTTGGTGATCAGCGAAGTCCGAAGATTCTGAAAAATCAGAAGGATCCACACACTCAGAGAAACCCATGAGGATCAGGTCCTTCCCGAAACGAGATCTACACGTAGAAGTGCATATGCATGATCAATGAGATGCTTATTGACATGATCATGGTAAAGATAGAAATTTTCTAAGCTGTAGACATTTATTTGTACCATCTTCCATCACGTATAGTTGCAAACCAACAAAACCAACTTAGCTATTAAACTATATATTATTACAAACAAATTTTATTATCTCTATTAAGCAAGGTTATTAACTAATCAATAACAAAAGACCATTTACATAAGGAATCCATAACCAGGGAGCAAATCATGCTACTAATCCCCTGATTGTCAAACAAAACAAAAATCATACAAATCTAAAAGGGATTAACAAATTCTATTTTTTTATAAGTCATTTTAATTAGCTTTTACTTATGAACAAATCATACTTATTCAAACAGAGCTAAAATTAAACATGAAGGTAGATATCAGTGACATAAACTCACTTGTCAAATTTCATGATTTTTGGAGAAACACAGAAAATCACATAATTCATCAAAGTTGCATTTATTATTAAAGTACATATTTAATTGTCATAGTAACAGTACTCAAAACACAAGTTTTATAATTTTTTATATTAGCACAGACATGCTATCATCTAACATGTCAATTTCACAATTAACAGAGCTATAGAAAAATTATAGCAAAATAACAAAACTAGTTATTGTGCATAAACTAGAAAAAGAAAAACTCAAATCTGGCCAACTGGGCTTTCGGCCCGCTCCAACGTGGCCCAACGCGCGTGGAAACCGGCCCGGCCTGGCTCCCTCCGCGCGCGCCTTGGCGCTTTTGCAGAAAAACCTTCGGCTTCTAAAGAAACAAACCGCAGTCCAGAACACTATTTATAAGAGTCATGGACTTTGCAACCAACACCCTGCCTTTTCCCATCTTCACAAACGTGAAGTCCCCGACCATGGCCAGAGCGGATGGCGGCGCACCGAGCGCCGGCGAGCCTTACGCCGGTCAACTTCGGCCATTAGAGACCTAACGGGCGCGAGCACCAACACCGGCAAGTTGCCCGCAGTCGATAGAGCCTCTAACCTTAAACGCTACTGCCCCCCCGGTGAGGTCTGGCCACGCACGGCGGCGGCCCGGATCACGCGAGCTGTTCCGGCGTACTTAGGCCGGTAGCAGTAGAACGAAGGGGCTAGGAAGCTTCAGTAGCTTACCCTGTTACTGGCTGTGTAGCTGGTTTGAGCGGAGGATGAGCGGAGAGAGTCCACGGAGCAGTGGCTTGCGGCGGCGAGCTCCGGCGAAGACAACGATGTTCCGGCTAGACCTGAGCACCAATAGAGAACTATCAAGCCGATGAGACTCCTGGGTTCAAGATGAAACAGAAACGCGAGACAGGGAGAGTAGAGGAGTGCCCGTTGAGCGGACCACGGCGAGATCGAGCTTGGCGGCGATTTCGCCCGGCGGGAAGAAGAATCGGCGAGCACGAGCTCTCTGAGGCAGTAGAGGTCGAGAGATGGGTTCTGGAGATGCGCAAGGAAGTAAAGAGGTTTATAGCCGCGGTCAATTTTGGATGAGGACCGCTCGGTGCGGTAAATTTGGGATTGGGTCGGAGTGATGCCCGTCGGTGCCTTGGTGTCAAAACGGCGATGGCGAGCGCAGGAGAAGATTCCACGGAGCGAGGGAGAGCGCCAGCAACTGCTTGACTTTGCCACGGACTCAGTTGCGAGCTCAATCGAGAGAGGTCGACGCCTTTCGCGCTGGCGTGAGCGACCCAAGCTCGGCTGTCCACCGCCATGAAGAGAAGAAAGATCTTATCCCCCTTCTCCTTTATACCCTTTCAAAAAAAATTTAGAAATTACTTTGGATTTTTGAATATAAGTTGAAAATATGCTAAAATATCAAATGCTCAGAATTCAATACTGAACATTTTTTATTTTTGCAACATAAGCAAAATATGCTTAGATTTTTGAATTAGGGTTTGAAAATAAAAAGAGGACAAAAAGGGCAAAAGGGTATTTTCACAATTACTTATGATTTCGTATGAAAACTTGAAAAAAAAACTTTATACACAAAGTTGATCCTTATAAAAAATGAGCAACTTTGCTTTTTGAAGCATACTCTCAAATCTTTTAGATTTTGATTGATAAGAAAGGGGATAAAACAGGATTGTTAAATTAATTAAACTATTTATCTGAATTTTAACCAATTTGAATTATACCTCAATGGTGACTTGAACAATGTTCCAATTACACCTTTGAGACAAAATACCAAGGTTTGGTCCAAAATTCAATTACTATATAGAAATTACCATATAACCCTTATATAGCATAAACACCACATAAGAAACCATAAACTAGGATTTCAACTTAAGCACTCCTTGTCCACAAAGCACAAGCATAAAGAATAAAACTTGTTTTTAGTGAATGTATAATTAGGTTATCAACTCAAATGAAATGCCAGTGCATATGATGACATGTTAGGTTTTAGTCTGCTTAACACCAGAGTGTTACAGCTCTTTCCCCCTTAAAGAAATCTCGTCCCGAGATTTAACTTGTAGGCTAACTAATGGAAAAGAAAATGTGTCAGGCACTTCCATTACTAACCTTTACACAAAGCAGGAGATAAGTCATCATATTCCAGATTACAGGGACTAGACAAGAAAGAAACTCAGGAAAACTTTCTAAGAGGAACTCTTCTCACTCCCACGTGTTCATCTTCAGTATGTTGATTCCATTGAACCTTGTAGAACTTGACAGTTCTTTTTCGAGTAACTCGATCCTTCTGGTCAAGAATCTTGATAGGATACTCTGAGTATGTCAGATCAGGCTCTAATGAATCTCTTCCACATGAATGACATGATCAGGCACTTGAAGACATTTCTTTAACTGAGAGACATGGAACACATTATGAACTAATGATACTGTGGGTAAATCAAGTTGATATGCCACCTTTTCCACATCTTTTAAGGATCTGATAGGGACCTATATATCGTGGTGCCAACTTTCCTTTGATTCCAAATCGAGTAACTCCTTTCATTGGTGATACCTTGAGATAGACATAATCACCAACTTTAAAGGTAAGAGACCGACGTCTCTTATCGGCATAACTCTTTTGCCTGGATTGTGCTATCTTCATGTTCTCTCGAATCAATTTGATTCTCTTCAGCTCTTTAACTAAGTCAATCCCCAAGAGACTACGTTCTCCAGGTTCAGACCAACTTAACGTGTTCTGCATCTTCTGCCATACAGAGCTTCAAATGGTGCCATCTTAATGCTCTCTTGATAACTATTATTGTAAGAAAACTCTGCTAAGGTAAACATTCATCCCATTTCTCTGAATAATTGAGTACACAGGATCTTAACATATCTTCTAAGATCTGATTAACTCTTTCAGTTTGGCCCCCGGTCTGTGGATGATAAGTTGTACTATGCAAAAGCTCGGTACCCAAGGACTTATGTAAGTGCCTCCAGAAAACATTGACAAACTGTGTCCCTCTATTAGACACGATAGTCTTGGAACACCATGCAGACTTATAATTCTGTCAAAATATATCTTGGCTAGCTAGATGTTGGATATGTTGTCTTAACAGATATAAAAATGAGCTAATTTGGTCAGACGATCAACAATGACCCATATGGAATCAAACCCTTTTGATGTCCTGGGCAGACCCACTATAAAGTCCATACTAATGTAATCCCACTTCCAAGATGGAATTGGCAATGGTTGCAGTTCTCCAGCAACCTAAGATGAACTGCCTTCACTTTCTGACAAGTATCACATTTAGCTACATAACTAGCAATTTCAAGTTTCATCTTAGTCCACCAGAATCTCTGTTTCAGATCATGATACATCTTATTACTACTGCCTTGATGTACTGAAAATCTTGTTGCATGAGCTTCATCAAGAATCTGTTTTCTGAGTTCAGGAACCTTTGGAACCACTAACCGATCCTTAAACCAAATCATCACACTCCAGCTCATCTATTTTGAAATTGGAATTTTGCTCAGAGTGAATCTTTTCTTTCAGATGGATCATTCCCTTGCTTTCTTTCTGGGCTGCAATGATCTGATCTTTAATGGATGATTGAACGGTCACATTTGCAAGATTTCCTTGTGGAATCAATTCAAGCTTAACCTTTCAAACTCATGGCACAAGGTAATATTTATTGGCTTGACTTCCAACAATTGCAATGATCCTTTCGACTGAGTGCATCTGCCACTACATTGGCTTTACCTGGGTGATAGTGTACTTCAATATCATAATCTTTTATCATTTCTAACCATCTTCTCTGACGCATATTCAATTCAGACTGAGTGAAGATGTATTTCAAGCTTTTATGATCAGTATATATGTGGAACAAATATTACCCCAAAAATAAGGTCGCCAGATCTTCAGAGCATGACTACGCGGCCAACTCTAGAATCATGTGTTGGATAATGTTTCTTCTTGCGCTTAAGCTGTCGTGAACACAATAGGCAATGACTCTGGCCTTCTTGGCCTTCTTGCATCAGTACACACCCAATGCCTTGCCTGAAGCATCACAATAAACATATAACATCAAAGGATTTTTCAATGTCTGGCTGAGCTAATACTGGTGCAGTTGTCAATAACTTTTTCAAAGTCTGAAAAGCTTCTTCACATTCCGATGACCACACAAACTTGGTGTCATTCTTTAGCAGTGTTGTCATTGGTTTAGAGATCTTAGAGAAGTCAGGGATAAATCTACGATAATACCCTGCTAATCCTAAGAAACTCCGAACTTGATGTACTGACGTTGGTGACTTCCAGTCAAGAACTTCTTGGACTTTACTTGGATCTACTGCAACACTTCACCGACAGAACATGACCCAAGAATTGAACTTCATCTATCCAGAACTCACATTTACTAATTTAGCATATAACAGATGTTCTCTCAGGCGAGTCAACACTATCCTGAGATGTTCTGCATGCTCCTCTTTGGTTTTAGAATAGATGAGAATATCATCAATAAACACAACTACGAACTTATCTAGCTCTGGCATAAACACTGAATTCATCAAATACATGAAGTGTGCTGGGGCATTGGTCAGACCAAAGGACATGACTAAATATTCATATAGACCATATCTGGTAGTGAATGCTGTTTTCGGAACATCTTCTGATTTGATCTTGATCTGATGATACCCCGATCTCAAATCTATCTTCAAGAATACCTTCGCACCAGCAAGTTGATAAAAGAGAAGATCAATTCGGGGCAAAGGATACTTGTTCTTGATTGTCACTTCATTTAAGGACGATAATCAACACATAGCCTCAAGGTGTGGTCCTTCTTCTTCACAAAGATTGCTGGACAACCCCATGGTGATGAACTGGGTCGAATGAAACCTTTATCTAGCAAATCTTGTAACTGAGCTTTCAACTCTGCTAACTCTTTTGGTGGCATTCTATAAGCTCTTCTGGCTATTGGTGTTGTTCCTGGTTTGAGTTCTATTTCAAACTCCACATCACGATCAGGTGGCAGACCAGGTAAATCTTCTGGGAACACATCAGGAAACTCACAGACCACGGGAATGTCTTGGATTTCCTTGACAGAGGTAGCACACACTCGCTCAATTGCCCTTTTAAGAGTAGGAAGATGGACAAGAAGTTGAGACTTGCTATTAGGTAAGTTGAGCTTGATGGTTCTATTCAAGGTGTCTATCACTGCACCTCTTTGGTTCATCCAGTTCATACCCAAGATCACATTTATACTTGGATCTTTTAAAACTATCATGGATGTTGGAAATATATTTCCACCCAGATCTATAGGTACCTGATGTACCATTTCCTTAGTACATAGTCGACCCCCAGGCGACTGTATAAAGAATTCATCTTTGGTTTCACCAATCGGTATATTATGCTTCTCCGCAAATGTTTATTCATGAAAGTATGTGATGCACCAGAATCAAAAAGTGTAAGTGTTGGGTGTTGAGCAACAGGGAACATACCAAGCATAACAGGTTCTCCTTCAGGAATAGCTTCTATCTGAGTATGGAAAACCTTTCCTGTTTTCTGAGTACCCTTACCCTTCTGATTATTTTGTGCATTTCCCTTGTTCTGGTTTGCTTGCTGATTTCCCGCTGGCCTTGGTACATTGACATTGGGAACATTCTGCCTTGGATAAGGACATTCACGAGAGAAATGTCCAACCTTTCCACAATTGTAGCATGGATAATTTGTAGCTTGTGGCACTGGTGGACGAATAGCAGGAACATTCGGCTGACGTTGAACATTGAAAGGCATAACAGGCCTTGCAAAAGTACTCTGAGAATTCTGCTGCTGAGGCGGACGGTAAGGTGGACGATAAGATGGGCGGAACTGCTGGACTGGATGATATACGAGCCTCTGACGCTTCTTGTTGCCGCCAGATGATCCAGACCCTGACACAACTCCCTTTTTCTTCTTAGCCTCCTTATGCTTGCGGTTCTTTTCTTCACTAGATATAGCAACATTCACTGTCTCATGATAATTTATATTGCCACAAGTTGTCATCATAGACTGAAGCTTTGTATTCAATCCTCTCATGAAACATGCCTTCTTCTTCTCATCAGTGTTGACCTGGTCAAAGGCATATTGGGACAAATGATTAAACTTCCCAATGTACTGCATAACTGGCTCATCTCCCTGACGGAGAGCTAAGAACTCTTCAAGCTTCATCTTCATAACTCCATCTGGAATATAATGAGCCCTGAAGGCCTCCTTGAATTCAGTCCAAGTGATTCGGTGATCGGCTGGTTGAACAGCTACTAAATTTGCCCACCAACCCCTGCGGCTCCTCGAAGTTGCTGAGCTGCAAATGCTGGCTTCTGGACTTCAGTGCAGTTGATAAGACTGAATTTTTGTTCCATGGTGCGGAGCCAATCATCAGCTTCAAGAGGTTCATCAGCTTTAATGAACACTGGAGGACGGGTATCAGTGAAATCAACATATGTTGTCTCTTCTCTGTTGTTACGGCCACGACCACGTTGACCAACATTCTGATTTTGTGCTAACAGAGTTGTTGCATTGACCAATGCTGCAATTGCATCAGCTAAAGAGGGTGGAACTGGTGGTGCATTAGGGATATCATCCCCACCATGGGAAGCACTAGCGCCACGTGTCTTAACAGGCATCTGTTTAAAACAAACCATACTTTGATTAACATTCATATTTATACATCATAACATGCATACCATGCTCAACTTATATATCATACAAGTCCGCTCTTAGGCAGGACTACTGAAACCACTATCTTACACACTGACCATACTAGAGGTTTTCTGACTAACTAGATTACAAAGTCAGAAAGATCATACTATGATACATCTCATGTCTACTCAACCTCTAGATCTATCACTCTTCCCCAGAGAAGACCTCATACTCCACCGGCTCTAACTCCTCATCTTCTTCTTCCTCTGCTTCCACCTCAGATTCATTTTCAGGAGTAGGTGGCGTAACAGGTTCTGGCTACAACCGTGCGGTCAGCTCCTCCACCTGCCTGTGTAGGTCAGCATGGTGGATCTCCATGAGGTTCTGATTATCCCTCATTACATCTACCCAGATTCGTGCCCGATTCCTCTGCTCGACGGCCTTCCTCCACTTGCACTCATACTCTTGATGTTGCTCGTGGTGGTACTGCAACTGCTCACTTAACTCTTCTCTCTCTCTAGTACCCCTCAACCTTTCTCCATTCGCCCTTACCAACTCCATGTACAGGCGGTCTACTTCCGCCTGAAGTTGTGACGAGGCACTGTTACTACCTTCACCTTCTTCATAAGCAACCACTGGCTGGTTGCTTCCCACACTATCAGCGGGTTCATCATCTCTTAGGGCAAGAACGTGTCGAGGAACACCTCGAGGTCCGGTACACTTGCGTGCAGTCTGCTTGGTACGGGTCATCTGCTAAAATATTTATATTTTGAATATTAGAACTATATATGTTCCAAGATTAAGAGACAGAGTTTTATAATTAGATAGACATATAGACTCTATTTCTACCCTTAGATACAACTTTAAGAGGGAAAGTTAATTATATGTTATCAATCATGATGCATAAAACGTACTTACGAACAAACACACTTCAAACAAATAATTAAATTTAAATTAGTCACTTATAATAAAAGTGAATAAACTTTCTTTTCACAATTAGGGCAATATTATAATGTTATAAGCATTGTTCCTTAGATATAAGTATCACCATAACTATACTAAAAATAGAAGGATAAGTCTAAAGAATGAATTAAGGCAAGTCAGAAGCATAAGACAAGTCTACAAGCAATTTGGACTCAAACTAATTTGAAATTTAGTTTGACTCAAAACTTTTGAAGTTTTCAAAGATGAATACTGTTATACTTTCTAAGGGAACCTGCTCTGATACCAGCTGTGGCAGAACCTCCTGAATTAAGTGACCCACATGCACCCATCATTTGTCCTAAAGACTTCTGATTGGCGTACACGAGTTCCAAATGACTCAAGAGCTCTGTCGAGTGTCCTCGGGAAACCCGAATCATCCACATTACATTCTTTTTAGGAATTCCCTCGTCAAGCATCACAGTATTACAACAGTTTTATAGATAAGATAAATCAGAGTAAAAGCAGAAAGGTTATATAACATAGATCGAAACTTAGGTTTAAAAGTTTACAATCCAAAAGTACTTGATACATAAAAGGTTCGGAACTTTATATTACATATACCACACAACTTTTGTTACTTGCCCAAGGTCAAACATCAGTGTCATCATCACTCTCCTCTACAAGAGTGAAGAAACATTGACCACCAAAAGGATGATCAATGAACTTACCTGCAACAAAGGTTAACAAACCCTGAGTACAAAAGTACTCAACAAGACTTAACCGTCTAGAAAAGAGGAGAAGACTCAGGTATGAAGGCTATAGGAATTCAAGGTAAGGTTTTAGCAAGATCAAAATATTTCTTTTGCATAAAAGCTTACTAATAGTAAAGCCTATTTTCAAGTTTTAACTCAAGATTAAACTTTATAACTATCCAAAGATTCTCAAACCTTCATATGAATATCACATCTTTAGTTCTCATCTCATAAAGATCCCATTCATTACTACGGTGAGGGTCAGTGGATTGAGGCTCCATATCCGAGGAAACACAGCGATTCGAATCGTTTAAACCCAGCTGGGGATTCAGTACCACACGACATATGTAGAACTTAATCTTGCATACGTCAACCCTATCTATAGATCCTCCCATACAAGAACGGGTCCAGCGTCACCCGAGAGTACAGTACACCTCGAACCCGACTATCTCATAGCCCTGAGGGTACACGCTACTCCCGCCATCTCTCCACTCCCAGTACGCGGTTATCCGTTCTCAAGTATCGGAATGGCTATAGACGAGGCTTACCACCGCATGTGGGCTGTACTCAAAGGTCTCAATCACAGCAGGCCAACAACGATAAGGTCCTATGTTGAGTAACACTACAACAAGACTCCATTCTTGATGTAAGTTACTATCGTTATCATGTTATCTTAAGATTCATGATTTCCATAACATAGCAACCATTTTTAAAAGCACCTACTATAATGAAGTAGTAAAGCATGGCTAAGCATACTAAGTATTTTCATAAAACGGGTATCAAGGTTGAGTATTGGAATCATCAAGGTTGGTAATGCATCAACTAGGATTCACCCAACTCCTATTTACCCAATGCATCATATTAACTCAAGTGATATTAATAACTTTATAAAAATTCAAGAATAGGGTTAATGTCTGGGGCTTGCCTTGGTGATCAGCGAAGTCCGAAGATTCTGAAAAATCAGAAGGATCCACACACTCAGGAGAAACCCACTGAGGATCAGGTCCTTCCGAAACGAGATCTACACGTAGAAGTGCATATGCATGATCAATGAGATGCTTATGACATGATCGTGGTAAAGATAGAAATTTTCTAAGCTATAGACATTTATTTGTACAATCTTCCATCACGGTATAGTTGCAAACCAACAAAACCAACTTAGCTATTAAACTATATATTATTACTAAACAAATTTTATTATCTCTATTAAGCAAGGTTATGTAACTAATCAAGTAACAAAAGACCATTTACATAAAGGAATCCATAACCAGGGAGCAAATCATGCTACTAATCCCCTGATTGTCAAACAAAACCAAAAATCATACAAATCTAAAAGGGATTAACAAATTCTATTTATTTTATAAGTCATTTTAATTAGCTTTTACTTATGAACAAATCATACTTATTCAAACAGAGCTAAAATTAAACATGAAGGTAGATATCAGTGACATAAACTCACATGTCAAATTTCATGATTTTTGGAGAAACACAGAAAATCACATAATTCATCAAAGTTGCATTTATTAATTAAAGTACAGATTTAATTGTCATAGTAACAGTACTCAAAACACAAGTTTTATAATTTTTATATTAGCACATACATGCTATCATCTAACATGTCAAATTTCACAATTAACAGAGCTATAGAAAAATTATAGCAAAAATAACAAAACTAGTTATTATGCATAAAACTAGAAAAAGAAAAACTCAAATCTGGCCCAAACTGGGCTTTCGGCCCGCTCCAACGCGGCCCAACGCGCGTGGAAACCGGCCCGGCCTGGCTCCCGCCCGCGCGCCTTGGCGCTTTTGCAGAAAAAACCTTCGGCTTCTAAAGAAACAACCCGCAGTCCAGAACACTATTTATAAGAGTCATGGACTTTGCAACCAACACCCTGCCTTTTCGCATCTTCACAAACGTGAAGTCCCCGACCAAGGCCAGAGCGGACGGCAGCGCACCGAGCGCCGGCGAGCCTTACGCCGGTCAACTCCGGCCATTAGAGACCTAACGGGCGCGAGCACCAACATCGGCAAGTTGCCCGCAGTCGATAGAGCCTCTAACCTTAAACGCTACTGCCCCGGTGAGGTCTGGCCACGCACGGCGGCGGACCGGATCACGGCGGAGCTGTTCCGGCGTACTTAGGCCGGTAGCAGTAGAACGAAGGGGCTAGGAAGCTTCAGTAGCTTACCCTGTTACTGGCTGTGTAGCTGGTTTGAGCGGAGGATGAGCGGAGAGGAAAGGTCCACGGAGCAGTGGCTTGCGGCGGCGAGCTTCGGCGAAGACAATGATGTTCCGGCTAGACCTGAGCACCAAACAGAGAACTATCAAGCCGATGAGACTCCTGGGTTCAAGATGAAACAGAAACGCGAGACAGGGAGAGTAGAGGAGTGCCCGGTTGAGCGGACCACGGCGAGATCGAGCTCGGCGGCGATTTCGCCCGGCGGGAAGAAGATCGGCGAGCACGAGCTCTCTGAGGCAGTAGAGGTCGAAGAGATGGGTTCTGGAGATGCACAAGGAAGTAAAGAGGTTATAGCCGCGGTCAATTTTGGATGAGGACGCTCGGGTGCGGTAAATTTGGGATTGGGTCGGAGTGATGCCCGTCGGTGCCTTGGTGTCAAAACGGCGACGGCGAGCGCAGGAGAAGATGCCACAGAGCGAGGGAGAGCGCCAGCAGCTGCTTGACTTTGCCACGAACTCAGTTGCGAGCTCAATCGAGAGAGGTCGACGCCTTTCGCGCTGGCGTGAGCGACCCAAGCTCGGCTGTCCACCGCCATGAACAGAAGAAAGATCTTATTCCCCTTCTCCTTTATACCCTTTCAAAAAAAATTTAGAAATTACTTTGGATTTTTGAATATAAGTTGAAAATATGCTAAAATATCAAATGCTCAGAATTCAATACTGAACATTTTTTATTTTTGGAACATAAGCAAAATATGCTTAGATTTTGAATTAGGGTTTGAAAATAAAAGGAGGACAAAAAGGGCAAAAAGGTATTTTCACAATTACTTATGATTTCGTATGAAAACTTGAAAAAAACTTTATACACCAAAGTTGATCCTTATCAAAAATGGAGCAACTTTGCTTTTTGAAGCATACTCAAATTCTTTTTAGATTTTGATTGATAAGAAAGGGGATAAAACAGGATTGTTAAATTAATTAAACTATTTATCTGAATTTTAACCAAATTTGAATTATACCTCAATGGTGACTTGAAACATGTTCCAATTACACCTTTGAGACAAAATACCAAGGTTTGGTCCAAAATTCAATTACTATATATGAAATTACCATAATACCCTTATATAGCATAAAAGCACTAAACACCACATAAGAAACCATAAACTAGGATTTCAACTTAAGCACTCCTTATCCACTAAGCACAAGCATAAAGAATAAAACTTGTTTTTAGTGAATGCATAATTAGGTTATCAACTCAAATGAAATGTCAGTGCATATGATGACATGTTAGGTTTTAGTCTGCTTAACACCAGAGTGTTACACTTCAGTTATCATGTATAGCCGTATAGGGGGCATGACGGCCAACACTTACTGCAGTTTTATTGTCTATTTGATCTGATAAGTGACAACCTCCAATTCGCTTACAATCTAATTTATTAGGCATCAAGGGATCGAAGCCAATAGTTGATCCATTTATTATTTATTTAATTCTTTGAGCCATACATGCTCTAGGTAATTTGTTTTAAATTAGAGTCATTTCATATTACTGTGATAGGTTTCTATTTTTGTAAAATTGTAATTTTCTAAAGTTGTAAAAAGCAATGAAGCACTATAGTTCTAGTTCTATTTGAGGTAACCATAATAATTATATTTAAGGTAACCATAATAGTTATTTTACGTTTTTTTAGCTTTTTATGTATTTTTTTCATAAACTAAATGTATGTTGCAAGTTAACTCTTATTATTACTGTTATATCCTTTAGTTGTCATACTAAAATATTAGATTGCAGATCCTTAGTGTCATGCTTGTCGAAAGGTCCTATAAATTGTTGAGACGGTCCTGCCTATGTGACAGTCGATTTTGCATGATGTTATCGATCATGCAATGAGATGGACTAGCTTTAGCCACATGACCATATGCATATGTCCATATGCATGTATGGTCCACCACCAAACCACTGGCGCGGCAGCCAATTAATTAATTAGGCCCCCTTGGATGATCACCAAACTACCACTGTATGTACCCCCACAAAAAACAAACGAAAGCCATCGCTTAACAATCCGCTACAGGAACCTTGGGCCCACGTGTAAGTGTGTGTGCTAGGTAGCCATTGAGGACTCCCCCGGTACCCGTATCCATTCCTGGCTGCTAAACAGCGGCAAACCGCGTGGAGGGGTATAGATACAGCTGATTCGGACAATTGTTGTGTCCTCTTATATGATTTATGTTGAGCATAGACAACATAATGCATATATATAAACCAATGATACTATTTCGACAATTGTTGTGTACTATTACGTCTAAAACATCTAATTTTGTTGAATGAATTGTTAGCTTATATAATAGACAATACCTTGACAATAGAAAAGTTGTTGTCTATAATAGACTTCTTCCATGCTTCAAACCATTCGTTAATTATGACTCTAGGGGCCGTTCGGCAGAGCTCTAGCTTCAGCTTCTCTGAAGAGAATCACTCACATCTAGCCAAGCGCTCAAAATACTAACTGATTCAGGTGGGGATCTATAGAGAATCACTTCTTCATTTACACTAGAAGGTTGGAGCTAAAAAAACATGTTTCACCCTGCTCCCTGTTATATTCTGGTGGAGATTAGCAGATAATCAATTCTCCTTAGCACCTCACCCTGCTTTCTTGCTCTCTATTGGAGAAGCATGGAGTGGAGCTAAAAAATCAGGAAGTGGAGCTCTCCCAAACGGGGAAAAAATAGGGTAGGGACCATCCCTATACGAATTCTGTGCGGACTGTGTGACTGTAGCGTGGGCCTATTTTAATTCTTTCCACTCTCATGTTTGGTTACGACCCACTTGCCATACACTCAATCCCTACAGTGCTTCGTGCGGATGGTCCTCGCCAGATTTGTTTCCCCCAAACGGGGCCTAAATGATACTCCCTCGTCTACAAGAGAATACAATTACAGGATCTGTACGAGTTAAACTAGCTTAAAATTGGCAAAATAAATAGTATTAGCATTTATATCTTCAAATAAATTTATTATAAAAAAATAGATTTTATAACTAATTTAGTCAAAGTTTAATAAACTATTTGACTTCTGGAAAAAATAAAAACTGCATTCTTTTTTTGGGTAGAGGGAGCATCTTTCCTTCTCTATTTAATTTGTCTCTCTTCCACGTAAGATAAATCATACGTGACATCTTCTGGATGTCACCTTGTACATGTACTTAGGGGACAAAAAACAGGAACCAAATAAAAATGAATCCACTATGCTATGCTTCTGGCTAGGTAGGTGTGCAACATGATATTACTACCACTGTACCTTGTACTAGATGAGATGATATGGTACGGTGAGAGGAAGAACAAGGAGGCCGGGTACATGCGCTGCACCTGGCTGTCCCGCCGGCTCTCTTTTTAGTGTGGGATGAGATGCTAATCCCGCTTTGATTTGTTAATTAAATTAATATAATCGAATAACTATAAGTAAATGGTCTGTTTGGATCTACCTAACTAAAATTTAGCTAGCTAACATTTTAATATAAAATTTTAGCCAGCTAAAAGTTTCTCAACTAAACTTTAGCAAGATATTTGAATGTTTTAACTAATAGGCTCAGCTAAATTTTAGCTGGCTTTAGTTGGATGGAATAGCTAAACTTTAGCTAGACTATTTAGATTCTAGCAACTAAATTTAGCCAGCCAAAATTTAGCTAGTACTCCCTCCATATTGAAAAAGCTGACGTTTCAGACAGCGACACGGTCTCCAAAAGTCACTTTGACCACTTGTTTCTTTAAAAATATTTATTAGAAAGTGGTATATGTATACTTTTATGAAAGTACTTTTTAAGACAATTTATTTATATGATTTTTACATCTCTAGACTTAATAATTTAAAAGTTATTTATGATTTATATTCCCAACGTTTGACTCAAACCTTGTCCAAAACGTTAGTTTTTTCAATATGGAGGGAGTACATCTAAATTTGACCTAAATAAAGATACAGTAACAATGAAACGAAAAGTGCATGGGGCCCACCGGGCGTGCTGGGGCGTCCAAGTACGCTACATATGGGTGGGCTGGGCGGGGCGGGGGGACGTACTGCTCGGAGTAACGTTACGGGACGGAACGGAACGGGACACGCACGCATGCAGCGGTTGTGGCCTTGTGGGGTGCCGTGAACCCAGGCCCGATTCCGGTGGATACGCCGTACGCGTCCCGTTCATGTGGCTGGCTGTGGACGGACGGCGCGAGGGTGCATGGAAACCCTGTCATGTATCATGTGCTTGTGCTGCCAACAAACTCCCTCCGTCCCTAAATAAGTGTCGCCGTTGGTATACGTGCCACGTGTTTGACTCAATTTGTACAAAATATGTGTAATATTTACATCTCCAAATAATTTTGTTAAAAAACTAGATGTAAAGATATTTCCGATGATAGTAATTACTTAACATAAATATTAATATATTTTAATATATAATTGCCGGGAACTTTTTCTCGGGAAGCGAGAACGACACTTATTTAGGGACGGAGGGAGTAGAATCTAAATTTATGTGGACCTTTGCATATCCTGAATTGCTACTTACTATTATATATTATTATATACTCTCTCCATTTTAAATTATCAGTCGCTTTTGATTTTCGTGTCACAAGTTTAATTTGATTCGTAGAAAATATATGTGATCTTTATTACATTTCTAAATAAATTTATTAAAAAACTAGATTCAAATATTTTCCTGAAGATACTAATTACATACCACAAATATTAATCAAGTTTTTTGGTTCATAATAAAACTCAATGATGATAACTATCCTCGCTAGTTTTTAATAGAAAATCAGTGATGAAAATAGTATATATTATTGTCGGTGTTTCGAAACCGGGGGTACGACACCAACGAGTAATATGATCGCGTGCTCTCTTCCTGGATGGTGATGCAAGATGACACAAGGATTTATCCTGGTTCGGGCAAAGAAGGCCCTACGTCCAGCGGGAGAGGATGTTCTTGTATTACTTGCACCTAAGTGCTTGTACAGGGGCGAATACAAGCTCGGTGAGCGTGGACCGGAGTCCGGACTTGAGTGTGTGGATGTATGTGCGTTCTAACGTGTTTGTAACCGTCTCCCTTTCGAAGTCGTCCTGGCGTCCCCTTTTATAGAGCAAGAGGAGGCCAGGTTTACACAGGATGGTTGTGTACAGCGCTCGGTTATGGCGAAGGGCAGGAACTGTCTTGTCGAAGCCACTGGAGCTGACGTGGGGGGTCGCTGTTGAGGCGTCCTTGATGCGTGGCCTCCATCCCGGGCGCGGTCGTGGAGGCGTGGCGACGTGGAGACAGTACACTGCCCACTCCGGTACGTACGGGATGTGACTGGAACCCTCCGGGTCTCGGGGTACCTGCCCATCAATCATATGAAAGCAACAAAGGCTCGAGGGGCGCTGGGCCGGCCTCGAGGTGGCGCCTACGGGGGGCTCGAGCCTCCGCAGGTATGGGCGAGTCCCGGAACGCCTGGGCGTACAGCGGGATCCCAGGCCTCGAGAGGTGGCTCGAGGGTGCTACAGTGCGGGGTATGGCCGAACAGTGCTGTACTGGCGCCCTTTAGTCCATGCTTATGGTGAAAACGAGGTTTGACTCTGGCTCCGATCACTGTGGCACATGCTGTTGAAGGGTCGAGATGGCGGACTAGAGGGGGGGTGAATAGTCCTTTATAAAAATAATCGCATCGGCTAACCGAAACAAATGCGGAATTAAAACTATCGGTCTAGCCAAGACTACACCCCTCTACTTATACTCTATGACACCTTATAAAAGATTCTAAACAATGCAAATAAGGTGTCGGGCTAGCTAGGGCTCACCTAAACAATTCTAGCTTGCAAGGTTACACAAACCTAAGCAACTAGTACTCAATCAACCGGGGAGCTCCTACACACGCCACTAAGCAAAAGCACAAAGCCTAAGCTCACTAGCAATGCTCAATAACAAGGCTACACAAGCCAAATTAGAGAGCTCAACTTAGCTACACAAACTAAGCAATGTGACTAGCAAGACTACAAGTCAACTAGTCACTCACGGGATTAACTTCTATGCTACACAAGCTAAGAAGGTAACTAGCATGCTACACAAGCTAACTAGTTACAAGAGCAACTACACTAGCACAAGTATATGAACAAGTAAATACAAGCTAGTGAATGGAGTTTGCAAACCACCGAGAAGATGAACACGAAGATGACACGGTGATTTTTCTCCCGAGGTTCACTTGGTTGCCACCAAGCTAGTCCCCGTTGTGTCGACCACACACTTTGGTAGTTCGGCGGCTAATAGGCACCACACCTAGCTCGACACTCGAGCGCCGCAAGAACTCACCCACAAGAGAGGGTAACTCAATGACACGCTCTACTAGAGTTGCTCTTCGCGATCCCCGCGAGGCGAGCACAATGCCCCTCACAATCCTTCTCCGGAGCCACGCACAATCTTCACGCGGGCTTCACGACGGAGACTCGATCACCAAGTCGTCTAGGAGGTGGCAACCTCCAAGAGTAATAAGCACCACCGGCTTGCAACACGAACACCTAGTGCCACTCGATGCAATCTCTCAAAGCAACGCACTAGAATCGCTCTCTCACACAATCGGATAAGCACTAAAGCATATGTGTGTTAGAGGGCTCACAAGCACATCCACACAAGCCACCAAGGCTTTGGAGTGCTCCAGCAGCTTGCCCAAAACCGGCCTCCACTCCTATTTATAGAGGGGAGCGACCAACTAGCCGTTTCCCCTTTCCTGCGCCTCGGTCGGTAGTACCGACCCCCCCTTGGGCGGTAGTACCGACAGCCTTTCTTATAGCCGTTACACGGAGCGCGTTGACCAAAACGAACAACCGACTCCTGGTCGGTACCACCGCGGGCGGTAGTACAGCCATTTTTGGCTCGAACAGAGAGCATCTCACAAAGGGACCCGGTCCCTCGGAAACTACCGCCCAAAGGTCGGTACCTCCGAGGTCGGTGGTACCGAGGTTATGGCGGTACCACCGCCAGGTCATTTTCAACTCAACACAGAGAGCTCTTCAAACTTGGTTACTACCGGCCATAGGTCGGTACCACCGCGGGCGGTAGTACCGAGGTTATGGCGGTACTACCGCCAGGCCAAACCAAGCCACATCCAGAGAGGCTGCAAACAGCCCTCTTGGGTCGGTACTACCGACCACCAGGGTCGGTACTACCGACTACACCAGCCTGCACTCCCCGCGCTAGAACGGTCATAACTCTTCACTCCAAACTCCGATTTCGATGATCTTGGACATTTTGGAAAGCTTATTCAGAGGGCTACACATCCCACATGAATTCAAGATCCAAATCACAAAGGATTAGAACAGAATTCCAATCCAAGATCCATCGCTTCTCTTTTTCAACCAAAGCTTTCTCCGAAACTTCTCCGAGTTGATCCAAATCAACTCCAACACCTTCTCCTTTGCAAATGTGCCAACACCACCAAGTGTACACCATCATGTGCATGTGTGTTAGCATTTTCACAAACAATTTTCAAAGGATTTTCACTTGCTCTCACCACGCCACTCGATCTTAGTAACATCGCAAAGTTAGATCGCTCAAGTGGCACTAGATGACCGATATGCAAACAAGTTTGCTCCTCTTAATAGTACGGCCATCTATCCTAAACCCGGTCATAATCTTCTCTACACACCTATGACCGGTGAAATGAAATGCCCTACAAATATACCTTTGCCTTGCGCATTCCATTCCATCTCCTCCGGTGTTGATGCAACACATGCACCAACCTCTTCATCAAATGATATGATCCACTTTATATCATCACATGGCCTCCATGGTCCATCGATCTTGACATCACTTGCTCTTCACCATCGCTTCGGTCCTTCGGCGCCAAGTCTTGCTTAAGCCTCCCGACACTCGGTACCAACGGCTTCAAAGCCTCAACTTGCCCTTCACCTTCGCAACCGGTCCATCAAGCCAAGTCTTCCCTTGATCTTCACCATCTTAGCCACATGACTCCATGTCATTTTTCATGTGCATTAAGCTCCTTCTTCACATGTGTGAGCCTTGCAACATCTTCCAAGCCATTTCACCTCTATGGCATATGTTGCTCACACATGATCACTTATGGACTAATCACCTGTGTAATTCACTTCAAACACATATTAGTCCACCTAAGTTGTCACTCAATTACCAAAACCAAACTAGGACCTTTCAGCTGTGTGCCAGAGGATGTGACCGGAGTTGGTGAATGTATTGAATGCGTGGTATGGGGCTAGCTGCCGGTGTCCGTGCCGCTCGAGGGAGGCATGTAGCGTCTCGAGGGATAGGCTGCTGTGCCAGAGGGGCTCGAGGTCCCTGCGTGGGGTCTCGAGGTGTGGTGTTCGGCTGTGAGGGGTTCGAAGGGTAGTGGAGCGCTTGCCCGAGGCTTGGCGCGGAGGGCTCGGGCGAGACGGAGAACGAGCGTTCGCCCGAGGCCTGGCTTGGAGGGCTCGGGCAAGACGGAGAACGAGCGTTCGCCCGAGGCCTGGCTTGGAGGGCTCGGGCGAGACGGAAAACGTCCGTTCGCCCGAGGCCTGGCTCGAAGGGCTCGGGCGAAACGGAGTGCGTCCGTTCGCCCGAGGCCTGGCTCGAAGGGCTCGGGCGAGTCGGAGAGCGTCCCTTCGCCCGAGGCCTGGCTCGAAGGGCTCGGGCGAGACAGAGAGCGTCCCTTCGCCCGAGGCCTGGCTTGGGGGGCCAGCGTTGTAGACCTCGAGGGGTTGGACTAGGTTTAACCTATTTGTTTGCGTTTGATTGGGGGTACCCCTTAGGCGTTCCCCCGACAGTAGCCCCCGAGCCCTTGTTTGAGTGCTGGCACTCGAGCAGGGGCTCTTGACTGGGATCTCGAGGGTTAGCTAGCCGGTTCTCGAGGGTTTGGCTGTGTTTGCTCCGTGGGTGTCGCGCGAGCGACACCCGCGGGTGTAGCCCCCGAGACCACGGGGGAGTGGTTTGAGCTCCCTCGTGGGCTTTTTGCGAGTGTTAGTTGCGATTTTTAGGTTCGGGGGTGTCGAGCCCCCGAGTTTTTAGACCCTCTTTCGTCGAGGGGTGCCAGGCTGAACCGACCGGCCGGCTCTTCGAGCTGTCCGGCACGCTGATTACCATGGCTTGTCATCCCGCGAGTCCTTTCGATTGGATGCGAGGGGGGATGCCTCGTACTACCCCGAGTGGGCGAGTATCGAGGTTCCCGATGAGCTGGTAACGGGAAATCCAAGTGAGAGCTCGTGCCCCGTTCGATAGGGGTCGACTGTGGCCCGGAGGCGGTCTCATAAAGCATGGGTGCTCAGTCTGCAGGAGTGTCGGGTCCATTCGATAGGACCCGGTGGCTCGATGCCTCCCTCCGAGGGGATCTCACTGTATGTCGAGCTCCCCGCCTTGGATACACGTGAGGGGCCTCGAGGGCTTGGCCCTCGAGTGATGCCGCGAATGGCGCCCCTTGGTGTCCCTGACTCGGGTGCTCGAAGCCGGCTGTCGAACCCTCTTTCGTCGAGGGCCAGCCTTCGCTGCTTCGAGACTTAGGGCCGGGGCCCGTTTTTGGGTGCTCGAAGCCGGCTGTCGAACCCTTTTTCGAGGGCCAGCCTTCGCTGCTTCGAGACTTAGGGCCGGGGCCCGTTTTTTACTTCCGGAAGAAGCCTTCGTCGCTTGGAATCCTTCCGCCCGTTGGGCGTGCCTTTTTAGGCGGAAACCGTCAGCGAGTGGAGATCGTGGCGCCGGGGCGACGTGCGTGAAGTTGGAGCGGCGGCCTCGGAGGGCCCCGGTAGAGCGGAGCGAGTGCGGAGTCGCCGCGTGTACCTGTCGTCCAGCTTGCAACGCGGTCAGATGAGCACATTAAATGTGTGCGGTTACCTACTCACCGTCGCGGGAGACGGCGCCGGTTTGTCGATGAGGACGTGCTGCCTCCTGATGCGGACGGTGGTGTAGGCGGCCCTCCTTCTCCTGGCTCAAACGTCGAGGCTGAGCTCGCGACAGAAGATCTTGAGGAGGAGTACCAGGCCGAGGCCTTGATCGTTGCAGAGCTCGCAGGCAGTCGAGGGAGGGTGTCCGCCAGTCGAGGTGTCGTTTTCGAGGGGCGGCGTCGAAGGCCGAGCCCCCATGCCTGGCTCGAGGTGTGGCGTCGAAGGTCGAGGCCCCATGCCCGGCTCGAGGGGTGGCTTCGAGGGGCTGTCAAGTCTCCGTGCCCAGCTCGAGGGGTGGCGTCAAGGGTCAGCCCCCGGGCCAATTTTGACGGATGGCTCGAAAATGTCCCTCGAGAAGACATCTGGTGGGACGGTGCCGCGCGTGGACGCCACTTTAGCCAGCTCGTCTTCGGTGGGCGCCCATGAGCTCTTCTTCATCGTCGTCGTCATCGGCGTCGCGCTTTGACCTCTGACCTTTGCCTTCGTCCGTGGAGCGGCCAAAGAAGGCCCCCACTGCCTCGTCGCCTGAGGCGAAGCTGGCGACACGATTCATCAGATCCTCGACCGTCCCGGGACGGTGGCGCCCTAGCTCGTGGACTAGCTCTTGGTGTGTCGTGCCTGCGAGGAACGCCGAGATGACATCCTCATCAGGTACGTGGAGGAGCTCGAGGCGCTGCTTCAAGAATCGCCGAGCGAAGTCGCGGAGGGGCTCGTCCGCTGCCTGCCTGCAACGTTGCAGATCCCAGGGATTGCCTGTGCGCACGCAAGTCCCCTTGAAATTCCCGTCGAAGACCCCGACTAGGTCGGTCTAGTCACGGATCCGATCTGGCGGGAGCCCCTCGAGCCACCGGCGGGCGGTGTCCGAGAGGTAAAGCGGGAGTTGGCGTATGATCACACGGTCGTCGCTCTTTGCTCCGCCCAGTTGGCAGGCTAGGCGGAAGTCGGAGAGCCACAGCTTGGGCTCGACCTCCCCGTCATACTTCACGATGTTGGTTGGTGGTCGAAAGCGGTCGGGGAGGGTCGAGCTGCGGATGGCCCGGCTGAAGACCCTGGGGCCCGGGGGCTCGAGGGTTTGCCGGCCGTCCGCGACCCGCTCCTGGGCTGGTCTGGCTCGAGGGGTGGCCGGCTGGTGGACGGACATCTCGTGTTTGTTGCGGGGCATGTCCGCTGGCTTCCCCGAGGCTACCCCGCGCCGGCGCGAGGCCGAGCTCTCGGCCATCTGCACAGCGGCTGTCTCGAGGAGGCCCTTCATTTCCCCGAGCATGCGTCTTGCGTCGGGGTTGGAGACGGCGGGTAGATCGCGGAGCAGCATTGCGGCCGCCACCACGTTCTGCCCGGCTCGCGGGAAGCGCGCCTCGGGATGCGCCGGTGCCCCATCTTCGAGGATCTGCCGGCGGACCTCTCGAGCCTGGACTCGAGCTCTGGCGCCTCGAGGCCGGACTGGTTCCTGCATAAGAGTTTTTTCGAGCTGCAGCAGGCGTTGCCGTTCCTCCTCGGCCTTGGTGATCGCCTCCTGCACCTGCACGAGTTGCGACGCCCGGCCGTCGTCGTGCTGAGGCGGTGCAGCCGGTGCTGGAGGCTCGTTCCTCCCCTGAACACGTGATCCGCATGCCGCGGCCACGTCGCTGGGGACCTCTAGATCGAGCGTCGGCCTGCCGTCGTCGCCCTCGTCCTCGGTATCGCATACGACCCCCTCGAGCCCCCTCGAGTTGGAAGCACTCCCTGGTGGGATCCCAGAGGTCGGGGTCGTGGTAGTCGTATTCGTCGGAGTCGGAGCTGTTGACGGCGTGCCGCCTTGGCAGATGCTGGGACCGCAGCTCGCGGTACCATTCTCCGACGGTGGCTCGCCGAGGTGGCTCGATGGCTCGCGAGAAGCCACGGTCGACGTGCGCGGGGTGGACCATCTCCAGGTTGGCCATGGCCTGCAGTAGCACGCCCGGGCGCTCCTCCTGCTCTGCCGGCGGTCGGCACCGACGGCGCTCGTTGAGCTGGCGGGCGTAGGCTGCTGCGGAGCTGTCGAGGCCGAACGGGAACCGCCGGCGTCGAGCGCGGTATTCCCCGTGCGGGAGGAGGCTGGGTGGCGTCGACGGTGCACGGCTCGGAGGCCTCTGGCCTGGCTCCTGGTCCGTGCGCACGAGGAACGCGAAGTCGCTGGGTGGGCGCGAGCGCGCCCTGGAAGTCTCCGGCCGTGCGCCGGGCAGGCTCCTCCTCGGGAACTCCGCGCCGGCCCCGGGGAAGTGGGTGTACGCCGCTGGCACTGCCTGTGCCTGGCGACGATGGTGACGACGGCGCCGCTCACGGGTGGCGACGCGTGGTGGTGTGGGCGACGTGCCACGCTCCTCGCACGGGGTGGCACGACACGTGTGGCAGAACCGCCCGGTAATGTGGCCCACCTGCACACGTCACCGTCTCCCGGAGCCCTAATGACTGTGCACATGTACCACATCACTGGAAAGATCTGTCGGGTGTCCCCGAGAGAACCCCGAATTATCCACGAACCACAGGATCATCATCATGAAGGTTGGAATAATTACAACATTACAACATTTGTTACAAAATACCATCGGAGTGCGGAAGTAAGAGATATAGCCTTTACAAAACCATGAACCAGTTACTTTTTACATAAACATAATTGGTATTGCGGAAGTAGAATAGTATTACGGAACCACACTTAGGCGAAGTGCTTAAGTTGGAGAAGAGGAACAACCAGATCACGTCAAGCCCACTGACATGATCATGATCAACGTCACCTATTAAAGAAACCTGCACAGGGGATTAACAAACCCTAAGTACTGGGGTACTCAACAAGACTTACCCGACTAAAGAAAAAGGGAGTAGACTCAGGAATGAAAGGCTTAGGTAAGGCTTGAGCAAGATCAAGTATTTTGCACAAAAAGCATTTTGTAAAATTCGTTTTATTTTGGAAAGATTCCAGTATTTCTCAATTCTTCATCGTTCAAGATTCATTTTACCTTTCAAAACATACCTAGTTGAGAACCACTCTCCGTTGACAGTCAGCGGACCAAGTCTCCATAACCGAGGAGCAACGTTAATCCAGATAAAGAATTACTCAGCTGAGGATCCCTATTCACACGGCATATGTAGCACCCAAGCTTGCATAGGCCAACCCGTCTACCACGATTCCTCCAAGATTGGGTCCCGGTCCTACGCCACCCGGAAGTACAGTACACCACTCTTATCCAGGTACGACGACCACGTGGGTACAGGCTACTTCCGCCATCTCTCCACTCCCAGTGCGCGGTTGTCGGTCCCAATAAAGGATTCCTCGGAGCCAGAGCTTTCCGTAGTATGTGAATAGTTGCAAGTCTTGGCCAGCAGGCTTCCACACGGATGGTCCCTAATTTTTCAATTTTTCCGCCAGGAACCGTACCTTGGTTATATCTCACCCAAGCGTAACAGTCCTGTCAGTTTTTCAACCCTATCCCGGTCGGTGTCAACTGTTGAGTCCCGGACTACAACATGACGGCACCGTACGCTAGGACAGCCTCTTCTCGACAATGACCACATGCTAGCTAGGCAAGCAGTCATCGAACGGGAAGTATAACCACATCCCTTGATATGATTCATCTCAGTGATCACACTTTTGAAATTGGCATTTTTATTGCAAATCTATTGTATAGCATCACTAAGCATTTTGCAAATAGTTTTTTTTAAAACAGAGCAGGTGGATCTTTTGGTGGAGATAAACAGTGCAAGAAGTAGGCCATCACACAACTCCTATAACCTAATGCAGTAGTTTAACTCAAAAACATTTTAATAAAACCTTTATAAAAACAAGGAAGGGTTAAATGCACCGGGGCTTGCCTTCGTTGCAGGGAAGACAGGATCCAAGAATGATCCACAAAGGTTAGTTCCTTCATCTAGAAGTTAAGTCTTCTCGACGAAGCTTGTCCAACAAGGATCACCTTCCGAGGCTTGTTCGACAAGGGTGATCATCAAAGCTTGAGCAACACGACTTCAACACTCTCGGATACTACACGTAGATAAATGAGGTATGCTCAGAATGATGTCATGTGATGTATGCTAAGGTGCAGGACAATTCAAAAGCAAAACAGAAGATAACACAAGATACGAAAAGTCGAGTACAACTTTCCTTCGCGGTAAAGTTGTAGACCAACAAAACCAACTTTAGCTATATACATATTATTACTAAACAAGTTTTATTATTTTGCGTAAACATGGTGATGTATCTAACAAGCAACAGAAGATCATTAACATAAAGGAAACCCATAACCAGGGAGCAATTCTTGCTAGTTTCCCATTGGTTGTCAAACAATTCCAAAAATCACACAAATCTACAGGGATCAACTATTTCTATTTATTTTATTAAACTATTCTAATTAGCCTTTTACTTATACACAAATCATACTTGTTCAAACAGGGATGACATTAAACATGAAGGTGTACATCAGTGATATAAACTCACATGTCAAATTTCATAAAAAACAGAGCTATAGATTAATTATAGCAAAAATAACAAAATTGCTTACTGCTCAAAAAGATAGAAAAAGAAAAACGAAAACCAACCCAAACTGGGCTTTCGGCCCAAACCAACTCAGCCCAGCGTGGCGCGAGCGCACGACGGTGAGTGCGGGTGCGTTCGCTCGAGGCTCGGCGCGAGCGAGACAACGCCCGAGGGTCCGCTCGAGGCCTAGCTCTCGCGAGACAGCGCCCGAGGGTCCGCTCGAGGCCTATCTCGACCGAGACGATAAACACCAAACGCCCGTCCGAGGCCTGGCTCTCGGCTCGGGCGAGACGGAAAAACGCTCGTCCGTCCGAGGCCTAGCTCGGGCGAGACGCTGCGCATGTGTCCGCTTCGAGGCTTAGCTCGAGACTTAGCTCGAGGCTCGGGCGAGACGGAAAACCCTCTACCGTCCGAGGCCTAGCTCGGGCGGGACGGTGAACGCGTTCGTCCGAGGCTTGGCTCGAGCGAAGCGGAGGAGGCGCCTGCTCGAGGCATAGCTCGAGACGGAGGGCACGTGTCCATATGCCCGCTCGGGACCTGGCTCGAGCGAGACGGTGTGCCTTGATAGCTTTGCAGAAAAGCCCTTCGGCTAACACTAAAACAACCCGTAGTCCATGGCGCTATTCACCTGAGCCTGGGGCTTTGCAACCAACACCCTGGAACTTTTCATCTTTACAACGAGGAGGTCCTCGACCATGGCCGGCGTGAACGACGGCGCACCGAGCGGCGGCGAATCTTACGCCGGCCATCTCCGGCCATTAGAGACTCGGCTGACGCGAGCATCAACACCGGCAAGACAGCCGCAGTCGATTGAGCCCTCAACCCTACACTCTACCACTCGGGTTGAGCCTGGCCACGCATGGCGGCGGATTGGATCTCGGCTAGCCCTGTTCCGGTGAACCTAGACCGGTAGCAAGCAAACGGAGAGGCTAGGAAGGTCTAGAAGCTCACCCTGATGCTGTTGGTGTAACTGGTTTAAGCAGAGGTTGCACGGAGGGTAGGCGTCCACGGAGCAGTGGCCTGCGGCGGAGAACTCCGGCGAAGACGACGTTGTTCCGGTGAGGCCTGAGCATCAAACAGGGAACTATCGAGCTGATGAGTTCTCTGCGGCCAAGATGAAACAAAAACACAGGAAAGAGAGAGTGGAGAAGTACTCGGTTGAGCTGACCACGGAGAGGTCGAGCGCGGCGGCGCTTTCTGCTCGGCGGGAAGAAAACCGGTGAGTGTGAGCTCTTTGGTGCAGAAGAGATGGTGAGGCTAGGTTCGGGAGATGCGCAAAGAAGTGAAGTACTTATAGGCGCGGTGAAAAAGGATGGGAACAGACTGGAGACGGTGAATCTGGAGGTTTGACCGGATTGTTCCCGTCGGCGCCTTGGTGGCAAACACGGCGACGGCGAGCTTAGAGGTGACGCCACGACGCGAGGGAGAGCGCCAGCAGCAGCTTACTTCGCCACGGACTCAGTCGCGCGTTGATTCGGGAGAGAACTGCGGCCATCGCGCTGGCGTCGCCGACCCTAGCTCGGGCGGTCACCGCCATGAACAGAAGCTCAAACTTATCTCCCCTTTTTCTCTTTTCTAACCTTTCTAAAAAACCAAAATTACTTTTGATTTCATAAGAAAACTTGAAAAACTTTACACATCAAAGTTGTTCCTTATCAAAAATAGAACAACTTTGCTTTTTGAAGCATAGCCAAACTGTGCTTAATTTTGAAACTACACAAAAGGGGATAAAATTAGGTTTTGGAAATTGATTTTCAATTTGAAACCAAATCAAACTTGTTTTCCAAATTACTTCAGATTTTCTTTAATAACATGAAAATCTATCTTAATAAAAGTTGTTTCTTTTAACCTTCTCTACAATTTTGATTAAAAGACCAAAGTCTAATTCTTTTTAGTTTTTGAAATCTAGTGTTGGGGTCAAATTTAGGGTTTAAAAGATTTCAAATTTATTCAAAATTTTATACAGAAACTTTGAAATCTTTGAATACCAAAGTTGTCCCTCTCAACAAGAGCTACAACTTTGCTTTTGAAACCACTTTGAAATTTTGACTTTCTTTTTGATTTATTAAAAAGGGGACAAAAAGAGAGATTTAAAAACCAAAGTTTTCTCACTTGCCCTTTCAAAGAACACCAAACATCTCAATCAAGCCACATATATTTCAAACATGGAAATCAACACTCAACAACATACAACACTCTGGTCAAACATATAAAGCATTATACTTAAAACATGAAATGCTTTTATGTCATGATGCCAGATGATTATGCATACTAAACAACTTGATTAGAATTTTAATTAATGCTTAACACCAGGGTGTTACAGCTCCTTCCCCCTTAAAGAAATCTCGTCCCGAGATTTAAGAAGCACTTAAAGGTCTGGGGTTGAGTAAAAGAAAAAGAAAAGTGTCACACTTGTTTACTCACAAGGAGTTCACAAGGCAACTGGGTTGGATTCAGGATTACAACCGGAATTAGAACACGGTTGCAAGTAGCAAGGTAGAAGATATCTGGGTGGAGCAAGAAAGATTATCAAGAATCCAGAGAGAGCGTACATTAGTGGCGGCTATAATGGATCATAACTGTAGACCTCGATACCTGCGCGCTCCCAGTGGAAACTAGTGTGATCCGGACACACGAGATTCCCTAGGTTCCGACGCGGCACCGTGGTCACCAATCATGGCACCACAATAGAGCACAACTTCTATATCTCTCATCTTAATAAGAAGGAAATTATAACCAAAAGCAAGGGTTGGTTATAACTACAAGGAGAGTGGCTTTGAACTCCCTTTCGGGCGTCCAGAAATGAAAGTACTTTAACGGTGGACTAGAAAGAATCATGATTATAGACCTGGATATTAGCGAGCTCCCGGCAGTAACGCCTTATGGTGGCCATCCATAGGTGACTCCAGGTTCCCACGCTTTTATCCGGTCCACAGATCAGGGTCCTTTTAAAGAACACAATTTCAGTAACTTTCAACCACCATTCGTCTTTTTCACGACATCAAACAACTGGTATGTGCCAATTCAAGGCATGGCATACACATCTAGGAAGAACCAAAGATTTACCCTGATTCTGACTTTATGTGGTAGAGTATATGAAAGATATCCAAAAGTTCCCAAGGATCAGAACTTATGGAACATAAGTATCAAGGATAACAGAATCCAGGGACGATCAACTATCGGGGATCATAGCTGCTTTTAGAATTTAGAGAAAAAGCACATTTTATCATTATGCATGATATGATATATGCTCGTCCTATACGACCTCTCACTGACAGGAGATCTCTACCTCCATCTGTTAGTTAGGTATAGGGCTATACTTTACACTTTAGCTTCACGGACCTTGTACAGGTGTTGAATAGCTCTTCTGTCTTGGTTTGACAGGGAGGTGATTCTCCATTAACCTTCAGTAGAAGAGTTGGAAACTTCTCAACATCTTCCATTGGAGTCACTGGTATAGTCTTCACGAAGTCTTCCAGCAAAGCAAGAAACTTAAGGAAGGATCATTTTTTTATTTGTTGCTTCCAAAAACTTTTAGATTAAGAAATCATTTTGAAGTTTTTCGAAAGTAATGTTGCAACCAGTCTTTCCTTGATGACAATCCTGCTCCGATACCACTCTGTGGCAGAACCGCCCGGTAATGTGGCCCACCTGCACACGTCACCGTCTCCCGGAGCCCTAATGACTGTGCACATGTACCACATCACTGGAAAGATCTGTCGGGTGTCCCCGAGAGAACCCCGAATTATCCACGAACCACAGGATCATCATCATGAAGGTTGGAATAATTACAACATTACAACATTTGTTACAAAATACCATCGGAGTGCGGAAGTAAGAGATATAGCCTTTACAAAACCATGAACCAGTTACTTTTTACATAAACATAATTGGTATTGCGGAAGTAGAATAGTATTACGGAACCACACTTAGGCGAAGTGCTTAAGTTGGAGAAGAGGAACAACCAGATCACGTCAAGCCCACTGACATGATCATGATCAACGTCACCTATTAAAGAAACCTGCACAGGGGATTAACAAACCCTAAGTACTGGGGTACTCAACAAGACTTACCCGACTAAAGAAAAAGGGAGTAGACTCAGGAATGAAAGGCTTAGGTAAGGCTTGAGCAAGATCAAGTATTTTGCACAAAAAACATTTTGTAAAATTCGTTTTATTTTGGAAAGATTCCAGTATTTCTCAATTCTTCATCGTTCAAGATTCATTTTACCTTTCAAAACATACCTAGTTGAGAACCACTCTCCGTTGACAGTCAGCGGACCAAGTCTCCATAACCGAGGAGCAACGTTAATCCGGATAAAGAATTACTCAGCTGAGGATCCCTATTCACACGGCATATGTAGCACCCAAGCTTGCATAGGCCAACCCGTCTACCACGATTCCTCCAAGATTGGGTCCCGGTCCTACGCCACCCGGAAGTACAGTACACCACTCTTATCCAGGTACGACGACCACGTGGGTACAGGCTACTTCCGCCATCTCTCCACTCCCAGTGCGCGGTTGTCGGTCCCAATAAAGGATTCCTCGGAGCCAGAGCTTTCCGTAGTATGTGAATAGTTGCAAGTCTTGGCCAGCAGGCTTCCACACGGATGGTCCCTAATTTTTCCGCCAGGAACCGTACCTTGGTTATATCTCACCCAAGCGTAACAGTCCTGTCAGTTTTTCAACCCTATCCCGGTCGGTGTCAACTGTTGAGTCCCGGACTACAACATGACGGCACCGTACGCTAGGACAGCCTCTTCTCGACAATGACCACATGCTAGCTAGGCAAGCAGTCATCGAACGGGAAGTATAACCACATCCCTTGATATGATTCATCTCAGTGATCACACTTTTGAAATTGGCATTTTTATTGCAAATCTATTGTATAGCATCACTAAGCATTTTGCAAATAGTTTTTTTTAAAACAGAGCAGGTGGATCTTTTGGTGGAGATAAACAGTGCAAGAAGTAGGCCATCACACAACTCCTATAACCTAATGCAGTAGTTTAACTCAAAAACATTTTAATAAAACCTTTATAAAAACAAGGAAGGGTTAAATGCACCGGGGCTTGCCTTCGTTGCAGGGAAGACAGGATCCAAGAATGATCCACAAAGGTTAGTTCCTTCATCTAGAAGTTAAGTCTTCTCGACAAAGCTTGTCCAACAAGGATCACCTTCCGAGGCTTGTTCGACAAGGGTGATCATCAAAGCTTGAGCAACACGACTTCAACACTCTCGGATACTACACGTAGATAAATGAGGTATGCTCAGAATGATGTCATGTGATGTATGCTAAGGTGCAGGACAATTCAAAAGCAAAACAGAAGATAACACAAGATACGAAAAGTCGAGTACAACTTTCCTTCGCGGTAAAGTTGTAGACCAACAAAACCAACTTTAGCTATTATACATATTATTACTAAACAAGTTTTATTATTTTGCGTAAACATGGTGATGTATCTAACAAGCAACAGAAGATCATTAACATAAAGGAAACCCATAACCAGGGAGCAATTCTTGCTAGTTTCCCATTGGTTGTCAAACAATTCCAAAAATCACACAAATCTACAGGGATCAACTATTTCTATTTATTTTATTAAACTATTCTAATTAGCCTTTTACTTATACACAAATCATACTTGTTCAAACAGGGATGACATTAAACATGAAGGTGTACATCAGTGATATAAACTCACATGTCAAATTTCATAAAAAACAGAGCTATAGATTAATTATAGCAAAAATAACAAAATTGCTTACTGCTCAAAAAGATAGAAAAAGAAAAACGAAAACCAACCCAAACTGGGCTTTCGGCCCAAACCAACTCAGCCCAGCGTGGCGCGAGCGCACGACGGTGAGTGCGGGTGCGTTCGCTCGAGGCTCGGCGCGAGCGAGACAACGCCCGAGGGTCCGCTCGAGGCCTAGCTCTCGCGAGACAGCGCCCGAGGGTCCGCTCGAGGCCTATCTCGACCGAGACGATAAACACCAAACGCCCGTCCGAGGCCTGGCTCTCGGCTCGGGCGAGACGGAAAAACGCTCGTCCGTCCGAGGCCTAGCTCGGGCGAGACGCTGCGCATGTGTCCGCTTCGAGGCTTAGCTCGAGACTTAGCTCGAGGCTCGGGCGAGACGGAAAACCCTCTACCGTCCGAGGCCTAGCTCGGGCGGGACGGTGAACGCGTTCGTCCGAGGCTTGGCTCGAGCGAAGCGGAGGAGGCGCCTGCTCGAGGCATAGCTCGAGACGGAGGGCACGTGTCCATATGCCCGCTCGGGACCTGGCTCGAGCGAGACGGTGTGCCTTGATAGCTTTGCAGAAAAGCCCTTCGGCTAACACTAAAACAACCCGTAGTCCATGGCGCTATTCACCTGAGCCTGGGGCTTTGCAACCAACACCCTGGAACTTTTCATCTTTACAACGAGGAGGTCCTCGACCATGGCCGGCGTGAACGACGGCGCACCGAGCGGCGGCGAATCTTACGCCGGCCATCTCCGGCCATTAGAGACTCGGCTGACGCGAGCATCAACACCGGCAAGACAGCCGCAGTCGATTGAGCCCTCAACCCTACACTCTACCACTCGGGTTGAGCCTGGCCACGCATGGCGGCGGATTGGATCTCGGCTAGCCCTGTTCCGGTGAACCTAGACCGGTAGCAAGCAAACGGAGAGGCTAGGAAGGTCTAGAAGCTCACCCTGATGCTGTTGGTGTAACTGGTTTAAGCAGAGGTTGCACGGAGGGTAGGCGTCCACGGAGCAGTGGCCTGCGGCGGAGAACTCCGGCGAAGACGACGTTGTTCCGGCGAGGCCGGAGCATCAAACAGGGAACTATCGAGCTGATGAGTTCTCTGCGGCCAAGATGAAACAAAAACACAGGAAAGAGAGAGTGGAGAAGTACTCGGTTGAGCTGACCACGGAGAGGTCGAGCGCGGCGGCGCTTTCTGCTCGGCGGGAAGAAAACCGGTGAGTGTGAGCTCTTTGGTGCAGAAGAGATGGTGAGGCTAGGTTCGGGAGATGCGCAAAGAAGTGAAGTACTTATAGGCGCGGTGAAAAAGGATGGGAACAGACTGGAGACGGTGAATCTGGAGGTTTGACCGGATTGTTCCCGTCGGCGCCTTGGTGGCAAACACGGCGACGGCGAGCTTAGAGGTGACGCCACGACGCGAGGGAGAGCGCCAGCAGCAGCTTACTTCGCCACGGACTCAGTCGCGCGTTGATTCGGGAGAGAACTGCGGCCATCGCGCTGGCGTCGCCGACCCTAGCTCGGGCGGTCACCGCCATGAACAGAAGCTCAAACTTATCTCCCCTTTTTCTCTTTTCTAACCTTTCCAAAAAACCAAAATTACTTTTGATTTCATAAGAAAACTTGAAAAACTTTACACATCAAAGTTGTTCCTTATCAAAAATAGAACAACTTTGCTTTTTGAAGCATAGCCAAACTGTGCTTAATTTTGAAACTACACAAAAGGGGATAAAATTAGGTTTTGGAAATTGATTTTCAATTTGAAACCAAATCAAACTTGTTTTCCAAATTACTTCAGATTTTCTTTAATAACATGAAAATCTATCTTAATAAAAGTTGTTTCTTTTAACCTTCTCTACAATTTTGATTAAAAGACCAAAGTCTAATTCTTTTTAGTTTTTGAAATCTAGTGTTGGGGTCAAATTTAGGGTTTAAAAGATTTCAAATTTATTCAAAATTTTATACAGAAACTTTGAAATCTTTGAATACCAAAGTTGTCCCTCTCAACAAGAGCTACAACTTTGCTTTTGAAACCACTTTGAAATTTTGACTTTCTTTTTGATTTATTAAAAAGGGGACAAAAAGAGAGATTTAAAAACCAAAGTTTTCTCACTTGCCCTTTCAAAGAACACCAAACATCTCAATCAAGCCACATATATTTCAAACATGGAAATCAACACTCAAAAACATACAACACTCTGGTCAAACATATAAAGCATTATACTTAAAACATGAAATGCTTTTATGTCATGATGCCAGATGATTATGCATACTAAACAACTTGATTAGAATTTTAATTAATGCTTAACACCAGGGTGTTACAACACGCCTCCCACCCGGGCCCTCCGTGGAGAGCAAGGTCAGCTCGTTGCCGTCGTCGGTGGCTAGGAACTCGAGGCTCCCGAACCAGACGACGGCACCGGCAGAGAACGAAGGAGTCGAAGCAGCCATCCAGGAAACAACGAGAAACCGACTCGACACGCGAAGGCCCCTATCTGGCGCGCCAACTGTCGGTGTTTCGAAACCGGGGGTATGACACCAACGAGTAATATGATCGCGTGCTCTCTTCCTGGATGGTGATGCAAGATGACACAAGGATTTATCCTGGTTCGGGCAAAGAAGGCCCTACGTCCAGCGGGGGAGGATGTTCTTGTATTACTTGCACCTAAGTGCTTGTACAGGGGCGAATACAAGCTCGGTGAGCGTGGACCGGAGTCCGGACTTGAGTGTGTGGATGTATGTGCGTTCTAACGTGTTTGTAACCGTCTCCCTTTCGAAGTCGTCCTGGCGTCCCCTTTTATAGAGCAAGAGGAGGCCAGGTTTACACAGGATGGTTGTGTACAGCGCTCGGTTATGGCGAAGGGCAGGAACTGTCTTGTCGAAGCCACTGGAGCTGACGTGGGGGTCGCTGTTGAGGCGTCCTTGATACGTGGCCTCCATCCCGGGCGCGGTCGTGGAGGCGTGGCGACGTGGAGACAGTACACTGCCCACTCCGGTACGTACGGGATGTGACTGGAACCCTCCGGGTCTCGGGGTACCTGCCCATCAATCATATGAAAGCAACAAAGGCTCGAGGGGCGCTGGGCCGGCCTCGAGGTGGCGCCTACGGGGGGCTCGAGCCTCCGCAGGTATGGGCGAGTCCCGGAACGCCTGGGCGTACAGCGGGATCCCAGGCCTCGAGAGGTGGCTCGAGGGTGCTACAGTACGGGGTATGGCCGAACAGTGCTGTACTGGCGCCCTTTAGCCCATGCTTATGGTGAAAACGAGGTTTGACTCTGGCTCCGGTCACTGTGGCACATGCTGTGTGCCAGAGGATGTGACCGGAGTTGGTGAATGTATTGAATGCGTGGTATGAGGCTAGCTGCCGGTGTCCGTGCCGCTCAAGGGAGGCATGTAGCGTCTCGAGGGATAGGCTGTTGTGCCAGAGGGGCTCGAGGTCCCTGCGTGGGGTCTCGAGGTGTGGTGTTCGGCTGTGAGGGGTTCGAAGGGTAGTGGAGGGCTCAGGCGAGACGGAGAACGAGCGTTCGCCCGAGGCCTGGCTTGGAGGGCTCGGGCGAGACGGAGAACGAGCGTTCGCCCGAGGCCTGACTTGGAGGGCTCGGGCGAGACGGAAAACGTCCGTTCGCCCGAGGCCTGGCTCGAAGGGCTCGGGCGAAACGGAGTGCGTCCGTTCGCCCGAGGCCTGGCTCGAAGGGCTCGGGCGAGTCGGAGAGCGTCCCTTTGCCCGAGGCCTGGCTCGAAGGGCTCGGGCGAGACGGAGAGCGTCCCTTCGCCCGAGGCCTGGCTCGAAGGGGTCGGGCGAGACGGAGTGCGTCCCTTCGCCCGAGGCCTGGCTCGAAGGGCTCGGGCGAGACGGAGAGCGTCCCTTCGCCCGAGGCCTGGCTTGGGGGGCCAGCGTTGTAGACCTCGAGGGGTTGGACTAGGTTTAACCTATTTGTTTGCGTTTGATTGGGGGTACCCCTTAGGCGTTCCCCCGACAATTATATAACCATGTTGACAAGAAAATCATTCCATACGTATCCGATACCCAGTCATATAAATTTGGGTGCCAAGTGCATACATTTATACTTGTATAATTAAGTGAAATCCAAAAAAAAAAAGGAAGCAACGACAATAGAAAAGCATTGTGCATTTTAAAATTTTGTTATGCATTCATCTGGATTAATAAACTTTTAAGGTGATTATCTAGTTTATTTAGCTTTTTAACTAGTTTATTCTAACTTGATTATCTAACGATGAACCTAAATTTATACACTTCAAATGAACCACACTTGTTTGGTTCATAGACCTAAAAGAGAATGCATGAGAAGCTTAGAAACCCACATTGCAGCAGTTCACTCTTTTTACTTGCAATTGCAATATCAAAAATGGAGTGGCAGTGGGCTGATTATATTACGTGAACAGTAACCTGATTTGCATCAAATACCATCAACTGTTTTGAACAGCGGTGACTTTCAACTCCCAGCGCAGTGTGCATCTCCTCTACCCCGGACAGGGAGAAGATTCAATGAACCCAGCAGATCCGGATGACAGGGAGGCCGGGGGTACGAATTGCGCCCAACTTGGGCAACTTGTCTTCCGGGTTCGCCACCACATAAAAAGCCAGCGCCACCGGGCACTCTCCTTCCCCACCGCACCACCACCACCACCTCCTCTCCTCTTCCTCCCCCAACCCGCCCGTCCGGCTCCTCCGCCATTTTTTCCCTGTCGCGGTAAGCGATAGGGTTCGGCGTCCGTCCTCCAAATCCGCCCTCGGATCCAGTGGCGCTGTTGCTTCTCTTCCTCTTCTTCCTCTTCGTTTCCCTTCTTCCGGCGTTCTCGGAGCAAGCTTCGGCTTCGTCGACGCCGTTCTTGGTCTTTTGCGGCTCGACATGTCTCCGTTCCAGGGATACAGAGGTAAAGACCCTTGCTTTTGGCTAAGGGGTTGCTTTGTGAGGAGAATCTCAAAGATCTGTAGTTCCAGTTGCGGGGATTGGAGTTCTTCTTTTTGCGTTCCCTTGTTCTTACCGGTATCTGCCTCGTTTCTTGGATTAGGCGATGCGGTTCTCGCCGGCGTCCGGTCGCGGAAGCGCGTGTTCGCGACGGCGGCCGCGGAGCCCGTGACGGCGGCGGCGCCCAAGAGGCAGAAGCGCAGGGATGAGCCGTCCCTGGACGCGCTGCCGGACGAGTGCCTCTTCGAGGTCCTGCGCCGCGTGCAGGGCGCCCGCGCGCGCTGCGCGTCCGCCTGCGTCTCCCGCCGCTGGCTCGCGCTCCTCGCCGGCATCCGCGCCTCCGAGGCCGTGCTGGCCCCGGCGGCCGCCCCCGCCGTGCCGGATCTCAACCAGGAGTACCTCAGCGAGGACGACGAGGCCGATCTGATGATGGACATCGACGGCGACGTCCGCGAGCGGACCTTCGAGGGCAGGGAGGCCACGGACGCGCGCCTCACGGCGGCGGCCGTCGCCGGCCGCCTGGCGGCCGTCTCCGTCCGCGGGAGCCACCCGGCGCGTGGCGTCACCGACGCCGGCGTCTCCGCTCTCGCCCGCGGCTGCCCCGAGCTCCGCTCCCTTGCCCTGTGGGATGTTCCGCAGGTGACGGATGCCGGTCTCGCCGAGATCGCCGCCGAGTGCCACTCGCTGGAGCGGCTTGACATCACTGGCTGCCCTATGATCACGGACAAGGGCCTCGTCGCGGTCGCTCAGGGTTGCCCGGAACTGAAGTCGCTCACCGTCGAGGCATGCTCCGGTGTGGCTAACGAGGGTCTCAAGGCAATTGGCCGCTGCTGCGCCAAGCTGCAGGCAGTTAGCATCAAGAATTGCACACATGTTGATGACCAGGGTGTGTCTGGCCTCGTCTGCTCTGCCACCGCCTCGTTGGCAAAGGTCCGGCTTCAGGGTTTGAACATTACTGATGCTTCTCTTGCCGTAATTGGGTACTACGGGAAGTCAATCAAAGACCTGACCCTCGCTCGCCTCCCTGCTGTCGGTGAGAGGGGATTTTGGGTGATGGCCAATGCCCTCGGCCTGCAGAAGCTCAGGTGTATGACTGTCGTCTCCTGCCCGGGACTCACGGATCTTGCTCTTGCATCTGTCGCCAAGTTCAGCCCAAGCTTGAAGCTTGTTAACCTCAAGAAGTGCAGCAAGGTCTCAGATGGATGTCTCAAGGAATTTGCAGAATCATCTAAGGTCCTGGAGAATTTGCAGATCGAGGAATGCAGCAAGGTTACTCTTATGGGCATCCTTGCTTTCCTCCTCAACTGCAGCCCAAAGTTTAAGGCTCTCTCTTTGTCCAAGTGCATCGGGATCAAGGACATCTGCTCTGCACCTGCTCAGCTTCCAGTATGCAAATCACTTCGTTCCCTGACCATCAAGGATTGCCCAGGCTTCACGGATGCCAGCTTGGCTGTGGTGGGCATGATCTGCCCTCAGTTGGAGAATGTCAATTTGAGTGGTCTTGGTGCAGTTACCGACAATGGCTTCCTTCCATTGATGAAGAGTTCGGAGAGTGGGCTGGTCAATGTTGATCTGAATGGCTGCGAGAATCTCACAGATGCGGCTGTTTCCGCCTTGGTGAAGGCTCATGGTGCTTCTCTTGCACACCTTAGCCTTGAGGGATGCAGCAAGATTACTGATGCAAGCCTGTTTGCCATCTCTGAGAGCTGCAGCCAGCTTGCTGAGCTTGATCTTTCAAATTGCATGGTCAGTGACTATGGTGTGGCGGTCTTGGCAGCGGCAAAGCAGCTCAAGCTGCGTATTCTCTCACTGTCTGGCTGTATGAAGGTCACCCAGAAGAGTGTTCCTTTCTTAGGCAGCATGTCTTCATCCCTGGAGGGACTCAATCTCCAGTTCAACTTCATCGGCAATCACAACATCGCTTCCTTGGAGAAGCAGCTCTGGCAGTGCGTCATCCTTGCTTAAGAGGAACACTTGGCGCTTAGTTGCTGGGGATGCTGGGTCAACCTTCTCCAGATGCAAATATACGACGGTAGCGGTAGTACTTCAGTCTAAGCTTTGTAGTTTGAGTCTGGTTTCCAACTCGTGTTTGTGTCGTGGTGGGTCTCCTGTTTGTCTTAGGGTCGGTTGTTTTCCTAGGGGGCGTTTTTTGCCGAGGCTCGTTTTTTTGCAGGTATCCTCCTGTGAGGATCTCTGTTTGTTGAGCCTTCGGCAGCCATTACCATGGCACCCTGCCCCCTCCATCCCAACCTAAGCCCTTGTGATCAGTGATTCCACCATGCAGTTTCTCAAGTCGTGTTTGAAGCTTAAGTGTTTGTTAAGTGTGTGTTCTTTTCCAGTACTCCTGGTAGAGTTGCAGACATCAACACTCTATTGCAAGTCCAATTGTCGGTGTTGTCATTCAGAGAAACCTAGCTCCATGTCTTTGATGTCTGTTTACTTACCAAGTGTGCAGTGTGTTGGTCATGGGCGGTTGCAATTTTACAGTGTCGGTAGGGTTTGCCTATGTACTTGAGGATCTGACCTTTGCAAGGTTCATTCTACAGAGCCTTTGCCTTGACAACCCTGTGTGGTTGTTTTTTCTCCAGAGACCTGATTTTGCAGGCAGGTGGTTTGAACACTGTAATATTTGCAACCTTCTTCTGAAGATAAATAAAGGTGTGCTTCCGTTCTGAGTCCTGTGCCCTGTGATCCTATCATCTTGTTATACTTGTACTGCCCCCTTATGTTGAAGTAATAAACTAGTAATCCTCTTGTGATGAGCAGCGGTGCTAACGTGTTGATAGGACGGCCAGGTACCCAGGATTTGTTCAAAAGTCATGCTTGGGTTCAAAAGTTAAGATGGCTCTATTTAGTACTGAAGTCTATGGTCGTCAGTTGTTGATTAGCAGTGCTGAATCTTATTATACCAAGAGCGTAGCAACTGTGTTCGTAAGACGTATTGATCAAATATTATTCTTTTTCCAACTAATAAAGGCCGGAAAAAAGGGCCTACTGTGTGCTGAATCTTATGCTTTTGAACTTATCAGCTGTATTTGGTTTATTCTCTTCTATTAAAACAATCAAAATTAGTCATGAATAAGCTCAAGCGTAGCACCAGTAGTATTCTCTCTTATCTTGATTCTGGAGAACTGTATCCAAATCCCCCTGTCAAAACTATCCAAATCCCTGAATTGGCGTTGCTGGCCTGTCCGGCGCAGCGGTTGGCCTCTCGGCACTCGGCAGCGGCCAAGCAAGCAGCTATTGACCAGGCGATCACGTTCATCCCCTCTACCCTTTTCTCTCGACGGTCGCTGCTGCGTCGTCCTGTGCCGTGCAGTGCTGCTCCCCTGGACCGACTCCTTCCGTGGTTCATGCACTTGGCCCCTTTTCTGAATTCTGATGCCCCCGAAAACCGGCCTGCGTCACCGGCGTGACGTAATAAGGACAAAAAAAACCCATTGCCAGTCGTGTCTTTGAATAAGGTGTACAGTACACGCTGTTGCATTTCATCATGACGTTTGTGCTTGCGGGAGGGCCAGGTTCATCTGAACTCGAGAGCTGGAGCCTGTGGTGGAGGATTGTTTTTTTTTTATCAGGTACAATTTGGACGCACACAACCCACACACACCACACTCACACCACCACACGCACACACACGCGTGCGCGTCCATACACACGCAAAGAGAGATTTGGAAGCTCGCCGTCTCCAGGTCGCCTGCAGTGCGCGGGAAATGCGCAAGGATTGTTGATCAAAGTGGCTGAGAGGACTTGAGGGCAGCCCTGTTTAGCGGAGCAGTAGCAAGTAGCCACGCCTTTGTTTTTTTTTTTTTTTGTTGACAATAAACATAAATTTATTTTAACACTAAAAAGTTAGAGCGCACCTTGCAATAGACCGTAACGCTTCCATGTCCATCAGAGAGCACTGATTTACTTGAGCCAAATGGCTACAAATGCTTGTTTTGCAAGCAAGTGTGCAGTTGGGTTGAGGTTCCTTCGAATCTTGAAATTGATGTCTTGGTTGCAGTTGAGGAACTCCTGTGTGACGTGTTTAATCCTCCAGTCTGGTGGTGTGGTGTGGAGTGATTTGTGCAGTTGAGAAAGGCAACCAGCTGCTGGTTATCTGATAAAAACTTTGGGCTTTGCAAATGTAGACGAGCGACCACAGATGCAGCCAGAGCTAGTGCTGCTGCTTCTGCCATGAGCACCGAGGAAGAGTTGTTGATTGCACCTAAATGTTTTGGGTTGGCTGTGTGCGTGTATTGATGATAAGTACCCCCAGCCCTGCTTTTTTTTCATCAAAGGAAGGCTTTGATCTGGAGCTGTTGAGGCGTCTGCGTAGCATCTAGGTCCTGGTAGCATTGTCGGCAAAGTGACAATGTATGGATTTGGTGGAACTTGATTGTTTGTACGGCTCGGCGTACTGAGCGTTCATTTTTGCATAACCTTTTGCCATGGGTCCAAACATAGAAATATCATGTAGAGGGTGTTGCATTGCATCCTTCAGGTATTTACAAGATCTGGCATATGGTGACATGGCCACATGAGCTAGCTTGTTTCCTGAGCGCAAACAAGGATTCTACCTGACATTCAGGTTCCTGCTACATACAGCTGCACAACTGGAGCTATACTACTACAATAGCGTTACTACTTATTACACTATACAAACAACTGATACATACATCGTCTGATCTAATAAAGACTCAGCTACGGTACAAACATCACCTGCAAAAGAAGCTGCAAAAATCATCATGACTCCCAGCTCTACGATCACCCCCCTTGTGACGGCTAGGAATCGGGTTGTTGTTGGTGCCACTCCATCAGTAGCTCAGTGCTGGGCTAGCAAGTGGTCGTTCTCAGCAGCGTGGATTTCGCAGAAACTTCAGTTGGCCTCCAGATTATGCCGTCAAGCTTGTTGCATAGGTTTTTGTAAAACTGCAATTGGTTTAATATGCAAGTTAGCAGTCATTCAAGACTCAAATCACAAGGCATAATGGAGAATAAATAATTTAAACTGCTACTTAATTAATGCCCACATGATCAAGGCATAATGGAAAAACATATTTTAACTACTCTCTCCATCCCTGAATAAATAGATTTCTAGAGTTGTCTTAAGTCAAACTTTTTAAACTTTGACCAAATTTCTAGAAAGAAATACCAAGATTTATAATATCAAATTAGTATTACCATAGAATGTATTTTCATAATGTGCTAATTTTATGTTATAGATATTATTACTCTTTTCTATAAAGTCAATCAAAGTTACACAAGTTTGACTGGTACGGATTCTAGGAATTGATTTATTCGGGGACAGAGGGAGTAGTACTTAGTTAATGCCCAACAACATGATTAGTGAAAGGATGAGATGCAAACAAAACAGACCCTGTGGTATTCCAGAGTGTCACCAGCGACCTTTCGAACATCAACCATGAACAGAGAAGGAGCAACTTCAAAAACCTGATTCAAGTGCACTTCAAAGCATGAAAATGTGCATAACACTGTGTACAAACATGTGACAAACTACATTGCATACAGACAAGTGACAAACTACTTCATGACTTCACCTCTAGAACAACAGCAAATTGGCTCATTCTGTTTGATGCTACACCTTCAAGCCGCAGCTGCAAAGTTACTAAATATGTATCAGTACACGGAGATAAACAAAAGCTTAAATGTTTATCGAGCAGATATTTTTTGAAGCAACGTTTCAAGTGTACCTTGTAATTCTGGGAGTGGACCTTTAGACCCATTGACTCAGCAACAACTTCGATTGTAGCTACTATAGTCTTAGCTGGTTTTCTTGAGACAAAACGTGTTTGGCGGTAGACGAACTCCTACCAAAAAAATTGTGATGCAAGAGGCATTAGATGGACCAAATAATAAGCATGTTATCCACAAGCATTGAGATATGATTAAAAGCAAATTCTGACCACATATTAAGAAGATGAGGAAACAAATAAAGAGAACACAAAAGGATCAATGTCTACATATATAGATAAAATGAAAAGTGGGTCTGCTAGATGAACACAGATTCCTATAGAGATATCAATTGCAGCAGGCAAATACTTTTCCATGCTGGACAGGTTGATTTGAAATTTTAAATACGAAATAGTTGCTTAAACCTTGCTCATAATAGACATTGAATTGTTTGTTTCAATTTTGCTATTGTACTATGCCTGGTTGCTCAAAACTCTTAGTTGAGTGTTGCTCAAGTCTATTATTGTGGCACTGAAATGTGTGACAGTGTTAGCTCGGTTCTTGAATATTGTAAGATGGAATTCCCAGTCTGTCACATAGTATTTTGCTTTCAACATAAGCAGGGCCAAGGTTTCTTCTCTGTTCCCAATTAATTGTTTAAGAGTGTAGAATGGAAAGGAATGGAGAGAATCACCACACACCTGATTGGGTGGGGAGCCTTTCATATATATAGCCAATGGGCATACAAGGAAGTTACATATATGAGAAGCAATTCCTTGTACAAGGAAACAACCTAGGCTGTACATAGAAACTATCCTGGGCTATATATGGCAGCTAGCCAATCTAGGGGATTACAATCAATCTGTAATTAGTGTTGGATATATGCATATCCTAATACTTGCCCGCAGTCGTAGCGGAAGCATCACAGACGCATAGACTGGTCCGGAAATCAGTGAAGAGCTGGACAGGCAGACCCTTGGTCATGATATCGGCAAACTGGTGCTCAGAAGGTACATGGAGAACTCGGAACTGTCCCAGAGCGACCTTCTCGCAAACGAAGTGGATGTCGATTTCGATGTGCTTCGTGCGACGATAGTGGACAGGGTTGGCAGCCATGTAGACGGCGCTCACATTGTCACAGTAGACAACGGTCGCGAACGGGATGGAGATGTGGAGCTCCTGAAGTAGCTGACGCAACTAGCAGCACTCAGCAACGGCATGGGCCACTGCACGGTATTCAGCTTTGGCACTAGAGTGAGACACAGTCGTCTGACGCTTGGAAGACCAAGAGACCAGGTTGTCGCCGAGGTAGACGCAGAAGCCGGAGGTGGAGCGACGTGTGTCTAGGCAGCCAGCCCAGTCGGCATCAGAGTAGGCTGTGAGCTGATCAACGGCACCGAAGCCCAAGTGAAGACCAGCAGATAAAGAGCCCTTGACGTAGCGTAGGATGCGCTTGATCAGCGCAAGGTGCGGCTCGCGAGGATCGTGCATGAAGAGGCAGACCTGCTACACAGCATAGGCCAGGTCCGGCCTCGTCAGAGTGAGGTACTGGAGGGCGCCTGCGAGACTCCTGTACTCAGAGGGGTTGGCGACGGGAGCACCCTCGGAGGAGGACAGCTTGGTCCGGACATCCACCGGGGTAGATGTCGGATGGCATTCCGACATGCCAGCGCGCTGAAGGAGCTCAACGGCGTACTGCCGTTGGGACAGGAACAGGCCGCTGCTGTCCCGTGTCACCGAGATGCCGAGGAAGTGTTGGAGGTCACCGAGGTCCGTCATGGCGAATTCCGAGGAGAGTCGGGAGGCGACGTGCTAGAGAAGAGCTGGCGACGATGCAGTGATGATGATGTCATCCACATAGAGGAGGAGATAGGCCATGTCATCTCCAGCCTTGTAGACGAAGAGGGAGGCATCCGACTTGGATGTGATGAAGCCGATGCTGCTGATGAAGGCGGAGAAGCGCTGGTTCCAAGCGCACAGCGCCTGTTTGAGTCCATACAGGGACTTCTGCAGCAAACATATAGAGTGAGGGACAGCAAGGTCGACGAAGCCTTTGGGCTGCTCGCAGTAGACCGTCTCCTCGAGGTTGCCATGGAGAAAGGCATTCTTCACATCGAGTTGGCGTATGGGCCAATCTCGGGACGCAGCGATGCTGAGGTCGGTGCGGATCGTGGCCGGCTTGACAACCGGGCTGAAGGTCTCGTCGTAGTCGACGCCGGCCTCCTGGGAGAAGCCGCGGACGACCTAACGTGCCTTGTGCCGGTGGAGGGAGCCGTCGGAGTGAAGTTTGTGCTTGAACAACCACTTCCCAGTGACAATGTTAGCACCAGGGGGCCGAGGGACAAGATGCCAAGTGCCGTTGTCGATGAGCGCCTTGTACTCGTCGACCATCGCAGCGCGCCAATGTAACACCTCTGGTGTTTAACTGTAATTAACCTGACATGTCATCATCATTAGTCATTAATCATCCTTGCCTTGCATTTATGTTTGCTTAGTACTTGTGTAGCAATCTCGTTTCAAAAACCCTAAAAGCCCAAATCTTCCTATAAGGGCAAAAATGGTAATTTCACCTCTGTGCCTAGCTTTGTGTAATTCTTGTTCAGTTGGATGTCTTGAAGTTTTGTTGTGTTGGCCAAAGTTCAAAAATCAAAATCAGATTTCAAATCCCTTTGCAAAACCCTGATTTCCAGACCCTGGATTTTATCCCTCTTTTTGTAATTCAAAAATTATTCAAAATTTGAGGTTGGTCCAAAAAGCAAAGTTGTAGATCTGGCCAAGAGAAACAACTTTGGTATTTACAAATTTTCAAGTTTCTGTACAAAGTTTGAAGTAAATCCAAATTCATTCAGATTCCAGTTTTCGTCCCCTTTTCAGTTTTCAAAATTTATTTAAAAACTATTGGGTTTCAGAAAAAGGGTATATTAGCAAAGTTGTAGGTTTTGATAAAAGGAACAACTTTCATATTTGCAGATTTCCAACTTTCAATGTAAAATCAAAAGTAATTTTGAAATTATTCAAATCCTAAAAGTGTCCCCTTTTCTGATTTCGTATTTAATTCAAAAACTGTTTGGAATTTGAAAATTTTCTTTTTGACAAAGTTGTAGATCTCTTTTTTCTGAACAACTTTGGTGTTTTGAGTTTTTGCTGCTCAGTTCAAGTTTTGGAAGTAATTCGCGAAATACAGAAAGTCAAACCCTAGACCTAGCCCTGTTCATCCCCTACCTCTAGGGGGCACAGAGCAGGAGGGGGCCCCGGCCATGGCCGCGCGCCAGCGCCGCCTGCGCCACGCGCGCCCGGCAGCCGCACGCCCGCCCCGACTTGTCGCCTGCGCCCGCGCCATCATGCCGCACCCGCACGCGCAAGCGCTGACCTCCGCCCCGTCCCCTACAGTGCCCAGGGCGTCGCCGCCGCGTGGCCGTCACCGGCGAGCCTTCGCCCAGGCCCTGGGTGCACGCCCGTCCTCCCGCCGGCTTGCAATCGAGTGCGCACGCTTCGGCCGAGCTCATCCACACCATCCCGTGCTCTCTACCGTCCCCGACCGTGCCTATAAAAGGGACCGCCGGAGTCCGAGCTTCTCACTCGACCCCGCCGCCGTGGCCAGACCACTCCGAAGCTCCCGCCGCTCAACCACCTAGCCCGAAAGCTCCGCCTTGAGCTCGTGAAGCTTTCCCACCCCTCAATTTCACCTCCCCCGCCTCCAATCGCCCGGCGTAACCCCATCTTCCCAAACTCCGACGAAACACCGGTGAACTCGGGTTCGTCAAATACTTCCTCCGGCCACGATCATCTTCCCCTGACCCCTGTGTCAGCTTCCTTGGCTCCGCGCGACTCTAACCAGGCCCTTGCGGTCTCGTGTGTTGCGCAGGGTCGCCGGAGCGCCGCTCGCCGCCGAAAGAGCTCCGCCGAAGCACCGCCAACGTCGAGCTTCCTCCTTCGACCCTTGTTCCGCCGAGCCCTGCCTCCGACCGTGGTAAGCACTCGAAGCCCCTGGTCTCTGCTTTCACGGCGTAAAGCTCGAGCCAGGCCTCGAGCGGATGCACGTTCACTGTCTAGCTCGAGCCAGGCCTCGAGCACACGTTTTCCGTTTCGCCCGAGCCTAGCCTCGAGCGGACACACAGACCCTCACCACTTCGCTCGAGCCAGGCCTCGAGCGGACTCACGCACCCTCAGCTTCGCTCGAGCCAGGCCTCGGCGAACACATACTTTCCGTTTCGCCCGAGCCTCCCAGTCAGGCCTCGGACGGACGCTTGCTTTCCGTCTCGCCCGAGCCTCCCAGTCAGGCCTCGGACGGACGCTTGCTTTCCGTTTCGCCCGAGCCTTCCGGCCAGGCCTCGAACGAAACGCTTGTTTCCGTCTCGACCGAGCCTACCAGCCAGGTCTCGGACGGCCGAGTGTTTCCGCCTCGCCCGAGCCCTGCTGTCCGCCTCGCAGTGATTCGCCCGAGCCCCTGCGAGGAAGGAGCACAGCGCTCTTTTCTTTTTCCTTTTTGAAAGAGTGTGAATAGTGTTCTGTTTTCTCTTTTTTGTTTGAATTAATCTGTTGTTCCTTAAATCCTGATAAAATTATGGTATGCTCCATGCACTGTGTAGTATTTTATAAAAATATGAAACTTGACTTTTCTGCAAGAAATTGAAAATATAAAATCCCTCTTTTAATTAATAAATGGATAGTTTCGGATTTTTAGAAAATTATTTATAACTCCAAAAATCATGAGATAAATTTTTGTGAGCTTCCTATGCCATGTTTAGTCTCTGGTGAAATTTTGAAGTCTTTTGGAACAAGTTGATTTTTGAGCATTTATTTTTAATTGTTAAATAGTGCCTTCTGTTAATTAATGTCTGATTTTATTTGAGCACCTTAATGACCTCCAAAAATTATGAAATTTGTTTTGCCATCTATCTACACCATAATGAACTTATGTGATTAATTTGGTAATTTTTGGAGCAACTTCATAAAATGACCTTTTTAAATAATTAAGGAAAATAGAAAAAGTGATTAGGGTTCATGTTGTATGCCCTGTTTTGCATTGTTCATGCTAGCATACTCATGTGCATGCATCATTTCATTCGTATAGTCACCGAAGAAGGAGTCAAGATCGAGGCAGCCGCCGACGAACCTGTCCCTGAGGCTACCCCGAGCTCCGACAACTGCCCTGCCGCCTTCGAGCCTGCCCTCTTTGCTCTTCAAGGCAAGCCCCGGTGCATTTAACCCTTTCCTTGAATTTATAAAATGATTTTCTTAAATAATTTTGAGTTAAATTATTGCATTAGGTTTATAGGAGTTGTGTGTTATCCTAATTGATGCACTATCCACCTTGACCACTGATACACCCGATACCTGCTTTTCAAAAGTGTTTGAAAAATGCTTAGCAATGCTTATCAAATTAGACTTTGCAATAAAATGCCAATTTCAAAAGTGTGATCACTTAAGGAATATTTGTGGGATTTTGGTCTTACTCCCCGGAACAAATTGCTTCTCTCATCTTGTCTCTCATATGGCAACACTAGCTAGTGGAACAACATGTTTTAAGCCCTATGTACTTTATTTATTGCATTGCTTTGTTCCGTAGGAACGATTCATGCATCATGTCATAATCACTAAAGTTAACTTCCTCTCTAAGTTCGTTGGGTAGTATGCCTTTACCTGTTCTTGCTAGCCTTTCTCATCCATCTTCTCTTATCCAGACATGGCTCGCATCAAGCTGACTGCCCGCAAGTCGACTGGACCGCATGGTGTGCCACGCCACCAGCTGGCACCGCGCGCTGGGGAGGAGACTGGAGAATCTTCCAACGGTCGTCGCTTTCCCCGCCGCACCCGCAAGAATCTGAAGGAGGAAATCAAGGATCTGAAGGCTGAGCTGAAGAACTTGGAGCATGACTTCTACCACTCACGCCTGGAGTTTTATGAGGCACGAGCTTCCCTGGAGCAGGCCAACCGGAACACGGTTCGCGCTATCGAGCAGCGCAATGATGCTTGGACCCGCGAGGACGTTACCAGAGCCCAGCTCCACGGACTGCAGCAGTACACAGCTCAGATTGAACAGTTCAATGATATGCTTCATGAGGAAGTGCATCAGCTGTATGATCAACTCCACCCCTTGGTACCCCCGGTTATGGAAGACCCTGAGGACGGAGTAGTGGAAGAACCCGATGTGGAACAAGAGCCAGACGTGGACGAAGAAATTGAACCTGCTGAGGACGTCCACGCTGAAGACGAGGACGAGGAGGAGCCTGAGCTCATCCTCGAAGAAAACGACGACGAAGACATGATTATCATCGACGACGACTAGACTCGTAGTGTCTGTACCATCTGCTTACCAAAAACCTTAGTCTAGGTTTGGGGGCGTTAGTCTGTCTGTTGCCAAGTCTGGCATGTATCTTTCTTTTCGCATCTTTTCCCTTTATCAGTCTGTATCATCTGTCAGTCACCTTATCAAGTCATCAGTCTTTTGTACCAGAAGAAGCTATCAGTCTGTTGTTTTCAGAACCCTATCTATGAATGCTAAGTTCCAAGTTGCTTAACAGATGCCTGTGAACACTCGCACTGGAGCTGGAGGATCTGATGATGCCAACCTCCCAAACCCTCCACCTGTCCCAGCTACCCTAGCAGATGTCATTGCAGCCTTGGCCGCCGCTGCCAACCTAATGGCTCAAAACCAAGGACAGCAGAACTTTCACCGTGGTCGCCACAACATCAACCAAGAGACCACCTATGTGGAATTCACCGAAACTCGTCCACCGGTCTTCACTAAGGCCGATGAACCCCTCGAAGCTGATGATTGGCTCCGCACCATGGAGCAGAAGTTTGGTCTTATCAACTGTACCGACATCCAGAAGCCCCGGTTCGCTTCCCAGCAGCTTCGTGGTCCGGCAAGTGCTTAGCAATGCTTATTGAATTAGACTTTGCAATAAAATGCCAATTTCAAAAATGTGATCACTTAAGGAATGTTTGTGGGATTTTGGTCTTACTCCCCGGCTGTTGGCTAGGTATCTGATCCGTACCTAGTCAATAGCGAGGAGAGGTTGTCCGAGCATACGGTGTCGTCATGTTGTAGTCCGGGACTCAACAGTTGACACCGACCGGGACAGGATTGAAAAACTGACGGGACTATTACGCTTGGGTGAGATATAACCAAGGTATAGTTCTGGCTGGAAAATTAGGGACCATCCGTATGAGGGCCTGCTGGTCAAGACTTGTAACTATTCACATACTTCGGAAAGCTCTGGCTCCGAGAAATCCTTGATTGGGACCGACAACCGCGCACTGGGAGTGGAGAGATGGCGGAAGTAGCATGTACCCACGTGGTCGTCGTACCTGGAAAGGAGTGGTGTACTGTACTTCCGGGTGGCGTAGGACCGGTCCAATCTTGGAGGAATCGTGGTAGACGAGTTGGCATATGCAAGCTTGGGTGCTACATATGCAGTGTGGATAGGGATCCTCAGCTGAGTATTATTTATCCGGATTAACGTTGCTCCTCGGTTATGGAGACCCTCCACTGACTGTCAGCGGAGAGTGGTTCTCAACTAGGAATGTTTTGAAATGTAAAATGAATCATGAACGATGAAGAATTGAGGAATACTAAATCTTTCCAAAGTAAAATAAGGTTTACAAAAATACTTTTCTGCAAAATACTTGATCTTGCTTAAGCCTTACCTTGACTACCCTAAGCCTCTCATTCCTGAGTCTTCTCCCTTTTTCTTTAGTCGGGTAAGTCTTGTTGAGTACCCCAGTACTCAGGGTTTGTTACCCATGCTGCAGGTATGACAGAGTCCCCGATGTGTCTTGCACCCTGCTGCTTGACCATCGTCCAGGAAGAGGCCGATGAGGCCGAAGAATAGTTGTACACCCTCGGGCTGGGTGATTATAAGTATCTTTGCTGTTCCCCACTACGTTGCCTATGTCTATTTCTATTATCAGAACTTGGTTTGTAATAACTGCACCTTAATTTCTATTTGGAACCCTGTTTTGTAAAACTAATGTTATTTAAGTCTTCCGCTCATTATTCCGATGTTATTTGTAAAAGTATGCAATGCTGTAACCGAATTGTGAGATGATCCTGCGGACATTGGGCACTGATGTAGCCCGGTGGCGAACAGGTCTTAATCACATGGAACATGAGTTCGACTGTCAGAGGTTGACAGGGACACGTGGGCCATGGGATTAGGGTCGTTCCGTCACAGCCAATTGGGGTCGGCGAGGGCACTGCGATAGTTTGCCGGGACGGACGAGGCGACGGAGGCGGAGAAGCCGTAGCGTTGAACGGGGCGCAGGGACCCGGTCTGTGCTCGTGTCACAGGTCGGTTTGCTGGAGCAGCAGGGGGCTGGACCACTGCAGCTGCAGGTGGCGGAGCAGAGGCCACCAGTGCCTCCAGGGGAGCCACTGAGGCAGCTGCTGGAGCCACACCCTCGGTGGCTGGTACAACAGCCGTAGGAGCCGTCTCCGGCGCGGCAGGAGCCCGGGCGCGGCGAGTGAAGACGATGCCGAAGTGTTGGCGCCCCGGCTGTGGTCCGCCGGCAGGAGGGACGGGCTGTTGCCCGCCCGCAAGTGGAACAGCCGGAGGGTGCCTCCCTGCAGGAGCAGCCGGTGGCTGCCCGCCCGTGGAGGCAGCCAGGGGGCCCAGCTGGAGGATAGCTGAGTCCAGGAGCGTCGGGGGTGGATCCTCGCTGGTGTCAGGGAGCAACGAAGGGGTGCTCGTTGGCGACGGTGAAGAAGAAAGTCCCTGCATCAGAAAATCAAGTGAGGACGGCACGGAGGCCGCCGATGGTGCTGCCGCGAATGGGAACACTGACTCGTCGAAAATGACATGACGGGAGATGATGATCCGCTGAGTGTGCATATCGAGGCAGCAGTAGCCCTTGTGAGAGGATGGATATCCGAGGAAAACACAAGGTGCAGAGCGAGGAGCGAGTTTGTGAGGGGCGGTGGCAGTGAGGTTTGGGTAGCAAAGGCACCCGAAGACTCGTAGGGAGTAGTCTGGGAGGGTGTCGTAGAGGATTTGGTGGGGTATTTGGTGGCGGATGGAGGAGGAAGGACGCCTATTAAGAAGGAGGGTGGCTGTGTTGAGGGCCTCAGCCCAGTAGGGAGGAGGCATGAAAGCATGGAGGAGCATGGTGCAGATGGTGTTGTTGATTGTGCGGAGTATGCGTTCAGCCTTGCCATTTTGTGGGGAGGTATAAGGGCAGGAGAGACGGAGTGTGGTGCCCTGGCTGGCGAGGAAAGTGGTGGTGGCGTGGTTAACGAACTCGGTGCCATTGTCTTCTTGGAGGGATTTGGGTGTTGTGCCAAATTGTGTTTGAGCGTATGCAAGGAACTCAACAATGTGGCGGTGCACCTCAGATTTGTGGCGAAGCGGAAGGGTCCAACAGTAATGGGAAAAATCATCGAGTAAAACAAGATAATATTTAAACCCGGAGTTGCTAAGCACGGGGGATGTCCACACATCACAATGCAGTAAATCAAATGGAGCATGCGTTACAGAGGTGGAATGACTAAATGGGAGGCGCACGTGCTTGCCAAGTTGACAAGCATGGCAGGGGCAAGTCGAATTCTTATTGTAGGAAATGACCGACATGCTCCGTAGAGTGGCGAGGCTGGAAGGACCGGGGTGACCGAGGCGGTGGTGCCACAGAGACGATGTGGTGGCGAGGCTGCATGAGGGAGGTGTTGTGGCGGGGAATGTGTAGAGGTCGGCACCACTATTGCAGCAAAGAGTCACGCGCCCCGTCTGCAGATCCTTGACAGAAAAGCCATAAGAGTCAAATTCAACGGAACAAGCATTGTCACGGGTGAATGACGAACGGAGAGGAGGTTGCGTACAAGAGCAGGGGCAACCAAAACATCGTTAAGATGAAAAACAGAGCGTGAAGAGGATAATTTGGATGGGCCACAACAGGTGATAGGAATGGTGGTGCCATTGCCGACCGTGATGCCGAAAGGAGGGGGAAGGCGGGACAAAAGTATACCATTCAAGGACGACATGTGGGCAGTGGCACCGGTGTCGAGGACCCAGGGGGAAGACCCTTTAAGTGACATCTGGTTCAGGGCGGCGATGAGGCCGGCCTGATCCCAGCTGCCCTGCTGCGGAGGAGCGGGGGTCGTAGCATCGGAGAACTGGGCAGGGGCGAAGGTAGTGTGAGCCTGGGCCGGAGGTGGTGCCCCGAGGACGCCAGGGCCGCCCCACGCTGGTGGGCGCCACAGCTGCTGGTGTACCCCGGCTGTCCAGGGGGGTAGCAGAACCAGGGAGCCGCCGGTGGTGCAACCAACTTGGGGGCGCCGCCCTTGCCCTTCTTCTTCCAGCGACCATTGCCGCTGCCCTTCCCTCTGCCGCTGCTGCTGGATCCGCCACCGTAGCCGCCCTGATGGCCGGCGGTGAAGCCGCCTCCGGTGGTGCTGGTGACAGCGCGGCAGCCAGTGCCGCACGCGGCGTGGAACGCCGTCTGGGCCACCACCGTGCCCTCGTTAGCGAGGCAGAGCTCCTTCAGCACGAGCTTCTCGCGAGTGGTGGCAAAATCCGGCAGCGGGTGCGAATCGGCGATGTTGTCGGCGGTGCTAGTGAAGCGGGGGTTGAGGCCGCGCAGAAGGTTGAGGACGAGCTCTGATTCCTGGATGACGCGGCCGACATCGCGGTGTGCGTCGGCGGTGGCCTTCATCCGCTGGGCGTAGTCGTTGACGGAGGAGTCGCCCTGGGTCATGGAGTAGAACTCGTGACCCAGGAAGATGGCACACGGTGCCTTGTTGGCTTCAAAGAGACGCCGGATGGCGACCCAGAGCTGGCGCGCAGTCTGATTGGGCGCCGCCGCCAGGCTGAGGACGTCCTGCCCGACGGAGCCGAGAAGCCAGCTGCGGACGCAGGCATCGGCGATGCCCCAGGCAGGATCAGCGGTGCCAGCCTCCTCCGTGATGTGAGGGAGGAGACCAAACTTCTCGCAGAGAGAGGTGAAGAAGGGTCCCCACTGATTGAAATTTGGCTTCATCAGTTCAAGGGTGACCGGGATGTGATTTTTGACGTTGATCGTCGCATAGGGAGCGACGAAGATAGCAGGGGGCAGAGTTCGTGCCCATGCTGTTTGAGGTGCTGGAGGAGGAGGTGGAGCTGGTGTTGGAATCGGTCGACATGGACCTGGGTGGGAGAGGAGCAGCACAGCAGATGGTGCGGTGGGGAAGAAGAAGATCGATTAGGCTGATACCATGTAGAATGGAAAGGAATGGAGAGAATCACCACACACCCTGATTGGGTGGGGAGCCTTTCATATATATAGCCAATGGGCATACAAGGAAGTTACATATAAGGGAAGCAATTCCCTGTACAAGGAAACAACCTAGGCTGCACATAGAAACTATCCTGGGCTATATATGGAAGCTAGCCAATCTAGGGGATTACAATCAATCTGTAATTAGTGCTGGATATATGCATATCCTAATAAAGAGCAACTCCAACAGGCTTCCCATATTCTTCCTAAATGCTAGGAATAGAGATTTGGGCGAAAAATTACACTCCAACAACTTATCTAAATGGTTGTCCGGATTTTTCGCTAGCCAAAAATAGAAGACGAGAATGGCTCTCTAGACTGCATGCGAGATATAGAAAAGCTGTTGGAGATTGCAAAGATATAGAAAACGATTTTTATGCAAATGACTCTCTAAATGATGGTTTAGAGAGTGAGATTTAGAAAGACTCTTGGAGATGCTCTAATGTTGAATCTGCATCATTCAATTAGGATAATTCAATAACTTGCCATACAAGAACAGACAGGAAAAAAGAAGGAAAAAATAACTCAGGTTATATAGTCTTCGTTAAAGAGGAAATATACTACGAGTCCATTTTCTTTCTTGTGGCTACTTTATGGCAAATGGGAGTAGGCAACACCAGCAAAACATCAGGTAGCACAGATGAAGTGGTATAAAATATTACTCGATGGGAAAAGGAATGAATAGGTTAAATTCAAAACTTCACATGATTGTCACACGGACACTTCAATCTTCATTGGATGCTAAGTACAACATAATATTAAATGGCTGTCATGTATGGCCCATTAGGGTCCATCCGATGGAGCAGCCACAGTGCTAGAAATGGCGCACTAATAATGAGTTTTCAAACCAGGTGGCACTGTTGAGTGTTGACGGTAACTCTATCTAGAGATAATAGGTATGTGGGCTCGTTCCATGTGAGGAGGAGCTGGACCATAAGCAGATTCTGGACATGGGATGTTACAATTAGATTGAGCCATTCCCTTATTTTGAGATATTAGTTTCTTAATGGTCAAGACAACTCATCTACAAAAGGATGGGATTGTATATCTTTTTATTAAGAAATATACCAAGGTTCCTAGAATCTCCTGTATCCCTTCCCTTGTGATTTGGCTGCCAGACATCAGCATGGTTGTGCTGCTTGGGTTCAGCATGTAAACTATGCCCATGACAATGGTCCACTGTGCTGAGTAAAAAGAGTTGCAAAGTACCTGTTGCCTATCAAATAATGATGAGAGATCCAAACCTTGAGATAGTGTAATCATCTCAAAGGCATTCATCATAAGAGGACCACCATCCTTATGAGTTACTTCCTCAGATACATACTTGTCCTGAGAAAAAGAAACATAGTATAAAATCAACATTAGAAGGAAAAACAACTTCAAATGGGAAATAGAACCATAGGGATCTTTCTGGTGACTCTGAAAGGAGATAACTGAGTTTACATAACATGCTTGGATTGAACAATTTCTCACAAACCTCAATATTGTCAAAAACAGCTTGAACATCATCCAGGCTGACATTTTCATCTTCACCACGTCTAATAGCTACATAGTTCTTCTTAAACCATGGGTCTGCTCTTATTTCTTCAATAGCGATACGCTGGAAAGAAAGCATAGAGACAAGAGAAACTGATACCATTAATATATTTGTGAATACAGATGACTGAAATGCTACATATTAGGTAAAAGATGCTTTGCAATAAATGTATATAATTTGTTGCGGAAAGTTCTTATATTGATCTTGTATATGGGTTTTCCCAAACACACATCAGAACATCAATGTAAACAAAAATATGATAAAATACTTGTAAAGGTTTTGCACACTATAGGCCGAAAGTAACAAAAAGAGCAACTGGTGATCAAAATCTTCTAAAAGTTAAAGTTACACGAAAAAACATTGTTTAGAATCCAAATACTAGAAAATGAAATGAAACAAGAATGTGCTTTTACTTACAGTTCTTGGATTTGGATCAAGAATTCTCTGGATCAATGACTTGGCTCCTGGAGAGAACCAATATGGGCATGAGTACTGAGCTGCAGTTATCTTGAAATACATAAGATGAGGAGAGGGGTTTCAGTGTTAGATGAGTCAAGTAATTGTGCAAATCAATAATTTTAGGAGACAGTGATATATATATATATATATATTCAAAATTTCACACTTGAAAAGAAGCTGATACCTTTTCATACAAACTTGGAAGGTCATCCTCCTCAAACGGAAGGTAACCAGCCATTAAAACAAAGAGAATGACACCACATGACCAAATGTCTGCTGCAGATCCGTCATATCCATCGCTACCTAGCACCTAAAATAGTGATCCAAGTTAGAGTATAGAATATTATATGTACTGAGACATTCATGATTTTATCTGAAAACGATGTCAAAGATAACGACAGTGACAGAAACAACTGACACTAGTGAAGAACATGCAACTAACAACAGCTTAGAATGAACATGGCAAAAGGAATATGCAATTTTCCATTATAAAAGAACATCGTCCTTCATAACTCCTCCCGAATCTAACCCTCACAACCATCATCAAGGAACCCTCTAACTTATTATGTATATATTTTGTCACAGATTTTCTTGAAAGAAAGCTCCTGCTTTGTTTAAAAGAAAATCTTAAAAGATCATTTATGTATAGTGTAGGCAAATGAATTTTGTATTTTTTGTTTGATCTTGTTTCAATAGAGAGCATTTCATCCGCCATACATATTTACACCACTTAGTAATTTTAAGCAGCAATCAATACCTCAGGAGCCACATAATTTGGAGTTCCACATGTCGTGTGAAGAAGGCCTACTCCCTGGGGGAAGCTCCTTATTAGCAATTAAATCATTGATATGTCGGCAGAACAGCAATAGAAATCAACAAACTTACATTCTGAGACAGTGTGCTAAGTCCAAAATCAGAAACTTTTAAGTTTCCACGTGAGTCAAGAAGCAGATTTTCAGGCTACAGAACAATGCCCAAACTGTCAGTGTAAGATATGTAATAAATGAATAGCTAAAATAATACTTTCATCAATTATCAAAGAGAGACCTTCAAATCCCTATGGTAAACTCCTTTGCTGTGGCAATAATCAATGGCATCAATAAGCTGCTGGAAATACTTCCTGGCTTCATTCTCACGTAGCTTCCCATGACGAGCCTACAAATATTTGATGTTATCTGTTACCAACTTACCATCGGTTTATATTTAAAAAAAAAATGACTTAGGAACCTTGAACCAAGTGAGCTATGAGTGTGCACTCCTCACCACTCAGGTTCATGTCTTCTCCATCTCGAATTTGGGTGCCTATTTCTTGTTGACATTAAAGTCACCTAGATCCTTCTAGGTTTATGGAGTTTTTAATTCACAAAAGGGATTAATTATTCTATTGAAAACCATGCAAGAACATAAGAACTTCTCTATGCTCCCCAAAAGCAAAGGTCAGAAATCCTCAAGAATCTTTGGTCACCAATGGATTGAATTCAAGAGTCATTACTTGAACAACTGTGATTTATTTTGTTTGACTCAATCATACAAGCATTTTCCTCGTAAAAGCTATAGGAAGGAACCATTTATTGAATCCACTGGTAGGTAGTGGGCCTTATCTGACGGGAACAAGTTTCTTGTATTATGGGTGATAGCATGACATCGAAGAAGAGTTCACATACAAAAACACAGGCGGAATAAAAAAATAGGTATAGTTAAAGTAGAGCTAGAGCAGCAATTAGTATTATTATAATTTTGGAGGAAGGAATACCTTAAATCAACTAGTGATAATTGGCACAAAACTGAAGCTAGTCTAACTGATTCCAATCACCATACTTATCTGCTAAAAATATATGATGCACCGAATGCAATAATAGATAATTAAGCTACTTAATTGGAAATGTCATGGAACATGAGATTCTTACTATTTTATCAAACAGTTCACCTCCAGTGACAAGTTCCAAGATTATGTATATCTTTGTCTTTCCGGCCAACACCTACAAAGTAATGAAAATGCTAGTGAAGAAAAGAAACTGAGTGACATAGAGGGCTAGAATTTGTAGGAATACAGTTTTAGTATAATATGATTAGATAGGTAAAACAGAGAATTGTAAGCACTGTTATGGCACACCAGTACACCACATACCTCATTAAGCCTAACTATGTTGGGATGTCGTACGATCTTCATGATTGATATTTCCCTTTTAATCTGGCAGCCAACAAGTAGTAAGCTCACTGGAGTAAGGAAACAAAAAAAAAACTTCTTTTTTTTAATAAACTCACAAAAGATATTTGGTATACTGGTAAGAGGCAGTGCTCGATTCTTTGGAAAGAGAGAGAGAAGATACTGTTTTGTAGGCTCCTAGTATTTTGATGGATGCAAGACTGATGCTTTCTACTTTGGCTATGTAGTAATTGTTGGTATCAGTGTATCACAGCATATTACACCTAAAATGCAGATCTCTGTTGCTGTCATTGGAATTTTGGGTCTAATGCTGTGGATAAGAAAGCGATGGTGATCAGGCTGGACAAACTTTTCTCTTTCTAATCATTTAAGTGGAAATAACGAATGTCCAGACTCGTATAACAGAACCTACGAAATACCAAAATGGCTTAATCAACCTGGTTAACGGAAATGGCACAAGATACTACGATATATTCAGCTTCAACACACAGAACCAAACACTTCCGGTGCCTTATGGGTGGCGACGGTCAGGCAGCGCTGAATTCAACCCACTTGCCGGACCAAGGCAGCGCTGAACTCTCGTCAGGTTTCCGATTCCCCCCGAAAGGAACATCATAGATGAAATCGAGTGTGGAAATAAGATGCGTAGTTTTTCTTCTGTTCATGAAAGGGAGAAAAAACAAGTGACGTTGGTTGGGCTTGCTCACCAGGTATATTCGGCTCGGTCCCGCACCGGAATTAGCCGACTTTTTTCGACGGAACATTCGACGATACCGCCTCGTATGTCCCTACTACTAGGCAGCTCTCCCGGGATCGAGATTCTATAGCTAAAATAGCTTTTCTCGCAAAAGATTTTTTAAAAAAATAAAGCCCAAACTTAGAGTAGAGGAATCCAATTTGACATGGTGATGTTCTAGCGCCTGGCAGAAAATGGAGAGCGGATGCGGACGGATCACGGGTGAAGCGGAGGTAAAAAAGGTACCTGGTGCAGCATGCGGTGGGTGAAGATGGTCTCCTTCTCGAGCACCTTCATGGCGACGGCCGCGCCGGTGTCGCCGTCGACGGCGAGCTTGACCTTGGCGAAGGTACCCTGGCCGATGGTCCGGCCCACCTCGTAGCGGCCCACCCGCTTCTTCCGCCCCGCCGCGCCCGCCATTCCTGCCTCCTGCTCGTCCGCCGACTGTTGCTCCTCCTCCGCGGGCGGTGGGATCGGGTTTTGGCTCGCGCCCGCGGCGGACGTGACGTGACGGTTGGCGATGCCCGGAACGGGGGATGTGTCTGTCTGTGTCCGGCGATTGCCGAGAATGGCAGAGCGGCGGGATTTTTAGCTGTTGGTGATGGCAAACTTTGGTTATATTAATATTATGTTTTATTATATATTTATAAATTATTTATAAATTAGCAGTCAGATTGGAGAGTGCGGGTTGCCGCTAGCCCTGACCACGAAACAGCCAACCGAACCAAAAATACCAAGAACCGAACCAAAAATACCGAAATAAAAAAATTCGTTCTTATTTTTCAGGAACTGAATTTACCGAAGTAAATACCGAACCAAACCAAATTTACCAAAATAAACCAAATTACCGAATTTATGTGAAATGTGATAAGTTTAAGTGTTGTTATATTATTTATTGTATTATTGTAGACTATTATATTATGTATTTTTGGCACTCACACTTATAGTCTTGTGGACTTTTACATGTATATATGTATTTTGCTCTATTATTATCTATAAAATTATGTCAAAATTAGTTTTTGAATATGTCATTACATCTTCTATATGATTAGTTTGGTACTGTTCGGTAAATATTGGAACCGAACCGAACCGGTACCGATTTTTTTTAGAACTGATCGGTACCAATTTCTCAGAACCGAAATTACCAAGGTACCACCAAAGAATCGAACCGACCGAATGCCCAGGCAGGCTAAGTAGCCGCATTCGGCCGGACGGGGCGTTTGGTTCCGATGTTGAAACATAACAATGGATTAATGAGTGTGTTACATAAGGTCAATCTAATAGACGTGAGAGATTGAGGAGACATTGAAGGACGATGAAATTTATGGTCCTACAATATTCTGTAAATAACAAGTGAGTCAGAAAAAAACACTAACTATTATATGGTATAGACATATATGTGTATATATACTCCTAGCTATTTTCATATTTACTTAAACATGAGAAAAAATAAAGAAAATAAATATTTACTTGAACAGGGGAAAAACATGAGAAAAATAAAGAAAATAAACATTTACTTGAAAACGTAAAAAAAGTTATCGAGCAATACGTCGATAGCCTTTTCCTCCTCACGAGTGGCCTGCGTCATATACATAAGTGCAAACGAACATGGGGATTTTTTTAATCAAAAGTATTTCATCCGGTTTTTATTGAAAACTTAACGAAAGCCCGGGAACCTGCAAAAATTGTTAAGATTAATTAGGATAATTAATCAGTTAATTAGTGATCAGTTAGTTAGTTCTAATCCTATCTCTTAGCAACCGCAAAAGAGCGGTTCACCTCCGTATCGGCCAAGGAAACAGGTCTTCTCCACGTGCCTTTTCCTATGTATATATATGTAAAAACATTACCATTGCAATACACAAGATAATCACTTTACGGTGATTAGTTTTCACTCAACACGTTATCAGCCACGTTGCCACCGCTAACGCTAACAGGCAAAGTTCGTCGGATCTTCGCCGGAGTCGCTGCACGACAGCCCAAGGTAGAAGATGACGACTCTTGTACCTTCCATGAACGCCATGGTCGACGCCGTCGCTGACGCCGTCGAGGCCGCCATCGCCCGCGGCAACACACACCCTGGAGGCGTTCAACGCTTCGTCCTTCAGGGCGCCATCCGTCGCGTCCTCCGGGACATCCAGAACCGCCGCATCGCCCCTCGCGGTAACTACGGCAGCGGCCCGAACGTCGGTGGCCGCCCTTCGACGCCGCGTCCGACGCCCCGTTCGTCACGGCTGACAAACACCGCCGGCCCCAGCCCTCGCCATGGCCCGACGATGCTCGTCCGCCATGCAAGGGCCGCGCCAGCGTACATCTCGCCGCTGCCGCCGTTCCTGCCGAGGCCGCCCCCGTCGATGCCGCTGCCCCCTCCCCCTCCACGACCGCTGTCAGCCCACGCTGCGCCATGGAATGGAGGAGGTGGCATGGCCGGTCGCCGCGACGCCACCAACAACATCGGAGCGGACGCGTGGCCGCCGGGCTTTGCCTACGACATCGACGGCATCCTCCCGCCTCTACCTCCACTGGTTCGCGCGCGTACCTTCGCTGATGTGGCGGCCAACCGCCACCAAATCTCGCGCCGAACCGCCCTCCCGCACGCCGATGCCCTCGGAGTCGGATTCGCCTCTTCCTCGCACGAGGAGGAGGCGGTTCCCCGCCTCTGAGCGGCCTGGGGAGAGCCGGTTGGGGCGGATCCGCCGTTCCCGGTGGACAGTGACGACCCTCGTGGCCGGAACTGACTGGGGACGAGCGGGCTCCGCCTCGCCGGCCGGCCTCCATGGCCGGAGCAAGGACCTCGGTCCCAATCCGCCATGTGAGGGAAAGGGGGAGGAGGAGAAGCCACCAGACACGAAGCATAGGAGCGCGGCGGTTGCTGGACAAGGCACGGACGGCGGCGGCGGCGGGCAGACGGCGGCGGCGGCTTCGGGCTCGGGCCAAACCCTAACCGTCGGCCTTTATATAGGCCACGCTGAGATGGGCCGTGGGCAGGCTGCCTGGCCTGGGCCGCGGCTTGGCTGGCCTGGTCGTTGGCTGCCTGGCCGGCCGGCTGGGCCGCTGGCCGCGGGCCTGGCTGGCCGGCTGGGCCGCCGGCTCTGCTGTTCGTTTTCCTTTTTTTTCTTCGTTTTTTATTTTTTTTAGTTTTTATTAATTTCTGATCAGCAGTAATCTAGATTAATTAGCTATAGTTTGCTAGTTTATTTTCTGCAAGAACATCTGTTTATTAGTATGATTGTTGTTGCTTTATACACTGTTGTATCTTGTCATTGTGAATATAATTTGAGGTTTAATTATATTATCTTTATGCAATGGATTTTTCTATTATTTATGGAATATGTGGTGCACCCAAACCCCGTTTGCACCACATATATTACATCTGTAATTTTGATGACCTGTTTGTCATATGTTGGTGCACCAAAAATTCCATTATGCATCAACATATTGGTTACATTTGTAATTTTATAATAGAATTGGGTATGTTGGTGCCTCAAACCACTCTTTTTGCACCACATACAGGTTAAATTTGCTTGTTGACCCAGTTGCAATTTAACTATGTCGTCCATATAATTAAAATTTTAATCTCTATTTGGATTCAAACTGCAATAGCAAAATAAAAGGGGACGCCATATCGAGCGCTGTACATGTCAATCCTGTGTAAACCCTGGCCTCCTCTTGTTCTATAAAAGGGGACGCCAGGGCCCTTCGCGAGCAAGAGATAACACACGAGTCTACGGTTACACACGGGCTTGCGCGACACGAGTCCACAGACACACACACTCGAGTCCGGACTCCGGTCCACGCTCATTGAGCTTGTATTGCCCCTGTACAAGCACTTAGGTGCAAGTAATACAAGAACCTCCTCCCCCCGCTGGATGTAGGGCCTTCTTTGCCCGAACCAGGATAAATCCTTGTGTCATCTTGCATCACCATCCAGGAAGAGAGCACGCGATCATATTACTCGTTGGTGTCATACCCCCGGGTTCGAAACACCGACAGGGGGTGAATAGCCTTTTCAAAAATCTAAAACCTGAAACTCAAAGCTCAAAAATGAGTATCAAATTGCACAGTCGGTACTACCGACTATAGGGGCCGGTACTACCGAGGTCGGTACTACCGGCTCTACAGGTCGGTACTACCGACACCCTAAAACTGCTACGAAAACGAGATAGAGGAGATGCAAAAGTGGATCTAGCACATACCAATGTTTCCCTAGAAGATGTAGATGAAGTTTATACCTTATCCAAGAAGTGGCTCTTCCCCAAAATGTAGATCGAGCCTTCCCACACCTAAGAACGAGAGAGGAGGGAGGAAGAACGCGAAGAACACGAGAGCAAACAAAGTATCCAACGATGCAAAATCAACAAGCACACGAGACACGAGATTTAATCCGAGGTTCGGCCACTTCACTAAGATGCGCCTACGTCCTCGTTGTTGAGGTGACCACGAAGGTCGGAGTCTCTTTCACCTCCTTGCCTCACTCAAGCAACCACAAAGGCTAGTTGTGTTTCTTCACTAAGAATCAGAGGGTAATACAAACACTTCGGAGTGCCCTCACAAGTGAGTCAATCACGGGCAACAACCAAAAAACACCTAACCGGCTAGGGTCCCAAGAACCCAAGAGTAAAGAACACAAATCAAACCGGAGACATGTTGGATCCAAGTGCTCTTGACGTAGATCGATGCGTCTCACTCTCTAATCTCACTTCCCTAGCTCAAAGCTTGCAAGAGATTCACTCTAGAATCAAAGAGGGAGAGAGAGAGGAGGTTAGTCAACACTTGGGAGCTCTCTTTCTTGTGTTTGGGCGCAAGGAATCGAAGAGGTAACCGTTTGAAGCCGGCCGAGCGGCTACTTAAACAAGTCAACTGCGCCATGGTCAGTAGTACCGACCCATAGGTCGGTAGTACCGAGGGTCGGTAGTACCGGCCTTATGGCGGTACTACCTCTAGGCCAAAACTCCTCCGAACAGAGAGTTTGCGCGCTGCCTACAGAGGGGTCGGTAGTAGCGTCGGTACTACCGGCCTTATGGCGGTACTACCTCTAGGCCAAATATGGCCCAAAACAGAGAACATGCGATCTGCTCGCGGAGGGGTCGGTACTATCGGCCTTATGGCGGTACTACCTCTAGGCCAAATATGGCCCAAAACAGAGAACATGCGATCTGCTCGCGGAGGGGTCGGTACTACCGGCCTTATGGCGGTACTACCTTGTGACACCCCAATTTTAAGAACAAAATTGGAGCACAATATATGTATGCCAGGATCAATTTTCATACATATATCCACATCATAGTAAATATCAAAACAATGCTTTTATTAATAATATCGAACTTTATTACAAAAATGACCCTCGGGTCCAAAAGAGAAGTACAGACTCTCAGTCTAACTCTAATGTAGACTCGCGGAAACTGGACGCCATCTCCACAGGAAGGTCGACCGGGGGCTGCGCCATCCTAGTGCAAGTCGTCTGGGTCGTATCCACCGTCTTCTGGGTACAAGTCGGGTTCGTAGCCACCGTCTTCGGGGTACTCCTGCTCTGCGTCGTAGACTCCAACGTCTGGGTGGGGTAGCAGGGGGTTCAAAGAGGAAGGGTGAGTACATCGAAATGTACTCCGCAAGTGTAGGAAATATATGCTTATGAGGCTATTAACAAAGGTAGGCTGACTCTATTTGACTCAAGCGCCTAAAGCAACACATCCTATTAAATCCTATTAAACCTATGCATCTATTTACTAGGTTATAACCACAGCCTCCATCAGAAACAGTAACTACACTCGGAGTCGCACCGAGCAACCAACACTTGGAGTCACACCAAGTACCCGCACTTGGAGTCGCACCAAGTACCCACACCTGAAGTCCATCAGGCAAACCACACCTGAAGTCCATCAGATGACCCGAACCAGGCCGTTACAAGGAGTCCTATGTGTATTAGTTCCATACGTCACGACATAGAGAGCTACCTTCCGTAATAACTCCAGGTCTGCGCTCGAGCCTGGGAGTCACTCCCGTACCAAGCAGTAACCCGCGTAGAAGAAGCCTCTGTACCCATGTCATATGAGACTAATAACCACATAAGGCTTCTCTAACGAACTAGAACCAACCCACCAACTAATCTCGAAGAAGTCCAAGCCCGCTCGTGACCGTGAGCACGGCTGATATATCAGTTTTAATACTCTGCAGAGTTCGCACATCTTTACCCATGAGTCATGCGTTCCCCATCACGCTAAACACTGCCAAGGTGCACAGCGGGGTCGCACTACAAGGCCTTTACAAAGTCCCTCCAAGCCTGTGTTACACGTACTCTAAGGTTTCATCCCTGTACATAAGTCAACGACCCCAAGGACCCCCTCTTGAGCCACTAAACAAACCCCATGTAGCATAACTTGGAGGAAACTAATTAATTAGCCAGTCCCAGAGCCATATAGGCCTCATGGTTTGCGCTGTTTTGCCGGGTTACAGGCTTCGAGAACCGGGTCCTAGGGATCCAGGCAGGATAATCTAGCACGAGCCCAGAACCAAAAATCAAATGCAGCTGCCGAGTCGCACGACACAAAAACCACCACACGGTCCATCCTGCCGGATATACCTACTCACCATACTACAACATTACCAGCCCAAAAATATTCCATAGATCATTAATCAAGATTATTATTAAACCACCATCCCATCCCAAGACAGCAGGGCTAAGCATGACTTCTACCCAACACGTCCCAAACCAGGCGACAAGGATAATATGAACAAGTTCTAATAAACCTTAACATGGGATTCAGTATTAAGACACTGCATGCAACTACTGGATCTAACTACTCTTCAAAATAAAATAAATACGGGAGCAATATGAGCAAGGACACTTGCCTTCGGGCTGGGTCGAATCAACGGAGACGAAGGCTGGATTCTGGGGTTCCGTGTAGCTCGCACTCGCTGGATCAAGCATCATCACATGGCCCAAACAAAGCATATAAGAAACAATACACCATACAGTAATTAAACGGGATATAAACTGATCTAACGCGTAGAGCTCGGCGAGACGAATCTAACGCGACTTGAACGGGTCAAAACGGAGCTACGGTGCAAAAGTTATGGGCATTTGAAGTTGGGTGGCAATTCTGTGAATAAATCAAACTCATTTTCGTATTTTAAAATAAATCAAATCTGAATAAAAAGGGCAACTGGACCGGGCCTCATTTTCGGAAAAGTACAAGGGTTATAGTGCAAGGTTTTCCAGGCTCGGTGAACAGTTGAATGGGAGTGCGGGTTGATTAGCGGTAAAGTGAGGGGTTTATTCGCAAAAACGGCGGAGCCGGTCGGCGCGCTGGCGTCAGCGCTGACGTGTGCGCCGCGTGGCGCCGTGTGGTTGGACTGGTGTGCCACGTGGTCTGTGGACTGCGGGTGGGGTTCACGGTGGACCGAGCCCATGGCCGGTGTATACCGGTTCGACGGGACTCTTCTAATCAGAGCCGTTGGCTCGCGATCAGACGGCGCCGAAGGGTCCACGGCGTAAATGCGGCGGCCGTGCGTACGGCTCACGGCGGAGCGCCATGGGTGACGCCCGGGAGCTCACCGGCGTGGTGTGGTTTCGGCTAGAGGACGGTAGGGACCAAGCCCGGGGTGCAGGAGAGAGAGTAGCACACCGCGAACACGGTGGTGGGGTTGTAGTCGCCCAAGATGGACCGGAGAGGGGCAGATCCGCGGTGGCGCCATGGGAGGGACTCGCCGGGGTGCTCGGATCGAGCCCTAGAGACTAGTAGAGACCTAGGAGGCCGGTGGGAAAGGAAGCGGGGAAGTTGGCGAGCTCACCGAGAGTTCGATGGAGGGGTCGGAGGCGTCTGCTGGATCCCGTAGATGGCCGGCGATAGGAGGGAGGCGCCGGGTAGCTCCGGGTGGTGGTGGCGGTGGCGCAGTGCACCCGAGGGAGGAGGAGAGCGCGGATGGTGGCGGCGCGGGGTCAGGGTGGGATCTACTTGTAGGCAGGAGAGGGAGGGGTGGCGGCTGGGTTGTTGCAGGGTCGACGACGCGAGGCGGGGGGGTGAAGCCGCGAAGGGCGGGGGGTTTCGGTGAGGATAGAGCTGACCGGTGGGACCGGCTTGTCGGTGTCTGGGAGAGGAGGCGCGGCGCCTGCGCGAGCGGCTGACGGGAGGGACCCGTGAGTCAGCCAGAGAGAGAGGGGACGCGCGCGAGGCGGGCCGGGTGTGGTGGTGCCAGGAGAGGTGCTGGGCCGGAGCAGTGAGGAGAGGGCGGGCGCGGGTGGAGTGGGCCGAGGGGGTGAGGGAGGAGCTGGGCCGAGAGAAGGAGTTGGGCCGGCTCGGGGAGTTGTGGGGCGGACCCAGGGAGAGAAGGAAATGGGAAGAGGGCCAAAATGATGAGGGAGCCCTTTTTGCCATTTCTTTTTATTTTGATTTTTTTCCAAACTTTGCAAAACCATTTGAAACCCAATTTCAAACAGTTTGAAATCAAATAAATTTGAAGAGTTTTGAAAACATTTTCCCTAGATTTGGTAAATAAAACTTTGAGTTTAAAATCTGGAAAACTTTCATAAATATTTTATTTCTTTTCTAAATAGAATAAATTCGATACGCCCTATTCGGGTTTAACAAAATTCTTTTTCACCCAATAAAAATATGCAACGGCATGAATGCAATAAACATCTGGTTAGAAATTTTCCTCCATATAGGGTTTTGACCATTTTCTTATTAAATTCTAATTTATTTTAATTATTTAAAAACCTGGGGTGTTACAAGCTTACCCCCTTAACTGGAATCTCGTCCCGAGATTCGGAGAGGATACAGTCAATACAAAGAAGCAAATCGAACAAGAGCATAAGCACATGTCAATCAACGTGCTACGAGTTCAAATATTTAGGGTGGGCATCCTAGGATTGGAGGACCTACTTTGAAACTGAGTTTGAATTTTCAGCAGAGACAGGCTACAGAAGTGGGAAAAAAGGGTCAGGGTTTGTAAAAATAGTTTTATAAACTCAACGTCTTGACTAGGGTAGCGTCCTACGGTCAACACGGCTCCGATACCACTCTGTGACACCCCAATTTTAAGAACAAAATTGGAGCACAATATATGTATGCCAGGATCAATTTTCATACATATATCCACATCATAGTAAATATCAAAACAATGCTTTTATTAATAATATCGAACTTTATTACAAAAATGACCCTCGGGTCCAAAAGAGAAGTACAGACTCTCAGTCTAACTCTAATGTAGACTCGCGGAAACTGGACGCCATCTCCACAGGAAGGTCGACCGGGGGCTGCGCCATCCTAGTGCAAGTCGTCTGGGTCGTATCCACCGTCTTCTGGGTACAAGTCGGGTTCGTAGCCACCGTCTTCGGGGTACTCCTGCTCTGCGTCGTAGACTCCAACGTCTGGGTGGGGTAGCAGGGGGTTCAAAGAGGAAGGGTGAGTACATCGAAATGTACTCCGCAAGTGTAGGAAATATATGCTTATGAGGCTATTAACAAAGGTAGGCTGACTCTATTTGACTCAAGCGCCTAAAGCAACACATCCTATTAAATCCTATTAAACCTATGCATCTATTTACTAGGTTATAACCACAGCCTCCATCAGAAACAGTAACTACACTCGGAGTCGCACCGAGCAACCAACACTTGGAGTCACACCAAGTACCCGCACTTGGAGTCGCACCAAGTACCCACACCTGAAGTCCATCAGGCAAACCACACCTGAAGTCCATCAGATGACCCGAACCAGGCCGTTACAAGGAGTCCTATGTGTATTAGTTCCATACGTCACGACATAGAGAGCTACCTTCCGTAATAACTCCAGGTCTGCGCTCGAGCCTGGGAGTCACTCCCGTACCAAGCAGTAACCCGCGTAGAAGAAGCCTCTGTACCCATGTCATATGAGACTAATAACCACATAAGGCTTCTCTAACGAACTAGAACCAACCCACCAACTAATCTCGAAGAAGTCCAAGCCCGCTCGTGACCGTGAGCACGGCTGATATATCAGTTTTAATACTCTGCAGAGTTCGCACATCTTTACCCATGAGTCATGCGTTCCCCATCACGCTAAACACTGCCAAGGTGCACAGCGGGGTCGCACTACAAGGCCTTTACAAAGTCCCTCCAAGCCTGTGTTACACGTACTCTAAGGTTTCATCCCTGTACATAAGTCAACGACCCCAAGGACCCCCTCTTGAGCCACTAAACAAACCCCATGTAGCATAACTTGGAGGAAACTAATTAATTAGCCAGTCCCAGAGCCATATAGGTGAAGGGTCGAGATGGCGGACTAGAGGGGGGGGGGTGAATAGTCCTTTTTAAAAACTTAAACTTAATTGCAGCGGAATGGCTAACCGAAATAAATGCGGAATTAAAACTATCGATCTAGCCAGGACTACACCCCTCTACTTATACTCTATGACACCTTATAAAAGATCCTAAACAATGCAAATAAGGTGTCGGGCTAGCTAAAACTCACCTAACCAATTCTAGAAGCAAGGTCACACAATCCTATGCCACTAGTACTTTAAGCACGAGGGAGCTCCTACACAAACTAGCAAGCAAAGCACAAAGCCTAAGCTCACTAGCAATGCTCAATAACAAGGCTACACAGGCCAAATTAGAGAGCTCAACTTAGCTACACAAACTAGATAGCTACACAAGCACAATATGTATGAAAGTAAATATAAGCTTATGTATGGAGATTGCAAACCACCGAGAAGAGTAGACAATGTTGACACGGTGATTTTTCCCCGAGGTTCACTTGGTTGCCACCAAGCTAGTCCCCGTTGTGTCGACCACACACTTTGGTAGTTCGGCGGCTAATAGGCACCACACCTAGCTCGACACTCGAGCGCCGCAAGAACTCACCCACAAGTGAGGGTAACTCAATGACACGCGCAATCCACTAGAGTTGCTCTTCGCGATCCCCGCGGGGCGAGCACAATGCCCCTCACAATCCTTCTCCGGAGCCACGCACAATCTTCACGCGGGCTTCACGACGGAGACTCGATCACCAAGCCGTCTAGGAGGTGGCAACCTCCAAGAGTAATAAGCACCACCGGCTTGCAACTCGAACACCTAGTGCCACTCGATGCAATCTCTCAAAGCAACGCACTAGAATCGCTCACTCGCAATAGATCCGCACACTAGCAAGCACAAGCGAGTTAGAGGGCTCCCAAGCACATCCACACAAGCCACCAAGGCTTTGGAGTGCACCAACACCGACCTAGGGCCGGCTACAACGACTATATATAGAGGGGGGAGGGCGGTGGCCCGATCCCCACCTTTTTGCGCTTTGCCGGTAGTACCGGCCCCTCCTGGGCGGTAGTACCGGCCTTGGTCAAACTAGCCGTTTTCTTGCTTTCCGCTGATTACGGCGAGGCACCGACCCTTGGTCGGTTCCTCCGGGCCCGGTAGTACCGAGGTAATGGCGGTACTACCGCCAGGCCAAAAATCGCCGCGACCAGAGAACTCTGCGAAAAACCAGACACTACCGACCTTGCGTCGGTACCACCGTGGGCGGTAGTACCGAGGTAATGGCGGTACTACCGGCAAGCCATTTTCAAAAACAACAGAGAGCCTCGCGAAAAACCAGCCACTACCGACCTTGCGTCGGTACCACCGTGGGCGGTAGTACCGAGGTAATGGCGGTACTACCGGCAAGCCATTTTCGAAAACACCAGAGAGCTCAGCAAAAACTCGCCAACCACCGACCTTGGTCGGTAGTACCGGGCGCGGTACTACCGAGGTAATGGCGGTACCACCGCTAGGCCAAAAACGCCCCATCACAGAGAGGTCTGCACGCTGCCTCCTTGGGCGGTACCACCGACCCCTCCTGGTCGGTACCACCGGCTTCACACAGAAAAACCCATTTTCATCTCTGAGTTGATCCAAAAACTATTTCAACAACTTCTCCTTTGCAAATGTGCTAACACCAACAAGTGTACAACATCATGTGCATGTGTGTTAGCATTTTCACAAACATATTCAAAAGATTTTCACTTGCTCTCACCACGCCACTCGATCTTAGTAACATCGCAAAGTTAGATCGCTCAAGTGGCACTAGATGACCGATATGCAAACAAGTTTGCTCCTCTTAATAGTACGGCCATCTATCCTAAACCCGGTCATAATCTTCTCTACACACCTATGACCGGTGAAATGAAATGCCCTACAAATATACCTTTGCCTTGCGCATTCCATTCCATCTCCTTCGGTGTTGATGCAACACATGCACCAACCTATCTTCAAATGATATGATCCACTTCATATCATCACATGGCCTCCATGGTCCATCGATCTTGACATCACTTGCTCTTCACCATCGCTTCGGTCCTTCGGCGCCAAGTCTTGCTTAAGCCTCCCGACACTCGGTACCAACGGCTTCAAAGCCTCAACTTGCCCTTCACCTTCGCAACCGGTCCATCAAGCCAAGTCTTGCCTTGATCTTCTCCATCTTAGCCATATGACCACATGTCATGTCACATATGCAATAAGCTCCTTCATCACATGTATGAGCCTTGCAACATCTTCCAAGCCATTTCACCTCTATGGCATATGTTGCTCACACATGATCACCTATGGACTAATTACCTGTGTAATTCACTTCAAACACCATTAGTCCACCTAAAATTGTCACTCAATTACCAAAACCAAACTAGGACCTTTCAATCTCCCCCTTTTTGGTAATTGATGACAACTCTACAAAGATATGGAAATTAAGCTCTTTGGATTCTATGTTACTTATCCAACATTAAGACCATATTAGAGAATTTGGATAAGCACCATACAACCCGACTTTGTAGTGTTAACTCCCCCTACATGTGTGCTCAAATGGTTTGGTTTCAAGCTTGCACACATGCATAAATATGAAATTTGTGGGAGTGTTAGCACTACTAAGTGATGCTAAGGTATACATAATGAAATTTTACCTTTGAAGCGTGCATACCACATTTTGATTCATCCTTAGCATCAAAGAGTAGCTAGACATCATAAAAACTAGAAAACCCCGTGAGATCAACATTAATAGCAAGGGTCTAGTTTTGCATTAAAAGCATAAGTCTAGCTATTAACCTATGCATGCTAGTTATCAATTCATCAATTAAATCCTATAACTAGCATACACCACACAAGCATGCATATAAAATTTTAAAACTTATGCAATGCAAGCAAGCACATGATTATGCACATATCAAATGCAACAACCAAGTTCATGAGCTTGCTCCCCCTACTTGTGTGCTCTCATTGTCCAAGAATTTTGATCCTTCAATCTTGCTTCCTCTTGATCCATGTCCATCTTCTTTTCTCCCTCTTTGTCCTTGACATATCATAATTGACATATCTTTTCCATAACTTCTCCCCCTTTGTCATCAATGACCATAAAAGGTATGCTCTTTTCTCACAAAGGGTGACACTAGGGTAGATGGTTGACACTTTAGGCTTCATTTTTGATGGACACTACTATATGTGTTGGAATGAAACCCACTTGAAGGATCTTTGACCTTGATACCACTAGGTGGGGCACCTCCCTTATGTCATAGCATGGGTCATCCAATTGATAAACTTGAGCTCTTGTTGGAGAGGGATGCTTTGCTTGATTTGATCACTTATAGTTGAGGATCACTTGAAGTCTTGTAGGATACCACTTGAATGAAAGTTTAAACTTGATATCCATTTGCATTATTGTCTTCTTCTTGAACTCTTGTCGTCTTCATGAGCTTCTCATTTGTGACTTCAACTAGGCAATATTGCATAAGATATCTAACTCGGTTTGCTCTAGAGTAAGCTTCTTCACACATCTTTCAATGGTTATCTTACTCATGTTGAATTAGACACTTGAATGTTCATCTTCTAGATCAAGTACTTGGGTTCACTAGCTCATGAACAAATTCACATACTATCCACTAGATCATATAGTCAATCAAGCAATAGTGGTAGGCTATGAATTTAAACTTTTCAATTGTTATGCATGATCCTATTGAGCATGTACTATATGCACTAACCGCATACTAGTAAGGGATGAATATGATCATGCACATTACAATGATACCTTTGCTATCTTGGAGTAGAGGATAGTCATTTGATTCCAATTAAGCTCCAAATAGCAATGTGAAGTCCATGGTGAAGACCAATATATACCAATTGATAGAACAAATCTTCACTCATATGATTAAGTGCGCTATCTTGTTGTGGTTGGCTTGCTTCTTCATTTGAACATAGCTTGCATATGAATACCACTTGAATTGTCATGATTTGCTTTACTATCTTGCATGTTGCTTGCTTTGCTTGGTCAATCCTTTCATTGCTTCAACTAAGCATCTCAAATATCCTTTGAATCACCACTTCCATATTAGCCTTCCAAGTATCATACTTGGTTAACCTACCAAAGGCGGCAAGCCCCTACAAAAGGGAGAAGTGACCTCTCTCCAAAGAACCATCCTTGATACTCACTTGAATTGACCTTGTTTGATTGATCCAATTAAACTCTTCTTGAAAATGTGACTTTGAATTCCTCTTTGAGTCCTTTTCTTTCTTCCAAATGATCTTCAATTTGATACTAGAGCTTGATCTTTATCTTCATCTTGATGTTGGTCTTGATCTTCAATTTGAGTACCAAATGTGTGCCAAATACACTTCCCAATCACATGAACTTGTACTCATATTTGCCATACTTCTAGCTCATCTCAAAACCAAACATAGGTCCCTCAACCACTTTATAAACATGATTCCAACTTGAGGGCCTTTCAATCAAAGTGACTCTAAATCAATCCAATATTTGTCACTTTTCTGGCAGATTCTGTCCTTCTCAAAGAAACATGCATATCTCCCAAAATATAAGTCCAATGACCATGAAATTTGGTGGAGATGTGTCTCACTATGTATTCTAGCAGCCATAAAAATTTGAGCTTCATTGACTTTCTAGATTGCTACCAGATTTCAATTCTTTCCATAGTACTACATGCTGAAAACTGCTGCACAATAGTTGACAAGATCTACTCCAAAACCAAAGTACATCTTATCCAATAATCATGAATTTTGCACAGCAGCTAATATCATAAGTGTAGAGCATGTGTACCAAATTTCAAGCCAATCCAAAAAGATTTGATCATCCAAACATGGCTATCTTCTCAGCTCACTCAGATTTTGCAATATTGAACAACTTTGAGCAATTGAGCTATACTCTACCAATTTGAATCAAACTTGAAGCTAACTTGTTTGAACAATCTCACAAGACATACATCCATTCAAATCACTTACTAAAAGAAGTCTCATGAACATATCCATTCAAACTAACTCAATTTTGATCACTAAGCATCAAATCCATTCAATCATCTTATAGCAAGCAACATATGCATATATATCCGATTCAATTATCTCATATGCATCTAAAATAATACGATCAACTAGAGATATACCTTAGTAGCTCATGATCATCCAAAAGCAAGCTTCAACTAAATTTGATTGCAAGCCTTCAAATATTCCATTTTACCACCACAACTTGATCTTTTGCACTTGTATGTTATAGCACTTGGACTTCACTCTTTTGTCTTGGCATTGGGATGGATTTGCACTAAGCTTCATTACTTGATTCACTCACATGATGATCAACATAGAACAAATTGAATCAAGTCTCCAATGCCATGGTACCTACACGCAATCATCCACTTTTTGATGGTACCCAAACTAGTTTGGGTCCTCTCAAGTTAGGTGCAACATACTTTGGCATAGCCTTAGTATGAGTAGCGGGATGTTTTGCAATAGCAACCAATGTGGTACCATTTACATCCTTTCTAAACACATTAGCATTATCAATTGAAATTGGCTTAGAAGTCATACCTAGGGGACATGAATGAGCCATGTGTCCCCTTTCCCGGCATGAGTAGCAACTTCTCTTTGATTGAGCCTTCTCTTCCTTGCTCATTTGTTGCTTCTCATTGCCTTGCCTCTCATGAGTTGCTTGAGCCTTCTTCTCAAGCTTGTTAGGACACTTCGAGGCAAAGTGTCCCATATCACCACACTTGTAGCACTTGATGTGAGCCAAATCTTTCTTCTCATCTTGAGTCTTGCTCATCATCATCTTGGCATCATGGATATGAGTTGGATGCCTTGCTCTTCCGCCCCTTCTTGTTTTCTTCTTCTTCATCAAGTCACCATCATGATGGTTGTTCTTGATTTGAACTTGGGGCTTCTTCTTGTTGGGGCAAGCCTTTGCAAGATGTCCCATCTCATGGCATTGATAGCACATGAAATGAGATAGCTTTTCTTGTTCTTGCTTCTTCATTTCTCTTTCATGTCTTCTCTTGCCCCATCTCTTGCCTTTGACATTGCTCTTGTTGAAGCCAATGCCACTCTTGTCACCATAGCTTCTTTGATTCTTCATTATGTGCTCATAGGTGACCTTTGATTTACACCACCTCTCTAACTTGTTGCTCAAGTTCTTCACTTCAAGTTTGAGCTCATTGTTCTCCTTCAAAAGGTTAGTCTCACAAGACATAGAAGTAGAACAAGCATCTATATGTGAAGAACATGGCATAGATATTAAATCATCACAAGAGGTGGATACATTCTTCTTGCCTACATCACATGGGTTAGCAACATTTTGCAATTGATCATTTGATCCATGTGATGAGCTCTCATTATTTTTAATTTTCTTTGAAAGCTCCTTAATGAGAGAGCCATACTTTTCAATTAAATCATCATGTGAAGCTTTAAGAACATCAAGTAAGCGCTTATGTTCTTCACATGAGTTCTTTAGAAATGAGTTTTCATTTGTTAATTTCATTGTTTTATTTTTCTCATTTTCTAAAGACATGGTCATGCTAGCAAGTCTACTAACAAGCTCATCATATGAATCAACATGATCAACCATATTTGCATTAAATACCTTGGTGTCACCTTGTGACATGAAGCAATGTGGCGATGGGCTTGTAGTAGTATCACGATCATCGCCCGAGCATGAGCCATCAACATCATTAAGTGTGCTTGGAGTAGAATCATTATTTGCATCACTTGAGGCATCATCTTCCATCTTGTCAAGTGTGCTTGAAGTATCTTCATTGATTGCATCACTTGAACGTGAGTTGGAGCAATCTTCCACAATCACGGAGTTGTGGTCTTGCTCAACATCCTCATATGCCACCGGTTCATCCTCCTTTATGAACTTGCCATCATCAAACGTGGAGGGATCACCGAAGGTGGTCTTGATGGATTCCCACATCTCATGGGCGGTCCCTTTGGAGTTGATCTTATAAAACAACTCAAAACTCAATGCATCCATTAGATAACAATAAGCATTTGCATCAAGTTCAAAGAGATCCTTTTGAGCTTTGGTGAGATTTCTATGGTCCAAAACATGAGTGAGACCACTAGTGATAATCCACCAAAACTTTGGCCCCTTTGCACGAAAATGATCAAGCATATGGTATTTCCATTGTGCAAAGTGTGTGCCATCAAAAATATGTGTATCACACACATCATCTAGCCCACTAGACGCCATCCTCTCGGGTCGGTGAAGACCACAAATGAGAGACCTTGCTCCGATACCAATTGAAGGGTCGAGATGGCGGACTAGAGGGGGGGGGTGAATAGTCCTTTTTAAAAACTTAAACTTAATTGCAGCGGAATGGCTAACCGAAATAAATGCGGAATTAAAACTATCGATCTAGCCAGGACTACACCCCTCTACTTATACTCTATGACACCTTATAAAAGATCCTAAACAATGCAAATAAGGTGTCGGGCTAGCTAAAACTCACCTAACCAATTCTAGAAGCAAGGTCACACAATCCTATGCCACTAGTACTTTAAGCACGAGGGAGCTCCTACACAAACTAGCAAGCAAAGCACAAAGCCTAAGCTCACTAGCAATGCTCAATAACAAGGCTACACAGGCCAAATTAGAGAGCTCAACTTAGCTACACAAACTAGATAGCTACACAAGCACAATATGTATGAAAGTAAATATAAGCTTATGTATGGAGATTGCAAACCACCGAGAAGAGTAGACAATGTTGACACGGTGATTTTTCCCCGAGGTTCACTTGGTTGCCACCAAGCTAGTCCCCGTTGTGTCGACCACACACTTTGGTAGTTCGGCGGCTAATAGGCACCACACCTAGCTCGACACTCGAGCGCCGCAAGAACTCACCCACAAGTGAGGGTAACTCAATGACACGCGCAATCCACTAGAGTTGCTCTTCGCGATCCCCGCGGGGCGAGCACAATGCCCCTCACAATCCTTCTCCGGAGCCACGCACAATCTTCACGCGGGCTTCACGACGGAGACTCGATCACCAAGCCGTCTAGGAGGTGGCAACCTCCAAGAGTAATAAGCACCACCGGCTTGCAACTCGAACACCTAGTGCCACTCGATGCAATCTCTCAAAGCAACGCACTAGAATCGCTCACTCGCAATAGATCCGCACACTAGCAAGCACAAGCGAGTTAGAGGGCTCCCAAGCACATCCACACAAGCCACCAAGGCTTTGGAGTGCACCAACACCGACCTAGGGCCGGCTACAACGACTATATATAGAGGGGGGAGGGCGGTGGCCCGATCCCCACCTTTTTGCGCTTTGCCGGTAGTACCGGCCCCTCCTGGGCGGTAGTACCGGCCTTGGTCAAACTAGCCGTTTTCTTGCTTTCCGCTGATTACGGCGAGGCACCGACCCTTGGTCGGTTCCTCCGGGCCCGGTAGTACCGAGGTAATGGCGGTACTACCGCCAGGCCAAAAATCGCCGCGACCAGAGAACTCTGCGAAAAACCAGACACTACCGACCTTGCGTCGGTACCACCGTGGGCGGTAGTACCGAGGTAATGGCGGTACTACCGGCAAGCCATTTTCAAAAACAACAGAGAGCCTCGCGAAAAACCAGCCACTACCGACCTTGCGTCGGTACCACCGTGGGCGGTAGTACCGAGGTAATGGCGGTACTACCGGCAAGCCATTTTCGAAAACACCAGAGAGCTCAGCAAAAACTCGCCAACCACCGACCTTGGTCGGTAGTACCGGGCGCGGTACTACCGAGGTAATGGCGGTACCACCGCTAGGCCAAAAACGCCCCATCACAGAGAGGTCTGCACGCTGCCTCCTTGGGCGGTACCACCGACCCCTCCTGGTCGGTACCACCGGCTTCACACAGAAAAACCCATTTTCATCTCTGAGTTGATCCAAAAACTATTTCAACAACTTCTCCTTTGCAAATGTGCTAACACCAACAAGTGTACAACATCATGTGCATGTGTGTTAGCATTTTCACAAACATATTCAAAAGATTTTCACTTGCTCTCACCACGCCACTCGATCTTAGTAACATCGCAAAGTTAGATCGCTCAAGTGGCACTAGATGACCGATATGCAAACAAGTTTGCTCCTCTTAATAGTACGGCCATCTATCCTAAACCCGGTCATAATCTTCTCTACACACCTATGACCGGTGAAATGAAATGCCCTACAAATATACCTTTGCCTTGCGCATTCCATTCCATCTCCTTCGGTGTTGATGCAACACATGCACCAACCTATCTTCAAATGATATGATCCACTTCATATCATCACATGGCCTCCATGGTCCATCGATCTTGACATCACTTGCTCTTCACCATCGCTTCGGTCCTTCGGCGCCAAGTCTTGCTTAAGCCTCCCGACACTCGGTACCAACGGCTTCAAAGCCTCAACTTGCCCTTCACCTTCGCAACCGGTCCATCAAGCCAAGTCTTGCCTTGATCTTCTCCATCTTAGCCATATGACCACATGTCATGTCACATATGCAATAAGCTCCTTCATCACATGTATGAGCCTTGCAACATATTCCAAGCCATTTCACCTCTATGGCATATGTTGCTCACACATGATCACCTATGGACTAATTACCTGTGTAATTCACTTCAAACACCATTAGTCCACCTAAAATTGTCACTCAATTACCAAAACCAAACTAGGACCTTTCAATAGGCCTCATGGTTTGCGCTGTTTTGCCGGGTTACAGGCTTCGAGAACCGGGTCCTAGGGATCCAGGCAGGATAATCTAGCACGAGCCCAGAACCAAAAATCAAATGCAGCTGCCGAGTCGCACGGCACAAAAACCACCACACGGTCCATCCTGCCGGATATACCTACTCACCATACTACAACATTACCAGCCCAAAAATATTCCATAGATCATTAATCAAGATTATTATTAAACCACCATCCCATCCCAAGACAGCAGGGCTAAGCATGACTTCTACCCAACACGTCCCAAACCAGGCGACAAGGATAATATGAACAAGTTCTAATAAACCTTAACATGGGATTCAGTATTAAGACACTGCATGCAACTACTGGATCTAACTACTCTTCAAAATAAAATAAATACGGGAGCAATATGAGCAAGGACACTTGCCTTCGGGCTGGGTCGAATCAACGGAGACGAAGGCTGGATTCTGGGGTTCCGTGTAGCTCGCACTCGCTGGATCAAGCATCATCACATGGCCCAAACAAAGCATATAAGAAACAATACACCATACAGTAATTAAACGGGATATAAACTGATCTAACGCGTAGAGCTCGGCGAGACGAATCTAACGCGACTTGAACGGGTCAAAACGGAGCTACGGTGCAAAAGTTATGGGCATTTGAAGTTGGGTGGCAATTCTGTGAATAAATCAAACTCATTTTCGTATTTTAAAATAAATCAAATCTGAATAAAAAGGGCAACTGGACCGGGCCTCATTTTCGGAAAAGTACAAGGGTTATAGTGCAAGGTTTTCCAGGCTCGGTGAACAGTTGAATGGGAGTGCGGGTTGATTAGCGGTAAAGTGAGGGGTTTATTCGCAAAAACGGCGGAGCCGGTCAACGCGCTGGCGTCAGCGCTGACGTGTGCGCCGCGTGGCGCCGTGTGGTTGGACTGGTGTGCCACGTGGTCTGTGGACTGCGGGTGGGGTTCACGGTGGACCGAGCCCATGGCCGGTGTATACCGGTTCGACGGGACTCTTCTAATCAGAGCCGTTGGCTCGCGATCAGACGGCGCCGAAGGGTCCACGGCGTAAATGCGGCGGCCGTGCGTACGGCTCACGGCGGAGCGCCATGGGTGACGCCCGGGAGCTCACCGGCGTGGTGTGGTTTCGGCTAGAGGACGGTAGGGACCAAGCCCGGGGTGCAGGAGAGAGAGTAGCACACCGCGAACACGGTGGTGGGGTTGTAGTCGCCCAAGACGGACCGGAGAGGGGCGGATCCGCGGTGGCGCCATGGGAGGGACTCGCCGGGGTGCTCGGATCGAGCCCTAGAGACTAGTAGAGACCTAGGAGGCCGGTGGGAAAGGAAGCGGGGAAGTTGGCGAGCTCACCGAGAGTTCGATGGAGGGGTCGGAGGCGTCTGCTGGATCCCGTAGATGGCCGGCGATAGGAGGGAGGCGCCGGGTAGCTCCGGGTGGTGGTGGCGGTGGCGCAGTGCACCCGAGGGAGGAGGAGAGCGCGGATGGTGGCGGCGCGGGGTCAGGGTGGGATCTACTTGTAGGCAGGAGAGGGAGGGGTGGCGGCTGGGTTGTTGCAGGGTCGACGACGCGAGGCGGGGGGGTGAAGCCGCGAAGGGCGGGGGGTTTCGGTGAGGATAGAGCTGACCGGTGGGACCGGCTTGTCGGTGTCTGGGAGAGGAGGCGCGGCGCCTGCGCGAGCGGCTGACGGGAGGGACCCGTGAGTCAGCCAGAGAGAGAGGGGACGCGCGCGAGGCGGGCCGGGTGTGGTGGTGCCAGGAGAGGTGCTGGGCCGGAGCAGTGAGGAGAGGGCGGGCGCGGGTGGAGTGGGCCGAGGGGGTGAGGGAGGAGCTGGGCCGAGAGAAGGAGTTGGGCCGGCTCGGGGAGTTGTGGGGCGGACCCACGGAGAGAAGGAAATGGGAAGAGGGCCAAAATGATGAGGGAGCCCTTTTTGCCATTTCTTTTTATTTTGATTTTTTTCCAAACTTTGCAAAACCATTTGAAACCCAATTTCAAACAGTTTGAAATCAAATAAATTTGAAGAGTTTTGAAAACATTTTCCCTAGATTTGGTAAATAAAACTTTGAGTTTAAAATCTGGAAAACTTTCATAAATATTTTATTTCTTTTCTAAATAGAATAAATTCGATACGCCCTATTCGGGTTTAACAAAATTCTTTTTCACCCAATAAAAATATGCAACGGCATGAATGCAATAAACATCTGGTTAGAATTTTTCCTCCATATAGGGTTTTGACCATTTTCTTATTAAATTCTAATTTATTTTAATTATTTAAAAACCTGGGGTGTTACATACCTCTAGGCCAAAAAATGACCTCCGCGCTAAAACGGCCATAACTTTTAGCTCCGAACTCCGATTTCTATGATCTTGGACATTTTGGAAAGCTTATTCAGAGGGCTACACAACCCACATGAATACAAGATCCAAAGCACAAAGGATTAGTGCAGAAATCCAATCTAAGACCCAATCAAGAGTTCGGAACACACCGAAAAACTTCCTTCTCTTCTTCGAGTTGATCCAAATCAACTTCAAAACCTTCTCCTTTGCAAATGTGCCAACACCATCAAGTTTACACCATCATGTGCATGTGTGTTAGCATTTTCACAATCATTTTTCAAAGGATTTTCACTTCACTCACCACGCCACTCGATCCTAACAACAACGCAAAGTTAGATCACTCAAGGTGGCACTAGATGTTAGACGTCATGAGCACTTTTCACCACATCTAGCTAGCCTAATTTATATCCCTCTTGATAGTCCGGCTTGCCTATACTCAAGATTAAAAGTGAGAAATAATCTACCACTTGAGCAAGGCATCTTTTCTCTTCTTCATTTCACCAAAGGTAGAGCACTTGATCACTTAAGTGCTTGTGGCCGCCACCATCCTCCATGGTTGCCACTTTGCTAACCCCACCAATGGTTTGGTCGTAATCCTTTTCCATTAGCTACACACATGCTTCACAAAAGGATTAGACCAAAATAGGTTTCATCAATTAACCAAAACCAAACTAGGGCTTTCAACGTACCAATCTCACCACCACAACATACATTGATGGGTTCACATAGGAAACTGGGGATCAATTTGAGATTTCAATCTCCGTCAATTGTTGAGTATCTAGATCTCTTATAGAGGATCTATTTACAACCCGTTTGTTGGTTTTATTAAGATAATGAGCTTTTCTAGACATTAGGGGAAGAATTGAAGTACCATATATAATGCCCGGAAATTGTTTGGAATGCATAAAGCATTTCAAGCTCAGGATCGCGCACTAAATGAACTGAACTTTGAGTTCAATTGATTTGCATAATATTGCAAATAAGCTGTCAAATGCATTTGCTAATTAATAATCTATTGCAAGTATGCGCCAGAAAGAGTAGTGGTACTAAGTAAAACCACTCAACTCCCAAATTGTAAATAAGAGGGGAAGCAGTATGGTCATAAAGCATGATTGTTTATGCTAGCAATAGAAGGCTTTCCTTCTAAAGATAGTAAATGCAAGTCAACCTATATGGTTGGCAATAACTATTGGGTAAAACTTGTAATTACCCTGTGGATAGATGTCATCCACAAACTCAGCTCAGAGGTGCACCAAATACTGATGCTGGGATATCGGAAAGCCCTGACTCTCATTTTAGGAATTCATGATGAGTCATTCAGGGTTCTTGGAGCTTTCATAGACTGGAGAATTATATAATAGAAAGGCTACATTTATCGACAATTACTTCTCTGAATAAATTGTATACAATATTCCAAGTCGTCCAGTTAATAAGACCATGACAGAGTGCTTTGTCACTCTTACTGGATCGGAACTTGTTGAGTTGTAATACATACAGAGATAGTCTTGCTCACAAAAAAGAGATGTTTTGGGTTGTAATGCCAACACCTCATGGTACCATACTGTGGGTACAAAATGTTTTCATCCTAGATTGGATTGAGAACAAAGTGGTGGTGAGATACAAAGCAAGACTAGTAGCAAAAAGGGTTTACGCAAAGCCCAGACATTGATTTTCAATGCAAGTTATTCTCCATAGTAAGATATAAATTTCCGATACTACCTTTTTGATTGGCAGTACAAAAGCATCTATCATTGCAGTTGATAGTTGATAGATGTAGTGATCATATATCATCACTTGATTTGGAGTATTTGTGAAGCTTCCAGGAAAGAGTTCACATACTCAATCCTCATATATAAAATCGCAACATATATTGTGTATTGCTTAAGTCAATAAATGACTTACGGCAGTTACGTCGAATTTGGTACAATCGACTTTGTGTGTATTCTCTAAACGGAAGAGATACAATATTGATTACATGTGGTGTTCATTTTGAGATCCTTGACTGGATTTCATAGTCGTATATGATAGTCAATAATCTTGATATATCAACAATGAACATATATTAATAACACATTGTAATTCAAAGACGGAGTTTGAGATGGAAGATACGGACTAAACCAAAATTTTCATTTTATGTTTATGATCCCAGCATCTTCTCTCATATTTTTTTTATAAAAAGCTATCTATATCCAGATCATATTGAATGTTTCAATATGAAGGTTATCCTATGATTGTTCTATTGGAAAAGACAGAGATTTATTTGCATCAGACTCGATCTCTCTCGCTCTCTAGTTCTAACAATTTCACCGCATAATACTAGTCTATACCCGCGGGGACTAGTTCCTTTCAAAGAAAAATTGTGAATGTTTTCTCAAATTGAAGCCTTTGCAAGCGGTACGGTCCAACGGCCGGGCATACGTGCGCGTTGAAAATGGCTATGCTGTGCTCGTAGTACTGTACTAGTTGCTTTCAAAGAAAAATTGAAAATAGCTATGCCGTGCTAGTACTAGTTCTAGTACTCCTTTAGAAAAATGTACTAGTACCAGCTCCTTTAAAAAAAATGTACTCGTACTTGCTTCATGCGAACACGGAACTGATTGACGCCTAGAGAAGTTATTATTAATTAAAGTCCAACGCCAGCAAGGTTTATAACGCGACAATGCCAGGCCAGCGTAAATAAATTAAACGGTCCACATCCAACTTGTGTTGGTGGCCATGTTCAACCCACGGTTAAGCAGACAGCTCATACAATAGATTATCTATTTATCTGTCTATAATACAATTAATATTCATATATAGCTAACTAAGATCAATCATAAATACTATTTTTTTATACCATTGTGTTGCTAAGATCAAGCTAAGATGAATATGTTTACTTAAGGACCATCAATTATAAATAATATATTAAATTAAATATATGTATAATAATGTACCACATCTGTACTGCTTATTTCACTCATCACGCCATGAGACTTCTTGCAGCATTGTTTTTTTCCTCTCCTTGCTAGTTAGACTAACTCCAACAATCGCGACCCAAACCGGAGACCCAAACCGAAGTATAGGTCTCGCACAGTAAAAACTAGGATACTCAAATAAACATCCTCTCCAATAGATAAAAATGTGTCTTCCTTATCTTCACTTCGTCTGTCCCTCTCTCTCTTCTTCCTCCCTTCCCTCCCTCCCCATCCCTCTCCTCCAGCCGCCGGCGGCGGCGCCTCTTCCTCCCTCCGGCGTTCATCGGCTCGGCTCGCGCGCGCCCCGCCCTAGCGACGGCGCTGCTCGGAGGACACCTGGTCCATGAAATCAGGGTGTACTATAACGCATGGAACTGGTCGACGTGCAAAACATGCATCTTGGAAGATAGCCTGAAGATAGAGATGGATATGGTCTGCTACACTAGGAATACGCAGCCGCCGCCTTCTAGGACTTGAGCAGCAGCCACCGCCGTCTCGCCACCTCCATTTTTTTACCGCTCGTCTTCCTACCTTTCTCTTCGGTATCTCTCTGGTGGCTGGCGGAAGTAAAGATTCATTATTTTAATAAGTTTTCTAGTCGTCTAGAGTTAGAGTTTCTTCATGCTAAGATTTTTGGTATTAGAGCTTTATTTTCTCTTCCTTCCCGGCGACAACGAGGAGGTAGTGTGGATCCGTTTTTCCACGGTGGATCTGTTTTTTTTCTACGGTGGCTCTGTTGAAGATAAAAATGACAACTCCAGCGTCAACATCTTCATCGACATGACGACATATGAAGACTTTTGTTTTCGGAGAGCAGCATCAATGATGTCGCCACCATAAAATTTTTTTTTTTGGATTCTTCTTCGTTTTGTTGTGGTTGGATTTGGTCATGATGAAGGACTAGGAAGAATAATTTTCAGATCAATCTTCCTCATTCTTCGGTGGCGAAAAGAACAGTGAGGAAGACACAAGACGAAGTTTGTCAATTCCACCTGCAGGAATGTTGGCCGTCCGTTGGACATGTTCTCAGGCCTAAAACAACTCTTGTCAAGTATTTGTCTGTGCAGTCATCCATACGAAGCGTCAAACAGGTTTAGATTTGAGAGTTGGATCCACTCACAGCGTGGATACAATATAGATGAAAATTAGTTTCTAAATACATGTTGTTTCTAGAGTGTTTGTTGTGTGATGATATACTCAGCTATAATCTAATATAATTTTTCTTTCATCTCATAAAAGAAGATAGAGATGGATCTGATCGGATACGCACTACTAAAAAAAGAACTTGCGTAGCGTTATCTAAAAAGCCTCCGTGGTGGGCACTCTTTTTGCCCGCCACGGTTATTCGGTGGCCGGCCACGCTGCGCCGGCCACCGAAGAGCCCGCTGCTGTTAATAATTAACCGCAGCGGGCAACATAAGGCGCTCGTTGCGGTTATTCTCATTTAACCGCAACGGTCTAGTAAAGTTGCCCGCTGCGGTTATTAGAGGCTATTTAAACCAGCGACCTGGACCATCGTGGCCATATCTTCTTTCTTCTTTCATAAAAACGGGGGGAGAAGTTTTGCTGAATTTTTATACTAAATAATTTATTTTTGAGATTTCTTTGTTTGATTTAGAGGAGAAGTACTCCACTTGAAGTACCTAGATAATCCCCGCTCTCTTTCCCCTCTCTTAGTTCGTTGGGGACAGCTGTGCTTTATTTACACATCAAGTGCATGCCTGGAATGTTTCAGTTTTCACATGTTCCCTGCGTTCTCTGAAGCGCTCGATGGCTTTCTTTCCTTCCTTATTATTATATTGCTTCCTTACTCCGACCGTAGACACATCCTACCCACTGGCTCTACTACATGCCATGAAGTATGAATAAAAATGACCTTTTGAGCTTTCAAAAGAATAAAATATGAATAAGTAAAAGTTAAGCACCAATGTTGATATCTTGGATAAACTCATTTAAAAAGCTTGCTGCCTATGAGCAGTTTCTTACACAGAAATCTAGCAACTTCCGTTGAAGGGCACAAGTTCTACCTAAAACAGCCTTCGAAGAGACCTAACTTACTGGTATTTGACACTTCCATTCAAGGCAAGAAGCATTATTCACTTCTATGCTGCAGATCCTATTTTTCTATTCAAAAGAGTGTTTTCTCGAGCAAATGCTTGATAGCATGTTAACCTCAACAGGCTTCCAAACCAAATATTTCACTAATAAAATGTCAATCATGGGTAGAATAAGATGGTGTAAAAGATTCCGAAAAAAAAAGGAAGACCACTTCGCGCCAGATAAATCAATAGATCAAGCTGCCCATCATATGTGTAAAGGCCATGCCCTTTTTTTTGAAATGGCCATTCCCTTTTATGCTAGCTGATGCGGAAAGCAAAACTAAATAGGGATGTGTAGAGAAGGTGGAGAAACCACGAACAACAACAGGAACACAGAGAAAAAAGTTATGTAACTATTTTTATAGACTTTTTTTAGAAATAAGTTAGGTACAAAGGTTATTTTTAAAGGTGTCCATGGACCTTTTTTCTAATACATGTCATGTGTTGAGTGTTGATAAGTTTTTTCTAGAAAAAAATAGTCAATCGAAGTGTTATGAATGTTTTGTAAAAGTAATAAACATAGTTGAATGAGTTGTTGTGAAAACTTATTTCAAATATTTCTTTTCCTAAAGATGTTGAACACTATAAAACCTAACCTACTCAATCTGTTCTAAATCATAACACTTTTATTTTTTTTGATACATAGTTTATATATACTGTGTATCTAGAAATAATGTATATTAATATGCTTAATTAGCAAAAGCTATCATATTGTTTTTTTTGTTTTTTGGCAAGTAACAATCCTTTCTGTGTGCATTTTGAAAAGCCATCATGCTTGTTCTCCTTCTTGTTCTCCTTCCTGTGTGCAATTTGAAAAGCATAATTGTATATTAATAGTACTTAAGTCTTTTTGTTTAAATTGTTGAAGCAAACCAACGACAGTTTCAAGCATTGAGCTTTCCATCTTAAAAAGAGGCATGCTTACATCATATTAACAAACTATGGTGGTCCCTTATTTTCCAGGCTTTGAAGTATGTCTCATCTTCTTGAAATGACAGAGTCAAAATTGGTGGAGTTGAGTCATAAGAATGCTACCAAGCTGTTTACTTATCCTAGCTCCAAAGTTCAACTTGAAGTTGAAGCCATCTAAACGGGGTTCGACAATACTGTAGGTTTCATTGGGTTGCTTGAGATGCTCCTGCAGGAAGACTCTGATATCGCGGTCGTTGTGCTTGATGTGTTGTCGGATCTTAACCTTAATGGGGAGCTGCATGAGCAAGCAACAACTTGACATTAGTGTCAATTTACTATGCTTTCAATTAGTGTCAATGTAAATAACACTTTTCTATGGCTTATTTGAATCCTTGACTGCTATGATGGCTTCGGAATATTCCTGAAACACACTGAACTTCGAGAACGAGAGAACCCTAAAGGGAAACTTCTTTGACAACTATAAACCACGCACTGACCTATGTAATGTTATTGAGTTGTACATGAAAAAGGTAAGTGCAAAGTGCTATTTCTTCGAGAGTTGTTACTTGAGCTTTGCTGAAATTGCTAGGCTCCCAAACATCAACTTGCTCTTGCTACAACTCTACTAACTCTAAATTGATTATAAATTTGTATCATGTTCTTCATATAGGCCTGACCAATTGTCTTGAATAGTTCAACATAGGCCTGACCAATGACTTGGTAATGATTATGCCCATATTGATTATTGAATTTTAGAATTTTGGTTCTCTCAAGTATTTTTCTTTCATATATTAATAATGTCTAGGATCTAAGGAACAATGAGTTCAAGGTTAAATTAGCGAAGGAAGCAGTATGAAACTTCTTTGCTACAAATAATGTTTTAGTTTGCATATATTTCAGTTCTAATTTAACCTAAATGTTACCTAGGCGTTAGCACGGGCACTATAGTGTAAGAAAGTTAGAATATCTTAAAAATTTAAAACGGATGAAGTATATGTACTAATTGTTCGTGAAAATTCTAAAAGCAGAACGAAAGTTTCTCCGACAAGCTGAGCAACAGAAATTGAAAAATGGAAGTCCGTATGACAACATTCTCTCAGAGAAGTTGCGGTGAAAAAATTGTTATGAAGAATATGTGCTGAGAAGACTCATGGACCAGGCCTACATGAGTGAAACTAGTATGCAGCCCAAATCAAGGACTCAATGGCCAGGCTAGAACTGAGTGGGTACGGACTCCAGGCCTATAAGATGCTCATAAGCATAAAAGCCTGGCCCGTTCGATACCCGGATGCTAAGAACTGGAGATTCTATCTATCGTATGTGCGCGTTTGGCAGAGGTCTGTTAATTGATTCTGGAGTTGCTCTCTGATTTTTTTTTTGTTAAGTGATTCTGTGGTTAAAAGTGATTGTTTTTATTCTTTAGTATAAACTCTCAAAATTAAGATGGAGAATCACTTCACAGAATCAGAACAAGTTATTTTTTTCAGCTCTCAGTCTCTTGATTTATTTTAGAGAATCATTTATAGTCGCGTATCATTGGTGTGTTGGGGAGATATTTCTCTTCCGCGGCGCACGGCGCGCGCATGCGCATGCGCATGCGCATGGTGTGGCATCGCGGGTTGCGGCTTGCCTAGTTGCCTTTGCTTTGCTACTAGAAGTGAAAGCCAGGGACGATTCAGAGCTGTGCGCGGTGCACCCATGCTACAGGGCCCGTCTAGGAGAGGTCCCTTTCCTGATTCTTGAGGTACTTGATTGTCCGATGGAGTAATTCCATTTGCTTTTTTTAAAGGGGATGGAGTAATTCCATTTGATTTTTTTTGAAGGGGGTAGGGTGGGGATTAGTAGAGAAATGATTCTATGCTAATCTCCACTAAAATATAACTAGGAGTGGACGAGAATCTGGGAAAGCAGTTTTTTTCAACTCACTCATATACAAAATAGAGAAGTGATTCACTTGTATTCCTTGAAGAAGCTGAGCTGTTTTTTTTTTTTTTTTTTGCATTTGTCAACTGAAGAGTGATTCTCTTTGAAAATTTGCTCCATAAAACGCTCTGAAAGGAGACCATAATGGTTGTACAGTTGAGGAGCCGAAGCAGTTAGGAGAGGAGCCCAACAACCTCTAAGTCTTCCTAGAAATATGTTTTCATCGGCTCTCACAAACATGTAAACAACATCGCAAAGATGTAAGATTAATATTCTATAATTTTATTTCTCGAGTTGTTACTATATTTTTATTACACATTCTAGGATGATCCTCTTCTTTAAGAACCATAAGAAAACCTTGATTTTAAAGCTAACTCTAACCATAATACCATTACTGACTAGGGCACGATACAGAGACTTTGTTGTCAAGGTATTTTATTCAAAATATATATTATTATGTCAGCACCAACTTTTAAGGTAATATTCATGAAAGGACTTTGATGTCGTCTAGAGGGGGTGAATAGATCTGTTAAAAATCACAGCTCAAAACTTTGTTAGAGATGTCCGGCACTACCGCCCTTAGCCCGGCACTGCCGGCCTCAGCCCGGTACTGTCGCGCCAACAAACTGCCCGAGCCTACAATTCAAAAACTAGCCATAAAAAACCAGATCTATATGAATAGAAGTGTTGCTCTTGGTTTCCTGAACCAGCAGAACCAACTCAACATAGACAAATATGTTGTATGAAGTGGATCGGGGTCAAATCCTAGAATCAATCACAAGCTCGCAAGTATGATGAATGAACACAAGTAAACACAAGAGACAAGTGATTTATCTCGTGGTTCAGCTCGCCACCAAGGCTTGCCTATGTCCACGTTGTTGAGGTATCACAAAGGATTGGCTCGCCACCAAGGCGGCCTTGCCCTCGTTCTCAAATCAAGGAACCAAATCCGTGAAGTGGGGGTAATTCCACTAGCTGCACAAGAGGATTACAAACTTCTCGCTGCTCACCACAAGCACGGGAGCTCGCCGGGCGATGCCTAGCCGTCCAGGAGGCTTCACCTCCAAGAGTAAAAGATGCACAACGAAGATCGACGAAGCCCGACAAGTGCTCAAGGTTTGGAATGCTCTAATCTGCTCTCTAGCTCTTAATAACACAGCCCCAACACTTAATCATGCACTAAACATGTCACTCTCACAAGAGAGGGTTGGGAAGAGCTCTCAAATGGCTTGGAATGGGTTGGGAGTGTTTTGGGCACCAGCAGCCTCACCTGGAGGCGTGGGGTGGGTATATATACCCCCTACACTCAAAACTAGCCGTTAGAGGTCAGAAACTAGCCGTTACTGGCTGTACAGGCCCGGCACTGCCGCAGCTCCCTGAGACAGCACAGTTGACCTCACGAAAAATGCCATAACTTTTTACTCCGAACTTCGATTTTAGTGATCTTAGACATTTCAGAAAGCTTATTTCGAGGGCTATCTAACCCTGGAGAGAACAAGCCCAAGATCAACAAGTGCAGGTGCAGTGCTAAGTGTTTTCTCTCATGTTAGCACTCGGGTTCGGTTAGTTTGAGCACTTGAGACTTGTCTATGATTCGTATTGCATCCCCCTTGATAGTACGACATAACTATACTCAAGATAAAGAAAATATAACAATTTTAACCACTTGAGTCTTCAATGTCTTCATATGCCATTTCTTCTTGATATCACTTTAAAAGGGGTTGCAATCATCTTTGTCTCCTTTTTTTGAGTAAGCACACCTTGAGCATGTGACTTGAACCATTTCCACACATATGAGTTCAATCCATGGCTTCAAGTCACTTCCAGTAATGATTTGATCCTCAACACAATATGAATCGTCATAGCTTGATTAGTACCTCGACTCAATGCAAGTACTCTCTTTTTCACCCTAGCCATAGTACCTCGGTCTCCTTGACCTTCACCTTCGCTTAGTACCTTGAAGCCCTTTCCTTGTTATCTTCACCTTATCAAGTCACACTCAAGTCACATCATATTGAGCATCCATTGAAAACCATTTCTTCAATATTGTGATCCTTGCTTGAACATCTTATAGATATGAATGTTGAGATCAATCAAGCTTTAGTTTGACTCACATAAAGACATATATGGATCATCATTAATATGGTCAAGCTAATTCACGATTCCTTATATGCTCTCCTTTTGGCTTGACACTCAACACTCACTTCAATCTCCATCTTCATACTTCTAGCTTGATCAAATCAATGCAAAGTGATTCACCAAATATTTATCCATACAAGCAAACCAATGTAGAGATGACATATATCCTTTGCTTGGCATTTACTCACTTATGCATTCTTGATTCATTCTTTAACCTTGATCAAAGCTAGTTCACTATCAAACTTTTCTTGCTCATGAAAAGCAACCCATTGTTGAGACCATTCCAAAATCATCAATCCATGTCTCACTTGTCATTTGTCAAATATGCTTGCTTTCTCATGATGCCATGATATCCCACAACATAGAAGCCATATCATCAACTCTATTTGCATTGTTGTCTTTTGCTTGAACAAGATTGTTTCCATGATCTTCCAATACAACAATACACAATTTTGGCCTTCATTTCAACACTATGTGGAATATCATCAAGTTTGCTTTTCTTGTTGAACCTTTGATACACTTAGCAAACATGTTAGACCTTTAGTTATGTTGTCACTCAATTCACCAAAACCCACTAAGGGCTAGATGCACTTACAATTCACAGTGTGCAACCAAATTATACTATAGGTAGAATTATTTTCCAACGGGAACTCTTCTAAAAGAGATATTTAGCAAGTTTGTGCTAAGAACATCAGCCACAATAGCATGTTTATTGCTAACGAGTAACAATGTCACATAAGCATGGGCAGTGTGAACCTAGGTATTTTTCTTGAAAACTAATTAATTTGAAAGTCACCTTTCGAATTAAGGGTATTTTTGGATCTAAAGGCTAATTGCTAGCTAGATAAAAAGTAGCCTATAATGGCTCCAGTGCATCTAAACAGGAGGACTCCTATACATGTGAGCTAATTTTTTAGACAAGTCTTCAACTAGTTGTAGACAACTAGCTAGCTAACCATGGTTGGACTAATTTTTAGCCCATATAATAACTCCATGTGTTTCCAAACATGCTCTGTAAATCTTGCCAAGCACATAAAGTGGCCTTCTTTCCATGAGCCAATCCAAAAATGGGAATCCACTGCCTTTTTACTTGCACTAGGCAACGACTTATTTTTACTATATTTATCTCATATTGACTTCTAAGAACCATGTCTTTGCTACTCTCTCTACTCTAAATTATAAGTCATTCTAGCTTTTCATGGTACATAGTTTTTGTTATGCACCTAAGTGTAATAAAAAAAACTATGTATCTGGAAAGGCTAGAACGACTTACAATTTAAAAAGAAGAAAGTAGTATGTTTTAAAAGACATTTGGATAAGATGAATTTTGTTTTGTACATCCAAATTCTAGACACCCAAATCCACTATACCACAACACTGTCTTTAACGTTGGATGATCTGATGCTAAAAACGACTACAACGACAGGTTGTCTGACGCTAAAAACATATAGCGTCAGACTTCTAGTGACGATGTAAGTCCTGACGCTAAAAGTCTTTAACGTCAGACAGGACTTTTAGCGTTAGACAGTTGTCACCTTGAATATTTTTAGCGTCAGATAGTCTATTGCACAATTTTAGCGACAGATGCTCTGTTACCAAACTTATAGCGTCAGATTGTTCAACGGAACATTATGAATATGCAAAAAAAACCAAATATAGTGTCTACACTATCACATGAAGGCACACAAACATACATATCACATGGAGGTCAATATTTATTACATCTCAGTATGATGATAATATATCAAAGTCATACATCAAATCAAGCAACATGAAACTACTGCTTCCTAAACAACATTTCACACTAGCACATTGCATAAGCACTGATTTGGTAAAATAGAGTGTTTGTTGCACAACTAATATAACCTACATTCTAGATGACAGTAACTAGATAATTTCTATAATAATCTATGTTGCTGCAAAACCAAGACAGTCACACAAAGCTTATTCCTTGTGCCAGGTTTGCTGAAACATGAGAGGATCCATCTCTAGTTGCCTATACATAAAAAAGAAATGTCTTATAACAAATGCTCAGATTTCTAAGGAAAAATATCAAACCAACACTCAATACTTGTAGGGACATAACAGATGAACCATGAAAAATAAAAGCTACAGTTATATTCATAATGATCTAGATGTAGGCTGGTAAATGAGCTACAAGCTAAGTACAAATACGTAGCTAAGGCTACAATCAGATAATACACCAAATCAGAATTATACCTCAAGTATAGCTTGATAAAACAGTAACTAACAGCTAATACTAACCAACATTCTAACGATAGCTAAAACAATAAGAATTAACCTAATATTAAAATTAATAATTTTTCTAAAGACCAATTAAATTTCCTATATTTTTTAGAGCATCGGAAATATATCAGAAATAGAGACAACAAAAGATCTAGAAGCCACCAGATCAGCCATAGTACAATGAAACTAAAGAAGGAATTATGATTCGTTAGCTGACTACATAATTATTGTTGTGATCCTTCTATTACAATTCCCAAAACTTGACAAAAATGGACTACAGAAAATCAAAAATGAATTGCCAGCCAATCCAATTTGTGTATACATAACGATTGTAGCTCTTCACTTCCCTAGCCAATCAGATCGAGCCATAAAAAGTACGCACAAACTGAGATGTGTATTAGTAAAATGGAGAACAAGTCATAAGGGAAGTCATAAACAGGGGAACACACCTGTCCTTACTCCTACATAGGTTGAGTATGCCTAGTTGGTGTAGCACTCACTGTATGAGAGAAAACCAGGGGAGTAACAAAATTAAGAGAAATTAGCCTTGGGTTTGCCAGAAATCACTAACTAATCCAAAGTCCAGACTGCATCCAAAAGAACACGAGAGAAAATACCTAAGGTTGCGTTTGGATGTAGATATTGAGGCTCCTGAATTGGCATTGCCATTGGATAGCACAAAATACCACTGTTTGGATGGCTTAGAATTTGGAATTGGAAATCACCTTCAATGCTAAAGAGGTATTCAATGCACTTGCGCCTTGTCGCCAGCAATACAGAGCCTGCACCCTCCGTATTGGGGGAGAATTGGAGATGAGCACATCCGTGATAGGGGGCGAGCTCCTCCATGGCCGGCGACTCCTTCCTCGCATGTGGTGCCTCCTTCTTCCCCACATTCGCCGACCTCGCATCCCTCGGCAAGCGAGCTCCTCCATGGATGGGCGGGCTCGAGCTCCCCCATGGCCGGGGGCGAGCTCCTCCAAGGTCGGGCGGGGGCGAGCTCCCCCATGGCCGAGGAGGGGCGAGCTCCTCCATGGCTGGACGGAGCCGAGCTCCCCCATGGCCGACGGCAAGCTCCGTCAAGGTTGGGCCAAGGTCGAGCTCCTCCATGGCTGGGCGGGGGCGAGCTCCTCCATGGTTGGACGAAGGTCGAGCTCCCCCATGGCCGACGAAGACCTCCCCCAAGGCCGGGCAGGGGCGAGCTCCCCCATGGCCGGGCGGGGGCGAGTTCCTCCATGGCTGGGCGGGGCTGAGCTCCCCCATGGCCGAGCGGGGGCGAGCTCTCCCATGGACGCTCCACCAGCTGGGCAAAGGCTGGAAGGAGCCTAGAGAGGAAGAGGAGTGTTTGCGTCTAGCAATTCTGTCACATCCAAACAACTACTTTGGTATTGGCATCCATTTCCAATATCAGTCCGATTTCGTATTGGTACCAATTCAATTCTAGGGTCTCCAATATCTACATCCAAACAGACCCTAAAGGATCATTTTGAGGGGTGTAGTTGTGTTGGCTTCAGATCAATTCTATGCATATCACAGGAAACAAGTTTATGCTAGGATCAATTTTATGCAGCTCAGAGAGGGAGAGCGTGGGCAACAAGAGGGATACCTGACGAGCAGCTGCTCTAAGCCTTTAGAAGTCAACAGATATGTCAGCTGAACAATAATTTATATAGTAGTCTTGTTCAAAGAAAACCCTGCAAAAATAAAATGCAAACCAATTAGATAGAAAAGTATAGTAATAAAAGCTCCATGGTTAGTAACAATCATCACTGGTAGCCTCATATCTTGATATGTAAAATAATATTCAGTGTATGAGAAAAAATAAGGTGGATTTGACAAAGGGCAGTCAGGTGCAGCATTCATAAGGTGTAGTGGTGCTTCATAATTCTACCTAGAGTACTTTTAAAAAACATAGCATTAAAATCTGAAGAAAAAAAATAAGGATGGAAAACTGCTCCCTGATTGGGAGAAAACTGCACTACCCCACAACCAGTGCAAAGCAGAGTCAACACAATAAAGAAAGTGCGAGAAAAATCAGGCCGTGTCGTCGTGATCGTCATGGTCGTCCAGGCAACTAACATGAAAAGGTCCATGAAGAAAGGAGTCCCAGAATTATTTCTCCGTTGCTCCAACATTTGAAAAATCCTATCTTGCAAGTTCCACTATATGCCTACTACAAACCATCTAGTTACACCAGAAGTGCATTCAAAGAAAAGGTGCAGGGAGGTTTCCTCCAAATTTTGCTGACATAAAACATGGTGCCCCCAATCAAGATGCTCATGTCTCCTAAGCAGCTCCCTTGTATTAAGATATAGCAGGTAGCAACGACAAGTATCATCAAGCATGTCAGGTGGTATGACTACTTATACCTTGTGGTATATCAGGCTATCTCATACGATGCTATAACAAGGCAGTACATTTTAATTTATCAGATTTGTCTCCAAAAGGCTCCTAGTGCAGCTCTTTCAGTTTGCAATGATGCACTGCACCTGGGGAAGAAAAGTATAGTATTGAGCAGGGAATTGGAGTTAAGCAATGCAAATATATGGAACTAGCTTAAGGAAAATCCATGTGTCAATGCTTAATGGAACTCTTTATACTTTTAAACTAAATCTCTTACCATTTCATTTTCTTCTTCAATAAGCATGCAAGGGGTTATCTCTATTTGTGCAGCTAAAAAATCAACAATTAAAAATTTTAGTTTGCAGCTATAGAGGTTAACTACAAGCAACAGAAAAAAATCGCTTAGTACATACTAGAGGCAATTAGACAAATCTTTTACCATTTCAATTAAGATTTAAACTACCCCAAAATGTATAAGTGCTAGCCTTTCTGCTAATTCTAGAATATCTACATCCTTAGTGCATACTAGTATTATACTACCAACAAATATTGAAAAATAGATCCAAAGAAACAGACTATTGGTGCACTGGACTCACTGCCTCCATCCTTGTCCGCAGAACTAGAGGGTGTGACCGTGTGAGGTCCATGTGCACTGTATCCCAGCAGATCTGGTAGCTCCCGCTCCTGCTGCAATGGCATGAGCCACAACTGCAACTTGCCGGCTCAAGTTCGTATGGAGAAGAGAGGACGAGCTACAGACCTGCAGGTTCGTGCCCTCCGTCCTGGTGTCGTCCATCCTGCCATGGAGCCGGCAGTAGCCAGCGCCCTCCACCACTGCGTCGTCCGTCGCGGAGCCGGCAACGGCCTGCGCCCTCCGCTGGAGCCCCATCCATCGTGGGGCTGGCAACGACCTGCACCCTCCGCTGCGGCCCCGTCCGTCGCGGAGCCAGCAGCCACAACCGTGTCGTTCGTCGCGGCGCCGCCCGCCACAGAGCCGCACCACCCACGGCGCCCCAAGCCCCGAGCCACCATGTTGACTGCCACGGCCCCGACTGCTCCATCCATGCCGTCGTGAGGTCCTGGTGATGGTGGATTTGGAGGGTGAGGACCGAGGAGGAAGAGCCAGATCTTGGGAGGACAAGAGAAGGGAAGCACGGGCGGAGCATGGGTCTGGGGAGTGGGGAGAGGATAAGGATGGGAAAAAATTTCACGGTCATGCGCGCTTGCCAAGTGGGCCACACTAGCTCAGCGTGGGCCCTATTTTTTTAGCGTCAGATAGATTGACAGTGTATTCGGTTTTAGCGTCAGACAACTTCACGTTAAATGTCAATATCTATAGCGTCAAACAATATATCGCTAGATGAGGAATTAGCGTCAGATGATCTCTAAGCTAACTTTAGCGTCAGATGATCCAATCATAAATGTAAGTTTTAGCGTCAGATGTCTGACGGTGATTTGGTATTGTGGTGTAGTGATCCTCTTGGTCCTTTGGTTGGAAAGTTGTAGTCCATCGGACTAGTCCATAATTTTTTTTGTATACTAACAGTTTTTTTTAAAAAAAAACTTAACCTGTAATACTTTATTATCTTGAGTACTTTCTTGATTTTAAAGAAATAGAGCACAAATGGACAAACGGCAGTCTTACCTACTCTCTCTATCCTTAAATATATGTCAGTTTTTGTTTTTAGAAAAAAAACAACTTTCACTAAATATATATTAAACAATAATTATCATTATGATACATAATTAAAGAGTGTTTAGCAGAGCTTCACGTAGCTCTAGGTCCACGAAACAGTTCTACGCTAGATTTTTTTAGCTAAATAATTTATGATCTAGCAGTTTTACCATAGATCTGTTTAAAAAAAAAGGTGGGTCTGCAATTTAGGGACGGAGAGAGTCAACAATCTTGATTCTAGCCACCTTTCTCGAGAGTTGAGAATGACTAGGTTCCCACCAGCTACCAGATTTTTCAGAAGACAAAAGGCTTTCGCATTTCACAACATGCGTCACTCGAGATGCTGACGGAGGAGACGGATTTTTTTTTAAAAAAAAAAAAGAGACGGAATTCGCCACGAGGAGCACGGGAATTGAAGATCGGAGAATGCGGGAAAAAAATCCCATGGTCCCATGGAACATCGAGAACCAGACACAGCTTGCAGCTCAGGTCAGGTCGTCTTCATCTGCCGGGCGTCAGTGCGTGCCGTGCGGCCACACAAAATTTCAGAGTTCGGGCCGCAATTTCTCTGGTGCCTGCTAATATCTGCTCGGAGCTGCTGGATAAAGATCTCTCTATGTCCCCGCCGCGTGCATGGAAAACCGGGCACGGATATACTCCCTCCGTTTTAAAGTATAAATAGTTTAAAAAATCTTAAAGAGTTATTAAATTATAAATAGTTTAAAAAATCTTAAAGAGTTATTAAATTATAAATAGTTTAAAAAATCTTAAAGAGTCAAAGCTTTATTAAATTTAACCAAAACTATAGAGACAAGTATAAAATTTTATAACATAAGGTAGGTATATTATGAAAATATAATTAATAAAAAATCTAATGATATTTAGTTAGTATCACGGATGTTATTATCTTATTATATGCATTTGGTTAACCTTAAAAAACTGACTCTTTAAAAATTCTTACTAGGTAGCGTGCTCGTGCGTTGCTACGGAACAACTAAATTTTTATATTAAAAATATAAGGATCACAAGATAAGATAACAATAATGTAAAATTAAAGATCGTTGAATTGATATTTGTTCTAAAAAATAAATTTTATGAAATTTGCAGTCATAGAGAATGATGAAAAAACAAGATCTATTAAATAATAACATGATTTTATATTTTATATTTTTATATTTTCATATTTCTAAGTTTTGAGAGTGCCAAGCAAGAAGGAAGTGTTGTGCAAGGGAGGAGCGGAACAAAAAAGTAATATAGTTGGGTACACCAACTTAATTGCTCGAGATCTCAAAATGCAAAGCATATATCTAAGACTGGCACAATGATTTGATCTATATAGTTTCTCTTATTATTGGATAAATTAAACCAGATGTGTCATCCGGTGAGGATCTCATGGGCACTGGATTCATGCTTTATCCTCCCAAAACACGTTACTTAGAAAGAATTTGAAGCTATTACATATAAGTGATTCCACAACATTGTGAAAGTCATATGCACATAAGGTGCGGCTCCATTGCAGCAGCTGTCAATCAGTATGTTGTAGGAATTCCCAGACAACACGTCCAAACCTCAGGATAGCAAAAATATGGTTGTTGGTCTTGAATTTGGAGCAATCGCCTCATTCAGTGGCCTAGCCATTGGCCACTGTCATTGCTCATATTATTTTATATTCTCCTTTATCCATACCCAGCTTTATTTCCAGCCTAGCCCCTGAATGTGGCGGTATTGTTGGTAATTGTATAGTGAAACAACAGCCTTGATGAAGTATAAATTAAAAAAAATCAAAATGATGATGATACCAAAGTACTATAGGTAAATAAAATAACCTTTTCTATCAAGGTCACAATTGCAAAATGCATATCACTCACTTTACTGCTTCTCATTTGTTTTCTCTTTATAAACATGTGGATTAAAATCATTCATCTTCCCTTCACAAGTGAAATATCATGTTACTGGTGCTCTATGGATCCAGTTCTTCTATGGCTATATTTTCACAAGTGAAATAACATGTTACTGGTGTTGTTGCAGAGACCAGTAATGGAACACTACAAAAAATTAACGGGCACGTAAACTGAAACCAACAACTTCCAGGATGGACTAACTTACACCATGACTCATGAAACAATGATTTTTTCCTAGATTTTAACTTTCTCTGGATCAATAAATGGATATGTCACAGAAAGTTCAAATATTTGTGCTTACACTTCAGAACAACTTTGACTCAGAGACAAATATAAAGTTGTGCACGTCTTTTCTTTCTGCTCTTTGATTTCTATGGCACTACATTATCCACAACTTTACTCTGTTGTAAGTTGGTTGACATCAGTTGTATAAAAGTGAGGCATATTAGTTATTAGTTAAATATAAATTGAACAACATGACATAATATTGGATATCATTTGAGGCATCACTACGTATAAACTTTAGGCTAACATGTAAAGAAAATGTTCAACCACATAAGCAAATTGGTCGTCCCAGAGATATCAATAAGGAGAAACATTATGTTAACACGTAAAAAAATATTGAACCACATCCACATCACAAGACCAAGTTTTTTTGAAGCGCAAGTTATCCATTTTAAACATCTAAATCTGTTATTTAGGAGCTTGCCATTCAGAGAGACTAACCTTGGGCGTCGTCTCCAGCAGCGCCATGGGAACATCCTCTACCGACAGAGACACCTAGAGCCTTTTTTTCTTTTGTTTTTGTAGATCATAAATTGGAAATCTCTTGCATAGTGCTGATAGATTCTTGTCCTGACAATTAACAAAGATGGTAGCAATTGTCATTTGCTGAAATTAAGAAATATATTGCCCTAGAAAATAGGTGTACCTTTGAATAACAACCAATGAAACATCAGTATGTGACATGTATCTGCAATGGCTATCAACTACTCCCTCCGTCTCAGGATATAAGGCATGCATGTATTTAAAAATTCAAACTTTATTAACTTTGAACAATAATAAGTCTAATAAAATAAAAAATATATAGTACAATAATGGTATCATTAGATTTATCTTTACAAATACTTTCTAATGATATTTTTGTTGTTTCCATTAGTTATATAAAATAATATAAATTAATGGTCAAAGTATAATCTTAAAGACCGCATCAAGTCAAATCGCGCCTTATATCCTGAGACGGAGGGAGTATTTGCTTTCTTGAATGAGTGGCAATAGCAAGTGTCACTATGTTTGTCTGTCTTTTTGTACTACACAACCTTTTGGCCAACTGCTAGATGTTCAAAAAAAGATATTAAGCACTACTGAACCACGGTTTATTTAGACTACAAAATCTATCTGAATCACAAAAGTAATAACCTTGAGTGTATAACATAAGAGGCAATCACAAGAGAAATACAAGTCTTCGCTTCGATGTTTAGACTTTTGAATAGAAAATTGTTCTTACTGTATATATATATATCACTATTCCTTTTACAACGGATAAGTGCAAAACATGCAAGGCAGATGAATTCAGTGGCAGTACCTGAATGTGTAAAAAGCATCAACGAAGATGCCTAATGCACTCAGATCAGTTGTTGAGTGCCTTGGTCGGGCATCGACGAATACTCATACTGCACTTAGATCAGTTGATGAGTGCCTTGGTCGGGCATGGCAATAGTACAAACTCAAGCTGTGGCACATAGGAACCAATCCATCAGCAAAATCCTTCAACAGTTCAATCCATCAGAGAAATCTAAAACACAATGAGAGAACCATTGGTTACCTTTTCGAGCGAGCACTGCTAGACATGTTCTTCTGAGTTGGTTTGAAAATTGACGGAAACGCTATCGTGGGCTCCAACCAGTGAACCGTAATGCTGTCGTCGCCACTGTCATATATGTCTGCTTGCCAGCACCGCCGGAGTACTCAACGCCAACACCAAGGATTGTCTCATATAGGTAATATGAACTAACTATATTAATTATAAGAGATCTATAATGTATTAACTCATCATGTAGTGCATAGTGGTAATCTGTGTTGACTAAAAAAATTGCATGAAGACGAATTTCATGGCACAAACAAATGACTAAAAATGCATAGTTTGCAATCACATGCACAAATGAACACCAGAGTGAGAGCGATTGCTTATTCCAGAAAGAAGGTCATAGAAACATATTAATTTATTTATTATGCAGGAATCTAAAATATATATTTACACATCTGCTGCGTGTGGTGCTATCACTAAATATTTTTCAATGTTAGGAATAAAAAATATCAAACTTTGATCTGATTCTAATCAGAGTTGCCTAAATAGGTTCCAATTAAATTTTTATTTAAAAGTATTATTAGTATCTTCTTCAGCACATTCTCATACCTTGATCTTCTGACCAGAGAGATGGGAAGTATGTACTCTGTATCACATTAACACCCTACATTCTACTTTGGACGAAAGGCCTCAACTACTGTAATAATCTGATCTACATCCAAGGTGAACTAAATCAATCTTTCACATTAGATAGGTATACTGGGAAGATTCAACGGTTGTTTCATCACACAAATTGAATCGCTATAAACAAAGATTTAAAAGAGGGGCACACCTTTGTATGAAATCATCATTCGACGGAGCATATAGACCATCTAGCACGGATAACTGGGCAGTCAAGATCAGAAGCTATATACATCATCCAAATCATGGATGCTATCGGCATGGGGAAGAGGAACAAGCAGTGGCAAGGGGAGAGAAGGGGATGGTGGTGGCTATCGATGGAGCAGTGTGACAGAACGGCCCTAATCTCATGGCCCACGTGTCCCTGTCAACCTCTGACAGCTGAACCCATGTTCCATGTGATTAAGACCTGTTCGCCACCGGGCTACATCAGTGCCCAATGTCCGCAGGATCATCTCACAATTCGGTTACAGCATTGCATACTTTTACAAATAACATCGGAATAAAGAGCAGAAGACTTAAATAACATTAGTTTTACAAAGCAGGGTTCCAAATAGAAATTAAGGTGCAGTTATTACAAACCAAGTTCTGATAATAGAAATAGACAAAGGCAACGTAGCGGAGTACAACAAAATAAAGATACTGATAATCACCCAGCCCGAGGGTGCACAACTATTCTTCGGCCTCATCGGCCTCTTCCTGGACGATGGTCATGCAGCAGGGCGCAAGACACATCGGGGTCTCAGTCATACCTGCAGCATGGGTAACAAACCCTGAGTACTGGGGTACTCAACAAGACTTACCCGACTAAAGAAAAGGGAGAAGACTCAGGAATGAGAGGCTTAGGGTAGTCAAGGTAAGGCTTAAGCAAGATCAGGTATTTTGCAGAAAAGCATTTTGTAAACCTTATTTTTTTGGAAAGATTCAGTATTCCTCAATTCTTCATCGTTCCTGATTCATTTTATATTTCAAAACATTCCTAGTTGAGAACCACTCTCCGTTGACAGTCAGTGACCAAGTCTCCATAACCGAGGAGCAACGTTAATCCGGATAAATAATACTCAGCTGAGGATCCCTATCCACTCTGCATATGTAGCACCCAAGCTTGCATATGCCAACTCGTCTACCACGATTCCTCCAAGATTGGGCCCGGTCCTACGCCACCCGGAAGTACAGTACACCACTCCTATCCAGGTACGACGACCACGTGGGTACATGCTACTTCCGCCATCTCTCCACTCCCAGTGCGCGGTTGTCGGTCCAATAAAGGATTCCTCGGAGCCAGAGCTTTCCGAAGTATGTGAATAGTTACAAGTCTTGACCAGCAGGCCCCCATACGAATGGTCCCTAAAGTTTTTCCGTCAGCAACAAGCACCTCGGGACTCTAACCCAAGAGTACAGGTCCTGTCGGTTTTTCAACCCTGTCCCGGTCGGTGTCAACTGTTGAGTCCCGGACTACAACATGACGGCACCGTACGCGCAGACAACCTCTTCTCGACAATGACCACATGCTAGCTAGGCAAGCAGTCATCGAACGGGAAGTAAAGCCAAATTCCCATAAAGATTCTTTCAGTGATCACACTTTTGAAAATGACATTTTATTGCAAAGTCTAATTCAATAAGCATTGCTAAGCATTTTTCAAATACTTTTGAAAAGCAGGTATCGGGTGTATCAGTGGTCAAGGTGGATAGTGCATCAATTAGGATAGCACACAACTCCTATAAACCTAATGCAATAATTTAACTCAAAAGCATTTAAGGAAATCATTTTATAAATTCAAGGAAAGCGGTTAAATGCACCGGGGCTTGCCTTGAAGAGCAAAAAGGACAGACTCGGGGTCGGCAGTGCAGGTGTCGGAGCTCGGGGTAGCCTCAGGGGTAGGTTCGTCAGCGGCTGCCTCGACTTTGATTCCTTCTCCTTCGGTCACTATACGGATGCAATGATGTATGCACATGAGTATGCTAGCATGAACAATGCAACACAGGGCATACAACATGAACTCTACTTGATTTTTTTATTTTTCCTAATTATATAAAAAGGTCATTTTATGAAGTTACTCCAAAAGGCCTCAAAAATCTACCAGAGACTAAGCATGACATAACTAGCACATAAAAATTTATCTCATGATTTTTGGAGCTACACATGTTTTTCTAAAAATCTAAAACCATTCATTTCTTAATTAAAAGGGAGATTTTTCATTTTCAAATTTTTGCACAAAGTCCAAGTTTCATATTTTTCTAAAATACTACAAGGTATAAAGAGTTAATTGTAAAATTTTCAGAATTTTTAGAGCAACACAGAAAATCATACAAAAAGATGAAATAGCAAGACTATTCAAAACTTCCAAAAAGGAAAAGAGTACTGTGCTCCTTCCTCGCAGGGCTCGGGCGAAGCGAAAACAAACGGCCGTCCGAGGCCTGGCCGGGAGGCTCGGGCGAGACGGAAAACGATCGTTTCGTCCGAGGCCTGGCCGGGAGGCTCGGGCGAGACGGAAAACGATCGTTTCGTCCGAGGCCTGGCCGGGAGGCTCGGGCGAAGCGGAGGGTGCATGCTTGCTCGAGGCTAGGCTCGGCGAAGCTGAGGGTGCGTGAGTCCGCTCGAGGCTAGGCTCGGGCGAAGCGGTGAGGGTGTGTGAGTCTGCTCCGAGGCTGGGCTCGGCGAAGTGGCGAGGGTACGTGTCTGCTCGAGGCCTGGCTCGAGCGAGTGCTTGCTCGAGGCCTGGCTCGGGCGAAGCGGAGTGGAAGCAGAGACCGGGGGCTTCGAGTGCTTACCACGGGTCGGAGGCAGGGCTCGGCGGGACGGAACAAGGGTCGAAGGAGGGAGCTCGACGTTGGCGGTGCTTCGGCGGAGCTCTCTCGGCGGCGAGCGGCGTGCCGGCGACCCTGTACACCAGACACGGTCACCAGGAGCGGGTTAAGAGCGCACCAAGATGAGGAAGATGAAGCAGGGGTCGGGGAGGAAAGATCACGACCGGGGAGAGAGTATTTCTCAATCCTGTGCTCACCGGTGTTTCGCCGGAGTTTGGGAAGAACTGCCTGCGCCGGTTAAAGGAAGGACGGAGGGGTGAAATTGAGAAGGGGAAAAGCTTCGCGAGGACACGGCGGAGCTTCTGAGCTAGGTGGTGGAGCGGCGGAGGCTCTGGACTGGCCTGGCCACGGTGGCGGAGGTGAGTGGAGCTCCAGCCGGCCGGCGGTCCTTTTATAGCCGCGCTCGGGGACGGATGAGCGTCGCGTGCAGGCGGATAAGCTTGGCCGAAGCGTGCGCAATCGATTGCACGCTGGCGGAAGGACGGGCGTGCGCGCAGGGACCGGGTGTGCGTTCGCCGGCGACGGCCACGCGGCGGCGACGTGCTGGGAGCAGTGGGGGACGGGAGAGAGGGTCAGCGCTCGCGTGCGGGTGCGGAATGAGCACGGTGTCAGCGGCGGCAGACTGGTGGCAGGCGAGGAGCGGCCAGGCGTGCGGCACGCGCAGCGCCGGTGGCTCGGCCACGGCCGGGGCCCCCCGTAGCTCTAGGTTGAAGATGAATAGGGCTAGGTCTAGGGTTTGACTTTAAACTGATTTCTGTATTTTGCAAATTACTTCCAAAATTTGAACTGAGCAACAAAAACTCAAAACACCAAAGTTGTGCAGAAAAAGAAGATCTACAACTTTGTCAATATGAACATTTTCAAAATCCAAAAATTTTTTGAATCACATTTGAAATTTGAAAAGAGGACACTTTTGGGATTTTAATAAATTCAAAATTACTTTTAATTTTATATTGAAACTTGAAAATCTGTAAAAACCAAAGTTGTTCCTCTTGACAAGATCTACAATTTTGCTTTTTGGACCAAGTCCAAATTTTGAAGAGTTTTTAACTTATTAAAAGAGGGGTAAAAACCAGGGTTTGGAATTTAGGGTTTTTCAAAGGGATTTGAAATCTGTTTTTGATTTTGGGTTTTGAACAACACAACAAAGCTTCAAGACACTAAACTGAACAAGAAATACACAAGACTAGGCACAGAGTTGAAATTACCATTTTGCCCTTATAGGAAGATTTGGGCTTTTAGGGTTTTCAGAAAAAGGGATCACTACACACAAAATACCTTTTAGGAAAAGGTAAAGGCAAGCAACCACTAGACAAACATTAATGCATGACAAGAATGATTATGACTAATGATGATGACATGTCAGGTTAATTACAGATTAAACACCAGAGGTGTTACAAGCAGCGATGGTGTCGAGTTGGTGGAAGACGCTAGTGGTTGTAGCGAAGAAGAATATGTAGGGATGATGGGAGAGAAGCAGTAGGGCGTGGCGATGTGTCGCTCGGTGGATGTAGGAGTGAGAGGAGAGAAGGGGGCCAAGCAGCGGTCGTCGCAGCGTCAAATCATGGGAAGAGAAGGGGAAGCGACAACAACTCAACCACGAAGGGGAGGAGGGCGTCAGCGCTGCCACCACCCTTGATGCGCCCCACCCCAAATGGATCTGGCCGCCCCCTCCATTGGTAGCTTGCGACGGGCGAGGGCGCGGCCGCAGCACGCGACGGTGAGGGCTCGTCGTTCGGCATGAGCGAGCGTTGCGTGGATGCGACGGAGAGGGATAAGAGGCAACGACGCGGCGGCTTCGGCGAGTACGAGGAGGCAGGACGTGGACGAGCGCATCGCTAATGCGATGGGGAGGGAGAGGAGGCGGTGGTGTGGGCGTGGGTGCAAGGAGGCAGCGGCGCGGGCGTGGGTGGACTGGGTGGAAGAGGAGGCTATCCTGTATCGTGAGGAAGGCAAACGTTGATGGCGGCGTTGTTTCCATCTGCATCACGGGAAACGATTTGTCGTATCGCAGCGGACCGGCTGAGAAGTGAAGTGAAATTTTGTCGCACGATAAAATTATCCCTTTTTTAGTCTTTTTAGTTGTGAGAGAAAATGACTTATAATTTGAAATAGAGGGAGTAGTACCTCTAGCCGCAGAACTAGCTCGGTGCCAACTTAATTATAAATTCATTGTTGGTTAAGGAAAAGTAGTTTACATTTATTTAGCCAGCTAGTTATTCGCCCTGCAAATAGACTCTTATATTATAGTAAAAAAAAAGGTTCGCACAACAGTTATTTTTGTCCCTTTTGTCCTAGATGTGACTCTTTGGAGTAAAAAGAAATGCATGGGAGGAAGGGGTAGGCAGTTTTTAAAAAACTATCCTATGAACTAGAGAACATTGCATCCATCATCATTTGTAGTCGTACGGAAACAATCAAACTAATATAGTTATAGTAGAGTTTGTTATTTTATCCTGTGGGCCAAAACACAGGATACATTTACTTAGGGCCTGTTTGGTTGGTGACCGTAACTTGCCACGTCTGACCTTCGGCAAACTGTGGCTGCCACAGAAAGTGTGGCGAGCAAAATTGAAGCCACACTTGTGGCAAAGTTTGGCACGAAAATGAGTCTATGACGTGTGGGGCATGGTTCTGAGAAAGTGTGGCGTGCCATAGCTGTGGCAGTGAACCAAACGACTGCCAGAAAAACTGTGGCACGACGAATCTGTGGCATGGTAAGTTCTGGTCACCAACCAAACGGACCCTTATTTTTGTGGCATCCAACCCTATTTTGTAACCTAATAATTGTTCTACCTTTGTCTCTACAATGACTGAGGATATTCTAGTTGGTCAAGGCTAATTCTAAAGCAACCATAGATACGCCTCAACTAGGGTGTCCTTCCCTGCTAGACGAACGTCTGTATTAGTGGTGGATCTAGAATTTTAGAGTTAGGTGTTCATAAAATGGCTAGTCCTTACTGCTGTGACCCGAAGTGTGTCTTACTAAATCACCATATTCTTGGCCACCTGTATCTTGCCATTTATTTGTGTTGGACGGCAGGACGCAATGGCGCGTGTGCTACAAAATTAGAGGCAGGTCGAGCACACATTTACAATTTGAGGTTGGCTTGATCCTGGTTTCGTGGAGCCTAATATCGCTGTGGAGCCTGATATCGCTATTGTGCCGACCTAGGCTGTGATTTTTATTTAGGCCCCGTTTAGCCGGGCTCCTCCACCGTCTTCATGAGCCGTTTGGAGCCGTTTTGTGCCAAACGGGGTAAAATAAAACAGCTCTATGCAAGAAGCCCCTTAAATCGTGCTCTCACAGAGGTTTGAGGTGGGATGAAGCCAAAAATAGTGGCTTCACCCGGCTTCACGTCATCCTACATGACGTCTATGAGAGCATGTTTTAAGAAATTTTACATGTGGAGCTGTTTTGCCAAACGATTTACCAAAACAGCTCTAGCTTTATAAGTAGAGCTGTTCATAGAGCCGAAACCTTAAAAAAAAATAGCTTGACTAGTGAAGTGGAGCCGTGTCAAACGGGGCCTTAAACGTGAAAGATTGATCTTTTTATCAATTCATAAAATGATCAGGTCTAACGGCGCATCGATGTTACCGTGTCAGAATCGAGGATACGGTAGCAGCATCAGGCGACCTTACATTCCAAAGGAAGATCTTGAGCCCCGTCTTTGAATTTGTCCTCCTTCAAAACCATTCCTTTTCCACACACAACTGGACCCATCTGCCATGGCGCGAGCTCCACACATACATAGCCTCGCTCTGTCCCTCAGCCGCCGTAGGCCGCACTGCCTGGCCCCCTGGTTGCTGTCCGCTCATGGCAGCCAATGATGTAGATGGAGTAAAACCTTGCGGCAGCCAATCAGGCAATCAGCACCTCAGCCAGTAGACAAAGGCAAATGGAGTAGCATCAGCACCCGTCTGTCTAACCGCCGTCGCGCTCACCCACTCCCTGCTCCGTCGCGTAGCCCGCAGCTCGCTTCGTCCGTCCGCTCCCGGGCCCGCCCTCCACCAACGGGTCCCGCCTCCCATGGCGACGGCCAGTCGGCCACGCCCACCGCGGCGGGCCACCGTGGAGCCACCGCGCGTACCGCCGCGGCCACTCAGCGCGTGCCACGGTGGACGCCGTCACGTGCGCGCGCCGCGCGGGCGCATAAATATTCGCGGCCCCGCGGCGTGTCAGTGGCACGGACGCGCACGCTGCTGCTCGCGATATTTCCGAGAGAGAGAGAGAGAGAGAGGCCTGGGCCGCGGGAGGACGAGGAGGGAGTGGCCTCTGTCGTGTCGTGTTGTGTCGTCGTGATGCTGCTTCGGAGCGCGTCCTCGCCGCTGCTCAACTGCGTACGTGCGGCGTCGGTCGACCACCTCGCGGTGGCTTCGCCGCTGCTGTCACCGGCGGTGGCGGCGCCGAGGCAGGGGGCTGCGGTGCTGTGCCGCGCCATGTCGGAGGGGGACCTCGCGGCGCCGCTCGTCCCCAGGAAGGACGAGGGGCACGGGAGGGCGCCGAGACTGTCGGTGGCCTCGTCCTCGTCGGCCTCCATCTCGCTCCGGGAGGAGGACAGCGAGGGCGAGGAGGAGGAGGAGGAGGAGACCGTGGTCGCGGTCGTCGCGGACGTCCCGCTGCCGCTGCGCCGGCTGCTGACGAGCACGGGGCTGGACGTGTCCGTGTCCGCGTCCGCGTCCGCGGCGCGGGAGGCGCTGGCGCTCGTGGAGCAGGGCGGCGGCGGGGGCGGGAAGGCGTGCGTCCGCAGCGGCGGCCAGGGTGGGGTCGGGGACGGCGGCGGTGGCGGCGGCGGTGGCAGCAACTACCGGCAGATGATCGAGGCGGACCCGGGCAACTCGCTGCTGCTCGTCAACTACGCCAGGTTCCTCAAGGAGGTGGAGGGCGACGCCGTGAGGGCGCACGAGTACTGCGAGCGCGCCATCCTCGCCAGCCCCGGCGACGCCGAGGCGCTGTCGCTCTACGCGGGGCTCGTCTGGGAGACCAGCCGCGACGCTGCCCGCGCCGACGACTACTACAGCCGCGCCGTCCAGGCCGCGCCCGACGACTGGTCAGTGCCCATCCCATCACCGCGCCTCCTCCTCTCCCACCTCTCGGTGCACGCCGCTATATTCAGATCACACTGACTGGTCAGTGCTCTTGCTTCCTGCTGCAGCTACGTCCTGGGCTCCTACGCCGGGTTCCTGTGGGACTCCGAGGAGGACGACGAAGAGAACGACAACTCCGAGCCCTTGCCGCCGCCTTCGCTGTTCCAGGGGGCAGCTCAGCATCCTTCCATCACAGCGGCCTCTTAGACGGACATGAACTCGGTCTAGATCGTCTCACCACCGCCTGTGAACGAAACTGAGGAATCTGGAGCCCTGAAGAGCACCATGCAGAAACGAGAGCTGTCCACGACGAGTCACTGATGACATCGCCGGCCGGCTCCTCGCCGCTTGTGAACTGAATCACGGCACATGAAAAACTGAACTTGGCAGAGCACAAACGCGTAAGCCTCTTAAGGTTTGCCACCTGAAGAATTTGCAGGGCTATGTATAATTGTATAGTATGTAGATTGAGACCCTGCAGAGCTTGTACGTGAAGAATGTCCTTGGTCACTTGTGTATCAGTACTAGTAATGCAGTACCCCTTGTCAAATAAACGTCAAAATCCTTCCTGCTGCTTCGTCGGAATAGAGCATCTTCCAACAGAGATTTGCAAGAACTAATGCACTGAATCACAGAGATTTGCACTAGGACAGCAAGGAAATTGATTCGGAGCCCTGAAGATTGAACATGATAATATGAAATTCTGCCAACTACAAAACCTCGTATGTCAACAGAAACTAAGATAAACAATATACGGGGTCACTTGCCATTCTTCAAACTCCTGGTGATGAGACTAATTTTAGTACATAATACCAGCCAGCAGTTTACTGCAGAAATAGCAAAATGTGATAAAGGAAGCTGAGGCACAACTCTCTCCTTTCATAGGTTCCTACGCACTGAATCCAGGTTCATCTGGTGTAACTTGAGCACGGATTGGCTCTCGAATGAAGCCCGTCGATGATGACTTGTTTTCTAGCTCTTCTGCAGATGAAACAGATGCTGCAATGTCAACTTTGGTTGTTTGCTCTGAAGGCAGTTTAGGGAGAGATTTCCGTTGGGGCTTCTTCACTGCATTTGCAGCAGGTGCTTTCTTGACACCATTTTGGGAGACCCTTTCATCGAGACTCAGTCGAGCTGAACGAGCTGGAGGATTTGAATTTCCTTCTGAGGATGTGTTCTTGGAGCGACCAAGCTTTGGTGATCTAGCTCTTGTTGTAGGGATCTAAGATCAACAGAAAATAATATAGCATTCTTCAGAAGTTAGGATACAACCATAACCTTTATACCAAGTGATACGTGGCTAAGAAAATTTTATGTGTGATAGCTGTTATTGGAAATTCAAAAGCAACAATCCAGTGAAAACAAGACCAAACTAGGCTTTGGGAGCCTTCAAATTTATTGTTTTCTTATTCTTATAGCTGCTAACTCCAGCAAAAATATGGATTATGGACTTGCAATGAATTTAGCATACAACTATTAATTAGATTGCAAACCTAACAATACAACAAATGGCCCAACTAATAACATGATCCAGGGGGTAAGCGTTCATTTTATCTATTAAGCTATCAATTAAGAATCTCGTTTACATACAAGTTACAGAAAATTCAGGTGTGCAAAGTGCATGGTAAATCTTAAATATTGTGTAGGCAAAAGACTGTAATTGGATTTAGCTATTAGAAAATGTGAGGTGTTATATTTGAGTACAAAACTGCAAAGCTCTTTTGCTATACTACTGAAAAGAGTAAAGTTTTGTAGCTACAAGAAAAAGCTCCTTTATTAGCTTGTTAAAGAATATTATACTAAAAGGTTTCAGTTCAACATGATGGTAAACTGAGTTGAACTATTGCATTTTCATGAATCATGTTAACACTTAATAGGCAGAAACTTGAAGGATGATTATTTGATTAATATAATCTTTTCAAGTTGAATTGTAAAGCATACTTTTCTCTTTAGCAGCAAACTGAGATATTTTGTGATTTAGATATAGGATATATCTGCAGCCAGCAATTCAATGGAGGCAGTGGCAGATACAGAACAGGATTGAACCCTCATCCTCCCTATTTTTCCATTGATATACCAGCTTAGGAGGGGCTGGAGCCCCGTTAGCCCCTCCCCCCTATAGATCCACCCCTGAATGGAGGGAAACAGGAAGAAGAAACTAAGCCATAAGTATGGGGGGACAATTACCTTCTTCAACTCAACCTTGGGGGGAGGTGGTTCCTTATAAAAGCTGGGCATTGGTGTTGCCTTGAAATTTAAACTCTTTCTCAGCATTTTGAGTTCAGCTTCTTCAGTTTCCTGCACAGCAGTAACAGACGGATAAAGTCAACATTATATTCAATGTCACATTGAGCAATATCACTTCCATAGTAATACAAAAATAGAAGAAGGGCACAAACCTTTGATTTTGCCTGCAAGTTGCTTTTCTCCAGTTCCTGTGCATGAATCTTCTCCTCAAGCTTTGTGTAGAACTATATCATTGCAGAACAGTGTAAGCAAAAGAATTATGCCCATGTGTTCTTAAACTAAAACCAGTGCAAAGTTATCTACAATGAGTTACCTCTCTTCTTTTTTCAGCTCTCTCATCACATTTAAAACTAAATCCATATGAAGGAGTGCTGCCAACCCTTTGAGGTTTCACACTTTCATTTGATTCTTCTTCAATATCCTTTTTGACAAAATGTTGGTTTGATACCTTCTGAGTTTTCTTCTTCTCTCTGGATTGGAATGAAGCACATGATATTGCATGGAACTCTTTTATATCTAAGTGCGCTAGATAAGAGAATAAATTTACAGAGAAAAAAGTATTTAGGGTATGACTTGGTTGGAAAACATATATATGTGTAGCAAGAGAATTGTGTAAAAACTAACTCTAAGACTTGGTTTCACAGCGCAGTTTCAATTATCACAAGATGGAAGTCAAAGCACACGCCACACAGTAGTTTCGAAAATGGTAAATGCGAAAGCATGAACAAATTACTATACAATGTTTGTGGCACAAACAACAATAAATGTTCAAATAAATAAAATGATCCGGGGGGGGGGGGGCTCTTTTGCATATTTGACGGAACTTACACTTCAAAAAATTCATTAAATCGTGATATACTCTTATGCTACCAAACATAGTTGTACCAATAATTCATAGCATTGTCACACTCAAGGCAATCTGGGTAATTAAAAAATTCAACCAACCTAGAAGGAACTAGTTATCTTTTTAATTAAGAAATAGGCACCCAAATTCGCCCCAACAAGGACTTGACTTAGGTGGTCTAGGCGTGCGTCCACACCAACTAACTGAGCTAGGATCAGCTCCTTACAAACTGAGTAATTAGTAGGCCTGGCTTAGTTGGATGCTTAGAGGACTGATTTAAGTCCACAATCCAAATGAGAAACAGAAACCCATGAAGCAACACAGAATCACAAAGTGCAGAATGAAGAAACAAACAACTTACTTTGAGTCCTCAAGTGATGGGCTCTCCTTGGCAACTGGGCGGAAACTGCTCTTTTCAGCCTTCTAATGAAAGCACCAACAACAAAAAAGTATAAGGTTTAAACTGCAAGGCGCATAAACGTTCCTACGAATAATATAGTAGTAGCAATCATGCATATCACTATAAGCGCTATAAAAAATTTAGATGGGAACATCATAACTCATAGGCTATAACATAAAACTTACTTTCTTACTGGCACCAGCATCACCATTGCTCGAAGAGCTATCAACTAGATCTGGATCAGAAACCCGTGCAATGGGTGCCTTAGGATAAGGACTGGGAGAGCTTTTCCTAGCTTGACTCCTATCCCTGCCTCGAGGGCTCTGTCGCTGAGATTTAGTAGCAACCTTCGGTGAATGGCCTTGAACCCCCTACAACACATGAAAATGCCAGAGAACATGTGTCAGTGGACACTGACTGAAGTCACCAGAACTGACAATCTGTAAGAATGAAAAACCTTACCTCAGGAACTCGGGGCTTTATGTCCTGGGATTGCGAGGTGGCTTCCATTTCCACTTCTTCAGACGGGTTGATCACCTCGCTCTCGCCAGAATGCGCTCCATCAGCCAGCACGTCGTGCTCTTCTGCGTGGCCCTCTACACTATCACTGGGCGGCAACTTCCCCTTGACCCCATTGTCAATGCCCACTGCACCAATAGCATCAGCAACCTCCGTAGTCGCATCCATGTCACGGTACCGTCTCAGGACTTCTTGAGGCCAGATTAAAAAGAGAACTCCAAAGCCACCAGCTTGCACAAGCTATCCGCAATCACCGCAGGATCATGCTATGCCGGTCAGCAAATGAATCCGCATCAAACTAGACTGAACGCAGAGAAAAAACACATTTGGTTTCAGCGCTCACGGCAAAGCTGAGATTTGCAGAATAACACTATCAGTCCGTCCAAGAAAGCAGGGGCGTCCTCACCTGCGAGAGAAGGAATCAGCTCCTCAGCCCCTGCCGGATCCGATCTCCGCTCCACCCCAGCGGCACCCAGTGGGGACGAAGACGGCGAAGAATCCGACCGGAGAGGTAGGGCAGGCGCAGTCTCGGTCAAAGGACACCTGGATCTGGATCGAGCCGTGCTCTTGAGCGCATGAAAGGAAATGGTAAGGGAAAGGAAAGGAAAGGTGGCGGCTTTACCTGGCCAGTAGAAAGCGATGGGGAGTGGAGCGGCTGATGCGCGCGCGGCAGGCAAGAGGAGGAGTTGGGCACGGTGAAGGCGGGAGAGCAGCGACGGTGGCGAGAGACTCCGGCGGCGGGGGCGGCGGTAGGGCGGGACGGCGGGAGGGAGACAGCGGGGGCGTGCGTGGCTCGTGCTTTGTCTGGGTTTCCGGGTGGTGGTTTCGAATTTCTACTTGGACCTTTCTGCGTTCCTCCAAACTCCAAAGCTATAACTTTCTCCTTTCAATATTTTTCTTCATTATTTACCTCCGGTTTCGTCTTGTTATATGGTTTTTTTTGTCTGTTCCTGATGTTTATCGTGTGTTCTGTTAGTAGATCAGATGTGTTGTTTACTGTTTGTTTGTTTGTTTCCGTATACTTGTTATAGTTTCACATTTATGCCTTTAGTTCCTCCATAAAAAGTTTTTTCGTGTCATATCGAATGTTCTAGCACTAATTTAGTTTATTAAAAATAGACTAATAAGAAAAACAAATTATATATTCTATCTAGAAACCGTGAGACGAATTTATTAAGACTAATTAGTTTTCCATTAGCACATGTTTACTATAGCACAACATTGTCAATTTATTGATTAATTAGGCTCAAAAATCGTCTCGCAAAGTTATCGCAATCTATATAATTACTCTCTTCGTCCCTTTTTAATTGTCGTTTCCGGTTTTCGTGCCACAAGTTTGACTCGATTTGTAGCAAATACATGCAACATTTGTATCTTTAAATAATTTTGTTAAAAAACTAGATTTAAAGATCTTTCTAATGATACTAATTATGTACGATAAATATTAATATTTTTAATATATATTTAGTTAAAAATATTTCTCGAGAAGAGAAAATGACAGTTATTTAGGGACGGAGGGAGTAGTTATTTTTAGTCTATATTTAATACTTCATACAAGTGTCCAAACATTCGATGTGATAAGTAAAAAAAATACGGTGGAAACTAAACAAGGTCTTATGTAACGTGCTCTGATTATAGAGTGTTTGTTCGTTTGTTTGTGTATAATGTACTTGGTTATAGTAAATCTTAGGTGCAGTTTGTCCAACTCCCAAAGTGCCTTCGTCAAGCGAAGGTGGATACAGAATAATTTCATGTACGTCCGAAACTTAGCCCGAGCATACCACGGACCTAAGACGTCTGCCCTACATTTCAAATTGGACATCTCTAAAGCTTTTGATACAATATCTTCTTGTGAATATATTTTGGAGTTGTTGGGACGCAAAGGTTTCAGTCCAAAATGGAGAGATTGGTTGGCTACTCTTTTCAGAACATCACACTCCTCGGTCCTAATTAATGGTTGTGTTGGACAAAAAAAAACACTCACGGGAGAGGATTAAGGCAGGGTAACCCAATCTCATCATGTCTCTTTATCTTGGCCATCAATATATTACAAGACATGCTTGATCTTGCAATGTTGGACGGTGTACTCTCACCGCCAAGGGGTAGGCATGCCAAAATGCACCTCTCTATATGCGGATGATGCAGTCATCTTTCTCAATCATGTCTAGAACGCAGTGCAAGCACTTTTTAGCATCCTGGAAAATTTTGGTGAGACGACTGGACTTAGGATGAACATGGAGAAATATATGGTGGCTCCAATCAGATGTTCAGGGATTAATCTAGATGAAATTTTAGAGTCTTTTATCGGTGTCCAGGCTAGTTTCCCTATTACCTATCTACGCTTGTCATGTACACTCGGACGTCTCGAAATTGTGCATATTTAGAGGGTGCTGGACAAGATGAGGTTGAAATTGTCTAGTTGGCAGGGCCGACTATTAACACTATCTGGTCATCGTGAATTGGTCAGATCAGTGCTGACTGCAATCCCAATTTATCTCCTGACCTCACTGAAATTACCAAAACAGATGCACGAAGACTTGGATAAGACAAGGCATCGCTTCTTGTGTGGGAAATGCAAAGTTGGATGGACCGCAGTGGCGAAGCCAGTTCACTATGGAGGACTAGGCATCCTGGACTTGGACAAATTCAACCGAGCTTTAAGACTGTGTTGAATGTGGTTTTCATAGTTGTATCCTGAACGATCATGGGTTGGTATGGAGCTGCCGATTGATGTGGCGGATGAGTCCCTCTTTATTGCATCAACGCAGGTGACGGTCCACAATGGTCACAAGGCATCCTTCTGGAGATCAAGCTGGATACATGGTCAGGCACCTTCGGTCTTGTTCCCACTTCTGTACAGCCACAGTAGAAGGAACAACAGAACGGTAAACGAAACCATGCAGGATGGGCATTGGATCAGAGACGTGGCCTACTCCCTGAACAACGACCTCCTCTGGGATTTTTTTCAGTTTATGGAACCTAATGCATTCGGTACATTTGGATTTGAGTGATTCAGAGGATGACCAGATAGTTTGGACTCTTGAAAACTCGGGATAGTACTCGGCCAAATTGACTTTACGAGATCCAGTTTGCTGGTCATGTCCTTTCAAACTTCCTAACTCTCATCTAGAAAGCCTGGGCACCACCTAGATGCAAATTCTTCATGTGGCTTCTATTGCGTGAGAGGCTTTGGATAGCAACCCACTTGATGCTAAGGGGATGGGTGAATAATTATTTTTGTGCCCTATGCGAAAGGAACTTGGAACTACCACCCATTTGTGCATCGAGTGCCCTTTCTCCTGTTTGGTTTGGAGTAAAGCTGCAGCATGGAGTGGATGCCAAAATCTGTGGCCGCCACAATGGACACAAAACTGCCACCCATTTGTGCATCGAGTGCTCTTTCTCCTGTTTGGATTGGAGTCAAGTTGCAGCATGAAGTGGATTCCAAAATCTACGGCCGCCACAATGGACATAAAAATCAGACTGTGAAACCTGGTTCATGGCTATCACTAGAGAAGGCACTAAGGCTACGCACTCTTTGGGCATCCTAACTTTGTGGTGCATTTAGAAGCAACACAATGCGGTAATCTTCAGAGAATCAAGACGTCCAACACGGGCAGTATCCTCGGAAGTCAAGGATGTTTGCTCAATTTGGTCCATGGTTGGTGGTAGACTTCTCAGGCCCCTTTTAGATCGTAGTTTATCTTTGAGTAATTAGCATAGAGCTCTAAACCATTACAATGTATGTTGTGTGTGCAACGCCCTCGCACTTGTAAAGGGGTCACCTGACCCTTGCAAACTCCTTTCCTCTTAATTAATAATATGACGTGGAACCGGATCTTTGGAAAAAATATAGAGTGTTTCGTGGGTCTGCAATTGGGTATCATGTGACCATATACAGAGTGTGTACAAGTTCGTTATTCCTTCCATATCACCATAATCAAGGAAAAAATGGTGGTGATAGGTAGAACCGTCAAGCTTGGCCACACATGATGCACCTCCGTAAATCAGGATAGAGGTATATGACCTAGTGTCTTGTTTAGTTATAATCTTTGTTTTGGCAAGTTGTTATGTAACAGAACCAAATAGACTGTATAATTGCTTGACCATATTCCATTCTTGTTGCTTTTTGTTATTACATCTGGAACCAAACGCTATGCTAGTCCAAGAGACCTAGTGGATGTCGGTGTGGGCATCGAACCATGCTTTAAAAATTTAAACTTCAAGAGTTTGTTTGAAGTTTAAACTCTATCAAAGGATTTTGATATCAATTTCCTAACTTAATGCATATAGTGAAGAGCTTACGTGGAAGTATAGTTTTTTTCTATCGTTTTGTCTTTGTATATGATTTTATTAGGCATTTTTCAATGGCCAAAAGTGGTTCATTAGTAAAGAAGCTGACTCATGCTAAAAGAGGCAGGGGTCGATTGTTGAAAAAATGAACCACCTCCACTTGTAAGAAATTTGTTGCACATAGTTATCGTTTACCCGGTTTCAAAGGAGCTCAATAAAAATGGACTCAGCAAAGGAACCAAAGGTATAACTTGCAGAGCGAGTGGATGAGTTTGATCCTATTATCACTATCCTATTAACACATCGATCTTGTCTCTCTTATGTTGCAATTAAAAGATATAAAAAGATTTTGAATTAAGGATCATGGTGTTGTTAATAAAGAGATAAGCATAGCTTCGTCCAGAGAAGAAAAAAACAACCACAAGTGAGCCCCAATTTAAAGGTTAAGCATCATTATTTTGTTGTTGGAAAAGAAAAATATTCTTTTTGACATTTTTAGATTAAAAATAAATATATTAAACTACTACATAGTAAAGTCTTATAGTTTGCTAACCAAATAATAAGCACTATCGTTATTTTACCCATCTTTTTTTAGTGGCCACTGCTAATTGCTCATGTGGGAGTGAACGTGGATTTAAGTGGTATGGTTTGAAAACCTAAGATTTATTTGTTTTAGCTTAGCTATGAAAAAGCAAAACCTTGTTGTGAGCTATGTGTTATGGAAACAAACATAAAATCTACCCTCTTTTTTATCGCCCTTTAAACAATTGTGAAACTACTCTCTATTTCCACCCATTTCAAAAATCAGAAAGCCAGAAGCCAAACTAGGATCCAAGGTGCTTCCAAAACCATACTACGTGAAAATTTGAAAAAAATAGGTTTTCTACTTTTTAACAGCACAAACACCTTCTGAAAAGCTCAACCAAACATAGCCATAGGACATAGGCTGTGTTTGGTTCCGCGGTGGTGACGCGTTTGAGCGGTCTGAGCAGAATGATTTCGCCAAACGGTTTGCGGCCATCGCGCGTTCGACAACCGCGCACAACGCCAATCGTGCTAAAATGAACTACGCGCTCGGGAAACACAAATGCAGGTTTCGAGCTGCGGTCGCTCATCGCGTACGCGCGACGTCGAGTTGCGGAACCAAACACGACCATAGATTTTGATAGACCAAGTACAGAAGATTATCCAAATATAGCTTTATAATTATAACTCACCTTATGATGCTCTGCAAGCAACAACTCGTAATCCCTTTATGCAACTCGTAACTCACCTTATAGATCAACCATAGTCATATAGCATATTGTTGAATACATATTAATTAATGCTGATGAACTAGAGCCCCACCATCTAGTCGAGCTTTAGCCCAACTTATATTATGTCTTGGCTATTTGTGTTCATTGTGCTCGATCTCAGCCTAAAATACAAGCCCACACACACAATTTTAAAGTTGTACTATAAAATTATGGTCCTGTTAGGCTGATGGTTTCTGTGGCTGATAAGTCGATTGATATGATGCTATTTTACTGTGAGAGAAAAATACTATATCATGACTGATAAACCGAGTTGATAAGTTTAAGTAAATGGGGCATATGACTTCAGTAGGGCTCATTAGCATTGCATCCATGTCTTTATGTAGAAATGGTTTCATTAGCGTAACTACGCAATAAGTACCATTATTTATCCTAAGAAGCACCATTATTTATCTAAACATGATCGAGAAAACACAAGCTAATAAGAATTATTAAGCATCGTTATTGTCTATGGTATGATTGAAGTTAGACAAGTTAGCACAATATAACTAGCGACCACAAATTGATAAAATAAAAAGTTATATTTTTAGCTGTAAATCATCTTTGTGCATCGAGAAATGAGAAAGTAGTGAGGGAACTTTCTCGATTAAACGCTGAGACCAGAGAGGTACCATAAGTTAAGTATGATAGGGTATATATGGGTAAAGTATACACAGAGAAGTATAGGAACAATGTTATCATAAACATCACTTGTCGTTTAGCCAACTATTCATGCAAAAAAAAGGCATTAATACAAACAAAACAATCAATTAAACCGAAATGGTATATTATCATGTAACGTTTAAACAGTGTGCAAACAGGCTAAACGACCAAGCATAGGACCGATGATAAATGATATGAGTCCAAAAAAGAAGGGATAGTAACTAGTTAGATGATGGATTTAGGCCTTGCTCATTTCGCGAAATTTATGGCAAAAAGTTACTGTAGCATTTTCATTGTTATTTGACAAACTTTATCCAAACATGATCTAACTAGGCTTAAAAGATTCGTCTCGACATTAACAGATTAAAAGTACAATTAGTTATTTTTTAGCTACATTTAATGCTCCATGCATGCGTTTAAAGATTAAATGTGATGGGTACTGTGCAACATATTTAGACACATTTCGTGATCTGAACATGGCCTTAGCTCCCAACTAAAATTCCAAAATTACTTGTAATTGATCCACTGTTTTAACACGGTTTTCTTTAGCGTTATTTTTTATTTTTTATTTAATAATAGGAAGCAGCTGGCCGTAATTTAGCTTATGGTACGGCCTTTCTTTTTTTTAGTAAAAGTGCAATTATTCTATTCCTTTTTTGGTAAGGATACCAATTAAAGTGTTTTTTCTGTGGATTGCGTTTTTTTGGATTGCGGTCAACAGCATATACCAACAACACATTTGCGGTCAACAACATATACCGACAACAAATTTGCACATCTGTACTTTAAAAACAAGAAAAATAAAGCCCACACATATGCTTTTAGGTACTACATATATATACACGTTCAAGATAATGCTTTCAGAAAAGAATACATTTGCATCTGCAGGTTTTCAAAAAAGCACAACCAATATATATCTTGTCCCACATATTTGCATATCTTTTCCATACTGGCTTGCATCTTCTCTGTACACGCCTGCATTCCTGCACGTTAAAATGATAACATGTGTTATGGGAAGAAGATAAAAAAGATGCTTATGTTTGTGAAGCATCTATTGGCGATGAACAAGTTGCTGACTCAATTTCTCTAGACAATTTAAGATCATTCGTTAGGCAACAAGGTCTTCCTATTTAGACAATTTTTGTATTATGAAAAAGCAAATATAATGTCTATGTTCATTGCAACCCACAACCCCACCCCAACCCACACCACCTTGTTGTAGTTTAAACTTTGTTGTCTTCTCTATCTAGAGTAGAAGTATGACAACAGAATAATGTAAAAATTGCCTAATGATTTGCACTATTTTGCCTTGATCTTGCCACAATATTGCCTAGGCAAAATATGTTTAGTTGCCTATTCACAATAAAGTTCAGTAACTAATCAATGCACATGTAGTCATATCTACAACAGAAGGACGCCTATCATATTGATTTTAAGTCCAGTCTTATCTCAGCATAAATTTGAACCCCACAACACACCACCATTTCTGCTCGTGCCTAAGCTATAAATCTCTATATCCGGTAATCTTACTACTATTGCTTAATCAATTACACTATTTTGCCTAACGTAGAACCGTATTATTGCTTAAGACTTAACACTATTTTGCCTAAAGGGTGAACTTAAGGCATGACAAGTAGCCTAACTGGGATGTAATGATCTATGTATTCATGTTTATGAGCTAAAACATTTTAGAATTGAATTGGATTTTGAAAAATCATTAGGAACATTGATTGGTAACAACATCAAATGACATATCATTAGAGCACTACAAAAATGCTAAAATCATTACCTAAAATACTAAACCAAAATGAACAAATTGCTTGTTGATTTAGCAGAAGTTGGCTACAAATAAAACATGGTCTAGGTTCGGCTGTGATGACAGAGCATGATACATGAGTGAGAAAAGAAAGTTAAGATCTATATGGCTTACCTATGTAGTGATGCAACAACCATATAAATCAAAAAGCAAAACTAGAACTAAAATCACTCAATCACAGATCACGGGATATTAAAAAAAACAAGAACTGGATCTCGCATTCTCACCTCACTGTCAATCTGACACGGAGGACGGATTGGGAGTGGGACCAGCTGAGCCCAAAAAACAATCAGCTGTTGTCTTTCTTTTGTTGGCAAAAACTGCTGGTGCTGCTTTCTGCACATACATTGCACTGCACTGCCATGAGAGAGATGCGGGTGTCTATTACCTAGTTGGTCAAGTGATCATCGAGATTTTCTGATAATGCGACAGAAAAATGAAGCAACACAATGATACGAAAACTGTCCAAAAAAATATTGATCACATATCCCATGTTAATATAAATTTTATCAACCTGATATGCAAATTAGGTTTTATAATATGCTACAGTACTGCACATAAATCTTGAGCAAAAAACATCATTCAACTCTAATAAAAATATATATAGTCACATGTATTGATTATGTTACACAAATCTAGTATTTATGAAAAATTACTACAATCCAACATATTGTATCCACAATCGTGAGAAGCAGTTGAGCATGCAGTAAAGCCAGATGACAACATGCCATTTGAATATTCATTGTGGATTCATATAGCAGCTCTGGTTGTACAGACAAACAGAAAAAGAAAAGAAACAACCATTGTGCCTATCCATTTTATGTAGGGAAAATTGGCTACAAGACATGTAAAGTGGAGACCATTTGCTGGTGGACACTCCGTACAATTTTTTTACACTATAAAAAACTGTACGGAGTGTCCACCAGCAAATGTTTTCACTTTCGGTGTCATGTAGCAAATTGCCTCTTTTATGTATTATTGTCCCTTGTTGTTCTAGCCTCCAGCAAGCAGACAACCATCAAAGGTCAACATGATCTAATTTGAATTAAAACTTATCCTTCGACATCTGCAATTTTATTTTGTAGCTATTGAAAAATTGGTGTAGTCAATTTGCACTAATTTTGCCTGATGCTTTTAGCAGACACTAAGCATTGTAAAAACAAACTAGTGCTAGAACTATGAATCATCCCTAAAAAATATGACACAGACTTTAAAAATATTACAGAAGAGATGTCAATCCCTACAAATTGTAGTGCACTAAAAACACCTACATCACGCTACTCTGAAAATTTTCTGGATTCATGGCTACTAGGATAAAATAGTACAAAAATATACTAATACATAGTCCCCTGCATTCCAACACAACAAAGTAGTGAAAGTTGGCGTCTAAAATTAGCAGTCTGGGATGGAAAGGAAAGCTCCAGAGGCGCAAGCTCAAGCAAAAAGCCTATAATTAGCCCTCTCAATTGAGCTCGTAGTGCATGAGATCTAGCCCCAACCGTCCCTCCTATGCACACGAATACATTCCCCAATATGAAATTGACGCATGCATAACAGAGAGAGCAGATCTGATTGTAAACTCACTTGAATCTCCAGGAAACGATGGGGTTGCACTTGTGGGGTGCAATGCGTCCATAACTGCGAGGCCCGCAAGCACAAAAATCAACCAAAAATAACGAAAATCAAATCTGAATCGCAAAAAAAAGAGAAATCCCCATAATCTAGGAACTGGTGCTCACCTTCGTCCTGCTCGCCCTTAGCCGCCTAATCCATTCCTCACACTGCAAAAATTAAAAAAAAAATCCGATGAAAAAGCCGTTGGATACGAGGGCGGGAAAATCGTCGGTCGGTGGCGTCGCGGAGAGGTCCTCGCCCCTAGCTGCCCGGGCCGGTGGCGGCGCAGGGACCTCGTCGGTCATGGCGTCGAGTCTCCCGGCAGGTCGTGATGGAGCTCCGCATCGTTGCGGAGGGTGCCACCGCTGCTACTCGTGCGACCGAGGCGGATGGGTAGGGTTCGGCGGGCGGTCGGGAGGCGGGGCGGAGCAGTGAGAGGGAGATCTGAGAGAGGAGGGAGGAGTGGGATGCGAGAAGCAGGGCAGAGCAGTGAGAGGGAGATATGAGAGAGGAGGGAGGAGTGAGATGCGAGTAACGAAAGGAGACCATGCGACAGTCATGCGGCGTTAGAATAGAAGGCGGCGTCTGGGGTAGGCGCAGTCCGCACCGAGCGATAAATGCACGGCCGGCCGGAAAGAAGTCTTTATACCTTAATAATAATAAGAAAAAGAAGAAAGAAGAGGAAAACATGTTTTTTTTTTAGAAAAAAGAGGAAGTAAAGGTTGACTAGTGTGTATTGGGCCTTTTGGGCTGTCGTCTTTCCTAACCCGAGTCGCGCCGCCGCGCGCACACAGCGTCCAGCGCAGGACCCTAGTGCGTGCAGCGGGGAGCAAGGAGCGCAGAGCGCCGGGCCGCCGGCTAAGCGAGAGGCGAAGGCGACGATGATGGGATCGCGCCGTTGGCAGTCTCCGGCTGATGCTCCTGCGGCCGCCGATGCCGCGGAGGAGGACACCGGCGGCGTCAGGGGCTCGTCCAGGCGGCCGCTGCGCCACGGGATGCACCGCGCGTCGCCCTACGGGGGTGGTCCCCGCCGCTGGCTCCCCAAGCCCCCCGTGGCTTCAATGATATTCCCCACCATGCCACGCGACCGCGCCGCATCCGGTGATTCCCCTCACTGCCCTCGTTGTCTTGCACCTCGGCTAACGACTGATGCCCGTCTGCGGAAGAGGATCAAATGGGGAAACTCTGCGACGTCTTACCTATTCTGTTATTGTGTTTGTCGCGACTGGCGAATGAGTTCAGCGTAGCTCGCGTTTTGTTTCAGATCAGCACTAGTCTATATAGGGTTTAGGGTTAAGCGCCTGTGCAGCTCATGCCATTTTACTCTTTGCATTGCATCAATCTCCAACCTAGGGTTTGATGTGCTAGGTTTGAAGAAGTTATCTGGTGCCTGCTTTTCTGAATCCACTAGTGGACTCGTGATCAAGCGTGGTAAAAGTCTGCCAACTGATGGGATTTAGTTAAGCCCTTCATGTAGTTCCTGACAATTACTGTTGTTTTGGACTTCGGGCTGCTGTGGTTTGTGATTGTTCAATTTCTTGGTTATGCTCTTTGGAATGAGCATACTAGTTGATGTCCAGTGTACGGTCAAGTGTGGGGGTTCCCAATCATTGGTAGCGTAAGGGCCTGTTTGACTAGAACTAACAACTAGTTCTATTAGCTCCTATATGTGGACTGATCGACTAAAAACTAGTCCATGACTAGGAGACTAATAATTAGTCTGTCTGTTTGGATTGTTAGGGACTAAAAATCAGTCAACTAGTTGTTAGTCCTATGGATCTAAACAGGGCCTAAGGCTGTACTGATGTCCAACTGGTATTACAGGATCATGGGAGTAACAAGAGTAGTGATAAACTATTATATATAATCTTAAATCTATATATGACCTCAATATTTATTTCAGTTCTTTGCTATACGACTAGTTTCTTAGCAGCACTCCCATTTCTATTGCTGCTATATTTTTTTGACGCGTCTATGAAATTATGGTCATGTGATTAGATCGATCATACTTGACGAGTTTTCATGTAGCCTCCAATCATGCACAGTGTTTAATGTGTATTACTTAATGGTGTTTTGAATGTATGCAGATAATGATCAAGAAGTTCATCGTGAATCACTGGAAGTTATTCATGAAGTAAGCAAAGTTACTTATCTTGGAAATGCTTATTTTCTTTGATTTATTGAAGTACATTTTGTCTGTCTATGGAGTCTATTTTTGTCATGTCATTTCACTTCAAATAAAATGCTGCGGGCTGTGGCTGTCAGAAGCAAATGTAAACACACCAGATAACTTCTGTTAGTACAGTTTGTGGACAATCATTTTGCACTCAGAACTTTAAAATAGTTAGGACAAGGAGATGCCCTATTAAATTCTCTTCTCTTAGACTGTTACTGTTGAAAGCCTAGATCATATTGCTGATCTATATTGGCTTACTGCTTAATAGCATGCCTTGGATGCTGTGATGGTGCCTATATTCCCTATGCATGTCCTGCACTTATGATTTTATCGCTGCAATACTTTCAAGTTCATAAATGGTGGATCTAGATGGATAATGATTGCTAACCATATTCTATTTTGCCTTTTGTGTTACTTGTTGAACTGCAAGATTTTTTTTTATCAGTTTCTACCTTGTTTTTCTATGTTTTCTCCATTTGTTTCCCAGTCAAGATGTATCTGTGTGTGAATGTTGTCTTTAATCTCTCAGTGGGTATTGTAAACTGTAGAGACACTCCACAGAACCAAACATCAATGATGCAGCCATTCTACCACCAAGATCTGTGAGCAATACTTTCAACTTGCTTCTGGAAGGTGGCAGGAATCCAAGTCATGGCAATGGGCTTGCGGACATTGAGAACATAATCAACCAGAGATATTTTTCTAGGCAGGTTTTTCTGAACCTTCTGTGTTTTGACCGTTGTGTTATATATATTTTTAGTTCATTGAAGTTGTTTCTATCTTTTGAAAGGTAGAGGAACGAACTTTGTAATTTCCCTTTGATTGCTTAATTTGTTATCCAAATACACCCTCTGATTGAAATTGTAAATCAGTTTATGATATGTATTGGTAAAGTTATATAAAATAATTATGTAGATTGAAATTATAAAATTGATACTACTAGATCCATGGTTAAAACTTAAAAGGCTTCTGCAATTTATAGTTCTTTTACCTGAAATAATATAATGCCGAAGAATCACTAGTCAAAGTGTTGTTGGAGATCGTACCAATGCCCTAAACTTACCTTTCCCCAAAAAGTAAAACCCCTGGGGGGAAAAGTAGGGCACAATGTGTGAGTGGGAATTGGATTTTAATGACAAGTTGTTGACACAGGTGTTGTTGTCAAAGGATGTTCATGCAAATGTCATATTATGCCCATTGCTTTTTAAAATTGTTTTACTTTCCATTGACTGCCATAACTGGAGTCATCACACATCATGTGGAGAAAGATTTATGTCTATATTGGACATGGTTGCCCCGTATTTTTTTAGTTTATTGGGCATTTAGGTTTGGAATTTCAGATGCCTGCAGTGATCCTTTCTGATCTTATACAGGGATGAGACACTACGTCTTATAGAGATCATCCGGTCAAGGACTTCTGATTTTAGTGTGGAAGACCCGAGACCTCCAGTATCTACTGCAAAAGGTTTTGAAACAACATCATTTTCAACACCTGCCAAACTGTTTGAGGATCCGCCATCTTGGAGGACTGATATCGTTCCATCATCCAATGTAAGAATGACTGAACTGTGCAATGTCAACTCATGATTACTTATCTGTACAGAACATATTGGTAGATACCTGCTGATCCTGTTGCCTTTGTTATTTCTATGTGACGTGAATCCTGCCTCTATATGCTTTTTGAAGTTCAAGTATGCTTGTAGCTGAGTAATATTTTTCTGAACTCTGTGTAATTGAAAAAATTGATTCAAACATTTTAATCTCCCTCCCTCCCATAGCAACAAAGCGTATTCTGGACTGCTGGAGACGGGAGAGTTATATGCTGCACAGAGCTTAAGCAATACAAAATAATCTTTCATTTTTTTTGCTTGATTTGTTGTTTTCTCTTATATTGTGCTTTATTGTCATTCTAGGTGCATGACATTGGTTCTTCACCAATTGAAATTGCAAAAGCTTTTATGGAAGCGCAGACCTCAGCTTCTGTGCGCGAGTCCAAAAAACGGAAATTCAGAGCTTTGAGTCATGGAGTTGAGGCTGACAATTCGACATCAAAAGTTTTCCCTACAACAACTACTGATTCTTCTGTACATGAGTCCAAAAGGCAGAAATTCAGAGCTTTGAGTCATGGAGTTGAGGCTGACAATTCGATATCAAAAATTTTCCCTACAATCACTACCGATTCTTCTGTATGCTGGCCTGGTTCAATTGTTCGAGGTTGTCCCAATTATCTTACACCACGAAGTAATAAAGGAAGGACTCTGCCTCAGCCTATTTCTCGCACACCATACAATAGATCAGTTTTTCGAAGATCTATTAAGGTTGCATATTGACTTCTTTGCAAATGATTTGTATTCTAAGCTATGCAATGTCTCTTATTTGTCATTAACTGTCTCTATCACTATGTACTAGCATTCAAATATTACCTTTGGGAGCTAAAAGGTTTCATGCTTCTGTAACTACAGAACAGCAGGCATGGTGATACATACAATATTGGACAGACACAATTTTTCACTCCATTTTCTATTGGAAGTAAGGTACTAGCTAGTTGCCCGTCCATTGCAACATATTTTCATTATGAAGTATTTGAAATTTGGTTAATCGTTTATCCATAAAGAAACCACATAGATACAAGGTGGAAGACCATCTATTGCATTACTTGTACACCTATGTATACACAAATCAGTGCAAAGTAGATCCTTATGTAGAAACCAACCACCTGTGCCAACTGTTTTTTATAGAAGTAAAGATAAATTTGATGTATTTCTGTTATCATGATATACATGTCTCTTTTGCTTCATGAAAATAAGAAACTTGGTCAGATTTAAGCCCACATAATCGTATTATATGTTGGAACTATTTGTGCAAGTTTGTAATTGACTAATCAAAATTTTATTCTGCCTTGTATGTGATTGAGTGATATTGTTCTCCGTTTGAAAGGTCGTCAAACCTGATTATACTTGACTATAATTAATTCCTACAATTATTGCACAACATCCCCCAAAAACTTTGAACAATGATCGACAACTGAAAATCAGTTATAACTTTGCTTGCTATGTCTAGACCTTAAAACTGCCGTCACATGAGGAAAGAAATTAATGTAAAGATATTGTACGGGCATCTGTGCCTTTTTGTCTGATAATATTCTTATTTGCTTTCTAGACAATACTAGAGGATAAACATGTATCAACAAGTGGTGGTATGGTGCAGCCATCATCTTCCAGGGGACAGATAGATGTTTTTGGTTCTATTCTAAGAGAAGGTTCTGCCGCAATGAAGAATGGTGCATTCAACTTGGAAGGGTCAGATGGCAAAAGCATGACAGAAAGTAGAGCAACTTTTGGACGTGCTTCGGGTGTAGACAATATCTCCAGGGGTGCTTCGGTATCTGTTCATCCAAAGTCAAGCGAAACAGCTTTCAAAATACTTAAGCAACTTGACAGAACTATTCCTTCCCCTACATCAAAACCACTAGGGCTGAGACAGACATTGGCAAAGAGGAATACTTCTGTTGCCACCAACAGACAGATCAAAGGGCCTGATTTTGGTATCAGTAATGGTAATAAACAGAGCAGCATTAATGAGAGTGGCAGTGCTAACTCGGAGATTACATATGGAAAGAAGGTATACTCCCATTTGCCAGTAGGTACTCAATCTTGTTTGAACGTAAAATCAATTGTATACATGCAATACTGAATTACTAAAAAATTGCTATATGCACTTCTAATTGTTGTATTGCAATGCAAAACAATGTTTTTTTAACCTGAAATTTCTCCTGATCACTTATTTTAGTTTGTTCTCTACTGCTATTTTCAGTTGATCATCAACGCAGATTGGATCAGTCAAACCAATTTAGCAGATCTCTAGTAGTATCAAACTATAGATACTCCACTAATCAGTTGGTTGTGTTTCACCTTGTGTGTAGGTTCAGCAACCCCAAAGCAGTCCTATTGCAGAAGAGTCAAGTGAAAAAGTCCAGAGAAGCGGAGCTAACACAGATGTTTCTGAAGCAGGCACTTCTCAGCAGCCTCTGAAATCAAATTTGACACCCACTTCAGTTGCTGAGGTCTTGAATAATAAAAACACTAGCAAAGGTTTCAGCTTCACATTTCCTATTCCTAAAGCTCCAAGTTCTCTACTTGAACCGCCACCTACACCAACCATGCCTTCACCACCAAGGACCCTGCCAATCACTAATGAAGATATTCCCAAGTTCACCTTTGGCTCATCAAGTACCACCAACAGACTCGTTTTCTCCTTCAACTCCACAAGCAGTTCTCTTGGTGCTGGTGCAACAGACCCAACCTTCAAATTTGGATCTGATAATAAGCGGGAGCTTGTGTTTTGATATAGTTGGCAAAGATGCAGTTTGTTTTTGACAGATGCCATGCCTGCAATTCTACCACTCTTTCTATTTTTGGTGTGTTGATGAAAGACGTATTTATCAGCATCAGGACATTGTTGGTGTTTCATTTATCAGCATATTCAAACTTTTTACATATTTTAGGCGTACTTCATTGGCAAGATATTTTCCCATTGGTTTGCACCCGTGGCTGTCATTGGGCATCAGTCCTTTTGGTCTATAATTTAGAAGCTTTCACAGCTGAATGGAGTTCCACCATCCTTTTGGTCCAAGGTATGTGATATGTCACGTTGTCACTGCTGATATAATCCGTTGAAAAGCGCTGCTTTCTTGGCAAAGCGCGTTAGAAACTGCGCGTCTATGACGTATGAATGCACCGGCCGGTTTTTTGAGAACCAAAAGGCACGAGGATGACCTGGTTGCTAAAGACAGGAGTCGAGTCCGAGTCATGAAATCGACGGGTTGATGCAGAAACAGTTGCCTGATTGCATCGCATGCACAGACACAGGCTGGAGTCGCATGGACTGATGTCGCCACTGAACCGAAAGCATGGTGAAATGTTGCCCAAATAATGGTGCCATACACGTATGGGTGGTAAATCTGGATTATATTATTTCGTAGCCCCCTGAGGAGCCCCACACATCAAACAGGACGCAGCCCAAATTTTCCATCTTCCAATTGTAGTAGACAGTACTACGGCAGCCTAAATTTTGTGACTGTTTACTTGAACTTATCATTCATACTACGGTTTATTCTCTGTTATAGAATACACTATTTAAACAGATAAAATAAGTTCAACGAATAGACCTATTCTTTGTTACAGAGCACTATTGAAACAGACGAAATACTAAGTCCAAACGAACATAGTGTCTCGAAAACATAGATTCTTTAATAGTAGAACACGGGAAAAACGTAGATTCTTTTTCTTATTCCGTTATTCAAAGAATTATGTTTCCAAGACATGTATAGACGTACAGTACAGTACCTCGACGAAATTTGGTGACATGCAAGAGGGAAAAATAGACGAGTCGGCTGTTGGTAGGCCTGAAGAACTGGGAAAGAATCTAGTCCGTCAGTCCGTGCATTGAGCATTGAAGGAAGCGTCAGATCGTCCGGTTAGCTACGTTTCACCAACTCGGCCAGGATTGGGCCAAGCTAGCCTTGTTTAGATGCCAAAAGTTACAAAATTTGCTACAAGGCCAGCTAGAGTACGTTCACTCGAGTGCAGGCTCTGTGCAAGACCAGTGTAGTACTACTCCCTTCCGTAAAAAAAAAAAGAAAAAAATCATTATAGGATGCAGGCTGATTAAACATTCTTAACTTTAATTATATCTGTAGAAAATACTTCTCCAAATAAATTTATTATAAAAATATATTGAAAGATTTATCTAATGATACTAATTATATATTATAAATATTAATATTTGGTTATATATATTTAGTTAAATTTAAAATTTACTGATTTTAAATTTAACTAGAATGACTATTTTTCCTCTACTTGGGACAGAGTACGTACTAGCTAGAAACGTGTTCTGACTGGCATCACTCGATTCGAACACAACTGGGAACTGGGAAGACCGATCAGCCCGACCCGACCGGTCAGTATATGCAGTCATTCACGTTGTTATCGTGTCATGATGCCCTGCATCTCTCGCGTAGCTCCAGAGGATCCAGCGTCGCTTTCTCCGGCGGGCCCGGCCGCTTGACGGGCACGAAATTCGGGTGTACCCAGAGCATCATCAGCCCACGATCCAGTGACGCCATCGCGGTCGCGGCTGGGCCCCTCCTCCAAAGCTCCGCGCGCGGTGCCATACGGTGCACGGTCGCCGTCACGCAGCCGGCGGGCCAACTAGGGTTGCGCAACTGCTGGCCGACGACGACGACAGGATGGCTTACCAGGCTAGCTTTTCCGTTCCAACGCCTACGGTTCTGCCTTTTTCTCAGCAAATACTGCTCTTTCTGTTCCAAAATAACTGTCGTTTTCGCTTCCCAAGAAATATCTTTAACTAAATATATATTGAAAAATATTAATATTTATTATACATAATTAGTATCGTTAGAAAGATCTTTAAATCTAGTTTTTTAATAAAATTATTTGGAGATACAAATGTTACATACATTTGCTATAAATCGAGTCAAACTTGTGGCACGGAAACCGAAAACGACACTTAAATGGCAACAGAGGGAGTACGTTACAAACAACTTTCTTTTGTTTTATATCTTTTCCGAGCATCTTTAGAGGGCTTCTTTGGAAAAAAAAAACAAATAAACTCTCTCATAGTTCCCTTTCTATATTTTCAGACTTTCAGTCATCAGTCGGTCAATGGCGAGGTCTTCGATCGGATGCCATTAGCTAGCAAAGCAGCAGCATCTCGGAAAAGAGCTTTGTGGTAGTGAGTGTCATGTCATCTGAGTGATGCTGATGACCACTCTCAAAAGCACCACATCACCCTGGCATGGCAACCTTTTGGGCTACCTAATGAATATTATTATTGCAGCGTCAGCACTAAGGAAAACGTATATATAAATGGAGATGCTGCTTAGGCGCAACAGAAATTGGCTTTTAGGGCCACTAACACGGTACGGTATTCACCGGAATCAAATCATCAAGTGCCAGAACGCGTGTGTAATTCCACTTTGTTGCCTTGTTGGCTGAGAGATATGTTTTCTAACGACATCACCTTACCTTTCGCTCCACCAACTCTAGTCTAGCTTGGATACCAACACCAATTTCTTATTATACTCTTTGCTGCAAATTAATCCTTTTATATTTTATTAGGGACACCTTTTCACGAGCGTGGTCAGGTTCTTGTGATCTACTCTCGTTCGCAGATAAAGGATAATGTGTGCAATACTTTGTACATGATTGCTTTCTTGGAAAGTCATGACATCTAGGTCCAAATTGTCCAATTTGAGGTTAAATTCATAAGGAACATGTCGAATGGCCTATAGGATGCATAAAAGAGTATACCATTAGAAGGTTTTTTTTTGAGGGCGTGGGGGCGTGGGGTGATTATAAAACCACCAAAGAAAGCCAATTTATGGCAAGACATACAATGCCAAATGCACAAAGAATATACAAAGATCCGACATGACCTTCATATGAAATACAAAGTTTTTTCTTGAACATGCATGACAACTGCATATCTTTACATTAAGAAGATGGAAAATGAGGGGTACAAAGGCCCAACAAAAGAAAGTAAGCCAACAAACAACAAAAGAACAAAAACAACCACACACACCCAAGGCCTGACCTAGACAACATTAAGAAGTGAGGCAATCAATAAAGTGATGCCCTTAGCTCTAGCCAAAACCATAGACTCAAATCCTCAATGGTCGCTACCAACACATTTCTCACATCAGGTGCAAACCCATCGAAGACACGTCGATTACGGTGATTCCAAAGGCACCAAGCTCCAAGAATATAATTATGGAATTGAGGCCTTGCCGAACTCGCCCATCAACAACCTTGTCTGAACATGACCACCATTCTTCAAAGAGCAATCACTTGATTGAGGATCAAGGTTCTATATAGACCAACTTTCTGCTCAAACTAGAATTGCCAAGTGAAAACGCAAGAGATCAAGAGGTGCATATGAAATACTAACTATCATTCCTCTTTCCTTTCCACTTATTTTGAGTGTGATCAAGAATCCAAAGTTGGTGAAGTGGATTGTGTTATCCTTCCATCTGTTCTCACCATGCAATTATCATATGTCCGACCATGTTAATAAGCAAGGTCACCAATCCACTTACAATCATCCAACCTTTTTGGATATCCTTTTGGCTAAGGATACTCTTAAATTCACATCCTTCGCATATACACCACCACACCCCTTGTTTACATGACGATCATATTCATATGCATCAACACAATAATGGATTTCACGTTACCACATGTTATTTTCCAATAAGTTGGTACTCATTTTCACATATGATCTCAAGACATGGCCCCCATTATGATATCTAGGTCTGAATTGCCCATTTTTAAGGTAAGATTTGCAGGGAACATGTCTAGTTATCTGAGTATTTGAACTAGCCATTTCATTTTGTTGTTCTAGCTTACAAAATTTCTTAATTTGCATAAGTTTCCTATTCAATTCAAACATTTTATGTGGAATTTTTCTTCTTCCTAATAACATTTAAAATACGAAGCTGCAAAGGAAAACATGAAAATATTATTTATATATATTCATTTCCTATCCAACATGCACATAGTAGAAATTAGGAAGCATAAAAGAGTACACCACAAGATTTTTTTTTGTCAAAGAGATGCAGAATGCAAAACCACAAAAGAAAGCCAATTTCTCTATACCATTGGAGTATTGGACCTTGCCAAGCACACATAGGAATCTACAAATTAAATATCCAACATGACCTCCATATGAAACACAAAGCAACATTCCTCTTTTCATCCCACTCATCTCTCATATGTTATCAAGTCCAAAGTTGGCAAAGTCAAGTGTATTATCCCTTCCGTCTGTTCCCACCCTTGAATTATCAATTTTCCCATCATGTTAACATAGTCACCATCCACTTGCAATCAATCCTATGTTCCTAGACATCTATTTGGCTAAGGCAACCCTTAACCCGAGTCTACATCCATGCTGATCATGTTTATACACACCAAGGTAATTATAGATCCACATTATCATATCACAGTCTCCAACAAGTCGTTTTTCCTTCCACATATGGTAACTCAATGCATGGGCCCTATCTAGTGATCGCACTTAAGGTGTGTGCCTAACCAAGAGGCTAGTCATATTTGACGACTCTTGTATGCACCTCACATTGCTCCTTCAACCCTTACACTATGGCATTCCTATTCCGCGTGAATGCTTCGCATGAAAGGCTAAGTATACTCTTGACAAGCTTAAACAATCATTAGACTTAGACTTACCCACTCCATCTCTTGTTTCTGCAAATATAGAAGATTAACACCCATAATATGGAACAAAAGGCAAACCACAAGCAGAATAAAAAAGTCCATGAGACATGGTTTCAATCAATCAGAAGATAAAATAAATAAAAAATAATAAACCCCGAAGTGTTGGCAACGTACACGATACGCCATATATATATATATAGACTTTGAAGGGGCGATCCGCAAAACGGCCACGGAAAGCCACCGTGCTCGTCCCCACCACCGCCGGTCCACGACACGCACGCACAGAGCACCACACCACACCACCGCCACGGCGCCTGCCCCTGTCCTACTAGTACTTCTCCCCAGCGTTTGGTTGGGAGTGGTCCCATCTCTATTTTTTGAGGTGGGATGAGGACGAGACAATTCTGTTTTCTGTTTGGTTGACGATCTATTTTGTGTTTGGTTGAAGGGATAAATAGCAATGGGATAGATGCTAATTTGACGCCGTTAAGTACTGTTGTAGTGGGACCTACCTAGAACCATGTGGGGTTCTCTTTTTTTTTTCCTTTTATGATGTGTCAATCTCTTTTCTCCTTTTGTATTATGCACAATAATTAAAAAAATCCTTAGGCCGCATCACGGAATCACCTCCTCAACTGTGGACCCCACCTGTCATATTCTTTTAAATCATTTTCTCTTTTTTTATCTTGCCTTATCTTTTTTTAAGAAAAACTTGCCTTATTTTTTTTAACAAGAAAAAAAAAAACTGCCTTACCTTCTTCCGGTCACCGTGGCCTCCCTCACATCAAAAAAAACTGCACGCGTCGCCGGATCTCCCGATGCTCGCCCGCTCCATGGCCTGGCCCACGCTCGCACAAGCCATAGCTTCCGCTCGCTGAACATCCCCACGCTCCTACGCGCCGTGGCTGCCGCCTGCCTGCTCGCTTGTGCCTTAGCCTGGCTCCACTGCGCACCGGGCTCGGCTGCTTCCTCCCCCAAGGCCCCTCCCCCTCCCCCTCCCCTGCGCGTTTTCAAAAATCACAAACCCCAGCCGGAACGGCGAAACCCCTTCCTTCCACCGTAGCCCATAGGAGAGAGAGACAGAGAGAGCGAGGGACGGGGCAGCGGTTGCGGTTTCCCTCTCCGTCGCTCTCGCCGCCCGCCGCCCGCCGCCGGCCCCGTGTCCGGAGCGCAAGGCGGGCCCGGCGGCAAGGTCCTCCGCTCCGTCCCCTTCACTCCCGACTTCGTTGGTTCGCCAATCTACTTCGTCCGCCCCACCCCCTTTCTCCCCCGATCGATCTCTCCTTCTCGCTAAGCGAACCATCTTAGCCTAGCCCCCCACCTCCCTCGCGCGAGATTAGCCAGGAGAAAGTTTTGCCGCTTTACTTCCCACCACCTCGCTTTTGCTGCTGCTTGGCTGCTCGCTGCTGTTGCCTGTTGGGGGGCGGAGTGTTAACAGGACGGCGCGCTGAGTCAAGCTTCCTCCTCCTTGATCTGCCCTTCCTGTTGCCGTTGCTGGTGGTTTGGTTTGTGATTGCGGTGGCGCTGGTGTTGCGTGGGCCGGGTGTGTGTGTGTGAAGCGAGGGATCCGAGATTCTTGTGGATTCTGTTCTACTTTTCGGCTGCTGCTGATCCTCTCTCTCTCTCTCCCGTGAGACGGCACAAGCGGCGGCGGCGGCGGCGTGGGGAGAGCAGCCGCCGTTGCCTGGCCTTGGAGGGCCCCTGTCCGTCTATGGAACTTGCTGCCCCGGTGCCACGCCCCGGCCCGGAACCGAAGTGCTCAGCGAGGCGCTGCTTGCCTGCTCCTCTGACGCTGCTGGTGCTTACTGTGGCAGTCTCCTGTTTGATTCCTGCTCCTCGCTGATCGATTTCCGGACTGCGATGATGGTGCCGCGGACGGTGCTGCTCCTTTGCTGCTGCCTCCTGGCGTTCCCGCCACCTGGTACTGACATTTTCCTTTATGATACGTATTCAGTTCAGTGATTTAGCGTTGTCGTGTTCGATTGGTGGCAATTGCGATAGATGTCGTCACTATGTATTATGTAACAAAAGTGCCTATTTTTGTTATTATGCTGAAATAAAATTTGATTGGTGGTGTTTGTTGTTGCTAGGTCCGCTAGCCGTTGAAGCTTTTGTAGGGGGTTATGGGGTAAACTACGGGAGAATAGCAAACAACATCCCTTCCCCTGATAAAGTGGTGGAGCTTCTGAGGAGAGCAAAGATAAGGAATGTTAAGATATACGACGCGGACCACAGCGTTCTCGATGCGTTCAAAGGGTCTGGGATCAACCTGGTCATCGCAATTCCCAATGAGCTTGTCAAGGATATGGCTGCAAACACCAGCCGTTCGATGGACTGGCTAAATCAAAATGTGCAGCCTTATCTCCCTCAGACGCGCATCGTTGGGATCACTGTGGGAAATGAGGTGCTGGGAGGCCAGGATCAAAGCTTGTATCAGCCACTTGTTGATGCCGTGAAGAACGTGTATGATGGACTCAAGAGGCTCCACTTGGAGAGTAAAATTGAGCTTTTCACACCTCATTCGGAAGCTGTTTTCGCTACTTCTTATCCACCCTCTGCATGTGTGTTCAAGGAAGAACTCATGGCATACATGAAACCTCTCCTTGACTTCTTTGCAATGACTGGCTCACCTTTCTATGTCAATGCATACCCCTTTTTGGCTTACATAAGTGATCCAGAACATATCGATATCAATTATGCTCTCTTTAAACCCAACAAAGGAATAGTTGACCCGAATACTAGCCTGCACTATGACAATATGTTTGATGCTCAGATAGATGCAGCTTATGCTGCTCTACATGCTGCTGGTTATGATAACATGGAGGTTCGGGTGGCAGAGACTGGCTGGGCTTCTAGTGGGGATCAAAATGAAGCAGGAGCTTCATCTGAGAATGCAAGGACATATAATTTTAATCTTCGTAAACGGCTATTTCTGAGGACGGGAACTCCTCTGAAGCCAAAGAGACCAGTCAAAGCATATATATTTGCCTTGTTTAATGAGAATCAGAAGCCTGGAGCTGGCTCTGAGAGGCATTATGGGCTGTTCCTTCCTGATGGAAGAATTTCATATGATATCGGTGTCTCAGGTCTACTACCTTCATCTGCATCATCATCTGTGCTGTCCATTAAGGTAAGCAATGGATTCTTTCCCTTTTAAGTTATGCTTCTGTTCTGTAATCAATTCTCCGTTTTATTGTTGATTCTCATTAGATGACTGTTGGATTGAAATTAAATGAGTCTGCCCAGTTGTGGAGCCATACTTTGATACCGGGAATTCGGGATGGTCATGTTAGGATTGTAGTTAATGAACAACATGTAGTTTCGGGTATCTATAAATTTGGTTCCACTGCTATGCTGGGTCTGTTGTCAAAATTATTATGTTGACTGCTCGTTCTAGGTTTTAGCTCATAAATTTGGTTTTTGATATTGTGCAAGCATGTTCGGTATTGCAATATTAGAAAATTGTACAAGAGAGAAGGGTTATGAAGCTTAATTGATATCCATGTCCGGACAATTGTGTGGTTCCTGAAATCCCAGTCCTTGTATAATTTGGATGTGTGCATATCCACCCTTATTTCCATTATTTTAAAACAAAAGCGACATGAAGTGAGTGTTAATCGCTGATACTCAATAAAGCATAATGATCAAAAATAGCTTTTATATTCTCTCCAGTCCAATTGGCCTTACCCTATTATTCCCTTTTAATAAAATAATAGCAAGTCCCCAGTCTTTTCCAGCAAGCAACTTAAGAGTTAAGACACTGGGACCGAAATTTAGTACGAAAACCTGTGGGTTTTTTTTCTCGAATGACCGGCCTCATACGCTTCATTGTGAATTGTGACATAACAATTTTCTGTGGTGTGTGGTCTCCATTGAAGTCAGTGCTTAGTTTGGGTCATTATTTAATAAATATGATCCCAGCCAACATAATTGTTTCTGTATTTATTTTATTCCAGTGATGTATGTCATGTGTACATTTGATTCTGATGCCACAGAATGCTAATAGTCGAAGGTAATCTGACTTGAACATGTTATTTTTATTTGCAGAAGGTTCGAGCTGGGGGTTGGATTTTATACTATTGGGCTACAGTTCTTTTATGTATTTTCATTCTTTTTTGCCCATAGTGACTTGAGAACGGCATAATACATCCGTGGTAAAGGTACAATTGAGCAAGTTAGAATGTTGGGAATGAGAAGTTCACAATGAAAATCCAAATAATAGTACCATGCAAATGGAGTTGTGTTTCTTGCAATAATCTCTTCTCCTGATGCTTTCCTGCTAAAAACCATACCCAGTTTTTTTTTTTTTTTTTATAAAAAAATGATTCATATCTGCTGAAAACTGTACTCAGTTTATCTAATTCACTCTGTGCTTTTTTCTTTTTCTAAATGAACCCTCACCCAGCATTCTCTATACATATTTTATTTTAGCTGTCAAAATGCTATATCAAATACTAACCATGTGAAAGATAGTGCTCTATCATAGCAACTTCTAGCCTCATAGGGATTTGTTTTCCATTTTTAACAATCAGGTTATAGCTTGACCTTGGATACCTTAAATGCTTATTATTTTTCATTTGGGATGATGTGTATCAAGTGGACAGGCTGACAAGATTGACAAATCATTGTTCTTTCTTCATCAGTAAGAATCGCATCTTGACATAGCCATTAGGCACCCAAAGCAGATGCTTACCGAAAGAATAGCATTGTTTTCTTGTGGATGTTTTGAAGCCTTGATTCCTTGAAGGATTGCATGCACACCTATCCTGTGATCTGTTCAAAGAAAGTCTTGAAAAGCTATAGTTGCAGAACCTCAGAGAATATACATATAAATATATAGATATCAAAAGGCATGTCATGTTGTTGCCTGGTTTACTAAGTGGTTCTATTGATTGATTAGAGCTCTAGCATATTGTTAAGGTTTGCTGAGTGGTCCCATCCATCGCTTGAAGCTTTATAGACTAAAATCATATTATTCTTTAATAATCAATATATTACTTTGTGTTACCATCTCTGTAAAAACTGTGGGGATAGTCTTCCCCCACCGGTTGAGTACTCTACAAAGAATGAAGTTGATGTGAAACATGTATGGTTATTGTTATTGAGGGCGTTTGGTTTGAGCAATCACCCAATCCTAAATAAGGTGGTCCTGAAGAACTTGTATCATGAGTTTGTTCCATGATTCCTTAGGTGTATACTAATTGTTAGCTTGTGAGAGATAAGGTGGCTGGACATTAACCTATTTTATTTCATGAACCAAGCAAAAAATGAGGAGCGAGAAAACCATGGATCACTATTTCTCGTACGAAACAAACCCTTCTTACATCATGCCATGTCCTTTATCCACTAGGTGGGCATCTGTTACCGCTGAAGTAATCACATCTTAACCATAACTTCTTTCTTAACCGGGTATAGTGATATAGTGGTCACTCACACTCCTTTCGTTCCCTCCCGTCCTTTGTTTCTCGCATCTTTTGATCTTTTGTATAAAGAAGAGTATATCAAGAGAAAAGGTAAACTTTTTTGCATATCCTATCTTTATAGCCCCTGCTTTAGACTACAATTATTTTCTTTATTTCATGCAATATCTAATGCTTTATATTGCTCGTGAGGTACTTTGGTACATGCTCAATCAGTGAGCACCTGACCTGAGCATAGGATGCTGTATATGCTACTGTATTGACATCTGACATGTGACTGAGATTAGCAACAGATTAATTTATCCAGGGATTCTCTACCCTTGTACTGGCCATCAACATGAATGGCTTAGAGTTGAGACGTGCAGAGGTCACTGAAATTTACAGCCCGGTGAAATTTACAGTCAGTACTTTGCATTGGCAAAGGTCAATTGCCACAGAAGTATGAAGTGCCACAGGTGTCTAAAGAAGCAATAAACTGATCAAATGAAATACAGACAAAAAGGATGTCGGCATGTGATCCTCAAGTACCATAGGTTTTTGTTCTTTAATAGTACTTCCCCCGGCCAAATAAGTCTCGTTTTTGTTTTGAATAAATAGACAGAACTCTCATAACAGAAACAACACTTTTTTTGAACGGTGTTTGTTTAGATTCATAATAAAACGATATTCTTTTTGGTACAGAGTAAACAATTAGGTGTGTCTAGTCTATTAGGCTGTGATTAAATATCTAAGTGCCTGGCGACTGGCACGGCACAGTTCTTAGAGTTTGTGATTCACTGGGAAACGTGCCTTATTATTTGAACGAGGATGACACTTTTTTTTTCTTCCAAGTAGTCCCAAAGCTACAAATTTTATTAGTTTCTATATCGTTTTGCTGATCGTTTTTACGGCTGATTTCGGTTGTTTCAATAGTGTTCTGTGAGAGATAAGGGCAAATGAACAGACGATTGATTTATTTAGACACTATATATAAACTGTATTTTTAATGGATATCCTACGTGGCAGGCATCAGCAAGAAGCATAGTGCAAAAGTTCAGTCAGCAGTCCAGGTGCAGTTGCCTTTTACTGGGCCGGTGGCAGGCCGACTGGCAGCCAACATGCATGCGAGCTTGTCACGTTTGGAGCAATTTATTTTTAGGTACTTCGTTGTCAATCCTTAAAAAAGTACTGTTTAAATATCTCAAAAAATATTTTAATTTTTAAAATAGATGCTACAAATGAGCATAACCTATTTTACTTGGATTTAGCATTATTGCTTTTATATAGTTTTCAAATTAAAATTCTTCCCATAACGTTATATTTAAGTTTTCACGTAAGCTGTTTAGCCTAAAAAAACACTAGCTAGCGATTAGTTTATGAAGTAGTACTTCATAAACAAAATACTAGCTAGAGATTATTTTTCTTCTGCTCTCTTGTTAGCTCTTCATAAACAAAATACTAGCTAGCGATTATTTTCCTTCACGTAGATTTTCTTGTTAGTTCCTAGTCCCTTGTTGGGGACGTCCTAATCAGGCCTTGGTGGCCTCATCTTGACTCGTTAGACCTAAGCTATGCTTATTTTAGAGCAAGACAAATAATACAATCTGATGCTGATTGTATAAATCTTTATAGCTCATCCCTCTGACCACTTATATAATAATTAACTCTTTACTATTAATACATGGTCTACTTTCTTCTCTAACAAGGTTTCTTGATTTTTGTACATAAGCTGGTTGTAAGTTTCTTATAACCTGTTATTATATTTGTTCTTATTTATCGGGTTTTTATTGTTTTATATACACAAAATTTATTATATATCTAAACATATCGATATCTAAGTGCATAAGAAAAGCTTCAAAAGAACATATAATTTAAAACAAAATGTGATAGTTTTTTTTTATATTACACTTAATTTGGGTCCTATTTCAAGTTCCGTTCAGGACTCCCAATTTCCATGGACACCACTAAAAACAATAATATTGTGGTGCTACTGTATATACTATTTAACATGATTTATTGATGATCCGCTAAGATGCTCTAGCAAACCGACAGTCGGCTCTGTTCACTTGGACTTATCAGTCGGTTTACCATCATACTTTGACTTATTTTCTTTCATATAATATTATTGAAATAGTCAAAATTAGCTATGAAAAAGTTCAAACGAACAGAGCCGATGTGTCGATCACCTCAAGAGAGACGACATACTCTCCAATGTACTGGACAGAGACAGCCACACAAGTAAGAGCCTTTTACCTGTGTGCCCTTAAAAAAGTTCGTCGAACCTACAAGCCACTAGAAAGTTGGCTCACACCTGCATGACCAAGTCGAACTTCGTTTTACCCTGCGCGCCATTCCGTCCACAAGTGCTTGTAACGGTCGTTAACTGCGCTGGAAAAGGACTAGAATGCCCTTCGGACTGACATGGGCATTGAGCTTTGTCTGTTGCCCTTGGTGGGACTCAGTGGCCATTTCTTTGGCGCCAAAGTGGTTGCTGGTTTGGCGCCAAAGGCTCCCAGAGCCATTATTGGCTCTTCATGTATATATACATGGCCAGCCCTACTCCACCAGACCTCATCCTCTCCATTCCTCTTTCTTTCTTCCCCATCCACTCCTGCCCTAACCATGTCACAAGCTTCAAGCAGCTATGTTGGTGGTAGGATTAGGCGGGTACTTTGTCCGAATTGTCATGTTCTTGCAAATCGCTTCATCTCCCAGACAGTGAAGAACCCAAACCGGGCATTTCACAAATGCCCCTATTTTGCAGTTCGTGTTCTTCTCTGTTTTTTCTTGTTTGTCATTTCTTATTTTTTTTTTCATTGAGCTGATGCTTGAGATGTTGTCTTGTAGTATGGTGGATGCCAATACTACCAGTGGGAGGATGAGATAATGGAGCCAGCTCCAGCTGCACTGCAGGCAGTTGCTCCTCTTGCAGTGATGCAAGCAACTAAGCCCCTGCCCATTTACCAACATGGTACCCAAGCTGCAGTAGTGGAGAATAGGCAGGACAATAGGGTCATGCATCAGCTTAGGTGGCTAGAAAAGATGGTTTATGTATGCATTTTCCTTGCTTCGTATGCAATTATGAAGAAGTAGGAACTATGAATGATTGAATCAATGAATGAAAATTTCACCAGCAGTTCAATAAACATTTCATAAGCATGAAGCAAGTTTGATTAACATTCACCAAAAGAAGACATAAACTTCAAGTTTAAGTTTCATCTAAAAGTTAAACAAAAGCATCACAAATGTTACACAGTTCTGGTACTTGGACATGCTATTTCAGTTTCATGTCATAAAAAAAACAGACATTGCTGTTCAAAAGAAATCCAATTCTTTGGCCATTTCACTAGAGATCCAGACTCTTCCTGCTTCTGGTATTTGCAGCAGGGCTAGATGGGCTGCCTGATGCAATAGAGAGCCTCTTTGGTGTCAGCTTCTTGATGGCCATCTTCTTCCTCTTTGGTGTAGCAGCTTGGGGCTCTGGTGTTGCAGATTGTGGCAGCACAACATCATTAGCTTGGGGCAGCACAAAATCTTGATCTTGTGTTTGCACAACATTTTCATGTTCTTGATGGATAGTGGCAAAAGAGTCCTCATTGACAGGAGCTAAGAAGATAGTCTGCAATGGAATTGGGTCATTGGAACCAGTTCTAGACCTTTACAAGCAGAGAGAAAATGACTGGTTGGATGATGAATAGGAAATGAAAAATGTTGATTGTGGCTCAGAGACCTCCTGATCAGTTCTTTTATACTCTTCCTTCATGGCACAGTTACTTTATACTCTTCCTTCAACCTCCTGGTCAGTTCTTTTATTCTGATGTTGGCATCTTCCTTCAACCAGTCTAACACTTGATTACAAACCCAAAATTGAGTGATCCCTACACAAACTCCAACCCTCCTAGCACTCTGACATTCATGAGGATGTGGGTTCCTTTTCACCTACAAAACAGGTAAGAATGTTATCAAGATAGCTATAGGTAAGAGTTCTAATTAAGATCAGGACAAAGGCAACACAATATTACCTTAACTGTTAAACCATCCTTTAGAGTAGATGCATGAATTCTCCATCCACAGCAGAGCTCATCCTTGAATTTGCAGTGCACCCTATACCTCCCTGGATCACTCTTGTCAATTACATACTGGTGCTCTTTCATAGCAGTGTGAGTAGCTAAAGCAATCTTAAATGCATCCATGTATGAATACAACGTCCTACAGCCATAGGAGGGTTCTTCTTGTCATAATTAAGATCAGACATATTTTCAGGGGCCCTATCTGTAACCATCTCATCATCAGACTCATCATCACTCTCATCTGACTCAGACAAGATTTCATCCTCATCACTCTCATTTTCCCTATCTTTACTGGCACCATTAGGATTTGGGTGTGAAGATGATGGTGGTGGCTGGTAGCTAGGGCCAAGATCAAGATATAACAGTTCATCATCAACACCCACATGCTCATTTGATGGTGAAAGGATCAAGATGCCCAAGAGGAGGGGGTGAATTGAGCTTTTCTAAAACTTTTTGCAATAATTAAATCCTAACAAGCCCAATTAACCCTGTAGTGCCTAGAAGTGTGTTTCTCTAGAATCAACCGCACAAAAGATCAACACTATGACATTTCTACTCTACCATGGCAATTCAAATATAGATGGACAATAAGTAAATTGCGGAATTGAATTGCTCAAATGTAAATGCGTAAGTAAAGAGAGTAGAGATGACACGATGATCTTTTTGCCGAGGTATCGAGGTGTCGGCACACCCCCTAGTCCTCGTTGGAGCACCCGCGCAAGGGTATCGCTCCACCTTGATCCGCGCAAGGATCAAGTGCTCACTACGAGCTGATTCTTCGCCACTCTGGCCCGGTGAATCGCTTGGTACCGGTCACAACTTGGCTTGGGTCATCCAGAATGCCTCCGGATGATCACCAAGCTCTCCGATCACCACCAAGCCATCTAGGTGATGCCGATCACCAAGAGTAACAAGCTAGAACTCTCACTTGACCAAGACAAGGCCAAAGAGATGGATGGATGCACACTTGCTACTCAATTCTCACTAGGAGGTCACTAATTCTCTCAATTAGCTATTCTCTCAACCTCACTAGGGCTCTTGCTCTTTCTCACACTCACTATGTGTTTCTCAGCAAAGGAAAGTGGCAAGAACACTCTAATGGAGAAGGGGGAAGAGTATAAATACTCCCCCCAACCGTCCACCCAATAGAGCACTGAACAGGTCTTTCTGTGGGGGCATCGGACGCTCCGATGCCAGACATCGGACGCTCCGATGACCTCGACCAACGGTCAACTGTACAACCTGTCAGACATTTTAAAGGAGCATCGGATGCTGGGCAACGTCTGATGCCCTCGTAAAGGACGCGTCCGATGCAATTTTACCCTCTCTGAAACCTCTCTGCTTGGACATCGAACGCTGGCCCTCAGCGTCTGATGTGCCCCTTAGGGCACCCTCTCTGGAACAGTGGCACAGGCGCGTCCGATGTGACAACATCGGAGCATCCGATGCCGCCACGCCAGCACTCTCAAGTCTAGTGAGCATCGGACGCGCGTTCGATGCCCACCAGGCCAGCGTCCAATGCCTGTTTCACAGGCAAAACTCACTCGGATCGCAACGCTGCCTTAACGACTTTTCATCCTCGCGACATAAGGCATCTCTCTGAGCTACCTAGGGCTATGAAATAACAAGTGTGCACCACACCTACCTCAATAGACTCATCTAGGTCAAGCTACTGATTCACGCTCCCCTTTATAGTACATCCAAAGGAAAAACAAAGACCTAAGACTACCTAAGTGTCCTCCAACACTATATGACACTTAGCCTAGTCTACCACCATCTTCGTCATCCGTCCTTTGAAAACCGAAACGATTTCCATCGTCAGGGGACATGAACTCCATATGCCCGTATCGTCGACATTACCGTGACCTAACTCATCCCTGTTTCTGCAAAACACACGTTAGTCACAGTAATCTTTGTGTTTCATCGAATCACCAAAACCCACTAGGGGCCAAGATGCGTTCAATCTCCCCCTTTTTGGTGATTGATGACAGCACGACCTCGAGTATAGAGAGAAGAGGTTTTCAAATCATGACATGTATGAACTTGCAATGAATAAGAGAAAATGATTAGGGGCAAGCTCATACATATCATGCCAACATCCTGCACTCAACAAGTTAGAGTGAATAGCAAGTGCAAGAATAGAGAGCTCGAATACATAACAAGTGAGAATTAAGCGCAAGTAATCAAGCGAAACGAAATGACATGTCATATATGATATCATGGTGAGCACAAAACATGTCATGAGGTCCATAGCACAAATATATAACACAACATAGTGCAAAAGATGCGATAAGCAAAGAGCGTATGTGAATATAACACAACAAAAGATCCAAAACCCTCTCACATCGCTCCCCCTATCGCTATACTCGACCACTCTCCCCCTTTGGCGTCAAGCACCAAACTAAGCGTCGGAGGGTGGACGTGGTGCAGACGAGTCAGGTGCAGTCTCTGGAGTGCGCTGGGAGAACTCGAACTGCTGCAAGAGCGCCTCGGAGTCAGATGAAGACGAGCCGGCAGTCTGACCCTCTGTAGGTGGAAGCTCTGGAGAAGCGATCCGGGTCTGCTCTGGCGCTGACTTCTCTGCCTGCTCTGTCTGCTCGTGAGCTGTCTTAGTCGCTGTCTGCTTTGTCTGCTCGGCAGGCTCGGTCACAGTCTCTGTAGTGGTGGCTGCCTGAGCCTCGGAGTGCGGAAGCTCTGGTATCGTAGAAAGCTCAGGCTGCACGGTCATCGTGGTCTCAGACTGGACTAGCTCTGTCTGCTCGGAAGACGCGACTGAACTCAGAAGAGTCTCAGTAGTGGAGGTCACTGGAGCCGTCGACGTCTGAACTGGGTCCTGAAGATCGGGCGTCAGAAACCCAGTGAGCTCGCTGAAGCTGGCAGACAAGTCGCGCGTCACTGTAGTAGTCATCGCGAACAGAGACTCTGTCGGACATGGCATAAAACCGGTGTGAAGCGGACTGAAAAGCAAGGCCCGCCTGGTGGTGTAGTGTAGCTCGTGAACTGTGAAGAGCTGGGGCCAGGGAACTGTTGTTGCTGACTGAACTGCTGCTGTGGTGGAACAGGTGGCTGCCACTGAATCTACTGCTGGGGTGGAGGCTGCTGCCACTGCCACTGAGGTGGACCACTCATGATCCTCTCCATGAAGCTCAGGGTCTGCTGCTGAAGCTCCATCATCTGCCGCTGCAGGGCGTCTGAGCGCTCCTATGCGTGCTGCTGAGCTAGTGCCTGTGCCTGGGCCAGTCGCTGCTGCTCCTGAGCTAACCTCTAGACGTCCTTAGTGACCGTCCTCTGCTGCTCCTCCATCCGGGAAAGTATAGCGAGCAAAGCTGGATCGGAGGAGGCAGTACCACTCGTCTCAGCCTAAGAATCGTCCGCGCGAGGCTGGTAGTGAGGCGGGAGGTGGTAGTCCTCGTCAGAGCTGTCTGTGGGGTCCTTGGCGAGTGGTACTGGAAGAACCATATATGCAAGAAGCCATAGCTAAAGACGCGACAGACCCTCCTTGTATCCAACCCTTGGAAGCAAGGTCCGACGCAGCACCTCGTTGAGGATCCGAGTCGAAGGTGTAAGGTCCTTTGGCGCACGACTCGAACCCTCCTCGAAAGGCTCACGGAAACACGGACGAACAAGGTCAGAAGTGGGCCGCTCTCCGCCGTGAGGGCGTCTAGGTGGCTCTGTCCGCCCGTAGCAAAGGTCGTGGATCCGGGTCGCAGAGTGTCGAAGGCCGAACCAGTCCCGGATCTCGAACGAGAACAACCTGTAGTGCTCCCCTCTAAACACAAACTCGATGGCCACTCGGTCAGGGTGCACCCATAGTGGCACGTAGAACTAGAAAACCCAATCCTCGATATACGAGCCAGACCGCCCCAACAGGTCTGCCAAACTAGGTAGGTACGTGAGTATGGGGCGGATCTGCTCTCTAGCTGCCGTGACCACTGCTGTAAGTGCAATCAAGCCCTAATTGTGGGTTTTGGTGATAATGACCACATGATTAGAGGACTAACAAGATTTATGAAGTTGATAAGCAGGTTATGATAAGAAAGGATGGTGTATATGCGTTGGTGGACCCCTCACACTACATTTTATCGATTCCGAGCTCAAAGTGCTTCAAAGATATTCTATTTTGATTACTTGAGTTTAGGAATGCCGTACTATTAAGGGGGAATGCAAATTCATTGATATGGCTGAATGACATGTGCTCAAACCAACTCAAACCATCCACATTTCCAACCAAAGACAGCTGCACCCATTGTAGATCTGTTCCTGTCTGTTTGGTGGGCGCGGCAGTGCCGCTCTAGGCGCGGCAGTGCCGGGCCGCGGTACTGCCGGGCTAAGGCCGACACTGCCGCGACTTGATTTGTCCGTTGGATGGCAGGGGGTATTTACTTCACCCCCTCTGCCTCCCAACGGTCATCGACGACCAGAACTCTCCACCTACCTCCAGACAAGCTCTCTCTTCTCCATTGAAGGCTCTCCAAGCTCCCAACCACCAAAATCTCTATTCCCATTGATTCCAAGTGGTTGAGAGGCTCAAACCTTCACCAAAGAGGAGCCCTAGCTGAGATCTACTGCCTAGAGCACTTGATTTGAGCCATAGCCGGTGGATTTGCTTCTATTACTCTTGGGTTCTTGGAACCCTAGCCGGCTAGGCGTCGCCCTAGAGCCTTGCCAACTTGTGTGGCGGCCTAGGGAGGTTTGTAATCACTTGTGCAGCTAGTAAGATTACCCCTCACCTCAAGGATTTGGTTCCTTGACTTGAGAACGAGGTTGAGTTGCAAAGCTCATGACCTAAGTGGTCAACCTCAACAACGTGGAGGTAGGCAAGCCTTGGTGGCGAGCTGAACCACGGGATAAATCACTTGTCTCGCGTGGTTGCTTAGTTTCATTCTCTATGTTCATGAGCTTGTGATATATTCTAGGGTTTGGCTCGATCTACTCTATCTTTCATATTTGGCTTGGAGTAGTTGTTTCTGCTGGTTCATATAGCCTTTTGTTACATTCCTATTCATATAGAATCTGCAGATTGTGGTTAGATTTCGAATTGCAGCTTCTGGTCTTCATCTGCGCGGCAGTACCGCGCTGAGACCGGCAGTGCCGGTGAGCGGCAGTGCCGGGCACAGGGCGGTAGTGCCGGGCATATCTAATTTGGTTTTAAGCTGTGATTTTTGACAGGCCTATTCACCCCCCCTCTAGGCCACACAGGTCCTTACAAGTGGTATCAGAGCCTGGTCTCTCAGCAGCACTTAACCGTGCGAGAGTATGGCCACTGACGGAGGAACGGGTAACGCTAGTGTTGTGCAACCCAAACCCTTTGAAGATCCGGATGTGCACACCACTAGCAGCAGCGAGAGTATCTCCACAGCTAGCGGAAGGACACTTCCACAATTGGTTGTGTTGGCCGGAGAGCTCGCAAGACGAAAGGAAGAAAGAAGGTTGAGAAGAGAAGCTAGAGCCAAAGCAAAAGAAGATGCAGCAGCTCTCAAAGCAAAGGAAGACAAGGCTCAAAGAAGAGAAGAAAGAAAGATTAGAAGAGAAGAAAGAGCCAAGAGAAGAGAAGAAAAGAAAAAGAAGGAAGAGCTCAAAGCTAAGAAGAGTGTGCACTTGAGTGAAGACTCAAGTAGCACCGAAGATGGTGATGATGACATCTCCTATCATCTCAAGGATGACAAGAAGAAGAAGGAGGAGACCAAGAAGACATACGGAGCCGTATCCTACACTTATTCTTCTATGTCTAACCATGATTCTAGGCCTCTCATTAATGTACCCGCGGGCAAGTTGCCTCGTTTCGACGGGACCAACTTTGCCAAGTGGAAGCACATTATGAAGACCTATCTTATTGGTCTCCATCCAGGTATTTGGGAGATTGTGCACAATGGACTTGAAGCACCGGTTGATCCAAAGAACCCCACTCAAGATGAGTTCCGCAACATTCATCTCAATGCCCAAGCCACTAGTGTGCTACTTAGTGCCTTGGATGGTGATGAGTACAACAAGGTCATGGGAGTTGAGGTTGCAAAGGAGATTTGGGACACATTGCATATTGCTCATGAAGGGGTTGATAAAGTAAGGCAATCCAAGATTGATTTGTTGATGGCCAAGCTCAACCGGTTTGTGATTTGTGATGGTGAAGGTCCTCAAGAGATGTTTGATAGGTTGATGGTCATTGTTGGCAAGATTAGAGGGCTAGGTGGAAATGAAATCAATGATCACAAGGTTGTGAAGATTATGTTGGAAGCTTATTCACCAAGAAATGAGACCGTAGTGACATTGATTAGAGACAAGAAGAAGTTTGAGAAGTTCACACCTAGTGATGTGCTTGGGAGGATTATCACATTTGATATGCAAAGAGAGGAAGCTAATGAAAGAAGGAAGCTTGGAGAGTTGCAAGCAAGGCTAGATGGGATGAAGATCAAGGAAGTGGCACTCAAGGCAAGCAAGCCAACAAAACAAGCAACATCAAGCAAGTCAAGTTCAAGCAAGCAAGCCTCTACAAGCAAGCCCAAGCAACAAAAGAAGAAAATAGAGGTTGAGGACAGCACATCATCCTCTTGCAAGAGTGAGAGTGATGGTGAAGAGTTTGAGAAGATTGATGATATAGCTCTATTCATGAGAAGATATCGCAAGGGGCTCAAGAAAGAAGGTTACAAATTTGTAAAGAGGAAGTTTCCTAACAAGAAAAAGAGAACTTGCTACAATTGTGGTAGCACCGAGCACTTCATTGCTCATTGCCCAAATGAGAAGAAAGACAACAAGGGCAAGAAAGATGACAAAGCCACTTACAAGAAGCACAACAAGAGATACATGGGAGAAGCTCACATCGGACATGAATGGGATTCAACCGCACAAACCTCAAGTGAAGAAGATGAGAAGATGGCAACCATTGCATTCCAAAAGTCATCTTCTTCACCAAGGCTATTCAACAACTTGTCCGATGATGATGAAGGCAACTCCCACACTTGTCTCATGGCCAAGAAAGAGAAGGTGAAAAAGACTCATACTCCTAAACCTTCTCTTCCACTTAGTGACATCTCTAGTAGTGAACTTAGTGACTCTTCTAGTGATGATAGCTCTAGTGATGAAGAGATAAACATGATAACAAAGAACTTAGATAAGAAAACCAAACTCTTTATCACTAAGCTAATGGAGGAACTAGAGGGTGTACAAGCCGAGCTAGCAATAAGTGAGGATGCTCTTATCAAACAAGAGGATCTCTATATTGCTTGCAAGGAAGCTCTTGCATTAGAGAGAAGTGAGTTGGATGTCTTGCATGAGGCCTTGGCCAAAGAGCAAGATGAACATGCTTCCCTAAAGAAGGCTCATGTTGAACTCAAGAAAAAGTATTGTGACTTGGATGAAAAGCACAAGGAACTTGAGCTGCAATATAACCTTCTTTGGGAAAGCAACTCAACTCTCCCTAAGGCAAATGTCACTTCTATTCCCTCCACTAGTGAAGGTTGTGGAAAATGCTATAATCTTGATTTGAATGTCTATTCCACTAACCTTGCAAACATGGAGGCCATGAGAAAAGAAATAGCAAGATTGACAAGTGTTATTGCAAGTGGTTGTGTCAAGTCTACTATAAGTGCTAGTGAGAAGACCCAAAGCAAGAACATGCCCAAGTTCAAGAACGGAAGACGTCCTTTCATAAAGGATGGGTTGGGGCATGTAAAGGGAGGCAAAACCAATGGAAGGAAGAGGGTGAATGGCTATGAGTGTGTGAGGTTTGAGAAGAAGGGTCACATTGGTACAGTTCAGCCTGCACAGACCGCGGCAGTGCCGTGCCAGAAGGCGGCAGTGCCGGGCCCCGGCAGTGCCGCCCCCAGGCCGGCAGTGCCGCGCCCCAAGAAAGGGAAGGCTACCAGTTCCCCTTCTGCTCAGTCTCACACACAGCCCAGGCAGATGCCAAATCAGAAGCAAGGGTCTCAGAAACCAAAGGAGTCTATATGGGTAACCAAGAACAAGTTCATGCATCAACCCAAGATAGAAGCTCCAAGAATGAGCATGTCCTCTTGTTACTTTTTAGGACACAACAACAGTGGTAAAGTTGTTGCAAAGTATGTTGGTAATGACAAGAGGGCAGCCGACAAGTTTATTTGGGTTCCTAAGATACTTGTGACTAACATGCAAGGCCCCAATATCAATTGGGGACCTAAACCAAGGAACTAAACTTATTTTGCAGGCTTACTCCTCCGGTGGATCAAGTTGGGTGCTTGATAGCGGATGTACAAATCATATGACCGGAGAAAGGAGTATGTTCTCATCATATTCCCCAACTACAAATGCAAGTGAGAACATCATATTTGGTGATAACTCCAAGGGGGATGTGCTAGGTCTTGGTAAAGTTGCTATCACACTTGAACATTCAATTACTAATGTCTTACATGTTGATTCGTTAAGTTACAATTTGTTGTCCGTTTCGCAATTGTGTGGAATGGGTTTCAATTGTCTCTTTACGGATGAGGGTGTGGAAGTCTTTAGAAGGGAGGATTCCTCTATTGTCTTTACAGGTCATTTGAAAGGGAAGCTTTACTTAGTTGATTTCAACAAAAGTGAAGCCAAACTTGAGACTTGTTTAGTGGCAAAATCTAGCATGGGTTGGTTATGGCACCGCCGACTAGCTCATGTTGGGATGAGGAATTTGGCCAAACTTCAAAAGGACAACCACATCCTAGGACTAACCAATGTTCATTTTGAGAAAGACAGAGTATGTGGAGCTTGCCAAGCCGGAAAGCAAGTAGGCGTACCTCACCCACCAAAGAGCTATGACACTACTACTCATCCATTGGAATTGATTCACATGGATCTCTTTGGACCGGTTGCCTACCTTAGCATCGGCGGTAACAAACATGGTCTTGTTATTGTTGATGACTTTTCTCGTTTCACTTGGGTATTCTTTTTGCATGATAAGAGTGTAGTGCAAGAGAAGGTGAAGATGTTCATACGAAGAGCTCAAAGGGAATTCGGTTTCAACATCAAAAAGGTTCGTAGTGATAATGGAACCGAATTCCGAAACACCCAAGTGGAAGAGTTACTTGATGAAGAGGGCATCAAGCATGAGTTCTCAGTGCCTTACACCCCTCAACAAAATGGTGTGGTGGAGAGGAAGAATAGAACGCTCATTGACATGGCAAGGACGATGCTAGATGAGTACAAGACGCCGGACATCTTTTGGGCCGAAGCCGTCAACACCGCTTGCCATGCAATCAACCGCCTCTACCTCCACAAGAGAAGAAAGAAGACCTCCTATGAGCTGCTAACCGGTAACAAGCCTAAGGTGTCTTACTTTAGAGTATTTGGGTGCAAATGTTTCATATTGAACAAGAAACCCAAAGTCTCTAAGTTCGCATCCAAGGTTGATGAAGGTTTTCTTCTCGGTTATGGATCAAACGAGCATGCCTATCGTGTTTTCAACAAGGCCTCCGGCAAGGTTGAAATAGCGATAGACGTGATGTTTGATGAAACTAATGGCTCTCAAGTAGAGCAAGTTGATGAAGTGGTTGAAGGTGATGAGGAACCTCCTTGTGAAGCAATCAAGCAACTAGCCATTGGTGATATAAAACCACAGGAACAGCAGGCTACTGGTCAGGATGGTCCTCAAGCTGAAGCTTCTGCTGGGACTGGTCAGATACAGTCCCCGGCAGTGCCGGGCTCGTCCCCGGCAGTGCCGGACCCCGGCAGTGCCGCGCGGAGCCAAGCAGTGCCGGGCACACCCAGAGCAGCTGCAGCTACTCCACTTCATGGAGTGAACCTACAACCCATCTTCGAGCGAGATGAAGAAGAGGAAGCCGAAGATGAACCAGAACCCATCGATCATCCAAGACTCAAGCAAACTATTCAACGAGATCACCCCGTTGATAATATTCTTGGGAGTCTACGAAAGGGGGTAACGACACGCTCTCATTTGGCAAATTTCTGTCAATATTACTCGTTTGTCTCCTCTTTGGAACCTCTCAAGGTAGAAGAAGCCCTGGATGATCCGGATTGGGTGATGGCCATGCAAGAAGAGCTCAACAACTTCGAGCGCAATCAAGTATGGTCACTCGTGGAAAGACCAAATACCAATGTCATTGGAACCAAATGGGTCTTTCGCAACAAGCAAGATGAAGAAGGTGTGGTGACAAGGAACAAGGCAAGATTGGTAGCTCAAGGGTTCACACAAGTAGAGGGCCTGGACTTTGAAGAAACATATGCACCGGTTGCAAGACTTGAAGCCATTCGGATTCTTCTAGCCTATGCAGCCCATCATGAATTCAAGCTATATCAAATGGATGTGAAGAGTGCATTCCTCAATGGCCCTATACAAGAGTTGGTATATGTCGAGCAACCACCGGGCTTTGAAGATCCCACGTTTCCCAACCACGTCTTCAAACTCCGAAAGGCGCTCTATGGGCTTAAGCAAGCACCTAGAGCATGGTATGAATGCCTTAAGGAATTCTTGCTCAAACAAGGCTTTGAAATAGGCAAAGCCGATCCTACTCTCTTCACTCATAAAGTCAATGGAGATATCTTTGTGTGCCAAATATATGTCGATGACATAATATTTGGTAGTACTAACAAATCCTTTTGTGATGAGTTTAGTAGGATTATGACTAAAAGATTTGAGATGTCTATGATGGGTGAGCTCAAGTTCTTCCTTGGGTTTCAAATCAAGCAATTGAATGAAGGGACTTTTCTTTGCCAAACCAAGTACACCCATGATATGTTAAAGAAGTTTGACATGGTGAACGCTAAGCCTATCAAAACACCCATGCCAACTAATGGACATCTTGATCTTGATAAGGAAGGAAAAGTCGTGGACATCAAGGTATATCGTTCCATGATTGGCTCCCTCCTTTACTTATGCGCATCTAGGCCCGATATTATGCTTAGTGTGTGCATGTGTGCTAGATTTCAAGCTAACCCGAAAGAGTGTCACTTAGTGGCCGTTAAGAGAATCTTGAGATATCTAGTTCACACTCCAAACCTTGGCTTGTGGCATCCTAAGGGCTCCAAGTTTGATCTACTTGGCTATTCGGATTCCGATTACGCCGGTTGCAAGGTAGATCGAAAAAGCACTTCGGGGACATGTCAATTCCTTGGACGCTCCTTAGTGTCTTGGAGTTCTAAAAAGCAAAATTGTGTAGCCCTATCCACAGCCGAGGCCGAGTATGTTGCAGTAGGTGCATGTTGTGCGCAACTACTTTGGATGAGGCGAACCCTTCGTGATTTCGGATGTCAATTTACTCATATCCCACTCTTGTGTGACAATGAGAGCGCCATAAAGCTAGCAAACAACCCAGTGTGTCATTCAAGAACCAAACACATAGACATCCGGCATCACTTCTTGAGAGATCATGAAATCAAAGGAGATATCGCCATCAAACATGTGAGCGCCGACAAACAACTAGCCGATATCTTCACTAAGCCTCTAGATGAGTCAAGGTTTTGTGCTTTAAGGAGTGAACTAAATATACTTGACTCTCGTAACTTAGTTTGAAACCTAGCATGCTTGATTGATCAACTAGTTTGACCTAGGTAAAACAATTTCAAAACTTTCATATTGTGTTTTAAAATCTTTGAAAGAAACTTGCTTGGTGTGACCATTGTTCTGTATTGATTACTTGCTGCTGGTCATATCATGCAAGAAGTACCTGTCCACTCCAAGAATAAGTTGTAGTATCTTAGAGAATAACTCTCTCTGTAGGTAACTGTCCGGTAGTGTCGGGCCAGGCACGGTAGTGCTGGGCCCCGGCAGTGCCGCGACAGGCGCGGTAGTGCCGCGACTTACCGATTCGGCTGAATCAGTTTGTTACCGAGTGGGGTCATTGGGAAAACTTTTCTACTTCCACCCGTGAACCCCCCCCTCTCTCTCTCTCCCTCATCATTTCACCCGACCGTAACTCCTATCCCTTTCACTCCTCTTTCTCGGGCGACCTCAAGGCGACCGGTGACCACCTTCCTATCCGGGCTCCTTCCCGGCGAAGTCGTGGTCAGGCAGTGCTGGTCCAAGTTCCCCTCCGGTGCAGCCTCGGTCTCCCTTGCTCAAGGTCCTTCTTCTCCTTCCCCCAAGGTGAAGATTCAAAATCTCTAACCCTAGTTTTTCCCGATTTGTAAAATGCGCCATGGATATTGTTCTTAGAGGTTGTAGAAGGGTTTGTAGATGATAGAGGAGTAGTAGAGATGGTGGATGTGGTGTTGGTTGGCTCAGTTCCAGTCTGCCTGCGCGGCAGTGCCGGGCCCCGGCAGTGCCGCTCCCAGAGCGGCAGTGCCGGACGCCGTGCAGAGAACTGATCCAATTAACACCGCTTCCATCAACGTCTATTATCCCGCTATAATCTACCAATCCTTATGCAGTCTTCTAATCCACAGTTTCCATGTTTTAGATGTCGGGCGGAGGTGATGATGAAAGGAGGACTAAGAGAAGGATGGATCCGCTCAGGGGGAGGAGCAAGCAGCCAGCCCGTCGTGGTGGCGCTAGCTCCCAAGGAGATGTGTCAGCTAGACAGCAGATCAGAGATGAGGCACGTCTCCAGATGCAGGGTCGTCAGATCAGGGAGGACCTTTACCCTGCCACTCCTGAGCATTTGGCAGAAGTCAGCAGGGCTCATGTGCAGCCCTATGAGGAGGATGTCCAGGAGAGGCCACCGCAGGACACAAGAGCAAGGCAGCCTGTGTCCTACTATCAGCAGTTCAGCTCGGTCAAGTCCCAGCGACAGCATAATCCATACAATGCTCCAAAGGATATGTGCATTGACTACAGGTTCTGGAATGAGTTTCATTCTGACTTCTACCGCTCAGTCCTGTACAATGCCAAGAAGTCCAAGATTCTGAACATGAAGTATGTGGATTGGGAGCACCTAGAAGCAAAGACTGACCGTGATATCAACAGGGTAGTGGTTGCGTGCAAGCAAAGGAACATGTATGACTTGATGGGATTCAGCCACAACTGGAACACAGAGATTGTTCACCAGTTCCATGCCACCCTGTACGTTGATAATGTGGTGGAAGAGATGCACTGGATGACTGAGGGTCGTCACTACAAGGTCACTTATGAGACCTTTAGTAGGATCCTCGGTCTGGGCAGCGAGGATAGAGAGTTTGACAATCTACATGATGAAAGGACCCTGACAGATAGTGAGATTGCCCACATGTATGAAGACCCTAGCAAGGCTGATGGGTTGGTGAAGGGGCTAAAACCTTTTTATTACATGCTCAACAACCTTTTCAGGCAGACGCTCAACCCAAAGAGTGGCTCGCACTCTAACTTATACGGATATGGCAGGAACATGTTGGCTAGGATGGCCCCTCAGGCTAATCCCTTTTCCATATCCAGCTTCATATGGACCGAACTACAGGTTGCAGCTGAGGATGCTAGGAAGGCGGTTCTTTATGCACCCTACGTCATGTTCATGATAGAGATGGTCTCCGGACATTCTTTTCCTAAGGATGGGTTGCATGAGCCGTACCGGGCTGAAAAGAAGAAAGGTTCAGCAGGGGCAGCAGCAGTAGATAGACCCGAGAGCTCCCGTCCTTCCTATCGGAGGAAGAAGAAGAGCAAGCTAGCAAGATGGATCAAGGCCATCTTCTCTACTTGCACCTACGCAGCCCAGACAGCGCACCAGGCACTTGTTGAGCAGCGTGTCGAGCGAGAGCGGGCGGGACGTTCGCCGTTACCTCCACCCCGCTCTCCACCTCGCTTCGACCTCTCCAGCCTTGATTCAGATGATATTGATGATGATGATGATCAGGAGGAGCAGGAGGAGATCGTGCCTGTGCCACCTCGTCGTTCTACACGTGCCTCGACCTCGACCCGCTACACCAGTTCCACACACCGTCAGGGGAAGGCCGTGGTAGAGTCCGATGACGACGATGTTGATGAGGAAGAAGAGGAAGAAGAAGTTGCGTGGGACAAGATCAGTTCGGATGATGATTGAGTGCTTGGACACTCTTCTCTCCTCTCTTTCTCTCCTTTTGGTGACTTGTTGCCAAAGGGGGAGAATTAGGTGAAGAGAAGGGGGTACATCCACTGTTTCTGCTTCATGTCCCCATCTTTAGTTGTAGTTGTGAGTTGTGAGAGAGTTTGATACGATCAAAACTCTATGTTATGTAATAATACTCTATGGTACTACTTCTTAGGCTTGGATGTGGACATGTATCTTTACCTGCTTATTTAGCTTGTGCTATTCTGTTTAGATCAGTTTTGTTATATGCTTTGTGGTTACGTTTTCTGTCCGCTGCGTTTGCTGTCTATTGCCTGAGCGGCAGTGCCGCTCCAGGGCCGGCAGTGCCGGGCCCCGGCAGTGCCGCGCCCAGAGCGGCAGTGCCGCTCTGGCAGAAGACAGTAAACTTCTCTGGTGTGTGCTTAAACTGTCATTCGCATCACGTATTATTATTGACACAGTTTGGTTGCACCCCACAAAGCTGTTAGATGTGAAACTGAACCTATTTCTCACTTTCAAATATGTGAATGTTGGCCTTTAATGCCAATTTGAGATTTCAGCTCTCATTCACACATTTAGGGGGAGGTTTCACACCTAAGCTTCAAAATCTCAGTTTTTATGCCCTTCTCTTGTAAGCTCTAATTGTGTTGTCACCAATCACCAAAAAGGGGGAGATTGTAAGTGCAATCAAGCCCTAATTGTGGGTTTTGGTGATAATGACCACATGATTAGAGGACTAACAAGATTTATGAAGTTGATAAGCAGGTTATGATAAGAAAGGATGGTGTATATGCGTTGGTGGACCCCTCACACTACATTTTATCGATTCCGAGCTCAAAGTGCTTCAAAGATATTCTATTTTGATTACTTGAGTTTAGGAATGCCGTACTATTAAGGGGGAATGCAAATTCATTGATATGGCTGAATGACATGTGCTCAAACCAACTCAAACCATCCACATTTCCAACCAAAGACAGCTGCACCCATTGTAGATCTGTTCCTGTCTGTTTGGTGGGCGCGGCAGTGCCGCTCTAGGCGCGGCAGTGCCGGGCCGCGGTACTGCCGGGCTAAGGCCGGCACTGCCGCGACTTGATTTGTCCGTTGGATGGCAGGGGGTATTTACTTCACCCCCTCTGCCTCCCAACGGTCATCGACGACCAGAACTCTCCACCTACCTCCAGACAAGCTCTCTCTTCTCCATTGAAGGCTCTCCAAGCTCCCAACCACCAAAATCTCTATTCCCATTGATTCCAAGTGGTTGAGAGGCTCAAACCTTCACCAAAGAGGAGCCCTAGCTGAGATCTACTGCCTAGAGCACTTGATTTGAGCCATAGCCGGTGGATTTGCTTCTATTACTCTTGGGTTCTTGGAACCCTAGCCGGCTAGGCGTCGCCCTAGAGCCTTGCCAACTTGTGTGGCGGCCTAGGGAGGTTTGTAATCACTTGTGCAGCTAGTAAGATTACCCCTCACCTCAAGGATTTGGTTCCTTGACTTGAGAACGAGGTTGAGTTGCAAAGCTCATGACCTAAGTGGTCAACCTCAACAACGTGGAGGTAGGCAAGCCTTGGTGGCGAGCTGAACCACGGGATAAATCACTTGTCTCGCGTGGTTGCTTAGTTTCATTCTCTATGTTCATGAGCTTGTGATATATTCTAGGGTTTGGCTCGATCTACTCTATCTTTCATATTTGGCTTGGAGTAGTTGTTTCTGCTGGTTCATATAGCCTTTTGTTACATTCCTATTCATATAGAATCTGCAGATTGTGGTTAGATTTCGAATTGCAGCTTCTGGTCTTCATCTGCGCGGCAGTACCGCGCTGAGACCGGCAGTGCCGGTGAGCGGCAGTGCCGGGCACAGGGCGGTAGTGCCGGGCATATCTAATTTGGTTTTAAGCTGTGATTTTTGACAGGCCTATTCACGCCCCCCTCTAGGCCACACAGGTCCTTACAACTGCCTCCAGGGGACAAACTCGCTGTGAACGCAAAATGATGCATGCGTTTCTGTAACCCTGGTAGAAGTCCTCCTGGAGGACAGTGTAGAAGTCGGGCCCTGCCTGCTGCTGCCTCTCCCTGGGAAACCACTGCTCCACTGGCACTAAGCGTAGCGTCTGGATTTGGGAACATGTGGCCGCCCGAAGGTCCAGTCGTGGGATCGGCGGCGGCGCACGCCTCGAGGGAGCACGTGCACCCCGCAGAGGGACGTCGGGCCGGGGTGGCACCTCGGTCCTGCGACGGGACGACCGGCACCTAGGAACCTCCTCGAGGACCTCCTCTTCTGCCTCTGCCTCTGCATCTGCCTCTGCTGCCTCGGCCTCTGCTTGGCCCTGCCCGGAGCTCTGGGGCTCCACACCTGGAGAGGTGAAGGTCGTCCGACGACCGACAGCCATGAGCATGCCAGTCGGTGAACCGTGAAAGCGCTCGACCTCCTCAACTGCATGCCTCTGGTATGGGGATAGCTGATCCTCGATCCTCAAGCCACCACCACGACCTCCCCACTCTGCACGCTCTGCGGTGTCTGCAACTGCCTGGGCCTGCACAGCCTCTCACTCCTGTCTGGCGTGCTTCTTGCGCGTGACGAGCTTCCCCTTTCCAGGTCGCTGATCGAAAGGGGGAGGACGTGGAGGAGAGTCATCGGGAGCACCGCCGATGTTCTTGCAGCGCATGGCTGACAAGAACGAGAGTCAACTGTCGCTGAAGAAGCTGATCTGCCACTGAAATCCCCTGACAAACTGACAAGAAATCCAACTGACAGAAACAACTGACAAACACGCCTCTGACAAAGAAACTCCCCTTGTCACTGACCCTCGCGAGGCTTGGCCTCGATCCTTAACCGCGGGCTTGGCCCTGGGTTCTCAGACACTGCTCAACTAACAGGCTGTCCACTGACACTGACTCGCTGCAAAGAATGAAGAGAGTATACATAAGAGACATATAAGCTAGAGACGAGGAGTCCTATCGGAAGCAAAGCAAGTGGATAAGAGATGAACGGGCTGTGCTACCTGTCGAACGACGAACCAGACCAAGAAAGGGTTAAGAGCTGACGTTCGGGCACCCACGAGTCACGCCAAGGAGGTCTACAAAGATTTTGGGGCAAAACATGGGTCAAACAGAGAGGAACGACCATTGAGGCAAAATATCGAACACCTTGCTTGCATGGTAAATGGAGTGGGGGGAGATGCTCACTGGGTGAGGTTTGGCCGTTCGGGGAAGAGACGTCGGAGATGGAGATGAGCTCGGTGGCGAGCACGAGTGAGTGGAGACCCAAGTCCGGTGAGGGGCGAGCTCCGGCGATGGAAGACCGGCGAGGGAGCTGGGCTCCGGCGAGCTTCAGGCGGGGGCGCGCGACATTAAGGCAGTGGGTGAGGCGGTGGAGCAGGGACGCCCGGTTGTGAGCATCTAGGCCCCCAGTGGGTTTCGGTGATTGGATGACAATGGTAAATTACTATGACTAACGTGTGTTTTGCAGAAACAGTTGAGTTAGGTCATGGTAATGATGATCGTGAGGACACTATGGTATTCATGTCCCCTTATTGATGGAATTCGTTCGGTTTTCAAAGGATGGACGACGAAGACGGTGATAGGCTAGTTCTAAGTGTCATTTGGTGTTGAAGGACACTTACAGTAGCATAGGTCTTTGTTTTACCTTTGGCCGTACTATAAAGAGGGGTTTGAATGGGTAGCTTGACCTAGGTGAGACTTTTGAGTTATGTGTGGTGCACACTTGTTAACCAAAGCCTTAGGTAGCTTAGAAAGGTCCCTAAGATCATAAGGAAGAAAGTTCATGAAGGGAGCGTCGCTAACCGAAGTCGGTTTGGACTTCAAATACCGACCAGACGCTGGAACCCTAGGGATCGGACGCTGGGTCAGGCGTCCGGTCAGTAGCTCTCGCTGAGGGGTAAGTCTGGTTGCGACCGGACTCACCCTTGGCAATCGATCGGACGCACCAGGAGGGTGAGTCCGGTTGCATCCAGAGAGGTTCCAGAGAGGAAATTTGATGACCGGACGCGTCCGGTCAGTGGTGATCGGACGCATGGATTTGTCTGGTCAGCACTTCGTACAGGTGTCAGGCTAGACGTCACGTAGCCGTTAGGCACTGACCGGACGCATCCGGTCACCCCGACAGGTGCGTCCGGTCAGTGTATAACTGGCTGGACTTACCCCTTCGTGCATGTTTTGAGTTGGGGGGTATAAATATGCCTCCCCCTCATTCATGCTGGTACTCTTGCTCATTTGAAAGGTTGCCAAACACATTGTGAGTGCAAGTGAGTGCAAGAGGCCTAGTGAGGTTGAGAGATTTGATAATTGAGAGATCAAACAACTCATTAGTGAATAGAGAGTAGCAAGTGTGCATCCACCCATCTCATTAGCCTTGTGTTGGTCAAGTGACAGTTCTTGCTTGTTACTCTTGGTGATCGGCATCACCTAGACGGCTTGGTGGCGATCGGAGAGCTTGGTGATCATCCGGAGGCATTGTGGATGACCCAAGCCAAGTTGTGACCGGTAGCGAGCGATTCACCGGGCCGGAGTGGCGAAGAATCAGCTTGTAGTGAGCACTTGATCCTTGCGCGGATCAAGGGGGAGCAATACCCTTGCGCGGGTGCTCCAACGAGGACTAGGGGGTGTGCCGACACCTCGATACCTCGGCAAAAAGATCGTCGTGTCATCTCTACTCTCTTTACTACGCATTTACCTTTGAGCTATTCAATTCCGCATTTACTTGTTGTTCTTTCATAAGTTGAATTGCCATGCTAGAGTAGAGATGGTTTAGCGATAGTCTTTTGTGCAATTGATTCTTGTCAAACACACTTCTAGGCACTAGGGGGTTAATTGGGGCTTGATAGGTTTTAATTCTTGCAAGAAGTTTTAGAAAAGCCCAATTCACCCCCCTCTTGGGCATCTTGATCCTTTCAGCGGTGGCCGGCGGTGAGCGGGTGCGAGCACGGGGTGGCGCGGCCGGCGGGGGGCGAGCGCGAGCGCGAGAGGTAGGGTTCGGGGTGCAGCGGCGGTTCGAGCTCGGGCGTGGGCGTGGTGGAGACGAAGGCAGGAATATGACACGTGGGTCCAAGACGCCAGAGAAAAGAACAACCCGCGCCGCTTAAAGGGGCATCGAACGCGCCGATGTGAACACATCGGACGCTCCGATGTCCACTCAGAGAGCTCCAAAAACACCCAGTTTGCATCGGACGCGTCCTATGCCTCGGCATCGGACGCTGAGCAGCGTCCGATGGGGCGTCGGACGCGCCGATGGTGACACATCGGACGCGACGCCAACATTGTTCCAGCCGGAGCTGTGTACAGTGAGGGCATCGAACGCTGGGGCCAGCGTCCGATGCTGCAAATTGGGCTGTGTCGAAGATCTCCGTTGCGGCTCCCTCTCCCAACCAAGTTCCAACTCAAATAAGAAGCAAATAAACACAAGTTGAAACCTAGTATGAGCATCCTCGCATAAACCCTCAATTTTAGAAATATTTTGCCATAGGCTACATATTGTTTTTAGCAAAAATAGGCAATAAATCCCGAGGAGACAACATGTGGCTATCAAAACTAGGGGTCTTAATCAATAGGAGCCTCAAATGCTCCCCCCTAGCGGTGGACGAACACAACGGTTGCTCAAGGCATAACCAAAAAGAAACGACAAAGCAACACACATGCATATGCATTGCAATACAGAATTTGAATCTAGGTTGCTTGTCCAGTTTGCTCATGGGTAAGCTTCTTTACACGCTTTTTAGGGCGGTTATCTTAACCACGTCTGACAAGCCTATGTGCATAGCATAATTTAAACATGGCATATGATAAAATGCAATGCAAAGACAACCCCCTTTTCACCTTTTGACAAAGTTACTTAGATCAAGCACATTGAGCTCACTTCGCAATCTACAAAGGGTGTTCTCATCTAGAGGTTTAGTGAAGATATCCGCCAATTGATCTTCGGTTCTAACACCCTCTAAGGATATGTCTTTCTTTGAAACATGGTCTCTTAGAAAGTTATGGCGAATATCTATGTGCTTAGTGCGAGAGTGTTGAACCGGGTTGTTAGCAAGCTTAACCGCGCTCTCATTGTCACACAACAAAGGTACCCTTTCTAGAACCACACCATAGTCTAAAAGGGTTTGTTTCATGTAAAGAATTTGTGCACAACAAGCACCCGTGACTATGTATTCCGCCTCGGCGGTAAACAAGGGCACACTATTTTGCTTTTTTGAAATCCATGAAACTAGTGATCTCCCAAGCAAATGGCACCCTCCGGATGTGCTCTTTCTATCTACTTTGCAACCCGCGTAATCCGAATTGGAATACCCAACGAGTTGGAAGTTAGCTCCTTTGGGATACCAAAGGCCAATGCTTGGGGTGTGCTTTAGGTACTGTTTACACCAGATTTTGGACCAAGAGGATTATTAATTTGTAAGCATAAACGGCTGATTTATTAAGGAAAGGATCGGCCTAAAAATAAAGAAGCTTGTGTGGATCAAACGTGACCAGAAGGATTCATGTGGACCAGCGCGACGGGCTTCAAAGACGTGTTGGGCTCGACCAAGGAGTTCAAGTCTGAGTTGAAAGTGCATTCGCCTCTATTGTGGGTTTTGGATAATTAATGACAATCAAATTAGGGACTAACAGATCTATAAAAGCACGCATGCAGGTGTTAGTTCCCTAGAAAGATTTGAAACGTTGAAATATCGTGAACGAAGCACGTTTGATACATTTTGACATAAAGATACCTAGCTCGAGTGGTGGTTTAAAAGTTTAATTCTAAACTTGAGTTATAGGTAAGCCGGACTATCAAGAGGGTCACAAATTAGGTTGGCTAGATATGGAGAAAAGTGCTCAAATCGTCTAACTAAAGTTTGCTTGAGAGACACCGCACAAACATGAACACATGGAGGGTTTTTCTATGCGGGCGGTAGTACCGACCATGGGTGGTCGGTAGTACCGCCCGTGGCTGCTCTGCGCGCTGCTCTAACATCCTCTCTGTTTGCGCTTAAAATGACATGGTGGTAGTACCGCCATAAGGCCGGTCCTACCGCCCCTCGGTGGTACCGCCCGCGGCCGGTAGCAAGCCAATCTTTACAACCTCTCTGGATAAGCTCAAAAATGACCTGGTGGTAGTACCGCCATAAGGTCGGTACTACCGCCCCCGGTGGTTGCGACCCAGGTCGGTAGTAAGCATGTTTTCACAGACCTCTCTGTTCGCTCTCAAAAAGACTTGGCGGTAGTACCGCTATAGGGCTGGTACTACCGAGCCTCGGTGGTACCGACCCTGGTCGGTAGAAAGATAGTTTTGCGAAGCTCTCTGTGTTGTTTGAAAATGGCCTGGCGGTAGTACCACCATAGGGCCGGTACTACCGCCCCCGGTGGTACCGACCCAAGCCTGTAGTAAACCAAGTTTGCAGGGCTCTCTGTGTTGGCTCGTTTTTGACTTGGCGGTAGTACCGCCATAGGGCCGGTACTACCGATCCTCGGTGGTACCGACCCTGGTCGGTAGTAACCGAGGGACTAACTCCCTTTCTGCGGAGCTCTCTGTTCGTGGCAGTTTTGGCCTGGCGGTAGTACCGCCATAGGGCCGGTACTACCGCCCCTCGGTGGTACCGACCTGAGGCCGGTAGTTGACTTTAGGTCAGATTCAGATCTGTGCGACCGTTGGAGACTGGTCGGTACTACCGACCATGGGTGGTCGGTACTACCGACCAGCCTCGGGACTGAGGGAGTATAAATGGCTCTCCTCTCCTCATTTGATGGTGACCCACTGATTCCACTCATTCAATGCGACCTACTTTCAAACAAAGCTCTCTCCAAGCATTGACTACTCCCCTCTCTCTCCCCCCCTTTGCTCCTAGATTCACTCACTTGCAAGATTTGAGCTAGGGAAGTGAGATTAGAGAGTGGGAAACTTCAATCTACGACTTGAGCACTTGGTTTCCATTTAGCCGGCTTTGTTTGTGTCTATTACTCTTGAGCTCTTTGAGCTCTAGCCGGTTAGGTGTTCTTCGTGGTAGCCCGTATTGATTCACTTGTGAGGGCTCCCCGAAGCGTTTGTATTACCCCTGTGATTTCTAGTGGAGAAACTCTAGTAGCCTTTGTGGTTGCTTGAGTGAGGCTAAGAGGTGAAATAGACTCCGACCTTTGTGGTCACCTCAACAACGAGGATGTAGGCACTTCTTTGTGGATGGGTCGAACCTCGGGATAAATCGTCGTGTCCCGTGTGCTTGTTGTTGTCTCTACTTTGCATATTACTTGTGTTCTTCGTGTTCTTCCTCTCCCTATCTCTTTCTTAGGTTGAGAAGGCTTGATCCACACTGTGGAAAGCAACCAAGGCCTGGTAAGGCTAGAATCGCTGTGTATCATACTTAGGGAAGTGGGGTTCTCACTTGTATTACATTCATAGCTCACCTACATTGGATTTGTAGTTCTTCCTTAGGATCCCGGTAGTGCTGTTTGTTTGTGTCGGTAGTACCGGTGTATCACACCCGGTAGTACCTACCCAAACAAACCGGTAACACCGGTTGTTGTCTAACTACATTTTCTAGCTTGTGAAGTTTCAGATTGTCAATAATCACCTATTCACCCCCCTCTAGGCTGATTAGATCCTTTCATGAGTCGTCTTTTGGTTTTACCTATTATGTAACCTAGTCGTGTTAGGACAGGAGTCAACCGGGTTATAAATAGTTAGAAACCCGAATTTTGTATGAACATCCAATCAATCAATACATCGGCCCTCGGCCAAAACCCTAGGAGTAGGAGTAACATAGATCTCGGCAAGACCTTCAATCAGGCAGGGCTACATCGACATCGACCGACCTCCGGTTTGCTTGTAAGTTTCACCAATAGCTTGTGTCATCGCGTAATAAGGCTGTATTTGGCATCGACCAAACTCTTGTTAAGCTATGGCATGGCTAGTTATCGGTTTAAGCTCGTCTTTTGTAAGACTGTCTTGAATCTGATCAATCTCTTACTTCAGTCGATCTTGGCTATTTATCGGCTCTATTGGTTTGGGAAGCTAGTAGATTCATTAAGTTACCAATGTTGTTTTATGTTTTAATTTTGTTTCTTTATGTTTTAAACAATATTTTGCCCAATCAAGATTGACAAAGTGGCTCAAGCCTAAAGATGCTTCGTTTCGGCTGTTTTGAGGTTTATACGCTCACAACAGAGAAAATAGCCGATTCAAGCCTTTCATCGACTATTTTGTCAATCTTGGTTGTTACATGTTGTGCGTTCGAGATACCTGATAAAATCACGATCTGATCTGAGAGCAGATAGATTTGATCTAGTATATTTATCACGGCTGTATTTCCGAACCCCACTGATATATATAATAGATTAAGTCTATATATTTTAGATTAAATCATGGTTTTGACGGGTAGATCTTGTTCGTGCCTCGTGGACCCTGAATCGGCTAAAATAGCCGATCCAGTTATGCTTTCTTCATAATGTGTTCTTTTAAGTGGTTTGGAATTAACGGATCTACTCTTTGCATGAGACATGATCTAGCTTGGTCACCGTTAAGGTTGTATGAAAATACCCCACTGTTGATGTTTAAGCTATTTTATCGATCTATTTGTTATTATGGCTGTATGGAGACACCCCACTGTTAATGGATAGAACTGCTCGTGCAATTAGTCGATACGTTGTTTTCATGTCATTTAGATGTACACATAAATCTTTATTTTGTTAACATCTTTAAAAGCTCATCGGCTGTTTGTTTATTATAAACAATCTTTTACATATGTCATAGCCGTCACGCTTTATATCTTTTTTAATGCCTTTTATGCAATTACCTGGGAGTTGACTTTGTAGTCAAAATCTTAAAGACAAGTGACTATATCAGAGCTGTATAACTTGGAACTGTCTGGCACCAAACCGGCAGGTTCCACAATTTGACAGATTTTTCTTCTCCTTGTCAATTACAGGTCAAATTGACTGGCACGCCCGAAGTCGATCTTGCTAAGATTCGGCTCCACCATACGTTGAAGGTTCAGGAGGTCAGGACCTTGCTCTGCACCCCTCTAAGGACCGTGTGCACGAGTGTGTTGGTGTGACCGACCAAGATTTTACGTCAACAGGTACCTGGATTCTCGTCACAGCTATGAGATGTGATTCCCTAGGATCGGCTTGAAATCGAGCACACATGCACACACTAAACATGATGTCGGACCTAGATGCGGTCAAATATAACAAGCTACCAATCATAGAACGGTAGAGAGTTTGTGTAACACCCTGTGTTTTGCATCATTTAAAATTCACTAAAAATTTGAACTTTTTAAAATTTACAACAAATTAAAAACTTGACTAGTTTATTTTTCACGAAACGGTTTTAAAAAATATTTTCCAAACCCTTGTATCAAAATTCATCATATGCATTTTAGAATAATTGTTTGATTGTATTTTTTGCCTGATTAAATGTTGTGTGATTGTTTGAATGTTTGACTGCTTGTGTGTTCTAGAATTTATTACTGCACCAGAAATATTTCCTTAAATTTCAGATCTCACTTCTTGAACTTTTCATCTCATCCCTTGGCACAAATCAAAATCGTCCAAATCTTATTTAAAATTTAATTTCTTTATTACTTTGGAAATCTAGGATATACATGAAAAATGGAAAAATCTTTATCACGTGTGCCTCTCTCCCCTCCTCTGCGAATGGGCTCAGCCCAACATCAGTCCTGGCCAGAGCGCGTAGACTCCGCGTACGCCGTGACCACAGAGCCAAAGCAGATGAAGCATGAGCCCTGACGTTGTCTTCCCCTCCGAAAATATCAGAGACCCCTACTGTGCCCAACCGCCTCTGTCTGATGTCGTTGAGCTCACCAACCGCCTCTTTTCATCGTCATTTCCGCACGTGTGTACGAGCACTGCTGCTCCATGCCATAGATGCCGGAAAATATCGGCAGCCCTCTTTTCTTGTCTGCTCCCGACGTCACCCTCGTCCGTTCCCAGAAACATCTCGAAAACTGCCAGGAACGCGTGCACTGCAGCTCAGCTCTCTCTGCCAGGGTTTTTCTTACCGATCGGTTTGGTCGGTAACCGATGAAACCGTTCCGGTCCGGTTACCAAACGGACCGGTTACCAAAATTTGAATTTGAAATTTGAAAATTTGAAAAAAAAATGCCCAAAAAATTCCTAGAAATAGATTATAATTTATGGAGACCAATGGTATAAATTTTTTTGAAATTGGACGTTTGGAATTGGAATTTTGAAAAAAAAAAGTTCGGCCCGTTAAGGCCCATGAGGCCCATTAGGCGCTCACGGGCACAAAACGCGGCGTTCACGGGCGGGGGGGCAGAAGGGTCCCTTCCCTTGCCCTATCCGCGCCCCGCCCCCTGCTCTCCGCCCCCAGCGCCGCCGTCCGCTCCCCGCCGCCGGCTAGCCGACCGGTTAGGCTCGGTAACCGGGCGGGGGCGAGCGGTTACCTCTCCGCACTCGGGCGCTCGGCCAGCCGCGCGGTCGGCTCGGTAACCGAGCGGTTTCGCTCGGTTACCGAGCGGTTCGTCCGGGATTTGAGGTAAGTTTTTCCCCCCTTTTCTTGCTATTTTAGTTAAGTATCTATATGTGATTTGTTTGTTTCTGTTGGCAGTGAGCATATAGACCCCGATGATCTACGTCAGGCTACGGGGTCTGATTGCATCAGTGATTGAGCTCGTAGACATGTGGGTCAAAGTCACCTAGGGAAGAGGAAGACGCAAGCGCCGCCTAGGAAGGGGCAGACCAAGCGAGGAAAACAAGTCAGCAGCGATGCGGACACTGAGGAGGAGGGATCTTACCATTCTGACGATGATGATGATGATGATGATGACAGCAGCGATAGTGGTGACGATGACGATCATGATGAGAGTGGCGATGGTGGTGGTGGTGCTGGTGGTGGTGGTGGTGGGACTAGTTATGGAATTCGTTTCACAGGTATCCATTGCACTTGCACGTACATACACACATTTATTTTTGTCCATGATTACTAATTATGGTTCATTGCAGGCGAGACCCAATACACACATGCTATGCAAGATCGTGACCATGGACAACCACAGTCCCAGAGGAAATCAGTTTCATTTGGACGCACACACGACGACAATCCAGAGGAGTCGCAGGGGAGATCAATTTCTTTTGCACCCACGTACTACGACACTCCAGACTACTCTACTTCGTCCTACAGCGATGCCTCACAACCTTCTTATAGCTATCTCATTCCTGACGTGAGCACGCAGCCTCAGACTAGGTGGGTGTACGAATGGGAAGATCCCAGCTTTTACAGTATGTTGGTTCAAGAATGGGAGACAACCGCAGCTTGGACGGGCCAGACGTGGCAAGATTACAAGGCAACCCTGCTTCAAACCAAAGGTATCGCTCTTATGTCCATCGCCGAGTATGAAATGTCATGCCAACAAGGGGTCTTTCCATACATCTTGCGTAGATGATCATGTATTCCTGTGACTGTGAGGATGTGTTGTTGATGCATTCGTTTATGTTTTCGAGACAATATTTATTTGTATGCGACTATTTGTTCATGTTTTCGAGACAATGAATTTATTGCCGCAGTGTGCGGTCTTTTTTATATCTATATGTCCAAAGGAAGTACCAAAAAATCATTTTTATCTAAAAAAAAAGACAGCCCACCGGTTTGGACCGGTTACCGATCTAACCGGTCGGTAACCGACCCAAACCGGTCGGTTTACCGACTCGGAACCGAACTACAGAGGCATTTGAATTCGAAATTCAAACCGGCCGGTACCGGGCGGTTACTGACCAAACCGGTCCGGTAAACCGCTACCAGTGGCCGGCGGTTTTGGCCAACCGGTCGGTAAGAAAAAACCTGCTCTCTGCTGCCAACAGAACCGACGTACTGTGCTCCACCGCCTTGCTTCACCTATAAAAGGGGCCAGTGAGCTCGCCATTGCACGTCGCCGGAGGAGCTCGGAGCTCAGGGCTCAAGCACGGCGCCCGACGTGTCCGGGGTTGCTGTCGAGCTCTCCGCGTCGAGGTCGCCGCGCCGGAGTCCCGTCTCGGTCCGCAGTCGCCATTGCCGAAGCCGGCCGCTGCCCGACCAGCTCGACCCGAACCGAGGCTGAGCGCCGTCCGCGCTCGCCTCTGCCCGCCGGAGCCGCTGCCGCCCATCCACACGCCGAAGCCACGCCTCCACCGTTGTCGTGGACCAACCCGACGCTCACGCCACAGCCACCGTCGTCCTCACGCCCACCGCACCGGAGCGCCGCCTTGGCCTGCTGCCGATGTAGCTGCGGCCGGCCGGTCGTTCGGCCGCTGCCGTCGAAGCCAAGGAGCTTGCCATCGCCGCCTCTGCCCCTCGGAGCCATCCACGCCGAGGGAACAACAGTGGAGCGCCCTCCTCTGCTCAGCACCGCCGTCCTGCTCTGCTCCACCCTCTCGCTTCGACCAGCTGACGCAGCCAAGGCACGAGGTGATGACGACGGGGCCGAGCCGCAGCTGCTCTACTGCTCGGCCGACTTTGCGCCAGAGCGGCCCAGCCGAGCCACTGGCAACCGCCGTCGGCGCCCTGGCCCTCCTGCTCCCTCCGCCTCTCTCTGTCTGTTTCTCTCTGCCGGTCGGACACAGCACAGCGCCGTGCGCTCGTGACCGCAGTACCGCACACTGTCAAGGCAGGAGATGTGGATGAGCCGGCCACGTCGTTCAGCCCAATTGGGAGGCGCCACGTCATCATTCGGACCCCACACTTCTCCTCTCTCTCCCTTCTCTCCTTCTGTGCACTCGTTCACCTAGAGCAGAGAGAGGAAGCTAGCAGTACAACGATCGGTGCATAGCTCACGAGCACAGTATGAACACCAGCAGGTCGGCAAGCCTACCAGCTCGCGTCAACTGGCTCAGTCGAGGAGAAAATGCTAGGAGCACCCGTAGTGTACACAGGAGATTAAAGTAAGTCCTTTTCCTTTCTAGAAAAATTCTAGAAAATTCCTAAAATAACTAGAGCCACCCTAGAGCCTACCCAAACTGTTTCAACTCCCTTGCCATCACACAAATTCCAGAAATATTTTCCAAGTTCCATCTCATTCGCGTTTCAACTATAAACCTTGAAAATTCATATCTCCACCATTCCAACTCTAAACCTCGTAATCTCTCCACCAAAAATCTTCCTAAATTCAACCCTACACATTCATATCATTTTACTAATTTTTGGTGCCCATTTAAATTCTGGTTATGTTTGTTGCTTTTTCTTTTATAGACTTGCTAACTTGTAGTTGCACCACCTAAGCACCGTATATTCGAATATGCGTGTACACTATGATACGTACACGAATACTCGAATATAAATACACTCTCTCACATAAAATATTAACAGTAGAAGTAGCAGTAATAATGATAACAACAACAACAACAACAACAACAACAACAACAACAATAATAATAATAATAATAATAATAATAATAATAAGGTAATAGTCATAGTCTAAATAATAAACCTAATCACGCTCTTAACCCCGTATATTTGCGTGTCCATGAACACCTGTCACGTATATGGGTACTCAGATATACACACACGTAGTTATAACCTTTCGCACGTATGTGGACATATGCTTATTCGTATATATCCCTATATATATATTAGTAAGCGATATGTCTTTATACGTTGAACCCTTTCTTGCTAACCCCTGAGGCATATACATATGCATGTGCGTATATGTTGTTCGTCTTAACCTCCTATCTCTCTCTCTCTCTCTTAACCCTAGGAGCATACATATGTGTATGCGCTGCTAATCTTAATTTGATATAATAATGTTATAAATAAAAGAAACCCACCAACCCAGATAAAACCAACCCTCTTGCTTGATTATGCTTGTTTTGCTTGTTGTGTTTTTCTTGTTTGTCGACGCTAGATCACGTAAGATAGAAGGCGTGAGAAGACCCCGATGGAACCCGAAGGATGAACAACAATCGAAGACCTAAGGAACAAGAAGACCGCAAGACAAGGATGCATCGACTGCGAGTGCAGGCAAGTCCTAATTCCTTTTCCCACCTTCCACCAAATCTCCTTATCTCTATTCTTCACCTACCACTCCAGCCAAATCATACACTACACTCATACTACCTGTAACACCTCTGGTGTTTAAGCATGTAATTAACTTGACATGTCATCATTAGCATCATTAATCATCTTGATCATGATTTCATGTGTATGCATTTGCTTAATGTATCATTTTATGTGATGTACCTCTATTGCAAAAACCCTTATTAGCCCACTTCTTCCTATAGGGGCAAAATGGTAATTTCACCTCTGTGCCTAGTTCTATGTAATTCTTGTTCAAATTTAGTGCCCTGATGTTTGTTGCTTTGATCAAAGTTCAAAAATCAGATTTGAATTGAGTTTCCTTTTGCAAAACCCTAAAATCCCAAATCCTGGATTTATTCCCTTTTTAATAACTTTTTCAAAATTCAAAATTTTGAGTTGGTTCAAAAAGCAAAGTTGCGAATCTGATCAAGAGGAACAACTTTGGTATTTACAGATTTCTATGTTTCTATATAAAAATTGAAGTAATTTCAAATTCATTCAAATTCCAGTTTTTGTCCCCTTTTTCAGTTTTAAAAAGTTTTTCAAAAACTATTGAGTTTCAGAAAAAGTGTGTATTAGCAAAGTTATAGGTTTTGTCAAATGGAACAACTTTCATATTGGAAGATGTTCAAGTTTCAGTTTGAAATCCAAAGTAATTTTGATTTGAATCAAATTTGAAAAGTGTCCCCTTTTCTGTTTTTGAATGTAGTTCAAAAACTATTTGGAATTTGAAAATGTTCATATTGACAAAGTTGTAGATCTCACTTTCCTGAACAACTTTGGTGTTTTGAGTTTTTGTCGCACAGTTCAATTTTTGAGGGTAATTTGCAAAATACAGAAACTGGCCAAAAGTCAAACCCTAGACCCTAGCACTGTTCTTCTTCCCGTAGAGCCAGAGGCCAGGGGGGGGGGGGCCCGGCCATGGCGCCGGCGCCGCGCCTGCAGCGCAGGCGGCTGCTCCCCACGCGCCACCAGCCTGCCACCACTGTTCCCCGGTTCCCTCCGCGCCCGCACGCGAGCGCTGACCCTTCGCTCTCGGCCCCTACAGTGCCCAGCCGCCGCCGCCGCGTGGCCATCGCCGGCCGAGCTTGCGCCCGAGCCCCGGCTGCACGCCAGCTCGACCGCCAGAGCGCAATCGAGTGCGCACGCCCCCGCAAACCTTACCCGCGTAGCCCCGAGGTCTCTACCGGCCCTTGGCCGCGGCTATATAAGCCCGCCGGAGCCCGACCTCCGCACTCCACCTCCGCCACCGTGGCCAGCTCTCTCCAGTCACTCCGCCTCTCCACCAGCTAGCCCGAAAGCTCCGCCTTGAGCTCGTGAAGTTTTCCCACCCTTCAATTTCACCTTCCCCGCCTCCGTTCGCCCGGCGTAAGCTCACCGTCCCCATCCCCGGCCGAAACCCGGCGAACTCGGGTTCGTGGAATTCGCCGTCTCCGGCCATGATCATCTCTCACCGACCCCCGTGTTGTGTTCCTTGGCCCGGTGCGACTCTAACCCGGCCCTTGCGGTCGCATGTGCTGCGCAGGACCGCCGGACCGCCGGAGCGCCGCCGCGGTCATCTTCTTCCCCGAGCGTGTCGAGCCTCACCTTCGTGTCGAGCCTCACCCTCGAGTCGAGCCTCACCCTCGAGAACGAGTCGAGCCTCACCCTCGAGCCCTGCCTCCGACACGTGGTAAGCATCCGAGCCTTCGGCCTCTGCTTCAACTCCGTTTCGCCCGAGCCCTCCCAGTCAGGTCTCGGACAGAGGCTTGTTTCTCCGCTTCGCCCGAGCCCAAGCCTCGGCGAGCGCATGACCCTCCGCTTCGACCGAGCCCAAGCCTCGGCGACGCATGCTCTCCGTCTCGCCCGAGTCCGGCCTCGGACCGAGGCTCACTTCTCCGTTTCGCCCGAGCCCCGCATTTCGCCGAGCCCGGCCTAGAGGGAGCACAGTGCTCTTCTCTTTTTCTGATAGTTGTGAATAGTGTTCTGTTTTCTCTTTTTTGTATGATTTTCTGTGTGCATCCAAAAATTCTGAAATTTTTGTGGTAGACTCTTTATGCTCTGGAGTATTTTATAAAAATATGAAACTTGAGTTTTGTGCAAAAATTTGAAAATGTAAAATTCCCCTTTTAATTGAAAAATGAAGGTTTTGGTATTTTTGGAGAGTGATTTATAACTCCAAAAATCATGAGACAAATTTTTGTGAGCTTCTTATGCCATGTTTAGTCTCTGGTAAAATTTTGAAGTCATTTGAAACAAGTTGATTTTTGAGCTTTTATTTTAATTAAGGAATAGTGCCTTTTGTTAATTAAATGTTTAGATTTATTTGAGCACCTTAATGACCTCCAAAAATTATGAAATTTGTTTTGCAATCTATCTACACCGTAATGAACTTATGTGATTAATTTGGTAATTTTTGGAGCAACTTCATAAAATGACCTTTTTAATAAATTAAGAAAATAGAAAAGATGGTTTAGGGTTGGTAATAAGTGTTTGATGATGTGATCTTTGGATTGATTGATGTTCCTAGACCCCTGCCCTTTGGTCTATGATGTTTGTGATGCTATGTTTGGTTGATGCTTAGGATAATTATAATAAGGGCTAGTTTAATCAATATTGCTTAAGGAAAAAAATGGTTATCTTTTATGCTCAACCTAGATTTCAATCATGCTTTGTTTAAAAGTAATCTAGAACCAGTAGAATTGTCTTGCACCATAAGTTCATATCATCATTCTCATGAGCATTCATCATTGCATTCGTATAGTTGACGAAGAAGGACCTGAAGTCGAGGTAGCCACCGAAGGATCTGTCCCCGAGGCAACCCCGAGCTCCGGCACCTACACCACCAACCCCGAGTCTGCTCTTTTTGCCATCCAAGGCAAGCCCCGGTGCATTTAACCCCTTTCCTTGAATTTTATAAAATGTTTCCTTAAATGCTTTCGAGTTAAATTATTGCATTAGGTTTATAGGAGTTGTGTGCTATCCTAATTGATGCACTATCCACCTTGACCACTGATACACCCGATACCTGCTTTTCACAAGGTATTTGAAAAATGCTTAGCAATGCTATTTAATAGATTTGCAATAAAAATGCCAATTTCAAAAGTGTGATCACTTAAAGAACTTTTATGGGAATTTGGCTTTACTCCCACTATTGGCTAAGTATCTGATCCGTACTTAGTCAATGGGAAGGAGAGGTTGTCCTTGCGTACGGTGCCGTCATGTTGTAGTCCGGGACTCAACAGTTGACACCGACCGGGACAGGGTTGAAAAACTGACAGGACCTGTACTCTTGGGTTAGAGTCCCGAGGTGCTTGTCGCTGGCTGGAAAATGTAGGGACCATCCGTATGGGGGCCTGCTGGTCAAGACTTGTAACTATTCACATACTACGGAAAGCTCTGGCTCCGAGAAATCCATTATTGGACCGACAACCGCGCACTGGGAGTGGAGAGATGGCGGAAGTAGCATGTACCCACGTGGGTTAGAGTCCCGGATTGGAGTGGTGTACTGTACTTCCGGGTGGCGTAGGACCGGGCCCAATCTTGGAGGAATCGTGGTAGACGGGTTGGCATATGCAAGCTTGGGTGCTACATATGCAGTGTGGATAGGGATCCTCAGCTGAGTATTATTTATCCGGATTAACGTTGCTCCTCGGTTATGGAGACTTGGTCCACTGACTGTCAACGGAGAGTGGTTCTCAACTAGGAATGTTTTGAAATGTAAAATGAATCATGAATGATGAAGAATTGAGGAATACTGAATCTTTCAAAATAAAATAAGGTTTACAAAAATTGCTTTTCTGCAAAATACTTGATCTTGCTTAAGCTTTACCTTGACTACCCTAAGCCTTTCATTCCTGAGTCTTCTCCCTTTTTCTTTAGTCGGGTAAGTCTTGTTGAGTACCTTTGTACTCAGGGTTTTATTACCCATGTTGCAGGTATGGCAGATCCCTCAGTATGCCTTGGACCCTGCTGTGTGACTGTTGTTCAGGAAGAGGCCGATGAGGCCGATGAGTGATTATTCACCCTCGGGCTGGGTGAAGTATCTTTATCTTCAGTTGTTGTCATATGCTACTCTGCCAACTCTATCTATTTGAACTATGGTCTGTAATAACTTCACTTTAATTTTATGTTGAACCCTAGTTTGTAAAACTATTGTTATTTAAGTCTTCCGCTATTTACTCCGATGTTATTTGTCAAAATGTTAAAGAGATTGTAACTGAATTGTGAGATGATCCTGCGGACATCGGGCACTGATGTAGCCCAGTAGCGGAACCGGTCTTAATCTCTTGGCTGTACGGATCGACTGTCAGTGGTTGACGGTGATCAGTGGGCCATGGGATTAGAGCCGTTACGTTACACTACCCCTACCATACCTTGCCACATAACCTATCCCTTCCCTCCAAATGCCACCACTCTAAACCACCCCATTCTCATCAAACACAATATTTAGCCACCACCACCATAAAGCCTATCCTATTCCATCCACTCAACTTGCCACTCCTAAACCACCCCTTATCCACCACCTCCACCATATAAACCACTCCCATCTTCCTTTCATATATTTAATATGCTTAATTTATATTATCAATGATATTGTGGTAAATGTGATTTAATGTGAACATGATAATATGACTATATGATCCATGATGCTAATTGAACTGGATAACAAAACTGTTTTTCCGACTGAGCAAGTGGGAGGTACTTCACGTTGTGTGAAACTACCTCTTAGACAGGTTCGCCTAGTGAGGGTTCCTGTTTGGAGACACTTGTCTTGGTCATTTAGGGACTGATTCATTGGCCTCGCGCGTCTGGATAGAAACGCGTCCAGCCACACGCCTATATGGGTAGGTCCAAGCTCACACCCCGATAGGAGAAGTATAATACCTGCCTGGAGGTCGGGTGACAACGGTTTGACAGGAGAAGGCACGACTGCTAAGTGATCCCTCGTGGCCGGGTCGGCGTGGTTGTTAAGTGGTCTTCCACGTTAAATTCTTGTTTGGGCCGTGTGCGAGCCCCCTCTATTGATATTATTATTTTGCTAGCGTTAGACCATGTGTGGTCTGTTTCCGGCCCCTGTGCGAACCGTGGTAAGGGTTATATGGAACCTATGGATGCGTCCTCTCGGGTACGAGTGCGGATTGGGACAATCTTGGCCATTGGCCATGGTTGAGGTTGTTTCATCGTGTGGGGAAAATTGGACAACTGCTGCAGTAGTATAACTTCAATCCTATTCGAATAGCCACGTCCTTGGTTATGGGCAACCTCCTAGAATGCGGACACCAATGATTAGATGTTTTCAAAATGGAACTTGTGATAATCTGGTATGTTCTATAATTACTTAATCTCTAGGAACTAGCGAGAAGGTAGATTCTCTCCTAGGGCCCAACCCTTAAATTATTTATAATCTATACTCCTTTCACCCTCCACCATAACCACCTCCACATATATAACCTTGCCTTTTCCTTAGCCTACACTCCCAAATTGGGACTTGTTGAGTACGTATGTACTCAACCCCCTTCGCTACTATGTTTTTAGGAGTGAAGTCACAGGAGCACTCGCAAGGATGAAGCTGTCAATGCACTCGCAAGGATGGAACCGTAGGAGGATACCCGAAGACGAAGCTGAACGACCACAAGAAGGAGCTACGCAAGGACTAACAGGACGACGACATAGGAACGCGCATAGGATAAGGTTTACGTCAGCACTCCAAGCTGCCTGTCGGAATGGAGCCACGACGTCATAGGATCGTTGTGTTAGACTTTGATGTTTGCTATAAGGCCTGTGGCCCAAGTCTTGTAATATGAACCTTGTAACATGTTTTTCCCGTTAGCAATAAAAGTATGGATTTTTTATATCAATCTTGTTACTCTGTGCGTATCAGCAACTGATCCAGGGACTGATACAATGCACAGTGGACCCTCTAGAAGGTGGGGCCCTCACAGTTTGATCAACCGGGTTACCTCCCACATCTAGGTCGAGATGTCCATTTGTTGGCATTGGAGTCTTGATAGGCTTGCAATCATCCATGTTGAAGCGCTTGAGGAGGTCTTTTGTGATATAAAAGTCCCCTCCTTCAATTGCTTGACTTGGAAGCCTAGGAAGAATGTGAGCTCGCCAATCATGGACATTTCGAACACCTTCGACATCAAGTCACCAAATTCCTTGCAATAGGCTTCATTTGTTGACCCTAAGATGATATCATCAGCATAGACTTGACAAATGAAGATCTCTCCATCAAGCTTCTTGGTGAATAGTGTGGTGTCGACCTTCCCAATGATGAAGCCCTTCTCAATGAGGAAGTCCTGGAGGCGCTCGTACCATGCTCTTGGGGCTTGCTTGAGCCCATATAGCGCCTTGGACAACCTATAAACATGATTAGGATATCTAGGGTCTTTAAACCCTGGAGGTTGATCAACATAGACTAGTTCATTTATGAAGCCATTTAAAAATGCAGTTTTCACATCCATTTGATATAATTTAATGTCATGATGTGATGCATATGCAAGGAGGATACGAATGGCTTCAAGTCTTGCAACCGGTGCAAAGGTCTCTCCAAAATCCAAACCTTCAACTTGAGAGAACCCCTTTGCCACTAGCCTTGCCTTGTTTCTAACAACCTTGCCTTGATCATCTTGCTTGTTCCTAAACACCCATTTTGTTCCAATGACTCTTGCGCCTTTAGGTCGCTCTTCAAGTGTCCAAACTTGGTTGCAGGTGAAGTTGTTTAATTCTTCATGCATGGCATTCACCCAATTCGGATCACCTAGAGCTTCATCTACAATGGTAGGCTCAACAAGAGACATAAAGGAGTGATGTTCAATAAATAGAGCAAGTTTTTGAGATCGAGTCATTACACCCCTTGTTGGACTCCCTATGATGAGATCTTGAGGATGAGCTTGTAGTAGAGGAGTAGTCCTTTGATCAACCACTTGAGGGGCCGCATGAGGAGCATCAACATCTTGAGCTTGTACCACCATTTGATCATGGGAGACATGAGTATCTTCAAATGGCTCTCTCCCATCTTTATCATCATCTTGTGGTATATTTGATGAGGACGGCTTGTCAATGACTTGCTCATCATCATCATCATCTTTAGGCTTGATGGCTCCAACCGGCATATTCTTCATTGCTTCCCTCAATGGTTCATCACCTACATCATCAAGATTCCCATGTTCTCCTTGAGAGCCATTAGATTCATCGAATTCCACATCATATGTTTCTTCTACCATCCCGGTGGCATGGTTGAATACTCGATATGCTTTGGACTTCAATGAGTAAACAACAAGAAAACCAATATCACATCGATGTTGAAACTTCCCTAGGTGTTGGCGCTTCTTGTAGATGTAGCATTTGCACCCAAACACTCTAAAGAATGATACATTTGACTTCTTGTTGTTGAGTAGCTCATAGGGGGTCTTGCCAAGGAGACGATGGGGGAACAACCGATTTGATGCATAGCAAGCGGTGTTGATTGCTTCCGCCCAAAATCTTTCCGGTGTAGAGTACTCATCTAACATTGTTCTTGCTAGGGTGATTAGTGTCCGGTTCTTCCTCTCAACTACCCCATTTTGTTGTGGTGTGTAGGTTGCAAAGACTTCATGCTTGATCCCAACTTCATCACAATATTGCTCAATATGGGTGTTGTCAAATTCCTTTCCATTGTCACTTCTAATCTTCTTGATCTTCAAGTCAAATTCATTTTGGGCTCTCTTGGCAAACTTCTTGAATGAAGGGGTTGCTTCGGATTTGTCATGAAGAAAGAATACCCAAGTGTATCTAGAATATTCATCAACAATCACTAGGCAATAGAGATTTCCACCCATGCTAGCATATGTTGTTGGCCCAAATAGATCCATGTGAAGTAGCTCTAACTCTCTTGATGTTGATACAAAGGCTTTGGTTGGATGAGTGTTTGCAACTTGCTTGCCGGCTTGACATGCACTACACAATTTGTCCTTCTCAAATTTGACATCTTTCAAGCCTCTAACCAAATCCTTCTTCAATAGCTTGTTGAGCGTGTTCATTCCAACATGTGCCAATCTTCTATGCCATAGCCAACCAAGAGATTGCTTAGTGAACAAACATGTCTTCAAGTTGGCATCTTCGGAGGAGAAATCAGCTGTAACACTCTGGTGTTAAGCAAACTAAAACTTGACATATCATCATAAGCACTGGCATTTCACTTGAGTTGATAACCCAATTTTGCATTCACTAAAAACAAGTTTTATTCTTTATGCTTGTGCTTAGTGGATGAGGAGTGTTTAAGTTTGCAACCCTAGTCTATGCTTTATTATTGTGAATAGTGCTTTTATGATATATAAGGGTATTTTGGTAATTTCTTATATAGTAATGGAATTTTGGACCTGAAAGGACCGAATCAGCCTAGAGGGGGGTGAATAGGTGATTTTTGACTATCTGAAACTTCACAAACTATAAGATGTAGTTAGATAGCAACCGGAGAGGCTGGTTTGTTTGGGTAGGTACTACCGGGTGTGAAACACCGGTACTACCAACACAAACAAACGGCACAACCGGGATCCTAAAAGAAACTACAAATCCGATGAATGTAAGCTATGAAGATAAAACAAGTTTCTAGCCAACTTTCCGAAGAATAATTTATGGTAAAACTACTCTCACGAAACCTTGGTTGCTCCCCTTGATGTAGATCGAGCCTTCCCAACCTAAGAACGAGATAGGGATAGGAAGAACACGAAGAACACAATAACAAGAGAAGTAGAGAAAATAGGGACAACAACAACAAGCACACGGGACACAAGATTTATCCCGAGGTTCGGCCAATCCACTAAGGAGTGCCTACTTCCTCGTTGTTGAGGTGACCACAAAGGTCGGAGTCTATTTCACCTCCTCGCCTCACTCAAGCAACCACAAAGGCTACGAGAGTATCTCTACTAGAAATCTCAGGGTAATACAAACGCTTCGGGGAGCCCTCACAAGTAAATCAATACGGGCTACCACGAAGAACAGCTAACCGGCTAGAGCTCAAAGAGCTCAAGAGTAAAAGACACAAAACAAGCCGGCAAGATGGAAACCAAGTGCTCAAGTCGAAGATTGATGCTTCCCACTCTCGAATCTCACTTCCCTAGCTCAAATCTCACAGGGGAATGAATCTAGGAGCAAAGGGGGAGAGAGAGGGGTGAGTCAATGCTTGGAGAGTGTTTGTCTCGAGTTAGGTCAGCAATAAGTGTATCGTGTAAGTCCGTGACCGTGAAAAGTGAAGAGGGGAGGCATTTATACTCCCTCAGTCCCGAGGCTGGTCGGTACCACCGACCATGTCACAACGGTCGCATACACCCAGATCTGGTCAAACTGACAAGCACCGGGCCAAGGTCGGAACCACCGAGGCCGGTGGTACCGAGGTAATGGCGGTACCACCGCCAGGCCAAAACAAGCTCGAACAGAGAGCAACTCAGTTAGGGACTCGGTCCCTCGGAAACTACCGCCCGAGGGTCGGTACCTCCGAGGTCGGTGGTACCGAGGTAATGGCGGTACCACCGCCAAGTGTGGGGATATAGACCCCAGGGTACCACATGATGGTACATGGGCCTCACCACGGCGGTCGGCCCACAGGATGAAGGCGTACGACGCACGGCATGCACCGTACGACAGTTGTAATCTAGATACAGTACCAACTCGGATACTTACCATGTAACTCTGTCCCTTCGGAATATATAAGGAGGGACAGGGGTCCTCCGAGAGGACAGGACACAGCAGATCATAGACGGCAGATCATAGGTCATAAGCCACAAGCCACATCCAATCAATATACAGAGTATACAACTCGATGCAGGACGTAGGGTATTACGCTAACCTAGCGGCCCGAACCTGGATAAACCTCTGTGTTTATCTACTTTTGCCTTGCGTCAACGTCTGGGTCGTCGTCTTGCGCACCTTCCCCTCTAATCTACCACCTTGGGCATACCCCTAGGTGGACTATCGGCGATATTCCGTCGACAGTGGCGCCCACCGTGGGGCATGTGCGTAAGGACTTCATGGCGAGCCAGATGGTTATCTTCCTCGCTTCCATGACTCTTCCGGGGCGTGGAGGCGGTGCAGGCTTCTCCTGTGCCGAACGGATCTGCTTCCATCACTTCGGCGTCGGCGAGACCAGCCTCGACATCTCTTCGAGGTCATCTTCCCCGGCGCTCCGACCACGCTTCCCCGCTACCGGAGACAACGTGTCGACAACACCGACCTGATCGAATCTATCGATCAGGTCACGACCGACATCAGTGACACTCTCGCTCTCGTAGATCCGATCAGAGATCGATCTCCCGAGCACAACATCGACCAGCACAAGGACGACGTCGCCCGTACCCCTCACTCCGACCTCCAACCGCATCACAATGATGATCGTCATAATAATCGACGCTATGACGACCACGGCCGGGAGGAAAGATCGAGTGCTAGACAACTCCATCACCGTCGACAAGAAGACATCGTTGGCTTGGCTGATCAACTACGACGAGGATTACGAGAAGCTGCTCGACGACCCGTGCCCTACGCTCGCTCTGATCATCTACGAGCCAGAAGCGAGCCATCACGTGATCGTCGAGCCATCGACGAGCCACAGTCGAGCCACCGTCGAGCCAACGAGCCATCGACGAGCCACCGTCGAGCCAATGAGCCATCGACGAGCCACCGTCAAGCCACCGTTGAGCCATCGACGAGCCTACGAGCCAAAAGCGAGCCATCATGTCATCGACGAGCCACCGTCGAGCCATCGACGAGCCAATGAGCCAGCGATCCACCCGCGAGCCTACGAGCCAAAAGCGAGCCATCACGTCATCGACGAGCCACCGTCGAGCCATCAATGAGCCACCAACGAGCCGACGAGCCACAAGCGAGTCGTCACGTCATCGTCGTCGTCTCATCGCCATCCTCGCCGACCGCTCGTTGTTGACTCATCGCCGTCGCCGACGCCTCTCGTCGACCACGCCTACTCGACCACGACTGCGACACGTCTACGATAATCAAGCTAAGTATTATCTTTCATATCAATCAAATATTCCTTCGATCGTCATATATCTCTAGATATCATCACGACGACTCTTCGTTATTTTTCACCATATACCATCCTGAGGATGACATATGCGTCTTCCCGAGCAGCCACGTTTACACTCGTGCTTTCCAGAGACGGCCCTGTCTCCGACTCCTCCCTACACGTGAATGCAGCTCCGCGCTCTGCGTTACGGGTGGTCGGCAGCGGCTCCTCGGTGACGCTGGTGCTCTTACGCGTGCCTGGGCTCCGCGCCTCACGCTCCGGAGTTATCGGCTAGCCGGGGCTGGCGACTCAGTTACAAACAAATTGCTCGGGGGAATTTTATTTAATGCTGAGCATTCATACCAGCTGACTGACCGCCGAGCGGCAGATGTTGCTTCTTTATTGCTGATGCTTTCTCTATATTTTATTTGTACGTCATGTACTACCATTCTCCATGTTTATTTTACAGGAACTGTGTTCGGTCTGCGAGCTAATTCTTTACGCTCGGGGACTGGACCAGTCATGATGGACGAGAAGATCATCGTTTGGGACCACCTGACGCTCAGACTTCGTCGCTGACCAGCTGGTCGTACTCTTCGACGCTCATCGACGGCTACACCGAGAGCTCACCAGCTGAGCTGGGGACTCCTCGGTGCTCGGGTTCGTCGACCACCTGGTCGGGTCGCTCGGTGCTCATCACCTGGCGCTCGGACTTCGTCGCCGACCAGCTGGTCGTACTCTTCAACGCTCATCGACGGCTACACCGAGAGCTCACCAGCTGAGCTGGGGACTTCTCAATGCTCGGGTTCGTCGACCACTTGGTCGCTCTGCTCGGAGCTCACCACCTGGTGCTCGGGTTTCGTCATCGACCAGCTGGTCGCTTCGCTCGGTGCTCACCGCCTGGCGCTCAGGGCTTCGTCGCCGACCAGCTGGTCATGCTCTTCGACGCTCATCGACGGCTACACCGAGAGCTCACCAGTTGACCTGGGGACTCCTCGGTGCTCGGGTTCTTCACGCCAACATCGTCAGCAGCGCTGGTCGGATCGCTCGGTGCTCACCGCCTAGCGCTCGGACTTCATCGCCGACCAGCTAGCCAGACTCCTCGACGTTCATCGACGGCTACACCGAGGGGTCACCAGCTAACCTGGGGACTGCTCGGTGTTTGGACTCGTCGTTCGGCAACCTGCTCGGACGACATACTGGTTTCACCATAGTGTATTTCCCTTTTTTATAAGCCTGCTACAAGATTTATTCTTCATCTTCTAGCAGCCTTGGGGACTACCGTGTATACATGGCGCTCGTTCGCGCATGTATATAAGTCTGATTATTCTCAAGACCCTGGCACCACGTGACCGAGTCACCTGCTGTCAGGCTCGGGGACTAGCTGTGGGGATATAGACCCCAGGGTACCACATGATGGTACATGGGCCTCACCACGGCGGTCGGCCCACAGGATGAAGGCGTACGACGCACGGCATGCACCGTACGACAGTTGTAATCTAGATACAGTACCAACTCGGATACTTACCATGTAACTCTGTCCCTTCGGAATATATAAGGAGGGACAGGGGTCCTCCGAGAGGACAGGACACAGCAGATCATAGACGGCAGATCATAGGTCATAAGCCACAAGCCACATCCAATCAATATACAGAGTATACAACTCGATGCAGGACGTAGGGTATTACGCTAACCTAGCGGCCCGAACCTGGATAAACCTCTGTGTTTATCTACTTTTGCCTTGCGTCAACGTCTGGGTCGTCGTCTTGCGCACCTTCCCCTCTAATCTACCACCTTGGGCATACCCCTAGGTGGACTATCGGCGATATTTCGTCGACACCAAGTCAAAGGCTAGTCAGTCCAGAGAGCCCTGAAAAACTTTCAACCACCGAACCTGGGTCGGTGCTTCCGAGGCCGGTGGTACCGAGGTTATGGCGGTACCACCGCCAAGTCATATTCAACACAACACAGAGAGCCTCGCAAAGCCAAGTTACCACCGACCTCCGTCGGTACCTCCGATCCCGGTGGTACCGAGGTTATGGCGGTACCACCGCCAGGCCTTTTTCAATTCTACACAGGGAGCTCTGCAAACTTGGTTACCACCGGCCTTGCGTCGGTAGCACCGGGGGCGGTACTACCGAAGTAATGGCGGTACTACCGCCAGGCCAAAAACAGCGCGAACAGAGAGCCTTGCAAAATTGGAAACTACCGGCCATGGGTCGGTAGCACCGCGGGCGGTACTACCGAGGTAATGGCGGTACCACCGCTAGGTCAAAAACAACTCTATCCAGAGAGGGTTGCAAACCAGGTTACTACCGACCTTGCGTCGGTACCACCGCGGGCGGTAGTACCGAGGTTATGGCGGTACTACCGCCAGGTCATTTTTTGACCAACACAGAGAGGGTGTTTGAGCGCTGCGCAGAGAAGCCGTGGTCGGTACCACCGACCACCCATGGTCGGTACCACCGACCATATGAAATTACCCTCTACGTGTTCGTGATTGTGCGGTGTCTCTCAAGCGAACTAAGGTTAGTCGATTTGAGCACTTTTCTCCACATCTAGCCAACTTACTTTGTGACCCTCTTCATAGTCCGGCTTACCTATAACTCAAGTTTAAAATTGAAATTTTAAACTACCACTTGAGCTAGGCATCTTTATGTCCAAAAATATCCTACGTGCTTTGTTCACGAGATTTCAACGTTTCAAATCTTTCAAAGGACTAACACCTGCATACATGCTTTTATAAACTGGTTAGTCCCTAATTTGATTGTCATTAATTAGCCAAAACCCACATTGGGGGCGAATGCACTTTCAAACTCCCCCTTTTTGGTAATTGATGACAACCAACTTAGGCTTACAATTAGGGATAGAAAGAATTGAAGCTTTTGAATTCCAAAATTTAGTTGAAGCTCCCCCTTAGTGTATACTTTGGATATGAATTTCAAACCTTGATTAGAAAGCAAGGTTGCATACACAAGAACAAGAGCTCCCCCTAAATTTTGCAATCCGTGGGGTGCCTAAGTGTGTGACAACATCAAATATATCAATTTGTGATGCATAAACGGTATGACATGGTGATACACAAAACAATGTAATAAGAAAAGCGAATGGCTATTGAAGAAAGAAAAGAACTCAAATCACATAGCCATATCGAAAACAACAATCACCATGACAAGAGCATCAATAACGAGGATGAACCAAGCATGAATATAACAATAAGCATAAAAGTTTTACATCCTCAGCATATCACAAATAAAATGTAGCATACCATACTTAGTCTCAAAGATTACCCTTTCTTACAGCTATTACAACAAGATAAGCCTAACACTCCCCCTTTGGCATCAAGTACCAAAGCGGGTAGGCCAAGATAAGCAAAGAATCAATAATAGCTGCTAGAAGATCCATCATGATAAGAGCCCCCGAAGAGAGAGGAATAGGCACTCTCTCCAACGTCACCACCAGGGAAGGATGAAGGAGCCGAAGAATCAGGTGGTGGTGGGGAGTCGCGAGGACCACCACTCCCAGCTGGATCGGCGTCGGGGCCAGCAAAGCCCATGTACGAGCCACCACCCCCTCCTTGATACGATGTGGACCCGCCAGCAAAGGACGTGCTCATACCATAGTCAGGGAAGAAGGAATGAGGCTGGTACTGAGGTGGTGGCGGAGGATAGAACTGATGGGTCGGATACAGCATGGAGCTGTAAAAACCCGCCTCACCACCACCTGGAAACTGGGGCTGCTGCTGGGCCTGCTGCTGGGGCTGCTGCTGAGGGTGCTGCTGGGGGAGACCACCACCACCACCATCATCATCATCATCATCACCACTCCGGGCCTGAGCATCGTACTCAGCAAACGGATCTGGATGGGGTCGGACCGGAGAGCGCGGAGGAAGACCGAGATGCTGACGCACCTCCTGCTGATGTCGCTCGTCACGATTGGCCCGATAGCACATCCACTCAAAGATCTTGCCAAGGGCGGAGCGAAGACCGCCACCCCTACGCCTCTCACGACGCGGAGGAGGAGCGGTAGCATGGGGAACATCTCCACCCGGCTGAGCCTCGCCAGGCGCTGCTGCATCTGCTGGGACCTCACCACCTTCATCAACTTTTTCTTTGTCCTTGGAAGGAGCCGAGGTGAACTTGCGAACACTGTACTCCTTCATGGTGCGATCATACTCGAAGGTGGCGCCAACCACATGCTCAATGATATGCATAAGATATGGAGCATATGGCAAGGCCTTGTGAGGATCATTGTAAACATCGGAGATTTTCTGCCACAGAAAGTGAGAGATGCTAAACCGTCCATCTGGCAGAGCAAAGCGGACGAGGACTTTGGCAGCATCATCTCTCAAGTTATCTTGATCTCCAATTTTGGGATCCAGAGTCAGGCGCATGATGTTGTTGAGGACGTAGTAAGCGGGCTTCAGGCCAGGGACCTTGAAGGTCGCCACTGCACCATCCAAATAGACACCTGAGCTCTGCAACTGCTCTAAGTACATACCCCCTCCATACATCTCTGAAAGACGAGGGACATCTCTGTCCACATGATCGAAGCCCAACAACCGAGCAAATGTGACAAAGGCACATCTGTAGTGGACCCCTTGGGTCATCCAATGCAGCACGCGAGCTTCCTTATCAATGAACAAAGTGGCCCAAAACTGACAGAGAATCTCCTGGTTGAAGCTGCGCTCGCCAGAGATCAGCCCCAAAACTCTCCACTCCTCTAACCTCTGCACCAGGGCCTGAATGTCCTCAGAATCTTTGTCGGTCAGAGAGGAGAGAACCAGTCTCTTATGAGCAAAAAGAGGAGGATATCCCTTAGCACAGAAACCCTTCCAGCACACTGTCACGTAGAAATCTTGCTGGAACCTGGACCAGAACCTCCTATCCACAGAAGCATCTCTAACAAACAGATAGGGGTTCTCCTCACGCTGCCTCCTCATCAAGCTACCCCGCTTTCTATCGGAGTAATTCATGGGGTTTCCAAGAAGAGCGGGAGGGACGGCGGACATGACAGCTTCGGCGTCAGGGTGCATGTCAAAAGCCCGGTTGATTAGCATCAACCCTGAAGTCCGAGGGGATGCCGGTCCAACTTGAGGATCGATGGAGCGACCCTCACGATCGAGACCAGCTGAAGGCACTCCTCCCACAATGACGCTGTGCAGGCGTCCCGCCGGACCAGCGACAGGGGGCGGAGAAGGCTGAGGAGGAGGAGGAGGAGGAGGAGCAACATGCCCACTGCCACGGGCATGACCGCTCCCGCTCGCCCTTGCGCTATCCACGCTGCGACGACCCGTAAGGCCCGCGAACGAGCGTCCACGGACCTGACGAGAGTAGTCATCCATACTCCCAGACCGACCACGGCACCCGGGATTGCGACGCGGCGGCTCCCCTTGCGCATGACCACCTTGCTCCAAGGCGGCATAATCCTCATCATCGTCACTAGGGGAACGAGCACGAGAGGGCCTCCGGCTCATCTAGACAAAGATAGCATAGACCAACATGAGACAAAGATGATGGAACGATTACTTCAACGGATGTAGCAAATAAGACGATCGAAATCGGGAAGGAGAACGGCTCGCTGCGCGCGGGCGGTACTACCGACCCCTGGGGGCGGTACTACCGACCGCACAGCAGCGTGCGGTTTCCTTCAATCCAATCTACCAAATCGCTATGAACTTGCGAACCATACATCCTAGAAGCATCTTCATACTAGATAGAACAATCCTACCAAAGGAATCGACCTAGAACAAAGTACATTGAGAGATCGGGCATGAACACCCTAGTACCTTGCTACTCGAAAAGAGGTCGAAATCCAATGAAGGAGGAAACTTCGGGCTTCAAGAACACCACCAAGACGATCTCCACGCTCCAAAGCAACTTTCCACCGGAGGGATTTGGATTTGGATGGAGGAGGAAAGAGATCGAAGAGGAAGAAGTTACGGTGGCTAGAACGGGCTCGGAAGATGGCGCAAGAAGACAAGGACTGGTGGCGGCGCGGTCAAAAGAGATTGACTAGGGTTGAAAAGATTCACCGCGCCCCTTTTTATACTCGGAGGTAACCGGTCGGTGGAACCGCCCATAGGGGCCGGTACTACCGCCGTCGGTAGTACCGACACAATGGCGGTACCACCGACAGGCAGAAAAACAGAGGATCCAGAGAGGGTTTCCAGGAGGACTTTGTGTGGTATACCACACACACTTCAAATATGTCCAGATTTCATAGAATCAATACATAGCTATGGACACAAGTGAAGCATGCAAAATAGATTTTGAAGTCACATACAATATTTGTCAAAAGCATTTGTTTAGGTTTCTAGGTGAAAACAAATATGTGCAAGACATCAAGCCACGTTACGAGAATCAATGATATTTAGTTCACTCCTCAAAGCACAAAATCTTGACTCATCTAAAGGCTTTGTGAAGATATCCGCTAGTTGTTTTTCGGTGCTCACATGGCGTATTGCGATATCTCCTTTGGCTTCATGGTCTCTCAAGAAATGGTGTCGGATGTCTATGTGTTTTGTGCGAGAGTGGTTTACGGGATTGTTTGCTAGTTTGATAGCACTCTCATTGTCACACAAAAGTGGAATTTTGGTTTGCTCACATCCGAAGCCCTTTAGTGTTTGCTTCATCCAAAGTAGTTGAGCACAGCAAGCGCCGGCCGCCACATACTCGGCTTCGGCGGTGGATAGGGCAACACTATTTTGTTTCTTAGAACTCCATGACACCAAAGACCTCCCAATAAATTGGCAAGTCCCGGTAGTGCTCTTTCGATCTACCTTGCAACCGGCGTAGTCCGAATCAGAATAGCCAAGTAGATCAAAAGTGGAGCCCTTGGGATACCACAAGCCAAGATTAGGAGTGTGCACTAAGTATCGAAAGATTCTTTTAACGGCCATAATATGACATTCTTTCGGATTAGCTTGAAATCTTGCACACATGCACACGCTAAGTATTATATCAGGCCTAGATGCACAAAGGTAAAGCAATGAACCGATCATAGAGCGATATACCTTTTGGTCCACTGACTTACCATCTTCATTTAGATCAAGATGTCCATTGGTAGGCATGGGGGTCTTGATGGGTTTGGCCTTGTCCATTTCAAACTTCTTTAGCATGTCTCTTGTATACTTGGTTTGACTGATGAACGTGCCATCCTTGAGTTGCTTGATTTGAAATCCAAGGAAATACTTCAACTCACCCATCATGGACATCTCGAACCTTTTGGTCATGATCCTACTAAATTCCTCACAAAAAGTCACATTAGTACTACCAAATATTATGTCATCGGCATATACTTGGCACACAAAGATATCAATATCGACTTTGCGAGTAAATAAAGTAGCATCGGCCCTTCCTATCTCAAAACCCTTTTTGAGTAGGAAGTCCTTAAGGCAATCATACCAAGCTCTAGGGGCTTGCTTGAGCCCATAGAGCGCCTTGTCGAGCTTGTAGACGTGGTTGGGAAACTTGGGATCTTCAAAACCCGGTGGTTGCTCCACATATACCAATTCGGAGAGGGGGCCGTTGAGGAATGCACTTTTCACGTCCATTTGGTATAGCTTGAAATCATTGTGAGTAGCAAAGGCAAGTAATATGCGAATTGACTCAAGTCTGGCTACGGGTGCATAGGTTTCCCCAAAATCCAAACCTTCGATTTGAGTGAAACCTTGAGCCACCAACCGTGCTTTGTTCCTTGTTACCATGCCATGCTCGTCTTGCTTATTGCGGAAGACCCATTTGGTTCCTATCACATTTTGCTTGGGTCTTTCCACCAAGGACCAGACTTCATTCCTGGTGAAGTTGTTCAACTCTTCTTGCATAGCCATCACCCAATCCGGATCATCAAGTGCATCGTCCACCCTAAGAGGTTCCAAAGAGGAGACAAACAAGTAATGTTCACAAAAATTTGCTAAACGTGAACGTGTCGTTACCCCACGACGTATGCTCCCCAGTATGTTGTCAACGGGATGATCCTGTTGAATAGTATGGTGCACTTTAGGATGTGGCACAAGTGATCTCCTTTGAATGGGTCCATCTTCATCATCTTCGTCACATGTGGGGATGTCCCCATCATCTTGTTGGTCTTCATGTTGAGCTTGTGCTTGATCATCAAGTTGATGTTGCTTTTGACCACCATTTGCACCTCCATCTATCGGAGTTGCAGAAGCTTCACCATGTACATTCGAATGCACATGATGGACATTTGAATCTTGTGGAGTGTGCAACGGATCATCATCATCATACTCGGCTTCGGCGGTGGATAGGGCAACACTATTTTGTTTCTTAGAACTCCATGACACCAAAGACCTCCCAATAAATTGGCAAGTCCCGGTAGTGCTCTTTCGATCTACCTTGCAACCGGCATAGTCCGAATCAGAATAGCCAAGTAGATCAAAAGTGGAGCCCTTGGGATACCACAAGCCAAGATTCGGAGTGTGCACTAAGTATCGAAAAATTCTCTTAACGGCCATAATATGACATTCTTTCGGATTAGCTTGAAACCTTGCACACATGCACACACTAAGCATAATATCGGGCCTAGATGCACAAAGGTAAAGTAATGAACCGATCATAGAGCGATATACCTTTTGGTCCACTGACTTACCATCCACATTTAGATCAAGATGTCCATTGGTAGGCATAGGGGTCTTGATGGGTTTGGCCTTGTCCATCTCAAACTTCTTTAGCATGTCTCTTGTATACTTGGTTTGACTGATGAACGTGCCATCCTTGAGTTTCTTGATTTGGAATCCAAGAAAGTACTTCAACTCACCCATCATGGACATCTCGAACCTTTTGGTCATGATCCTACTAAATTCCTCACAAAAGACAACATTAGTACTACCAAATATTATGTCATCGACATATATTTGGCACACAAAGATATCATTATCAACTTTGCGAGTAAATAAAGTAGCATCGGCCCTTCCTATCTCAAAACCCTTTTTGAGTAGGAAGTCCTTAAGACAATCATACCAAGCTCTAGGGGCTTGTTTAAGCCCATAGAGCGCCTTGTCGAGCTTGTAGACGTGGTTGGGAAACTTTGGGTCCTCAAAACCTGGTGGTTGCTCCACATAGACCAATTCGGAGAGGGGGCCGTTGAGGAATGCACTTTTCACATCCATTTGGTATAGCTTGAAATCATGGTGAGTAGAAAAGGCAAGTAATATACGAATTGACTCGAGCCTAGCTACAGGTGCATAGGTTTCCCCGAAATCCAAACCTTCGATTTGAGTGAAACCTTGAGCCACCAACCGTGCTTTGTTCCTTGTCACCACGCCATGCTCGTCTTGCTTGTTGCGGAAGACCCATTTGGTTCCTATCACATTTTGCTTGGGCCTTTCCACCAAGGACCAGACTTCATTCCTGGTGAAGTTGTTCAGCTCTTCTTGCATAGCCATCACCCAGTCCGGATCGTCAAGTGCTTCTTCCACCCTAAGAGGTTCCAAAGAGGAGACAAACAAGTAATGTTCACAAAAATTTGCTAAACGAGAACGTGTCGTTACCCCACGCCGTATGCTCCCCAATATGTTGTCAACGGGATGATCCCGTTGAACTGTATGATGAACTCTTGGGTGTGGCACAGGTGATCTTCGTTGGATGGGTCCATCTTCATCATCTTCATCGTATGCATTGATGTCCCCATCTTCTTGTCGGACTTCATGTTGAGCTCGTGTTTGATCATCAACTTGGTGTATCACTTGAACATCATCCACACTACCACCATTCGGAGTTGCGGAAGCTTCATCATGCGCATTTGGATGCACATGATGGATATGAGAATCTTGTGGAGTGTGTGATGGTTCATCTTCATCATCTTGTATTTTAACGGGCCTTACATCACCGGTTGCAAGCTTCTTGATAGCTTCGGATGGAGGCTCGTCATTACCTACAAGCTCATCATTGACTTGCTCTTTTTGAGAGCCGTCGGATTCATCAAAAGTCACGTCTACCGTTAACTCAATAGTGCCGGTGGCATTATTGAATACACGGTAGCCATGTTCGTTAGTACCATAACCAAGTAGAAAGCCTTCGTGTACCTTAGGTGCAAACTTTGAACTTTTGGCCCTTTTGTTAAGTATGAAACACTTGCAGCCAAAAACTCGAAAGTAATGCGCCTTTGGTTTGTTACCGGTTAGAAGCTCATATGGCGTCTTCCCTTTTAGCTTGTGAAGGTAGAGGCGGTTGATTGCATGACACGCCGTGTTCATTGCCTCCGCCCAAAATCCATGGGAAGTCTTGTACTCATCCAACATAGATCTTGCAGCTTCAACAAGAGTTCTATTCTTCCTTTCCACAACCCCATTTTGTTGTGGGGTATATGGAACGGAGAACTCATGCTTGATCCCTTCTTCATCAATATACTCTTCTATGTTGGTGTTCCTAAACTCGGTCCCGTTGTCGCTTCTCACTTTCTTGATTTTGATGTCGAACTCATTTTGTGCTCTTCTAGCAAACTTCTTGAAGATACCTTGCGTTTTGCTTTTGTCTGCTAAAAAGAACACCCAAGTGAAACGAGAATAGTCATCAACAATAACGAAACCGTATTTGTTACCGCCGATGCTTTGATAAGCAATGGGTCCGATGAGATCCATATGCAATAGCTCCAATGGTCTTGTGGTCGACACAATGTTCTTGATTGGATGTTTTGCTCCTACTTGCTTTCCGGCTTGGCACGCACTGCAAATCCTATCTTTCTCAAAAGAAACATTGGTTAGTCCAAGGATGTGCCCTTCTCTTTGAAGTTGGGCCAAGTTCCTCATCCCAACATGAGCTAGTCGGCGATGCCAAAGCCAACCCATGCTAGATTTTGCCATTAGACATGTTGTAGGCTCTACCTTACTAGTTGAGAAGTCAACTAAGTAAAGTTTTCCCTTCAACACGCCTTTAAATGCAATAGAGGAATCCCTTCTTCTAGAGACGGTCACACCCTTATCCGTAAAGAGACAATCGTAACCCATTTCACAAAGTTGAGAAACGGATAACAAATTGTAACTCAACGAATGCACAAGTAATACATTAGATATGGAATTGTCAGTTGAGATAGCAATTTTACCCAAACCAAGCACTTCTCCTTTACCATTGTCACCAAACACAATGTTGTTGCATGAGTCGTTGCTTGGTTGAAAGGAGGAGAACATATCTTTTGCCCCGGTCATATGATTGGTGCATCCACTATCCAACACCCAACTTGATCCACCGGAGGCATATTCCTACAAAACAAGTTTATGTTCTAGATTTAGATACCCAAACGAGATTGGGTCCTTGGGGGTTAGTCACATAAGCTTTTGGTACCCAAACATTTCTCATAATTTCCCTCTTCTTGAGGGCACCAACATACTTGACAACTATTTTGCCATCATCACCCCAACAACACAAATAATCACATGTATAGCTTCTTGATATGGGCTTTTGTTGCTTGAGGGCCTCCACTTGCTTCTCCTTGTTGATCTTACCATTAGCAAGTGGAGCCTTTGGATTGGCAACCTTGTTGGCCTTGTTCATTAGGTCAAAGAGAGGAACCCCTTTGTTAAAGTTAACAAAAGGTACCCCATTGACCATCTTTCTACCGTTGGCCTTACCACCATACCTATTGTACCCAATTCCATCCTTGATGGATGGGTGCCTTGCGGTCTTGAGGATATCTTTTGGTTGTTGCACCTTACACTTGCAACCATTCCTCAAGATCATGTTCAACCTATGAATTTCTTTGTCTTTCTTTTCTAGCTCAACAAGGTTAGTTGCACAAGCATTTATATCATGTTTATAGCATCTTTTGCAACCATTACTAGTTGAGGCATTAGAGCCATCGGAATCCTTAGAAGAGGTTGAAGAGGTGCTATTCCAAAGAGTGTTGTAGCTTAGTTCAAGAGTTTGATATTTATTTTGAGAGCTTGTGAGGCTCTCTTGAACCATGCTAACCTCATTCTTTAGGCTTGCAATTGAGTCATTGCTCATGGAACACTCCTTAGCCAACTTCTTGTTGGAGTCATTGGCTAAGGATAGTTCCACGGTCAATTTCTCAACCTTCAACTTCTCCTCGGCAAGAGAGGCTTCCAATGCACGGTTCTTTTCTCTCTCTTGAGAGATCAAGTCCCCTTGCATTGCAAGACTCTCATTCCGACTCTCTAATTTAGTGAGCAATTTTATGATTTTAGCTCCACCTTTCTTTCCAAACTTTCTAATTAAACTAAGCTCAAATTCATCCATATCATCATCACTACATTCATCACTAGAACAAGTAGGAGAGTTAGGTGATACCTTCTCATTCTTAGCCATGAAGCAAGAATGAGTGAAGTCATCCTCGTCGTCGGAGAGGTTCTCGAACAAGCGTGACGAAGCTGTCGATGTAGCCATGTTGGAGAAGAGACTTGGAGAAGAGGTCTTGTGTATGGCGATGTTGGCCGCTCCCTTCTCCTTCTCCTTGCTCTTGCTCTTCTCTTCATCACTTGAGTCATCTTCCGAGAACCACTCCTCACTAAGATGAGCTTCACCACCTCTTCTTCTTCTATGCTTCTTGTCATCACTCTTGCTATACTTGTTCTTGTTCTTCTTTTGTGGACAATCGGCAATGAAATGATCATCCGCTCCACACTCATAGCAATTTCTCTTCTTTGACTTCTTGAAGTAACCACCTTTGCCCTTCTTGTGCATCTTCTTTCTCATGAATCTTCTAAAGTTCTTCACAATAAGGGCCAACTCATCATCGGAGTCTTCACTTCCTTCGCTTGAAGAGTCATCTTGGGCCTTGCTTCCTTCTTCTTGATTAGCCTTGAGTGCTACCACCTTTTTGTGGCTTGCCTCTTGTTCTTCTATATCTTCATCATCCAAGACTTCATGATGCTTTATCTTGGCAAGCATCTCATGAGGTCCCATGCTCTCATAGTTAGGTCTCTCCATGATGATTGATGCAAGGTTCTTGTTCCTCTTTCTATATGCTCTTAATAGCTTTCTTCCAGCTGAGTAGTCATCCCACTTTGTGTCTCCGAGTGCTCTAATCTGATTTACCAACGTCATGAATCTGTCAAACATTTGTTGAGTGGTCTCATTTTTCTTGATTGCAAAGTTCTCAATCTTTCCATGAAGAAGCTCTATGTTGCACTTCCTCACACTCGCATCACCCTCATATGATATCCTGAGTGTATCCCAAATCTTCTTGGCATTCTCCATTCCATGTACCTTGTTGCTTTCCTCAGGCTTTAGGCATGATAGAATCAATGATGCGGCTTGAACATTTTGTTGAAACTCAAACATATCATTGTCAGTGAACTCTTGACCTTCAACATGACTTGGTCCATTTTCAACAATCTCCCAAACTCTTGCAGCAAGAAGGTGTAGCTTCATCTTGTGTGCCCAATCATTGTAGTTGATTCCATCAAAGGCAGGTGGCTTGCCTAGATTGACGCTAGGCAATTGCATGACCTTGCCCATATGGCTATAGTCATATGGCACTCTAGTGAACTCGGTGTCTTTCTTGCCTTTCTCTTCATCTTCCTTCTTCTTGTCATCCTTGGGCGGCTGATTTCCACCGCTTCCGGATGCTTCGGCTTTGCTTTCCAAAGCTCGCCTCAAACTCTCCATCTCATCTTTCATTCTCTTCATCTCATCTTCATGCTTCTTTGCTTGATCTTGAATTATCTGAGCAGTAACCTTCTTGACAATCTCATCAAGCTGTTCTTGACTTATGGTAGACATGATTCTCCCTTACGCGGTGAAGCGCTAACACAAGGGTTAGGCTCCGATACCAATTGAAAGGACCGAATCAGCCTAGAGGGGGGTGAATAGGTGATTTTTGACTATCTGAAACTTCACAAACTATAAGATGTAGTTAGATAGCAACCGGAGAGGCCGGTTTGTTTGGGTAGGTACTACCGGGTGTGAAACACCGGTACTACCAACACAAACAAACGGCACAACCGGGATCCTAAAAGAAACTACAAATCCGATGAATGTAAGCTATGAAGATAAAACAAGTTTCTAGCCAACTTTCCGAAGAATAATTTATGGTAAAACTACTCTCACGAAACCTTGGTTGCTCCCCTTGATGTAGATCGAGCCTTCCCAACCTAAGAACGAGATAGGGATAGGAAGAACACGAAGAACACAATAACAAGAGAAGTAGAGAAAATAGGGACAACAACAACAAGCACACGGGACACAAGATTTATCCCGAGGTTCGGCCAATCCACTAAGGAGTGCCTACTTCCTCGTTGTTGAGGTGACCACAAAGGTCGGAGTCTATTTCACCTCCTCGCCTCACTCAAGCAACCACAAAGGCTACGAGAGTATCTCTACTAGAAATCTCAGGGTAATACAAACGCTTCGGGGAGCCCTCACAAGTAAATCAATACGGGCTACCACGAAGAACAGCTAACCGGCTAGAGCTCAAAGAGCTCAAGAGTAAAAGACACAAAACAAGCCGGCAAGATGGAAACCAAGTGCTCAAGTCGAAGATTGATGCTTCCCACTCTCGAATCTCACTTCCCTAGCTCAAATCTCGCAGGGGAATGAATCTAGGAGCAAAGGGGGAGAGAGAGGGGTGAGTCTGCTTGGAGAGTGTTTGTCTCGAGTTAGGTCAGCAATAAGTGTATCGTGTAAGTCCGTGACCGTGAAAAGTGAAGAGGGGAGGCATTTATACTCCCTCAGTCCCGAGGCTGGTCGGTACCACCGACCACCCATGGTCGGTACCACCGACCATGTCACAACGGTCGCATACACCCAGATCTGGTCAAACTGACAAGCACCGGGCCAAGGTCGGAACCACCGAGGCCGGTGGTACCGAGGTAATGGCGGTACCACCGCCAGGCCAAAACAAGCTCGAACAGAGAGCAACTCAGTTAGGGACTCGGTCCCTCGGAAACTACCGCCCGAGGGTCGGTACCTCCGAGGTCGGTGGTACCGAGGTAATGGCGGTACCACCGCCAAGTCAAAGGCTAGTCAGTCCAGAGAGCCCTGAAAAACTTTCAACCACCGAACCTGGGTCGGTGCTTCCGAGGCCGGTGGTACCGAGGTTATGGCGGTACCACCGCCAAGTCATATTCAACACAACACAGAGAGCCTCGCAAAGCCAAGTTACCACCGACCTCCGTTGGTACCTCCGATCCCGGTGGTACCGAGGTTATGGCGGTACCACCGCCAGGCCTTTTTCAATTCTACACAGGGAGCTCTGCAAACTTGGTTACCACCGGCCTTGCGTCGGTAGCACCGGGGGCGGTACTACCGAAGTAATGGCGGTACTACCGCCAGGCCAAAAACAGCGCGAACAGAGAGCCTTGCAAAATTGGAAACTACCGGCCATGGGTCGGTAGCACCGCGGGCGGTACTACCGAGGTAATGGCGGTACCACCGCTAGGTCAAAAACAACTCTATCCAGAGAGGGTTGCAAACCAGGTTACTACCGACCTTGCGTCGGTACCACCGCGGGCGGTAGTACCGAGGTTATGGCGGTACTACCGCCAGGTCATTTTTTGACCAACACAGAGAGGGTGTTTGAGCGCTGCGCAGAGAAGCCGTGGTCGGTACCACCGACCACCCATGGTCGGTACCACCGACCATATGAAATTACCCTCTACGTGTTCGTGATTGTGCGGTGTCTCTCAAGCGAACTAAGGTTAGTCGATTTGAGCACTTTTCTCCACATCTAGCCAACTTACTTTGTGACCCTCTTCATAGTCCGGCTTACCTATAACTCAAGTTTAAAATTGAAATTTTAAACTACCACTTGAGCTAGGCATCTTTATGTCCAAAAATATCCTACGTGCTTTGTTCACGAGATTTCAACGTTTCAAATCTTTCAAAGGACTAACACCTGCATACATGCTTTTATAAACTGGTTAGTCCCTAATTTGATTGTCATTAATTAGTCAAAACCCACATTGGGGCGAATGCACTTTCAGGACCAAACCTTGGTATTATGTCTCAAAGGTGTATTGGGATCATGTTTCAAGTCACCATTGAGGTATAATTCAAATTTGGTTAAAATTCAGTTAAAAAGGTTTAATTAATTTGAGAACCCTATTTTATCCCCTTTCTTATCAATCAAAATCTAAAAAGAATTTGAGTATGCTTGAAAAAGCAAAGTTGCTCCATTTTTGATAAGGATCAACTTTGATGTATAAAGTTTTTCAAGTTCTTATATGAAATCAAAAGTAATTGTGAAAGTACACTTTTGCCCTTTTTGTCCCCTTTGATTTGCAAAACCCTAATTCAAAATCTAAGTATATTTTGCTTATGTTGCAAGAATAAAAGATGTTCAGTATTGAATTCTGAGCATTTGATATTTTAACATATTTTCAACTTGTATTCAAAAATCTGAAGTAATTTCAAATTTTCTGAAAGGGTATAAAGGAGAAGGGGGGATAAGTTTGCTTCCCTGTTCATGGCGGTGAACAGCCGAGCTTTGATCGGTGCTGCCAGTGCAAAGGACATCGATCTCTCTCGATTGAGCTCGCAACCGTGTTCGTGGCAAAGTGAAGCAGCTGCTGGCGCTCTCCCTCGCGTCGTGGCGCTTTCTCCTGAGCTCGCCATCGTCAGTTCGCCACCAGGGCACCGACGGGCTCCACTTTGATCCCATCCCAAATCCACTGCAAACCGAGCGTCCTCATCCAAAATCGACCGCAACTATAACTCCCTTACCTCCTTGCGCATCTTCAGAGCCCATCTCTTCGATCTCTACTGCCTCAGAGAGCTCGTGCTCGCCGTTCTTCTTTCCGCCGGGCAAAATCGCCGCCGAGCTCGACCTCGCCGTGGTCAGCCCATCCGAGCACTCCTCTACTCTCCCTGTCTCATGTTTCTGTTTCGCCTTGACCCCAGGTTACTCATCGGCTCGATGGTTTTCCTTTTGGCGCTCAGGTCTCGCCGGAACATCATCTTCTTCGCCGGAGCTCGCCGCTGCAAGCCACTGCTCCGTGGACTTCTCTTCTCCGTTCGTCCTCCGCTTGAACCAACTATGTGGCCAGCATCAGGGTGAGCTACTGGAGCTTCCTAGCCTCTCTGTTCTACTGCTACCGGCCTAGGTTCGCCGGAACAGCTCCGCCGTGAGCCAGTCCGCCGCCGTGCATGGCCGAGCTTAACCAGAGCGGTAGCGTTTAGGGTTAGGGGTCCTATCGGCCGCAGATGACTTGCTGGTGCTTGTGCTCGCGTCCGTTAGGTCTCTAATGGCCGGAGTTGACCGGCGTAGGGTTCACCGGCGCGCGGTGCGCCGCCGTTCACGCTGGCCGAAGTCGGGGACTTCACGTTTGTGAAGATGAGAAAAGTTAGGGTGCTGGTTGCAAAGCCCGTGACTCATGTGAATAGCGCTCGGGACCGCGGGTTGTTTTCTCTGAAGCCGAAGGGCTTTTCTGCAAAAGAGCTGAAGCGCGCGGGCGGGAGTCAGGCCGGGCCATTTTCGCGTGCGCTGGGCCGAGCGGGAGCGGGCCGAAAGCCCAGTTTGGGCTAGATTCAAGTTTTTCTTTTTATGGCTTTATGCACAGTAGCCAGTTTTTTTATTTTTGCTATAATTTTTTCTATAGCTCTGTTAATTGTGAAATTTGACATGTTAGATGATAGCATGTTTGTGCTAATATAAAAATTATAAAACTTGTTTTTGGAGCACTTTTACTATGACAATTAAATCTGTACTTTAATTAATAAATGCAACTTTGATGAATTATGTGATTTTCTGTGTTTCTCCAAAAATCATGAAATTTGACATGTGAGTTTATGTCATTGATATCTACCTTCATGATTAATTTCAGCTCTGTTTGAATAAGTATGATTTATTTATAAGTAAAGGCTAATTAAAATGACTTATAAAATAAATAGAATTGTTAATCCCTTTTAGATTTGTGTGATTTTTGGTTTTGTTTGACAATCAGGGGAACATTAGCATGATTTGCTCCCTGGTTATGGATTCCTTTATGCTAATGACCTTTTGTTGCTTGATTAGTTACATAACCTTGCTTAATAGAGATAATAAAATTTGCTTAGTCTTTATATATAGTTTAATAGCTAAGTTGGTTTTGTTGGTTTGCAACTTTACCGTGATGAAAGATTGTACAAATAAATGTCTACAGCTTAGAAAATTTCCATCTTTACCATGGTCATGTCATAAGCATTCCATTGATCATGCATATGCACTTCTACGTGTAGAGCTCGTTTCGGAAGGACCTGATCCTCAGTGGGTTTCTCCTGAGTGTGTGGATCCTTCTGATTTTTCAGAATCTCCGGACTTCGCTGATCACCAAGGCAAGCCCCGGACATTAACCCTATCCTTGTATTCTTATAAAGTTATTTATATCACTTGAGTTAATATGATGCATTAAGTGAATAGGAGTTGAGTGAATCCTATTTGATGCATTACCAATCTTGATGATTCCAATACTTAACCTTGATACCCGTTTTATGAAAATGCTTAGTATGCTTAGCCATGCTTTACTACTTCATTAGTAGGTGCTTTTAAAAATGGTTGCTATGTTATGGAAATCATGAATCTTGAGATAACATGATAACGATAGTAACTTACATCAAGAATGGAGTCTTGTTGTAAGGTTACTCAACATAGGACCTTATCGTTGTTGGCCTGCTGTGATTGAGACCTTTGAGTACAGCCCACATGCGGTGGTAAGCCTCGTCTATAGCTATTTCGATACTTGAGAACGGATAACCGCGTACTGAGAGTGGAGAGATGGCGAGAGTAGCGTGTACCCTCGGGGCTATGAGATAGTCGGGTTCGAGGTGTACTGTACTCTTGGGTGACGCTGGACCCGTTCTTGTATGGGAGGATATATAGATAGGGTTGACGTATGCAAGATTAAGTTCTACATATGTCGTGTGGTACTGAATCCCCAGCTGGGTTTTATCGATTCGAATCGCCGTGTTTCCTCGGATATGGAGCCTCAATCCACTGACCGCACCGTAGTAATGAATGGGATCTTTATGAAATGAGAAGGAAAAATGTGGTATGCTTATGAAAGTTTGAGAATCTTTAAATAGTCATAAAGTTTTAATCTTGAGTTAAAACTTGAAAGTAGGGTTTTTGCTATTAGTAAGCTTTTATGCAAAAGAAATGTTTTGATCTTGCTAAAGCCTTACCTTGAATCCCTATAGCCTTCATACCGGAGTCTTCTACTCTTTTCTAGACGGTTAAGTCTTGTTGAGTACTTTTGTACTCAGGGTTTGTTAACCTTTGTTGCAGGTGAGTTCATTGATCATCCTTTTGGTGGTCAATGTTTCTTCACTCTTATGGAGGAGAGTGATAATGACTCTGATGTTTGACCTTGGGCAAGTAACAAAAGTTGTGTGGTATATGTAATATAAAGTTCTGAACCTTTTATGTAATAAGTACTTATGGGTTGTAAACTTTTAAACTTAAGTTTCAATCTATGTTATATACTCTTTCCGCTTTACTCTGATTTATCTTATCTATAAAACTGTTGTAATACTGTGATGCTTGATGAGGGAATTCCTGAAAAGAATATAACGTGGATGATTCGGGTCTCCGAGGACACCCGACAGACCTCTTGAGTCATTTGGAACTTGTGCACGCTAATCAGAAGTCTTTAGGACAATGATGGGTGCATGTGGGCCACTTAATTCAGGAGGTTCTGCCACATCAACTAGATAGAGATTGTTGTATCTAAAGCCTTTGAATATCACTTGTGTATCATATTTCTTGGTCACAACCACTTCTTTGTCGGTGAACAAACATTGAAAGCCAAGATCACATAGTTGCCCAACGGATAGCAAGTTGAAGCTCAATGAAGCAACTAGAAGCACATTTGAGATGGTATGATCATTTGATATTGCCACTTTGCCCAAACCCTTCACATTGCCCTTAGAGTTGTCACCAAATGTAATCTTTTCTTGGTCATTGACATTCTCTTCTAGTGAGGTGAACATCCGGGGATCACCGGTCATATGTTGTGTGCAACCACTATCAATCACCCAATGAGATCCACCGGTCTTGTAGTTCACCTACACAAACAAGAAATCAAGCTTGAGCTTTAGGGACCCAAACTTTTTGAGGCCCCTTTACCTTCTCTACTAAGGACTTAACAACCCAAATTTGCTTTGGCCTATTCTTGTTTGGAGGCCCCATGAACATAACTTTCATCTTGCCACTAGAATTTTGTCTAAGCATGTAGTGAGCATTGAAAGCAAAGGGCCTAGCATGCTTGGGCAAGGGTGTGGGTTTAGGCTCTTCACAATTGTGGGCAAAGTGTCCTTCCTTTCCACACTCAAAACATCTTCCCAACTTCTTCTTCTTTGACTTTGTGATGCTCTTGCGTTGCTTCATCTTCTCTTCAAGAAAGCAAATACCATTTCTATTGGTCTTCATTACGGTGTTCATGAGTAGCTCACTTTGAAGACATTGACCCTTGGTGAATTTCTTCAACCCGGTGGCAAGGTGCTCCTTCTCTTTCTTGAGCTTGTCATTTTCTTGTTGGAGTTCCAGTTGGGATGGTGTCAACTTGTAATCCCTCTCCATCTTCAATCTCTTGTTTTCTTCTTTTAGCATGTCTAGCTCAAGTGTCATGCTATAGTCATCATCATGAGTTTGGATAACAACTTGCTTGGTGGTTGATAGCTTCTTGAGATCAATCTTGAGCTTAGCATTCTCATTCTTGATCTTGACATAGTCATCATAGTGATCGGCCACAACCACTTTCTTGCCCTTGCCACTAGCTCTTTGCTCATCATGCTCACTAACCAAGTCCTCACAAGATGTTGCTATGTCACACTTAACAACAAGGTTAGGGGCATCATGTGTCTCATGAGAAAGTATATCATAGGCTACAACAACTGTATCATGATCTACCTTAACTTGAGTATATTGTTCCTTAAGCAAAGCATAGCTAGAGTTAAGGGTACTATGCATCTTATCAAGTTTTTCATTTTTAGCTTTGAGCTCTTTGTTAGAATACTTCAGCTCCTTGATAGATGATGACATAGTAGCAAGTTCATTTTGTTGCTCATTACTAGCATGTATAGCATGATCATACTTTTCAACAAGAGATTCATTTTCATCAACAAGCTTCTCATTTTTAGCTCTAGTCTTTCTTATGATTCTAGAATAGTTGTTTAGCAAATCAACGAGTTCATCATAAGAGGGAGCTTTGAATTCTCCATCACTCTCATCATCACTAGAGTCATCATCACTTTGTACCTTCCGGTCACCCTTGCCCATGAGGCATAGGTGTGTAGTGGATGATGGCGACCGTGGTGGTGGTGGAGTGGAAGTCCCAATCACTAGAGCGGCCACCTTTTCCTTCTCATCATCACTATCTTCATTGAATGAGCCACCGGAGGAGTCAATGTCAGTGAGCCAATCACCAACAATGTAAGCTTCGCCACCTTTCTTGTGGTATTGCTTCTTCTTCTTGCCATCCTTCTTGTAGGGCTTCTCACTCTTCTTTTCATCTTCGCTTGATGAGTCATATTTCTTGCCCTTGTTCTTGTTCTTGTAGCTCTCTTTCTTGGGCTCGGTGCATTGATGAGCAAGATGGCCAAGCTCACTGCAATTGTAGCAATCCATCTCGGAGATTGGCCTTCTCTTGCTACTTGTGAAGAATTTCTTCTTTCTTGAGTGAAAGTTGACTCCATTCTTGTGAAGCTTCTTCAACATCTTTGTGGTCCTTCTCACCATGAGAGCAATGTTAGTGTCATCTTCTTCATCACTTGAGATTTCATGATGCATCTCAATTGCCTTGGACTTGCCCTTCTTGTCATGGCTAGCTTTGAAGGCCAAGTCTTTCTTCTTGTCGGTGGAGGAGCCACCACTTGGTGTGATGTGCATGTACATCTCATGCGCATTGATCTTTCCCAAGATTTGAGTTGGTGTAGCGGTGGAAAGATCACTTTGATGTAGCATGGTCACAATGTGTCCACACTTCTCAATTGGAAGGACAAAGAATCTTCCTCACAACATCGGATGGTTGCATTTGTGTGAGGCCAAGTCCATTGAGTTCTTCTACAAGAACATTCAAGCGTGAGTACATTTCATTTGCATTTTCATTAGCATGCATATCAAATGAATGAAGTTTTTGCAAAACTAAATGATAGCGCTCCTCATGCTCACTCTTGGTTCCCTCATGGGGCGCAAAAATGTTTTCCCATAGATCATGGGCATTTTTGTGGTTCCGGACGCGGTTAAACACATCCTTGCAAATGCCTCTAAAAAGGATGTTTTTGGGTTTTGCATTCCATTTCTCATTTTCCTCCTCATTAGGAGTAAGGCTTGTGCCCTCCTTGGGCTTGGCAAAACCGGTGATCGCGGCTTCGCGGCATTTTACATCAACCGCTTCTAGGTACGACTCCATACGGATTTTCCAATATGGAAAGTTGTCTCCCTCAAACATGGGAGGTGGTCCATCACCTTCGGACATCTTAACTCTAGGCGGTTAAGCCTAAATCGAGAGCCCGAGGCTCCGATACCAATTGAAAGGACCATGATGCCCAAGAGGGGGTGAATTGGGCTTTTCTAAAACTTTTTGCAATAATTAAATCCTAACAAGCCCAATTAACCCCCTAGTGCCTAGAAGTGTGTTTCTCTAGAATCAACCGCACAAAAGATCAACACTATGACATTTCTACTCTACCATGGAAATTCAAATATAGATGGATAATAAGTAAATTGCGGAATTGAATTGCTCAAATGTAAATGCGTAAGTAAAGAGAGTAGAGATGACACGACGATCTTTTTGTCGAGGCATCGAGGTATCGGCACACCCCTAGTCCTCATTGGAGCACCCGCGCAAGGGTATCGCTCCACCTTGATCCGCGCAAGGATCAAGTGCTCAGTACGAGCTGATTCTTCGTCACTCCGGCCCGGTGAATCGCTTGCTACCGGTCACAACTTGGCTTGGGTCATCCACAATGCCTCTAGATGATCACCAAGCTCTCCGATCACCACCAAGCCGTCTAGGTGATGCCGATCACTAAGAGTAACAAGCTAGAACTCTCACTTGACCAAGACAAGGCCAAAGAGATGGATGGATGCACACTTGCTACTCAATTCTCACTAGGAGGTCACTAATTCTCTCAATTAGCTATTCTCTCAACCTCACTAGGGCTCTTGCTCTTTCTCACACTCACTATGTGTTTCTCAGCAGAGGAAAGTGGTAAGAACACTCTAATGGAGGAGGGGGAAGAGTATAAATAGTCCCCCCAACCGTCCACCCAATAGAGCACTGAACAGGTCTTTCTGCGGGGGCATCGGATGCTCTGATGCCAGGCATCGGACGCTCCGATGACCTCGACCAACGGTCAACTGTACAACCTGTCAGACATTTTAAAGGAGCATCGGACGCTGGGCAGCGTCCGATGCCCTCGCAAAGGACGCGTCCGATGCGATTTTACCCTCTCTAGAACCTCTCTACATGGACATCGGACGCTGGCCCTCAGCGTCCGATGCCAGCGTCTGATGTGCCCCTTAGGGCACCCTCTCTGGAACAGTGGCACAGGCGCGTCCGATGTGACAACATCGGAGCGTCCGATGCCACCACGCCAGCACTCTCAAGTCTAGTGAGCATCGGACACGCGTCCGATGCCCACCAGGCCACCATCTGATGCCTGTTTCACAGGCAAAACTCACTCGGATCGCCACGTTGCCTTAACGACTTTTCATCCTCACGACATAAGGCACCTCTTTGAGCTACCTAGGGCTATGAAATAACAAGTGTGCACCACACCTACCTCAATAGACTCATCTAGGTCAAGCTACTGATTCACGCTCCCCTTTATAGTACGGCGAAAGAAAAAACAAAGACCTAAGACTACCTAAGTGTCCTCCAACACCATATGACACTTAGCCTAGTCTACCACCATCTTCGTCATCCGTCCTTTGAAAACTGAAACGATTTCCATCGCCAGGGGACATGAACTCCATATGCCTGTATCGTCGACATTACCGTGACCTAACTCATCCCTGTTTCTGCAAAACACACGTTAGTCACGGTAATCTTTGTATTTCATCCAATCACCGAAACCCACTAGGGGCCAAGATGCGTTCAGATGGGTATGGGTTAGCAAGGATTTTAGCTTCATCAGCCTGATTATGTGTGTTATGGCTAAGTTCACCTAAGTTGGGAGCACTACTAGAAGGGCTGAATGGGGGTTCAACGGAATTGGAAGTGCTACCAATGTCCCATAATGGAATCTGGGGGGATCTTCACTGGGCTTGTAATATGCAAAGGTAACAAAGCAACATTTGGCAATACTATGTTTTTCAAACATGTGGAGCAAGTCTTGGTCACTGCATAGCTCCATGTTCACCTTTCTATCCAATGCCCAATAATAAACTTTCACTAACTCAAGATAGCAAGGAGGATTCTGGGCCACAACTGCATCAATCAAATCTTTCAATTTCGTGTGGCCAACATCAACAACCTTGCTCAGCTCATACCAAGGACCACGACAGCTCCGAGCAATAATTCTGATTTCTAAATTGAAGCTATTTTCTGCATCATCCATCCTACAGTTCAACAAGTACGGGGCAATCAAACGCAAGCACAGGGAAGGAAGGGGGCAAGCTATCGAGCAACCTAGGAGACCTCAGACAAAGAAAGTAGGAGGGAGGGGGACATTGAACTCACCCGTCCGGTGGGTCACCGAGGACCTTCCTCCCCGATGGCATGAGGAGTCGTCTCGAGCCACTAAACCGTGTAGTGGATCAAGCCCGGGTCTTCCTCCCTGCACCCGCAATACTGCTTCCGCCGTAGCTTGGGGTCCGCCGCCGCTCGGGATCCGTCGTTAGGGTTCCGACCTCGATTCGGGAAGGACAAGTGAGAGAGACAGAGCAGGAGAGAGTGAGGGCAGCAAGGTCACCTGCAAAGACAGGGCCCACCTGTAAGAGCCGTCAAACGACAAAAACCAAACAGAATGGGGACAGAATGGCGCGCAGGGTAAAACGAAGTTTGACTTGGGCATGCAGGTGTGAGCCAACTTTCTAGTGGCTTGTAGGTTTGACGAACTTTTTTAATGGCACACAGGTAAAAGGCTCCACAAGTAAAACTATGTTGACACGGTGTCTAGTCACATTACCGTATTTAGACTATCCGCACTCGTGGTACTCTAAATCCATCCTCTAAAAGTCTGGTCATCAAGATTCTTTCCTCTAAACTCATTTTTCCCGCATCCATTCATACTCTATATTCATCCTCTATACCAACTACCAGCTAGTGGGGTCCACACGTCATACTATATTTCCTTCTCTCCCCTTCTCTCCTCTCTCTCTCTCCTCTATCTCCCACCCGCGCCGCATCCACCAGCACCGCATCCCCTTCCCTCCGCCTGCCGCCCACGGCCGCATCCACCCGCGCCGCATCCCCTTCCCTCCGCCTGCCGCCCACGGCCGCATCCACTCGTGCCGCATCCCTTCCCTCTGCCCACGGCCCGCGCGCTCCTCTGCTCCTCCGAAGCCGCGCCGTCAGGGCAAGGCGGCGGCGCCTGTGGCTCCAGCGGGCGGTGGCGCCTCTCTCCTCCCTGCTCCACCGGCCCCCTCCCTACTCCTCTTCGCCTCCGCGTGGAGCAGGGGCCGCACATGGCGAGGCGAGGGCAGCACCGCGCGGAGCAGGGGTCGCACCTGGCGTGGCGAGGCGACGTGGCTGGCGTCCTTCCCCATCCCTACGCGTCCCCGGCGACCGGTGCTACTCGGCCTTCCACCCTGCTCTCCCTCTCCCTCTATCCACACTCCTCTCCGGCACCGTCGCGGCTCCTCGATCCCACGCCGTCGTCGTCGTCGTCGAGAAGTGGAGGGAGCGGCTCCTCCTTCGCCGGGCGGTTGGGAGCCGCGAGGACGCATGGGCCCCGTGCCACGGAAGCGCATAGCGGACGTCCGCTACGCCCGCTATAGCGGAGGTGTTTGCCGTAACCGCCGCGGTGTTTTCTTCCGGTAAATGGGAATAGCGGACGCGTTTACCGTCCCCAGTGGAGTTCGTCTTAGTACTTCATTCGTTCTAAATTACAAGACAATGATTTTCAAGAGTCAAAATATCTTAAATTTGACGAAATTTATAGAAAGAAATATAGAGATTTATGACATAAAATAGGTATATTATAAAATATAACTAATAAAAATCTAATCATATTTAATTGATATCATAAATAATGTTATTATCTTATTATATAAATTTAGTTAAATTTGAAAACTTTGGTTTTTTAAGATTCTTAGAATCACTTAAAATTTAGAGTTAAGAGAGTAATTCTGAACCAAACATAAAGAAAAACAATTAGAGAACGAGGTTCAGGATGAACATGTTACACGTTGGTCGGCCGCTCCGGTGCGTATTCGAGGAAAACAAACACGTTGGTCGGCGGTGCACGGCAGCACGGGAGTGGCTGGATGGACTAGTGGGTAGCAGTCCATGTCGTCATGGTACAGCTGGTTGTGCCGTAGTGGTACGAAGACGGGTACTCCCAGAGTCCCAGTGGCTTTTGCCGTACTGGTAGGGGCAGGTCGATCACGTGCATGAACCAACCCTGTTTCGCTAGGTCAGCGTGAAACAAATTCAGATGACACTATTTTATCGCATTTAATTTGAATGCCGAGACGAATATTATCATATGCGAATATAAAACAGGTATCTCAAATTCGAATTTGCGTTTAAATATTTACTTGATTTTGGAAAAAAAATAGGTCTGGTTTGTAAGCACTTTTTTTAATAAATTACTGTAGGGGATTGCCCCTCCTGTTTAAAATTATTTTGCCAAATTTAACCTTTATATATAAATATCATTAATATAATACTCCATATTAAAATTAGTATAGTGTCATTAGCTATAGAGATAACTTTCACATAATTTGATGCATATAATATGTTATAAGAAAACTGGTAACATCTATATTGTTAACTAGTCATATACTTTGTTCTTATAAGAAAGAAGTATCCATATTAACAGATATTTAAGTTTTTGTTTAATCAGCATCCGGGGTCGTCGTTTTTTTTTTTATTCTTTGATTTGATTTGAGACGTTTAGTAAGCAACAAGCAGTGGATCGAGTCAAAATCAAATCGGAAATGTTGTGCCGTAACCCTTTCCGACTGACTATTTATTCCCTGCTAGGGTGCTAGAATTTCGGAGTCGCCGTTTCTACTTTCTCACCGTTCGCGCGCCTGAAATCGACGGGGCTCCGCCACTATTCGTCTGCGTCAACCGTCCGCCACGAGCCTTTGAGGAGGTCGAAGTAGTACATTGGTGGACTTCACCGGAGATTGCAGCAAGAACGGGCCTGCAGACTGGCTGCAAGCGCGTGGTGCAAGGACAAGTGCCGAGAAGAAGGTAAATGTCGACGGTGATAGTTTTTTTACCGGGACATTTCTTACTCCGAAGATGTTTGTCTTCCAGTGAAGACAGTTGTTGATTTTCTTGCTTCTGTTCGTTCTTCTCTGTACTGGCCTTCGCGCTAGCGTCGAGTTCTTGAGTTCTTCTTCTTCTGTTCTCCATCTCGGAAGAACAGAGTCAAGAGCGAACTCGTGCTGATAACGTATGATAACTCGAATGTAAATGAGGAGAATAAACTCAGTAGTTCCATTGATCATTGTGTTTACATATATATACATATGGATTAGTAGCAACTGCTACCATCAGACAGAGATCGAGAGAGCGTGTATGAGCGGTTCTAGGATGCTTGCGGTTTGCATTCTGATGACATCAACCGACTCATAACAAGGTCGTCACCGGGATCCGGCCGCCGGCGAGCCAAACGGGTGGACGAAGCTGGTTGACCGTTGCGGTACACATGACCGCGCGCCACGTGGCACCTGGGCTGTCAATGGACGAGAACGATCTCCACCATAATCGCGTGTTCTCCGAGCTGCCGTGGGCCGTGGTGACTGGCGAGCGAGAGACAGCACAGGGGAGGTTCCGTGTCGGTGCGGCCCTCGGTGTGGCCTCTTTCTTTGCTGACGACGAACGGCGACCAACCAGTAGTAGTAGTATTTGGAAGACAACAGGCTGACACCAGGACATTGTTGCGTTGCGCGTGGTACGGTAATACTAGTATGATTTCCCCTAATGATGGGGAATGGGCGAGGTTGTGACACCCCAATTTTAACAACAAAATTGGAGCACAATATATGTATGTCAGGATCAATTTTCATACATATATCCACATCATAGTAAATATCAAAACAATGTTTTATTAATATATCGAACATTATTAAAAAAAATGACCCTCGAGTCTGAAATAAAAAGTACAGACTCTCATGATAACTGACTCTAATGTAAACTCGCGGAAACTGGACGTCATCTCCACAGGAAGGTCGACCGGGGGCTGCGCCATCCTAGTGCAAGTCGTCTGGGTCGTATCCACCGTCTTCTGGGTACTCCTGCTCCGCGTCGTAGACTCCAGCGTCTGGGTGGGGTAGCAGGGGGTTCAAAGAGGAAGGGTGAGTACATCGAAATGTACTCCGCAAGTGTAGGAAATAAATGCTTATGAGGCTATTAACAAAGGTAGGCTGACTTTGTTTGACTCAAGCGCCTAAAGCAACACATCCTATTAAAATCCTATTTCCTATGCACCTATTTACTAGGTTATAACCACAGTCTCCATCTGTAACAGTAACCACACTCGGAGTCGCACCGAGCAACCAACACTTGGAGTCACACCAAGCAACCGCACTTGGAGTCGCACCAAGTACCCACACCTGAAGTCCATCAGGCAAACCGCACCCGAAGTCCATCAGGCCACCCACAAGTCCGATTCGAAGAGTCCCCATACGTGTATTAGGTCCATATGTCACGACATAGAGAGCTACCTTCCGTAATAACACCAGGTCTATGCCCGAGCCTGGGAATCACTCCCGTACCAAACAGTAACCCGCGTAGAAGAAGCCTCTGTACCCATGTCATATGAGACTAATGACCACATAAGGCTTCCCTAACGAACCAGACTCAACCCACCAACTAATCTCGAAGAAGTCCAAGCCGCTCGTGACCGTGAGCACGGCTGATATATCAGTTTTACACTCTGCAGAGGTTGCACATCGTTACCCATGAGTCGTGCAGATCCCGTCACGCTAAACACTGCCGAGGTGTATAGCAGGTTGCACTGCAAGGCCTTTACAAAACTCCCTCCAAGTCCGTTTTACACGTTCACTAAGGTTTCACCGCTAACAGTGGATATACGCACCACTGCAGAAGCCCCCTCTTGTGCCACAAATCCGACCCCGTGTAAACCCTCAACTTGGAGGCAATTAATTACTTGGCCAGGTCCAGCCCATCCAGATCTCATGGTTGCGCTGTTTTGCCGGGTTACATGCTCCAAGAACCGGGTCCTAGGGATCCAGGCAGGATAATCTAGCACAAACCCAGAACCAAAAACCAAAACCAGCTGCCGAGTCCCACGGCACAAAAACCACCACACGGTCCATCCTGCCGGATTTACCTACTCACCATACTACTCATTACCAGTCCACATGTTCCATAGATCATTAATCAGAATTAATTATAAAAAACCATCCCATCCCAAGACAGCAGGGCTAAGCATGACGTCTACCCAACACATCCCAAACCAGGTGACAAGGAAAATATGAACAAGTTCTAGTAAACCTTAACATGGGATTCAATTTAAGACTGCATGCATCTACAGGATCTAACTAATCTAAACTCAAAATAAAATAAATATAGGAGCAAGATGTTCAAGGACACTTGCCTTCGGGCTGGGTCGAAACTGCAGGATCACAAGAAGGGTCTGGAACGTCCTCGTCCTCCGCACTCTCTGGATCACACATCAATACATGGCCCAACAAAATAAATAAATAACAGTACATCAACAGTAGTAAAATAGGACGTAAATAGATCTAACGCGTAGAGCTTGACGAGACGAATCTAACGCGACTTGAACGGGTCAAATCGGACTTAAAACGTGAAAGTTATAAGTGTTTGAAGTTGGATGGTATTTCTGTAAATAATTTGAACTCGTTTTGCATTTAAAAATAAATAAAAAATGATAAATGGAACGGCAGTCGGACTGGGCGTCAATTCAACCAATTGTCAGAGGCTAGATCGCAAGATAACATAGAGCCAGGGAACCATATTTTGGATTTTAGGAAGAGACAAAGGGCTAGATTATTAAGTTGTGCACACTATGCCGCGATCTAAATCCATGGACCATGGACCAGAGAGGGGCTGTTAGTGTGGTCCACCATGAACCATGTCCATGTGCTAAAGGGGAGTATTTGAGCTGTATTTCTGGATTTATTTTTATAAAGGAAAACGGCCATAAAACAGAATGACATCATGCTGAAATCAGCAAGCTAACGAGGAGTAATCAGAGCACTTCGCTCGACCAGCTGCTCGTCGCAGGAAACAGCATATGGCCGGTGCTCACTACGTGCTCGTGTGTACGTATGCTGCAGGAGACGCAAGAGACTGTGCAGCATGCCCAACCGGCTGGGACCGCGACCGGACAACAGACCTGTCGGCGTCGAGGACTCGAGGCCACGGTGGTCGTGCATGACCGGCGATGGCGTTCCGGGGCAAGGAGGAAGCGAGGTGGGATCAAGCGGTGGTGGCTAGTGCTGTGCTCGGGGTACTACTCCAACAGCGCGAGTGAGGAGCGAGCGGCGGGCGCTAGTCCATGCGCTTTGCATGCCGTCTATGGCGCGGCGAGCACCGAGCGTGTCGCGCGGCGGCCAGCGGCTAGGGCACGACGGCGCCATTGCCAAACCTTGTCGGCGCGCTCGGAATCGTGGCCAGAGGGCACGAGGACTAGCGGGGAGGGGTGGAAAAGACTTCTGGGTTCACCATGAGTGTGATGATGGGGATCTTGTCGCGGGTCGAGGACTTGGACACGGCGGCGGCGCCATGGAGGGCGACTGGGGGGTTCGCCGGGCGAGCGCGGTGGGGCTCGGGGGGAGCTAGGCGGTGGTACTGGAGCGTAGCACTTGACTTGGCGACCTCGATGATGCCCTAGCCAACGCCCAACGACGCGGTGTGGCTAGGTGGTGCCAGGGCTGGTGGTGCGCGGCGGCGCCGTGAGTTCACGGCGGGAGCTCGCGGGTATACGCGGGGCTCGGACTACGGGCTACGGCCTGCTGAACCAAGGGCACAGGGGAAAAGAGAGAGGAAAGGCGATCTCACCCAGGGGCCTTGCCCAGTCGGAGGAGGATCGGAGGTGCGCGCGATGGTGACGAAGGGACGAAGAGGGTGCACGGCGGCGGCGACGCGGAAAGAGCTCCCAGCCGGCCGGAGGCGATCCTGGGCGCAAGCTTCACCGCAGAGGGTCTCCTCGGGCTCGCCGTGCCTTCGCTACCTCGATGGAGAGCTCCCCGGTGTCAAACAGACCGGAGAGGGAGGCGATGGTGGGAGCTGTCGGCTTCCTCAGTGGGGCGGCGGCGTTGTTGTCTCAGGGAGGAGAAAGGGAGCGCGGGTTGGACCTGTGGCTCTTGTAGGCAAAGAGGAGGGGGTGGCGGCGCGTTGTGGTGCTGCAGATCACTCCCCGGAAGGAGCGGAGAGGGTGAGGGCATCGCGGCTGACGCGTAGATGGCGCTCCGGTTCGGCGCGCTGAGCTCGCGCGGACGTTGGGGAACGGCCTGCCGAGCGGGCCCTGGAGGTCAGCGAGCGAGGGAGGTGTGATGCAGTGAGTGCGCTGCGGCGCGTGCGGTGCAGGCTGGAGGCGAGCTAGTGGGCCAGCTGGCGCGCGCGGAGAGGCATGCGGGCTGAGGAGAGGAGTGGGCCGAGCGCGCGGCTGGGCCAATGGGAAGTGGGCCGCGAGCCCGAAGGGAAGAGGGGAAAAAAAGGATTCAGCCCAGTCCCCTTTGTCAAATTCCTTTTTCTTTTCTCTTTTGATTTTACAAACTTTTCAAAAGCCTTTTTGAATTCAAAATCAAATCCAGTTTGAAATCAAATAGTTTGGAAAAAGTTTTGAAATAATTCCCTAGGTTTTGCAAATAAAACTTTGAGTTTGAAAATTTATAAAACTTTTACAAAGCTTTTATTTGTTTTCTAAATAGAATAAATCCGGGTTGCCCTGTACGGGTTTAATAAATCATTTACACACAATAAAAATATGCAATGGCATGAATGCAACAAACATCTGGTTAGAATTTTCCTCCATCTAGGGTTTGGCCATTTTCTTATTAAATTCTAATTAATTTTAATTATTTTAACACCATGGGTGTTACAGAGGTGCACCAAACCTGCATTTTCAGACTCATCTCCAGCTCTCAATAAACCGCCGCTCACACTCCCCTCGTGATCTCCGCCCCTCCACACACACACACAGACACACCCACGCTTCCTCAAACCTCTATAAAAAAACGCCGAAAAACCACCGAAATCCGCGCGTTTCTCGGCGTCTCGCACGGCCCTCGCACGAACGCACGCACGCGACGCCAGCCCACCACCGACGCACGACGCACCCACCCGCGGTTGCCGTTGCCGACCCAACCCCCCTCCGGACCGACGCCACCCCCGCGCCCCCGCACACATGCCGCCGCCCAGCCTCACCGCGGCCGCCGCAAGCGCCACGCGCCGCCGCAAGGACCACGCCGCCGCCAAGGTCCACCCGGCGCTCGGCGGAGAGGAGATGGGCGTCGCGGCGGCGGCGGAGGCGGAGGCGGGGTGGGCGCGGCCCGAGTGGTGCTCGGCGGCGGGCGCCGCGGCCGTGCTGCGGCGGCACCCGGCGCCCGCGCTCTTCGCGTGCGGCCTCCTGCTCTTCATGGCCGTCGAGTACACCATCCCCATGGTCAGGCCCGACGCGCCGCCGCTCGACCTGGGGTTCGCCGCCACCAGGGGCATGCACGCCGCCGTCGCCGCCAGGCCCTGGCTCAACTCGCTCCTCGCCGCGCTCAACACGGTCAGTCTACTCAGTGCCCCGCCCACGCCCGCCTGCCTGCCTTCATTAGATTTGCTTTCCGCCACCTGCCTAGTAGCTTCAATGCGCCGCCGCCTCCAGCCTCCTCCTCCTCTTCTGGTTGTTGCCTCCTTGCCTGCCTGGGCCCTGCTGGACTGCCTTCCGTCTCGTCTCCTCTTCAATTTCGCCGCCGTTTTTGGCCACCAGTTATTGTCCGTAGTGGATACAAGTAGTACCTTTCTCGCCTTTGATTTCAACGGATGAGTAATTCCGGTGACCAGCATTCCTCCTACTTTCTTACCAGCATTGTTCACTGGACCCTTGTCCTTGTGCCTTCGTGAGAAATTAACAACCACCATTAGGATAATAGGATCTTATAGGAGTATTTGTTACTGTTAGTTATTACATTAGTGGAGTATGTTTGGAAACCCTTTTGTGCTTTTACAAAACTATATACTAGTATTCCAAGTACTTCTAGCAACCAGCATGTACAATGCCAAGGCACAGAATTAAATTAGTGTAGAATTTACTGGATTATATAGCAGAATAAAATACAAGTCATTCGGCTTTGTTCTTGTGAACCTTTGGAGTTTCTGGTCTCTGAACTCCTGGTGAGGACACCAAAGCTGGCACTGTCAATGCACCGGCAATGCTGCATGTGGCTCGCACTTCCCCAACCGATAATCAAACAGCGTACCCGTGCTTCTCAAGCCAGCTGCCAGCCCTGAGCCACTCGTAGTAGTAGATTACACTTGACGCTGACACATTTGTCCGAGCGTGCGTCCCCGTCCCTGCAACTGCAACTTGGACCTGACGGACACGGCCACGAGCCCACGACCAGAGCAACAAACTGGTGGCGCTGGTTCAACCGGCGCCACCGCCAAATTATAAATCCTCCTTTTTTTCCACCGATAAGAACCCGAGGTATAGCCAGTGGCGTCGAGTGTTCATGCACCGATTTCCTGATAAGATCCTGCATCCCGCCAGCTTCTCCATGGTCCCCGGCTCCCAGGCCGCGGAGCCGGGCCTGGAGCGCGACGTGACCAGCTCAGGCCGACGCTGAGTCAGACACTGACGCTGACAGCCGGACCCGCTCATGTGCGCGCGTGGCGTGAATGCAGGTCTTCGTGGCGATGCAGGCGGCCTACATCCTGTGGGCCATCCTCGCGGAGCAGCGGCCGCGCGCGGCCGTCGCGGCGCTCATGATGTTCACCTGCCGGGGCGTGCTGGGCTGCGCCACGCAGCTCCCGCTGCCGGAGGAGTTCCTGGGGTCCGGGATGGACTTCCCCGTGGGCAACGTCTCCTTCTTCCTCTTCTTCTCGGGCCACGTCGCGGGCGCCGTGATCGCGGCCGCCGACATGCGCCGCGAGGGCCGGCTCGCGCTGGCGCGCCTCTACGACGCGCTCAACGTGCTCCAGGGGGTCAGGCTGCTCGCGTGCAGGGGCCACTACACCATCGACCTGGCCGTCGGCGTCGGCGCCGGGGTCCTCTTCGACACGCTCTCCGGGTGCTACTTCGACGCCAAGAACGGCGACGGCAAGAACGCGACGGAGAAGCACTGCCGCAGCTGCCAGTGCCACAAGGCGCTCCTCTCACACTAGCCTTACACAATCTGCTCTGCTCTGCTGGCATATTTTGCTAGCTCTGCAAGAAGTGCCGACCATCAACGGGCAATGGAACATTATTAGTTAAGTCGTGTCATTTTTTTAAAAGTTTCTTTTCTTTTCTTTTGCGGAATCTTTTTGGTGTAAGAGAATATATTCAAACGCTGCTTACGGATATGTATGTAACTGTACAAATTGTTCACCCGATAAGAGGGGCTGTAACTTCTGTAAGTCTGTAAACACTACTATCAAATTAGGCCCAGCAGGCAGTCTGCAAAGCATCGTTGAGATAATACACATCGCCGTGTGCAGAATCTTTAGCATTCACACAGGCACGCGAAATTGCAGGCCAAACTAACTTAATAATTAATGTAAGAACGAAACCGGTCGCTGCAGAGGTGGGTGGGCGATCGGTCACAATTCACAAGGGCGTGAGGCTGATCCGTCTGAGCAGGCAGAAGTAGGCGAGGAGTCGGTAGGCGAGCGCCATGGCGAGCAGGATCCAGACCTCGCGCATGCCGCCGTCGAGGTCGACGGTGCCGAAGGACGGCGACGACTGCAGGCGCTGGCATCCGGCCGGGCTGGCGCAGTTGTAGGTGAGGTGGCCGTGGTACTGCGCCTTGAGCAGCAGGTTGAACCCGTAGTGCATGAAGGAGACGTACTTGAGCCAGCGGATGAACTCGGGGATGTGCTGGACGTAGTAGCCGCCGGTGAGGAGGAAGAGCATGAGCACGAGCGAGGCCATGACGCCGGCCCTCTTGACGCTGAGGATGGCGGCGCCGAGCAGCTCGCCGGTGCCCTGGCTGGTGAAGACGACGAGCAGCGTGGCGAGGAGCGTGAGGGCGAAGCAGGGCACGGTGCGTCGGAGGCCCGCCATGAAGTAGAGGACGGCGGTGAAGAGCGCCGGGTACACGACGTGCGGCACGGCGTCGCACAGCGTGCTGCTGGCGTAGTAGGCGCTCAGCCGGTACATGTCCGCCTTGCGCTCCTTCACCAGGTACAGCTTCTCGAAGGGGAACACGTAGACGGAGCCGAACAGCGACGACGACGTCCAGAAGATGCAGATGTAGAAGATGAGCCCCACCTGGTCCCGCAGCTGCGCCTCCGTCCCCGTCTCCGACTTCCACCACAGGAGGCCCAGCAGCAGCGCCACGCCCACGGCCTGCGCCAGCCGCATCTTGTCCAGGTAGTCGGGCGCGCGCTCCCGGAACGTGCGCCGGGACAGCACCGCGAACTGCTGGAGCCACCCGATGCCGCGGCGGCCGTCCCGGTCCCGGTCCCGGTCCTTGCGCGCGCGCACCGCCAGCCGCAGCTGCTCCGTGGGCATCCCGCCGGCGCCGGCGTTGGCGCGGTACTTGAGCTGCAGGTGCCGGATGACCTGGGACCTGAACTCGTGCGGGTCCGGCGAGCCGCCGCGCAGCGCCTCCGGGACGCTGATGTCGTCCAGGTTGCCGGTGGCGAGGTCCAGCAGGAACTCGGCCGGGTTCATGGGGATCTCCGGGACGAAGCCCAGCGAGGAGAAGTGGTGCATGCAGTCCCGGGCCTTGCCGTGGTAGATGGCGTGCCCGTCGGAGATGAGCAGCAGCTTGTCGAACATGTGGAACATCCGGCTCGACGGCTGGTGGATCGTCGTGATGATCGTCCTGCGCGTCTGCAACGTAACCATCATTATTCCAGGAGGATCTTCGCATCAATTAACAACATGATCGTTGTCGTCGTCGTCGGTGGCTGCTACGTACCTTGGCGAGGCGCTGGAGGATGAGGATGAGCTTGCTCGCCGACGTGGAGTCGAGGCCAGAGGTGGGCTCGTCGAGGAGCAGCAGCGACGGGTCCACGAGGATCTCGTTCCCGATGCTGGTCCTCTTCCTCTCGCCTCCCGACACCCCCCTCACGAACGCTCCCCCGATCTTGGTGTGCCGGCACCTGATCGACCATGCAACCAAATGAGGATCGATCGCAGCTCAGTCCATCGCCATGTATGCTGCACACATGCGAGAGATTCAAGTTCCACCTCTCTAGATTCAGCTCGGTGATGATGGCGTCGACCCTGTCGCGCTTCTGCTGCTTGGACATGCAAGCAGGGAGCCTCAGGAAGGCGGCGAACACCAGGGTCTCCTCCACCGTCAGCTGCGGGAACAGGACGTCGTCCTGAGTCACAAATCCAATCCTGCAGCGTGCAGCGCACAGGTTAAAGAAACGCGCGCCAAGGGTTTATCTTCACAGTAAATAATGCAAGCCTGGCAACATTTGTGCCACTGAATCTAGTTCGTTTCTTTACTAACCCATTATCAATTAAGTTGAGTGAAAATGCTTTCTTGTTACAGTTTCAATTTACCTCCTTTTCAGGCAGGGGCTGTAGGGAGTGTCGTTGTAGGTTATCTGGCCCTTGACGCCGCCGCCGAGCCTGCCTCCCAGGATCTTGAGCAAGGTGGTCTTGCCGCTGCCAGATGGGCCCATCAGCGCCAGGATCTCGCCCGGGTCCACACTCCCCGCGATGCCCTTGAGGATGTGCTTGCAGCTGCTGCCCTGATCTACCCTCATCTGGGATGCAAACGCCACTCTCGCAGCTGTCAGGGGGTTCTTCAGAGTCATCTTCACCCTGTACTCCACGTTCTCGAACTGTGTTTTATTGACACAAATCTGAGTTTCTTTTTTTTACAGCCTATGTAGTAGTAGATAGAAAAGCATAATAATACATTACCTTGAGGAATATTGGAAGAGGGCCATCTTTTGTGGGCCACAGATGATCCTCCTCCACCTCGACTTCGACGTCGGCATCTCCATTGCCCTGCCAGGAAGGAGGAAGATGATGTTGGCGCTCCATGGTGGACATTTCCATCCTCTGCTCGTCGCTGATCTCCATTGGTAGGAAGGCTACAGAGAAAGTTGTTTCAGAGAGGAAGCCAAAGCATATGGCCTCCCTCTTCTTTTTATGAAGTAGTAGGAAATGTGTGAGATGGTAACTACTAACAACCAAGAGCATGCCTACTTTGCTGTAATGTTGTTGACATGCATGGTTCGGTTCTTTACCCTGTTTGGTGACCCACAATCTTTCTAAGGGGCTTTGCTTTGGGTGGAGAGAACCTTCCTCTCATCCCTCTCCAGTCCAATGGTCAATGGATAGGAATTATCTGTTGCGTCTTAAAAACATTCTTTCTTCCCTTAAAAACTTGTCTCGGCCAAATACGTACACCTCTCGATTATGTTAATTAGGTCTAGTCAGATTCAGCACAAAAACTGAGCTCTCATGACAAGGGCAAAACGAATTATTACCCTGTGACTGAGCACAAGTGCACAACACATTTCTGAAGACGACACAAAGTGCAGGTACTAGGATGGTTTATTCATTTCATCACAGTTCAGCATACATGTGAGATATGAGGACACTTTGCAAGTTTACAACATGTGACGTCTTGGTTGGATCTTTTCTCTTCTCAGTCCTGCATCATGGATGGATCTGCAGAAGACTTTGCTATGTAACCTATATCAATCACCCCCAGGAAATAACAATGGGGGTGGCCCACCCCCACAAAAAAAATATAGGATCAGTTGGATCAGAAGTGGCAAGCAACGTCTTGGTTGAATTAGGCTGGTCTTATTAGGCAAGTGCTATGCTTGGTCGAGGCCATTGGCGGACCCGTTCTGCACACCAAGCTTGTGGAACTCAGCCTCAATGACCTCCACGATCTTTGCATCCTCAGGGTCCTGCTCAGGGATATTCACATGCAAGGAGCCCTGCTTGATGAGCTCCTGATTCAGTGCCTGCTCCTGGATGAAGTTGTAAAGCTCTTGGTGGAAGGGGTGATCGAGAGAGAAACAATTATCGGGGTCACTTGACGAATGTTTGGATGAGGCTGAGCCCTCCTGTCTACAGAAATGGGGAAGGGAAGAGTAGTCCATGATCTGCATGTTCCAGAATTGCCCATGTCATCGCATTGCGACCATCAATGCAGAAAGCCAGAAGATGCTTAAAAGTGAAATCAAGTTCAATGCAGCTTTGACTGACTTTGTAGACAGACATACTATCTGGCCACGTAAATGGCAATCGGTCTTATTAATTACCTTTAGAAGCTCATCTCTCCCACAGCCACGCAAAACATGAACCTTCTTTCTTGTTCTCTCTTGCAACAGAGGCTTCACGACCTAAAATCAACTGAAATGTTAAGAACATCTACAACAAAAGCAAAAGAGTTGTAATAATCTCAAGAAACATACCTTCCAACATGCAGAAAATATGTATGGAGTATTTACTATATAATAGGTCTCAGTCTTTTCAGGGTAATTCAAATCATCAACAGTAGATATTGCAGTCACAATCTGTAGCACATCAATAATTTGTCAGCAGTAGCAAAAAAAAAGGATAGCTTTTGCACTGTGCACATTTTACTTATTTTGATGGGTACTATTTATCCAGTCTTCTAATTTGTGCGTGGGCTTATTTGTACAGTATATTTAGTTAATTAAAATAGGCATATAACCATTGTTGTCGCCCTATGGACTTCATGAAAATCAATTTACACTCTTATAATTTGGAGAACAGAAGATAGGATACAATGATATCGCAGGCTGTACCTTCATTTGGTTTAGTGCTGACAATTTCAGACCAGACATATCAAGAACCTTTATACAGGTGGTAACAGGTCTCCCATATTTCTTTGTCACCGTAGGCTAGATGAAACAAAAGTGAGTAAGTACATGTGTAAAGAAAAATCATAGAAGTTATCTAACTGTCCATGGAGCTTTAGTTGATCACTCACCAAAATAAAACGATCACGGTACTCATTGATCTGAATGTGAGATTGCACATAGTAGTTAACCTGGAAATGCATGCATGAAGTATAAGGCATAAATTCGTGGACTAGACGAGTATGAGTTGATCTCAAATACATATGGATGCAATCTGATAAAAAGGTCAAAATCTATTTAAATTCATATATGGCTCCTTATAGTGCAACAGTATTTACTTATATTTAATTTGCTTGACATGGATGCATTCTGACAAATGCTAAGTATATCAAGGCCCATGGCCCATGAGGATGTTTATATAGACATTACAGTCATCATGTTCTCAAAACCCCCAAGGTTAGTAACAATGGAAGCTACTAAAACACTTAAGAATAGTCTGATACAGTTACCGAAGCTTTGTCATATGTACTCAGTCCAACACCAATTGCAAATACAGGGATGCCCTACAATAGGAGAAGTGGACTATTAGACAACTTTGCATAGTTTATCCAATAATAACTTAGTTACAAACCGGATGTGAAGACTTTTATGACATAAACAACATATTGAAAAATCACAAAAGATGAAAATGTCTAAGTGCAAAATTCGAACCCAACAAGTTGTACCTCTTTGGAGTATCCTGATAACCCAACAAGCTGTGTATCACGAATTGATCTATACAAATCTACTGGGATAATAGGTTTCTGCAATGATCCAGCACAAACAGATGATCACAATAAGGAAGTGTAAATACATGCAGAACGTCCTAACACTATAGTCAATAGCCAAGCTTGTTCTAGGACTTAGAGACCACTTACCTCAAATATACTATCGATTTCATTTTGTATCCTCCAATTCAAAGAATCTTCAAGCTAGCAAAAGAAATTTTCCTCAGATAATGAAACATTTACTTTAGGGTTCATCAATATGAAAATTGAAATGGAAAATTGAGTGTTAACAATTACCATCCTATGAGCCTTATTCACATGCCACTCTCTAGCTTTAAGGAAACGCACTAATGTCTCTGTTGGGTAGCCCTGGTGCACATTCTAAAAAAAAAAAGAAAACATGAGAGCTCAAAGACAATCTCCCTAGGATGATAAAAAAAAACTATTTACATCTACGAAAATTTGTATATTTCAAAATTCAAAACAATTGTGTATACTCATGGTTCTTTCTGAAGGCCAAGGGTACTAATACTGGTACCACAACTTTCAAACTAGGTTGTTTAAATGATATGTACTGCAAGAGCTTAACACATTTTTTCAAGTTGGTCTAAAACAAGGTGGGAGGGAGGTTTTCAAAGATCCCCACCAGCAGGATTTTGGCATGGCATTATGGCAAGTACTACAATAGAAACAATTGACAAGTACGGCCACAGAGGTAGACATGAAGAATCAGATACTAGTGCAGCCTTATTACTTGAAATTTGTCAAATATGCTGACTCAAGTGATAAGGCATAAGTTTATCATCTGTTCCACTTTATCATATTCTCCATCGTAGAATCCCGTCCCTTAAAATTTCAGTTTTATTATCAATGAAGAAAGTGATATTCTTTTCCATGCTAAGAGGGCAAAGTATACTGCACATAGTATGTTTATGGCATGTATCTATAAAGCCTACACACACCCAGTGAGTCAGCGTTCAAGAAGGTATGAAAAGGAATTTGCAAACTTTACACAACTAAATGCCATATAATAATTATTCCTAAGATGAAGACTTCTCGAGTAGATGCAATATAATAATTATCCCTAAGATGAAGACTTCTCGAGCTGATTATAGTTTTTGTGTAGCTTCAGAAACTGGATAGTATCAACCGGCCGGTGCATGCAATGCAACTCAATAAAATAGGATGTCTGGTCCTAACTAACCTTTTCAGCTCAGGGACTGGGATGAATTGGCCTATCACCACCTCATCCCTAACAATCACAACCCGGTAAAAGAATACAGAATGGGACTCTCCTGCTAAAATCATGAGATGATCATGTAACAGACCAATCAACCTAGGATGCGGCGATCCCCCAAACCAAGAATCCTGCGTCCATTTTTAAGGAAAGTTATAGTTCCTTGCACTTATACTTTGCTTGCCTCATGTTATTGATGCAATAATTCTGTTGCAAGTGGCACTTTCTTTTGATTCTCACTCCACCAGCCAAGAGGTTCTGCTGGGAATTGTTTGGCATCTCCTACTCAGCACACAGTGTGCACTTAAGCCTAGCCTTTAGAGAGAATTTCATTGACGGAAAAGTTGTCTTGCGAACTAAAATTAATAGGTAAAATGACAAAAAAGAAAGAAAGAAGTCAATCAATAAGTGTCTGGTGCATAGGATGCCTAACGGCATGTGTCTGCACACTGTGATCACAAGTGTCAAGTTCCATTATATTAACAAAGCAAAGAGCAAAAGGTGAAATCACTCTATAATAATTCGCAAAAACCAAAAGACAGTTCCATTGACAAGCAACCGAACACGAGGAAAAGCACTGAGGTATATATTACTAGCAACATATCAGGAGGCTCGAGGGGGACCAAAAATGTCGCTGTCCACTAGTTGATACAGTGGACCTGAGATCAGAATATTCCTCGACACATCCATTGTGGAAAGCGTCACTGCTTCCACCTCTCCGCACCCGTTGTCAAACTACTCAAAATTACCCCCCAGAGATCTCAAACGTGTGGCTTAGATCAAAGAACAAAATAACATTTTGCAGCCAATCAACAAGTACCGTCAGCTTTCACAACCGTGAAGGGGCTGTTTGGTTGGTGACCGTAACTTGCCACGCCTGACCTTCGGCAAACTGTGGCTGCCACAGAAAGTGTGGCGAGCAAAATTGAAGCCACACTTGTGGCAAAGTTCGGCACGAAAATGAGTCTATGACGTGTGGGGCATGGTTCTGAGAAAGTGTGGCGTGCCATAGCTGTGGCAGTGAACCAAACGACTGCCAGAAAAACTGTGGCACGACGAATCTGTGGCATGACAAGTTCTGGTCACCGACCAAAGGGACCCTATCCTTAGATCCGTATCCATGCTCGTTCGACTGTATCAACTTTATTTTTGGAAAAAACAAAAGCTCAGGCATGAACTGGAATGCTTCGATCCAAATCAGTACAGGTAGTCTAGTACCAACAATCTAACAAACACCCAGTCTCACTTAGCCACTTGATCATCTAAGTCAGACTAATCAATCAAGGACTGTTTAACTGATCTAAGCTGTCTAATCCAAATCGAAATGCAGACTAAATACAGCACAAATGCCCAAGCTTGACAGAAGAATCAATATGAAGGTTAAAAAGAAAAGACGCATAGATCCATACCTCGAATGTCTTCTTCAGCGGCGCGTCCACTGCAAGAATCCAAGCCAGAGAAAGCACGCTATGAGTGACATTATTAGCACCCGACGAACAACCCACACAAAACCCAGAACCGAAGAATCCAAAAGCTAAACCCAAGTCCGAGCGGGGCCGCCGCTCCGAGATCAAAAGGAAAAAAGAAAACTTTACCGGTGATCCGGAGCGAAAGCTCTCACCTTGGTCCAGGAGGCCCGCGAGCTGCTCGACGGCGGCGGCGTCGCAGGCGGCGGCTGCCATTGCCGCCGCGGGGTGGGGGTGATCCGGAGCTCGGTCCGCGAGCGAGGACTGACGAGGCGGGGGCGGCCTGGGTTTTGGTTTGACGATTTGGCGCGGATTTAGGAGCGCGCGGCCAGGAGGGAAAAAGATTCGCGCGGCGCGGTGGCGGTGGCGGGCGGAAAAAGAGGGAGGAAGAGGGGAGCGGAGGAGAGAGAGGTCACCTCCCAGTCTCCCACTCGGAGTCGGTTGGTCTGCAGGCGACCTCAACAGCATGGATGGGCCTACTACTATATACTGCTGCTGTGCTGCCAGTGTGGAGTAGGGGCAGCAGGGCTGCCCATTGCTGTTGCAAAAAGCAATGAATTCCTTTTGATATAGAAAAAAGCAATTGATTAGTGCTTTCATGTGCTTCTCGTTTCATGTACTAGTATTTTATTTTTATTTTTATTTTTGAAGGTGTTGCGTCTTCTTTAGCATCTTTTTACTAGCTTTTGTTTGTAATAATTTGGGAAGTGTTGAGTGGCTTGTTTTGGAGCACAAGAATTTGATATTTTTGTTCACGAAATATCTAGGAGGTGGCATATATCTTTCCTCTATGATTGTTTTCAAGTAAATTCACACTTTTTTGAGGCAAACAGGAGGGGTAAAACACCCCTACCAAGATTTTTATTAGGAAAAAACAGAAGTCACTAGGCATGAAGAAACGCAGAGAGTACACACAAGGGATGGTAAATATACTCCCTCCATACCCCAAATTGTTGACGTTTTGGGCCCTTGGCCTGTTTTCACAAAGGTTGACGTTGTGAGCCTACGAGTTGCCTCTTGGACTCAAATACCCCTGGTGCAGAATTGGAACTCGCGTTAAAAAATAAATGCGCCTGCCCCAGGGTTCGAACCCTGGCCAATGGCTTGAGGCTGCTGTGGTTTAACCAACCATACTATGGAGTCTTTTTTTCTATTGGATACACGCAGCCATATTTAATAAGGGTAAAGCAGGAAAACTAACCCTAATTAATCACTCCTTGGTAAGCACAATCTTGTCCAAAACGTCAACAATTTCAGGTATGGAGGGAGTATGTCACAATCTCTTTGGTCGAGCTCGAAGCGCTCAAAAAAGTTGTTCTGCACATATTTTATCAAAAGAAAAGATACACTCCCTGAGTCCCTGGCCCTAGATGTTCAACTTGTTGCTTACACTCGTGCATGACTCATGTAACCCAATTAACTAGTCAAAGCATAATTAGATGTCAGGGGGTTAGGTATATATGATGAGGCACCTTCTGAATTTTGAATTTAATTAAGACTATTCGGTTTCAGTCGTGCTGGGCCAAGCCCAAACAAAAAAAGAAGAAGAAAGGTCATTTATTCGAGAAAGGTTCTGCTCCAAAAAAAAATATTCGAGAAAGGCAGACGTGGATATATTCCAGTCTATTTCAAGGGTTGTTTGATTTCTCCTTGTAGAATTTAGTCTTTTCTCACATCGGATATTTGACACTAATTAAAATTATTGAATATAGACACTGATTACAGCAAACATGTGCTAATGATAGATTAATTAGACCTAATAGATTTGTCTCGCAAAATAGTCACGGGTTACATAATTAGTTTTATGATTAATTCATATTTGGTCCTTATAATTAGTACCAGAACACTTGATATGACACTACCTAAACTTTAGTCCATGTATCGAACATCCCCTAAACATTAAGGCTCTGTTTAGTTCACGTGACTAAAATTTAGTCTCTGTCATATACCATATGTTGCGACCCTACTTTAGTCTATTAAAAATAGACTAATTACAAAACTAATTTGTTAGCCAGAGATTAATTTATTATATAATTTATTAAGTATAATTAGTATATAATTTGATAATATAATGCTAGAGTAAATATTTGCTAATGTGCCGCAACATTTGATGGGGCACGGACTAAACTTTAGTCCCTAGAACCAATCATTCCATCATCCCCTAAGCAAAGATGCTCCTCAAATGGAAAGATGCCAAGTGGCTGAGCACATCTGATGATAAAAAAAAAGAATATGACTGTCTATCTATGTATTTTTCATGTCTTCCACAGCGTGGACTCACCCTCTCGCATACGTCCATCCGCGAGCAAAAGTCGATCTGCTGCACATGCTAAGATCCCCCTCTGGAATATTAGGTGGAGTAGGGTGCCAGCAACGCACGCGCACCTCCAAAAAATTTGCTCAAGATTACGTTCCTACTTTATTAGTTTATTAGTCCTGTAACAATCAATTTAGGGCCTGTTTGGTACAGCTGAGCTGTTGTGAGCTGTTTTTTTTTTGTCAAACACCATTTTACAAAACAGCTTCAGCCATGAAGCTATTTTATCCCCTCTCTCACAAAAACAACTTCACCCATGAAGCTGAAAAAAGTAGCTTTTCACAGCTTACACCTCTATTTCTCTCTCCCAACCATGCATAAAATTGTTGGTGAAGCTGTTTTGTCAAATACTTTTTCCAAAACAGCTTAGCTTCACCTAGTAAGTTGCTCATGAAGCTATTTTCTAAAAAAAACAGCTTCACTGGTGAAGCTGAGCTGTACCAAACGGGCCCTTAACATGCATGGTTGATTGCATGCGTAGACACGCGGTTGTAGAACTCTCTTTTTTTTTACTGTCGGATTGAGGCGTTCTCTATAGCGAATTTCATCATATAGATTATTAAATAATATAAATATAACAATTCTGTATTCATCGAGTTTGGGACGTACACAATTTTATTCAAGTCTGTTTTGGACTGTCAATAATTTGTTGTGGTTGTGGGGATTGCATTTACTAGTTGAATTTCTCGTGTGTTGCTACATCAATTTGAGGTTAAGTTTAGATGAAAGTCTGATGTTATGTTTAGGTAATATATTTGGAGATCAATGGAGGAAAGATGTGAATGAGATATTCTTAATGATATATAAAGTTAACAATTTAATTTGTGAATGACATGTGATCAAACCCATTACAGTGGGCATATGAGTTTCGGAATATATGTGGATTTAGTAGAAAACGCAAAAAGGATAATCACTCCATCTCATAATACTTGGTCTTATAGCATTTAAATCTGTCACAAAGATAATATCATAGAACAACTTATATCTTAGTCGTCACCAAGGTTGGGCGCCCATCAGACACAGACGTGGGGCAGTCGCGCGTGGATGCAGAGCGACCAGCGCGGAGGCAAAGAGGGCCAGCGTCGAGGCGGACCCGACAAATGTTGATATGGAGGTAGATAGGAGCGACATAGAGGTAGAGTGGCCACTGCGGAGAGGGGCCACAACAACGGAGGTCTCTCCCTCCTGTCGTCGGCGTTGATAAACACAAAAACACAAAGGTTGAACCATGGTTCAATTTGTTCTGCATGTGTTTGTTGTGATGTGCCCAAAAAATTGATGTAGAAAAATGCTTGTGTATGTTCGTTTGATGCGCAATCACTCATGTGATGTGTTGATTCATGTTGAAGGGGAGTCAAAAAGATGATGGCTGCCAGAGCCATTTCAAACAATTGGTTAGAGCCTGTTCAGTTTTCATAGAACCGATCCCTGAAATGATTCATGGTCGGATTGCTTATATAATTTAGATAGTGTTTAAATTAATTGGAGCAATTTCTGGGCCAATCCAAACTAAACGAACAAGCCCTTAGGGAGAGGAAGTTCAAGTTATATGCATGCTTGTGATTTAGAGGCGGGATAAACGAGAGAGTTTTTTCCTTCTCTAATCATCAATCATATGACATAAATAAATAAATGATATAAAGAGTGAGTTCCTTAGGCATGCCATGAATTGAGGCGGAGGCTAGTAGAAGCGAAACTAGGCCCCCCTTCCTAAACCTGACAATGGGCTGGGATCCCAACCGAACTCATACCACTCCAGAGAGATACATGTTGATTAATTAATCCACACCAAACCGAACCCTTTTCTTCGGAAACCAGCCCAATCCAAACCGTATTGTTATTTCAGCCTCGTAGGCTCTCTCCGGTGCCCCGATGGATTCGCAGAAATATGGAATCGTGGCTCTGCGCTAGCACGAGAGGACGGAGTCGAGAGAGAGACATTTGACATTGGAGACGGATAAAAACCGATTCACACCACCCTCATGTGCAAGGTATGCTATGAAGCAACTAATATACTCCTTTCTATTAAAACGGGCTAGCATAACAACCTAATAAAGTAAGACAACGTATGCTATGAAAACCAGCCTCATGTGCAAACTATAAAAACTCTAATCAAGACCACAAGAATCTAATCCGATGGTTAGAGGTGAAAGTGAGTTATTTTAGCACTTAAACCCCCATTGTGCCCACACCTGTTTGGATTAGAATGACACGAGTGGAGAGGGTTTAAGTGCTAAAATAACTCACCATCGGATTAGATTCTTGTGGTCTTATTAAAGATTCTATAGTTTGCACAGGAGGCTGATTTTCATAGCATACGTTCCCAATAAAGAAATCGTACATAGAGTCCACTACAAAGTTGTCCTGTAGGCTACTAGACTTGAGAATTTTATGGATCGGACCAAAAAAACTCGGTTATATCGGGCCAAAAAAAATTCATCCATTACTATCTATTGGATGAGTCGGGCCTGCTATTTTTGGGTTAGGCCCAGGCCTGGGCGGTCCGCCCATGCAATTTATAGTGTAAAATAGCTAAAATAAATATTTTGGGCCGGGTTCGGGTGAAGAAAAAAAAATCTGGACAACAAGATCTCTACTCAGGCCCTGTTCAATAAGGTTCATAGGCGTACCAAAACCTGGCGGGCTCGGGCCAAGTCGGACCGAGCTCAAAATGCTCAGGTCTAAGGCTACGGCCTCCATTGGTTGGCTAGAGGCCGTTAATGTTCCATACTTTACTCATTTTTTATTTCTTAATTAAAAAATGAAATACGTTAGCATTACTGTAATATTCTAATCTCTACCCGCGGGAGGATTGGCGCCCTCCCGCAGGTTGGATTACTGTAGCTTTTTCTTTCTTTCTTTTTGCATTTTTTCTTTCTTTTTTTCTTTCCTTTTACTTTTTTCTACTTTTTTATTTTTTCTTTTTAAGATTTTGAAGACATTTTTTCTATTAAAAACCGGTGCGACGATAGCGCGTCCAATAATACAAACTCTAATTGTGGGACGACGTCCTCCTATCTCTACCCGCGAGAGGATTGGCGCCCTCCCGCAGGTTGAATTACTGTAGGTTTTTTTTTGCTTTTTTCCTTTCTTTTTTCCTTTTCTTTTACTTTTTTTCTACTTTTTTTTATTTTTTTTCTTTTTAAGTTTTTTGAAGACATCTTTTTCTATTAAAAACCGATGCGACGATAGCGCGTCCAATAATACAAACTCTAATTGTGGGACGACGTCCTCCCAATACTTGCGTGCGTTTTATGCTTATACGGCCAATGCCTTTGACGCAATATGTAAATAGCTTTCCGAGCATGTCGCATGTCAGTATAGTGACTGATATATTTAGAGATTGTTTAGTTCCAAGTTAAAAAAATTTCGGATGTCATATCAGGTGTTTAACACTAATTTAGAGTATTAAATACTATTAACAAAACTAATTGCATAAGTGGAGAATAATTCGTGAGGCGAATTTATAAGTCTAATTATTAATAATTATCAAATGTTTAATGTAACACCATATTATCAAAACATGAATTTATTAGGCTTCAAAAATTAGTCATCTCACAGATTATTTTGAATTTATGTAATTAGTTATTTTTAGTCTATATTTAATACTCTATGTAAGGTCAAAACATCCGAGGTAATAGGTGAACAATTTATATGGTAAAAAATAAACACATTTGTACTGTTTAGGCCGGTCAAGTTTTCCGTACATCCATACACAGCAGAACAGAGGCACTTATGAGATTTTGACAATCGTACCAATAGCAGGCGCGGCGAAGCGCTCTAACCACCCTTGTTACAACTAACATTGGGCAAATTAGGACGTGTTTAGATGTATGGTAAAAAATTTAGTTGTATATTTTTTTGCTCTATTTTTGCCTTGGGATCCAAACAGGTCGGCAAAAAACTTGGTAAAAGAGGAAAAGTTTTGCTGATTTCTCTTGCGACCCAAACTTGACAAAAATATCTCGGATGGGAGCTGGACGTCCACCCTCACCCCACCACGCATGACAAATAAATACTTTGTCCTACTCCTAATTAATTAGGGATAAATCTGTCATTATAGACTCATTAATGCAGCTTTAGCTATGGGAAACAAACAACTTTTCAAGACAAAAGTTTTGACTAAAACTATTTTGTCCAAGTTTTGTCGTGGCAAAAACGATTCAAACAGGCCCTTAGCCCCTTCTATATTTTAGTTTACCCTCCGCCACGAAGAATGGCTGATGGCGAGAGCCAAGAGGGAAGGAAAGAACCCCGAGTCCGAAATCCTGGGCACATTATCCGTTACCTATTATCCAAACCCAAAATACTCGAACCTAGATCCAAAATACCCGAACCCGAAATACCCAATCACCATTCAGGTGCCAACTCTAGAAACCCAAAATTATTTTGGATAATTTAGGTTATATGCTTGGGTACCCGAATTACCCATATAACTTCATTCATACTAGAGTATTAGTTTAGAAAGTCTACGCCTATTGACATTAAAGAGAGTACAAAGAAATTGACCACAATAAAAAAAGTTACTACATTCTTGCATTTACAGATTGTCTACATGCTGACTTAGTATCAATAGAAATATAGTTAATTCGCATTTTTCTAAAAAATATTAATAACATTTGTCTATTGAATTCAGATTGGATAGAAGACTATGGTGGCATAGGAAAAGATAAAGACGAAGCTTCCACTTCCAAATCACAAGCAACACTTGTCCATGAGCTAGCTCATGTGACGACGAAGATTACATGTTCTTCCACTGTGGTCAATAGGATATTGTCTATTACTCATGTGATGTGTGCTTCAGTTCTTGTTACTTCTACTATCCAAGTGTGAAATATGAGTAGGGTGTTTGGTTTGTGGAATGAAGTCATGCTTCATGAAGTGATGCATCATGAGTTCATCCCATAAATTTTGGTGGAACCAACTCATTCCTCATCCCTATACTAATTATTGACTTATAAGGAATGAGGTGGTGATGCATCAACTCATTCCATTCCACCAATCAAATAGAAAAAGTGATGAGTGAGAAGATGATGGACCACCTCATTCTTCAAACCAAACACCCTAGAAGTGTCCATTAATATCTATTCTGGTATTCTAGAAATGTTAAAAAAATTGTTATTTATTTATTGTATATTTTTCACTAAGAATATTGTTAGAAAACTGTTGTTTATTTCTGTAAAATGCAGCTAAATTCCTATTGAACTGATGTTTTTATATTTTCGGTTAGAGCATATCTAACAGTTTTGTAAAAGAGGTTGCTATTTTTAAAATTTGTCAAAACAAACAAAAATAGTTCTTCAATAGTTTGCTATCTGACTTTGGAAATTTTAGCAACTTGCCAGCGACGCCGTCCGCGCGCGAATCCTACTGCCTATCGCACTCCGCGGGCGCGCGGTCGGGCGAGCCATCCTCGCGGTCGCTGACGTGGGGCGGCGCTGCAACTGCCCCTGCAGTGCCCTGGCCGCCCCCGCAGTACGCCTCCGCGGCTTCTGCACGGAGGGCTCGTACTCGCGCTGGCTGCTCGTCTATGAGTACATGAATGGCGGCTCGCTTGACCGGTCGCTGTTCGGCCGCACGGGGCCAGTTTTGGAATGGGGGGAGCGCATGGATGTGGCGGTCGGCGCGGCTTGCGGCCTCGCGTACCTTGCCAAGCTGATGTCGCCGGAGGTGGCACTGCGACGTGAAGCCGGAGAACATCCTGCTGACCGACGGCGGGCAGGTTAAGATCTCTGATTTGGGCCTTGCCAAGCTGATGTAGTCGGAGCAGTCGCCTGCGGGTACCTGGCCTGGCTCAGCAACGCCGCCATCTCGGACAGTGGCGTCCAGGCAGGAGACGGCGATGGGCAGGGGGAGCGCCGTCGTGGGAGAGAGCCCGTTGGAGAGAAAAAAAAAAGAACTATTCTATTTTATGTGAATGACTAAGTTAAAAATAAGGAACTGTCGGAGAAAACCTGTTTTCACTTGTCATATTATTTTAGAACTTGCCAAAATATAACATTTGACAAGTCAATTTTACAAAACTGTTGGAGATGCTTAGGTATTAACCGAACTCAAACCCGAAATATTAGGTACCCGAAAATTCGGGTAATGATAATTTGGGACATACATCAGGTAGCAGCATTTCTGGGAACTCGAGTTACCCAATCTGAATTTTTCGGGTAACCCGAATGCCCACGAGATCGTTCTCTGGCCTATAATCATCATCAATCATCGTGAATCTCGTGATACGCATTCGGAGTTCTCGTGGCCGTGACCCGTTAATAAAGGGGCAAACTTTGGGTTGGTAATCCGGAAAAAAAAAACCTTTGGGCTGGGGGCGGTGCCTGTTTCGCCGTGACACCAACTTATATGGGCTGGGTCTGGGCCTGCGCAAGGAGCCTCCGAGCGGAAAAAGCCCACTGGTGACATAGGCAGGCCCCAATCAGAAGTGCTCGAATTGCTCAAAAAAATGCTCGAAACCAGGAGGATTTTCCTATCCTATTTACATATGCATGGGGATTTTTTTTTTTAAAAAAATTATGTTAATACTCGCTCCATTCAAAGTTACAACTTATTCCAACTTTCAGAGTCAAAACATCTTAAGTTTAATCATTTTTTTTTAAAAAAATTACAGAATTTATAGTGTCAATAGATATAATATGAAAATATATAATTAATAAATAATCTAATGATACTTAGTTAGTATTATAAATTTTATTATCTTATCATATAAATTTTATTTAATTTACGATGTTTTGATTGTTCAAAAAAATTGGAATGACTTATATAATTTGGACAGAAGGAAATATTTTGCTATTTTTTTCCCGGTTTACATTTCTTTTTCGTTTTTCCACCTCAACTCGACCCCTGTGCGCTCCACCCGGCTCCGCCTCGGCGCCTCAGCTCTTCTTCTTGCGAGAGAAGAACAACATTACGCGAAGCAAAGCCTCGCGCCGCCGCCGCCGCCACCGCTACAGCCGAAGCCCCAAGCCGACGAGCGGTAGATCCCTGGAGGGAGCTGGTGGAGGAGGATGGCCGACGGCGGGGAGGACGCGCGCCGCCGCGCCGCGGTCACCGACTACCGCAAGAAGCTCCTCGCCTGCCGGGAGCTCGAGGCGCGGGTCAAAACAGGTAGCACGCCACCGCCGCATCCTCTTCTGCCTGTCCCCCCCGTGCGTGGATGCCCCCGGTCGGTCTCTGGGGTTCGGTGTCGAGGTGCTGGCGAGCGGTGATCGCGCGTGGGGGATCTGGATTGTTCAGTACCATAAGCGGCGGGATAGGGTTTTTGGCTGCCTCAATCTGGGTTTGGGGGTGGCGTGTTTTTGGCAGTTCAGCCTCATTTAGAGTTTTTGTTAGATAGGTTCTCGTCTAGGGTTTAGATGAACGCTCGTGGGTTTTACAAGTCGGAGAAATCTTTGGATGCAAGTGCTTGGTGATCACTTGGTAGATTTACTCTTTTCGGTTACCTTGCATTTTGTTAATGGTTGCTGACCGTTCTGTAATTGCCTGCGGGTGCTGTGTCTGGACCTACTGAGGATATATATATTTTGGAGTTCATTTTCGAGTTATTTTTTGGGGTGGGAAATAAGAGTTGTTAGTGCCAGTAATTGAGATTCTAGGTAATCAGTTAGTCACTCTACCTTTCATGCCAGAGTCCTAATTTCGTGTTGTTGTTTGTCAGGTCAGATTGGTTATTTGGTTATAGTCGTAGTCACACTAGCTTTTGGTAAACTGAGGCATTTTGGGCTAGTATAAACTAGTTTTGGAGGAGGTTTATGACTATGGGCCTATGCAACTTCAAAATTCTGTATCGAAGTACTATGATTTATTGTGTGTGAATGACTTATTCTGTGCACCTGTAAGTGTGGTACCTTTGACATGCCGATTACGGATTACCTCATGCTTCTTTTCTCCTTTTCCTCGATGCTCCATCAGTGAGTGGTCTATCTTCACTCTTGTGATTGACTCTTGTACGCTTAAGGTTTTGTTATGCTTGTAACTGATAGATGTGACAGCAGACATTTTTGTACTGTTTGATAGCATATACCTGATACTTTTGTTATCTTAATTTTCTGATGAACTTGTGTATTTTGCACTCAGTGAGAGAGAACCTAAAAACTGCAAAGAAAAACTTGGAAAAAACTGAAGAGGATCTAAAATCATTACAAAGCGTTGGCCAAATTATTGGTGAGGTGCTTCGACCTTTGGACAAGGAACGATGTAAGTGAAATTTTTTTCTTATTTTTGATCGAAATTTATTTTTAGGAATAATGAAACACAGATGGATTATTCATGTGATCTTCATTTGCATATTCCTTTTCCTAGAAGTTTACAGCCTGAACTTTTATTATATTCATGCTAAAGACTAGTTGCTTCTCAACTGATTAATAACGTACCTAGTTTTATCAAAGCAACTGAAACATGTCTATTTTGAAGTTATCGTCAAGGCTAGCAGCGGACCACGCTATGTTGTTGCCTGCCGAAGTAAAGTTGACAAAGAAAAATTGATTGCTGGTACACGGGTTGTTCTTGACATGACAACACTTACCATCATGCGCACTCTGCCACGGGAGGTATATGTTTGTTACAGTTTGTTTTGCTTATGTGTCCCGTGTCTGTTTGAGCACTTTTTAAAATTTAGCCTATATGGTCGATGTCTATTTGCTAACTTAATAGTTTAGACCGTAGTCACGGACGGGGTTGATGGGATTGATGGATTTGTGGTGGGTGGCAGGGTTCCCTTGGTGCAGAGAGAGAAAGAGGAAGTAGGTCAGGATGGGTAGACTAGAGGAAGGACTAGGACTACCTAGGTGGGCAATGGGCTAGATGGGCCATCATTACAGCAGCCCAGTTTACCTTCTTTTTTTAGACACTCGCGTAACTCAATTGCGACCTGGTCTAGTTGTATTTTTACAGCAGCCCAGTTTGCCTTTCCTGGCCGAGTTGTATTTAGTTACTATATATGCTGTGGATATTATTAATCCTTGATGCAATTTTGTTTTATTCCTACCTCTCAGGTTGACCCTGTGGTTTACAACATGCTACATGAAGATCCTGGTAATGTTAGTTACTCAGCTGTAGGTGGGCTGTCAGATCAAATAAGGGAACTCAGAGAATCCATTGAGTTACCGCTTATGAACCCAGAATTGTTTCTCCGTGTAGGGATTAAGCCGCCAAAGGTAATTCAGGAAATAAATTTTCTTTGGAATACAATATCACATAGTAGCTCAAAGCCTCAAATTGATGGCTGTCCATGTTCATGATCCTGGGGTGTACTAAATGTTACTTTACTCATTCAAGGGTGTTCTGCTTTACGGTCCACCTGGAACTGGGAAAACGCTCCTAGCTAGAGCCATTGCTAGCAACATTGATGCTAATTTTTTGAAGGTCTGGGATTTCTGCTAGTATATCTCATGACATATATTAAGCATATGCTTTTCACTGATGTGCACCTTTTAAACAGGTCGTGTCAAGTGCTATCATTGATAAATATATCGGTGAAAGTGCACGCTTAATTCGTGAAATGTTTAACTATGCACATGAGCATCAGGTAAGCTTTGTTTTGTACAGTTATATGTGTATGAGCTATCCTGACTTATTTATTTATTTTGGGGAAGATGTCTATAGCATAGGCTATCCTCTTTCCCCATGGCAATATAGTTTGTCTATGAACTATGAGATAACTATGAAGAGTTCATTCAATAGTGAAAATAGAAGAAGTAAAGCTACTAGTGCAGGGCATGCCAAGCTCTAAATGTACATTACCAAGAATAAATTGGGAAACAAACTTTTGCACCTTAGTTAGCATGCAGACTTGTTAACTTGGAAAAAGGGGAAATATACACACCCGTGGATGATGTCTATCTTTTACATTGAAGTGCATGATAATCTGCGTATACATCATTGCTCTAAAGTGTTGTCTTTGGTTTGATCTTGCTGTGTAGCCATGCATCATTTTCATGGATGAAATTGATGCCATTGGTGGTCGGCGATTTAGTGAGGGCACAAGTGCAGATCGTGAGATTCAGAGGACATTGATGGAGCTTCTAAATCAGCTAGATGGATTCAATGAGCTCGGGAAGGTATACCTTTTCTGTGCAGATGATATTAAAAATGTTTTTCATATTAATTGTCTGCTGTTCATCTCTTAGAACCAGTACATAGTGACATGAAAGTTTTTTTTTTTCTAAAATTCATTCATCAAGTGCTGTAGATCCATATTGCATTTACATGATGCAAAAGCAGTTCACAATTTCTGACAAGGGAATCATTATTTTTTATTCCAATCAATCCTTGTGCCCTCATACAGTGGTCACAGAATACAGCTACACAACCAATCATTTGCAACATTGTCTTTCTTACTAATACAGTGATAGTTGTAGAGCTATAATTTTGGTGTACAAAGCTAGAGACTTCATAAAGATGATGCTGGTTGTTCCTTACTGCTTGTCTTAATATTTTTCGGGGTCTACTTGCATATCTCACAAAACATCTTTTTTTATATAGGTGAAAATGATCATGGCAACCAACCGGCCTGATGTTTTGGATCCTGCACTCCTTCGTCCTGGGCGATTGGACAGGAAGATCGAGATTCCACTGCCCAATGAGCAGGGGAGGATGGAAGTCCTGAAGATCCATGCAGCTGGCATCGCGAAGCATGGCGAGATTGATTACGAAGCTGTAATCAAACTGGCTGAAGTAAGTTGATCTTAGTCAATCCAGCTATGTAAACTCCTTAACATGATTTGGAGGTATATCCTAAACCCTAACTCTTGCAATTTATTGCAGGGCTTCAACGGAGCCGATCTGCGCAACGTCTGCACAGAAGCTGGCATGGCTGCTATCCGAGCGGAGCGTGACTATGTCATTCACGAGGACTTCATGAAGGTGCGCTTGCATACCTTAATCTTCTACTAAACAGAGCTTGCTTGTGCTAACCGTGCCTCCCCCTTCCCTTTGTGATTGAATTGTTTTAGGCCGTGCGCAAGCTGAACGACGCCAAGAAGCTCGAGTCCAGTGCGCACTACAGCGCTGACTTCGGAAAGGATTGAAGGGGGTATTTCACCTGATCTGGAGCGGTTCTGATCATAGTGCGAACTGTGTTAGGCTGTATTCATCTAATCTTGGGCGGAAGAGCTCTCATCCAGACGCCATGGGATCACTTTATTTGTTACTTATTAGCATCAGATAGATTCCAGGATGGATGTAGGGGGACATTTGGCAGTTGGTTCACGGCCTCCTGGGTGTAGCTAATCACGTTGAGAATGAATGAAGTCGACAATAGCTCGTGTGCCACGTGCATAGCTTGTCGCCTATGTTTGGTCTGGCTTCTTTCCTTTGATATAGGAAAGCTGGTCATGGCACGTGGGACCCACTTGCCAGTGGCGTAAGGTCCTTGCTTGGAACCTGGTTCGTCATCAGTTTTTCTCCTCACCCATGCATGAGCGCATGCCTATGTTTGGAAACCTGAACCTGAAGCAGCCCATGCGGCACGGAGCATGCATGCTCCCAATCCGCTCTAGCCGATCTGACGGTAAGCAGCGCACCCATCCTTCCGCGCACGAATCTTGGCGGCGAAGCAACGGCTCGAAACAAAACCGTGGAACGCTCGGCCGCGGGGAAACGGGGGCCCCCTCTTCTCCCGCTCTCTCACCCCGCCGGAATCCATCCAATTTCCAATCCAAAAAATAGATTAGTTTCTGTTTTGTTTCCTGATCCGTTGTAGTACGAAGGAACCGACCGATCACCGTCGCCGGGATCCTCGCGTGCATGCGTGCATGACGAAGCCGGCGAGGAGCGCGTCGACGGTGTCGGAGGCGGCGGCGGAGAGCGCGCGGCGGGTGACGCCGATGAAGCTGCTGGTGCGCGTGGTGGAGGCGCGGGGCCTCCCCGCCGTGCACCTCAACGGCTCCAGCGACCCCTTCGTGAAGCTCAAGCTGGGCAAGCGGCGCGCCAAGACGGCGGTGGTGAAGCGCAGCCTGGCCCCCGCCTGGGACGAGGAGTTCAGCTTCCTCGTCGGCGACGTGGCCGAGGAGCTGGTGGTGTCGGTGCTCAACGAGGACAAGTACTTCAGCAACGACCTGCTGGGCCTGGTCCGGGTGCCGCTGTCGCAGGTCATGGAGACCGACGACCTCTCCCTGGGCACCCAGTGGTACCAGCTCCAGCCCAAGAGCAAGAAGTCCAAGAAGAAATGCCACGGTATCATCGCAGTTGCGCGCTTTCTCAACCTTCTTCTGCTACTCTTCCTTTCATTTTTTTCTTCTTCTTGCCATATTAGCAATGCATCCCAATGCAAATCAAAGAATAGTTTCTCGCAACCTTGCTAGATTTGCTTGCTAAAATATACTCTGTCCGTCGGTCCTAAAATATTGTGCATTCTGGGTTCTGGCATTTGAAATTTATCCTCAAATATATATAGGGCATTCTGGGGGAAAAGAAGATAAAGTAATTCATGTACTTGCCATATTTTGTATAAGGAGACTGAGAGCTCATCCTTTAATCATGCAAAATAGAATAAGACGTAGGATTATTGCAATTACTGTGTTCTTGTTATCTATGGGGTTGTTCGCTTGATCTTATTTCAGCCGTTTCAATAGTGTTATGTGAGAGAGAATAAGACGTAATATGACCGATAAGTTCAAACAAATAGATAGAGTGGTACATTTACATATTCTGCTTATCAATGGGTTTTACTCTCTCTGTCTACAGAAAAATATAATTATAGGATTCGTTCTGATCAAACTAGCTGAAGTTTGACCAAGTTTATGAGTAAATAGTATTAATATTTATCTCCAAAATTCAAATAAATTTATTATGAAAATATATTCTATAACTAATTTAATGATACTTTGTATCATGAATGTTAATGCCTTTTTAATATAAATTTAGTCAAAGTACGAACTATTTGACTTCTCGAAAAATGAGAATGATATTTCTTTATGGAGAAAGTACTACTATATATGGTTTTTGTTATAGTTTTTTTACCCCTTTGGTTTACCACCAGTTTTAGTTTTGACATTAATTATATTGTTTTGTTCTATGCTATTGCAGGAGAAGTTTGCCTGCACGTATCATTGTCCACAAGAACCCACGTATCTGACGAATCACAGAGTGTTCCTCATCCTGCTTCAGATGACTTAGCATCCAGTTCAGACAGTCCCATTGAGCGCAAAACATTATCCACAACATGCAGCTGCATCGACCTATCAGCTGTTTCCAGCATCGAGCGAGCATCTCACAGCAGCTTCGATCCATTCCCGGACAGCATTCTGGAGCTACCAGCCCGGAGTAGCGTGGAAGAAGAAGCCTCTGAACCAGCACCACCTACAGACACTGATGCAACGCCGAACCCGTCATCGGTGGTAGAGGTCTTGTCCCGCTATTTCTTCAGGAAACCTGAGAATGCTGCTCCTCCTACTGTGCACCCGACTACATCAGACACTGACCAGCCAGTTGATCATCAGTTGCCAGAGCCAAACGTGAGCTCATCAGAAGATCGTGAGATCCCTGAGAAAGGCACGGTGGTACCTGAGTCAAGCCTTGATGAGCTACTCAAAATCATGGAGTCTAAAGATCAAAGCAGTGAGATGCCAGCCAACTTGCCTGGTGGTGTGCTGGTTGACGAATCTTATGTCGCCGTGCCAACCGAGTTGAACTCTCTCCTGTTCTCGCCAAATTCAGACTTCTGGCCAGCAGTGGCAGAGCTTCAGGGAACAAGTGGGTTCCAGATCGAACCATGGAAGCTTGACAGCAGTGAGAGTTGTGTGCAAAGAACATTGACTTACACAAAAGCTGCAAGCAAGTTGGTTAAAGCTGTGAAAGCCACAGAAGAACAGAAGTACCTGAAAGCAGCCGCAAATTCTTACGCGGTGTTTTCTGTTGTCAGCACTCCTGATGTTCCCTGCGGAAATTGCTTCAAGGTGGAGATACTGTACTGTATCACACCAGGTCCCCATCTATCATCTGAAGAGCAAACATCTCATCTTACTGTCAGTTGGAGGGTAAACTTTGTCCAGAGCACAATGATAAAAGGAATGATTGAGAACGGTGCAAAACAAGGCATGTCCGAAAGTTACGCGCAGTTCTCTGAGGTACTAAACCAGAAGCTTAAAGTAGCCGAGCTTGATGATGCTAATTCAAACAAAGAAAAGATTTTAGCGTCGTTACATGCACAGAAGGAAACAGGTTGGCGGTTGATTGTCCGCTTTCTTGGGAACTTCACATTCATATTCTCTGTTGCCATAGCACTATATGTTGTAGCACACCTTCATTTGTCCAAGCCTGACGTGACGCATGGGCTGGAGTATTTTGGTATTGACCTTCCAGATTCAATTGGGGAGGTTGTAGTTTGTGCAGTTTTAATTCTTCAGGGGCAGAATATTGTCAAAGTAACACGGCGCTTCTTAAGTGCATGGAAACAAAGAGGTAACTATCTCAAATTCTTTATCTCTATGAACTCGTTGAATATAAATCTATCTTTATGAATTGGCTGAATAGCTATTTGTATTATAAGAGCTGTGTTGTTGTGAAAAGAGGGAATGCACTGTTCTGAAAAGGGATATCAGGAGCACAGTCCCCAAATAGCTACTTCTGTTCGGCATACTTGTTTTGGTTCCATTTATTTCACTTTGGCTTAAACATATTGACTCTGTTTCCTATATTAGGTAGTGATCATGGGGTCAAAGCTCATGGTGACGGTTGGTTGTTGACTGTTGCACTCATCGAAGGCACTGGTATTACAGCTACTGGTTCATCTGACTTATTTGATCTCTATATTGTTTTTACATGCAATGCTAAGAGGAAAACAAGCTCAATTAAATTTCAGACACCAGATCCAAAATGGAACGGTTGGTTACTTTCACCTCTCCCTTTTTATCTTTGTTCTCAATCGTGATGTCTGATGAGCTGGAATTCAATTTTACCAGTGCAGTGGTCCTACCTGAATTTATGTTTTTCTGATTATTTGATATTTGCCTTTTTAGAGGTGTTTGAATTTGATGCTATGGATGATCCTCCATCAAGGATGGACGTTGCTATTTATGATTCAAGCGGACAATGTGTCATTGGTCACACAGAAGTCAACTTTTTGAAAAACAATTTGTCAGAATTAACTGACATATGGCTTCCTCTCAATGGAAAGTGTGATCAAGCAAGTAACCCTAAATTGCATTTGAGAATATTTTTGAACAACTCGAGGGGGACTGAAGTTGTCATGAATTACCTAGCAAAGATGGGAAAAGAAGTTGGTAAGAAGGTAAGGAATTTAGCAGTCCTTTTGTGAGAAGCTAATCAGCATACTTTGTATTCAGTTGTCACAGTAATATAGGACATATATGCAGATAAATTTGCGGTCAACCCAAACAAATGTAGCATTCCGAAAGCTATTTGCCCTCCCTCCAGAAGAGTTCCTCATCGATGATTTCACCTGCCATCTGAAACGGAAGATGCCACTTCAGGTTATCATTATGGCTCAATTATTATTGTTAGTCCTTTATTTGAAATGGAACCTCCAAGTTTCCAAATTGATTTCTTATGTTTGGAGTGCTTTGTTGAATGTTGCAATATATTCCATAAGTTGCTTGACTTTATTTATTGTGAATTAGTACTATAGCTCTGCGCTGGTTGACGTTTTGTTTGACTCTTGCCAATATCTATTTCCCATTTGTTGATACTAACATCTTTTCATGTAATATAGGGCCGCCTCTTTTTCTCTCCAAGAATAGTTGGATTTTATTCCAACATATTTGGACACAAAACCAAGTTTTTCTTTTTGTGGGAGGACGTCGATGACATCCAGGTTATACCTGCTACACTGTCCATTGGTAGCCCGTCTTTGATGATCCTCCTTCGAAAGGATAGAGGTTTAGAAGCAAAACATGGTGCCAAGGGAACAGATCATCATGGAAGACTCAAATTTCAATTCCAGTCTTTTGTTTCCTTCAATGATGCTTACAGGTAGATTCAATTTCTTCCCTTTTAAAAAATCTGATGACACATTTGGCCTAAATGTATGTTTGATTATTTATATTTTGCTTTGGGGATTTCTTGATTAGATTTTTTTGATGAGTTCTTGATTAGATTGATGCTCATGGGTTTTGTTGAGCATTGGAAGTTGATTGTATTTACATGTTACTGTTTCAAATTAAGGTTCTCATATACTTGCACAAAACTCATGAATTCTTTCGACCAATTGTAGAACCAGTACTTAGGCTCTCGATTTGGATTACTGTTTTCCCACGAATGCCACTCAACAATTCTGCTATTTCTCTAATGAATAAATCACATCAAGAAACCTTTCTCTCACAGGATAATCACAGCAATTTGGAAAATTCGAGCACTCAGTCCAGAACAGAAGGGGGAGGCGATCGAAAAAGATGAAGTGAAAGAACTACTGCCTGAAGAAGGCGGATCCTTGTTCACTAACGCCGATGTTAAAATGTCTGAAATATTTTCATCAGTTCTTTCTGTTGATGTGAGTGCTGCTTTTTACATTGCAAATGGTGTTACAAAACACATAATCTGTTTTGAGTGTTCATAGGACTATCTGCTTCTGCAGGTCGAGTCCTTGATGGAGATCTTTTCAGGAGGTCCCCTGGAGCACAAAATGATGCAAAAGGCCGGTTGTATTGATTACACTGCCACACAATGGGAACTTGTAGGATGCAATATACAGCAGCGGCAAGCAAGCTACAAGTTTGACAAAAACTTGTCTCGGTACGGAGGAGAAGTGACCACCACCGAGCAGAAGTATAGCTTGGTCAACCAAGATGGCTGGGCCATTGAAAAGGTGATGACCCTCCAAGGTGTTCTGCTTGCAGACCACTTCAATGTAAGACACTCCTCCATACACCATTTTGTTCTACTTTCTTTTGGAAATTTTGTGTTTTTCTTTGACTCGCTTTAAAAAATGATTCCTGTGATAATGCAGCTCCAGATGAAGTACAATATCACAAATATACCTTCGAAACCAAATACCTGCAGTGTGCTGGTTTTGTTGGGGATTGCCTGGTTAAAGAGTACCAAGCAACAGAAGAAAGTCACAAAGACTATTATTTCCAATACCTCAAATAGATTGAAGGAGTTCTTCGCTGAAGTTGAGAAGGAGCTTACATCAAGAAACGGTAGCCTTCTTAATGCAGCAACTGGTCCCACTACAGCTTGAATGTTATCAATATCACATACAAAGAGTATTACAAAATTCACATCAAAACAATTCCAGGGAGTTCCCCAAAAGTTAACTAGCATGCAGGTAAGAATTGATAGCAGTATGCCGTCAATTTGGTTACATTTCCTTGCACTCGACTGAGTTTTTTTTTGATAATTCGACAGGGGGAAAGGGTCACCACCCTGGATATTTTATAGTACTGGCTTACTGTGTAGAAGCTAAATAAAAATGACCCTGCTTTGCATTTTGCACAATGTTAGAGAATAAACCTTATTTTATTGATCTCTGAAAAGAATTATATGTTCCTTTAATCTCAGGCATGGATGGTATTGATTTACTTTCTTTGCACAACGGCTTTCAGGTACAAGCTAACATCTGTACAGCACAAAAAATTAGATTGGGCATTGCATGAATCAGATGCGTATGAAGAACCCCAGCAGAGTGGATAGCTGTTTGTGATCTCTTCCTGTTCAATGGTGTCACCTGCTTCAGCGATCTTGCATTGCCGGTAGAAATCTTACAGAGATGGGAGCTCAAAGTGCTTCAATGTAAATAGATTGTTTCAGGAACGCTTTCACAGAAAGTTGTGTTGTGTTGTGTATGTCCAGCTGACATATAGTTAAAGGAATCTAATTTTCGCTCATGGATGTAAAATAGACAAAAGTGGGGAAAATATGTCAGTTCAAATTCAGAGTATGCTTTGCCCTTTCTTTCTGTTGAATTTCCTGGATGCATGAGTATGTACAGATAAGCAGGGAATATAGACAAATGCATTAGTTTTGAAGGAATGTGTCTCGATGGAATTCATGATGAAATTTCAGAGTAAAATACACTGGCGGTTCTTAAAGTTGTTAGCAGGTGTCATATAGGTTCCAAACTTTTAAAAACGCATTTCTGGGTCCCTAAAGTTGTCGACAAGTGTCGTATAGGTCTCAAAGTCCTAAAAACGCATTTCTAGGTCCCTGAAATTTGTTCGGGTATCATCTAGGTCCCAATAGGCGCTTAACCGACCCGTTAGCTGATGTGTCAGACTGACTCAATGCTTATATAGACCTGATAGGTGGGACCTACACATCAGCGGTACACTTAATTATTTTTTTTAAATCATATCTTTTGCATATGATCTCGGATGAAGATGAATTATATATGAAAATTGTAGTCTTTGATGAGATCTATAACTTTTTAGTTTTAATATTTCTCATTTAAGATTGTAAATATGGCAAAAATAATAATATAAAGATTGTACAGTGCCTAGAGAAGAGTTGATGCACCGAACGATCCTGTGAGAAGAAGTGCACAATCTGGTAAAGGAAAAATGGAGCAGCAATGATTGTACAGTGCTGATCAGTAAGGCCTAATTTGTAAGACAATGTATGCTATGAAAACCAGTCTCATGTGCGAACTATAAAAACTGTAATCAAGACCACAAAAATCTAATCTAATTGTTAGAGATGAAGGTGGGTTATTTTAGCATTTAAACTCTCCACTGTGTCCATGTCTACTTGAATTAGGATGAGATGAGTGTAGGGGTTTAAGTGCTAAAATAACCCACCATCAAATTAGATTCCCGTGGTCTTGATTAGAATTTTTACGGTTTGCATAGATCTTGGACTTTTTTAGTGTGGATAATCCATGGAGATATACCCTTTGGTTTGTTATGAGGGCTTTCCATCCTTTGGTTTTGCCCCCCCCCCCCTCCCCTAAGGTGCCTAGTTTTAAAATCACCATACCATCAGACGATAAAAAAAGATGGTCACTGGACTGTCCGGTGTTCAGAAAAATGTGACGGCTAATAGCACAGTATGGTCCGACACACATCTTCTGAAGGTAGTAGATCGTCTGGTACTCCCATTTTTTTATTGATCTTTTCCCACAACTAGTTGAGGTGGATAGGCTTATACAGTGTAAAATACACTACAGGTCTTTAAAGTTACCGGTGTCATATATCAAAGTCAGGGGCGAAGCTCAGTTGAGCTTAGAGGGTGCAAATACACCCCCAAAAAATTTAAAAAACAGTAGATTTACTTAAAATTTTACCATATATGCACCCCCCACAATACATGTATATGCACTCATAAGCCAATTGCACCCCTCTAGTTTACTCTAGCTTCGCCACTAATCAAAGTTTCAAAATGGTATCTTTGGATTCCTGAAGTTAGTTTGGATCTTATCCAGGTCAAACGAGTGCTCACCTAACTCATTACCAGATGTGGCATGCTGACTTAGCGTTTACGTAGACCTTGAACGCATCTTGGCCCCTAGTGGGTTTCGGTGATTGGATGAAACACAAGATTACTGTGACTAACGTGTGTTTTGCAGAAACAGGAATGAGTTAGGTCACGGTAATGGCGACGATACGGGCATATGGAGTTCATGTCTGAAAGCCCTAGTTTGGTTTTGGTTAATTGATGAAACCTATTTTGGTCTAATCCTTTTGTGAAGCATGTGTGTAGCTAATGGAAAAGGATTACGACCAAACCATTGGTGGGGTTAGCAAAGTGGCAACCATGGAGGATGGTGGCGGCCACAAGCACTTAAGTGATCAAGTGCTCTACCTTTGGTGAAATGAAGAAAAGAAAAGATGCCTTGCTCAAGTGGTAGATTATTTCTCACTTTTAATCTTGAGTATAGGCAAGCCGGACTATCAAGAGGGATATAAATTAGGCTAGCTAGATGTGGTGAAAAATGCTCATGACGTCTAACATCTAGTGTCACCTTGAGCGATCTAACTTTGCGTTGTTGCTAAGATCGAGTGGCGTGGTGAGTGAAGTGAAAATACTTTGAAAAATGATTGTGAAAATGCTAACACACATGCACATGATGGTGTACACTTGGTGGTGTTGGCACATTTGCAAAGGAGAAGGTGTTGGAGTTGATTTGGATCAACTCGGAGAAGAGAAGGAAGTTTTTCGGTGTGTTCCGAACTCTTGATTGGGTCTTAGATTGGATTTCTGTACTAATTCTTTGTGCTTTGGATCTTGTATTCATGTGGGTTGTGTAGCCCTCTGAATAAGGTTTCCAAAATGTCCAAGATCATCGAAATCGGAGTTCGGAGCTAAAAGTTATGGCCGTTTTAGCGCGGAAGTCATTTTTTGGCCTAGAGGTAGTACCGACCCTGAGGCCGGTAGTACCGACCCCTCCGCGAACAGATCGCTTGCTCTCTGTATTGGGCCATTTTTGGACTAGAGGTAGTACCGCCATAGGGCCGGTACTACCGACCCTCGGTAGTACCGACCCCCGGTCGGTAGTACCGGCGATCGAAGTCATTTTTCAAGCTCTCTGTGTAGATCTAGTTTTGGCCTAGAGGTAGTACCGCTATAAGGCCGGTAGTACCGACCCTACTACCGACCCCTCTGTAGGCAGCGCGCAAACTCTCTATTCGGAGGAGTTTTGGCCTAGAGGTAGTACCGCCATAAGGCCGGTACTACCGACCCTCGGTACTACCGACCTATGGGGTCGGTACTACCGACCGTGGCGCAGTTGACTTGTTTAAGTAGCCGCTCGGCCGGCTTCTAACCGTTACCTCTTCGATTCTTTGCGCCCAAACACAAGAAAGAGATCCCCCAAGTGTTGACTAACCTCCTCTCTCTCCCCCTTTGATTCTAGAGTGAATCTCTTGCAAGCTTTGAGCTAGGGAAGTGAGATTAGAGAGTGAGTGAAAGGTCCTAGTTTGGTTTTGGTAATTGAGTGACAACTTTAGGTGGACTAATGGTGTTTGAAGTGAATTACACAGGTGATTAGTCCATAGGTGATCATGTGTGAGCAACATATGCCATAGAGGAGAAATGGCTTGGAAGATATTGCAAGGCTCACACATGTGAAGAAGGAGCTCATTGCATATGTGACATGACATGTGGTCATGTGGCTAAGATGGTGAAGATCAAGGCAAGACTTGGCTTGACGAACCGGTTGCGAAGGTGAAGGGCAAGTTGGAGGCTTTGAAGCCGTTGGTACCGAGTGTCGGGAGGCTTGAGCAAAGACTTGGCGCCGAAGAACCGAAGCAATGGTGAAGAGCAAGTGAGGTCAAGATCGATGAACCATGGAGGCCATGTGATGATATAAAGTGGATCATATCATTTGATGATAGGTTGGTGCATGTGTTGCATCAACACCGAAGGAGATGGAATGGAATGCGCAAGGCAAAGGTATAATTGTAGGGCATTTCATTTCACCGGTCATAGGTGTGTAGAGAAGTTTATGACTGGGTTTAGGTTAGATGGCCGTACTATCAAGAGGAGCAAACTTGTTTGCATATCGGTCATCTAGTGCCACTTGAGCGATCTAACTTTGCGATGTTGTTAGGATCGAGTGGCGTGGTGAGAGCAAGTGAAAATCCTTTGAAAAATGTTTGTGAAAATGCTAACACACATGCACATGTTGGTGTACACTTGGTGGTGTTGGCACTTTTGCAAAGGAGAAGGTGTTGGAGTTGATTTGCATCAACTCGGAGAAGTTTCGGAGAAAGCTTTGGTTGAAAAAGAGAAGCGATGGATCTTGGATTGGAATTCTGTTCTAATCCTTTGAGTTTTGGATCTTGTTTTCATGTGGGATGTGTATCCCTCTAAATAAGCTTTCCAAAATGTCCAAGATCATCGAAATCGAAGTTTGGAGTGAAGAGTTATGGCCTTTCTAGCGCGGGGAGTGCAGGCTGGTGTGGTCGGTGGTACCGACCCTGGTGGTCGGTAGTACCGACCCAAGAGGGCTGTTTGCAGCCTCTCTGGATGTGGCTTGGTTTGGCCTGGCGGTAGTACCGCCATAACCTCGGTACTACCGCCCGCGGTGGTACCGACCTATGGCCGGTAGTAACCAAGTTTGCGGAGCTCTCTGTGTTGAGTTGAAAATGGCCTGGCGGTGGTACCGCCATAACCTCGGTACCACCGACCTCGGAGGTACCGACCTTTGGGCGGTAGTTTCCGAGGGACCGAGTCCCTTTGTGAGATGCTCTCTGTTCGAGCCAAAAATGGCCTGGCGGTAGTACCGCCATAACCTCGGTACTACCGCCCGCGGTGGTACCGACCAGGAGTCGGTTGTTCGTTTTGGTCAACGCGCTCCGTGTAACGACTATAAGAAAGGCTGTCGGTACTACCGCCCAAGGGGGGTCGGTACTACCGACCGAGGCGCAGGAAAGGGGAAACGGCTAGTTGGTCGCTCCCCTCTATAAATAGGAGTGGAGGCCGGTTTTGGGCTAGCTGCTGAAGCACTCCAAAGCCTTGGTGGCTTGTGTGGATGTGCTTGTGAGCCCTCTAACACACATATGCTTTAGTGCTCATCCGATTGTGTGAGAGAGTGATCCTAGTGCGTTGCTTTGAGAGATAGCATCGAGTGGCACTAGGTGTCCGTGTTGCAAGCCGGTGGTGCTTATTACTCTTGGAGGTTGCCACCTCCTAGACGGCTTGGTGATCGAGTCTCCGTCGTGAAGCCCGCGTGAAGATTGTGCGTGGCTCCGGAGAAGGATTGTGAGGGGCATTGTGCTCGCCCCGCGGGGATCGCGAAGAGCAACTCTAGTAGAGCGTGTCATTGAGTTACCCTCACTTGTGGGTGAGTTCTTGCGGCGCTCGAGTGTCGAGCTAGGTGTGGTGCCTATTAGCCGCCGAACTACCAAAGTGTGTGGTCGACACAACGGGGACTAGCTTGGTGGCAACCAAGTGAACCTCGGGAGAAAAATCACCGTGTCATCTTCGTGTTCATCTTCTCGGTGGTTTGCAAACTCCATTCACTAGCTTGTATTTACTTGTTCATATACTTGTGCTAGTGTAGTTGCTCTTGTAACTAGTTAGCTTGTGTAGCATGCTAGTTACCTTCTTAGCTTGTGTAGCATAGAAGTTAATCCCGTGAGTGACTAGTTGACTTGTAGTCTTGCTAGTCACATTGCTTAGTTTGTGTAGCTAAGTTGAGCTCTCTAATTTGGCTTGTGTAGCCTTGTTATTGAGCATTGCTAGTGAGCTTAGGCTTTGTGCTTTTGCTTAGTGGCGTGTGTAGGAGCTCCCCGGTTGATTGAGTACTAGTTGCTTAGGTTTGTGTAACCTTGCAAGCTAGAATTGTTTAGGTGAGCCCTAGCTAGCCCGACACCTTATTTGCATTGTCTAGAATCTTTTATAAGGTGTCATAGAGTATAAGTAGAGGGGTGTAGTCTTGGCTAGACCGATAGTTTTAATTCCGCATTTGTTTCGGTTAGCCGGTGCGATTATTTTTATAAAGGACTATTCACCCCCCCCTCTAGTCCGCCATCTCGACCCTTCAGTGAGATGCATCGATCTACGTCAAGAGCACTTGGATCCGTCATCTCTCCGGCTTGATTTGTGTTCTTTACTCTTGAGTTCTTGGAACTCTAGCCGGTTAGGTGTTCTTCGGTTGTTGCCCGTGATTGACTCATTTGTGAGGGCACTCCGAAGTGTTTGTATTACCCTCTGATTCTTAGTGAAGAAAATCAACTAGCCTTTGTGGTTGATTGAGTGAGGCAAGGAGGTGAAAGAGACTCCGACCTTCGTGGTCACCTCAACAACGGGGATGTAGGTGCTTCTTAGTGAAGTGGCCGAACCTCGGGTTAAATCTTGTGTCTCATGTGCTTGTTGATTTCGCATCTTTGGAGATTTTGTTTGCTCTTGTGGTCTTCGTGTTCTTCCTCCCTCCTTTCAAATTCTAGGTGTGGGAAGGCTCGATCTACTCTTTGAGGAGGAGCCACCATTTGGACAAGGTATAAACTTCATCTACATCTCCTAGGAAAACCTTGGTATAAGCTAGATTCAATCTTGCATCTCGTTCATCCCGATTTCGTAGCTATTCCTAGGTTGTCGGTAGTACCGACCCCTGGAGCCGGTAGTACCGACCTCGGTAGTACCGGCCCCTATAGTCGGTAGTACCGACTGTGTGATCTGATATCTGTTTCGAGCTTTGAGTTTCAGGATTCTAGATTTTTAAATTGGCTATTCACCCCCCCTCTAGCCATTCAGACCTTTCAATGTCCCCTGGCGATGGATATCGTTTCGGTTTTCAAAGGACGGACGACGAAGACGGTGGTAGACTAGGCTAAGTGTCATATGGAGTTGGAGGACACTTAGGTGGCGATCGTGAAGCTTGGAGAGCATCCGATGGCATTGTGGATGACCCAAGCAAGCTTGTGACCGGTAGCGAGCGATTCACCGGGCCGGAGTGGCGAAGAATCAGCTCGTAGTGAGCACTTGATCCTTGCGCAGATCAAGGGGGAGCAATACCCTTGCGCGGGTGCTCCAACGAGGACTAGGGGGGTGTGCCGACACCTCGATACCTCGGCAAAAAGATCGTCGTGTCATCTCTACTCTCTTTACTATGCATTTACCTTTGAGCAATTCAATTCCGCATTTACTTGTTGTTCTTTCATAAGTTGAATTGTCATGCTAGAGTAGAAATGGTTTAGCGATAGTCTTTTGTGCGGTTGATTCTAGTCTAACACACTTCTAGGCACTAGGGGGTTAATTGGGGCTTGATAGGTTTTAATTCTTGCAAGAAGTTTTAGAAAAGCCCAATTCACCCACCCTCTTGGGCATCTTGATCCTTTCAATTGGTATCGGAGCCTCGTGCTCTCGATTTAGGCTTAACCGCCAAGAGTTAAGATGTATGGAGGTGATGGACCACCTCCCATGTTTGAGGGAGACGACTTTCCATATTGGAAAATCCGTATGGAGTCGTACCTAGAAGCGGTTGATGTTAAATGCCGCGATGCCGCGATCACCGGCTTTGCCAAACCCAAGGAAGGCACAAGCCTCACTCCTAATGAGGAGGAAAATGAAAAATGGAATGCAAAAGCCAAAAACATCCTTTTTAGAGGCATTTGAAAAGATGTGTTCAACCGTGTTCGGAACCACAAAAATGCCCATGATCTATGGGAAAATATTTGTGCGCTCCATGAGGGAACCAAGAGTGAGCGTGAGGAACACTATCATTTAGTTATGCAAAAGCTTCACTCTTTTGATATGCATGCTAATGAAAGTGCAAATGAAATGTACTCACGGTTGAATGTTCTTGTAGAGGAACTCAATGGACTTGGCCTCACACAAATGCAACCATCCGATGTTGTGAGGAAGATCCTTTGTGTCCTTCCAATTGAGAAGTATGGGCGCATTGTGACGGTGCTACATCAAGGCGATCTTTCCACCGCTACACCAACCCAAATCTTGGGAAAGATCAATGTGCATGAGATGTACATGCACATCACACCAAGTGGTGGCTCCTCCACCGACAAGAAGAAGGACTTGGCTTTCAAAGCTAGCCATGACAAGAAGGGCAAGTCCAAGGCTATTGAGGTGCATCATGAGAGCTCAAGTGATGAAGAGGATGATTCCAACATCGCTCTCATGGTGAGAAGAACCACCAAGATGTTGAAGAAGCTTCACAAGAATGGAGTCAACTTTGACTCAAGAAAGAAGAAGTTCTTCACTAGTAGCAAGAGGAGGCCAATCTCCGAAATGGATTGCTACAATTGCGGTGAGCTTGGCCATCTTGCTCATCAATGCACCAAGCCCAAGAAAGATAGCTACAAGAACAAGAACAAGGTGAAGGGTCGAGATGGCGGACTAGAGGGGGGGTGAATAGTCCTTTCTAAAATTAATCGCACCGGCTAACCGAAACAAATGCGGAATTAAAACTATCGGTCTAGCCAAGATTACACCCCTCTACTTATACTCTATGACACCTTATAAAAAATCCTAAACAATGCAAATAAGGTGTCGGGCTAGCTAGAGCTCACCTAAACAATTCTAGCTTGCAAGGTTACACAAACCTAAGCAACTAGTACTCAATCAACCGGGGAGCTCCTACACATGCCACTAAGCAAAAGCACAAAGCCTAAGCTCACTAGCAATGCTCGAAAACAAGGCTACACAAGCCAAATTAGAGAGCTCAACTTAGCTACACAAACTAAGCAATGTGACTAGTAAGACTACAAGTCAACTAGTCACTCACGGGATTAACTTCTATGCTACACAAGCTAAGAAGGTAACTAGCATGCTACACAAGCTAACTAATTACAAGAGCAACTACACTAGCACAAGTATATGAACAAGTAAATACAAGCTAGTGAATGGAGTTTGCAAACCACCGAGAAGATGAACACAAAGTTGACACGGTGATTTTTCTCCCGAGGTTCACTTGGTTGCCACCAAGCTAGTCCCCGTTGTGTCGACCACACACTTTGGTAGTTCGGCGGCTAATAGGCACCACACCTAGCTTGACACTTGAGCGCCGCAAGAACTCACCCACAAGTGAGGGTAACTCAATGACACGCTCTACTAGAGTTGCTCTTCGCGATCCCCGCGGGGCGAGCACAATGCCCCTCACAATCCTTCTCCGGAGCCACGCACAATCTTCACGCGGGCTTCATGACGGAGACTCGATCACCAAGCCGTCTAGGAGGTGGCAACCTCCAAGAGTAACAAGCACCACCGGCTTGCAACACGAACACCTAGTGCCACTCGATGCAATCTCTCAAAGCAACGCACTAGAATTGCTCACTCGCAATAGATTCGCACACTAGCAAGCACAAGCGAGTTAGAGGGCTCCCAAGCACATCCACACAAGCCACCAAGGCTTTGGAGTGCTCCAACCATCGGCTCAAAGCCGGCCCCAACGACTATATATAGAGGGGAGCGGCCAACTAGCCGTTTCCCCTTTTCTGCGCTTCGGTCGGTAGTACCGACCCCCTGGGCGGTAGTACCGACAGTGTTAGGACTAGCCGTTACACATGGCGCGTTGACCAAAACGAACAACCGAATCCTGGTCGGTACCTCCGACGGTCGGTAGTACCGGCCCTATGGCGGTACTACCGACAGGCCAACATGACCGCGAACAGAGAGCATCTCACAAAGGGACTTGGTCCCTCGGAAACTACCGCCCAAAGGTCGGTACCTCCGAGGTCAGTGGTACCGAGGTTATGGCGGTACCACCGCCAGGTCATTTTCAACTCAACACAGAGAGCTCTTCAAACTTGGTTACCACCGGCCTTGGGTCGGTAGCACCGAGGGCGGTACTACCGAGGTTATGGCGGTACTACCGCCAGACCATTTTCAATTCTACACAGAGAGCCTCGCGAAACCCTTCAGGGCCACGGTACCACCGACCCTCTGGTCGGTACCACCGCCGGCGGTAGTACCGAGGTTATGGCGGTACTACCGCCATGCCATTTCAGACTCAACACAGAGAGCATTGCAAGCAGCCCCCTTGGGCGGTACTACCGACCCCCTGGGCGGTACTACCGACCACACACAGAAAACTTTGTTTTCTTCTCTGTGTTGATCCAAAACACTTCCAACCCTTTCTCCTTTGCAAAAGTGCTAACACCAACAAGTGTATATCATCATGTGCATGTGTGTTAGCATTTTCACAATCATTTTTCAAAGGATTTTCTCTTGCTCTCACCACGCCACTCGATCCTAGCAACATCGCAAAGTTAGATCGCTCAAGTGGCACTAGATGACCGATATGCAAACAAGTTTGCTCCTCTTGTTAGTACGGCCATCTATCCTAAACCCGGTCATAAACTTCTCTACACACCTATGACCGGTGAAATGAAATGCCTTATAAGTATACCTTTGCCTTGCGCATTCCATTCCATCTCCTCCATGTGTTGATGCAACACATGCACCAACCTCTTCATCAAATGATATGATCCACTTCATATCATCACATGGCCTCCATGGTCCATCGATCTTGACATCACTTGCTCTTCACCATTGCTTCGGTCCTTCGGCGCCAAGTCTTGCTTAAGCCTCCCGACACTCGGTACCAACGGCTTCAAAGCCTCCAACTTGCCCTTCACCTTTGCAACCGGTCCATCAAGCCAAGTCTTGCCTTGATCTTCACCATCTTAGCCACATGACCACATGTCATGTTTCATGTGCATTAAGCTCCTTCTTCACATGTGTGAGCCTTGCGACATATTCCAAGCCATTTCTCCTTTATGGCATATGTTGCTCACACATGATCACCTGTGGACTAATCACCTGTGTAATTCACTTCAAACACATATTAGTCCACCTAAGTTGTCACTCAATTACCAAAACCAAACAAGGACCTTTCAATCTCCCCCTTTTTGGTAATTGATGACAACTCTACAAAGATATGGAAATTATGCTTATTCCAAGCTAGCACTTCACAAGAATGTAAATTGCTAACTTGGTTTGGATTCTATGTTACTTATCCAACATTAAGACCATATGAAAAGATTTGGATAAGCATCATACAACCCGACTTTGTAGGGATAACTCCCCCTACATGTGTGCTCAAATGGTTTGGATTCAAGCTTGCACACATGCATAAGTATGAAATTTGTGGGAGTGTTAGCACTACTAAGTGATGCTAAGGTATACAAGATAGAATTGTACCTTTGTAGCGTGTATTCCACATTTTAGTTCATCCTTAGCATTGAGTTTGCTAGAAACAAGTGAAACTAGATACCTCATGAGATCAACATTATAAACATGGTTCTAGTTACCACTTGCTACACTAAGACTATGCTCTAGATACCAAATAAAGGAAAACAATCACCATTCAAGTCTTAGCTCTAGCAAATATTGCACACAAGCATATAAGAATTTAGAACATATGCAATGCAAGCAAGCAAATGTAATGCACAACCAAATGCATCAAACATGTATTCATGAGCTTGCTCCCCCTACTTGTGTGCTCTCTTTGTCCAAGAATTTTGATCCTTCCGCATTATCCAATCTTGCTCCCTCTTGATCCATGTCCATCTTCTTTTCTTGTTTTCTCTCCCTATCATATCATATCTTTGGCACTTCACTTTCTCCCCCTTTGTCATCAATGACCATAAAAGGCATGCTTCTCTTGATACAAAGGGTTGGACTAGGGTAGATGGTTGATACTTGAGTCTTCATTTTTGATGGACACCACCATATGTGTTGGAATGACACCATGTGTAGGATCTTTGACCTTGATACCAATAGGTGGGGCACTGGGGCACCTCCCCTATGTCATAGCATGGGTCATCCACTTGATAAGCTTGAGCTCTTGTTGGTGAGGGATGCTTTGCTTGATTTGATCATTTAAAGTTGAGGATCACTTGAAGTCTTGTAGGATACCACTTGAATGAAAGTTTAACTTGATATCCATTTGCATTATTATCTTCTTCTTGAACTCTTATCATCTTCATGAGCTTCTCATTTGTGACTTGAACTAGGCAATATTTCACAAGATATCTAACTCGGTTTGCTCTAGAGTAAGCTTCTTCACACATCTTTCAATGGTTATCTTACTCATGTTGAATTAGACACTTGAATGTTCATCTTCTAGATCAAGTACTTGGGTTCACTAGCTCATGAACAAACTCATATACTAACCACTAGATCATATAATCAAACAAGCAATAGTGGTAGGCTATGAATTTAAACTTTTCAATTGTTATGCATGATCCTATTTAGCATGTACTATATGCACTAACCGCATACTAGTGAGGAATGAAATGATCATGCACATTACAATGATACCTTCGCTATCTTGGAGTAGAGGATAGTCATTTTGATTCCAATTAAGCTCCAAATAGCAATGTGAAGTCCATGGTGAAGATCAATAGATACCAATTAATAGAACAAATCTCCACCCATATGATTAAGTGCACTAGCTCAATGTTGTGGTTGGCTTGCTTCTTTATTTGATCATAGCTTGCATATGAATACCACTTGAGTTGGCAACTTGAAGGCTTCAAGATTTTTTGCTCTTTTGGGTGTTGCTTGCTCTCTAGATCAATCCTTTTGATTTCTTCAACTAAGCATCTCCAATGATACTTTAGATCACCACTTCCATGTTAGCCTTCCAAGCCTTGCTTGGTTAACCTACCAAAGGCGGCAAGCCCCTACAAAAGGGAGAAGTGACCTCTCTCCAAAGTTCATCCTTGATACTCACTTGAATTGACTTTGATTGATTGATTCATTTGAACTCTTATTGAAATGTGACTTTGAATTCCTCTTTGAGTCCTTTTCTTTCTTCCAAATGATATTCAATTTGATACTAGAACTTGATCTTCATCTTCATTTTGATATTGGTCTTGATTTCCAATTTGAGTACCAAATGTGTGCCAAATACACTCAACTTTCAAATGAACTTGTACTCATCTTTGTCATGCTTCTAGCTCATCTCAAAACCAAACATAGGTCCCTCAACCACTTATAAACATGATTCCAACTTGAGGGCCTTTCAATCAAAGTGACTCTAGATCAATCCAATATTTGTCACTTTTCTGGCAGATTCTGTCCTTCTCAAAGAAACATGCATATCTCCCAAAATATAAGTCCAATGACCATGAAATTTGGTGGAGATGTGCTTCTCTAGGAGTTCTAGCAGCCATAAAAATTTGAGCTTCATTGGCTTTCTAGATTGCTATCAGATTTCAATTCTTTTCATAGTACTACATGATGAAAACTGCTGCACTATAGTTGACAAGATCTACTCCAAAACCAAAGTACATCTTATCCAATAATCATGAATTTTGCACAGCAACTAATATCATAAGTGTAGAGCATGTGTACCAAATTTCAAGCCAATCCAAAAAGATTTGATCATCCAAACATGGCTATCATCACAGCTAGCTCAGATTTCAGATTTTGAACAAATTCCTAGATTTGAGCTATACTTGTCCATATTGAATCAAACTTGAGATAAACTTGCTTGAACATCAACACAAGACATATATCCATGCAAATCCATTTACTAAAGGTCATCTTGTGAACATATCCAATCAAAATAACTCAAACTTGATCACTAAGCAATTTATCCATTCAATCATCTTATAGCAAGCAACATATGCATATATATCCAATTCAATCAACTCATATGCACCTAAAAGAACATGATCAACTAGAGATATACCTTAATAGCTTATGATCATCAAATAGCAAGCTTCAACTCAATTGTTTGCAAGCCTTCAAATATTTCCAATCAACCATCACAACTTGATCTTTGCACTTGTATGTTGTAGTACTTGGACTTCACTTCACTTCACTTGGCATTGGGATGATAATAGCAATAAGCTTCATTTCTTGACTCAATCACATGATGAATAATATGAAATCAATTGAATCAAGCCTCCAATGTCATGGTACCTACACACATTCATCCACTCTTTGATGGTACCCAAACTTGTTTGGGTCCTCTCAAGTTAGGAGCAACATACTTAGGCAATGCCTTAGTATGAATAGCGGGATGTGTTGCAATAGTAGCCTTAGAGGTACCATTTACATCCTTTCTAAGCATAGAATCATTAGCAATTGAAATAGGCTTAGGATTGTTACCTAGGGGACATGAATTTGCCATGTGTCCCCTTTCTCGGCATGAGTAGCAAATTCTCTTTGATTGAGCCTTCTCTTCCTTGCTCAAATGTTGCTTCTCATTGCCTTGCTTCTTCTTGTTTGCTTGAGACTTCTCCTCAAGCTTGTTTGGGCAACCCGAAGCTAGGTGGCCCAATTCATCACAATTGTAGCACTTGATGTGAGCCAAATCTTTCTTCCTTTCTTCATTCTTGCTCATCATCATCTTGGCATCTTGGATATGAGATAGATGCCTTGCTCTTCCACCCCTTCTTGTTTTCTTCTTCTTCATCAAGTCACCATCATGATGGTTGTTCTTGATTTGAACTTGGGGCTTCTTTTCTTGCTCAACTTGTGGCTTTGGTTGAGGCTCATCTTGTTGCTTCACAAATTGCTTGGTTGGGCACATAGAGGTGAGATGTCCTCTAGTGCGGCACTTGAAGCATTTGACACGCTTGAGCCTCTCTTCTTCCTTCTTCAACTTGAGCTTTTCTCCATTGGGGCAAGCATTTGTAAGATGTCCCATCTCATGGCATTTGAAGCACATGAAATGAGCTAGCTTCTTTTGTTCTTGCTTTTTCATCTTCTTCAATCTTTTTCTCTCCCCCTTGGACATGCTCTTGTTGAAACCAATGCCACTCTTGTCACCGTAGCTCTTTTGTTTTTTCAACATGTGCTCAAAGGTGACTTTGGAGTTGTAGCACCTCTCTAATTTGTTGCTCAAATTCTTCACTTCATTTTTGAGCTCATTGTTCTCCTTCAAAAGGTTAGTCTCACAAGACATAGAAGTAGAACAAGCATCTAAATGTGAAGAACATGGCATAGCTAATAAATCATCACAAGAGGTGGATACATTCTTCTTGCCTACATCACATGGGTTAGCAACATTTTGCAAATGATCATTTGATCCATGTGATGAGCTCTCATTATTTTTAATTTTCTTTGAAAGCTCCTTAATGAGAGAGCCATACTTTTCAATCAAATCATCATGTGAAGCTCTAAGAACATCAAGTAAGCGCTTATGTTCTTCACATGAGTTCTTTAGAAATGAGTTTTCATTTGCTAATTTCATTGTTTTATTTTTCTCATTTTCTAAAGACATGGTCATGCTAGCAAGTCTACTAACAAGCTCATCATATGAATCAACATGATCAACCACATTAGCATTAAATATCTTGGTGTCACCTTGTGACATGAAGCAATGTGGTGATGGGCTTGTAGTAGTATCACAATCATCACCCGAGCATGAGCCATCAACATCATCAAGTGTGCTTGGAGTAGAATCATTACTTGCAACACTTGAATCATCACCATCAACCTTGTCAAGTGAGCTTGTTGTAGATCGATCATCATCATCATCATCACTTGACCATGAGGTGGAGCAATCTTCCACAACTACCAAGTTGTGGTCATGCTCAACATCCTCATGTCCCACCACCTTGGTCTCATCCTCCTTGAACTTGCCATCATCCCATGTAGATGAGTCACCGAAGGTGTGCTTGATGGAGTCCCACATCTCATGGGTGGTCCCTTTGGAGTTTATCTTATGAAACAACTCAAAACTCAATGCATCGATTAGATAACAATAAGCATTTGCATCAAGTTCAAAGAGATCCTTTTGAGCTTTGGTGAGATTTCTATGGTCCAAAACATGAGTGAGACCACTAGTGATAATCCACCAAAACTTTGGCCCCTTTGCACGAAAATGATCAAGCATATGGTGTTTCCATTGTGCAAAGTGTGTGCCATCAAAAATATGTGTATCACACACATCATCTAGCCCACTAGACGCCATCCTCTCGGGTCGGTGAAGACCACAAATGAGAGACCTCGGCTCTGATACCAATTGAAGGGTCGAGATGGCGGACTAGAGGGGGGGGGTGAATAGTCCTTTCTAAAATTAATCGCACCGGCTAACCGAAACAAATGCGGAATTAAAACTATCGGTCTAGCCAAGACTACACCCCTCTACTTATACTCTATGACACCTTATAAAAAATCCTAAACAATGCAAATAAGGTGTCGGGCTAGCTAGAGCTCACCTAAACAATTCTAGCTTGCAAGGTTACACAAACCTAAGCAACTAGTACTCAATCAACTGGGGAGCTCCTACACATGCCACTAAGCAAAAGCACAAAGCCTAAGCTCACTAGCAATGCTCGAAAACAAGGCTACACAAGCCAAATTAGAGAGCTCAACTTAGCTACACAAACTAAGCAATGTGACTAGCAAGACTACAAGTCAACTAGTCACTCACGGGATTAACTTCTATGCTACACAAGCTAAGAAGGTAACTAGCATGCTACACAAGCTAACTAATTACAAGAGCAACTACACTAGCACAAGTATATGAACAAGTAAATACAAGCTAGTGAATGGAGTTTGCAAACCACCGAGAAGATGAACACAAAGTTGACACGGTGATTTTTCTCCCGAGGTTCACTTGGTTGCCACCAAGCTAGTCCCCGTTGTGTCGACCACACACTTTGGTAGTTCGGCGGCTAATAGGCACCACACCTAGCTTGACACTTGAGCGCCGCAAGAACTCACCCACAAGTGAGGGTAACTCAATGACACGCTCTACTAGAGTTGCTCTTCGCGATCCCCGCGGGGCGAGCACAATGCCCCTCACAATCCTTCTCCGGAGCCACGCACAATCTTCACGCGGGCTTCATGACGGAGACTCGATCACCAAGCCGTCTAGGAGGTGGCAACCTCCAAGAGTAACAAGCACCACCGGCTTGCAACACGAACACCTAGTGCCACTCGATGCAATCTCTCAAAGCAACGCACTAGAATTGCTCACTCGCAATAGATTCGCACACTAGCAAGCACAAGCGAGTTAGAGGGCTCCCAAGCACATCCACACAAGCCACCAAGGCTTTGGAGTGCTCCAACCATCGGCTCAAAGCCGGCCCCAACGACTATATATAGAGGGGAGCGGCCAACTAGCCGTTTCCCCTTTTCCGCGCTTCGGTCGGTAGTACCGACCCCCTGGGCGGTAGTACCGACAGTGTTAGGACTAGCCGTTACACACGGCGCGTTGACCAAAACGAACAACCGACTCCTGGTCGGTACCTCCGACGGTCGGTAGTACCGGCCCTATGGCGGTACTACCGACAGGCCAACATGACCGCGAACAGAGAGCATCTCACAAAGGGACTTGGTCCCTCGGAAACTACCGCCCAAAGGTCGGTACCTCCGAGGTCAGTGGTACCGAGGTTATGGCGGTACCACCGCCAGGTCATTTTCAACTCAACACAGAGAGCTCTTCAAACTTGGTTACCACCGGCCTTGGGTCGGTAGTACCGAGGTTATGGCGGTACTACCGCCAGACCATTTTCAATTCTACACAGAGAGCCTCGCGAAACCCTTCAGGGCCACGGTACCACCGACCCTCTGGTCGGTACCACCGCCGGCGGTAGTACCGAGGTTTTGGCGGTACTACCGCCATGCCATTTCAGACTCAACACAGAGAGCATTGCAAGCAGCCCCCTTGGGCGGTACTACCGACCCCCTGGGCGGTACTACCGACCACACACAGAAAACTTTGTTTTCTTCTCTGTGTTGATCCAAAACACTTCCAACCCTTTCTCCTTTGCAAAAGTGCTAACACCAACAAGTGTATATCATCATGTGCATGTGTGTTAGCATTTTCACAATCATTTTTCAAAGGATTTTCTCTTGCTCTCACCACGCCACTCGATCCTAGCAACATCGCAAAGTTAGATCGCTCAAGTGGCACTAGATGACCGATATGCAAACAAGTTTGCTCCTCTTGTTAGTACGGCCATCTATCCTAAACCCGGTCATAAACTTCTCTACACACCTATGACCGGTGAAATGAAATGCCTTATAAGTATACCTTTGCCTTGCGCATTCCATTCCATCTCCTCCATGTGTTGATGCAACACATGCACCAACCTCTTCATCAAATGATATGATCCACTTCATATCATCACATGGCCTCCATGGTCCATCGATCTTGACATCACTTGCTCTTCACCATTGCTTCGGTCCTTCGGCGCCAAGTCTTGCTTAAGCCTCCCGACACTCGGTACCAACGGCTTCAAAGCCTCCAACTTGCCCTTCACCTTTGCAACCGGTCCATCAAGCCAAGTCTTGCCTTGATCTTCACCATCTTAGCCACATGACCACATGTCATGTTTCATGTGCATTAAGCTCCTTCTTCACATGTGTGAGCCTTGCGACATATTCCAAGCCATTTCTCCTTTATGGCATATGTTGCTCACACATGATCACCTGTGGACTAATCACCTGTGTAATTCACTTCAAACACATATTAGTCCACCTAAGTTGTCACTCAATTACCAAAACCAAACAAGGACCTTTCATAAGGTCAAGAAGTATGACTCATCTAGCGAAGATGAGAAGAAGAATGAGAAGCCCTACAAGAAGAGGGATGGCAAGAAGAAGCAATACCACAAGAAAGGTGGCAAGGCTTACATTGTTGGTGATTGGCTCACCGACATTGACTCCTCCGGTGGCTCATCAAATGAAGATAGTGATGATGAGAAGGAGAAGGTGGCCGCTCTAGTCACTGGCTCCTCTACACCACCACCACAACCGTCGCCATCATCATCTACACACCTATGCCTCATGGCTAAGGGTGACCAGAAGGTACAAAGCGATGATGACTCTAGTGATAGTGATAGTGATGGTGAATTTGAGGCACCTTCTTATGATGAGCTTGTTAAATTGCTAAACAACTACTCTAAAATCATAAGAAAGACTAGAGCTAAAAATGATAGGCTTGTTCGTGACAATGAAGCTCTTGTTGAAAAATATAACAATGCTACACATGCTAGTGATGAGCTAAAAGATGAACTTGCAACTATGTCATCATCTATCAAGGAGCTCAAGTCCTCTAACAAGGAGCTCAAAGCTAAAAATGAAAAACTTGATAAGATGCATAGTGACTTTACCACTAGTTATGCCTTGCTCAAAGAACAATATACTCAAGTGAAAATTGACTATGATACTCTCACCATTACTTATGATATGCTTTCACATGAGACACATGATGCTCCTAACCTTGTTGTTAAGTGTGACATAGCAACATCTTGTGAGGACTTGGTTAGTGAGCATGATGAGCAAAGAGCTAGTGGCAAGGGCAAGAATGTGGTTGTGGCCGATCACTATGATGATTATGTTAAGATCAAGAATGAGAATGCAAAGCTCAAGATTGATCTAGAGAAGCTTGCAACCACAAAGCAAGTCATTGTTGAGACCCAAGATGATGATTATAGCATGTCACTTGAGCTAGACATGCTAAAAGAAGAGAACAAGAGATTGAAGATGGAGAGGGATTACAAGATGACACCATCTCAATTAGAGCTCCAACAAGAGAATGACAAGCTCAAGAGAGAGAAGGAGCACCTTACCACCGGGTTGAAGAAATTCACCAAGGGGCAATGTCTTCAAAGTGAGCTACTCATGAACACCGTGATGAAGACAAATAGAAATGGTATTGGCTTCCGTGAAGAGAAGATGAAGCAACGCAAAAGCATCACTAAGCCAAAGAAGAAGAAGATTGGAAGATGCTATGAGTGTGGAAAGGAAGGACATTTTGCTCATGATTGTGAAGAGCCTAAACCTACACCCTTGCCCAAGCATGCTAGGCCCTTTGCTTTCAATGCTCACTACATGCTTAGACAAGATTCTAGTGGCAAGATGAAAGTTATGTTCATGGGGCCTCCTAACAAGAATAGGCCAAAGCAAATTTGGGTTGCAAAGTCACTAGTAGAGAAGGTTAAGGGACCGCAACAAGTTTGGGTCCCAAAAGCTCAAGCTTGATTTCTTGTGTGTGTAGGTGAACTACAAGACCGATGGATCTCATTGGGTGATTGATAGTGGTTGCACACAACATATGACCGGTGATCCCCGGATGTTCACCTCACTAGAAGAGAATGTCAATGACCAAGAAAAGATTACATTTGGTGACAACTCAAAGGGCAATGTCAAGGGATTGGGCAAAGTGGCAATTTCAAATGATCATACCATCTCCAATGTACTTCTAGTTGCATCATTGAGCTTCAACTTGCTATCCGTTGGGCAACTATGTGATCTTGGCTTTCAATGTTTGTTCACCGACAAGGAAGTGGTTGTGACCAAGAAAGATGATACACAAGTGATATTCAAGGGCTTTAGATACAACAATCTCTATCTAGTGGATTTCACCTCCGAAGATGCCAACTTGAAGACATGTTTGTTCACTAAGCAATCACTTGGTTGGCTATGGCATAGAAGGTTGGCACATGTTGGAATGAACACTCTCAACAAGCTATTGAAGAAGGATTTGGTTAGAGGCTTGAAGGATGTCAAATTTGAGAAGGACAAATTGTGTAGTGCATGTCAAGCCGGCAAGCAAGTTGCAAACACTCATCCAACCAAAGCCTTTGTATCAACATCAAGAGAGTTAGAGCTACTTCACATGGATCTATTTGGGCCAACAACATATGCTAGCTTGGGTGGAAATCTCTATTGCCTAGTGATTGTTGATGACTATTCAAGATACACTTGGGTATTCTTTCTTCATGACAAATCCGAAGCAACCCCTTCATTCAAGAAGTTTGCCAAGAGAGCCCAAAATGAGTTTGACTTGAAGATCAAAAAGATTAGAAGTGATAATGGAAGAGAATTTGACAACACCCATATTGAGGAATATTGTGATGAAGTTGGGATCAAGCATGAAGTCTCCGCAACATATACACCACAACAAAATGGGGTAATTGAGAGGAAGAACCGGACTCTAATTGTAACACCTCTGGTGTTTAACTGTAATTAACCTGACATGTCATCATCATTAGTCATTAATCATCCTTGCCTTGCATTTATGTTTGCTTAGTACTTGTGTAGCAATCTCTTTTCAAAAACCCTAAAAGCCCAAATCTTCCTATAAGGGCAAAAATGGTAATTTCACCTCTGTGCCTAGCTTTGTGTAATTCTTGTTCAGTTGGATGTCTTGAAGTTTTGTTGTGTTGGCCAAAGTTCAAAAATCAAAATCAGATTTCAAATCCCTTTGCAAAACCCTGATTTCCAAACCCTGGATTTTATCCCACTTTTTGTAATTCAAAAATTATTCAAAATTTGAGGTTGGTCCAAAAAGCAAAGTTGTATATCTGGCCAAGAGAAACAACTTTGGTATTTACAAATTTTCAAGTTTCTGTACAAAGTTTGAAGTAAATCCAAATTCATTCAAATTCCAGTTTTTGTCCCCTTTTCAGTTTTCAAAATTTATTTAAAACTATTGGGTTTCAGAAAAAGGGTATATTAGCAAAGTTGTAGGTTTTGATAAAAGGAACAACTTTTATATTTGCAGATTTCCAACTTTCAATGTAAAATCAAAATAATTTTGAAATTTTTCAAATCCTAAAAGTGTCCCCTTTTCTGATTTCGTATTTAATTCAAAAACTGTTTGGAATTTGAAAATATTCTTTTTAACAAAGTTGTAGATCTCTTTTTTCTGAACAACTTTGGTGTTTTGAGTTTTTGCTACTCAGTTCAAGTTTTGGATGTAATTTGCGAAATACAGAAAGTCAAACCCTAAGACCTAGCCCTGTTCATCTTCAACCTACAGCTAGGGGGCCCCGGCCATGGCCGCGCGCCAGCGCCGCCTGCGCCACGCGCGCCTGGCAGCCGCACGCCCGCCCCCGACTTGTCGCCTGCGCCCGCGCCATCATGCCGCACCCGCACGCGCAAAGCGCTGACCTCCGCCCCGTCCCCCACTGCTCCCAGCACGACGCCGCCGCGTGGCCGTCGCCGGCGAACGCATACCAGGCCCCTGCGCGCACGCCGTCCTCCCGCCGGCTCGCAATCGAGTGCGCACGCTTCGGCCGAGCTCATCCACACCATCCCGTGTTCTCTACCGTCCCCGACCGTGCCTATAAAAGGGACCGCCGGAGTCCGAGCTTCTCACTCGACCCCGCCACCGTGGCCAGACCACTCCGAAGCTCCCGCCGCTCAACCACCTAGCCCGAAAGCTCCGCCTTGAGCTCGTGAAGCTTTCCCACCCCTCAATTTCACCTCCCCCGCCTCCAATCGCCCGGCGTAACCCCATCTTCCCAAACTCCGACGGAACACCGGTGAACTCGGGTTCGTCAAATACTACCTCTCCGGCCACGATCATCTTCCCCTGACCCCTGTGTCAGCTTCCTTGGCTCCGCGCGACTCTAACCAGGCCCTTGCGGTCTCGTGTGTTGCGCAGGATCGCCGGATCGCCGGAGTGCCGCCGCGGTCGTCTCCTTCCTCGAGCCTCACCCTCGAGCACGTGTCGAGCCTCACCCTCGAGCCTCACCCTCGAGAACGTGTCGAGCCTCACCCTCGAGCCACACCCTCGAGCACGCCTGCGAACCGCGCTCCCTCGAAGCAGCCGAGCCCTGCCTCCGACCCGTGGTAAGCACCCGAAGCCTCCGGTCTCTGCTTCCACTCCGTTTCGCCCGAGCCTCCCAGTCAGGCCTCGGACGGACGCTTGCTTTCCGCCTCGCCCGAGCCTTCCGTCTCGCCCGAGCCTCCAAGACCAGGCCTCGGACGAAGCGATCGTTCCGTCTCGCCCGAGTCCGCTTCGCTCGAGCCAAGCCTCGGCGAGCGCATGCTCTCCGCTTCGCCCGAGCCAGGCCTCGGCGAACACATGCCTTCCGTCTCGCCCGAGCCTCCGGATCAGGCCTCGGACGAAGCAGTCGCTTCCGTCTCGCCCGAGCCCGTTTCGCCCGAGCCTCGCGAGGAAGGAGCACAGCGCTCTTTTCTTTTTCCTTTTTGAAAGAGTGTGAATAGTGTTCTGTTTTCTCTTTTTTGTGTGAATTAATCTGTTGTTCCTTAAATCCTGATAAAATTATGGTATGCTCCATGCACTGTGTAGTATTTTACAAAAATATGAAACTTGACTTTTCTGCAAGAATTTAAAAATGTAAAATCCCTCTTTTAATTAATAAATGGATGGTTTTGGATTTTTAGAAAATTATTTATAACTCCAAAAAATCATGAGATAAATTTTTGTGAGCTTCCTATGCCATGTTTAGTCTCTGGTGAAATTTTGAAGTCTTTTGGAACAAGTTGATTTTTGAGCTTTTATCTTTAATTGTTAAATAGTGCCTTTTGTTAATTAATGTCTGGAATTATTTGAGCACCTTAATGACCTCCAAAAATTATGAAATTTGTTTTGCCATCTATCTACATCATAGTGAACTTATGTGTTTAATTTGGTAATTTTTGGAGCAACTTCATAAAATGACCTTTTTAAATAATTAAGGAAAATAGAAAAAGTGATTTAGGGTTCATGTTGTATGCCCTGTTTTGCATTGTTCATGCTAGCATACTCATGTGCATGCATCATTGCATTCGTATAGTCACCGAAGAAGGAGTCAAGATCGAGGCAGCCGCCGACGAACCTGTCCCTGAGGCTACCCCGAGTTCCGACAACTGCCCTGCCGCCCTCGAGCCTGCCCTCTTTGCTCTTCAAGGCAAGCCCCGGTGCATTTAACCCTTTCCTTGAATTTATAAAATGATTTCCTTAAATGCTTTTGAGTTAACTTATTGCATTAGGTTTATAGGAGTTGTGTGCTATCCTAATTGATGCACTATCCACCTTGACCACTGATACACCTGATACCTGCTGTTCAAAAGTATTTGAAAAATGCTTAGCAATGCTTATTGAATTAGACTTTGCAATAAAATGCCAATTTCAAAAGTGTGATCACTTAAGGAATGTTTATGGGATTTTGGTCTTACTCCCCGGCTGTTGGTTAGGTATCTGATCCGTACCTAGTCAATAGCGAGGAGAGGTTGTCCGAGCGTACGGTGCCGTCATGTTGTAGTCCGGGACTCAACAGTTGACACCGACCGGGACAGGGTTGAAAAACTGACAGGACTATTACGCTTGGGTGAGATATGACCAAGGTATAGTTCTGGCTGGAAAATTAGGGACCATCCGTATGGGGGCCTGCTGGTCAAGACTTGTAACTATTCACATACTTCGGAAAGCTCTGGCTCCGAGAAATCCTTGATTGGGACCGACAACCGCGCACTGGGAGTGGAGAGATGGCGGAAGTAGCATGTACCCACGTGGTCGTCGTACCTGGAAAGGAGTGGTGTACTGTACTTCCGGGTGGCGTAGGACCGGGTCCAATCTTGGAGGAATCGTGGTAGACGAGTTGGCATATGCAAGCTTGGGTGCTACATATGCAGTGTGGATAGGGATCCTCAGCTGAGTATTATTTATCCGGATTAACGTTGCTCCTCGGTTATGGAGACTTGGTCCACTGACTGTCAACGGAGAGTGGTTCTCAACTAGGTATGTTTTGAAACGTAAAATGAATCATGAACGATGAAGAATTGAGGAATACTGAATCTTTCAAAAATAAAATAAGGTTTACAAAAAAAATGCTTTTCTGCAAAATACTTGATCTTGCTTAAGCCTTACCTTGACTACCCTAAGCCTCTCATTCCTGAGTCTTCTCCCTTTTCTTTAGTCGGGTAAGTCTTGTTGAGTACCCCAGTACTCAGGGTTTGTTACCCATGCTGCAGGTATGACAGAGTCCCCGATGTGTCTTGCACCCTGCTGCGTGACCATCGTCCAGGAAGAGGCCGATGAGGCCGAAGAATAGTTGTACACCCTCGGGCTGGGTGATTATAAGTATCTTTGCTGTTCTCCACTATGTTGCCTATGTCTATTTCCATTATCAAGAACTTGGTTTGTAATAACTGCACCTTAATTTCTATTTGGAACCCTGCTTTGTAAAACTAATGTTATTTAAGTCTTCCGCTCTTTATTCCGATGTTATTTGTAAAAGTATGCAATGCTGTAACCGAATTGTGAGATGATCCTGCGGACATTGGGCACTGATGTAGCCCGGTGGCGAACAGGTCTTAATCACATGGAACATGGGTTCGGCTGTCAGAGGTTGACAGGGACACGTGGGCCATGGGATTAGGGTCGTTCCGTCACAGAGTGGTATCGGAGCATCTCACTTTAACGTTGCAGTGTTCGTTTTTGCGAAAACTTCAAAAGACCTTTCTAGTCCAAACAAACTAAACTTGACTATTTTGAGTCCAAATTGCTTCTCTCATCTTGTCTCTCATATGGCAACACTAGCTAGTGGAACAACATGTTTTAAGCCCTATGTACTTTATTTATTTATTGCATTGCTTTGTTCCGTAGGAACGATTCATGCATCATGTCATAATCACTTAAGTTAACTTCCTCTCTAAGTTCGTTGGGGTAGTATGCCTTTACCTGTTCTTGCTAGCCTTTCTCATCCATCTTCTCTTATCCAGACTTGGCCCGTATCAAGCTGACTGCCCGCAAGTCGACTGGACCGCATGGTGTGCCACGCCACCAGCTGGCACCACGCGCTGGGGAGGAGACTGGAGAATCTTCCAACGGTCGTCGCTTTCCCCGCCGCACCCGTAAGAACCTGAAGGAGGAGATCAAGGATCTGAAGGCTGAGCTGAAGAACTTGGAGCATGACTTCTACCACTCACGCCTGGAGTTTTATGAGGCACGAGCTTCCCTGGAGCAGGCCAATCGGAATACGGTTCGCGCTATCGAGCGGCGCAATGATGCTTGGACCCGCGAGGACGTTACCAGAGCCCAGCTCCACGGACTGCAGCAGTACACAGCTCAGATTGAACAGTTCAATGATATGCTTCATGAGGAAGTGCATCAGCTGTATGATCAACTCCACCCCTTGGTACCCCCAGTTATGGAAGACCCTGAGGACGGAGTAGTGAAAGAACCCGATGTGGAACAAGAGCCAGACGTGGACGAAGAAATTGAACCTACTGAGGACATCCACGCTGAAGACGAGGACGAGGAGGAGGAGCCTGAGCTCATCCTCGAAGAAGACGACGACGAAGACATGATCATCATCGACGACGACTAGACTCGTAGTGTCTGAACCATCTGCTTACCTAAAACCTTAGTCTAGGTTTGGGGGCGTTAGTCTGTCTGTTGCCAAGTCTGGCCTGTATCTTTCTTTTCGCATCTTTTCCCTTTATCGGTCTGTATCATCTGTCAGTCACCTTATCAAGTCATCAGTCTTTTGTATCAGAAGAAGCTATCAGTCTGTTGTTTTCAGAACCCTATCTATGAATGCTAAGTTCCAAGTTGCTTAACAGATGCCTGTGAACACTCGCACTGGAGCTGGAGGTTCTGATGATGCCAACCTCCCAAACCCTCCACCTGTCCCAGCTACCCTAGCAGATGCCATTGCAGCCTTGGCCGCCGCTGCCAACCTAATGGCTCAAAACCAAGGACAGCAGAACTTTCACCGTGGTCGCCACAACATCAACCAAGAGACCACCTATGTGGAATTCACCGAAACTCGTCCACCGGTCTTCACCAAGGCCGATGAACCCCTCGAAGCTGATGATTGGCTCCGCACCATGGAGCAGAAGTTTGGTCTTATCAACTGCACCGATATCCAGAAGCCACGGTTTGCTTCCCAGCAACTTCGTGGTCCGGCAAGTGCTTGGTACGCCAACCTGTTGGCTGCCCAGCCAGAAGGTCATCGGTTGACCTGGGAAGAGTTCCGCACTGCTTTCCGTGCTCATCACATCCCTTCCGGATTAATGAAAATGAAGCTTGATCAGTTCCTGGCTCTCCAACAGAAAGACTCCACAGTCATGCAGTATGTGGGTCAATTCAATCATCTCAGCCAGTATGCCTCAGAGTATGTCAACACAGATGAGAAGAAGAGGGATTGTTTCCTCAGAGGACTGCACCCAAAGATCCGCAGGAGCTTGTCCAATAACCTGACTGGGTCTTATCACGATGTTGTTGACCGGGCTGTTGCTTTTGAAGAAAGCAATCGCCAGTACCAGGAAGAGAAGAAGAAGAAGAAAGCAGGGTCAGGCAGCTTCTCTGGCGGTCACAAACGCCAGAGAATCATCTATCACCCCAGCCACCACCACAATCGTCTACCTTACCCCAATCAGCAAGTGGTCGTCCGTACCGCGGCCACCACCCATAATGCCAACCAGCAGAGTGCCACACAGCCGAACGCCCCAGGTGTTCGTATCACCACTCCACAAACAGCCTACAACCATCCCTGCTACAACTGCGGCCAGCTTGGTCACTGGTCTCGTGAGTGCCCAAAGCCCAAGAGGTATGCTCAGAATGCTCAGAAGAATCCTGGAGGATCTCAGCAGCAGCAGCACCGTGCACAGCAGCAGCATGCTCAGAAGGGCAAGATTGTCAAGAAGCACGAGCAAGTCTACTACACCGCTGTCAGCGATATACCAGAAGGGGAGCCCGTCATGATCGGTAGGTTTCCTGTTGCCAATCACCCTGCAGTTGTGTTGTTTGATTCTGGTGCATCGCATTCCTTCATCAGTCGTACTTTTGTCATCAAGCATGAAATATCAATTGAGGATTTAAAAGAAAGTTTCTGCATATTTTCGCCTGGAGGGCGTATAAGTACTAAGGAAGTGGTTCGCAGTATACCAGTAATGTTGGGGGAACATGTATTTCCCACCACCATGATAGTGCTTCATGCTCAGGAGATAGATGTCATCCTAGGCATGAATTGGATGTGTCAGTATAAAGCCATGATCGACATCTTGAATAGAGTTGTGAGAGTGGATATTCCTAACAGTACCGCCAAACTCCTTCTCCAACTTCCAATGCCTCAAAAACCAGCAGCCACTCAAATAAATACCGCCTATGTTCTGGAAACCCGGGACATCCCCGTGGTTTGTGAATTCCCTGATGTTTTTCCTGAGGATTTGCCTGGTCTGCCTCCTGACCGTGACATTGAGTTTGCCATAGAGCTAAAGCCCGGGACTGCTCCTATATCCCGCAGAGCTTATCGAATGCCTCCCAGAGAGTTGGCAGAACTAAAAATCCAATTACAAGATTTGTTGGACAAGGGTTTCATTCGCCCAAGCTCGTCTCCTTGGGGCTGTCCTGCAATCTTTGTAAAGAAGAAAGACAAGACTCTCAGAATGTGCATTGATTATCGCCCACTCAATGAGGTCACCATCAAAAATAAATATCCCTTGCCTCGTATTGATCTTCTCTTTGACCAGTTAGCTGGAGCCAAAGTATTCTCCAAGATCGATCTCAGATCTGGCTACCACCAAATAAAGATTCGTCCTGAAGATATTCCTAAAACAGCTTTCACCACCAGATATGGCCTATATGAGTACTTGGTCATGTCCTTCGGTTTGACCAATGCCCCTGCTCATTTCATGTACCTCATGAACTCTGTGTTCATGCCAGAGCTTGATAAATTCGTGGTCGTGTTCATTGACGACATCCTTGTCTACTCAAAAACCCCTGAAGATCACGCCGAGCATCTTCGTATCGTTCTATCCCGTCTCAGAGAACATCAGCTGTATGCCAAGTTCAGTAAATGTGAGTTCTGGTTAGATCAGATACAGTTTCTTGGTCATGTCCTATCCGCTGAAGGTGTGTCAGTTGACCCTGGTAAAGTGGCAGACATTCTGGATTGGAAGCCACCTACCACTGTTCATCAAGTCCGCAGCTTTATGGGAATGGCAGGATATTATCGTCGATTCATTCCGGATTTCTCCAGAATCGCCAAGCCTATCACCGAGTTAGTAAAGAATTCTGTGAAGTTTGTCTGGTCACCAGCCTGTGAGCAAGCCTTTCAAACTCTGAAGAAACTGTTAACTACATCACCAGTGCTAGCCCAGCCGAACATCGAGAAGCCCTTTGATGTCTACTGTGATGCATCTGGTACTGGTTTGGGCTGTGTTTTGATGCAAGAAGGTCGAGTGATCGCTTATGCCTCCCGACAGCTTAAGCGACATGAAGTGAATTATCCAACTCATGATCTCGAGTTAGCAGCAGTAGTGCATGCCTTGAAGATCTGGCGTCATTATTTGTTGGGCAGTACCTGTAATGTGTACATTGATCACAAAAGCCGGAAGTATATCTTCACTCAAGAGGAACTGAATATGAGGCAGAGAAGATGGCTTGAGTTAATTAAGGACTATGATCTTGAAGTGCATTACCATCCGGGTAAGGCGAATGTGGTTGCCGATGCGCTCAGTCGCAAGTCTTATTGCAACTGTCTGATGATGAAACCCTATGATTCTTCTTTGTGTTATGAGCTGGAAAAGTTGAATATTGAAATGATTCCACAAGGAACTCTGAATAATATCAGAATAGAAACCCCTATCAAAGAGCAGATCATTGCTGCACAAAAAGATAACCCTGGAATCAAGCACATCATCGAAAAGGTCCAATCCGGAAAGGCTGATTGTTTCAGGATCGATGATACAGGAGTAGTATGGTTTAAGAATCGGTTAGTAGTTCCTAAAGTGCCTGAGTTAAGAAAGTTAATCCTTGATGAAGCACACTTGACTAGATTCTCCATCCACCCCGGCAGCAACAAGATGTACCAGGCTTTGAAGCAGCAATTCTGGTGGACAAAGATGAAGATTGAGATCGCCCGGTATGTCGCTCAGTGCGATACCTGCCAGAAAGTCAAAGCCGTGCACATGAAGCCCGGAGGGGAATTGCAACCTTTACCTGTACCTGCTTGGAAATGGGACGATATCAGTATGGACTTTATCAACGGTCTACCCAAGACATCAAGAGGTTTTGATTCCATATGGGTGATCGTGGATCGCCTCACTAAGCAAGCTCACTTCCTGCCAGTGAAGACCAGTTATACCGTCCCCACTTATGCCACTTTGTACAAGAACCACATAGTGAAACTCCATGGCATACCCAAAACCATTATCTCTGATCGTGGTACCCAGTTTGTCGCCAAGTTTTGGAAAGCGTTCCATACCTCACTTGGAACCAAGCTCTTGCATAGTACGGCATATCATCCGCAAACCGATGGACAAACTGAGCGAGTCAACCAAGTGTTAGAGGATATGTTGAGAGCATGTGTGCTCACCTTCGCAGATACTTGGGATGACTGTTTGCCCTTGGCAGAGTTCTCATATAATAACAGTTACCAAGAGAGCATCAAAATGGCACCCTTTGAAGCATTGTACGGTCGCCGTTGTCGTACACCTCTCAATTGGTCTGAACCCGGAGAAAGGGAATTCTTTGGAGTTGACCTAGTAAAAGATATGGAAGAGAAAGTCAAGCATATACAAGAGAACATGAAGATTGCACAGTCTCGACAGAAAAGTTATGCTGACAGGAGACGTCGACCTCTGCAGTTCGAGATCGGGGATTATGTGTACCTGAAGGTCTCACCCACCAAAGGAGTCACTCGTTTTGGAGTCAAAGGAAAGTTAGCACCCCGCTACATTGGTCCCTTTGAGATTCTGGATCGTTGTGGCAAGGTCGCTTACAAGCTAAGTTTGCCCGATCATCTTTCAGCAGTTCATAATATGTTTCATGTCTCCCAACTCAAGAAGTGTCTCCGAGTACCTGAACATGTGGTTGAAGTTGAAGGCGTTGAGCTAGAACCAGATCTGACATACACTGAGTATCCAGTTCGCGTGTTGGATCACAAGGATCGTGTTACCCGAAGAACCACCACAAGATGGTACAAGATCCAGTGGAACCAGCACTCTGAAGAAGAAGCCACCTGGGAATCCGAAGACTTCTTAGCAAAGAACTATCCCGACTTTCTCGAATCTCTGTAGATGTAAGGTTTTGCCTTTTTCTTCTTAAGACGTGGAATCTCGGGGCGAGATTTCTTTTAGGGGGGAAGGCTGTAACACCTCTGGTGTTTAACTGTAATTAACCTGACATGTCATCATCATTAGTCATTAATCATCCTTGCCTTGCATTTATGTTTGCTTAGTACTTGTGTAGCAATCTCTTTTCAAAAACCCTAAAAGCCCAAATCTTCCTATAAGGGCAAAAATGGTAATTTCACCTCTGTGCCTAGCTTTGTGTAATTCTTGTTCAGTTGGATGTCTTGAAGTTTTGTTGTGTTGGCCAAAGTTCAAAAATCAAAATCAGATTTCAAATCCCTTTGCAAAACCCTGATTTCCAAACCCTGGATTTTATCCCTCTTTTTGTAATTCAAAAATTATTCAAAATTTGAGGTTGGTCCAAAAAGCAAAGTTGTATATCTGGCCAAGAGAAACAACTTTGGTATTTACAAATTTTCAAGTTTCTGTACAAAGTTTGAAGTAAATCCAAATTCATTCAAATTCCAGTTTTTGTCCCCTTTTCAGTTTTCAAAATTTATTTAAAACTATTGGGTTTCAGAAAAAGGGTATATTAGCAAAGTTGTAGGTTTTGATAAAAGGAACAACTTTCATATTTGCAGATTTCCAACTTTCAATGTAAAATCAAAAGTAATTTTGAAATTTTTCAAATCCTAAAAGTGTCCCCTTTTCTGATTTCGTATTTAATTCAAAAAATGTTTGGAATTTGAAAATATTCTTTTTGACAAAGTTGTAGATCTCCTTTTTCTGAACAACTTGGTGTTTTGAGTTTTTGCTGCTCAGTTCAAGTTTTGGAAGTAATTTGCGAAATACAGAAAGTCAAACCCTAAGACCTAGCCCTGTTCATCTTCAACCTACAGCTAGGGGGCCCCGGCCATGGCCGCGCGCCAGCGCCGCCTGCGCCACGCGCGCCTGGCAGCCGCACGCCCGCCCGCCCCCGACTTGTCGCCTGCGCCCGCGCCATCATGCCGCACCCGCACGCGCAAAGCGCTGACCTCCGCCCCGTCCCCCACTGCTCCCAGCACGACGCCGCCGCGTGGCCGTCGCCGGCGAACGCATACCCGGCCCCTGCGCGCACGCCGTCCTCCCGCCGGCTCGCAATCGAGTGCGCACGCTTCGGCCGAGCTCATCCACACCATCCCGTGTTCTCTACCGTCCCCGACCGTGCCTATAAAAGGGACCGCCGGAGTCCGAGCTTCTCACTCGACCCCGCCACCGTGGCCAGACCACTCCGAAGCTCCCGCCGCTCAACCACCTAGCCCGAAAGCTCCTCCTTGAGCTCGTGAAGCTTTCCCACCCCTCAATTTCACCTCCCCCGCCTCCAATCGCCCGGCGTAACCCCATCTTCCCAAACTCCGACGGAACACCGGTGAACTCGGGTTCGTCAAATACTACCTCTCCGGCCACGATCATCTTCCCCTGATCCCTGTGTCAGCTTCCTTGGCTCCGCGCGACTCTAACCAGGCCCTTGCGGTCTCATGTGTTGCGCAGGATCGCCGGATCGCCGGAGTGCCGCCGCGGTCGTCTCCTTCCTCAAGCCTCACCCTCGAGCACGTGTCGAGCCTCACCCTCGAGCCTCACCCTCGAGAACGTGTCGAGCCTCACCCTCGAGCCACACCCTCGAGCACGCCTGCGAACCGCGCTCCCTCGAAGCAGCCGAGCCCTGCCTCCGACCCGTGGTAAGCACCCGAAGCCTCCGGTCTCTGCTTCCACTCCGTTTCGCCCGAGCCTCCCAGTCAGGCCTCGGACGGACGCTTGCTTTCCGCCTCGCCCGAGCCTTCCGTCTCGCCCGAGCCTCCAAGACCAGGCCTCGGACGAAGCGATCGAGCCTCCAAGACCAGGCCTCGGACGAAGCGATCGTTCCGTCTCGCCCGAGTCCGCTTCGCCCGAGCCAAGCCTCGGCGAGCGCATGCTCTCCGCTTCGCCCGAGCCAGGCCTCGGCGAACACATGCCTTCCGTCTCGCCCGAGCCTCCGGGTCAGGCCTCGGACGAAGCAGTCGCTTCCGTCTCGCCCGAGCCCGTTTCGCCCGAGCCTCGCGAGGAAGGAGCACAGCGCTCTTTTCTTTTTCCTTTTTGAAAGAGTGTGAATAGTGTTCTGTTTTCTCTTTTTTGTGTGAATTAATCTGTTGTTCCTTAAATCCTGATAAAATTATGGTATGCTCCATGCACTGTGTAGTATTTTACAAAAATATGAAACTTGACTTTTCTGCAAGAATTTAAAAATGTAAAATCCCTCTTTTAATTAATAAATGGATGGTTTTGGATTTTTAGAAAATTATTTATAACTCCAAAAAATCATGAGATAAATTTTTGTGAGCTTCCTATGCCATGTTTAGTCTCTGGTGAAATTTTGAAGTCTTTTGGAACAAGTTGATTTTTGAGCTTTTATCTTTAATTGTTAAATAGTGCCTTTTGTTAATTAATGTCTGGAATTATTTGAGCACCTTAATGACCTCCAAAAATTATGAAATTTGTTTTGCCATCTATCTACACCATAGTGAACTTATGTGTTTAATTTGGTAATTTTTGGAGCAACTTCATAAAATGACCTTTTTAAATAATTAAGGAAAATAGAAAAAGTGATTTAGGGTTCATGTTGTATGCCCTGTTTTGCATTGTTCATGCTAGCATACTCATGTGCATGCATCATTGCATTCGTATAGTCACCGAAGAAGGAGTCAAGATCGAGGCAGCCGCTGACGAACCTGTCCCTGAGGCTACCCCGAGTTCCGACAACTGCCCTGCCGCCCTCGAGCCTGCCCTCTTTGCTCTTCAAGGCAAGCCCCGGTGCATTTAACCCTTTCCTTGAATTTATAAAATAATTTCCTTAAATGCTTTTGAGTTAAATTATTGCATTAGGTTTATAGGAGTTGTGTGCTATCCTAATTGATGCACTATCCACCTTGACCACTGATACACCTGATACCTGCTGTTCAAAAGTATTTGCAAAATGCTTAGCAATGCTTATTGAATTAGACTTTGCAATAAAATGCCAATTTCAAAAGTGTGATCACTTAAGGAATGTTTATGGGATTTTGGTCTTACTCCCCGGCTGTTGGTTAGGTATCTGATCCGTACCTAGTCAATAGCGAGGAGAGGTTGTCCGAGCGTACGGTGCCGTCATGTTGTAGTCCGGGACTCAACAGTTGACACCGACCGGGTCAGGGTTGAAAAACTGACAGGACTATTACGCTTGGGTGAGATATGACCAAGGTATAGTTCTGGCTGGAAAATTAGGGACCATCCGTATGGGGGCCTGCTGGTCAAGACTTGTAACTATTCACATACTTCGGAAAGCTCTGGCTCCGAGAAATCCTTGATTGGGACCGACAACCGCGCACTGGGAGTGGAGAGATGGCGGAAGTAGCATGTACCCACGTGGTCGTCGTACCTGGAAAGGAGTGGTGTACTGTACTTCCGGGTGGCGTAGGACCGGGTCCAATCTTGGAGGAATCGTGGTAGACGAGTTGGCATATGCAAGCTTGGGTGCTACATATGCAGTGTGGATAGGGATCCTGTGACGGAACCGCCCAATAATGTGGCCCACTTGCACACGTCATCGTCATAGGGAGCCCAATGACTGTGCAAATGAAACACGTTACTGGAAAGATCCGTCGGGTGTCCCAGAGAGGACCCCGAATTACTCACGAGCCACAGGACCATCATCATGAAGGTTGGAATAATTACAACATTACAACAGTTGATACAAAATACCATCGGAGTGCGGAAGCAAGATAGATAAACTTTACAAATTATGAAGATGTTACTTTTTACATAAAAATAACTGGTATTGCGGAAGTAGAGTAGTATGACAGAACCACACTTAGGCGGAGTACCTAAGTTGGAGAAGAGGAACAACCAGATCACGTCAAGCCCACTGACATGATCATGATCAACACCACCTAATAGAAACCTGCAACAGGGGATTAACAAACCCTGAGTACTGGGGTACTCAACAAGACTTACCCGACTAAAGAAAAGGGAGAAGACTCAGGAATGAAAGGCTTAGGGTAGTCAAGGTAAGGCTTAAGTATTTTGCAGAAAAAGCATTTTGTAAACCTTGTTTTATTTTGGAAAGATTCAAGCATTTCTCAATTCTTCATTGTCCATGATTCATTTTACATTTCAAAACATACCTAGTTGAGAACCACTCTCCGTTGACAGTCAGTGACCAAGTCTCCATAACCGAGGAGCAACGTTAATCCGGATAAATAATACTCAGCTGAGGATCCCTATCCACACTGCATATGTAGCACCCAAGCTTGCATATGCCAACTCGTCTACCACGATTCCTCCAAGATTGGGCCCGGTCCTACGCCACCCGGAAGTACAGTACACCACTCCTATCCAGGTACGACGACCACGTGGGTACATGCTACTTCCGCCATCTCTCCACTCCCAGTGCGCGGTTGTCGGTCCAATAAAGGATTCCTCGGAGCCAGAGCTTTCCGTAGTATGTGAATAGTTGCAAGTCTTGGCCAGCAGGCCCCCATACGGATGGTCCCTAATTTTCCAGCCAGAACTATACCTTGGTCATATCTCACCCAAGCGTAATAGTCCTGTCAGTTTTTCAACCCTGTCCCGGTCGGTGTCAACTGTTGAGTCCCGGACTACAACATGACGGCACCGTACGCGCGGACAACCTCTTCTCGACAATGACCACATGCTAGCTAGGCAAGCAGTCATCGAACGAGAAGTAAAGCCAAATTCCCATAAAGATTCTTTCAGTGATCACACTTTTGAAAATGGCATTTTATTGCAAATCTATAGTATAGCATCACTAAGCATTTTGCAAATAGTTTTAAAGCAGGGCTGGTGGATCTTCTGGTGGAGGTAAATAATGCAGGTAATAGGTCATCACACAACTCCTATAACCTAATGCAGTAGTTTAACTCAAAAGCATTTAAGGAAAACATTTTATAAAACCAAGGAAGGGTTAAATGCACCGGGGCTTGCCTTCGTTGCAGGGAAGATAAGATCCAAGAAAGATTGACATAAGTTAGTTCGTTTGCTGCTTGAAGTTAAGTCTTTTTCGACGAAGCCTGTCCAACAAGAACCCTCCTCCGAGGCTCGTTCGACAATGGTGAACACCAGAGCTTGATCAACACGACTTCAACACTCTTGGATACTACACGTGGATAAATGATGTATGCTTTAACATGATGCCATGGAATGCATGCTAAGGTGCAGGACAAGACTACTGATTCTAGAGTACAACTTTCTAACATGTGAGTAACTTCTAGGATAGACATAAAGATTAATTATCTTTATCTTTTTAAGCAAGATTAAACAAACTTATTAAGCATTATTTACAAAACATTGCAAGGCATCACAATCATCATAGACCAGAGGGGTGGGGTCTATGAACAGCAAACAATCCAAAAGGTCACACCATGATTACTTTTCTGTTTTTCCTAATTTATTTTAAAAGATCATTTTATACAGTTGTCCCAAAATTTACCAAATTAATCTCATAGGTTCATCATGGTGTAAATAGATGACAAAACAAATTTCATGACCTTTGGAGCTATACATGTTTTACTAAAAACCTAAAACTATCCATTTATTAATTAAAAGGAGGATTTTTCATATTTTAAACTTTGCAGAAAAGTAGAGTTTCTTATTTTTCTAAAATACTACACAGAGCAAGGAACACACAACATTTATCTCAAGATTTTTAGAACAACAGATTAAACCTCACAAAAAGAAGAAAACAAAACACTATTCATATTTTTAAAAGAAAAGGAAAACTGTGCTTCTCTCGAGGCTCGGCGCGCTTGCCTGTAAGGCGGACAGCGGACCGGTCGCTCGAGGTCTCGGCTGGGAAGGCAGAGGGTGGGGATAGCTTCGCGGGCTCACCAGGAGTTGGAAACGAGGCTCGGCGAGGCGGTGCAAGGGTCGGAGGCGGGAGCTCGATGGTGGCGAGGCCTCGGCGGAGGCTCGGCTAACCTCTCGAGGGTAGCCTCGGCGTGCTCGAGGCTCAGTCCGAGGGTGGCTGCGATTCGCCCGAGGCTGAGGGTGGGGCTCGGCTGCTTCGAGGGGGCGTGGTTCGCAGGCGTGCTCGAGGGTGAGGCTCGAGGGGACGCTCGAGGGTGAGGCTCGAGGCTGGCCTTGGCATGTTCGAGAGATGCGGCTCGAGGGATGTGGCTCGAGGGGACGCTTGAGGGTGTGCGGTTCGAGGGTTGGCTCGAAGGTTGGCTCGAGGGTGAGGCTCGAGCGATTCGCCGGAGTTGGAGGGGAGTCGCTGCGCCGGCGAAGGAAAGGACGGAGGGGTGAAATTGGTGGCTTGGGAAGGTGGAGAAGCTCAAGGCGAAGGCAGTGGCGGCCTTGGCGGGCGCTGGGGCTGCCTGATGGCTTGGGTTGGCGAGGAAGTGTTGGTGGTGGCAATGGGGAGCTTGGTGGCTTTTATAGGCGCGGGGTGATGCCGGGGTCCGGGCGAAGGACGGTGGGGGTCCGGGCGAAAAGGACGGTGGGGGTCCGGGCAAAAGGACGGTGGGGGTCCGGGCAAAAGGACGGTGGGGGCCGGATGAGGATGAGGTAGGGGTCCTCCAGCTATGCACAGTGAAAACCTATTCTTCTTTTGAAATCTTGAAAATTACTCCTAAACTTTGAACTGCACAAAGAAAACTCAAACACCAAAGTTGTTTAGAATTTGAGATCTACAACTTTGCTAAAAGGACCAACTTCAAATTTTGAACAACTTTTGAATTAGAAAAAGGGGTAAAACTAGAGTTTGGAAATTTGGGGTTTTTCAAAAGGAATTTAAATTTTATTTTGATTTTTGAATTTTGGTCCTCATAACACAGCATCAAAACACTTAACTGAACAAGATCTACACAAAAATTAAGCAAACTTAAATGCATGGCAAGAATGTTTAAAGACTAATGATGATGACATGTCAGGTTAATTACTTATTAAATACCAGAGGTGTTACAGCCTTCCCCCCTAAAAGAAATCTCGTCCCGAGATTTAAGAAGTTCTTAAAGGCTGGGGTTGAGTAATGAAAAAGGAAATGTGTCACACTTGTTTCTCGCAAGGAGTTCACAAGGCAACTGGGTTGCGGTTGGGATTACAACTGGGATCAGAACGCGGTTGCAAGTAGCAAGGTAGAAGACATTTGAGTGGAGCAAGAAAAATTATCAAGAACCAAGAGAGAGCGTACATTAGCTGTGGGTTATAATGGATCATAACTGTAGACCTCGATACCTGCGCGCACCCAATGGAAACTTGTGCAATCCGGCACACAGGATTCTTTGGGTTCCGTCGCGGCACCGTGGTCGCCAATCATGGCACCATAATAGAGCACAACTTCTATATCCCTCATTTCAATAAGAAGGAAATTATAACCAGAAACAAAGGTTGGTTATAACTACAAGGAAAGTGGCTTTGAACTCCCTTTCGGGCATTCAGAAATGAAAGCACTTTCATAGTGGACTAGAAGGAATTATGACTATAGGCCTGGATATTAGCGAGCACCTGGCCGTAACGCTCTATGGTGGCCATCCATAGGCGACTTCAGGTTCCCACGCTTTTATCCGGTCCATAGATCAGGGTCCTTTCAAAGAACACAATTTCAATAACTTTCAACCACCATTCGTCGTTTTCACGACACCAAGCAACCAGCACATGCCAATTCAAGGCATGACACGCGCTTTCCAGAAGAACCAAGGACTTTACCATGATTTTGACTTTATGTGGTAGAGTGTATGAAAGATATCCAAAAATTCCCAAGGATTAGGAACTTATGGAATGAAAGTAGCAAGAGCAACAGAATCTAGGGACGATCAACTATCGGGGATCATAGCTGCTTTTAGAATTTAGAGAAGAAGCACATTTTATTATTATGCATGATATGATGCATGCTCGTCCTATACGACCTCTCACTGACAGGAGATCTCTGTCTCCACCTGTTAGTTAGATATAGGGCTATACTTTATATACTAGCTTCACTGACTTGGTACCTTCTGTCGGAATCACTAGTATAGTCTTCACGAAGTCTTCCAGCAAAGCAAGAAACTTAGGGAAGGATCATTTTTAATTTGTTACTTCAAAAAAAAACTTTTAGATTAAGAAACCATTTTGAAGTTTTTCAAAAGTAATGTTGTAACCAGTCTTCCCTTGATGACAATCCTGCTCCGATACCATTCTGTGACGGAACCGCCCAATAATGTGGCCCACTTGCACACGTCATCGTCATAGGGAGCCCAATGACTGTGCAAATGAAACACGTTACTGGAAAGATCCGTCGGGTGTCCCAGAGAGGACCCCGAATTACTCACGAGCCACAGGACCATCATCATGAAGGTTGGAATAATTACAACATTACAACAGTTGATACAAAATACCATCGGAGTGCGGAAGCAAGATAGATAAACTTTACAAATTATGAAGATGTTACTTTTTACATAAAAATAACTGGTATTGCGGAAGTAGAGTAGTATGACAGAACCACACTTAGGCGGAGTACCTAAGTTGGAGAAGAGGAACAACCAGATCACGTCAAGCCCACTGACATGATCATGATCAACACCACCTAATAGAAACCTGCAACAGGGGATTAACAAACCCTGAGTACTGGGGTACTCAACAAGACTTACCCGACTAAAGAAAAGGGAGAAGACTCAGGAATGAAAGGCTTAGGGTAGTCAAGGTAAGGCTTAAGTATTTTGCAGAAAAAGCATTTTGTAAACCTTGTTTTATTTTGGAAAGATTCAAGCATTTCTCAATTCTTCATTGTCCATGATTCATTTTACATTTCAAAACATACCTAGTTGAGAACCACTCTCCGTTGACAGTCAGTGACCAAGTCTCCATAACCGAGGAGCAACGTTAATCCGGATAAATAATACTCAGCTGAGGATCCCTATCCACACTGCATATGTAGCACCCAAGCTTGCATATGCCAACTCGTCTACCACGATTCCTCCAAGATTGGGCCCGGTCCTACGCCACCCGGAAGTACAGTACACCACTCCTATCCAGGTACGACGACCACGTGGGTACATGCTACTTCCGCCATCTCTCCACTCCCAGTGCGCGGTTGTCGGTCCAATAAAGGATTCCTCGGAGCCAGAGCTTTCCGTAGTATGTGAATAGTTGCAAGTCTTGGCCAGCAGGCCCCCATACGGATGGTCCCTAATTTTCCAGCCAGAACTATACCTTGGTCATATCTCACCCAAGCGTAATAGTCCTGTCAGTTTTTCAACCCTGTCCCGGTCGGTGTCAACTGTTGAGTCCCGGACTACAACATGACGGCACCGTACGCGCGGACAACCTCTTCTCGACAATGACCACATGCTAGCTAGGCAAGCAGTCATCGAACGAGAAGTAAAGCCAAATTCCCATAAAGATTCTTTCAGTGATCACACTTTTGAAAATGGCATTTTATTGCAAATCTATAGTATAGCATCACTAAGCATTTTGCAAATAGTTTTAAAGCAGGGCTGGTGGATCTTCTGGTGGAGGTAAATAATGCAGGTAATAGGTCATCACACAACTCCTATAACCTAATGCAGTAGTTTAACTCAAAAGCATTTAAGGAAAACATTTTATAAAACCAAGGAAGGGTTAAATGCACCGGGGCTTGCCTTCGTTGCAGGGAAGATAAGATCCAAGAAAGATTGACATAAGTTAGTTCGTTTGCTGCTTGAAGTTAAGTCTTTTTCGACGAAGCCTGTCCAACAAGAACCCTCCTCCGAGGCTCGTTCGACAATGGTGAACACCAGAGCTTGATCAACACGACTTCAACACTCTTGGATACTACACGTGGATAAATGATGTATGCTTTAACATGATGCCATGGAATGCATGCTAAGGTGCAGGACAAGACTACTGATTCTAGAGTACAACTTTCTAACATGTGAGTAACTTCTAGGATAGACATAAAGATTAATTATCTTTATCTTTTTAAGCAAGATTAAACAAACTTATTAAGCATTATTTACAAAACATTGCAAGGCATCACAATCATCATAGACCAGAGGGGTGGGGTCTATGAACAGCAAACAATCCAAAAGGTCACACCATGATTACTTTTCTGTTTTTCCTAATTTATTTTAAAAGATCATTTTATACAGTTGTCCCAAAATTTACCAAATTAATCTCATAGGTTCATCATGGTGTAAATAGATGACAAAACAAATTTCATGACCTTTGGAGCTATACATGTTTTACTAAAAACCTAAAACTATCCATTTATTAATTAAAAGGAGGATTTTTCATATTTTAAACTTTGCAGAAAAGTAGAGTTTCTTATTTTTCTAAAATACTACACAGAGCAAGGAACACACAACATTTATCTCAAGATTTTTAGAACAACAGATTAAACCTCACAAAAAGAAGAAAACAAAACACTATTCATATTTTTAAAAGAAAAGGAAAACTGTGCTTCTCTCGAGGCTCGGCGCGCTTGCCTGTAAGGCGGACAGCGGACCGGTCGCTCGAGGTCTCGGCTGGGAAGGCAGAGGGTGGGGATAGCTTCGCGGGCTCACCAGGAGTTGGAAACGAGGCTCGGCGAGGCGGTGCAAGGGTCGGAGGCGGGAGCTCGATGGTGGCGAGGCCTCGGCGGAGGCTCGGCTAACCTCTCGAGGGTAGCCTCGGCGTGCTCGAGGCTCAGTCCGAGGGTGGCTGCGATTCGCCCGAGGCTGAGGGTGGGGCTCGGCTGCTTCGAGGGGGCGTGGTTCGCAGGCGTGCTCGAGGGTGAGGCTCGAGGGGACGCTCGAGGGTGAGGCTCGAGGCTGGCCTTGGCATGTTCGAGAGATGCGGCTCGAGGGATGTGGCTCGAGGGGACGCTTGAGGGTGTGCGGTTCGAGGGTTGGCTCGAAGGTTGGCTCGAGGGTGAGGCTCGAGCGATTCGCCGGAGTTGGAGGGGAGTCGCTGCGCCGGCGAAGGAAAGGACGGAGGGGTGAAATTGGTGGCTTGGGAAGGTGGAGAAGCTCAAGGCGAAGGCAGTGGCGGCCTTGGCGGGCGCTGGGGCTGCCTGATGGCTTGGGTTGGCGAGGAAGTGTTGGTGGTGGCAATGGGGAGCTTGGTGGCTTTTATAGGCGCGGGGTGATGCCGGGGTCCGGGCGAAGGACGGTGGGGGTCCGGGCGAAAAGGACGGTGGGGGTCCGGGCAAAAGGACGGTGGGGGTCCGGGCAAAAGGACGGTGGGGGCCGGATGAGGATGAGGTAGGGGTCCTCCAGCTATGCACAGTGAAAACCTATTCTTCTTTTGAAATCTTGAAAATTACTCCTAAACTTTGAACTGCACAAAGAAAACTCAAACACCAAAGTTGTTTAGAATTTGAGATCTACAACTTTGCTAAAAGGACCAACTTCAAATTTTGAACAACTTTTGAATTAGAAAAAGGGGTAAAACTAGAGTTTGGAAATTTGGGGTTTTTCAAAAGGAATTTAAATTTTATTTTGATTTTTGAATTTTGGTCCTCATAACACAGCATCAAAACACTTAACTGAACAAGATCTACACAAAAATTAAGCAAACTTAAATGCATGGCAAGAATGTTTAAAGACTAATGATGATGACATGTCAGGTTAATTACTTATTAAATACCAGAGGTGTTACAGATCCTCAGCTGAGTATTATTTATCCGGATTAACGTTGCTCCTCGGTTATGGAGACTTGGTCCACTGACTGTCAACGGAGAGTGGTTCTCAACTAGGTATGTTTTGAAACGTAAAATGAATCATGAACGATGAAGAATTGAGGAATACTGAATCTTTCAAAAATAAAATAAGGTTTACAAAAAAATGCTTTTCTGCAAAATACTTGATCTTGCTTAAGCCTTACCTTGACTACCCTAAGCCTCTCATTCCTGAGTCTTCTCCCTTTTCTTTAGTCGGGTAAGTCTTGTTGAGTACCCCAGTACTCAGGGTTTGTTACCCATGCTGCAGGTATGACAGAGTCCCCGATGTGTCTTGCACCCTGCTGCGTGACCATCGTCCAGGAAGAGGCCGATGAGGCCGAAGAATAGTTGTACACCCTCGGGCTGGGTGATTATAAGTATCTTTGCTGTTCTCCACTATGTTGCCTATGTCTATTTCCATTATCAAGAACTTGGTTTGTAATAACTGCACCTTAATTTCTATTTGGAACCCTGCTTTGTAAAACTAATGTTATTTAAGTCTTCCGCTCTTTATTCCGATGTTATTTGTAAAAGTATGCAATGTTGTAACCGAATTGTGAGATGATCCTGCGGACATTGGGCACTGATGTAGCCCGGTGGCGAACAGGTCTTAATCACATGGAACATGGGTTCGGCTGTCAGAGGTTGACAGGGACACGTGGGCCATGGGATTAGGGTCATTCCGTCACACTAATCACCCTAGCAAGGACTATGTTAGATGAGTACACTACACCGGAAAGATTTTGGGCGGAAGCAATCAACACCGCTTGCTATGCATCAAACCGATTGTTCCCCCATCGTCTCCTTGGAAAGACCCCCTATGAGCTACTCAACAACAAGAAGCCGGATATATCATTCTTTAGAGTGTTTGGGTGCAAATGCTACATCTACAAGAAGCGCCAACACCTAGGGAAGTTTCAACGCCGATGTGATATTGGTTTTCTTGTTGGTTACTCATTGAAGTCCAAAGCATATCGAGTACCACATGTTGATGACAAAGATGGGAGGGATCCATTTGAAGATACTCATGTCTCCCATGATCAAATGGTGGTACAAGCTCAAGATGTTGATGCTCCACAAGCGGCCCCTCAAGTGGTTGATCGAAGGACTACTCCTCTACTACAAGCGCATCCTCAAGATCTCATCATAGGGAGTCCAACAAGGGGTGTAATGACTCGATCTCAAAAACTTGCTTTATTTATTGAACATCACTCCTTTGTGTCTCTTGTTGAGCCTACCATTGTAGATGAAGCTCTAGGTGATCCGGATTGGGTGAATGCTATGCATGAAGAATTAAACAACTTCACCCGCAACCAAGTTTGGACACTTGAAGAGCGATCCAAAGGTGCAAGAGTCATTGGAACAAAATGGGTGTTTAGGAACAAGCAAGATGATCAAGGCAAGGTTGTTAGAAACAAGGCAAGGCTAGTTGCAAAGGTGTTCTCTCAAGTTGAAGGCTTGGATTTTGGAGAGACCTTTGCACCGGTTGCAAGACTCGAAGCCATTCGTATCCTCCTTGCATATGCATCACATCATGACATTAAATTATATCAAATGGATGTGAAAAGTGCATTTTTAAATGGCTTCATAAATGAACTAGTCTATGTTGATCAACCTCCCGGGTTTGAAGACCCTAGATATCCTAATCATGTTTATAGGTTGTCCAAGGCGCTATATGGGCTGAAGCAAGCCCCAAGAGCATGGTACGAGCGCCTCCGGGACTTCCTCATTGAGAAGGGCTTCACCATTGGGAAGGTCGACACCACACTATTCACCAAGAAGCTTGATGGAGAGATCTTCATTTGTCAAGTCTACGTTGATGATATTATCTTCGGGTCAACAAATGAAGACTATTGCAAGGAATTTGGTGACTTGATGTCGAAGGAGTTCGAAATGTCCATGATTGGCGAGCTCACTTTCTTCCTAGGCTTCCAAGTCAAGCAATTGAAGGAGGGAACTTTCATATCTCAAGAGAAGTACACAAAAGACCTCCTCAAGCGCTTCAACATGGATGATTGCAAGCCTATCAAGACTCCAATGCCAACAAATGGACATCTCAACCTAGATGAGGGAGGTAACCCGGTTGATCAAACTCTCTACCGTTCTATGATTGGTAGCTTGTTATACTTGACCGCATCTAGGCCCGACATCATGTTTAGTGTGTGCATGTGTGCTCGCTTTCAAGCCAATCCTAGGGAATCACATCTCATAGCGGTGAAGAGAATCCTTAGGTACCTAAAGCACACCCCAAGTATTGGCCTTTGGTATCCCAAAGGAGCTAACTTCCAACTCGTTGGGCATTCTGATTCAGATTACGCGGGTTGTAAAGTAGATAGAAAAAACACATCCGGAGGGTGCCACTTGCTTGGGAGATCACTAGTGTCATGGAGTTCAAAGAAGCAAAATAGTGTGGCCTTGTCTACCGCCGAGGCGGAATACATTGCCGCGGGTGCTTGTTGTGCACAAATCCTTTATATGAAACAAACCCTTTTAGACTATGGTGTAGTTCTAGAAAGGGTACCTTTGTTGTGTGACAATGAGAGCGCGGTTAAGCTTGCTAACAACCCGGTTCAACACTCTCGCACAAAGCACATAGATATTCGCCATCACTTTCTTAGAGACCATGTTTCCAAGAAAGACATATCCTTAGAGGGAGTTAGAACTGAAGATCAATTGGCGGATATCTTCACAAAACCCCTAGATGAAAACACTCTTTGTAGATTGCGAAGTGAGCTTAATGTGCTTGATCTAAGTAACTTTGTCAAAAGGTGAAAGGGGGTTGTCTTTGCATTGCATTGTACTATATTCCATGTTTAAATTATGCTATGCACATAGGCTTGTCAGACGTGGTTAAGATAACCGTCCTAAAAAGCGTGTGAAGAAGCTTACCCATGAGCAAACTTGACAAGCAACCTAGATTCAAATTCCGTAATGCATTGCATATGCATGTTTGTTGCTTTGTCGTTTCTTTTTGGTTAAGTTTTGAGCAACCGCTGTGTTCGTCCACCGCTAGGGGGAGCATTTGAGGCTCCTAATGGTTAAGTCCCCTAGTTTTGGTGGCCACATGTTGTCTCCTTGGGATTTATTGCCTATTTTACCTTAAAAATGATATGTAGCCTATGGCAAATTATTTACAAAACTGAGGGTTTATGCGAGGATGCTCATACTAGGTTCCAACTGGTGTTTATTCGCCTCTTATTTGAGTTGGAACTTGGTTGGGAGAGGGAGCTGCAACGGAGATCTTCGAGACAAGCCAAAATGCAGCATCGGACGCTGCATCGGACGCTGGCTCCAGCGTCCGATGCCCCCACTGTACACAGCCCCGGCTGGAACAGTGTTGGCGTAGCGTCCGTTGAGTTTTCAACGGAGCGTCCGATGTCCCATCGGATGCAGCTCAGCGTCCGATGCTGCGGCAAAGGACGCGTCCGATGTAATTCTGGCCGTTTTGAACCTCTCTGGACGAGCATCAGAGCGTCTGTTGTGATCACACCGGCGCGTCTGATGCTCCTTTAAGCGGCACAGTAAGGTCTTCCATTGACATCTGGGACCCACGCGTCATATTTTCCCTTGTCTTCGTCCTCGCGCCCTCTCCCTAACCCGAGCCCGCTCCGCCGCCGTTCGCCCGAGCACCCTAACCCTAACTTCACCACCACCGGCCGCGTTGCACCGCACCACCCAACCACCGAACCTCGTCGCCGGTCACCGTGCTCCGCCGCGACCGTGCCCGCTTCCGCGCGCCCCTCCGCCGTCCGCCTCTGCGCGCCCGTCGCCGTCGGAGCTCACCAGGACGACCTCCCCTCGCCGGAGTTCCCCTCGCCTGTGCTCCACCCCGCCGGAGATCTCCTCCCACGTCCCCAAGCAGCTCCTCCTCTCCGGCGATCTCTTCCACGACCAGCGACTCTCGCAGTGAGCATCCCCACCCGTTTCAATCACCACTGCATCCCAAGTGCTCGACACAATGTCTCAATGAACGTTCCACCATGTTTTGACCCTGTTTCCACTCAAATCTTTTGCAGTCACCTTTAGTGTGACGTGTGGGTGCCCGAACGTCGATCCTCACCTCCTCTTGTGTTCGTTTCGTCGTTCGTCATGTAGCAAAGCCAATCTCTACTCTTATCTCCATTGCTTTGCTTCCGATAGGACTTCTCATCTCTAGAATATATGTTCTTATATATCTCCTCTCTATTCTATGCAGCGAGTCACTGACAGCTTGGCTCGTTGGCAGTGACAGATCACCCGGGGCCAAGCCCGCGGGTACGGATCGAGGCCAAGCCTCGCGAGTGTCAGTGACAGAGGATCCGTGACAGGGGGTTTTCTGGTTTGTCGGTTGGTCAGCGGATTTCTTGTCAGCTGTTTGCCACAGGTTTCTCAGAGTCAGTGGGTCCTTCCCAGCAGTTCAGAGCTTTCAGCTGTAGTATTTCTGTTCTTGTCAGCGATGCGCTGCAAGAACGTTGGTGGTGCCCCAGGGGACTCTCCTCCATGTCCCCCCCTTCCGGTCAGAGGCCCGGCAAGGGGAAGTTGATCACGCGCCGGAAGCGCACCAGGGAGCAGAGAGAGGCAGACTAGGCCCGAGAGGTTGCAGCCGCCGCAGAGCGTGCAGAGCGTGGTGGCAGTACTGGCGCACTCAGGATCGAGGATCAGTTGTCCCCAGAGCAGCGCAGAGCCGTCGAGCAGGTTGAGCGGTTCCACCACTCACCGACTGGCACGCTTATGGCTGCCGGTCGACGGACGACGTTCACGTCTCCGGGAGTGGAGCCCGAGAGCTCAGGGCAAGGCCAGGTAGAGGCCGAGGCAGCTGAGGCTGATGCAGCACAGGCAGAGGCGCCGGAGGCTGAGGCAGAGGAGGCGGTGCCTGAGGAGGTTCCCCGGCGCCGATCCACTCGTCGCAGGACAGCGGTGCCACCTCGGCCCGATGTCCCTCTGCGGGGAGCACGTGCTCCGTCGAGGCGTGCGCCCCCGCTGATCCCGCGACTGGACCTCCGGGCAGCCACCTGTTCCCAGATTCAGACGCTACGACTCGTTCCAGTGGAGCAGTGGTTCCCCAGGGAGCGGCAGGAGCAGGCAGGGGCATACCTTTTCACAGTGCTGCAGGAGGATTTCTACCGTGGATACCGGAATGCTGGGATCAGTATCCGTTCTCAGCGAGTTTGCTCCCTGGAGGCCCTAGTGACAGCTTCAGAGCAGCTCCGCCCCAGCCTCACCTACTTGCCAGGTTTCTCAGACCTGTTGGGGCGGTCTGGTTCCTACATAGAGGACTGAGTTTTTCAGTTTTATGCTTCACTTTGGGTACACCCGGACAGGGCGACTATTGAGTTTGCTTTTGAGGGCGAGCTCTACAGGCTTTTCACTTCAGAGATTCGAGAGTGGTTTGGACTTCATCACTCCCAGACTCGGATCCACGACTTGTGCTACGGTCAGACAGAGCCTCCGAGGCGCCCTCACGGCGGAGAGCAGCCACCCACCGACCCGGTGCGCCCTTGCTTCAGAGAGCTTTTCGGGGTGCGCCGAAGGATCTTACTCCTGCGGCCCGGATCCTCCACGAGGTGCTCCGGCGCACCCTGCTGCCTCGTGTTGGGTTCAGAGAGGCCATCTCTAGACTTCAGCTGTGGTTACTCAGTTACCTGATCCAGCAGAGGGATTTTGATATTCTGGATGTGATCATCTGCGAGATGGAGGACACAGTGGCAGAGGGCATCAAGGCCCGCCGGCAGCTTCCTTACGCTCACTGGATCTCGTATATCCTTTGGAAGGTAGTTGTCACTACAGGAGGCCGTCCAGCTGAGTCTCTCACGAGCTCCGCGACCGTGTTCCCCGCCTACAACATGAGTCAGCTTCTGGGACACGGTCGGGACCGCCGGCAGCAGCAGCAGCAGGGGGCACCGTCCAGTTCACGTCAGCGGCCCGAGGTACCTGAGTCAGCACAGGAGCAGGACGAGACAGTCCGGGCCCTCGCCGAGCAGGAGCTTGCAGAGTTAGAGGGCGAGGACACCTTTGTTGCCAAGGACCCCACAGACAGCTCGGATGAGGACTACCAGCTCTCGCCCCGCTACCAGCCTAGAGCTCACGACACTGAGGTTGGGCCTAGTGGTACTGCCTCCTCCGACCCAGCTCTCCTTGCTATACTGTCACGGATGGAGGAGCAGCAGCGGACGGTCACTCAGGACGTCCAGAGGCTCACTCAGGAGCAGCAACGTCTGGCTCAGCAGCAGGCCTTGGCCCAGCAGCAGGCGCAGGAGCGGTCCGATGCCCTACAGCGGCAGATGCTGGAGTTGCAGCAGCAGACTCTCAGTTTTATGGAGCATATCATGAGTGGTCCACCTCAGTGGCAGTGGCAGCAGCCCCTCCCCAGCACCAGCAGCTTCAGTGGTAGCCGCCCGTACCACCTCACTCGCAGCCGCAGTTTGGACAGCCGTCGCCGTTTCCACAGAGCTCCTCTCAGTTTACCACCTTCACCACTCCGCCTGGAGGAGCTCCTGTTTTCAGTCCTCTGCGCACCGGGTTCACTCCGCGCCCGACAGAGTCCCTCTATGCGACCATTACCTCAGTTACATGGGACTTGTCGGCCAGCTTCAGTGAGCTCACTGGGTTCCCCACGCCAGATCTGCAGGACCCAGTCCGGACGTCTACAGCTCCAGTCACTTCCACTACCGAGACTCTACCGAGCTCAGTAGCGTCCTCAGAGCAGACAGAGCCTGTCCAATCAGAGACCACGACGACCGTGCAGGCTAAGTTACCTCCGATTCTTGAGCTTTCGCATCCAGATACTCAGCTTGACACTCCTACAGATACTGCGACAGCACCAGAGCAGGCAGAGCAGTCAGTGCCGGAGCCGACCCAGACCACTTCTCAGCAGCTTCCAGCTTCAGAGGGTCAGCAGGCTACCGACGTGTCTTCGTCCGACTTCGAGGAGTACCTCCAGCAGTTCGAGTTTACTCAGCGCACTCCGGAGACGGCACCTGACTCGTCTGCACCACCTCCGCCCTTCGACGCTTAGTTTGGCGCATGATGCCAAAGGGGGAGAGTGGATGAGTATAGAGATAGGAGGAGCGGTGTGAGAGGGCTTTGATTTCTTATGTTGTGTTACATTCACATACGCTCTTTACTTATCGCATCTTTTGGCACTATGTTTGTGATATACTTGTGCTATGGACCGTGTGACATGTTTGAGCTCACTATGATATATCATATGACATGTCATTTCATTTCGCTCAATACTTGCTCTTAATTCTCACTTGTTATGTTTATGAGCTCTTTTACTCTTGCACTTGCTTTTCACTCTAACTTGTTGAGTGCAGGATGATGGCATGATATGTATGAGCTTGCCCATAACCATTTTCTCTTATCCATTGCAAGTTCATACATGTCATGATTTAAAAACCTCTTCTCTCTATACTCGATCTCGTGTTGTCATCAATCACCAAAAAGGGGGAGATTGAACGCATCTTGGCCCCTAGTGGGTTTCGGTGATTGGATGAAACACAAGATTACTGTGACTAACGTGTGTTTTGCAGAAACAGGAATGAGTTAGGTCATGGTAATGGCGACGATACGGGCATATGGAGTTCATGTTCCCTGGCGATGGATATCGTTTCGGTTTTCAAAGGACGGACGACGAAGACGGTGGTAGACTAGGCTAAGTGTCATATGGAGTTGGAGGACACTTAAGTAGTCTTAGGTCTTTGTTTTTCCTTTGGCCGTGCTATAAAGGGGAGCGTGAATCAGTAGCTTGACCTAGATGAGTCTATTGAGGTAGGTGTGGTGCACACTTGTAATTTCATAGTCCTAGGTAGCTCAGAGAGATGCCTTAAGTCGAGAGGATCAAAAGTCGTTTAGGCCGCGTCGCGATCCGAGGTGAGTCTGGTCTTGTAAAGGGCATCAGATGCTGGCCAGGTGGGCACCCACCCCGACTAGGGTTTAGTCTGGTGCGTGGCATCGGACGCACCGATGTGTTCACATCGGACGCGCCTGTGCCACTGTTCACGTGCGCGTGAACTGGAGGTTGCATCGGACGCTGGCATCAGACGCTGAGGGTCAGCGTCCGATGTCCATGCAGAGAGGTTCCAGAGAGGGTAAAACCACATCGGAAGTCTGACAGGAGGGTACAGTCGACCGTTGGTCGAGGTCATCAGCGCGTCCGATGCCAGGCATCGGAGCGTCCGATGCCCCCGCAGAAACCCTGTCTTGTGCAGTTTTTGGATGGTCAGTTGAGGGAGTATTTATACTCCTTCCCTCCATCCATTTGAGTGTTCTTGCCACTTCCATCTGCTGAGAGACACATTGTGAGTGTGAGATAGTGCAAGAGCCCTAGTGAGGTTGAGTGATTTGCTAATTGTGAGAATTAGACACCTCCTAGTGAGAATTGAGTAGCAAGTGTGCATCCATCCATCTCTTTGGCCTTGTGTTGGTCAAGTGAGAGTTCTAGCTTGTTACTCTTGGTGGTCGGCATCACCTAGACGGCTTGGTGGCGATCGTGAAGCTTGGAGAGCATCCGGTGGCATTGTGGATGACCCAAGCAAGCTTGTGACCGGTAGCGAGCGATTCACCCGGCCGGAGTGGCAAAGAATCAGCTCGTAGTGAGCACTTGATCCTTGCGCGGATCAAGGGGGAGCAATACCCTTGCGTGGGTGCTCCAACGAGGACTAGGGGGGTGTGCCGACCCCTCGATACCTCGGCAAAAAGATCGTCGTGTCATCTCTACTCTCTTTACTACGCATTTACCTTTGAGCAATTCAATTCCGTATTTACTTGTCGTTCTTTCATAAGTTGAATTGTCATGCTAGAGTAGAAATAGTTTAGTGATAGTCTTTTGTGCGGTTGATTCTAGTCTAACACACTTCTAGGCACTAGGGGGTTAATTGGGGCTTGATAGGTTTTAATTTTTGCAAGAAGTTTTAGAAAAGCCCAATTCACCCCCTCTTGGACATCTTGATCCTTTCAGACCTGACAGGTACGACCCACATGTCAATAAGACTTAACTTTTAAAAAATCATATATCTTTTTTATACAACCTCGAAATGATTTTTAATATAAAAATTGTAGCTCTTGATAAGATCTATAACTTTTTTATTTTAACATTTTTTATTTGAGGTCATTAAAATAGTAAAAAAGTAATAATATAAAATTTTAGCAGCATATTAATCGTGTATTAGAGTAGGTCATTTTAGGAAGAAAAAATCATATCTCTAATGTATGTTAACAGATAAAGATGCTTTGTATATGCAAATTGTATGTCACAATGAAGTCTACAAATTCATTGTTATGAATTTTGTTATTCATGATCATGAAAATGGTTTAAAAAATAATTTAGTCGTTTCAGCAACATATTAATCAATCGCACACCAGCACTTTTATTTTTATTTTTGACCATTTTAGCCACCTCAAATGACAAACACTAAAACTAAAAGAAACCGTCTCTTATGTTCGGCCTTAGTGCATTAATAGCACTTGCATTGTTAGAGCATCTCCAACAAGTTTGTAAAATTTACTTGCTAAATCATGTAGTTTACCAAGTTGCTATTTTGTTTAGCAAGTTGAAAATAACCCCTCTCTCCAACAAGTTGGTATTCTCGCTTGGTAAAAATAGAGGATGACAGATGGAGCCTGCTTGTCATTGTCTATTTCTTCCTCCCCTACCTCAGATGGGCACGCCGCCTCCCACCACGCCATACGCCGTCGGAGGACGCACCTCCACCGTCGTAACTGGGCCTCCAAGCCCCTGCGCCCGCCGGTCTGGCTCGGCACGGCCGCTCGAGTGCACGTACGGACGTACGGCGGCAGCAAAGCATGGAGGAGGCGGCGGTGGCGAGGCCAAGCAAGAAGGCGCGCGGGACGGCCGCGTCTGGCCTGACGGCGTTCGGGCTCCGCCTGGCGAAGCACCTCGCTGGACGAGCTGCTGGCCGTGCTCGACGCGGCGTCGCGCGACGAGATCGCCGAGTTCGTCAGTGCCGTGGTGGAGCGCGCCCTCGCCGACCGCTCCGCCGGGTCCGGTGCGCCGCTTGTCGCGTTCGCGTGCGCGCTCTGGCACGACAAGACAACGGCGCTGAAGCCGGGGACGAGCCCAGGGAGCTACCCGAGGACGAGGCGCAGAGGAAGCGGGAGGCGGAGCTGAATCGCCGGCAGAAGGAGGCCGAGGAGATGGAGGAGTTGGAGCGCACCGCCGAGCAGCTGCAAAGCCAGGCCGCCGCCGAGGCCCCCGAGGAGTCGGAGGAGGAGAAGCGCGAGCGTGTCCGGAGGCGGAGGCCATGGACCCGGCGAGGCGGAGGCGGACGGAGGATAGATAGGCGCGCGATACGCAGTCCGGCCGCGCGCGGATAGATAGGCGCGCGGAGGCTCTTTTTTTCCAAGTTGGGAAAATACCAAGCAGATTTAGGGAGTTGTTGGAGATGGTTTTTTGGTGTTTTTGCAAATTTATAAGAATAACAAGCTATTTTAGGGAGTTGTTGGAGATGCTCACTAACAACATCATTTTAAATGAATAAGAGACTACATCCATCAAGCCTGCTTCCTAGAAACGCTCAAAATCTGTGCATCTAAAGCCAGGTTGAGAGACATGTTTTGCGTTCGCAAGCCTAGCCCAGAAGACAGTACAAACAACAAAAACCTCAACCTTATACTTCGTAACTCCACTGGCTCATTGGAGTAGTAGTTTCTATTTTCCATTGTACCAGCAACCATTATTACTCTGTTTCTTGATCATTGTCCTCCAAAGTAGGCCAACGACCATTCCCTTCTTGGCCAATCTATGATCGACTTCAACAAATTGGGAAATCTAGGTAACACATTTTCCACAACACGATTTTTTTTTTTTTTGGTAAAAGAAAAAACAGGACACATTTGCAGAGGCCAAATATAAACTGACCTCAAAATAGTGACTCCAGCTCAGGCTCAGCAGCCTGGCTGCTCATGCACATGCATGCATGGATATCTGATCCACAAGTATCGTGAATACACGATAAAAATAGTTATTCTGATCTTTAAATAGGCTTTTGCATCGATAAATCACTCTCTTTAGCACCCCCTCGCCATTTCGTCACTACATACATACAGTAGCAACATATATAACCCATAGAGATAAATTTAGTAGATCTAGTAGTTTAATCAACTCCATACATTGTTGATTTTAATATATCCATTCATTCAGGGTAAGTAAATAATGCCTCTCTTCTTGTTTCTTTTATTTTCTTTCTGTTTCGATTTAAGCCTGCAGCAACGTGTTGGTTGCATTGCATGCATTCTTTGAACCGGTTCTTGCTAATTTGATCGATTTTTAGTTTATGTGACTGAATCGGTTTGTCAGTGGACCGAGGCCGGCGCCGGCGAATCAATCAAGAACGTCGCCGCCGCTAGTTAGGAGCGCGTTTACGTCCATTGGACCTGCCATGGGAGGGGATCATCATCTGCAACTGCGCATGCCGGCGCCGATCGAGAAGATCGCGGTGCCGGAGAAGAAGGCCTTGTTCCTCCACGCCGCCGCCGCGTCGCCGGGGCACCAGCAGCAGCGTGGCGTCTCCTCGCACGAGGCGCCCGCCGTGAGCATCACGCCGCGGACGGCCACCGATAAGCAGCAGCACCTGCCGGCGAGCCCCCGGGCGTGCCTCTGCTCGCCGACCCTGCACGCGGGCTCGTTCCGGTGCAGGCTCCACCGCGGCGGCGGCGGCGGCTCCGGCCTCCTCGAGATGAGCAAGAAGCCCGGCGTATGACGACGGCGGGCGATCGTATACGCCGCCTCACCACCGCAAATGCGCGGGTGCAAACACGAGCTGACGTCATCGAGTGCATGGCCACATATTTTAGCCCTTCTCTTCTTGTCCCCTCCTCTCATTTTGTCTTCGCTGTATATACAGGGGAAAGGGAAGAGTACTATCTTTTTTTCTTCTGCTATGCCTTTCCTTGTAACGAGTCTGCAGAACACACGTGTTAGTTTCGTCCCTGTACGTGTATGACTAACCAAAATTACTTGGATACAGATTTTACCCCACTTTCAGCAACAAAGCAACAAACCCACTCATATATTTACGTCTTCGATACAAGATTTTAGCCAATGTAAATAACAAGCTAAGGCGTTTGAAGGCGTGTATCTAAAATAGCTAATTGACACTTGCACGTCCACCTGAAAAGGACTGATTTATGCATTCAAACATCTTAAGCCTACATGCCAAATTATAAGCCATTTTAAAAATCTTGAAGAGTCAAAGGTTTTTTTAACTTTGACCAAATTTATATAATAAGATAATAATATTTATGATACCAACTAAGTACAATTAGATTATTCATTAGTTATATTTTCATAATATACATATTTGATGTCATAAATCTTTGTCTCTAGAATTTTGGTCAAATGGTAAAAGTGAGAAAACTTTGACTTTACAAGATTCTTGGAATGACACTAATAATTTGGGATGGAGGGAGTACATATCCGGATGATGTTTACTTCCTACATCTTGCACTCCAGTGATGAGATCATCATTGTAAACGATGAATCAGCCGGGATACCATCCGGCACAACCTTAGTATTACTGTCTGACCAGGTTGCAGGTTCCTTATAGAAGCCATGGTCTCGTCTATACTCGGCTGCGCTAGTGTTGTCTGTGCTTCGCAAACCTTAATGGGTAACTCAGATGGTTCAGATGGGTAGACCGAGCTGTTTCAAATCGAACGAGTTTTAGCAACAAGTAGATCAATGTAGAAAGAAGATTTAGTTGTAGTTGACGAACCGGTTCAAGTCTGTCATGTCGATGATGAAAGCAATCTTGCCACCCTTGAAGCTCATGAAAGACAGGCGGAGGCCAAGTTTACCTAATAAGACATAAAACAGCACAGATGTTGTATTATCTAGCCATTTAGGTCCTGGTAAGGGCAGCTACACAGAAGTACAGAATTTCATCTGCAAGTGATGACATATTTATGATTCTTGCTCCCTCCGTTCTAAATTACAGTTCACTTAAGTTTTGTCCTAAATCAAACCTATGTAACTTTGACCAAGTTTTTATTTTTAGAAAAATATACAAAAAGTCTACAAGTTCAGTTACAACGAAATTAATTTGATGTTGTTTGTTGGTGCATTTACTTGGTCGAAGTTAAATCTGACTTAGGAGTTAGGATTAGGACAAAGCTAAAGTGAACTATAATAAGGAAAGGAAAGAGTAGCTATTAACTTCAGTGAACTTAATATAAAGGCAGCTTGGATGTTGGAGGCTTGGAGCTCTCCTACTAAACTCACTATTGAAAGCACATAAAGTAAATAACCCTTCTTCCATTTCATAACTGAAACCATTGCCTAAATCAAATGGCCCTCTCCCTCTCTGTTTGTTAGATGCACATTCATCTACAAAAACATGGATAAATCATCGTTTTCTGCATCTGGAGAGAGTAGTTTTACTGGACAGCAAACGCACAGCATTCACCTACCAAGTAACAACAGTTTATGCATTTTTAAAAAACATTTATGGTATCATATTTATGACAAAAAGACACCAGTACTTGGAGAAAAAAGGTAGAAGAGATAGAGAGCATACATGTCTGGGAATCCGAAACAAAAGCAGCGGAGGTAAGATTTAGTAACTCCAATTTAGATAACTTGATTTCTTCTAAAACACCAATAAGATTTCGAAGAAGCAAGCTTGTTTCCTGCACAAAATGAAAAATGCATGTTAGCAAACAGAACTCTTCTATGGCCTTCCAATACATGACAGCGATTTTGAAGAAAAAGGGGTTCGGTATAAGTATAACTACGGTGTGGTGCGCTATTACTATATATAACATGCAATAAAGGGCATGATGTTCACATCATACAAGGAAGGTGCACTTCATGGCATTTGATATTAGTAACAGAAAAGGAATTCCTAAAGTGAACAGCTCTAGTGGTTACACAACAAAAATTCCAAACTCAGATAAACTCACCATTGAATTCCTCTGCAAAGATCGTAAATCACTAACTCTCTGGTTCTCCTCGGCTTTGAAAACAAAATTGAATGCCAAAGATGCATCGAAATTTGGAAACATCTGACCAAGAATTAAAAGGTGTCATGAATTGATTATACATACAGAGAAATGAAAACAGTTTGGTCATCTCACCTGTCCAATTTGGTTTCCATTCAGTGAATTATTCACAAATATGCTAGACGTATCACTGATGTTTAAGATGATCCTGTCGAAGGAACGGTTGGAAACAAAATAAGGCACTTCAAATAACAAAGCAAAGTGAATTAATTTGTTGCCTTGTTACATAAAAGATTGCAACTTCTCAAGTCAAAGCAAGTTCACTGGAATCAGATAAAACCACCTAGTTTCCTTATTAGAAATTTGCATCTGAGATTCTCGGACAGTTTAAACCAGCAATTTGTTTAAAATAAAAAACTAATCATGTAGCAGTTTCAATTCTAAAGTAGGTAGTAGAATCATGGTTGCTATAACATGGGAATAAATAATATATAATTCTAAGAATGATTACCTTTGGAACAACAAATTGTGATAGTTGAGGATGACATCACGCTTGTTGTCCCTTTTAACTATGTCATTCAGCTTGCAGAGCTGAATAAATAAAAGAAATGTAAGTTGAATAGAGAGAGATCTACAGATAGAAAAATATGAACAGGAGATTTAACATTAAGCCATACACCAATACCCCTGCTTGCTGGTGGATGATGACGCGATGCTGATTTCTCATCATCAACTGCTCTTCAGCATGCCTCACAACACTATCAATACCAATGTCACCTTTAATATTGTGAAAACATTCAAGGGAACTCCTTAAATTCTCCACCTTCTGTTGAATATTTTTTAGTTCAAGCCTCTTTTCAGAAATGGTAGCAAGTTCTTCCTGGATAAACACAAAAAGTATAATTCATTGCAAAAAAAAAATGCAACTGAACAAATTTCTGCTTAAATTTCATAGGGATGCAAATTTCTCTGGTTCATTTTACCAAATGCAAGCTTGGGTGACAATAGAAGCAACATAATTTACCCAAATCAAAGGAATGAAGAATGAAAATAATGAAAAAGGATATTTGTAAGAACATAAGCAACATACGCTATAGAAGCAGTAGTGACCACAAGAATTACTGTGCAGTCCAGAATAAATAGATCAATACCATGGCACCTAAAAGGTACTTACATGATCAGATCGATTGCTTAGATGTCTGCATACAAGCTTGCCAACCGAAGTAAATGAGGCAATTTGGATTGTGATATGCATTCGCTATATAAAAAAGCAGAAAAATCAAGTATTAAATCTTTACCTGTCTATCACTGGCACTCACTGCAGTAGCTGCAGAAAGTGAAGCCTCCTTCATTTTTGCAGCGTCCAAAATCTTAGATTCCAGAAAGCAGCACTCTTGAATTCCATCTTGATATAGCTGAGCCTTTTTCTGTACCAAAATGGAAACAAAAGGAGGAAACTAGCATCTGGCTACAACTTACAGGCCATAAAGGGGCTTTTTAAAATAAAAGAAAAGATGATTAAATTCCTACTTGGAGTTTAGCTAGCTTCATATTATTGATTTGTAGCTTCGCCTTTTCATAGAAAAGCTTGTCATGGAGAAATCTTGCCTCCTCTAATCTGGATAAGTAGAGTTACATATAGATTTCATCAAAGTGAACACCAATTAATGAAATACACAAGTTAATCATTAAGTACCTCTTTTGCTTATCACCACAACAATCTTTGATCCTCTGGGTTCAAAGAACAAACATGTCACCTAGATAAGTGGGAAACTCCAAATAGAAAATAAACAACATGTTCTTGCTAAAATTAACAGCTAAAAGATGATATCATACCACATCAGTAGAAATCCTTTTATATTTTCTAGCAATATGAATGTCATCCAACTTATCGCTTAGCATATCAAGCTTCATTCAAAAGGCAAACAGACAACAATGTTAAGTAACAGCTTGAGTGCTAGATCATCAGATTAAATTTATTATATGTGCTATGCTGTATGAGAAAAACAACTAATTTCCATAACAGAGAAATTCATGGAACAAGTCTAGAGAACTGTAGATTCTGAACATCAGACAACGACTATAATTATAGCTTCTGACAAGCTACCATCCGACTCTCCACAAGTGTGCGACAGCAAAAGCCATTAGGGTTCAGCAACGAAACCTAAACTCATGACACCTCCCCAGATTGGGTATAATGCGTGAGATAGATTGCATTGAGCCTCTCGGGTGATATAGTTACCTCCCCAGATGCATATGGCAATATTGAATTACAATCCTAAACTACAAAATATAATCTAACACATGATTTGGATCATTACTATTACAAGCCTTTTTCATCCTCAAGCCATCAAAATATAAATGCCCCCTACCCCAACCCAACAAGGGAAAAAAAGAAAAAGAAAAAAAGACAAGAAAACATTGGTGTGAGTAGCATCATGAATACTCGTCAACACTAAAAAAGTATAAAAATATTATTTATATAACTATGCTTTATATAGTCTAAATTATCGAAAAAAATATGAACTTCTGGGAGCAAATTTCTCAAAGGCTCAAAGCTACACAACATTTGTTCATTTCAAATGATGGCCAAACTAAACTTGTTAGCTAACACTGTTAGTTTAAATATCAATGTTGTTATTCTAGATACAAAGTTCATGGTAATATGGACACACGTGTGGTTTTGGATATGGTTAAGCATAAAATTATCTTTACAGTAATTTAGGACTAGTCATGTAATTCGCTGAAATTTACTCATTATTTTAGTTCATCTAATCTAACAAAGGAAACAACTTTACAATTCAGCTGACACAATATGATATTAGCTATCAAAAACAATGGGCGTGTTTGGTTCGCCGTGTCCAGCCCAGGCCTGGCTCCGTTAATGCAGCCTGTGTATGTTTGGTTGCCTGAGATGGTGTTGGAACCTGTCTCCCATGGGCTAACCGAGGCCATTTAGCCAGGCCCAGTGGAAACACTCGGAGCGGCCGTTTCCATGGAGCCTGGCTCTAGCTGCGCGCGGTGTGGAGAAGGGAGGTGGGCCAGGGTGCCTTCGCTCGTGCAGGGAACAAAACCCGTCGCCCCGGTCTTGCCTGCTAGGGTTACCGCTCCATTCACCACTCTCTGCCGCACTCGGCTCTTCCTCTCTCGGTCTCTCCTACTGGTCCATCATTAGGGTTTCGGTGATTGAGGCCTCTACCTCGGTTCCCTCTTCCCTGTTCGCTTGTAAGGTGAAGGTCCACTAATGGGCATTGGTCCGTGATCTGTTTCTTGCACCCTCCCCCCTCACTTTGTTTCTGATGGATTCATTCAGATCCACTTGCATCGTGCCTTTTTTTTGTTGCTCCTGAATGGATCCACTGAAGTATGGCTGCTTGCTTGTGTTGAACACTGAATGGATCCACTCGCTCGGAAGGGAGGACCGACCGTGGGAGTCACCGGCAGCGGAGGACAGGGGCGTCACGGTCCGTCCGACGAGCCCGGCAGCACCGTGTTGAGGGCCACCACTCAGAGCATCCGCTGGCGGTACTTGCCATCCCAACCGACGGGTTCTGCAAAGACAAGGCTGCGATGGCGGAAGAGAAGAAGGGGAAAGGGGATGCGGTGCTTTGGACGAATGAGAGATGACGAAGCGGACTCTGAGTTCGCGGGATTTTTATTTAATAGAGGGGTGACCTTACCCATCTAAGGAAACGGTGACCGGATGCTTCTCCAAGACTGCCAACCAAACAAATTGGTACTGGGCTTAAGCGATGCAGGCTGGGCTGTCCGCAGGAGACCAAACACGATCTTGCACAGGCCACCCTACGCAGCCCACACAACCAAACAAAAGCCCGATAGCTAGGTGGAAACAGGCCTGCACTGGCCATGCTCCCATCCCTGGACAGGTTACGAGGGGCCAACAATCCAACAGGACAATGCAATTCAATGTAACGCATACCATTCAACAGGACAACTGTTGAAGTACATTTTTCAAAATAGGCTGCTCTGAGCATTTTTTCTAAAATAAAGTATGTTACTTTACTATTGACAGCGTAAAAAGTGTACCTGTCGTAGATTATGCTTGCTTATTGATGCTGACAAAACTTGTTCCGTGGCATTAGTTATGGTACATACTACCTGTACAAAAGAACTAATCATTTTACTGAAAAAATTGTGTATACAGAAAGTTTGAATACATAGTTTAAACTGGTTACTTTTACCTTCTTCCAATCAATATGCATGGACTTCCCATTATCATGAGTGCCATTCTGTTCTTCTTCAATAATAGAAGGCTGAGATACACACGAAATATCTTTTCTTGATTTTCTAGGGCTTCTTGCTGTCTTAGCAGTTTCCTCAGGACACCCTTGCACAGCATGACCATTTTCCTCAGCAGTTCTCTTTCTTCCAACACTGTCTAAATCCAGATGACGGTTGCATTTATGACTAGGTTGACTATCCAAAGTAAGGACATGACATGAGGCATCTGGGACCTTAGTGGACTCATTTAGCCCATGTCTTCGAGGAGTGCCTAGGATAAAAGACTCATTGGTTTTCTTCATTGGAACAGAATGAGAAGAAACAGATAAGGTGGAATCATGATCTTCAGTATTGCTGAACATGTCACTTGCTCGATGACCAAGGTCATTCTTCTCAACCGATTGTAACCGGGAAGCTGCAGGCGATTCTTGAAGCTTCAGAGAAGAAATTCTCTTGTCATGTTCAACAAACTCAGTACCCAAAGAACAACCCTCCTGTCTTGCCACTTTACTATTGGATACAGTAGTAGTGAAAAGTTTCTGCCTTTTTGAGCGTAAAGAGGATACAGATCCTTGTGAAATTTGCGACTGCAGACCTGCAGTTCTTGGAGTGTGTAGAACTGTTTCTGTATCCATCACTTCATTTTGTTGTCGCAGCTGCTCAGCATGCATCAGCAAAACGGCAGTAGCTGCACTTGATGACTGGGCAGCACCTGTGTTATCCTCACCAGGTGGTTGATCCAAATGACGGTTTTCCATGTCAACATTACACATGGAGGAAACACTTGTAGTGTTTGATCCAGATGGTTGATCTTTGGGCAAAGATTGATCAATGAGGTGGGATTGCACGTCACCATTACTCATGAATGATTTATATGCTGGGGAGATCTTTGCAGGAGGTTCTGCAGTATTATTGACACCAGGGTCAACATCCATGTGATCATGGTTGCAGTTCTGCAAGAAATAGTTCAATTTCAAACACAGATAAGCATCAAAGCAATAGTTGTCAAATAAATCAAAATAACCAAATGACAGTACAATGAGAAACAAGAATAGGGAAACACAGTCCTGGTTCAGGCTGCTGAATACAGTGGGCATTCAGAACCTTTTGCCCCAACCGGGAGAATTTTCCTATGATGATTGGTGGGCTAGCGCTACTGCTGTGGTGGACAGACAGGTTGGGCAAGGTCTTAATTCCATCATCATCATCATCCTTGGAGCCTGGTCTATATGGATCCACCAGAACCGATGTGTCTTTGATGGGGGCTTCACACCTTCACCAAATCTTGCAAGCACTCTAGCTCCATCCAACTGCAGGTGCCAAAGGAATTTCCTTCCTAGCTGCCTTGAAGCAGGAGGCTAGCTAGCTTTGGGTAGTTTTTTTTTTTTCTGTGCCGGTTGTGGTAGTTTCTATGTTTTTCCAAAGGCGCAAATGTTTTGAATAGCTCCTGGACATGGGTCTGTTGGTTTCTTGTTTTGGACTTCTTTGCCCCTTTACTCTCTAATTAATATAAATATATGCAGTTCTCCTACATGTTCGAGAGAAAAAAAAGCTAGACGTGTAGGCAACTGCGTTTGACTACGGCTATCAAGGATGTTAGGGCCTCCTATACTACTAGTTTCTCTAGGATCCTTCCAACATGTAGGTTTACATATATGAAAAAATATTTAGGTGCTGCAGTTAATTGCATGTTCTAATGTATAGCTAAAACACATCAAAGAGTTTGATACCGAATTAATATAATTAATAATATCATGCATGAGCTGCTTGATTCAAACAAACATGTAAAAGAAAAGGATCAGTACCTAACCTGTGAATTCTCATGGCCATCAATTATCATTTCATTATCTTCTTGAATCAGATCTGTGCTGGTCGAAACTGGATTTCTCATAGGAATGTGCTCTACAATCGTATTGACCATGCCCAGCTTATGAGAAGATATATTATTGTCAATGCAAGAATTTTCTTCCCTACTTTCTTTCTCAGATGTAGGCAAGGTTAGAACACAATCAGGAGTTACATCAGAAATACCAACTTTAGGAGAGTTTGTTTGATGGCTCCCTTTTATCTTCTTCATCATACTGCTCAACGTGGGTGACAGTTTATCATAATCATAAGTTCTGGGGTTGCCACTCAACAAACTCATGTCAGTCAATGTATCTCGACCATTGATTGATGTTCTTGTAGGATTAGATGCAGTAAGTTCCTTCAGGGGTCCCTCAGGTGCAGTATTAGGTGTCATTAGACTCGCAGCTGAGTTGGCTGTACAGTCATCTGGTGGAGCAATATTGCGGAAATGCAAAGAGAACGTCCTGGAATCCATAGTTATATCATGGTTGTCATCCTCTGACATTCCAGAATCCGATGGTCTTCCTGTTTGAATAAAGCTTGCCGATATAGGTCCAAAGAAGTTTTCATCTGTCATAGGAATGGGCATAGTGAGAAGACAGGATGCTTTACCACAAAGTAATATGGCATTATGGTTAGCATATATATAACTATAATAGAATTGAAGGGTCACACACTCACACTAGAAGCATGAACATACAAAAGCAAGACACCCCATGCCATATAGTGATGTTTTACTTTCTAATTTCTAAATCCGAAAAAAAAGTGAATCCACAAGCAACCTCAAATCCATTGGTGGTGCTTTGTTCTAAGATCTTACTGAGCAAACAATACAAGAATGACTGCTAGCTTAATGTATGTGCAATCAATACACCATCTACACCTTAAACCTCTATATTGCATCTATATTCACAATTCATCTGCCAGCACAATAAACTTGCCTACTGTATCAAAAGTGTGGCACAGCGCATCTAACATCAACATCTGGAACCAACACAAAGAGGAGCACGGAACCTCTGAGCAGCGAAGCTGACATGATTCAGTTGACAAATGCAACAGCCTGAGCATCAGAAATAAGCTCCAGCGTAAAGAAAGTAAAATTCCCCATTAACTTTAGGAAGCAGATTATGTGGGAGTCCTAACAAAATCAACCATCCAATTCACGGATATTTTTTTATTTAGAAGCAAACAGAGGACCCCACCGTCGGCGGAGGCCATGGATCCGGCGGCGCTGCCTGGGGACGACGAGTCGATGTCCTGGAGGAAGATGACCGGGGGACACTGGAAATCCACCTCCGTGTCGTCCTCATCCTCCCGACCAACCGAGGACCTCCTGGGAGAGGGGGAGGGAGAGGTGGAGACGGGCTCGCGCTCCTCCGGGGGCGTCTCGAAGTCCTCGTCGCGGTCGAACACGTGCACCGCGGTGGTGTCCGCGAAGCTCACACGACGGGAGCGCCTCCGCGCAAACTTGTCGTCCCCCGTCCCCGGCGACGATGCGATGCCGCCGCTGCCGCCGATATCCATGGAGACGGGGCACTGAGAAGCAGAGCTAGGGTTTTGCGTTCAAATTTTGGGGAAGAAAGCGACCTGCATTACTGGAGCGTAGACCAGCCCCAACGCTATAGCCTAGCTGTTGGCCCCAGCCTCCACGTCGGCACAGGAACTGCAGAGCGCAGATCACATACAGTATGTTGGTGGTGGTTTAGAGCATCTCCAACAACTTCGTATAATTTACTTGCTAAATCTTGAGTTTTAGCAAGTTACTAATTTATTTATCAAGTGAAAAAAAAACTTTTCTCCAACAAATCTCTAAAACACACTTGCCAAAACGAACGAACGAAGAGCCGGGTCCGCTACTCATAGACATGGGTATAAATTTTTCAGGTAAAAAGAATAAAAAAAGAGTAACTCGAGGGGAGGGGATGTGTAGGCGCGCGGGGGGAGGGGGCGTCCGCGCCGCGGTTCCGCAGTGCGGGAAATTTCGCGCGCGAGGGGGCTGTTTACCAAGTTGGGAAAAATACCAAGTTAGTTTAGGGAGTTGTTGGAGAGAGTTTTTTGAGTTTTTATCAAATTTATAAGAATACCAAGTTGATTTAGGGAGTTGTTGGAGATGCTCGGTTCAGACGTCCGAGGATTTTTTAGTTGGAACTTGAAAAAGTTTTTCGATGTCACGTTGAATATTACGATATTAATTTAGTTTATAAAAAAATTGATTAATAAAAAATAAATTACATAACCATAAGTTAAATTTATTATGACTAATAAATTTGTTATTAGCATATATTTATTTAGCACAACATTATCAAATTATAAATTAATTAGGATTGAAAAATCATTTCATAAAGTTATCGTAATGTATAATTAATTATTTTTTAATTTATATTTAATATTTCATATATGTGTCTAAATATTCGTTGTGATGAGTAAAAGTTTTTGGGCCAGTAACTAAACACGGCCTAGCCTGCTGACCTGATAAAAGGGCGAGACACCAACTGAAATTGTGCCCCTTTGTCACCAAAGCAGCAGTACCTCATCACGCACTCCCAGGGTTTGTGACCAGTAAAAAAAAAGGTCTACTCAAAGCTAAACATACTCTCTACAACACCACCTTGCGGTTGGAGTTGGAGAAGGCCTAAGACAAGTGAAGTGAAAAAAAGAGAAGATAATAATATTTACTTTCTCTGTCACTAAATGTTTATTGTTCTCACTTTCCAAAAAACAATCTTGATTAAATATATATTAAAAAATATTAATATTTATGGTAGATAATTAATATCATTTAAAAGGAAATATTAAATGAATTTTTTACAAATCGAATTAAACGTACTGGTACGAAAAACGAAAACAACCTATAGAGACAGAGTTCTACAAAATGAGTCAAACTTACCGGTACCAAAAATGAAAACGGCTATCATTTAGGGCCAGATGGAGTACTCGTAGCCATCTAGGGTCACGACGACCATTCGGTACCCGCTGACAACAGATGCCCCTTCGACAACAGTGTAAAAAAAATGGCATAATCCATCCCTCTCGATCCCAAAAGCCAAAGAAATTTGGATAAACCTTATCACTTCAACCAAACACGTATAACGATACCATAAAAAGAAAAGATCATTCCATCCAACCTTGTCCGTGAACAAAACACAAGCTTAAGATGATACATCTGTTGCGATTTTAAGAAACCAAGCATGAAAAACAAAAGGGGATCAAATAAGTAGAATCTAAAAATCTACACTGGCGAAGATGCCATTGCCTCTCAGTATTTAATAAAGACAGTGAAAATTAGTCTCGATCCTCATGGGTGCTGATTGGTTAGATGGTGTAGAAGCTAGTACATACATGATTGCATATGGTACCCACCATGATCATTCGCTACATGATACCCAGCAATCAAAATGTGTTAGCCAAGCGAAACAGGTACGGGCAAATGACAGCACATAGAGGTGCGACTAGAACTCCGGAAGTCCCATCTAAAGCTAGTGTATAAAGAAGCTAAGGGCATTTGCATCTTCTCAGGTGTGCACCTCATCTCGCTTTTGGACTACATCATTTGCAAGTGAATATCAGCAGCCTGTTGAGCCAGCTCATTCATCATGGCCTCATCAAAGAATTTATTGATGCTCACATCTTCACTCATGCCCTGCAAATGTGATGGTGTATACAGTTAGCCCTATGGCTAGTCTAACACTGATAATGATTTTACTGTATGATAAAAGTTGAGTGAGCAAATTATATGGTTGCTCATAAATCAACTATGATAAAGTTAAGAATATAAGGTTGTCATAAATCAACTATATTCCTTACCTTCCTTCGCCTGGTCTTTACCATGAACTCACGGGCAAGGTGCTGTATAGGTGCTGGCTCCAGAGGGCGAAGGACAATACTCTTATCTAAGGGGTCACCAGGAACGATAGCCCAGTGATCAAATACTGACAGACAGAAGGCTTGTCCCTGTGTATGGTATCTGAGATCTGTCTCAAATCCAAAAGACTCTATAACAGGTAAAAATGCCTGGAAAACAAAGAAGCAATACCATTAGTCAAACAAATAGTACCATCGGTAAGTAGATTGGTTCACTGGCATGCTTTTATCACAAAGGTTTTCCAGAAGGAAGACAAAGGGTGAATAGAGATCACTGTGTTTCTTACCTTAACAATGTATATTGGAGTGCCTGGCTTGGGTACATCAGCTGTTACATGACCACGCCGCCGGGATAGCACCGTATAAATTGCAGAGACACAGTCAATTGGTGTTTGGATCTGCCAAGTGCACACATAAGATTGTCACTCGTCAGACATGGCAGCAAAATAGAAACCAGATAGCATTGAAATGTGTGCATGTATCTGCATCCTTGTGTATATAGAGAAGCAATAGGACTGACCTCAACATAATACACAGGTTCCATAAGGCGAGGATTAGCCATAAGGAACGCAGAGTAGACAACACGGCGTGCTGTGGGAATTATCTGACCACCACCACGGTGCAATGGTTCTGGAGCTATGTTTGCATTTAAGATCTTGAATTTCACATTCCTAATTGGTTCATCACACAGAGGACCTTCTCTAGCACCCCACTGGAACCTATGTATAGGTTGATAAATAAACTGATTAAAAAAGGCAGTGTAAAGGATTCCAATTGGACTTAGTTAACTGAAGAGTGCAGAGCCCTACCCTTGAACAATTGAATCTTTGACCGCATTGAGCAAGTTCTTGTCAACCTCAATTGAAAGTGTGTCATCCAGAAGAATGTTAGGACCCTGCATGTCGAATAAGATGTATTCAGGTATACAATTGACGGAAAAATAGTGTTAATCAAATGAAAAGTGTTAGACAGCCACATGGGCACATGGGCCATTGGCCCATTATGGGTTATTATAGATTGATTGATATTATATTAGACAAGGAGATCCGACGGTGATTGTACTTCTATAAACCAACACGGGGTCCTCCTTGCCGATAGAGGTACCCCTCCTATTGGCATCCTAATCAATCTACTAATTTCCCGTGCAATTCCATTGCTTTCATGGTATAATTCATGTACAGGAACAAATCAAAGTCAATTGCAAAAACAAGCACTGAGATTGACTGTGGACCAGAAGCACAGTGGGTTCATTGATCTCCAGAAACAGTGAAAAGGAATAAAGAATAACCAAGGTTGGAAGACAGAACCAGATCAGTCAGCAGTTTATGGCATATTACCTGCTTGTCAGGTCCAAAAGCCCATATTGACCTTGCTGCAAGCACATCCCACTGGTAGCGTTGGCGAAAGAAGTCAGTAATTTCTTTCTGTCTTGAATCAAGGCTAACAAGACCACTTTCAATATCTTCTGCTAAGCCCTTCTCTAATGGCTCAGCAAGCTGCATCATGCCATAAAGACAAAAGGTTCAATAACATATCAGTTGCTTGCATTTACAAATAAAGATCAGCACAGGAAATGTCAAAAGCAAATACAAAGAATGCACTCCAGAAAAGCTTACCATAGTAATTTTGTTCCTCTTGTTAGGTGTTTCAGCAAAACATTTCATAGAAGAAGTATCAACAACTGTTTCACAAAATGTAACAACAGGATCTGCTACCTGCATGCCAAAAGGTAACACAGCAAATCAATTTGGTCCACCCTAAAAATCAATTTAGTTCACCACCCTGCTCCCCAACAAAAAAAAAGGGCAAAATTAGTGAAGTGCATCATACGTACCTTCACCTCAACCTCTGAATAAAGCTCTCTGAGGTCCTTCATTATGGAATCCAGATATAGTTCACCAGTCCCTAGGATAGTGTGCTCTCCGGACTCCTCAACCTTGGTAATAGCAAGAGGATAGCTCTTGCTAATTTTACGAAGACCTTCGACCATTTTAGGAAGCTCACTTGGGTTAAGAGGCTCAGCTGCTATTTTTACAACAGGCAAGGTGTTGAAACGTAGAGGTCTAAATATGTACACATCTTCATCAATATTCATAGGACATATAGTAGCAGTTTTCATTATTGATGCATCTACACCTTCAATAAGAACCCAGGAGCCAGCAGGGGCTTTACTAATTGCAACACGGTATCGTGCCTGATAAACCCACAATTTGGTCACCTCTTTGACAGTCATATCCTCTTCATCATCTGGAGAATAGCCTTCTCCAAGGACCCTCACAGTCTGTCCAGTCTGTATCGTGCCACTATAAACTCGTCCAAAGGCATCAAAGACGCTGCAATCAGATTTTGGATATAGTTTTGTTACATTAACCATAAGGGGTCCGCTGGGATCACACTTTTTCATAGCATCCACAATAGAGGAATCTTGTGGACCAGTGTATATGTGGTCTATCTTCCTTGCAGCAGCATCCTTCACTGAGGGGATATGTTTCACTAACATATCGGTAAAACCAGTAGCAGTGCCAAAAACTGAGCGGCAAGCTAACCTCAGCAAAGGTCTAACATTAAGCTTATAAGCTGCATTGCTCAGCGTGACACCCAATTCAGCAAGCTTTGATTCCACATTCCCCTTTTGCTCACCAACAACCAGACTATAAATTTTGTACAGAGGCTCAAGGATAAACTCAACAAATGATCTGTTAGCTCCTTCCTTTGGCGGCTTCTTTTTAAAGGTTCTAGAATCAGGGTGAAAATACAGGTCTCCCCATAGGCGAGATGCAAATTTCTCATGGTCAAATTGAATACCATGAATCTTTAAGTAAAGATGGGCAAAAGACTGTAAGGTAAAAGACCAGCCAGCAGCACCACTTGCAAAACATACATTTCCAGCAGCAGGATCCACCAGCTGAGTGCCACCTACTGTAGTAGAACACGATGAGATAAGATCATTAATTGACTCTAGAGTATGCCGCAGCTTGAAATATGCATCATTTGGGGGCAGCTTTAGTTCTGTTATCAATCTGTCAACCTGTAACAGCACACAGTAAGCATAGACTTCAATTTCATGTTGCTACTGGAACACAATAGAAAAGGGGCAGCAAAAATGTACCTTGTTAATCACAACGACAATGGGAAGCCTTTCTTGGATTGCATGACGAATTGCCCTCTCAGTATTAACCTAATAACCAATGGAGGTAAACAAATAACATTATACTTTACACTTCCATCTATAAGAAAATAAAATATACTCTAGCTGTCTAGCATGCATGTAAACCAAAAGTACAAAAAAATATTTTCAATATTCGTGCATCTTGTAATCTCTAAAACCACTGGTAATCTAAATCTCATGGCCTTGCACTTCAACACAAACATGAACAGCATACGCTACTTTACCAAAAATCGCCAAACTTGCAATTTGCTGTACAACAAAATCATTTATTCATGTTATCTGAGTACTTAAAATTCTGGGAGTGTTGATTCACATCTGGGCACTTCACTCTCACCATAATGGCTGAAAACCTACAGTCAACTTAAAAACTCATTTGCTACCATAGGTTCACATGACGTTCCATAAGTCAAATCGTTACAAATAAGAACATGGCCTTTAATCCAACAGATGTAACCATATGATAATCAACATGCTCAATGCATCAGAATCCTCAAATGCGCTGACATCTTAAACACAAGCTAAACACAGCTTACCATACAAATCCCAATATAATGACATCTGCCTAAACTGAGTCCATAAAGGTAGCACATGTGTAAACCTTACATATGAAGCAAGTTTGTGAACATCATGAAGCATTAGTAAACTGTTCCCAAGCACACAATAAAAGGTGTACTTAGACAAATCTAACAAGCAAGGTCACCATTTACCAATAGGACTCAAAACAGTAAACACATAGATTAAATTAGTCTAATTGCTATCTGGCTTGATCTGTGGGTGAAAACAAATGCTCTGCCTGGAATATGCCAACAGCTGAGACCTCTATCTTAGTATTTTCAGCAATGTCACCCATTGCTTATTTAGAATGCATGGGTCCGATATCTGGGGAAATTTCTGTGACGCTGAAAGATAACTTTACTCCCTTCCGATCGAAATGGAGGGTAGAGTGCCCTAAGTTGGATGGATACAATTGGATGGTGACTCTTCGTTGAAGTGAATTAGGTTGACCAGATTGTACTACATACAGATTCATCTCCTCATAATCCAATATTTTCTCTAAAATGTGCATCAAGACTAACAATTTCAGCATAATGCATCATATCATATACCAAAAAGATGTCTATGAAACAAAAGGTCGGTGCATTACCATTACTCCCTCGGCAGCATCAACAACGAGCACAGCCCCATCCGCAAGTCGCAGTGCTGCAGTCATCTCATCGGAGAAGTTGACATGCCCGGGCGTGTCCATGATATTGCACAGGTATGACTTGCCATTTCCCCCCTCGAGAACAAGCGACATTGGCACAGCCTTGATGGAGACCTGCCTCTCCTGCTCGTCCACCCTTGTGTCAGTGAACCGCACATGGCGCTCCCCCTCAGAGTCGAAGGTGTCCACTTCGTGTGTCTGCTCAACGAGCATGTCCATGAACACCGTCTTTCCGTGCTGGAGGTGGCCGACGAGGGTGACGTTGCGGACGAGCGCGGGGTTGCCCGCGAGCCCGAGGAGGAAGTCGGTAGAAGCGTAGGTAGACGTGGCTGCGGCGCGGGTCCCGACCTCGAACTTCACGACGCGGGGCGGCGCGATGATGGGCATCTCGAGCGGCTGCTCGTCCTCATCCATGACAAGCGCCTCCACGCCAGGCCCGTACACCTCCTCGGCGGTGGGGTAATACTTCTTGTCCTCAGCGAGCACCACGGCCTGCTGGGACGGGTCGCCCTCGTCGTCGTCGACGTCCATGAGCGCGGCCGGGCGGGAGGGGGAGCCCGACGGGGAGCGCGCCGCGGGGGACGGGGAGCGGGACGCGGAGGGCGACGGCGAGGCGCCGCCGGCGTCGGAGTCGTCATCAGCGTCGGAGTCGGCGAGCTCTGGGCCTATGTAGTTGCCGAACTCGTCGTAGAGGCTGTCGTCCATGGCTGCGGCGGTGTCGCTGAGAAGCCCCTAGGGTTTTACTCGGCGGCGGAGCTGGGGGCGGGTTTGGGATTTGGGAGGGGAGGGGGAAGAGCGGGGAGGCGGCACGAAGGGATTTCGTAGACGGTAGAACGAGTTGTCGTGAGATTTCGTGGACCGTAATGAGCCTAACCTGGATGATGAGAGCCTTGTGAGGGTCTTCTGTCAATCTGTACACAGCGTGCAAAATCTGTGGCTTTGGTGTACTCCATTTGTTCAAAAATATTTGTTATTTTCTGAAAAACAACTTTGACAAATTATATGTTAAAAATATTAGTATTTATAATATATAATTAGTATTATTAGAAAGATCTTTAAATCTAGATTTTTTAATAAGTTTATTTTCAATATAAATATTGCACGTATTTTTCTATAATTTAAGTTAAATTTGTGATACGAAAACTAAAAACGGCAAATATTTTAGGAAAAAAAGGAGTACTATCGCAGGTCACACCAATCACCTGATCTCCCACATCAGTGCTTAGGCATGCTTTAGCTTTTACTTTAAATTTAACAACATGATTTGAGAATCTGCAAAACCTAATTAACTCAAAATCTCGAATAGATTAGTTCAAAAAATTGTGACCCATGAAGAATCATAATTCCTTGATGAGTTAGATTAGATCAACAAATCTCTAGATTGCTAAGTCAATAACTAACTGAGCCAAGAATTAAACTTGTACAGTACGTATGTTTTATGCTACAATGAACCCAGTCATCAACCGAGTACATATGTTCCCCCCACGTGATGCATTCTTAACATTTTCTTTAACTTGATTAAAAAAAATATGAACCCTAACCGAACATCTTGGATAGATTGAACTCAATATTTTATGTGGAATTGGAATTTAAGTTTGAGATTGATATATGATTTGATCTAGGCCGGTTCATTTGGTCGTTCATTTATTTATACCAATAGGTAGCGTGCCCGTGCGTTGCTACGGGACAACATAAAAATTATGCTAAAAACAAATGGATCACACGATAATATAACAATATTATAAAATTAAATACTATATTTGAAAAACCATTTAATCTATTGATGCGGCCAAGATAATGTTTCATAACATCGCAGACTCACAAACGCTATTGTATAGGTCTTTCCGTGATACGGCTAAGATAATGTTTTATATCGACAGGAAAATATCTTCGATATCCATTTCTTTTGTGTGCCAATAAATCGATGAATAAGTTCCGCCCCATCACCATACGATCCTGTACACAGGTTATGTATATACGTAAATATTTCTCTACCAAATAATTAATACTACGTGAAATGAAAATCTCTCATAAAACCATAAAACAAAGTATGTTTTAGGTACCGTATAAATATGTGTGATTTTAGGTCTATTCCACGCATTCATGTATTGTAGAATAAGGTATCTACTTGAGCACCTGTAGCCAGAATCACCATCAGCAGTATATATATACAAATAGTTAAATCATAAATATTATGAATGCAAACTTTGATAACTTGAGTTAGTTACCCATCTATATCATGTGCAATGTCTGTTGCACGAATGAATTTCTATTTGAAGATATCCTCATTCCATCTAGGAATATGTTTATTCATTGCGGCAGTATATTGCATATTAAATCCAAGAGTTTGTCTGGCATACATCAGTTGTGGTATGTCTTTGCACCACTCTTCAACAGGTCTAGGATCAATCATGGTAACCGTCTTCTTCTGCTGGTCGACAATATAAAGCATATATTTTTTAACGTGCAGTCATGGTAAAAGAAACTGCAAACATGGTTGTAATTAAAATAATATATAGGAAACAATTATTAAAAGCAGAATGAAGCGACTTACGTATCTGCATTGTGGTATGTCGTATTTCATATCCCCACATATACCGATCGCAACAGCTAGTTCTTTCGCACTTTGTCTTTTTACGGTATTCTGGGCTTTTTGTTAAAGCACACATTTTCTGGAGGAGAACATTTTTTAGAGTGGGGATTAATATAACTTATTCTAATTTATATAATTAAAAGACCAACAAATAAGACAATGTAATATAGCATAATAATTATTAGAAAAATATGCTTACACAAAAGCGTAGGTCCATATGATGCTTCATAATACTATTATATCGTGTCAGTGTTCTGAACTCTCGAGCTGCCTGAAAGCGAACACTTAAACTAAAACAGTTCTCAGAGATACCTCGATTGTCCATTAACAACTCTTGTAGGTCCTTGACACTTAGGGCAATCATCGAGGGGTGAAAGCCTTTAACCCAAGGTCTCCTGCAAAACATTGAACACATAGATGATTATCTAATTATAAGAGAGCATACTACTTTTAGTAAATTAATTAAAATAAGCATGTAGCCTACTTCAATATCGCTTCATTCTGAATTGTCATGACATAATCACATAGTAACTCAGTCATCTCTTCCCTGTTCATTGGCATATCTTTCATGACCTCAAATGCCCAAAACTCATCAGACTCTTGATTGGCATGGACATATGAGGTTTTTTCTGAGTTTGTATGTGTTCAGCTGTGTCATTTTGAACCACTAAGCATTCATCCTCCTCAGAATGTTTCCTCTTTTTCGTGGACGCTTCAACCTTGGTTGGATCCTCTATTATGACACAGTCGCTTGGTGTTCCAATATTGTCATCGCTATCGAGATACAGAGACCTCTTTCGTTTATTTAACTCTGACGATAGCAAGATCGCCGCAAGCTTCAGTCTAAATTCTTTCATATCATCCTGCAAAATAGTACAGACATCATCCTCTATTTATTTATCACCCTATAGGTAGTTAATACTCATGACTTGTGGTAAGACCCATAGTGAATTACCTAGTTGAACTCGTCTGATAATTCATTCCTGGTCCAATACTCCATAAAGGTTATTAAGAATAAACCACATGAATAACTACATACGACATTAATAGAGGTTCAGACACATTATTCTAATTACAATGTTTTAATTGATGACAATGGAGATTGTAGTTCTAACAATAATTTGATATCATAGTTTGTCTCCTCTCCAGATGGCTCAATCCTATCATTACTTTGTCCGGCGGAGACATGTTCTTCCATGGTATGACCAACACACACAGCGACCTCCCCGCGTCGCGAGTAGATGGCGGCAGCTAAGGCCGAGAGGGACCGTGGCAAAAAATACAAAAAAACCGGAACGTGTTATTGCTGCCCCGCAACGAAACGCGACCGCGGGCGGGGGCGGGGTATGACCGGGGACGGACGCGGCAAGAAACGAAAGTGAACTCGTCTCGTCGACGGGACGGCAAATCGAATTCGGAAAAGAAAATGGCAGCGAACGGGGCCGACAGTGGGGAAGGTGGGAAGCGGCTGCCCAAAGCTACCCCCAGCCGCGTCGTCCCCCTTTCCCCACCACCAAGCCTTCTTCTACCCCCAACCCCGGCTTCTCCCGACGCCCAGACCGCACCAGCGCAGCGCCCTCTCCTCGTTCGTAGCTGGAGTCCCAGACCCTCACGCTCGCTCGCGCTCCTTCGTCGGCGCCCTGTGGACTCGAGTCGAGCCTCGTGCCCGCGTCTCGTGCCCGCTCGCCAGGACCAACTTCCCCGCCCACCTGCCCCCGCTCACCGCCTCCTTCCCTCCCGCTGTCGGCACCCCCGCGCCCACGTGCAGCTCCAACTCCACCGTCGAGTCCTCCAGCGGGCCCCGCGCTGGGGTGCCCAGGACAGCGCCGGCGACGGTGCGTCGCAGGCGTGCCGCTACGAAGCCGCGTGCCCCGCGTCAGGCCGACGCCGACTGCGTGTCGTCGGCCTCCGTCGTGGATGATGGCGACGACGCCTCGACGGTCCGGTCGCGCCCATCCCCGTGCCCGTACCCGCGAGAGGGCGGTGCCGTTGGAGTGAGGGAACCGGAGGAGCGGGGGCAGGGCAGGGAAAAGCGCTCGCGTTTCTGAGATCGCAGGGGGTGCGCCGCGTTTCGCAACGCCGTGTGCGGGCGGCCGTCCAACACGGAAGCGCGTTCGCGTTGCCCCGTCACGAATGCTACCGCACGTGCACCTGCGGTGCGGTAAGGCACCACCCTGTTGTGCCAACAACCAACTCTGGCGGAAGGCACACCTTAGATCGCGCGTGTCCAACGGGGATGTTGAGATGACTTAATATCGGTACCATTAAGATATATATATGCAAACTTCAAAGCCATTTAGAAATTTTAGGACCAACTTTGGTACCTCAAGACAGACATTACCTTGGTTATCATGTTAGCATTTCTTTATAAGTGATATTCTGTGTATCTTTATAAATGTCATTCTTTGTACCGTCAAGATCATTTTCTTCCCCTTCACTTCCTTCTCATCAATAGCTAATATGGCCAAAATCTAGCTAGATCCCTTGATAGCATTACATACAACCAACAATTGTTATAACTAATGAGAAGCCATTGCACAGTTCATACAAAAACAGCTATAACCAAATTGGAATAACTCAAGAAACCAATGCACAGTTCACTAATGAGAAGTAAGCTCTTACAACCAAGCAGATGAACACATACAGTCTCCTCTGCTTTTAACAGGTGGAGTATGGTTCATTGTCCTAAACTTGTGGCTGCATGTAGTTGGACCGCAACCTGACACCTCCTTCCCAGATGGCTGCTCACAGAGTACTGTCGGGCCTCTTCTTCAGTTTGGGTATGCTAAAAGGTTGCAAGCATCAATAGAAGAAGATATCCAGAGATGACTGTCCAAGAAGACCTTGTCAGAGGTAGCAATTGGGAAGGAAACCATTTTCAATACAGGCTAGTTGCTGAGAGGAACTTTTAGACCTCTTATACCATGTTTTGTACAGTAAGATAAATTAACAGAGTGTCAATTTTTTTAAACTCGAGATGTCAAATAGATTCTTGTTGTAAAAAACGGATTTTATGCTTTTGAAAGAGACATAAAAGTTTTGCCCATGCCTTCATAAGTTGTACCATGGTACCATGGTTGCCACATCATAAAAATTATAGCTTTCATCGTAGCTCAAACTTAAATCTACCCACTTGGCTTACACATGAATGTGTTTAGGCATTGTAATGGAGATGATTGCCTCTTGTAGTTAAAATAATCCAATGCTCCAAACATTGAAATTGCATCAAATAATTTAACTGGCGCAGTAAAGTCACATTGCAACATCTTTTAAAATTATTTTTCAAGAAACCTTTGTGGTTTAAAAGCAGTCAATGCTCTAGACATTTTGAGGCTGAAGTTTTTTTCCTAAAGTCATTAAATGAAGAGTTCAAAGATCTGAAAGAGCAATAAGCAAAATGAATTTCTAATAGTTTTGCTAGTATTCCAAGAAAACCTAAGGGTCTGTGATTGTGCATGCAGACAGACTTCTGGATGGTGTACAACACATGCAAAACTGAAGCAATCCGACCTATTGTTTATATGGTAAAACAGAGGTCACAAATGTTTGCTTCCTTGTGTTCTACTTTGTGTAGGACATGCAAAGTGGAGCAATCTGGATAGTGTACAGTACATGGAAAATGACATTTGTCTGACAGATCCGTATGCATTTAGAGAACTTCGAATAAGAACACAGATGGATAGCAACCGAACATATTCAGAGATCGTAAATAAGCAATTAAGCACACATATGAATGCCTAAAACTTCAGAGAGGCTACTCATTTTTAAACAGACCACATTTGTCAAAAGTGTTAAGCTAAACACATTCAGGTCACATTTGATATAATTCAGAAATGATTTTAAGCTCACACATATGACCATCTGTTGGACACAAGGAACAAATGTTTCCTCTAGACTTCTAGAAACTATTCAGATATCTTCAGCCTTGGATTGCATTGATTTAGTTTGTCTGTCGGGTAATGAATAGATAGTTAACAAATAAAACATACTTGTTTAAGCTTTGATATTCAAGTTGTCATGAACACGATCAAGTTGATAGCAAATGACAATATGAATACACTTTTTATGATGACATGCAGACCTGCCTTGTTCATACTAATGATAAAGTTCAGGACCAAAAAATGATAATTAAATAATTAATTGATAGTGATAAATGTGTTGTCCCTAAAATAGTGGTATTGTGCATGGTTGGATGGTCCTTGGCTGGGCCACTCTAATCACTGTCCAACTATTATATATGAGCATTGATCACCCAATAAAAACAAATTCTTCAAATCTGCAATAATGTGCATGTCTGAACATTGAACTAAATCAAACTGCACAAATAAAACAAGACTTCTTGAAACTATTCATATAACAATAGCAAACTATATCTATGATTCACACTGAACTCTTAATTTATCCAACACTAAGGAACTCACGTCACTCAATCCTACTAATAGATGCTTTGATGACCTAGAGCTTGATAGTTGCATTCTAAACATCAATGAAATTAAGTCATAAGTGCCAATGGCTGGCAATGACAAAGGTCTGTCAACAAATTAAAGAGGACATGCACGATACACCAATATTTAGACAAAGGACATGCCTTTGTTTTTGACCAACAACGGATAGTTCTTTAAAATCCAAACAAGTTAGGCTGCTATATCTAGCGCATAGATGCCTTACAACCCACATCTTTCTCTCAACCCAGTGTGCGCCCCCTCTTTTAAATTGAAAGGCAAACATTTCAAAGTTTTAATCTTCTATGATTGCTTTAGATTTTGGTAGAACCATATTGATCTAACTTAATTGTTCTGCAGTTTGTGGACCACCCACAACTATGACCACCCACATGCTTCCCAAATATTTTTTTTCCTAGGATCTTTACTGAAAGGCAGTCACTAACTATCAACACCCACATGTCTTTTTTTCTAATAATACACTGCAAATTTTGACAAATCAACCTAAGAACTGAAACCAGCTTTGCTCAAAATTATTCTGCTACCTCTCTAGAAACGTTTGAACCATCCCTTCATCATTATTCTGGTGCAAATGAGCAAGATAGCCTACATATATTAACATGTGTTGTAACTGGTATTGATTTGCAGCTCTCCTATTTTTGTTAAATCTCTGATTGATTGATTCCTAGTTTATTTTGAGTCGAGTCGAGTTTAGGTTCATAACTTCATACAAATTGTGTCTTATCAAAATTTTCAAGCATTATCTTTGACCTCAATTTATATTTAGTAGTATAGGAACTACATTATTATCAGGCTTACAACATAACCTGTTCATCCAAACTCAGTGATGTAATTTCAAGATAGTAATCAACTCAAACAGGACTGCACAGTGGAGGAACTGACACACATCATGCCATTCAGAGATCAGGAAAATTGAAAGGACCGAATCAGCCTAGAGGGGGGGTGAATAGGTGATTTTTGACTATCTGAAACTTCACAAACTATAAGATGTAGTTAAATAGCAACCGGAGAGACCGATTTGTTTGGGTAGGTACTACCGGGTGTGAAACACCGGTACTACCGACACAAACAAACGGCACAACCGGGATCCTAAAAGAAACTACAAATTCGATGAATGTAAGCTATGAAGATAATACAAGATTCTAGCCCACTTTCCTAAGAATGATAGATGGTAAACCTACTCTCACCAAACCTTGGTTGCTCCCCTTGATGTAGATCGAGCCTTCCCACCTAAGAAAGAGATAGGGATAGGAAGAACACGAAGAACACAATAACAAGTGAAGTAGAGAAAATAGGGACAACAACAACAAGCACACGGGACATGCGATTTATCCCGAGGTTCGGCCAATCCACTAAGGAGTGCCTACTTCCTCGTTGTTGAGGTGACCACAAAGGTCGGAGTCTATTTCACCTCCTCGCCTCACTCAAGCAACCACAAAGGCTACGAGAGTATCTCTACTAGAAATTTCAGGGAAATACAAACGCTTCGGGGAGCCCTCACAAGTAAATCAATACGGGCTACCACGAAGAACACCTAACCGGCTAGAGCTCGAAGAGCTCAAGAGTAAAAGACACAAAACAAGCCGGCTAGATGGAAACCAAGTGCTCAAGTCGAAGATTGATGCTTCCCACTCTCGAATCTCACTTCCCTAGCTCAAATCTCGCAAGGGAATGAATCTAGGAGCAAAGGGGGAGAGAGAGGGGATGAGTCAATGCTTGGAGAGTGTTTGTCTCGAGTTAGGTCAGCAATAAGTGTATGGAGTAAGTGGGTAGCCGTGGAAAGTGAAGAGAGGAAGCATTTATACTCCCTCAGTCCCGAGGCTGGTCGGTACCACCGACCATCCCAGGCCGGTACCACCGACCAGTTCACAACGGTCGAAAGAATCCAGATCTGACCAAACAAGCAACCACCGTCCTCACGTCGGTACCACCGCGGGCGGTAGTACCGAGGTTATGGCGGTACTACCGCCATGCCAAATTGGCCGCGAACAGAGAGTATCTCACAAAGGGACTTGGTCCCTCGGAAACTACCGCCCAAAGGTCGGTACCTCCGAGGTCGGTGGTACCGAGGTTATGGCGGTACCACCGCCAGGCCATTTTCAACTCAACACAGAGAGCTTCGCGAAACCAAGATACTACCGACCTCGGTCGGTACCACCGCGGGCGGTACTACCGAGGTTATGGCGGTACTACCGCCAGGCCATTTTCAATTCTACACTGGGAGCTCTGCAAACTTGGTTACCACCGGCCTTGGGTCGGTAGCACCGGGGGCGGTACTACCGAGGTAATGGCGGTACCACCGCTAGGTCAAATACAACTCTACACAGAGAGGGTTGCAAAACCAGGTTACTACCGACCTTGCGTCGGTACCACCGCGGGCGGTAGTACCGAGGTTATGGCGGTACTACCGCCAGGTCATTTTTGACCAACACAGAGAGGGTGTTTGAGCGCTGCGCAGAGAAGTCGTGGTCGGTACCACCGACCACCCATGGTCGGTGCCACCGACCATATGAAATTACCCTCTACGTGTTCGTGATTGTGCGGTGTCTTTCAAGCGAACTAAGGTTAGTCGATTTGAGCACTTTTCTCCACATCTAGCTAACTTACTATGTGACCCTCTTCATAGTCCGGCTTACCTATAACTCAAGTTTAAAATTGAAATTTTAAACTACCACTTGAGCTGGACATCTTTATGTCCAAAAATATCCTACGTGCTTTGTTCACGAGATTTCAATGTTTCAAATCTTTCAAAGGACTAACACTTGCATACATGCTTTTATAAACTGGTTAGTTCCTAATTTGATTATCATTAATTAGCAAAAACCCACATTAGGGTCGAATGCACTTTCAAAAATAACCCGTGGGTTTAGCGTACCTTGAGTGTCATCGCGGAAGTGTTGGGAGCCCCCATGGCAGTCGTACTCAACACGTGAGAGGGTGAGGGCCGAGGGTGCTAGTGACGGCCCTCACGGCAGTCCTCCTCGCCAAGCCCCAGCAGCACACGCACCACTGAGAGGGTAAGGACGAGCACGAGGACGGCGAAGTGCGAGGCAGCAGCTAGATGATGAGCGCGATTGAGGTGCGCCCGGGTTGCTGCTATCGAGTAGGGCGCAACCCGGCGAAGGTGGCCAAAGACAGGAGGCGGGATGGAACTCATCTTGGCCGGTGTCGGTGCCGCCGCCGAGGCGGGGACGTCCTCAGATCCGGCCCGTGCCGCGTCGTCGTCGGCGGGGGCGGCGAGATCGCCGCCGGCGAGGTCCTCGTTGGGGACCGCCTTGACGACGACGTAGCCCTCCCCCCTCGACCCATTCTCCACTGCTACAGCAGCGGCGGCGCCCTCCTTCGCGGCGCCCAGATCTGGGTCGGGATCGCAACCGCGCCTCTCCGCAACCGCTGCCGGCACGCACGTCCCGCGGACACCAACCCACCAACCAGCCAACCTCTGTCCGTACCAACCAACCGCGGGGCGTCAGCAGTGCGGGAGCAAGGGCGCCATTCTCGCCGTGGACGCTGTGCCGCTAGGAGCAGGAGGAGGAGGAGGACGGCGTACCACAGCTGGGCGTGGTCCAGCGGCTGTTGCCGGGTCAGCACGCGAGGTGAGTAGAAGAATCGGCGGCACGGCAAGTCGGGGGCCGGTAGCGTCGAGGACGGGGAGCCCGGTGGCGCGGCAGGGCAGAGGCAGGCGTGGTCTGGCGGCGGGGCGGGCGAAGGTTCCCGGGCTAGCGCGCGACGTGGGGAGCCGGGTCAGCGCGTGAGGTGGGAAGCCGGGCGCGCGATTTCGAGCCGGGTGGGGCCGTGGCCGCGCATGCCGCGTGCGGGAGCGTAGCGAAGAAAAAAACCGCACGAAGGCGGTGTCCTTGTTTTTTTCTTTTTATTTGTGAGAGATGAGAGATAGCACAAATCTCAAACGTCGACAGAGAGTGCCGAAAAAAGTGAACTTCCCCTCTTCCGGCCTTGCGATTCTACACAGGTCAGCCGGGAAATTCACACCGGCCATCCTTCCCGACTACGGAGTAGGAAACAGGCACGCCCAGACCCAGACTTGGCACGGCCCTTCGAATGGCGAGACACCCGCGGGGCTATTGGCGGTCTTGTTTTGGGCTCATTTAGTTACGCGGGTAAAAAAAATAGGGTCACATTAGTAGATGTTATATTTTACAAGCCTGAAATATAGTATTTTTTCAGACAAATTTGGTCTATTATTAAAAATGAGATTTGTTATATTTTAGATGTCTGAAATAGTATTTTTTTCAGACGACGACTAACAATTTTCAGATCTCTATCCAATGGTCCAAATCTATTAGCACAAATCATAATAAATAAATAATATTTTTTTATAAAAAGATATAGATAAAAATGTTCGAGCGTCTGAAATATAGGAAATACAATTAAAAATAGTTTAATAAGAAAATAAATTACATATTCTATCTGAAAACCGTGAGACGAATCTATTGAGGAATGCTTTAGATCCCTTTATTTTAGAGAAATTAAAATTCATTCAATAAATTAAACTATTTGCCTTGAAATTTGATATTCCACAACTTTCTAAAGTTCATATATAAGTCTATCTCAAATTTATAGGGTAAGAAAGGAAAATGGTTTTTATACATTATCATGTTATATTTCTACTTTGCAACTTATAGTGTCAACTCACTTCCATACGGTAGAAATGTAACACATGATATATCTCTTATATACTCAACAATAATGTATAAATATAATCCATTTATAACTATTTTAGCTTAATTAATATATGTGTAAATTATGATTCTTAAAATGAATTCAATTCCAAGGATCCAAATGAGCCCTAAAACTAATTAATCTATCATTAACACATGTTTATGTAGCACAACATTATCAAATTTTGGGCTTAAAAAATTATCTCACAAAGTCATTGCAATATGTGTAATTAGTTATTTTTTGAAAAGACTACACAACACACATATGTTTCAACACACAAATTTTATATTCACACTCTCCCTTCTCGGCGCCCTCCTTGCCCCACGCCACCACCAGCGCACGAGCTCATTAGCGGATCTAGCTTTAGCCCCAGCCATGGCGGATCCGGCCAAGCTCCTCCTCATTATCACGTATGCCCACGATGATGGGAAACTTCTCTTGTGCGTGGCCATGGCGGATGTGGTGACAACGGAGCCGGATCTGCCGAATCCGGCGGGGGCAGCGGTGGATCTACCGGTTCTGGCCACTGCGGCTCCATATAGGTCTCATTCTCTCTATATCTCTCCTCTCTTCTCTAGGGTTCTGACGAGATTTATCATCTTGTTGACGCAAAAAGTGACACCTTGAGCCGAGACACACAGTAAGCCGAACGAGGCTAGCTTCAATCGGGTGCCCGGAGTGTGCTGAATCCGGTGACGTGCCAGTCGGTTTGACCTGAAAACCAACAAGGGATAAAGCGTGAGAATACCTCTGGAACATGCTGGGTAAAACCAGACAGTTCCATATGTACGGCTTTGGAAGCCAGTCACGACGGCACACAGCTATAGAAGCTGTTTGTCAGAGCATGTTTGCAAAGCTATTCAACAAGTATGAGAACAGAGTATACGAAGCATATTAACTGTCGAATGCAAAAGGAAGACATGCTTGAACGAAACAAGGACATTATAAACAGACAACTTGCAAGAATAGATCTATTCAAATAACACGTGCATAGGCTAATCCAACTAATCTGCCGCACGTTTAGTCTTCATGAACCTGTCAAGCATAAACTTAAGTGAAGCTAATCCACCGCATGATACCACTTGCTATAAGTCTATACCACTTGTTATAATCAGATTAATCCACCGCATGATACAATCTAATTATAACAAGCTAAAAGCATGCATATACTTGAATAGATCTATAAAAGCTCGTTACTCATGTAAGCATAACCAAAATCGGCAAACTAGCCGAGTTGGGGTCCACGAGGAAGGAACATACAAGCAAAACATGATCAAACTAATCTAAAACCTGTATCTATCGCACGACACCCAGTTCTATCAAAGCATAAACATGATTAACATGTATGAACCCGCAACATGTAATAACCTAGATTGAAAGCTGATCCGGCCATCATGATCTTATGATAAGCAAAGCACAAGCAAACTTGTGAAACAAGGCCGAATAGAGATCAATCTAGATTGGGCAAAAGAGTGTTACAAGAATTAACTAAATAAAACACATAACACATGATAACTTAATGAATCTACTAGATCTGCCAAATCTAATAGAGCCGATAACTATTTTTACTCATGTCTTAATCCGCCGCACGATACAAGGCATAAGCAAAAACTTTCCGTCATAAGCTTAAATCCGCCGCACGATACTAAGCTTAACATACGAGACTACTTGCATCATATCTAAATCCACCGCATGATACTAGACATGATAACAAGGTTGCCGGTACTTACGGAGGTCGACGGATCGATATTTCCTCTCGAAGAACTCGACGACACGACTTAAGGACTCGAAGATGGCACGGAGCCGGTTTGTATTGATGTGGTTGTGAACAATTTTACAATGGTCGATGACTTATATTTATACCCTGGACAAAATACGAGTCCTAGACGATTACGATTTACAATGATAAAATATGGAAAGATACGAAATCTACTCCTAATCTTCTCGGTATCTTTCATCGCCATATGTCTTTTCATGCAAGTCGGCTTCATCTGCAACATCCATTTCCCGAATGGAAACATCTCTCTGCAAGATAGCCGACCGCACAGACATTCATTGAAATCTTGAGGACCAGATAGTCGTCTGATTGCTTGCCGAATCCTTTCTTCTCTGCTGGCTGGGCCCATCTGTCATATCCTCATGCGTGCGAAATTCTGGTGTTAACACATGCCCCCTAATTTTGGGATAAATATTTATTCCAAAATTCCTTCTCAACGTGGAGCCTCCAGAAGCGTTTGCCTTCACATGCTATAATTGCTATACCTGCCGACTCATCTCCCGATGCGCCCTCTGGGATTCTTTAAAACCCTCTTTCGCCCTGTTTCGACTTGTGCACTCTAAACTCCTCTTGCTTAGACTCAAAAAACCCTCTTTTCTCTTGTCATATCTTACTCTGGAGGATGTCTTCTGCAGCGAGTCGCCATAGTTCCGAGCTTGGTGCTTCTAGCACCTCCAAAAGGAGGTTGCTCCCTTTTTCCTTTTCTTGATCGTTCCAAAAATGAAGTAATAATTCTTACCTCGTTGTTTCCTTCAGGAGAATCAATGACGACCTCCCCGAGGATCTGACTCGGAAGCTTGCGGATCTTCAATTTGATCTAGAAGGAAAAGATTGGGAGATCACTCGAATCTCTCGAGAGCGTGACGCTGCTCGGAAACGAGTCACCGGTGAGTATTTTCTTCATTCCTTTCCTTATTCTCTTCTTTCACCTTTACTCACTCTTCCTCTTTTCAGCTCTAGCAGCCAAACTCCACGCCCTTGAGGCCGCCATCGCCAAGCTCGCCGTTACGGCCGATGTAGCGGGCACGACGCCCCTAAAGCGTGTGAACGAAGTTAATCGAATCCTTCCCATTATCTCTAGGGCCGGCATGGGGTACGATGCGGCGCTCGCCTTCTCCGCCGTGAGGATTCATTCTGGCGCTGATTACCGCAGATTTGATGTCTGCGAGCAAGAACTGGATGATAGAGTAGAACATTCCGTAGAAGATATGAAGGAAGCCGGGACAGATCTGGCCGACGCCTTTGATCACTTTCTTCCGATTAGGCGTAGGATGGAGTGGATAAACTGATAACCTTGCATTTTCCTAAATAAAAATCCTCTGTTCGTCCTCTCGAACCCAATCTGTGACTGATCCTTCGAGATCAACATATGCTTTGTTTTGTGCACCAGCTACCGATCTGAGCTTTTTCTTTTGATCTCTCTTTTTTTTAATGATCGATGTGCATTACATCGGCTATCGTTGGTAATCATGCCGATTGTCACTTCCTCGTAAATAACCATTAGTCACCAAAGTTGTCAGTCTCTCGATGATGACATTAGGACAAAATTCTTCACGGGACTCTCCCCTTTTTTAGCTTCCTGCCCTTAGTGTCAATCGGCAATATGAATCCTTTAAATAATCAGCCGAAAGCGAACACTCCATGTAGCAACCATTTTTAGCCGAATTCTATTGGTCCACGAACTCCCCAGATCAGCAAGACTTGGCCTATAGACTATGAGAACTCCAGCCCGTTGTGTGACTTAACAGTGCGCAAGCTATAGCTTTTTAGAAATATGACCCCAGACAGGTCATCCCCTTTGACTATAACTGATCAATTTGACTTGCAAACTTTCTATTTCTTGGCTTTCAAGCTCAAGCCAGGGAGAAAATCTTTCGCCAGCATCATGGGTAAAAACGAATTCTCTGCCCCCTTGCGATAGCTTTCTTGCTTGCCTATCTCTGATTCACTGTCCGTCTCCTCTCCAGAGCGGGATCCTCCTCCAGCCGGGCTTGGGTTCTTCCTCCAGAAACAGTAGCTTCAACAATTTCTTCCAAGCGTTTCCCTAAGCCAACAGACTCTGAGTTTTGACAATTCACTTTTAACAGATCCATCTGGATGTTCTTCGGTATCATGAGGAGAGGGACAAATCCCAGAAGGGGCTGGAAAATATATCCAAGAAGCATGTTATTGAGGACGCTGAATGGACAGACCAACGGAAGCAAATCTGCAGTATAATCATAGGTTAGCAGAGTCTTGGTTCTTCCCCTTCTCATGATTGAGTCTGCTTCTGCCTAATGTACCCTTTTTCTTGTCAGCTTTGTCCGCAGAGAATGACCATTTGAAAGCTGCAACAAACAGAGTTGCCCTCAAGGCGAATGCTCGTGGGGGTTCAGCTGAAGCTCGTCTTAAAGCCGTAATTGGCCGCATAGATCAGGCCGTCGTCCAAGGTGTGCATGCCGGGGTTTCCTTCGGGCTAGCAGTAATGAGTTCTTGGACCAAAGAAGATCACTCTCTCCTACCAGTTGGCTTTGCAGGCGGGAATCCGGACGAACTTGAAGACCTTGAGATCTATGACAATCACGCTACCGCCATTGCTGAGATCATTGACCCGCAATCCATTGTAAACAAATTATTCCCAGGGTAATTTGTATTAGGACGGATCTATGAATGAGGCCCTGCAATATATGAAACCCGCTCTTCTCGGAATAACGCCTATTTGTATCCCTCGATTCCTCGGTGACCTTTCTGACTGCAACACTCCCTTAGAGGGACATTTTGCCGAACGTATGACGTCACTTTAGCCGACTAGATCTCATTCCTGATATGTCATGTCACCCGGCATTGCACTTACTGCGCTCCACCTTTCTCTTCCTCCAATAAACCTACCACTTGAGAAATGATAGGATTACCAGGTCATGAACACCCTTGCACTAAAGGCGATATAAATAATATCGGCTATGACTTGAATTCTTGGAACATTTTTTCTGCTAAAGGCGATGCTTTACATCGGTTGTACATAAGTATTCCTCAAGTTACATGCGTTCGGCTCTTAACAAGTAGTGTCGAAGCTTGATCCACGAGTGACAAAATCTCTTTACAGCCGAATACCCTTCTCCGGGTTTAACATTTTTTTCGGCTAAAGCTAGTTGCTATTTATCTTTAAAATTCTAAAATAAGGGCCGATCCTGCTATAAGGCTATCGGCCGCCACGTACAACTTGAAATGATTATCAAGTTGTGGAAGTGCCTTCATATACTTTTCAATTTCACCAAGACTCTTCGTTGTACGTCACTTTGCGTGAACTCTTGACCCTTCTCTAGCTCTGGTAATGGAGAAACAGGCAGATTTCTCAAGAATTTATCAACTTTAACCTATACCGGACTCAAATTCGCACATATTAATCTTGTCCTCGGCTTCATCATCAACACTTTATTCCCTGTCAGCCGATACAGAACTTGGTCCTGATTCTTCTCCATTACCTCAATCGTATTACCCATTAAAAATTGCTCTGAGAGCCGATTGTCCGAATCGGCTGTTGGTCCTCGTTGAAAACGTTTACAGGACCTGCTTCCCAAGCTCTTCCAGAAAAGCACTCAACGCCATCATATTCCCAGTAGATAGGTTCTGTATTAGCAATACTCACTGAATCATCAGCATGGACGATTTCGATGTCATCTCCGATCCACTGGATGAGGAACTGATGCATAGTTGACGGCACACAGCAGTTTGCATGTATCCAATCTCTTCCTAATAGCAAACTGTATGCCCCCTTGCCATCAATGACGAAAAAGGTAGTGATCAAGGTCTTAGTCCCGATCGTCAACTCAACATGGACCGCTCCCCGAGTATCAGAAGAATTGCCAGCAAAGTTTCTCAACACCATGTCGGTCTTCAACAAGTCTTCACTTGCCATCCCAAGTTTTCTGAAGGTGGTATACGACATGATATTTATGGCAGCCCCTCCATCAACGAACATCTTAGTCAATGGCTTGCCATTAACATAGCCTCTCATATACAATGGCTTTAAGTGTCGATGCTTAGCTGGTTTATCGAATACTGCACTCTGAGCCAAGACAAGATGAGCCAACAACTCTTGGAATTCATCTTCATCAAAATCTGAATACACTTCGTCTCGGACATCCTATTCTTCGGGAGCTATAAATTTTGATGGAAGAAAGAAGGCCATGCATGCGTCAGCCGAACGATCACCCCCATCCGGCTTCTCTTTGGGGCGCCAAACTCGCTTTACTTTAGCATTTGCTTGCTCCAACTCTTTATTTCTTAGGCGCTGCACACTTCTTTTCTGGCTTTTCCTCAATCCTGGTGGACACCACTGTCCTCTCTGCCAGACATACCCGCAGTACTCTTCCTCTTCAGTGCGAGCCCAACTTTGATCGGCAAACCTTCTTCCCTGCCAACCTTCAGAATTATTTATTTTTACGCGCCGATCGTCCTCGGGGATTTGTGCCCCAAGCCTCTCATGGACAGATCGGCGGTTGACTCGAGACTGCCTATACTCGGAGTACTCATTACTGCACTCAGGGCAGTTGTTTTTAACAGGCAGCTTCAAGCCTTCGTTCCAACAATACTGGAAGAACGAGCATTCTCAATGAGACTATTCATGTTCCCTCATATCTTCCCGTTCTTCCCAGTACATCTCTTCTTCGTACCTTCGCTGTTTCTCCAGGAACTTCCATTCTTCATAAAGTCTCTGCTTCTGGTATCGTTCCTGTTCCCGACGCCATTTATTCAACAAGATGCGCGTCATGACCCTGGGTCTGGAAGTTTCACCCGTCTCAGTTCGACTATTTTGGAACCGAACCCTCTGCTGAAGCTCTCTCTTCGTAATCTGCCGATTAGGGTCAACGGCACCAGCTTCCCTTGCTCTATCAGAGGTTAAAACTTTCATTTTGCTCTTATCCCTGGGGTCAGCTGCGTTGATCATGTTAATAGAGAAGGACACAATATTCTGTCCAAAAGGGCTACCATCAATTTTCATCTTTCCATCAAACCTCAGATGCCCGTCCTGGATAGCTTTCTGGATCCGCACTCTGAACACTCGGCAATCATTTATGGAGTGTGATTTAGTATTGTGAAAACCACAATATTTCTTGTCCTTGACTCCTTCAGGATGCAACATAGGATGACCTTCCGGCAACTTGATGCGTCCTTCCTTCAACAAGTATTCAAATAATTTATCTGACTTGGAAACATCGAAGTCATAGGTACCTTTCTGCTGCCTCAGCCATCGCTGGTTGACTTGAGTCGGCTCCTTATCCCAGACTATCTCGGCTGTAGCTATTTCATCTTCATCATCGTACTCAGTTGCTTCCTCTAAGAAAGCCTGATACATCTTGGCAGCCACGTCACCCTTCTAGAACTGATTATTCCTCTTGAACCCCTGGGCTTGGTTACTCATCATCGCCAGCCTCTGTGATAACTGCCCGAGGTCATCAAACTCCATGCCGAACAACCTCTCTTTGATACTCGGCAACATGCCAGCTATGGCTATCTCCGGCAGTTGATCATCCGGCAAATTCAGAGAATAGCAAAGATTCTTGGTCTCCCTGAATCGGCGCAGATATTCTTGTGGCGTCTCGCCAGGTTTCATCCTTAGGCTCATGAGATCGACCAACTTTTTCTCGCTGGTACCCGTAAAGAAATACGAGTGGAATTTCTGCTCTAGCTCTGCCACGTATTGATAGAATTTGCTGGCAGAGAAGAAAACCACGAGAAGGCTGGCCCTGTTAATGACAACGGGAAATACCGAATCCTCTAAGCCTCATCTGTAGATGCTTCTCCGAGTTGCATCAAGTAGCGGCCGATGTGCTCTATGGTACTGGTGTCATCCTGGCCTGAAAACTTGGCGAAATCAGTAGGAGGCTTCACCCTTGGAGGAAGAGCTACCCGATTGTACCACTCTGGATAAGGGGACTTGTATGTGCAAGTTTGATTCTTAGGTTTCAGGCCAAATTGATTTTGTATCATATCAGCCATCTTATGCATGATGAGGTCAACATTCGGATCAGGAGCTGCTTGTGCCTGCCCCCCAGGATGTAGCCCTGCCGAACTCTTATAGCCTGGATTTGGAAGAGCATTAATTGAGCTATAATCGGTGAACTCATGATATCCATCTCCAAACATATTCTTCTGTATCCTGTTCGCTGCAGGAGACACTTTAGAAGCAGATGGCGGGACATTCCCTGTCGTGTCGAACGCGAGCTGGCCATAGGTCTGAGGAAGTTGCTGCGTCTCATGAGGAACCATCCCACCTGTGCTTGGGCCAGCTCCGCCCTCTCCTGCGATCCTTTGACGTTGAGGTACTGGGAACAGCAACGGTCCCTGCATCAGACCAACAGTTTCTTCAAAGCATTTATCCACGGCTGGACTGAAAGCATTGACCATGATAGCGCGAAAAGTGTTCAGGAAAGCCGACTGATGATTGGTTACAGCTTCTGATACAACTTTATGTATTATTTCAGTCATCTTCCGAATAGCTTCTTCTTCATTGGGGATATCATGTTGATGGTGAGGAAGAATCTTTGGGAACTCCTGCTTCTGGAAGACCCTGCCGCTCTTGTTCTTGGAGAAAGACGTCAGACACTTGCGTTGGAATTCATCGCAGGCCTGCTGTACCAAGCTTTTCGACTCCAGCGACAAGTCATCCATGATCACATCCAGAACTTGATCATCGCAGATGTCAGGCATCTTGAAACGAAGTGGTCCCACCGGGCGTGCCAAAAAGTGTGTTGACACAAAAAGTGACACCTTGTGCCGAGACACACAGCAAGCCGAACGAGGCTAGCTTCAATCGGGTGTCCGGAGTGTGCTGAATCCGGTGACGTGCCAGTCGGTTTGACCTGAAAACCAACAAGGGATAAAGCGTGAGAATACCTCTGGAACATGCTGGGTAAAACCAGACAGTTCCATATGTACGGCTTTGGAAGACAGTCACGACGACACACAGCTATAGAAGCTGTCTGTCAGAGCATGTTTGCAAAGCTATTCAGCAAGTATGAGAACAGAGTATATGAAGCATATTAACTGCCGAATGCAAAAGGAAGACATGCTTGAACGAAACAAGGACATTATAAACAGGCAACTTGCAAGAATAGATCTATTCAAATAACACGTGCATAGGCTAATCCAACTAATCTGCCACACGTTTAGTCTTCATGAACCCGTCAAGCATAAACTTAAGCGAAGCTAATCCACCGCATGATACCACTTGCTATAAGTCTATACCACTTGTTATAATCAGATTAATCCACCGCATGATACAATCTAATTATAACAAGCTAAAAGCATTCATATACTTGAATAGATCTATAAAAGCTCGTTACTCATGTAAGCATAACCAAAATCGGCAAACTAGCCGAGTTGGGGTCCATGAGGAAGGAACATACAAGCAAAACATGATCAAACTAATCTAAAACCTGTATCTGCCGCACGACACCCAGTTCTATCAAAGCATAAACATGATTAACATGTATGAACCCGCAACATGTAATAACCTAGATTGAAAGCGGATCCGGCGATCATGATCTTATGATAAGCAAAGCACAAGCAAACTTGTGAAACAAGGCCGAATAGAGATCAATCTAGATTGGGCAAAAGAGTGTTACAAGAATTAACTAAATAAAACACATAACACATTATAACTTAATGAATCTACTAGATCTGCCAAATCTAATAGAGCCGATAACTATTTGTACTCATGTCTTAATCCGCCGCACGATACAAGGCATAAGCAAAAACTTCCCGTCATAAGCTTAAATCCGCCGCACGATACTAAGCTTAACATACGAGACTACTTGCATCATATCTAAATCCACCGCATGATACTAGACATGATAACAAGGTTGCCGGTACTTACGGAGGTCGACGGATCGATGTTTCCTCTCGAAGAACTCGACGACACGACTTAAGGACTCGAAGATGGCACGGAGCCGGTTTGTATTGATGTGGTTGTGAACAATTTTACAATGGTCGAGGGCTTATATTTATACCCTGGACAAAATACGAGTCCTAGACGATTACGATTTACAATGATAAAATATGGAAAGATACGAAATCTACTCCTAATCTTCTCGGTATCTTTCATCGCCATATGTCTTTTCATGCAAGTCGGCTTCATCTGCAACATCCATTTCCCGAATGGAAACATCTCTCTGCAAGATAGCCGACCGCACAGACATTCATTGAAATCTTGGGGACCAAATAGCCGTTTGATTGCTTGCCGAATCCTTTCTTCTCTGCTGGCTGGGCCCATCTGTCATATCCTCATGCGTGCAAAATTCTGGTGTTAACACATCTTTTTCACAATTTTGGTTGGCTATATAATGGTCATCTGAAAGAGGAAGGTAGACCAGGCGGTGGGGATGCAAGCAGACGACTCTTAGGGGCCCTGGCGGAGAGCTCGACGGAATTGGAGAAGATGGAGGTGGTTGGGAAGGGGAAGAGAAGCGGCCGCCATAGGCGCTAGGGGTCCATCGGAGCTCCAGCAAGCTAGGACGACATTAGCTCCTCGAAGCTCCAATGAACCCCTAGCGCTCGTGTCCTAGCTCGCCAGAGCTCCGATGGACCCTTAGTGCCCGCAGCGGGGCGGTGGTCGGCGGCGGGAGCGAGGTTGAAGCTGAAGATGAAGATGACGACTTGTGGCGAGGAATACAACCGTGGATAAAAAAGATGTTGTGGAAAAAAAATCTGGTGTTCATAGGGTCTAATTGGTTACTTATATTAACTTGTATAACATATAGACCATATACAAAATATCCTTATCATGTATTAGACAATGCAACTTGTAATTGTTTGGTTGGACTGGATAGATAGTTGTATAGTGTTGTGTACGTGATTGGTCTCCATGCATAGGCATAAGAGAGTACAAATGTTTGAGGGTGACTGTATAACGGTGCAAAATTACTGCAGAGTGGGTGCAATGCAGTTTTGCATAGCTGGATACACCCAAATTTTAGGAAATAGTGGGATGCAAATCAACATTGCTTTGAGGACTGCTATGTTGTATAAGACTCTATACACGTAACCAATCAAGTCCAGTTTGCATTATAGGAGTATGAAGAAGGGGTTATGCAGACAACCAAGCAGATCTATAGTTGTTATATACATAGATCCTATTTTTAAGTATATATTAATACTTTATGCAATGACGGATCTAGAAACACCTCAAGAGAGGGGCTAAAATAGTGTAAAGTAACTTTGGACTGCGTCGGAGGGCTAAATGTATATTTTTATGGACTAAATTGGGTTGAGCAAAGGAATTATTAAAGAGAATTTTGAGCCGCTCCTCGGGCTGCAGCCCGACGCCTAGATCCGCCCCTGACTTTATGTGTCCCAACATTCGATGTAAGAGCATCTCTAAGATTTTGATATCTTAACTTGACATCTACCAAATGTTTGTAAAATAAGAAAAATAGTCTCCAATAGATTACATCCCAACTGACAATTTTCTTAACATCTTCCCCTCCCAGCACGTATCTTTACGCGCGCGCATACGATTTGACAAAAGTGATTAGAAAACTACAAAATGATTAGAAACTCTTTTCAGGTTCCAGTTACGAAAGTATCGAACACAAAGGAAAGATTGGAGGATATGTTTTGGCTTAGATAAAAGTTCAGTGTTTACTTCGCAAAAGTGTTTTTTAGTTTTATAGTAAGTCAAAAATAACAAACTCTTGAACATGAGCTCTATTTTTATATGGTATTTTTTTTACTAGTGAAAATGTTGTTTTTGGTGTGGCAACTATACAAGGCGAAACACGGGTGACGTCCGCCTGATGACTGACTATCTTCCTTCTCCGGCCGGGTAAAGCAAAGCAACGACTCGCGTCCCGCTTGGCGTCCCTTTCCCCGTAAGAATCCACTGCACGGCGGCGATAACGATCCCCAACGGCCGGCGTAGCGGAGATCGCGAGTTGCGACGGGGAAGTGAGGAAGCTCCCTCGATCCCACGCAGGTATCTGATGTCTGCCAGGCCGATCGCCCGATAAATATTCGATCTAATATAATAGCTGGCCCTTATCCCTTGTGTCTCGGTCTTCGGCGCAGATTCGTTTCGATCGGGGTCTTGGTGACTTGGTAAGATAAGAGGGGAGGGGAGGGGAGGGGAGAAGCGGCGATGTCGGGCGTCTTCGGCAGGGTGTTCGGGAAGTCCAAGGAGCAGAGCCAGGCCACCGCGCTGGCCTCGCTCGACAAGCTCAACGAGGTGAACAGATCGGCTGATATCTCTGCCTGTGTTAGATAAAGTTACATCGGACAGGTTCATGTATTTGAGCTATGATCTACTCCGTACTAGTTATTGGCACTAAAGGTTAATTAGTTGATGTGTAAATTCTATATGCATTCGGATGCGGATCAGATTAGCTGTAGCTTTTCTGCAATTGGAACCTGTAGCAGTTTTTATTGCATCCTAAACCTAGATGTGAGGTGTAATCCCACGGGAGTGTTGGTGGGGCAAGGTATTACATTAAGATGGCTAGCTTTTCTTACCTCTGTTCTATTTTTAAAAAGATATGGTTGCTGCTGTTCCAGGGATAAACAGACTGACTCTCTGTATTATTATTCCAATGTATAGAAGGATTAAATCCAAACAGCAGATGATTTTGTAAGCCTGTTTGCTATAAAACCAAATTCCTTCACTATTCTCTGTTGCTTAGACAATTCTGTAGATTTTATTGTCACTTTGACTGTTCCAGAATAAGAACTTTCTTTTCATAAAGCTTGTTTAACTATGTAAGACTTAATGCTGTTCTTGTAGTTGGAATCTGTAGAACTAACTTTCTTAATATGCCTACAGACACTTGAAATGTTAGAAAAGAAGGAAAACTTGCTAGTGAAAAAGGCCAATCTTGAAGTTGAGAAGGCCAAGAATTTTACCAAATCCAAGAATAAAAGAGGTACAGTATAGCAGTTTGCCAATTCCAAGAATTTACCCCTCTCTGGAGTCCCCCTTCTTTTTTTATGGGGAGGGGGTTGGTTTATTGCGGTGATGTTGTGTAACCACTTAAATGCAATGATAGTATTGTTGTCGAACTGGTTGGGCTTTCTATAAAATCTGGATTTTCCTCTCAAAAAAATTCAATGATAGTATTATGATTACCATATTGATTTTAATTTTCCCTGTTTTGCATCATTAGCTGCTTGTATTCCAAGCTTGCTACTGCTAGCGATGACCTCTTGAAGAATTTTCTGCAAGATTTTCAGTGGTCTGCCTTTTTTCTGAATATAGATGGTAATTGTCACTGACATGGAGATGCCTTGCTCTGTGTTCCATTTCAATCTTTAGTTCCAAAGTTTTGCATCTATTCCCATTGAATATTGTGTTACTGACGACCTGCACTAGAGGACTCCATTTCTTGAAAACTCCAAACATGTTTCTGTTGAATTTCATCCTACAGTGTTCCTGATTGCATCTCACAATTCCATGGTGTTCCGCTGCTTTTCCTAACTGTAACCTGTAACTATATCAAAAAAAAACATGCACACTTTTTTTTTTCTTAAGTCATCGAGGTGCAGATTCTACTCATCGATACTCATCGGAGATGATGTGCTTTCTTTCTTCTGTGCTTAATGAGTTTTAATGGGAAGAATGATTTACTTGTTACCTTTGAATTCGCATTGCAGCCGCAATACAGTGCTTGAAGAGGAAGAGGCTATATGAGCAACAGATTGAGCAGCTTGGAAATTTCCAGCTCAGGATACATGATCAGGTGGACACACAAATAATCATTTAGTTTGGTTTTCCATCTGGGCCTTATTATGCTTATTAGATTTATTGCGGCACTTCACTTACCTTTTCTTTCTATAGATGATTATGCTGGAAGCCGCAAAAGCTACAACAGAGACTGTGGATGCATTGAGAACTGGAGCATCGGCAATGAAAGCTATGCATAAATCAACGTATGTAACATCACATGATACTATGCCTTTAGAATCAATTATCATGCTTTTGAGTTTTTCTTGGATTTTTACAAATATATCTAAACTAATTTATGTCTTTAAAATAAATTGCCAACCGGCTACATCAATCTGAGAAGCTTAATTGCCACCCTCTGAACCCTGGACCATCTTTTTTTTCAGAGGTTTTCATCTATTTTACTGATTCTTTACTGAAATGATTCAACAAAACTTCTCTAGTGATTTAACTTAAAGATGAAAATAGAAGTTGTTGGACTTGCCATAGAATATATGTGGCAGAAGTCTTAGAAAGAGTTCACACAGCAGAAATGACTATGCCTATTTAAACCTTGATAGTTTTGTTGATTTTTAGGTTGCATACTTGGAAATGTCATATGATATGTGACAAACTTTTCTATTCCTATTCTTTTCATCATAACAAACTTCAGTACAATCTAGCATGCATGTTAGATTCGTAAGTGTTTATTCTTGTGTACTTTGGTCCATAGTATTTTAGCGCACACCTACTATGGTGGTGAGTCTAATATATATCAGAAGCAATCACTTTTACTTCTTGATTTCTAGGTATGCTATATTTTTTCATCTTTATTGAAAGAAGAAAAATCGTGTTGCTTTTACAGAAATATTGATGATGTTGATAAAACCATGGATGAAATCAATGACAATATGGAGAACATGAGACAAATTCAAGATCTGTTGTCAGCGCCTATGGGAGCAGCAGCTGATTTTGATGAGGTCTCTCTCTCTCTCTCTCTCTCTCTCTCTCTCTGTGTGTGTGTGTGTGTGTGTGTCTCCCTCCCTCTCTATGGGCACACATGCGTGTTTTTGCTTAACCTTTTCTGTTTTGAATAGGATGAACTGGAAGCTGAACTTGCGGATCTGGAGGGGGAGGAGTTGGAGGCAGAGCTGCTTGCACCTACTACGACAGCTCCGTACACAGCTCCAGTGCGTGTACCTACTGCTCAGCAGTCCACTAGGCCATCTGCCCAGAGTAGCAAAGCTGAAGATGACGAGCTGGCAGCTCTACAAGCAGAAATGGCTATGTAATTATAGGTACTTCTCCATCTTTTGTCCTGAGTCAGGTCCATAGTGTTGTTTCACTATTTAGGAACTAGAAGATACCCCGTGCTTTGCTGCGGGTTTTTCTTAAAAAAAAAACTGTTGCATATATGAGTTAAATCATCTATATGTTCTTATTACATCCATTCTTATCAAAATTGATTGCATTAAGATGCTGGAAGTTAGTGGCATGACATGGCTATTAGTGGGAGATGATGGTGGAAGATGATATGGATGGCTTGCATATTAGGATAGAACTTGTAGTGGGATTATATAGCTTTAAAAGAGATATAGATTGGTAGTTTAACAACAGAACAGCTCACAAGTAGCTCAAGGTGTCAAATCCCCATGACATAAATCATTTTGCAGATTGCTAAAATTTGCAATAGGTTAGTTTCTTCACCGCCATAGCTGTGTCTGTGTGGCCCCAGTAAAATATTATTACAATATTTATACATTGTATATTACAGGCATTGGCATGGTCATCCTGGAGTTCAGATTCTGCGGATATCTCTGAACTGTGGTATACTGATGAAGATCGTCCTAGGAAGACGTCAGAAGTCAGAATTCAGAACCACAAAGACAAGCTGCATGCCAGCCTAACTGCTTATGTATCATAGCATGATATGTTATTGTTTTGTAATGAAATATTTCAGATGGGCTAATAAACATATTTTTACTAATAAATTGGGTTATTACGTTCTTCAGGTTTTGCCATATCCATCTGTTCTAGTGCCAATTCTAATTGATGATGTAACTCTTTTTTTTTTTGAACCTGATGATGTAACTCTTTACCTACATGTTCGGTTGTTCCCGATGACCAAGTTGGCGTGGCATCTGGATTTTGAGCTCACAATTGTGGGCAAACATGCTTTACAGTGTGAAAATGTTATGGTGCCCTCGACCCTGAAACTCGACGTGTGCGCACCACGCGTGACGTCGTGTTCGATGAAGGCTGAGGCTGGACGTGGGGCAAGATGGTGGATGACGGCTCGACTCCGATGACCAATGATTTCGTCGTTGACTACGTCCACTTCGAGGAGGCGGGGGGAGCTGGCAGCTCGTCTTCATCGAGCTCGCCTACGCTACCACCTCGTTCGCCATCAGCCCCAGCAAGTCCACAGGTTTCGGTGGATTCAACTTGTTAGTCGCTAGATTCTTGCTATTGGATATAGCAAGATTCTTACTCTCATCGGGAGGATGACACTTCGAGATGAGGTGATTTTCTGGGTTTATTTGTCACACAATCTTACACAAGTGTCATGCCAATTTGAAGGGTTTGAGGGGCAAATATATAGTGCTGCTAACCAGCCAAGCATATACTAATATGTTGTCCTAGATACTAGTTAAAATGCTATCCTTAAAGGGCAGCAAAACTATCATGCAGATGTTGTACTAAAAGTGGTCAAGATATTGTCCTTAAACTACCATGCCGATGTTGTCCTAAAGATGCTAACAACCAGTCAATATGTTGTCCTTGAGGGGCAACAATACCACCATGCAACCATGTTCTGCAGCCTCCCACAAAGGCCAGCCAACACAGAGACTTATCCATCAGAAAATACAGGAACCTGTATATTCAGGTGTCTATTTTGTGCTGTGTATGTACCAAGATCGCTGCAGATAGAATTGTATGTTGCATCATCAAAATTCGGGATAGGTTCAGGAACTGCTAACGTTGCTGAAAATCCACCACTCTACATTTATGAAAATGTTGCATCTGACACTGGCCGTTCAGCAGCACAATACTGAGAATTGGGGAAAGAAGTTCTCGGAAAAAAAATCTATGATTTGAAGCGCCAAATTCTTGATCTTGCATCAGACTCCAATGGGCTTGTAAGAGCGGTTCAAGTGGAATGACTAGGATGGTCTCTATGACATTAATTAGAATGCCAAAGTGAGCAAAATAGTTATGTAACTTTGAGTTAAGAAGTATCTCTGTAATACAATAAAACACAGATCTCTTGTGTTAAAAAAAAACTTGAGTTAAGGAGTAGATAGAAGGAAATGGTTTTTATACAAGAAAATATATTTATATGAGAAATAAGATAGAAAAGGTGTGATAGGTATATGATAGAAGAGAGAAGAAAACAGTGGATTTGTTTAAAATATATTTTGTAGAAACAATTCATTAGGAATATAGCTTTTATGGGTATCGTCTGTATATAACATAGAAAATATATGAAACTATCCTATAGGTTTTTTTTAGTTGCTGGGACTGCCCTAAACCGCTCACTGGCCTCTCTTGGATGTTGCTAATCTTTTAGCAAGCTAACATGCTAGCAACGTTTCATTTGCTAATTTGTGCTAATAGATCTGTAGATGATGAGATGGTCTATTAGCATATCTAGTTTGGACACATTCTTCAAATCTTAGGGCAGTACGACCATGAGTTTTCTCCACCTCACGCGCATGGCTGAATATAATTGTGTTTTGAAAAATCAAATAAAACATAATAGAATTACATAATTTTTGTCTAGTTTTTTTTTTGTTTCGATAGCGTTTCCACATGTAACATACTAAGATTACACTAGTTTTTAGAATTATAAGGTTAAGATCCCAATCTCTCAACTATAGTTAAAAGACATAGAATCCATTATAGTATACTAGATGATGTTCTTTATACTGAAACAACTATATAAAAGAAAACCACTCCACCTCTCAGTAACAAAAACAAAAAAGAATGTCCACTTCACAGAGTCAAGAACATCTAAAAAAAACTTCACATCTCAAAGACAGGAATAACTAAATAAAACAACAACTCCAAACTATTGTTAAAAACCTTCCACCTTTTGCCTTGTCTTCAACTTTGACACCCTTTGCCTTGTCTTTAACTTTGATTGCGCCTTTGCCTTGTCTTCCCAAACTTCCCAAAACTGAGACATTAGCTGGAGACAATCTTGCAGCTTTAGTTGTGCATCTATAAAATCCTTCTTGCTAAAATTTTGATCTCTTCCCTCAAGAGTTTCATAAGCTCTTTTTTTTTGGGTAAGCACATAGTAATCGAGTTCTGCAGAATTCTAAACATAAGCATCTCCGTGCCTTCCCATCCACTTTTTTGAAAAAACAAGTTCATTTCTAAGTTACGAAATAGTCCAAAGAACTGCAGAGGTAACAATATTATGGGCATATTTAATATAATTGGCTGGTTACTACTTCCTCCTTTCTAAATTACAAGTCATTCTAAGAATCTCGAACTCAACCAAATTTATATAATAAAATAATAATATTTATGGATGCTAATTAAATATTATTATACTCTTTATTACTTATATTTTTATAATATACCTATTTGATGTCATAAATCTTTGCGTTTTTTTTTATAATTTTAGTCAAACTTGACATGTTTTGACTCTCAAGATTCATGGTATGATTTCTAATTTGGGAGGGGGAGTAGATGGAATAAAATTAGCCTAAATTTAACTATGGTTGGTTAGCTGGTTAGCTAACACCTAGTTAAAAACTTGTCTAAAATATCAATTCACCTAGCCCGCCTGTATAGGTGCACTAAAGCTAGTTTAGACTAATTTTAGCTAGCTAACAATTAGCTACTATATTTTTTATTGCTCAGCCAAAACACTAAATCATTTTTATATCTCCGACAAGTAACTACTCCCTCTCCGTACCTAAATAATTATCGTTTTCGCTTTTCGGAGAAATAACTTTGATTAAATATATATTAAAAAATATTTATATTTATGGTATATAATTAGTATCATTGTAAACGCTTTTTAATCTAGTTTTTTAATAATTTTTTTAAAGATATAAATATTGCATGTATTTTTTATAAATCAAGTCAAACGTGTGGCGCACACACCGATGACGGCAGTTATTTAGGGACGGATAGAGTATAAATTTTGCAACACCAATTTTCTAAAAAAAATACACTGATTTTTTCACAAAACAACATTATAATAAATAAACAAATATATATATATATAAAAACATCAGGTTCCGGGCCGCGGCCGGCGGGGACACCCACTGCCATGCCTGCCCTACATCGGCTCACACAACTGACACAAGCCCCGCATCTCCCTTCCCCCGTGCGCTTTTCTCTATCCTCGCTCCCTCTGGTGCTGTGGGCCCGACATGCAGGCGTGGTTCTCCTCCGGCTCCGGGCCCTCCTCCTCGTCGGCGGCGTCCTCGTCGCAGCCGTCGCTGCTCGCGGAGTGGAACTCCTACGCTGCCGCCCGCTCCGCCGAGGAAGCGGGCGATGGCTTCGGGATCGACATCGAGGCGGCCGTCCGCTCCGCCAACGACCGCGTCGCCGGCACCTTCGGCGTGTACGTAAACCCCAGGCTCTTCATCCCTCCTCTCTCTTCTCGCCGCTAGGGAAGCGCTCAGTATTCTCCTAGGCCCTGCGCGATGGGATCAGAGCTAGCTTAGTTCTGCTTGCAGCTGTACCGCAAAATTGAAGGGATCGTAGGCAGTTCTCAGACCATCTCTGCGCGGAATGTTGATGTATGGGCTTGATTTGAGTTCGTTAGTCCGAAATCGTGAGGAGAGCACGAATAGTTTGCCGCTCCAGAGCTCGAGATAGCATAGACAAGGTGCATAACAAGTTCCTCCTGTTGGGCCCTGAAGGAATCTTGGCCAACAGCCGTTTTGCTTTCCCATGGTATGGTAATCCCCAATTGCAAGTGGGGTTCTTGAACCAGCGAGAGCGAATTTCTTTAGGGCATGTACATCCATGGTATTAGCCAATGTCGCTGTAGGAATTTGTGTCTTGACAAATATTTCGTGAAGATCCATGTTGAGCTGTTTAAACATTTGGACACATTAAGCATTCGGTTTATTTGTTCTGTTAGGCTGGGAAACAGGAAGACGGCAATATATAGGGTAAAGCAAAGGAATATGCATAAAAAATGGCCTTGGCTAGCCTCTTTCTATTTAACCTTCACAAGGGCATTTGCTTTGAACCTTGATTTTTTGTTTTCAACTAATGTGTTCTGCTATTCTTATCTGTCCAGGGTCTCAAAAGGTGTTAAAGGGTTGCCTGGCAGCTTTAAGTCCACAACAAGCAGTGTTCCATCTGGCAAATCTCTCATGTATTTCGGTCTCTTTCTTGCTAGTGGTGTATTCCTAGTTTTCATCGCGTTCACAATATTTCTGCCAGTCATGGTGATAATGCCACAAAAGTTTGCAATATGTTTCACGGTGGGATGTGCCTTCATAATCGGATCATTCTTTGCGCTGAAAGGGCCTAAGAATCAGCTCTATCATATGATTTCCAAAGAGGTATAGCATATTTTGTATTGCAAACTTTTTCGTCTCATACTCTCATAAGCTTTGACTTCTCAGTTCTCACAACGAATTATATGAAGTTTTCCATGACATTGTCTGTATTATATTTTTCCTGTTAACTTTTATTTCATTGAACTGGGCATACTATGATTCTTGTCATTCATTGGTCTCATGATGAAGGTTTGCTACCAATATTTGCCTCACCAAAGATCTGCTGGCCAAATTTTTTTTGGTCAAACATTTAGTAAGCCAAATGTGTGATGCTGTCAAGTTTTGGAAGCAAACCATGGTAACCAAAAACTTAGCTTGCCTTGATTTTATCAGCCAAATTTTGGCTATCAACCAATCAGGCCCCAAATTTTCTTTCACAAATACCATTTATAGCTATCTCATCAAGTTTGTATCGCAATATATTCATCATATCCTTGAATTATTTAGAATTTGATAAACTATCAAGTTTGTGTCCAATTGTTAAACTGTTATGATCATGAACAGAAACACCAGCACTTGCATGCTGGTAGAATCACCCGGTCTTCTTATCTCAGCGCTACCAGTTATGCGGAATTCTGTGCCTACACTGCTTTTGTCTTGTTAAATGAATTACACAATGAACTGAGCATATTATTATTCTTGGCATGTAATGATCTCAAAATGAAGAAAAAAGGTGACAATATCTAATATGCCACTGAAATTTCTTGTAAAAGTACCATTTAGGTACCTTTCTAGAGATCATTGTATTGTAAAAAGGAATTCACATGACCAAGTTTATTTGGTATCATAGCATATTATATCATATCCTTGGTGTATTGACAATTTGGTAAACTAGCTAGTGTTTGTTCAATTGTGGAACAGTTATGGTGGTTTACAGAAACACGGTCCCTAGCCTGTGGGTAGACTTACCCAACCTTAACAGAAAACCAACCTTGTAGATGCATTGACAATAATTGGTACCTCATACTTGATTTGGCAAAGACATTCTCTATATAGGTCCTGAGTGTGCTTTGTTTTAAGTTAAGAGATATTAGCATGCAACCATAGTGAATTTATCCTTGTATTTACCTTGATGTGATTTTGGAGCGTAATATGCATTAGTTAGCTTTATGTTATAACCTACTTCCATTACAAGATCACTTGCTGACTCTTGGTGTACCAATACATTATTAGTTGATGACTTATATCATGAGTTGATATGCTGATCTTTCAATCTTCTGTCAAGAACCACACATTTGTGCTAAATTTCCTGGAATTGATTTCCTTATTTCACAGAGATTACCTTTCACCGTGGGATTTGTCGGGAGCATGGTTGCTACCATCTACGTGTCAATGGTGCTTCATAGCTACATACTTTCTGTTTTCTTCTCCGTGCTTCAGGTGATAACATCCTCTTTGCACTATGCAATCCTCTTGCACAGTGCTATTAGACTTTTTTATGTGATAGGCATCTTCACCCTTTCAGCATAAGTAGGAGTAGGACCGTCCTCTGTTCTTCCTGCTAGATGGTAGGAACCAACTATGAAGAGAAACCTTATTCTTTGAATAAGCCGTAGAACTCTTATACTTAGTGTGAAGCTTTCTTAGTTTCTGGTGGCTGTAGTTGTGAGTCTGACACCCTGTGATGATATATAATGGCTTTGAACTAACAAATTTTCCTCTAATTTTTTTTCAGGTCCTTGCTCTAGCATATTATGCCATCTCATACTTCCCTGGTGGATCTGCTGGAATGAAGTTTCTATCATCCGCCCTTGTGTCCTCAGTGTTGAGATGCTTTGGGCGATGAGTTCACCTGTTAGTTGCTTTCACCATCTATTTCATCCTGTTACACTTTTGTTCATATTGACTTAGAGATTGATAGCAATGACTGCAGGCAGTGTCTATCAAGATATTTGCATGTAACTTGCCCACCATATTATATAATTATATATATTACATCAACAAATGCTCCTCCGGTACCCAAAACCTTTGTTGTTTGGATAGACTTAAATGAAGTTTGGATTTTTTTTTTTCTGTGAGAAAAGGGTGCAACGCTTAAAGACAACAATCTGCGATTAGGTCATCTGGGAACTCTAAACATGATTCTTTTTTGCATGCCATGGCAAACCATTTTATATATTTAAGTATAACCATGCAATATTTTTTCCCCTTTCCAATTCTGATGCCCTCTGCTTTTACTCATTTAGATGACTGTAATCTTTTTGCTTCTGCAGGACTGCTTTCCTGTGCAGATTGGAGAATTTCTAGTGAATGATCTAGCACCGCGTATTATCTTTGTGGCTTTGTCGTTATAGATTGTGCAGCTTCATTACTTCCAGAAGTTTGATGCCATGTTGAAGCACTGAGGTCAACTATTTGGTAACTTGATGATTTTTGAGGAAAGGATGTTGCTGGACCCTCCCAACACTTGGCAGGAGAAAAAAAATGTAGTACTCAGTTTAGTCTAAAATTACATTGCACAACATATATCACTAAACACTGGGCCACAATCTATGCTCATGGCAGAGGAGCGACTACATGTATGCTTCATGTTCTCATACTATAAAACTGATCCTATCCCTACATTCTCCTGCGGGGATAAAGTCCACATCGCCACCACTTCTTTAGTTCCCCGTCTCGTTTCTTTCACCGATTCTGTTGTATAAATAAAGGAAAAGAAATTGCGAGCACGAATTCGTTAGAATTTGAATTTGGGTGGTGCAGTGCTGCTCCCCTATCCGAAAAAACGGGTGGTGGGGTTTTCCAAGGGCCCATGCGGCCATGAATCACGTACAGTATATCCTCTCTCCTCCCTGTGAATGGTCTAGTTTATAAAGGGTGGCCACTCGAAAAGGCTCCTGCTCTGCGGCCACACGCGTTTGGATTTTGCTCCTGCTCCCTTGATCCATCCACTTCTGAAAGGGTCACCATGTCTGCCTTTGTGGGGAAATACACAGGTTCTTCTTGCTCGCACTGAATATTCTGTTGCATGACTTTTAAATAAATGTCACACGTTTGGTGATGCTTCAGTTTTTAAGATTATTTCTGCATGTAAGAATCTGTTCGTGTCTTGCTGGTACGCGCTGAGTTTTTAACAGATTCTGGGCTGTTTCTAAGAAATTATACTGATAATTCCTATTGAATTCTTGCGTTTGAAACAAGTCTTTAGTTAGGTTGGAAAAAAAAATACAGTTTGGTCTGTCGATATATACAGCTGTCTGACGTATTTTGAATTGGTGAAGTTATCTTCTATATAAAAGAATCTAGAAGGTAGTAGTAGTTGATTATAATACTAGCTTGCTGTTAACAGTAGGAAGAATAGATGCACCACTCACTCTATTGCTTGAAGTGTACATGTACATCTATATATACAAATACAGATACAGACATAGGAGTACAGTATATATAATAAATAAAAAAAGGGTACGGTACGGTCGCGCGCGCGCAGATGAGCTGATCAAGACCGCCAAGTGCCTGGCAACGCCGGGGAAGGGCATCCTGGCCTCCGACGAGTCGACGGGCACCATCGGCAAGCGGCTGTCGAGCATCAACCTGGAGAACGTGGAGCCGAACCGGCAGGCGCTCCGCGAGCTGCTCTTCACGGCGCCCGGCGTGTTCGACTACCTCTCCGGGGTCATCCTCTTCGAGGAGACGCTGTACCAGAAGACCTCCGGCGGGCGGCCGTTCGTGGAGGTGATCAGCGCGGGCGGCGTGGTCCCGGGGATCAAGGTGGACAAGGGCACCGTGGAGATCGCGGGCACCAACGGCGAGGCCACCACGCAGGGGCTCGACTCCCTGGGCGCGCGCTGCGCCGAGTACTACGCCGCCGGCGCGCGCTTCGCCAAGTGGCGCGCCGTGCTCAAGGTCGGCCCCGCCGGGGAGCCCTCCGAGCTCGCCGTCAGGCAGAACGCCGAGGGCCTCGCGCGGTACGCGCTCATCTGCCAGGAGAACGGGCTCGTGCCCATCGTGGAGCCCGAGATCCTCACCGACGGCGCGCACGACGTCAGGGCCTGCGCCGCCGCCACGGAGCGCGTCCTCGCCGCCGTCTACAAGTCGCTCAACGACCACAAGGTCCTGCTCGAGGGCACGCTCCTCAAGACCAACATGGTCACCCCCGGTTCCGATAGCCCCAAGGCATGTTGTCGATCGTCATTATTCTTGCAATCTTTAATTAATTTACCAGCGATCATCCTATCATTATTCATGGATCGATGCGTATATATATATATATATATATATATATATATATATATATATATATATATATATATATATATATATATATATGTATATTTCTTTCATCATCAGGTTGGCGCGGAGGTGATCGCGGAGTACACGGTGGCGGCGCTGCGGCGCACCGTGCCGCCGGCGGTGGCCGGGGTCGTGTTCCTGTCGGGCGGGCAGAGCGAGGAGGAGGCGACGCAGAACCTGGACGCCATGAACAAGCTGGCGGTGCTCAAGCCCTGGACGCTGTCCTTCTCCTTCGGCCGCGCGCTGCAGCAGAGCACCCTCAAGAAGTGGCTCGGCAAGAAGGAGAACGTCGCCGACGCGCAGGCCACCTTCGTCGGCCGGTGCAAGGCCAACTCCGAGGCCACGCTGGGCAAGTACGCCGGCTCCGGCGACGGGGACGCCGCCGCCTCCGAGAGTTTGTACGTCAAGGGGTACAACTACTAAGAAAGGCGCCACTGTCCCTCGCCCTCGCCTCGAACTGTGCCAAGATTCGTGCCATATATACATGTGCTACATACAGTATGTGATTGTGTTCTAAATTCTCTTCCCTTACCCCGGTCCTATTTGACCAAAAAACACACGTTGATCTATTTGCAGTTTGCAGTGTACATTAATTAATACTAGTATTACTGGAAGATACAAGTGCAATATATGGATGTGACCATCTTACTGAAGCTTTCATTCATACAAAATGCATATTCCAGAGCTCAGAAATGGCAATATTTTTGCTTCACAATATCCATTATCTCATCCAGAACTTTCCTGCTGTTCGAATTATTTACTCCACAAACGATAATATGTACATTATTTTCTGGTGCGCTTTCTTTTGGCACAACTACTGTAGCGAAACTACTGAGACAGTGACACCAGAACTATAGTAACTAATAATAGGAGTTCTTATATGCCAATGCAGTAAGACTAACATACCAATTATTACAAAATGAAGCACAACAGCATCAAAGCACATTTTGCCCGGGAGTCTGTTCCAACATTTTCCAATCCATAGGCTTCAAATCAGTAGAGCCTGATCCTTGTGGTGATGTGCTGCTGGCATAGAGGGCAGCGCTCCAAATTTCTCCCGCATTCGTTGCAAGTCTGTATGCACATGTATGTTAACAGCCTAGAGTGCACAACAGTAAATGTCTAGTAAAAACATCGCGTATAGGTTCACGCACCTGATGTCCACATCCAAATGCTAGGTCCTTCGATTTATACATGCAAATGGGGCACATCTGCAGGTAAAGTGTGTCAGGCCTCTTAGTTTTGTAGTGCACAGAGAACATATATTTCATCAGTACATAGAAACGAATACCCTTTGTTCCGGTATTTGGAAGTCATTATTATGGCCGCAGAATGCAAATATACATGTCCAACACTTATAGTAGCAAGCTTACGACTATTATGGTCGGTAGATCAATGGAACATAAAAAGGTACAGTGAACTGAAAAATAATCAAATTAGACTAGACATCATACTTTACGGTAGAAGTTAAAGCAACAAAATGCAAGGGCCCATATAAATAATCCTAATAAGACGTGAGAGCACAGGTAAAGATCAAATATCCAGTATTGCAGTTTAGCTTTGCATTTGGGCATTAAATGGTGAGGGATGGTGAAAATAAGAAAGGTATACATACAATTCTGTCCTCTAAAGCTCTTTCTGATGCATAAGTGTCAGGTCTCTTTGGAGCTGCAGGCTGCTGCTGTTTCAAGCTCTCAGAACGTTGCTCATAGCTACTTGTTTGTTGGTCAAAGCTATTTGATCGCGAATAACCACCAGACTGTTGGCTAAAGCTAGTAGACCGTGAATAAGCAGTCCTTGTTGGTGGTGGCAGAGCAATTCTTGGAGTTATTCTTTGGCGGCGGCTGAAGTAGTAGAAAAAAAAAACAATAGTGATCAAATATCACATTGTTGCCCAAAGCTAAAAATATAGTTCTAATGGAGTCAGTATAGTACGTCTCAAAAAAAAATGGAGTCAGAATAGTATTGGGAAGCTATATTAGATACCCTAAGAGTTGGAGATCCAGCGTTGCTTTGTACTGTGCAGGGATTTCCATCAGCGCTGACAATGCAAATTCTGCCTCCTTTCTGTCAGCTGCTATGCTCTTTGACATAATCTCCGTGAAATTCACAAACTGCATAAAATGAAGATTTCTTCCATGCTTATTCATTTTTGAACCAGAATATTTTGTTACATATTAGAAATAATCTGTAGAACAATCACCTGGAAATTATCAAATGACCGAGCAGGTATATTGTCATCAAACTGGTGCATCATGTCCCATGGTCCATCACCAACCCCGACAAGAACAATTGACAGGGGGAACTGGCTGTTTTTTTTTTTTAAAAAAAGATAGATATTATTGTGTTGCCTTATTGTAACAGTAGAAAAGGTAGAATGTGAAGATATCATTTTCGAAGCCCCAATAAGATATAGTACCTTGCTCTTACTATTGCATCAATAGTATCCCGCTCCTGTGGACTTAATTGTCCAGATTGTGTATCGACACTTCGGGTAACCTATAACCAGAAGTTTATCCAAGTGAAAGAAGGATAGACAATCAAACTGTTCCACTAGAAAAGAGCTTTGCTGACAACCACTTAATGATGAGGAATAACAGGTGACTAAAACAAAGGCAAAAACAAAATGACAATGTGTTTGCCAACCTGTCCATCTGCGATTATCAGAAGAACATGATATTGACCACCAGTGCTGTCAACAATTCCAATTGCTGTCTCAATTATCGGAGCGAAAGATGTAGGTCCTGTTACAAAATTAAAACTATACATACTTCAGAATCCACTTCTCTCCCTGACAAACTACTAAAACTTCAGCTACCATGCTTTAGTACCATGTAATAAATAGATAGTTATAATATGATGTCAAATAGCAATTCTGTCCCTTCTCTCTTTTATGAAAGAACAAACTTGATTTGTTGGTTAAGAAAAACAAAAGAGAGAGAAAAAACATCTATATTAAATCTTCGCAAAACAAACCTGCTAATCGAAGAGTTGGGACGATTTCTCTGTATCTGTCTAGTGCCTCTTCAAATCCGTTGCATGGGCGGTTCTCTGGGTAAAAGCTGAATACCTCCTGATCATGAGTTGATGCTGCTCAGAAGAAAACAGAAGCACTAGATCAACATTGTGCTTTAAATATGTTATTGAAAGTCCATCAAGTGAGATCATAAAAAAAAGACAACTAAATGATTACCGTCACCAAATCCGAAGCAGGGAATCAAATTATCTTCATCAAATGCTGAAAGTGTCCTTCCAATAATAGATAGAGCTTGCTCATATGGGTTTGGAGTGTTTCCAATATCATGCAGGCAGCGGCGATTGAAAGAAATTTTACCTAGCATAGATTTTTTTCGTAAGTTAAATGAAAACCGAAAAGTATTATGATCCAACATGGATTTTTTTAATGTTTAAACAGAAGTAGTATGATTCTACAATTTTTTTTTTTGCAGTACCACTAGGGAGGTCCGAGCGTTCACGTACAACTTATTGACCCCCTAGGGCGCCGTTAAGGCATGTTGTATTAAACATTTTCTCTACCTTAATACAAAGACACGTAAACCTTTTGAGTGTTCGAGAAAAAAAATGTTTAAACTGAAAAGTACTATGATTGAACAACAAATAAAAGCAACAATTATCAGATCAAAGCAACATGAGTTTTGTTGAGGCATCCTTTCTACACTGAGACAGTACTAATTGCTAGCTTATCCTTTTCTTTTGAAAAAGTCCTTTCGCTAACATGGTTTCCTTTAAACAACAGAAGAGAAGTTAGCATGTCACTGGCATTACAGGTAAAACCGATTTCTTCAATAATAGTGAACCACAAACTTTGCCATATAGGCAAAGGCACCTAGATCTGAAAAGAAGGTTTGCCCCCCAAAACCAGGCAAATCAAGAAATACTGTTCACTTGAACTTATTCACGGCTGATTTTGGCTATTTCAATAGTGTTTTGTGAGAGAGAATAAGCCGAAGTACGGCTGAGAAACCAGCTGATAGGTACCAGTGCAGCACAGAGTAGACAATGAGAAGCACAAGTATGCATCTAATAAATTGAAAAAAGGGAAATGTCATCTGCTAACCTGTCCATTCATTGCTCTTTGTAAAATCAATGCCTACAATAAGATTTGAAGATTCAAGACCTGCTTGTGCCAAAGCTTCAGTCACCTGTAACAGTACAGAACCATAGACAAATTGGTGTAGTTACAACCTCAGGTTCACAGTACTCAGAGAGGAGATAGTGCACAAGACTGTAATAGATGTCCTATCTGACTGAGCAGCGAGCACTGAAGGAACTAAAGCAAAGTATGAAATTGAATACAGTAACAAGCATACAATCTTCATATTACTTAATACATGGAAGTAACAAGTAGTGAAGAGAGTGCGGCAATACAGCCCTTGTAGGAATATTTTTTGAAAAAAAGATTCCTACAAACATAGTTTCTTCAAAAGTTCACAAAGTGTGATTGAACCAAAAGATGAACAGTGCCATTCTACCAAGCTGGTGGAAAACACAAACTCAAAGTAGCAATGTAGATAAGAGAACCAGTAAAAGATGTGGCCATGCCATTGTCATCAAGACATACCTGACTCAAAGAACGATAGTCATCCCCAATCCTAGAATACTTCCTCTGCAACCTTGCGGTTGTCTCTGGCTGTACATTGGTCTCTGAAGAAGGCACATACCTCGCACTATTATAACTGGAGGGCGCATTTCCAGTATTTCTCGAGCCATATCCCGATGAAGTACTCCCGTAATCATAAGAGTAGCCATATCCATATGAAGGCTTGGAGTCCTTTTGCCCCATTCCTCAGGTTGTGGCTCGGGATGACTCCAGCACCCAGATGAGCTTCCTGGTAAATAAAGCAAAGAAAAGCATATCAATGAACTCAGACATCCCAAAGTAACTGGAATCATTGAAAAAAAAGAGGTATCTGGAATAAAGCATACAGTAGCTTATTTAGGAAAAACATCTTTCTCAAGAATTTTCAACGGAACTTTACGCCTTTACCCATCAATTTACACAGAAACCTTTTGAACGATGCCTGGTTCAGGATTGGGATTCCGTTGCCAATAATGGACTTACTTCCTACTGTACCCTACAGCATCATTTACATCTTTCCATGGTCAATTTTTTTTCTTTTGCGAACTTTCCATGGCCAATATCGAGCATCGACCATTGTGATAAGATTTTTTTTTTTTAAAAAAAACGTGGGCTAGAAGTTCCTATATATATACACACACACACAAAAATCGACGATATCGAAGGGCGGCTGAACGAAATTCGATTTGGGCATGGCGTATAAGGAATATATCAAATACTACTAGTTAGGATTTAGGAACGAACACCGGACGAACTCACCGGACTCGATTTGATCCACACACACACCGCCTAAGCCAACCGAGAATTCGAATTCGGCGTCCTCGCCAAGAGGAAAGAAAAAAAAAGCGATGATGCAGGAGGGGGGATAAGAGAAGTGGGGACTGGGGAGGAGGGGATCAGGAGGGGAGGTGGGGCGGATGAGGACAGACACCTGCTGGCGTGGAATATCGAGGCCGCGTACCAAGCAAACCAGGGCTACTCCACAAGATCCAACCACCAAATCAGCAACCCACGTGGTGCTCGGGCTCGAGCTCGGGCTCACTCACCTCCGCTCTTGTCTCGTGCGTGCCGTCTAGGGGGAACGCGCGCCTCCGCTCCGCTCCGCGACGAGGGCGAGGAGGAGCCGAGGAGGAAGAGGACGACGGGAGTGAGGTGGGCAGCACGCACCGGAGGATGATGAAGCGAGAGGCGAAAGGGGGCAATCACACTGCACCACCGCACCCGCAGCGGATTACTATAATCGGAGGAAAAGACCCACGGGGAAGTGAGGTCAAGTCAATTGCTCAAGCCGGAGGCAATGCGAAATTATGCAATTCTGCTCTCTGCGGCGGCGGCGGGGAGGGTGGAGTGGAGAGGTGAGGTTTCTTGTTTCTTGTCCGTCGGGTCTCTGACCCCGCTGCTGGGAAAACGACGCACGACGGAGGGAAGCTTCGGCGCGGGAGAGGGCAAGGAAGATGATTTGGTAAGTAAAAGGGCACAGCTTTGTCGCGATGGCGTCATCGCGACCACCACCAGGAGCACGAGCTCAAGACGTGAGTGGTGCATCATTATCCCACTGGTGCATCATTATCCCACTTGACATAGAAAGTCAGTTGCGAGCTGCATTAAAAAGCTCGGCTTGTGATAAGCGGTGACTGTGAAGCTCGATTGGAGCTCGGATTGAGCTTTATTTCGACACATTTCATATATTTTAGACACTGAACAATTTTATTTTTATCCTTCTATAGAAGAAAAATTATTATTTATTTATATGATTTATGCTAATAAATTTGAATCATTAGATGAACATCTAAATATTGTAGTGATCGTCTGCAGACGTCTGAAATATAGCAAATCCTTTATTTCAAGGTTCGAACCGACCCCGAGCTTATTTTTGCAGGGCTCGCGATCCCAATGGAGTCGAGTCGAGCCGAGTTCGAATGGTTAAGCTCGTGAACTATTATATCATGTATTTTATATGTTTTTATTAATTCATTTTTTGTGATTTTTTTATTAACTTCATTATAACATGTTTACTGGTAGTATTATATATTTTCACGGTCACGAACGAAGACGTGTCGGAAGTGAAAGCCCAAGAGATTATGGCATGTTTTTCATTAGTAGTAGTAAATAAATGGAGTATAAACCATCTCCTTCTCGTTTAGTAGAACTTTTAAAGGGATGGTTTAAAGTGGATGTTGTATGGAGAGAGACGGAGGTTAGCGAAGGCTTCCACTAATGCAAATGTTGTGTTTTCGTTTAGGTGATGGTTTGCAGAGTTTTCGAAGGGCCTTCGTATGAATACCTTCGCCAAGACAGAGCCTCCGCCCAACACTTGGCGGAGGCGAAGGCTCCGCCCGCTGCTAGGACGAAGGTGCTAGGCTAAGGCCAAGGCGAGGGCCAAGGCCAAAGGCAGCAACCAAGCAAGGACCAAGGCCCATCAAGCGGCGTCAGGCTGGGCCGTACGTAGGACGGACCGGTGGCCCAGCTAGCGGAGTGGTTGGGAAGAGGGGCGATGATCCTCAAATACCCTTGACGACGTCTTCGATTTAGGGGAATATTCTGAGAATATCGGGAAGAAAACCCTAGAAACCAATGTACAATGAGCTATAAAAAGAGGAGCAGCAACTCCGTGTAGGGGGAGGATGGTAAGAGGCTCATTGCCCCCACTAAAATTGAGAGGTAGCTGGGAGCCTTCGCCCTGAGCCGAAGGCCGCCTAACTGCCCGTACTGTTGTGAGGACGTGGTGTTTTCCCAACATTGGCGCCCACCGTGCTAAGCCGCGATAAACCCATAGTGCCACCCAAAAGGCGAGCTCCGGCAAGAGCTCCGGAAGGGGAGCCAACAGTGTCGAGAGGAAGGCCAAGGCGCAATGTGCGCAACACCTTCGCCAACCCCCAACCTCAGAGTGAAGATGCTAAAGTACATGATGAGGATACACCCTCGGCCGATCAGCCAGCGGGCGGAGGTGAGCAATCAACAGATCTAACTCCTGAACAGGTTTTGCAGCAGTTGCAAGCCGAGCTACAAAGCACGCAGCAAGAGAGAGACAGACTTGCAGCATCCCTCGCCGCCGACCAGAGAGCGATTTAGATATCACAGCAAGCGGCGGAGGTTCGCCAGCAACTAGCCATTTTGCAGGCGAAAATCCAAAGTCTGCAGTCAGACCCACGCCCGTCGATCAACTCCCACAGGCAACTGCTGCCCAGGTCTGTGCAGATCGATCAGCAGCCCACATCATCAACCTTCCAGGCCTTCGGAACACTCCACACACACCAATACAGGGCATTTGATCCAAAGTCTCCGTTGTCCGAAGACCTCCAAAACTCTCCATGGCCGTCCACGTACAAGCCCATCACCTTGCCAAGATTCAATGGCAAGTCAGACCCCGCCAGTTCATCATGAGTTTCGAGGCAACGGTATCTTCGGCAGGTGGGAATGAAGCGGTCCTCGCTAAATCCTTCATCATAGCAGCCGAGGGGGATGCCTTGGCATGGTATTCCATGTTGAGGCCCCGGTCAGTGTATTCCTAGGAAGACCTCCGTGACAAGATCATGGCAAACTTTAAGGGGTTTACAAGCGAAGGCCTGACCGCTTCAGACCTTTTTCAGTGCAAGCAACAACAAGGGGAAACACTAAGGGAATATTACCAGAAGTTCATCCAGCTCAAGGCTAGGGCGCCAGGCGTGCCCGAAGAAGTGGCAATTGAGGCAGCAGTCAAAGGGCTCCGCATCAGATCTTTTGCCGGCCACTTGGCTAGAGAAAAGCCTCTGACCATCGAGAAACTTTATGAAGAATTTGAGAAGTATTGCAGGTCAGACAACGACCTACGCCGAAGGCTTGAAGAGCAGTCACAATACAAGCAAACCCAGACCAGAAATGTGCCCAAAGACAGAAGGAACACAAATCAACCAACCAAACAGTCAGGTCAACAAGTGTTCAACATAGGCTAACAGGGCAGTAACCAGCGGCAGTTCTAGCCACTGCAGCAGACCCAGAATACAGAACAAGTTAATCAGCAAGAAAGCGGAGGCAACAGTCAGGGAAAGCATTGGAACAAAAACAAAAATTAGAAGCCAAGAAAGCAGTATTGTTTTTTCCATGGAGAGAACAAAGGGCATGTCACCAGAGATTGCCCGGATGCAAAGGAAATGCAAGAGCGCATCAAAAGCAGAGCAGGTGTGCAACCCAGCCAACCTCAACCTCCACGAGAAGTAAACCATACCTTCGCCCCTACATGGCAGCACTAGCAACAATGCTACCCAGGTTACTGTGGGGGTATAAACCCAGGTACCCTCACGACTAGACTTGGGCTGCTTTACAGGAGTTGTTGGTAGTTCTTAACTTCACTAAAGATAAAGCTAGGCAACTATCCCCGGTAACGACCCAGAAATGCTTGTTGACATTGCTAACGTCGTTACTAGGAGTAGACTATGGAATCTATCCCTGGCAACGGCGCCAGAAATGCTTGTAGCAAGTCCAGTCACTATATCTAAAGGAGTGAAGCTAAAGCAGCTATCTACTAATGTCAAATGGGGTTATCAATCCTGACACTAGTAGGAGCTAGCTAGAGAGATTGCAATCTACCTAGAGAAGATTCTGCAAGCGCACAGAACAATCGTAGTAGCACTTCGCCTGGGAGTACCAGGTGTCGATTTATTTGATCCCAAAGGAATGCTAGGGTGGTGTATGAGTCGAGTCAAGGAGGGGATGAGAGTCGAAGAATAAGAAAGGAAAAAGGAGAGAAGAGAAGAGAGGAGATGAAAGGCTAAAAAGAATGTATGAGTGAATAGGTAAGGATGAAATGAATGGGTAAGGTAAGGTGGATGGATAGGTAGATATGGGGAAAAGATAACTAAGGATAACTAATATAACTAACTAATAACTACTCCTAGATAACTACGAAGCAAGATAGGCAAATGCCAAATAAGCAACCAAGTTAAGTACAGTTTTATTCCTATCTTGTCAAGTACCGAGACGTACTAGCCTTTACCACTGACTTAGGTTGAACGCTAGCACAACGAGCCTTACTATTAAACTAGACCAACTACGTGGTGGAATTCAAGGCGCAGAGGGCTGTCACCACCTGCTTGCTACCACAGCTATCCGGGGGTCTAGTCGTATCTGAAGGTAAGTCTATAACTAAGCACCACGCCTAATTATATTCTAACTATCTCTATCCTGGCCTAGAATAGAGACACCCTTGCGGACGTCAGAGCAAATACTTGACTTAATAAGATAAACACTAAACTAACTAAGCAACCTATTGGCAAAGATCAAACACTAAGCACACTAGAGATTAACTACTATGGCTAAGTGAATTGAAATGTAGGATATCTAGGTACTCAAGCAATCAATCAAGTATACTACTCAATACTGGTAAGTAGAATAAAGTAATACTTGAAATGATGAACTAGAATATAGTAAAGTGCTTGAGTTATAAGAGCAAAACCAGAACTGGAGAAGAAGGAAGACTCTTCCCAACTCCAGGACCGATTACTCGCACGCTTCTACTCTTGAGCTAAGCCTTGAGCAGCGCTTCCGCGAGGGCAATGAGGCAAGGATGCCTTGCTCTACTAGCTACCTACTTGCCTAAGCTTGGCTAATTCCTAAGCTATTAGCCTTGCTTTCTTCTTTGCTTCTTCCTTCCTTTCCTTGCTTGAAGTGAAGTGACGCCTCCAGGGGGGTATTTATAGCCCAAGTTAGTGAGGGGGGGGGGTACTTATAGGGGGCAACCAACCGACCTAGGGCAAACCCTAGTGGCGGGCGCCAGCCCTAGGTGGCGGCCGCCACCTCCCTGGCCCTTGGATGCACCGTCATTGATCCTACGGTCTCCAGAGACTCTTCCAAGGCGGTTCCAAGGTCGGTTGCATGTCCAAATAACCGTCACATGGGCAATTAGGTCTTGATCCACGTGACATCTCTTCTTAGCCCTCCGATGCCACCGACCTAGTGACCAAGGGCTAAGATTTGGCCCTGGGGTGGTCACACGGATCAGTGACGTGGCAGGGGAGAGTTTGGGCCTCTCCTTGGTGGCGGGCGCCACCCCACTAGGGCCCAAATGGGCCCTGGTGAGTGGGCTCGGCCCCTGGTGGGTCCATTCTCCAAATTTGGTCCAAATCCTGCATTCAAATAAAAATCTATGGACATGTAGAATTTGGTTAGTTTGAAACCTATTTGACTACTTTTCATGCCTTTTTGTTGAATTTTTGGATAAAATGTTGATGGTAAAACAAGTGTTTAAGGACCATCAACAAGATGCCCCAAGCTAACCTGTTGCTCGTCCTCGAGCAACAATGTGGTTTAAGCATTGAGCATGAAATAGATAGCAACTTAAGATGTATACAAGTGCATATTGTATAGTGAGAAATAACTTAGTGTATATCATTAATCATAGCAATGTGGAGCTTATAGCTTTTCACTTCAAACATGCAAGAGTGAAATAAAGCAGTAGATAGGAAACTTTTATCTTGCTTAGGTTTGACTAGGATTCTGTCTGGAGGTTTTTTAAGGTTTTCAAAAGATAAAAACTTGCTTAAGTCCTCCAAGATTCACTCAATCACTCAATGATGTTTAAATCCTCACTTAGGCCAAAATGTAGCCTCTCCTATTTCTAAAGAATGATATGTGGAGTTATAGGTAGGCTAAGAATCATGAGCAAATTGCATAATGTTTATTGCTAAGCTAGACACTCAGATCATAAGGAGCAGCAAATCATAAAAATTGATCAAGATGTGCATGTGTTGTTATGTGGAAGTGTATAGAGAGATATTTCATAATCCTTCCTAGTTGATTTCTGGGGTCTAGAGCTAATGATAACTCTCTCTCTCTTTTTTTTACTCGATACATAGTGAGTAGACAAAAATGCGTCCTCACATTTTCTTAGGACATAGTCCTCTCTTGAGCTACTTTGCTCACTTTTTTTTTTCATATCTCTCTTTTTTTAGCTCTAGATTTTCCCAGATTGTTTATAGGAATGGATTTTAGAAATGAAAAGAGGGAAGAGAGAGAAATGCTTATTCCCAGTGTAGGAATAGCATAAGGCTAGTAATGGAACGTTTGGCAAGGTATTGCATATCTCCAGTGTAGAGAATGAGCAATTTATTTGGTGGTTGCAAACTTCCAAAGTGGAGAGTAAGCAATTTATGGTGGGTGTGTGTATCTTGATCAAAATAAATGATAAGCTTCTCTACTGAGATCTATGAGGTCTAACAAAGCTCAACACAAACAAAGCTCTTTGTGGTTTTGACTAACAAATATTTGGCTAGTGGTGGGATGAGATAAAATCCAGGAGGAAATTTTAGCAAGGTTTTCATGATTTTTAAAAGAAATCCTCCAGATTTGGTCCTAATTTCATCTTAGCAAGTTTAAAGAATTACTCCATTTCCAACTAACTTTATTCACTAAGCATGATTTTAGTTAAAACATGTGCAACCCACAAAAGCTACAACTTAGATAAAACTAGTTATTCTAACTATAACAATAGCATTTGCATGACATATTTTATTTCTTATTCAGGTTCCAACATTTTTAAGCAGATTTTATCATTTTACTCATGGGATAATTACTTAGGCAAGTATATAACATTCAAAAATTTTCAAAAGATATAGAATTTAAGAACCGAACATAAAGAGTAAGGTTGAAACATACCTTATTGGCGCGAGGATCTCCCCCAAGCTGGCTTCTTGTTTGGTGAAGGGTCTTCACCTTTCTCGGTCGGAGCTCTTGTTCTTATTTTATTAAAAAGGAAACTATCTAATGTTGTGAAAAAGGGAAACTATCCTATTATGATATTTTATTATTCTAGCTAAGTTAACATATACTTATGCATATAACTAATGATAACTGATTTTTTTAGTTACATGCATGACATGTGTTATTTATTTGAAAAAGGGAAATTTGAAGGGAAATCTAAAAGTAAATCCATACCTTAGATCCATGGAATTTCATCCTTATTGGGTGGATCTTCTTCCTTGGGCGCTTCTTCTTTAAGTACTTCATCGGGTTCTTCTTCTTTTGGCACCTCTCCTTTGTCATGTGAATTACACAACTCAGGAGAAGGTGGTTCTTTCTTTCTGTTCCACCTTGTTCTTGGGCGCCTCTTCTTGGTACGAACGAGTTTTGCTTCATGCATGTTAGCGGCATATGCGGGACCACGGGAAAAGGAGAATATTTTCTTCCTCCCTCCTAATGTCATTTGCATTTTACCACTCCCCACATATATGAAGCATCAAAAGTGTTCAAGAAAGGTCTACCTAAGATTAGAGGCACATCTTTCCTATTTCCCATATCTAGTATTATGAAATCAGCAGGAACATATGAACCTCTAATATGAACAGGTAAATCAGTGACTATTCCTTCTACATAGCATGTTGATTGATCAGCTAACACGACATAGGAAGATGTGGATGACATGGGTGGAAAGAACGAGTTTTTATAGAAATCCTTAGATAAAATGTTCACACTCGATCCTAAATCACACATGGCATTTTTAAAGACTTCACCAAAGATTGAGCATCTAATCATGGGACTACCAGGATCACTCTTTTTAACAGTCATGGTTTGATCTTCATAATAGTTAAAATATTTTATTTCAACCATATTTGCAGTTTCCATGTTAGGTTTAGCCGAAATTTTGCCAGTTTCAAAAGATGGTATGATCGCAGCAAGTTGAGCTAATTGGGTTTCTAACATCTTATTAAAGCTAAGTTGATTTTTCAGAGCAGATGAGAATTCTTCCAATTTAGCATTTATGTTCTCAACCATTTTATCATTTGACATTAATTTCTTATTCAAAAATTCAGTAGTTCTACCTTGAGAGTAGACTAGATTCTTTAAGAACGAGAAATTATCAGTACTTTGGAAATTAGAGCGAGGGAATGAATTATTACCTTGAGAGTTGGAGTGCTGATTCCATCCTTGATTTTGTTGACGGAAACCGTTGTTGTTGTTGTTGTTGTTGTTGTTGTTGATGAAGTTCAAATCTTCATGTAACTCGGGGCAGTGGTTCCCAGAATGTTCGGTTTCTCCACAGACTTCACAAGTCATGTAGGATTCCAGAGATTGGACACTCTCTTGTTGGTTCATCTTCTCACAGCTGTCCAGCTTCTTTGCCAGCAGGTCCATCTTGGCCACGATCATGTCGGCCTCCTTAAGGGAATACATACCTCGCTTACGGGGCTGCAGTCTCTCGTCATTCCATCCTTGGTTCGACACCATCTTCTCTATGAGAGCCTTAGCATCTGCAACATTCAGAGAAAAGAATACACCACCGGCGGCGGCATCCAAATGGCTTCTAGAGAGTGGGGTTAGGCCATGGTAGAAGTTCTGGATCAACAGCCAGTCATCCATACCATGGTGTGGACAAGCAGTGATGTACTCTGGCATTCTCTCCCAAGCCTTGGGAATAGATTCCTCGGCTTGTTGCGTAAAGCTGGAGATTTTGTTGCGAAGAGCGTCCGTCTTGCCCATCGGAAAGAATTTAGCGAGAAAAGCATTGAAACACTTGTCCCATGTGTCTATAGCGTTGCGATTGGTATAGAACCATTGCTTCGCTTTTCCTAGTAGAGAAAAGGGAAAGAGACGAAGACAGATGGCTTCTTGGGTTATCCCCTTAATGGTGAAGGTGCCGCAAATCTCCAAAAATTGTTGGAGGTGAGCATTGGCATCCTCATGAGCTTTGCCACAGAACGGGCTAGCTTGGACCATCGTGATCAGAGCCGGTTTCAACTCAAAATTGAGGTTGGCATCGATCACGGCTGGTCCTGTCGCTACATTGGTGGCAGAAGGAGCAGAAAACTCACGAATGGTCTTATTGGCCATCGTGAAGATAGAACGAGATAAGAAAGAAAGAAGTTGAAGAAGATGAAGGAAAAAGATAAGAAGGACTAAGGAAAGAAAGAATGGGGAAAGATGGGATTCGGTAAGCGGAAGCTTAAGCGAAGATAAATTCGACAAGGACTCGAAGGATACACCGATTGCCTTCCCCGGCAACGGCGCCAGAAATGCTTGTTGGTAGTTCTTAACTTCACTAAAGATAGAGCTAGGCAACTATCCCCGGTAATGGCCCAGAAATGCTTGTTGACACTGCTAACGTCGTTACTAGGAGTAGACTATGGAATCTATCCCTGGCAACAGCGCCAGAAATGCTTGTAGCAAGTCCAGTCACTATATCTAAAGGAGTGAAGCTAAAGTAGCTATCTACTAATGTCAAATGGGGTTGTCAATCCCGACACTAGTAGGAGCTAGCTAGAGAGATTGCAATCTACCTAGAGGAGATTCTGCAAGCGCACAGAACTATCGTAGTAGCACTTCGCCTGGGAGTACCAGGTGTCGATTTATTTGATCCCAAAGGAAGGCTAGGGTGGTGTATGAGTCGAGTCAAGGAGGGGATGAGAGTCGAAGAATAAGAAAGGGAAAAGAAGAGAAGAGAAGAGAGGAGATGAAAGGCTAGAAAGAATTTATGAGTGGATAGGTAAGGATGAAATGAATGGTTAAGGTAAGGTGGATGGATAGGTAGATAGGGGAAAAGATAACTAAGGATAACTAATATAACTAACTAATAACTAATAACTACTCCTAGATAACTACGAAGCAAGATAGGCAAATGCCAAATAAGCAACCAAGTTAAGTACAGTTTTATTCCTATCTTGTCAAGTACCGAGACGTACTAGCCTTTACCACTGACTTAGGTTGAACGCTAGCACAACGAGCCTTACTGTTAAACTAGACCAACTACGTGGTGGAATTCAAGGCGCAGAGGGCTGTCACCACCTGCTTGCTACCACAGCTATCCGGGGGTCTAGTCGTATATGAAGGTAAGTCTATAACTAAGCACCACGCCTAATTATATTCTAACTATCTCTATCCTGGCCTAGAATAGAGACACCCTTGCGGACGTCAGAGCAAATACTTAACTTAATAAGGTAAACACTAAACTAACTAAGCAACCTATTGGCAAAGATCAAACACTAAGCACACTAGAGATTAACTACTATGGCTAAGTGAATTGAAATGTAGGATAACTAGGTACTCAAGCAATCAATCAAGTATACTACTCAATACTGGTAAGTAGAATAAATTAATACTTGAAATGATGAACTAGAATATAGTAAAGTGCTTGAGTTACAAGAGCAAAACCTGAACTGGAGATGAAGGAAGACTCTTCCCAACTCCAGGACCGATTACTCGCACGCTTCTACTCTTGAGCTAAGCCTTGAGCAGCGCTTCCGCGAGGGCAATGAGGCAAGGATGCCTTGCTCTACTAGCTACCTACTTGCCTAAGCTTGGCTAATTCCTAAGCTATTAGCCTTGCTTTCTTCTTTGCTTCTTCCTTCCTTTCCTTGCTTGAAGTGAAGTGACGCCTGCAGGGGGTATTTATAGCCCAAGTGAGTGAGGGGGGTACTTATAGGGGGCAGCCAACCGACCTAGGGCAAACCCTAGTGGCGGGCGCCAGCCCTAGGTTGCGGCCGCCACCCCCTGGACCTTGGATGCACCGTCATTGATCCTACGGTCTCCAGGGACTCCTCCAAGGCGGTTCCAAGGTCGGTTGCATTTCCAAATAACCGTCACATGGGCAATTAGGTCATGATCCACGTGACATCTCTTCTTAGCCCTCCGATGCCACCGACCTAGTGACCAAGGGCTAAGATTTGGCCCTGGGGTGGTCACACGGATCAGTGACGTGGCAGGGGAGAGTTTGGGCCTCTCCTTGGTGGCGGGCGCCACCTAGGGGTGGCGGGCGCCACCCCACTAGGGCCCAAATGGGCCCTGGTGAGTGGGCTCGGCCCCTGGTGGGTCCATTCTCCAAATTTGGTCCAAATCCTGCATTCAAATAAAAATCTATGGACATGTAGAATTTGGTTAGTTTGAAACCTATTTGACTACTTTTCATGCCCTTTTGTTGATTTTTTGGGTAAAATGTTGATGGTAAAACAAGTGTTTAAGGACCATCAACAGGAGCCGGCCCAATTTTCTATGAAGGATTGTGGCGTCGAAGCCCAGCTGGTCAGACAGGTGGCCCAGCTGGTCAAACAACGGCACAGAAGCCTTCTCAGGATAGGAAAGCAAGGAAGCATAGTCGGTTAGGAAAGATATCGTGTCCTCCACGATATGTTGTTGTAATCGATTAGGTTTCCTTGTCCTATTAGTAGATCCGATCTCCTAAGATATGTAACCCTGCTCCCCGTGGCTATATAAGGTGAGCAGGGACCCCCCCTAAGAAACACATTGATCAACATACAGAATAGACAACTCGACGCAGGACGTAGGGTATTACGCTAAAACTAGCGGCCTGAACCTAGATAAACCCTGATGTTCATCTAGTTTCTTCCTTGCGTCATGTCCGGATCATCGTCTTACGCGCCTTCCCCGCTAATCTACCACCTTGGGTATACCCCTAGGTGGGCTATCGACCATATTTCGTCGACAGCTGGCGCCCACCGTGGGGAGTGTGCGTACGAACGTCATGACGACTCAGATGGTTTCTTTCCCAACCTCCATGGATCTTCCGGCGGACCTAACATTCACTGTTGGATCTTTTTCATGGGTCACCGGAGGTGACCTAGCCGTCAGAAGCATGGAGGCGCTCCGAGCATCACCACCACCGAAGGCATCGACGTCAAAGTTCCTTTTGAAGTCGGAGCCCTCGAACAAGATGGCGCTTCCCCGCTACCAGGGACGGCGTATCGACAACTCTGACTTAATCGAGTCTATCGATCGAGTCACAGCAGGCATCGCCAAAACCCTAGCTTTAGCAGATCCGATCAGAGATCGGTCGCTTCAGCGTGAGGACGATAAGGAAGGATAGTAGCAACCTCGACGGTCGGCTCGTGCCAGGAGCAACGTGCAACCACAAACTGGTTTGGTCATCACTTCCACCCCAACGGGGCGCTCAGTCCTATTTTGCCCTCCCCTGGAATCTAGACCGAGTGGGACGAAGCAGGAGTTGTCTACTCCTGTCTTTCCTCACGGATTGACAAACTCGGCCTCCACTTATGAAGGACGAGTCACAAAACTCTTCTAGGGTCGTACCAAGTACCAGCGTGCTCCAGCCCAGCAATCACCTAGCCCTGAGCGCTCTGGCCCCAACACTTGCATGACATTTTTAACTTCCGCTACAACTACTACCTCGGCATCAAGTGTCGGGTCGACCAGATCCAACTCACCAGATCAGTTACAAGATTATCCGCCAGGTTTTGGGCCCCTCCCGCGTTATGGGGGCTCAGTGTTTGCAGTAAGTCATGATGAGCCGGCGGTAGATGGCGAAACAGAAGAAGCTAAAGCTCAACGCTTAGCCAGAAACGCCGACAGGGCTTCTCAGAGAACAGTCAAAGGTGCCGGAGGACAATGCATACAACGCAATTTATCCAATGCATTCGACATGTGTGACAACCATCAGGTCCACAAGACCCCCCAGGCCAACCTCGCCATGGCAATGAACTTGGTCGACAACCTCCCGGCGACTCCCCAACTCGAGCAACTCGGTGCTTACCTGTAGGCATCCCTGGTGCAGGTCCAAGACCAGGTGGCAGGACCCTCCCATGCCAACTCCACTGGCTCCAGACCCGCACCCGGAGTCCAGTAGCAATCAAGATCACCGCAACAACTGCGATAGAGGCAGCCATGGCGGCAGAGCCGACCAGCGTGCAGGAAACAACCCAAGCGCCAGACCCCGCGACCTGCGACCACATCAACGAAAGATCCAATCTGCGCAACTACATCGAAGACTCCAAGGATACAAGGCTATGCCAGGAGATGGAGAGGCGCAACAAATGGGATCGTGAGCACGGTTTCTTAGATCAAACCCTCACTAGTCCAAGGCAGTTTACAAAAAGACTCCGGTTGGTCATCTGGCCAAGGGGGTTCAAGATCCATGACTTGAGGTCGTATGACGGGAAGGCAGATCCTCGTCAATGGATCATGTTATATGAGACAATCGTGCAAGCAGCTGGCGGAGGAGGAGGCGTCATGGCCAATTATCTACCAGTGGTCCTCAATCAGGTGACAAGCCAGTGGCTTTTGAGCCTCCCATCTGACTCCATCGACAGCTAGTCCGACCTTAAAAAACCTTCATATCCAACTTCAAGGCCACCTGTCAGCAGCCCACCAACAAATATGACCTAGAGCATGTCAGAGACCTCCCTAGTGAGCTTCTATGGGATTACATCCATCATTTCTCTAACGCTCGGATCCGGGTAGCCAATGTCACGGACGACGAGGCGATCTCAGCTTTCATTAGAGGCTTACATCATCACGAAGGCCTGAGAAATAAGCTGTTGCGCAAGGAACCAAGGACGGTCGAGGAATTGCTCAACATAGCTCAGAGTTGGGAATAGGCAGAAGAGTATAACACACAGCTTGCGGATGATCGCCGAGACCAGAGGTCTCGACACGACGACCATCACCGAGGTGACTATCGCAACGACCGGCGGGATGAGGGCCATGGTGACCACCGAGATGGATACCGAGATGACCGCCGCAACAATCGAAAGCATGATGGCCAAGATGAGAGAAGGAGACAGCCAAACCAAAGTCGAGCCCTTGGTAATGAGGTTAACAACACCAAGGCTGGGGGCAAGCGCAATTATGACTCAGCCTACTCCAAGATCCTAAAGCAAGACTGCCCTGCGCACCCTGGTGTATGGCACACGATGGAAGAGTGCCAGGGGTTCAAAGCCATATTCCATAATGGCTCGAAGAAACAGCGCCCCGAGGCCGAGCGTGAAGACGAACCACCGAAACATCGCGAAGGCAAGGGCCCACGAGAAGAAGATGAGGAAGACGGAGAACCAGGAAGGAACCCAAGGCACGAAGGCTTCAGAGAGGCCAAGAAATCCGTCTGAACCATATTTGGAGGAAGGGCGGTCTTAGCTGATAAGAGAGTCCGCAAACTGATTGAGCGCGCAGTTTACTCCGTCGACCGAGTTGACGATAGAGTGGCGGACCCAAAGTATCTAGCCTGGTCACATCAAGAGATCTCATTCAGTAGAGCTGACCAGTGGGCCAAGGTCCCTGAGCCAGGTCATTTCCCACTCGTTGTCGATCCAACCATCGACGAGGTATGATTCGAGAAGGTACTAGTCGATGGTGGCAGCGCCCTCGACATACTGTTCAAGCACGCTCTCCCCGAGCTCAGCATCAGGGCCAAAGACCTGGAGCCATATGATGCTCCGTTCTGGGGAATCCTGCCGTTCCAAGCTTCGCAACCGCTGGGTCAGATTACTCTAGCAGTCCAATTTGGCACAAAGGAGCGCCACCGTATTTGCTATGTCAACTTCGTCGTGGCAGATTTCATGGGGTCGTACCATGCACTGTTGGGCCGACCGATGTTGACACTTGCTAACGTCGTTACTAGGAATAGACTATGGAATCTATCCCTAGCAACGACGCCAGAAAGGCTTGTTGGTACTTCTTAATGTAAGAAGTATAACTAACTATTCTTATGACTATTGGTAAATTCCGCAAGCGCACAAAATAAGTCAATTGTAGCACTTCACCCGGGAGTAACCGAGTATCGTATTTATTTCCACAGGGAAGCTACTATGGCAGAACTAACACTAGGACTGCTATGAACAACTAGTGATTCTAGCAAGGTTGATCGAAATGTATGAATGGGGGTTGATTTCTACTACTACTAAAATAAAAAGAAAGAAAGACTAACTACTACTAAACTAAATCGGCGGGGTCTGGCCGATGAACAGATTAATGTTTTCCTACACACTTACGAACACAACTTAACTTAGCAATAAAGATTTTATCTAGTTCTTCGAACCGTACACACCCTCTGGACTATTTACCTCAGACGTGCACAACGAGGTTTATGATTTAAGAACTAACCCAACTACGTGGTGGAATTCAAGGCTCCCAGGGCTGTCACCACCTGTTTGCTACCACAGCTATCCGGGGGGCTAGCCACAAACTAAGGTATAATCAGTCTAAGCACCGCGCTTACACTAATATATACTACTCTAATCTTGCGTCCAAAACTAGAGCACTGATTACTCAGCGAAGAACCCAAACTAGATACAAACTAAATACTAAGTTATCTATGATCGGAAGCACTCAACAAGAACAATAAGTAAAGAACTTAAAGTAAATGCTGAAAGTAGAAGAACACTAAGATAAATGAAGAAAGACTTGGAATTATACCAGAGACTTTGGAAGATCCTCTATTACAACTCCAGCTCTTCTCTTCTTCACTCTCGCTCTCACTCTAAGTCTCTCAACTAGAGTGTTACTTCATCAGAGCTTCGCTTACAAGAGAGTGGGACTAATGAGGTGAGGTCTAAGCACAAATGAGCTCGGGGGGTCCTATCTATAGCCTAAGGGACCTAGGGAGGTACTTATGGACTTAGGGTTAGGTCAGGGGGGGTGAGTGTGGTGGCGGGCGCCAGCCCTAGGTGGCGGCCGCCACACCCCTGACCATTGGATCCACCGTCATTGCTTTAACGGCATCGAGGAGCTCCAGGGAGGCGGTTCCAAGGTCGGTTGCATGTCCAAATAACTGTCACATGGGCAATTGGGTCATGATCCACGTGACATCTCTTCGTAGCCCTTGGATGAAACGACCCTAGTGATCAATGGCTGCAAATGAATGTGGCATGCCTCCCCTGGATCAGTGACGTGATAGGGGAGGAGTTTGGGCCTCACTCCCCTGGCGGCCGCCAGTGAGGGGTGGCGGGCGCCACCCCACCTTGGCCCAAAGTGAGCCCAGGTGAGTGTGCTCGCCCCCTGGTGGGTCCTCTTGGTCATTTTGCTAAAAAACCCTGCAATTACCTACATTCAAATAAAACTCAATGACAAGTGGAAATCGTTAGTTTATAAAAGGTTTTTGGTTGATTTTAGGTCCTTGTGTTGTGTTATATGACCTTGTTGATGCTAAGAATATGACACTTAGTGAGCATCAACAACCGACTTTGACAAAGTTCATGGCGATTCCACAGTACACCTACTTGTTGTTAAAAATGCCCTCTGAGAATGGCATTTTGAGCATAAGAGGTAGCATCTCCACAACCTTTGAATGTGAAAAGGAAAGCTTTGTGACCGCCCAAGCCCATGACCTCTCGATCCACATGGAGGAAACACGCGTAGACGCGGTAAAAGTTGCTCCAGAGGAGCAGATCATCCCGATCAAGGAAACCAAGCGCGCGACAACCAGAAGCAAAGACTTCAAGGTGGTGGAGCTGGTCGAAGGAGACTCAAGCAAAACGGCACGCATTGGTGTCGACCTCGACCCCAAATAGGAAAGCGCGCTCGTCAGCTTCCTGAGGAAGAACATAAGCGTCTTCGCGTGGAAACCCGCGGACATGCCCGGTGTACCTCGGGAGCTGGTCGAGCACTCCTTGGACGTTTCAAAGATCGCCAAGCCGATCAAGCAGAAGCTACGACGGTTCGCTCGTGACAAAAAGGAGGCTATTAGGGTAGAAATCACCCAGCTTTTAGCTGCCGGTTTTATAAAGGAGGTGTATCATCCGGAGTGGCTAGCTAACCCGGTTTTAGTTCAAAAGAAGAATAAAGAATGGAGAATGTGCGTTGATTACACCGACCTTAACAAACACTGCCCTAAAGACTCCTTTGCCCTACCCCAAACCTTCACATCTTGACAGGCCATCGCAACCTGGTTTTGCCAAGAACGACGCCTCCCTGGGTCAAAGAAAACAGTAAGTCACTACAACCAGTAAGGGAACAACACTCACGGAATCAACAAGTCCAACATGTAACCTTCAAGTTCTTTTTTGAGATCATCGGCTCGTGTTTTCTCTCTCGCCGCTATGGCCTCGCTATTCTGCACTTTTAGCCTTTCAACAACAACCTGTGAAGCAAGTTCTGTTTCCAAAAAAAGAAAAGAAGTCAAACATGGATCTCTACCCATCAGCAGCCAAAGGAAGAAAACTGAACCTTCATTCTCATGAAGCAATCAGCTGATTTCTGAGGTCTGCCCCTGAGTGACCTCACGCAGTTCAGCCTCAACACGTCGAGCGTCATCCAGATCAGCTCGGTAGTGTTCACACGCTTCTTCTAGCCTTTCCTTCGCATCCACCAGGGGGCCAATGGATTCATAGCATCTGCGACGCTCTTCCGACAAGTTCGACAAGCCCTATGAATCAGCGGAATAAGCAAACTCAGTTGCCGAACACCACATTCCAATGATGTCACATACCCGGGAAAGTTACCTGTGCATATTTTTGGATCCGATTTAACATCCGATCAAAGTTCTTCATTGGGCGGCTATCGGCGTTCTCCTCATGAAAGACCCATTCGCCAGCCCGTTGACGTGCCACTCGCACTATTCGCTCTGGAGATCTTGGTGGTCGAGGGATTTCCACAACCTCCTCCTCAAGGGCTGCATGAACCTCTCCAGTTTCGGTCGGCTCCACAACACGCCCAATAGCACTGAGCGGGGTAGCCTCGTGAGGAGGCAGTGGTGCGTCTGGGGGCGCCTGAGTGGAGGATCCCTGATAAGAGTTTAATTAAGTCAATCTATGAAGGACCAAAAGTGCTACCAGAAAGCGACCAGAGGGGGGGGGGGTGAATGGGAGCTTTAAATTTCTTTTCAGAAACTTATCACCACTGTCCCGAGAATCACCCCAAGAGCAAACCTAGAGCTCGATAGAGTCCACGACCCTAGGTGTAGGGTGGATGCTTCCAAGAAGCACAACGGGACACTACACGACTCTAGAAACCCAACGCAAAAAACCCGAAATCAAATCCGAGGTCGAACGAACGAACAGCGGATCAATCAATGCAGAAGTCCCAGCATCGGACGCTGGCTGCGTCTGATGTACAGGCACCGTTCGCGTCCGATGCGAAAAGACTCTTTCTGGATCCTTACTGGACTGCCTTCGAACGCTGGCTACAATGAAACTTCAGCGTCCGATGCTTAACCCCCGGACGCGTCCGATGGCAACGGACGGTCCGATGGTCAGCGTCTGATGCTCTTTCAAAAAAACGCTGACTTTTGACACGTGGCACCTGAGCGTCCGGTGTGACGAACTCAGCATCCGATGCCCCCGAGCAGAGCGTCCGATGCCCCCGAAACTGCACAGTTCTTCCGCGGATTCAACCCGATCTCCTCCGAATCAAAAGCTCTAAGGCTTAGACTAGATATGAGGAGTTCCAAGGAGGTTAGTGAGCTACCCCTAAGAGATCATGGCTCGAACCTAACTCCAAATCGGTGAATCGGAAGAATTCGGTACAAAGGAGACAAAAACTGATTCGAAATCCTTGGGTGGAAAGATGCGCTTCACGATCTAGAACAACTCAGTTCAAACGGAATAAAAAAGGCGCAACGAGGAGGAAGATCGACCAATGGGAAAATCATGGAGAAAAGCAACCCGCGAAGAACAACACAAAAACGCGAATCACAACCACGAATTTGCAACCGTGGGGCTACCACACGCTACAATAGTGAGATTACGGTCTCACTTCCTCAAAATCCCATGAACACAGAGGTATGGTTCTCTGCGGATCTCAGTAACTACAGCAGAGAAGTGGGAGAGAAGGAAAACCCTAAAATGAGAATAACAAATGACTGAGATAGTTTGGGAGGTGGGTGTCTCCCCCTACTTATCCTAATTCTAGTTCCCACTCTACCCCTACTAATTACACACCGAACCAGCTAAACCCTAAGGTTATTCTGGACCAACTCGAAGATGATGGTGATCCGACGGCCACGCCCGCACAATAGGTAGCTTCGCCTTGACGCGACCTCACCGATTGCCGCCACGTGCCGCCACCGCTCTGCTCGTCCTTTTCATGGACCTCGCCCCCGGTTTTGAGGCTAAAACCGGGAAACCTGTCTTCACGACCATCCCCCAGTTTTGAGGCCAAAACCGGGAAACCCGACGTCCATCGCCTGAGTTTTGTGGCCCAAACTCAGAAACCCGCCAGCGCCCAGGTTTTGAGGCCCAAACCTGGAAACCGTCCTCAGCCCGAGTTTTGAGGCCCAAACTCGGAAACCCGCAGCACCCAAGTTTTGTGGCCTAAACCTGGAAACCGTCCACCCGATGGTTTTTCTGTGGCTCAACCATCAAACCGACGCCGTAGAGGGGATGCACCGCCCGTGCACCCCGTCCACCGACACGTGTCCCTAGGTCCACGACCCGAGCCACACCGTGCCCCGCAAGTCTCCACTCGTCGCTGTCCCAAGCTGTCAGCCACCACAGCTGATCCTTAGGCCACCGGTCCGTTAGTCCAAGCCTCACGTCCCCCCTTCACCGCTCTGGGTCCATCGGCATGGCACGTCCGCCGCACGGCACGCCCATCCTTCACCGCTCCCGGTCCATCGGCACGACACGTCTCTACTTGACCTTCACCTTGCCTTTGATCACTGTATCCGTGCTTGACACCTGCACAACACAAGCCAAAGAACATGCGCATCAAACCCATTGACAATCACTCATCACTCAAGATCCGACATACACCCATGTATCCGCAATCTCCCCCTTGATGAGTGCATTGTCAACTACCAACACAAATCATATGAAAGCAGACGGAAGAAAGAAGAAGAAAGAGAGAGAACTCGACCAAATGACCCAAAAGCATAGCAAAGCCGAAAGAAGGTCAAGGGGAATGAGCAAAACAACTTGGTCCCCAAAGACATGGGCAACGGCTCGACGCAACCAAGCAAAGCAAAGCTAGCCCTCAAGAAGAGGTAGAACAAGCTCAACACCGCTAGCAGGAAAGCTCGATACCAATTGGAATATCAATTGAAATTCAAGCAAAATAGAGCTAGCCCTCAAGAAAAGGCAGAACGGGCTCAACACCACTAGTGAGAAAACTCGATATCAACTAAAAAAATAGAAAAGCTCGATACTAATTGAAAAACATGCTCTTAAAGCAACGCTCCATACCAATAGAAGTCCAATAGAGGAGATATGCTCAAAACCAATTGAAAAACTCGTCAAGACTCATCAAAACGAGCAAACTCCCCCTGGACATGAACTCCCCCTTCAATAGTGCACACAACTAGGATATGATTTGTCAAAATTTCTCCCCCTTAGTTGATAATGCACTAACAAGCAAATTTCTCCCCCTTAAATGCATATGAGTCAGAAATGCAGATTAGCAACTTCAGGATTATAGTCGATAGAATGAAAAGATGCTCTAAGGAATGCTGATGAGATGACTCAACAACAAACATATATGCTAGCAAGGGTTCAAACTGATCACTAAATACGAAATATGAACATATGAGCAAAGTGAGCAGTTTTAAGTCATTCAGAAAAGGTGTTCACCACAAAAACAACACTGAACATGTATAGACAGGAAGTCAAACAAGTGCTAAACATGTATACAAGGTGAACTACCCCTAGCAAAGTTCAATCATCATGCTAGAGAATGAAACATAGACTTGTGTATTCAAATTTTATCAGAGTTGCAGCGGTGAAAATACACAAAATTTAGCATGTGATTGCGAGAGGTTGAAAGCTTGTCATTGCCTAACTTTCCAACCGAGCTAAGCCTATGCATATGCAATCAGAAGCTTAAAGCAACGGTTTCGGTCATACACTACACAGCTCAAGTTTAACTCAATGTGCAATGAGAAACAGTCTCGATACCGTGATGTGCTGACAAGCAATCCTATCTCGATCTTTTCAATTCACTTAACAACTTGTGTTGGCACAAAATGTGTCGCACCGTGCCTCACACACAGCAAGCCGAAAAAAGCGTGGCTTCAATCGGGTGTCCGGACGGTTTGAAATCCGGAGACGTGCCAGTCAGTTTGACCTGAAAGCCGACAAGGGATAAAACTGTGAGAATAAAACTAGAACATGCCGGATGAGACCAGACAGTTCCATATTTACGGCCCTGAAGCCACTCACAACGACATATAGCTATAGAAGCTATCTGTCAACAAGTTTTAAAGATCATTCGACTAACTCTAAACATGAACATATGTAAACAATTGGTTGCCGAATGCACATACGTAAAAAGACATGCTTGAACAAGAGATAGATTATAAAATAACGTGTAACCAAGCTCAGCAAACCAGCCGAGTTGGGGTCCATGAAGAAGGAACATGCAAACAAAAAACGATCAAACCAATCTAAAACCTGCATCTGCCGCACGATACCTAGTTTTATCAAAGCTTAAGCGTAATTGACATGTATGAACCCACAACACGTAACAATCTAGATTAGAAATTAATTTGGCCATCATGGTTATGCGATTATTGGAAAAAACAAGTAAAAAAAGAACTTGTAGAGCAAGGCCGAACAAAGTCAATCTAGATTGGGCAAAAGAGTGTTGCAAAACTAATTAAATAAATCATGCAACACATGGTAACTTAATGAATCTACTAGATCTTGCCAAATCTAATAGAGCCGATAACTATCTCGCTCCTGCTAAACATATCAAGCAAACACCTGCCGCACGGTATTTACTCATAAGCATAGCATAATCAAAGACTTCTTGATTGTTGACATAGATCCGCCGCACGATCTTTGTAAACAAACAAGACTACTTGCATCACATCTAAATCCACCGCATGATACTAGACATGATAACAAGGTTGCCGGGACTTACGGAGGTCGACGGATCGATGATTCCTCTCGAAGAACTCGATGACACGACAAATGACTCGAAGATGGCACGGGGCCGATTTGTATTGATATGGTTGTGAACACTTTTTACAATAGCCAAGGGTTTATATTTATACCCTGGGCAGATAAGAGTCCTGAAGGGACTTACCTAATAATATCTAAAATAAAGGGAAATATTATATGACATGCTTACGTACGTACGTAAGGATCCTAGATGGATACGTGATATCGTAATTGCTGACCAATCCTTCGAATCTGGTCCCTTGCTTGTTTCACACGAAAATAGCTCCGACCATATATATTTTGCACTTGCCCCTTCCACCACAAACCAATGATTTCTTTCCTATTTTCTTTTCATTATCAATTGTCAAACGGGTAATAATATTTCCATTGAACTGGTCTTCAAGCTGGTTGTACGGTTCATGCCCGGCTAGTTGTAATTGGCTAATTACGTATACGTGTATGTATAGCCGAACATGTAGGGCCGTTGAACATGTACGCCGTCTTCTAGCCTTTCCTTCATCATGAAGACATTCATGCTAAATATAGAACTAGATGTCGAGACGTGCATGCTTTATATATATTTATATTTAAATTGCCTTCTTTGCTTGCTTGCCATATCACAATGCCACCAAATCCAACTCCTGGCCAATGAGATCAGATCCCTCTGATTCTTGAATACTCGTTTAATCTGTCACGACCATGGTCAATTATCCTCGTGATCGGCTTCCCTTGCCATATCTATTTCCCGAATGGAGTCACACCTTTGTAAAATAGCCGACCGCACAGGTAGTTGCCGAAACTCCGAAAATTAACCGACCGCTTAGCCGTCTGCCGAATGCTCTTCTCACTGCTCATTGGGTCCACCTGTCATCTTCTCAATGTTGACCAAAATCCAGTGTTAACAACTTGGTTCAATTTTATAGCAGAATATGAACATACCAAGCAAGTGAATGACTCAGAACTAGAGACATAGCAACCTAGCATATATGAAAAACACAAGTGATTTTAACACATTCTACACATGCTAGTTGCCAATCTCCATGGTGAACAAGTTTCAAATCTTAAGTTCATTAAGTATATTCACCATTCATAAAATAGCTCAGCTCACAACATGTATCAGTGATCAGAAAGAGCATAAGCTACAAGCATCATCATATAGCATCAGAACATACACTAAACAGAGCATAGTTACATTCTAAAGATTATATACATGAAGCTCAGAATGCAAGGATGCAAGATGAAATGCAAAGACTAGTCTATCAAAAACTAAAACAAAGCAAAAGAAAAAGAGTCAGTCTATGATACAAAGAACCAAAATGTTTCCCCCAACTAAAAGGGGAAACTGTTGGCACCAAAAGTGGCGCACTGTGCCAATCACACAGCAAGCCGGAGAAGCTGGCTTCAAACGTGGCCCGGGTGCTCAGAAGTCCGGTGCGTGCCAGTCAGTTTGCCCTGCAACTAACAAGGGAGATAAACTGTTAAATACAAAGCTGGAACATGTCGGGTATGACCAGACAGTTCCAAAATATACGGCCCTGAAGCCACTTACGACGACATATAGCTATGAAAGCTATCTGTCAACAGGTTTAAAGATTATTCGGCAATATGAACAGAGTCACGTGAATAACAGGTTGCCAAACACGTTTGCATGAGAATCGTACTTGCATGATGTATTAAATATAAGTTAAAACTTAACCAATCTCGATTGTACAACCGAGTTGGGATCCATGGGGATTGTACATACAAACTAAGCATGACTAAGCTAATCTAAAGCCTGCGCCTGCCGCACGACACCTAGCCTTGTCATAGATCGAACATACTTAACATGCATGGACCCTCTCCACGTGACAATCCAGATACGATCCAATCGGCTATTACGAACAATAGATCTACTGCATAAAAGACCTTTCAATAATAAACGTGAAAGAACAGAGCAGATCCATAAAGATGAAGCCGAACCAAACGGTATCTAGATTGGGCAAAAGTGTTATGATGAAATAAACATAACAAAACATATAACACGGGGTAACTTAATGAATCTATCAGATTGCCATATCTAACAGAGCCGATAACTATTTTTACTCATGACTCAATCCGCCGCACGATACAAGGCATAAGCAAAAACCTCCCGTCATAAGCTTAAATCCGCCGCACGATACTAAGCTTAACGTACGAGACTACTTGCACCATGTCTAAATCCGCCGCACGATACTAGACATGATAACAAGGTTGCCGGAACTTACGGAGGTCGACGGATCGATGGCCCCTCTCGAAGAACACGACGACACGACTTGGACTCGAAGACGGCGCGGGGCCGGGTTGGTTGTATTGATTGTGAACGTTTTTTACAATAGCCTCAGAGTTTATATTTATACCCTGGTGTTCTCTGAGTCCTAGAAGGACACGACTACAACGATAGAATTAGGAAACTTATCAAAATATGATGCCTTCTACTCTAAGTTTCCTTCAATAACCGGCATGCACTAAAATGACGAGATCCTTATTGCATAAGCCCTCTGATTATGCCGTATTTGCCATCTTCTGACGCAAAGCCGTCCCAACTTGAGATAGCCGACCGCAGCACTATATTGCCGAATTCATTCGCCGTTGACTAGTCGCCTTCACAGCCTCGCCGAATACATTGAGTTAGCCGACCGCGTTTGCTGTCTGCCGAATCCCTTAGGTGGTGACTTCGCCGAATCTTCATAGTGCCGGTCCACTTGTCATAGTGCGAAAACTCGGTGTTAACACATGCCCCCTAATTTTGGGATAAATGTTTTATTCTAAAATTCATTTTCTCCTTTTCGCACCACTGTAGAGTCTCTGGAAGCATCCGACTTCCCACGTCATTAATCATCACAGCTGCCGACTCGCCTCCCGATGCACTCGAGATCCTTTAAAACTTCCTCTCTATTCCATTTCGGCCTGAGCTTCCCGAATTCCTCTGTTCAGCTTCTTCATCTAGAAAAACCCTCTCTTCTCTTGTCCTGAACCGAAAAATGTCTTCCCAAGCAAGCCGTTACAGTCTCGAGCTCGGCGACACCAGCACTTCTAAGAGAAGGTTGCTTCTTCTTTGATCTTTTCGCTTTGGATGTTTAGGCCTCATTTTGTTTCCTCTTCAGGAGGACTGGCGACGACCTCATCGAGGACCTGGCTCAGAAGGTCACAGACCTCCAGTCTGATCTAGGAAAGAAGAATCGGGAGATTACTCAAATCTCTCAGGAGCGCGATGCTTTTCGGGAACAAGCCATCGGTAAGCATCCCCCAACTGTCCTTTTCTTATCCCTTTCCTCTGCTTGACCCCTCTTTCTTTCAGCTCTGGAGACTAGGCTCCACTCCCTCGAAGCCGCTATTGCCGACCTTGCTACTTCAGCCAATGTGTCAGGCACGGTGGCTCTAAGGCAGGTGAATGAGATCAAGCGGATCCTTCCTGACATTTCTAGGGCCGGCATGGGCTACGGCGCAGCACTTGCCTTCAATGCCGTCCGGATCCATTCTGGCGCCGACTACCGCCATTTTGACGTTTGTGAGCGAGGACTAGATTTAGGATAGCACGTTCTGTTGAGGATATGAAAGAAGCCGGAACAGACTTGGCCGACTCTTTCGATTCTGATCTTCCGATTAGAAATAGAATGACATGGACGAACTGATCCTTCATTTGTAATCGACTCTTGTTATGTGAATAAGAAGTCCTTTTATCTATTTCCTTGAAATCAATCTGTGACTGATCTTTCGGGACCAAAGCGCATTCATGTACTTGGCCATTTGTACCTTGTAATATATCTGTATTTTGCATCCAATCGGTTACCGTTCTGATGACATCGTGTTTAACCGTGTGAACCTGTTCGGCAATCTGGCCAGTGTTTGTCCCGAACACCTAAATCGGCAGTTTTGCCGAAGCCGGGCGCTCTATTCCCCGCCGAACACGTGAGTGCATCCAGACGGTTTGCACAGCCCGTTACTGCAGAGGCCCATCTCGGGAAGCAGGAAAACCCCAATCCACCGGTTGATATTCGGCATAAATCGTCCCTGGAGGCCTGCCTTTTCCCCAATCTTGCATTCGCTCCTCTAGTACTCTCGCCGCCTCGGCTTCCTTGCTTGCTCCGCCCCAGAAAACCCTAACTTTCCGAGTGCAATGGCGAGCCATGATGACCGCGGCAAGCGCCCGGCGACTGAGGAGGCCGAAGGGAGCCGCGCTCGGCGCCTTCGTCAGCGCGGGTAGGACTCCTCGCTTACGTCCTTTGTGGCAGTTTCTTGAAAACCTCGCTCACGCTCTGTTACTGTTCGCCGACAGGGTCCCCGTTATCTCTTCCGCCGGCGGGCATGCCCGGCCTTCTCCAGCACCGGGGAGGCCAGAGGCTCCACCATCGGGCTCGTAAAGCTCCTCCGACAGCCTCTCCTACCACTCCCATCCTTGGGGGGCGAGCCCGGACCGGGACTCCGACGGCGGCCTCTACGACCACAACGACGCCTTGAACTTCATGGCGCTGCGGGACGAGTCCCGGGAAGAGCTGGCCGTCGTCTCGAAGCAGTACGGGATTGACCAGCTGGAATGGGAAGACCAGCGCCGGCAGTTCTGTGACGCAATCACGGGTATGAACGCCCAATCTTGGATCTGCTTTCGGTCGTTCTCATTGATCTTTTAACCGATCCATTCCATTTTGTCGCTCACAGCGTTGTCTGAAGAACTGGAGCGCCTGAAGATGGCAGCGAACGCCGTCGCAGACCGGGTGAACGCCCAGGGCGTCACCGCCGATGCACGCCTGGCCAACGTGTACAGCCGCATCGAGCAGGTTGCCCTGCAGGGTGTGCACCACGGCGTGGCGCTGGGGCTGTCGGCGCTAACGGTCCGCACAGAGGAGGACTTCTCCGTGACGCCGGTTGGCTTCCCCAGCGGGGCATGTCCAGAGGACGTCGAGCAGACCGACGATTTTCTGGACTCCTACGAGGATCATGCTCACGCCCTCGCCGCAGTCACCAATCCGCAGATGGTCATCAACAAGGTGCTTGGTAACTGATCTGCACTTTCGTACCGCCCCAACTTATGAACAATGTTCTATTTTGCTATGTTCATGCGTACAATCTGTTTTCCCTTTCTGTGCTTGTCTAGTGTTCGACCTCTTCGTTGAACCGGTTGCACAGCACCGCGTGCATTTGGTTCTGTTTTAGCGTTCTTCGCGCTAAAGGCGACACATGTCGTGTCGGCTATTTTTGCTCTAAGGGCGATAGAACCTATCGGCCATTTTTTGTGCTAAGGGCGATACAACCTTGTATCGGCCGTCGGTGCCCGCTAGTCCTTGATTCCGTTATGCACCGACCTCCACGCTAGGATGAAATCTCTTTAGATAACGTCCATTAATTGCCCTAGTAAACTCTTCTCCTTGGAGGGTTTTCAGAATGTACGCATTACCCGGAGCACGTCTCAGAATTCGAAAAGGTCCTTCCCAGTTAGGGGACCATTTGCCGAATGCCTTATCTTTGGTACCGATTGGCAAGACAATTTTCCAAACCAAGTCTCCTTCTTCGAATCCTTTTTCTTTCACTTTCGAATTGTAGTACCTGGCAACGCGTATCTTGTTCTTTTCAATATTTTCCAAGGCCTTGAGACGAATCAAATGCAAATCCTCTAGCTCATCCATCATCAAATCTTTATAATCTTCTTTAGCTAGGTCGCTCTGCAATGTAATTCGTCTTGATCCCGATTGCAACTCCCATGGTAGCACTGCGTGATGCCCATAGACCAACTCGTATGGTGACGTTTGAGTCGACCCATGACAAGCCATTCGGTAAGCCCACAAAGCTTTGTTGAGTACCAAGTGCCACCTTTTAGGTTTTTCTTGGATCTTCTTCTGAATAATCTTAATCATGATTTTGTTAGAAGCTTCTGCCTGCCCATTGGTCTGTGCATAATAAGGGGAAGAATTATAGAGTTTAATCCCCATCCCTTCGGCAAAGTCACAAAACTCAGAGGAAGTGAACTGAGTTCCCTGATCGGTAGTGATGGACTGAGGAATGCCGAATCGGTAAATGATATGCTCCCTGACGAAAGACACCATGTTCTCTGACGTCACCTTCTTCAATGGGATGGCTTCAACCCACTTAGTGAAATAATCCGTGGCTAACAGAACAAACTTATGTCCCTTGCTAGATGGAGGGTGGATTTGGCCGATCAAATCAATGCCCCATCCTCTGAAAGGCCAAGGCTTAATGATCGGATTCATGGCTGATGCTGGGGCCCTTTGCACATTGCCGAATCGCTGGCAATCCTGACAACCTCTGTAGTACTCAAAGCAATCTTCGAGCATAGTCGGCCAAAAATATCCAGTCCTCCTGATTAACCATCTCATACGGTGAGCCGACTGGTGTGCACCACATACGCCTTCGTGCACCTCATACATCAGTTTCCTAGCCCCATCTTGGTTCAGGCATTTAAGCAAAACCCCATCTATGGATTTGTAGTACAATTGATTGTCCAAGAGCGTGAACTTAAGAGCCTTGTATCTGAGTTTTCGGGAGACTTTCCTGGATGGGTCCCTGAGGTAATCGGCAATGTTGTCTCTCCAGTCTTCAATTGCCTGATTATCACCTGGGACTGCTTGATCATCTTCTGGGGTTGCTTGCTCTTCCTCAAGTGCAAAAATGTTTTGATTCTCCCTATACCCGGATGCTGCCTGAGCCAACTGGTTTGCTTCTTCGTTTTGCCCCCTAGGAATATGTTGCAAGGTTGCTGATCGAAACTGTCTCAGGAGCTCTTGGCAACCTTCGAGATATTCCTGCAGCGTGTCGTTTTTGCACTCGTACTCACCTGTCAGCTGCCTGACCACCAACTCCGAGTCACCAAAGATCTCCACGGCATCTGCCTTAACGTCCACAAGCAACCGCAATCCTCGAAGCAGTGCCTCATACTCCGCTTGATTATTAGTCACCGGGTACTCGATCGGTATAGAGTATTTGAAAGGTGCCCCCTTGGGAGAAATCAACATGATCCCGACTCCACCACCTTTGCTACACGACGATCCGTCAAAAAACAACGCCCAGGGGGCAATGGTTACTATGTTAGCGTTAGAATCACGATGGTGAGTGACGAAATCAGCCATAATCTGGCCTTTAACAGCCTTTGCCGATTCAAAACGCAAATCAAACTCAGAAAGGGCTAAAACCCATTTGCCGATCCTTCCACTTAAAATCGGCATTGACAACATGTGTTTGATTACATCAAACTCTGATACTACCACGCATTTGGCATTCAATAGATAGTGCCGAAACTTAGTACAGGAATAGAAAACACACAAGCACAACTTTTCCGTAGCCGAATACCTCGTTTCGGGGTCCAGTAGCTTTCGGCTAAGATAGGCTACGACTCTCTCTTTTCCTTCGAATTCTTGCATGAGGGCCGACCCTATTGTTAGGTTGTCGGCCGCCACGTACAACTTGAAAGGCCTGTCGAGTTGTGGAGGAACCAATACTGGTGGTGCCTTCATGTACTCCTTGATCTCATCGAAAGCCTTTTGTTGCACGTCACCCCACATGAACTCCTGATCTTTCTTGAGCTTCAACAGTGGAGAAAATGGCAGCACGCGCTCAGACAAGTTGGATATGAACCTTCTGACAAAGTTGATTTTGCCGAGCAGTGATTGAAGTTCTTTGAGATTGGTCGGCGGCACTACCTTATCAATTGCTTCCATGCTCTTCTTGCCGACTTCGATCCCCTTTTTGTGGACCAGGAATCCCAGAAACTCACCAGCCGACACCCCAAATGCACACTTGGTTGGATTCATCTTTAAACCATGTTTCCTTGTGCACTCCAAGGTCTTCCTTAAATCGGCTAAGTGTCTTTCTTTGCCTCTAGATTTGATCACCACGTCATCAATGTAGATCTCTACGATTTTGCCGATCAGCTCATGGAATATGTAATTCATGGCTCGCTGGTAAGTGGCACCGACATTTTTCAAACCAAAAGTCATGACCATCCATTCAAACAAACCTATATGGCCGGGGCACCTGAAGGCGGTCTTTGCCACATCCTCTGCAGCCATGAAGATCTGGTTGTAACCTGCGTTGCCGTCCATAAAGCTTATGATTTCAAAACCGGCCGAAGCATCTACTAGCAAATCGGCCACTGGCATTGGATAACCGTCCATAGGAGTGGCTTTGTTGAGGTTCCTGAAGTCGATGCAGACTCTCATCTTCCCGTTCTTCTTGTACACCGGGACAATATTGGAGATCCATTCCGCATATCGACACGGCCGAATGAAGTTAGCTTCTAGTAATCTTTCCACTTCCTTTTTCACGTCGGCCAACACCTCCTCCTTGTAAATCCTGCGCGGAGGTTGTTTGTATGGGCGGTACCCAGGTTTGATCGGCAACTTATGCTCAACAATGGACCGATCTAATCCGGGCATCTCTGTGTAGTCCCACGCAAAACAGTCTTTGAACTCCTTTAGAAGATCTACTAGCTGCACTCTGAAATCAGGGTCTAAACTGGAACTTACGAACATCGGCCTCTTCTTACTCGTATCACCAACATCCACCTCCTCTAACTTGTCGGCCGACGTGAAACCACGTCCCAGTTTGCCCTCGCTGCTGTCGGTTGGGTTGTCCATCTAAAAGAAGCTTTGAGAGCCGATTGCTTGGATCGGCTGTTGATCCCTGCCGTAGACGTTGACAGGACCCTCTCCCCACACGCGATCGGAGAAGCAGTCTACCCCGTCGAATTCCCAGTAGGTGGGCTCAATGGTGGCAACACTCACTGAGTCGTCAGCTTGGACAATCTCGATGTCATCTCCAACCCACTGTATGAGTATTTGATGCATGGTTGAAGGTATGCAGCAGTTGGCGTGGATCCAATCCCTGCCCAGAAGCAGGCTATATGCCCCCTTGCCATCAATGACAAAGAAGGTCGTAATGAGCGTCTTGGATCCAATCATCAGTTCCACGTGCACGGCACCCCGAGTGTCGGAGGGATTGCCGGCAAAGTCGCGGAGTATCATGTCCGTTTTGAGTAAGTCTTCATCGTTCATGCCCAGCTTTCTGAACGTGGCGTAAGGCATGATGTTGATTGCTGCGCCGCCGTCAACAAACATCTTGCTTAGCGGCTTCCCGTTGACGTACCCCTTGACATACAACGGCTTCAAATGCCGATGCTTGGCTGGCTTGTCAAATGCTGCCTTCTGAGACAACATGAGCTGTGCCGCGAGCTCGTCGTGCTCGGCCTCGTCGGAATCCGAATACACCTCGTCCTGTGCTCCCCGGCCGGCAGGAGCCATGAACTCCAGGGGAAGGAAGAAAGTCATGGCCACGTCAGCGCCCTTGTCAGCGTCATCTGGTTTTTCCTTCGGGCGCCATTCTTGCTTATTCCCATTGGCGGCTGCTTCTTCCAACTCCCTGTTCCGGAGGCGCTGCACTCTCCTTTTCTGGCTTTTTCTGAGCCCTGGTGGGCACCACTGCCCCTTTTGCCACCTATATGGGCGAGGCTGTGCCTCCTCGCCGTTGTCCTGGTGGTGCCCCCACTCTCGATCGGCATATCTCTTGGCTTGCCGGCCCGGGCTTTCCGTTTTCAGGCGCCGATCGCTCATCGGGATGCGAGCTCCCAACCTTTCGTGAACGGGACGGCGGTTGACCCGATCCTGCCTATACCCCCTGTACTGATCGCTGCATTCGGGGCAGTTGTTGACGGCAGGCAGTTTCAAGCCTTCGTTCCAGCAGTGGCGGAAGAACGGGCAGCCCCAGTGCTCTTGCTCCCGCTCTTGGTGGTGTTCTTGTTCCCAACGATGGGCCTGCTCTCTGTGGTAAGCCCTCTCCTCCAGACGATACCGGTGCTCTCCCGTGTGTCCGTCTTCACGCTGGTATTCCTCTTCGAGTTCTCGCTCTTCGCGTTGGAGACGCCTCTGCTCTTTCTCATTTTGCCGGCGCCATTTGTTAAGGAGATCTCTGTGGGTAGGCCTGCGCCTGGAAGATGACTCTCCGTGCTCGTATCGGCTATTCGTGGCTTGGGCGCGCTGCCGGAGCTCATCGCCAGTGATTTGCCGATCGGGATCCACTGCGCCAGATTCGCGTGCCTTGTCGGAGGTGAGGACTTTGACTTTGCCCTTGCCTCTGGGATCCGCTGGGGTTACCATGTTCACTGAGAAGAACACGGCGTTCTGGGAGAAGGGGTTTGCATCGATCTTCATCTTGCCATTGAACTTGATGTGGCCGTCCTGGATGGCTTTCTGGATTCTCGTCCTGAACACACGGCAATCATTAATAGAATGAGTGTTAGTGTTATGAAAACCGCAGTACTTCTTGTCCTTGACTCCTCCAGGACGCAGCCTCGGGTGATCCGGGGGTAGCCTGACTCTCCCTTCGGCAACCAGGAACTCGAAGAGCTTGTCAGCTTTGGTGACGTCGAAGTCGTATGCCCCCTTCTGCTGGCGCAGCCATTGTTTGTTGGCTTGGGTCGGCTCCTTGTCCCAGTTGAGCTCTGCAGCGGCCACCTCATCTTCCGCGTCGGTATAGTCATCGGCTTCGTCCAGGAAAGCCTGATACATCTGTGCCGCGACATTGTCCTTCTGGAAACGCCCTTCCCTCCGGAAGCCTTGCGCTTGGATAGTCATCTCATTCAGCCGGCGGGAGAGATGACCCAAGTCTTCAAACTCCTGACCGAACAGCTTGTCCCTGATGCTCGGGAGCATGCCTGCCACGGCCAATGGTGGAAGCTGATCATCCGGCAGGTGCATGCCGAAGCACTGGCTCTTGACTTCCCTGAACCTGCGCAGGTAGTCCTGCGGTGTCTCATTTGGCTTCTGGCGTACGTACATGATGTCCACCAGTTTCTTCTCCTTGGTGCCCGTGTAGAAGTGTGTATGGAACTTTTGTTCCAAGTCCGCCCAAGAGAGAATAGAGCCCGGCGGTAGTGACGTGAACCATGCGAATGCCGGTCCAGTGAGTGACGACGGGAAGTACCGAACTCTGAAGGCGTCTTCGGTATTGGCCTCCCAAAGCTGGAGCAGATAACGACTGACGTGCTCCACCGTGCTGGTGTCGTCTAAGCTGGAGAACTTGGACAGGTCCGTCGGCACTTTGACTCTGGGAGGTAGAGCCACACGGTGGAACCATTCGGGGAACGGAGACCTGTAAGCATAAGTGCCCTTAGGCTTCAGGCCGAAAGTGCGCTGCATCATATCCGCCATCCTCTCTAGCATGACATCGACATTAGAGTCGGCGGTTTTTTCGGCCGTCGGCTTCCCATATCCTGGATGCGGGGCGCCCTCTATATTGTGAGGCTCAAGCATCTCATGGTACCCGTTTCCGTAGTAGTCCTTTATGAGCCTATAGGTTTGCGGGGAGATCCTGCGTGTTGACTCTGGCGGCTGACCCTTAATGCCGAACGTGAGCTGCCCCATGGTCGGCAACTGGCCTTCTGGCATGTGCTTCTCTTGAATGGTCATCCCGCTTGATTGAGCCTTAGGCGGGGTCTCCTCACCGGCAGCTCCTGCCCCCTTGAGGTGATTCGGCAGATTGAAAAGATGTGGTCCTGCTATAGGGCCAAACTCGGCCTCCATAAGCTCATCGGCCTTGGGGCCGAATTGGGCGATCATGATGGTGCGGAAAGTGTTGAGAAACGCCCCATGCATGCGACCGATAGCAACAGAGACAACTTCGTTGATCATGTGAGACATTTTCAACACTGCCTCTGCTTCCCCGGGATCATTCGGGTTGAGCTGGACGGGCTTCGGCAGATCGTGCAAACGGCGAACCTTTCCGCTTTTGTTCTTGGAAAAGGCTTCTAGGCACTTGGCCTGGAATTCGGCACAAGCATCATCCACCTGCTCTCTGTACTCGTCGGGTAGTTCAGTGAGCTGCACTTGCACGAGCCCCGCCTTGTTGCTGGCCTCGGCTTCAATGACTTCGACCATCGCTGCAGGAAAAAGGTGTCCCACCGGGCGTGCCAAAAAGTGTGTTGGCACCAAAAGTGGTGCACTGTGCCAATCACACAGCAAGCCGGAGAAGCTGGCTTCAAACGTGGCCCGGGTGCTCAGAAGTCCGGTGCGTGCCAGTCAGTTTGCCCTGCAACTAACAAGGGAGATAAACTGTTAAATACAAAGCTGGAACATGTCGGGTATGACCAGACAGTTCCAAAATATACGGCCCTGAAGCCACTTACGACGACATATAGCTATGAAAGCTATCTGTCAACAGGTTTAAAGATTATTCGGCAATATGAACAGAGTCACGTGAATAACAGGTTGCCAAACACGTTTGCATGAGAATCGTACTTGCATGATGTATTAAATATAAGTTAAAACTTAACCAATCTCGATTGTACAACCGAGTTGGGATCCATGGGGATTGTACATACAAACTAAGCATGACTAAGCTAATCTAAAGCCTGCGCCTGCCGCACGACACCTAGCCTTGTCATAGATCAAACATACTTAACATGCATGGACCCTCTCCACGTGACAATCCAGATACGATCCAATCGGCTATTACGAACAATAGATCTACTGCATAAAAGACCTTTCAATAATAAACGTGAAAGAACAGAGCAGATCCATAAAGATGAAGCCGAACCGAACGGTATCTAGATTGGGCAAAAGTGTTATGATGAAATAAACATAACAAAACATATAACACGGGGTAACTTAATGAATCTATCAGATTGCCATATCTAACAGAGCCGATAACTATTTTTACTCATGACTCAATCCGCCGCACGATACAAGGCATAAGCAAAAACCTCCCGTCATAAGCTTAAATCCGCCGCACGATACTAAGCTTAACGTACGAGACTACTTGCACCATGTCTAAATCCGCCGCACGATACTAGACATGATAACAAGGTTGCCGGAACTTACGGAGGTCGACGGATCGATGGCCCCTCTCGAAGAACACGACGACACGACTTGGACTCGAAGACGGCGCGGGGCCGGGTTGGTTGTATTGATTGTGAACGTTTTTTACAATAGCCTCAGAGTTTATATTTATACCCTGGTGTTCTCTGAGTCCTAGAAGGACACGACTACAACGATAGAATTAGGAAACTTATCAAAATATGATGCCTTCTACTCTAAGTTTCCTTCAATAACCGACATGCACTAAAATGACGAGATCCTTATTGCATAAGCCCTCTGATTATGCCGTATTTGCCATCTTCTGACGCAAAGCCGTCCCAACTTGAGATAGGCGACCGCAGCACTATATTGCCGAATTCATTCGCCGTTGACTAGTCGCCTTCACAGCCTCGCCGAATACATTGAGTTAGCCGACCGCGTTTGCTGTCTGCTGAATCCCTTAGGTGGTGACTTCGCCGAATCTTCATAGTGCCGGTCCACTTGTCATAGTGCGAAAACTCGGTGTTAACAGAAACACACACCAAGCTCACCTCTCAACCTATTAAAGGTTGATTGGTCCAAAGGCTTGGTAACAATATCTGCCAACTGATGATGAGTATCGACATGGCGAAGGTCGATATCACCCTTCTCAAAATGGTCTCGCAGAAAATGAAAGCGCACATCAATGTGTTTGGTCTTAGAATGCAGCACGAGGTTCTTAGCAACGCTAATCACACTCGTGCTGTCACAAAGCAAAGGCACTCTAGAAAAGCTCAGACCAAAATCACACAAATTGGCCATCATCCAAAACAACTGTGAATAGCAGCTAGCCGCAGCAACATACTCAGCCTCTGTGGTATACTGGGCGACACTAGACTGCTTGCAAGAAGACCAAGATACAAGAGAAGAACCCAAAAACTGACAAGTCCCAGAAGTGGACTTGCGCTCAAGTCAGCAACCGGCAAAATCGGCATCAGAATAACCGCAAAGGGAGATAGTGGAGGAAGCAGAATACCAAATCCCAAACTCTGGAGTGAAACGAAGGTACCTCATAATACGCTTGACAGCTTGACAGTGAGAGGTGCGCGGCGACGCCTGAAAGCGCGCACAAAGACATACCATGAACTGAATGTACGGGCGTGTCGCCGTCAGGTACAGTAGCGACCCGATCATACTCAGGTACTCCTTCTGGTCCACAGTTTCTCCATCCTTGTCCGCATCCAGGGCCGTCGTGGTCGACATGGGTGTTGGAAGAGGCTTGGCCTCACCCATATCGAATTTCTTCAATATGTCCTTGGTGTACTTGCCCTGGTGCACAAACGTCCCCTCTCGGGATTGCTTAATTTGCAACCCGAGAAACAAAGTCAAATCGCCCATGATGCTCATCTCAAACTCCCTGCTCATAAGATCTGCAAACTTGGCAACCAAAGCGTGAGAAGAACCACCGAAAATGATATCATCCACGTAAATCTGGACCAAGAGAGTATCACTGCCTTGCTTGAGGAGAAAGAGCATTTTATCAACACATCCCATTTTAAAACCCTTAGCAAGCAAAAAGGTTTTCAACCTATCATACCAGGCTCTAGGGGCTTATTTCAAACCATACAAAGCTTTGTGAAGTTTAAAAACATAGTTTGGAAACTTGGGATTTTCAAAACCGGGGGGTTGTTTCACATACACCTCTTCTTCTATATAGCCGTTTAGGAAGGGACTCTTGACATCCATTTGAAAAAGTTTAAACCCATTGGATGCAGCAAAAGCCAAGAGTATCCTAATTGCCTCCAAACGAGCTACAGGAGCAAAAGTCTCCTCATAGTCTATCCCCTCCTTCTGACTATACCCCTGGGCTGCTAGTCTAGCCTTGTTTCTCATAATGTGGCCATCCTCTCCTTGTTTGTTTTTGAAAACCCATTTTGTCCCAATAAGATTACAGTCTGGAGGAGGTGGAACCAAAACCCAAACCTAATTTCTTTCAAAATTTTCTAACTCCTCATGCATGACATTGACCCAATCCGGATCAGATAAAGCGTGTCCAACATCTCGGGGTTCAAAATCAGCAACAAATGCAAAATGAGCAAAGTGAGAGATTTGTTGTGACCTTGACCGAGTCACACGTTCGTCGATGCTGCCGATCATCTGTTGAGGCGGGTGTTGGCGCTGAATGTGTCATGGCGCCTCCTGAGCTGAAGAAACCTCCCCCTCAATAGCAGCTGGTGCCTCCTCGGGTACAAAAGGTACAGCCCGAGGTGGCGGATCCCACGGCCCCCAAGTAGTCAAAGAAGAAGGGTCGGGGCCGTGAGTCGACGTAGTAGAAGCCGATCCTAGCGGCACAGCAGGTGGAGGTGGTGCTGGGTCACCAGTGCCTTCAGCACCCTCGTCCTCATCATCAAAAAGAGGTTCGCCAACCTCGTGATCACCTGCACGCTCAAATCTAGAAGAAGGACAAACCATGGTCTCATCGAAGGTGACATCGGATGTCTCCATGACTCGGTTAGTATCAAGGTTAAGTACACGATATGCACGAGTATGAGTGCCATAACCCAAAAATACACCATCATAAGAACGAGACTCAAACTTGTCCAGGTTGCCTTTCTTGAGTATAAAACAGTGGCAACCAAAAACTCTAAAATAACTCACTTTGGGCTATCTTCCAAAACGCAACTCATAGGAAGTCTTTTTCAAGAAAGCTCGAAGAAAAATGCGATTGGAAATATAGCATGCAGTGTTCATAGCTTCGGCCCAATATCGCCTAGGAGTCCTATGCTCATCGAGCATCGTCCTGGCCATCTCAACAAGGGTCCGATTCTTCCTTTCTACAACACCATTCTGTGGCAGTGTGTAGGGGGAAGAGAACTGATGCTCCAAACCCAAAGAGTTAAAAAACTTCTCAATGTCCGAATTCTTAAATTCGGAACCATTATCACTACGAATAGCTCGCATCGAGTTCTTAGGGAACTCATTCTGAAGACACAAAATCAGATTACGAGCAAAAGTGAAAGTCTCAGTTTTCTCAGCTAAAAAGAAAACCCACGAATATCTCGAAAAGTCGTCAACAACAACAAGCACATACCACTTCCCCCCAACCGAGCTCACCCGAGCTAGACCTACAAGATCCATGTGTAAAAGCTCTCCAGGGCGCTTAGTCATGACCTGAGTCACTGGATGGTGGGGAGCGGCAACCATCTTCCCATGTCTACAAGAATGGCAAACAAGATCCTTCTCCATGCACAACTTGGGCAATCCTCGGATTAGGTCAAGTGAGCTAAGCCTTGCAAGCAAGTCGAAGCTCAAGTGACCAAGTCTCCTATGCCACTTCCAAAGATTAGAGGAGGAAGGACCAACCACAAGACAATGAGAAATTCCAAACGACTCCGAGAAATTCGCACGAAAGACTTTCCCAAAGGGCGAAATCAAACACACAAGATTGCCCTGAGGATCCAAAATACGACTGAGATTCGGCTTAAAACGAATCTCATAGTCATCATCAAAAAGTTGCGAAATAGAAAGAAGGTTAAAATGCAAGTTAGAAACAAGAGCAACATCACGCAACACAAAGTGCTCATTAACTTGCACCAACCCACGAGACAACAATTTACCTTTGCTATTGTCGCCGAAGGTGATAATCTCCTTTCGGGCAACAGGACTAAGACTGGAGAACCACTTGGCGTTTCCGGTCATGTGCCTTGAACATCCGGAATCCACCAACCAAATGTCCTCCAATCATTTTACCTACAACAATAAAAAGACATAGGGTGAGCATACGGTCCAACACTGGGGTGAGTGAAATAGGAAGAATACCAGTGTTGGGCCGGCTGCTCAAAAGAACGGTTAGTAGAAAAACCATTCCTAGCACGCCTACGAGGAAAGCGATCGCCACGCACAGGAAAACATGGTCCGCTAAGGGAAGAGCGTCCAGCGCGATACTCAAAACGCGGTGGAGGGAAACGCTCAACAAAGCCACCGCCACGGGGTCCATATCCTGCAAAGTCAGGATCCCGCAGGGCAAAACCTCCCTGAGGCTTAGGACCTTGAGGCATTGGAACTCTAGGCCTAGTAGCTCTCCTCGCAGCTCTCCTCTGAACATTCGACACATGTACATCATGGAAAGGATGGTACATGTCCGCATTCTCCATCTCCCTGGCACGGCGCTCCTCTCTCTTGTGCCGAAAGCAAAACTCCCTCAAGTGTCCATCTCTCCCACAGTGCTCATAATGATACCTCACCGCTCTCATAGGGGGTTGTTGGTACTCACGGTAGTGGGTGTGGATCACTTTGCCCTTCTGTGGCATGAACTCCTCTTGGATAGGTGGCATGGTGTCTAGCTTGTTCTTGAGGTGGTTTGGTTTTGGAGCCCATGTCTGTTTCTTGGGTGGAGCTCTCGGAGGTTCAACAAACACTCCATCCTTGGTGTTAGGCTTGAGAGGCTCTTTGGGTGGAATCTTGGTCAGTTTGGGAGTAGTGGTGGAGTTGGGCTTCTCACTTGGGTTAAGACCACTCGACTCTCCAATCTTGCCAAAAAAGGAAGAACACTCAACACCCTGAGCAAAGCCTACACCTGGACCTCCAGCAGCACGCCTGAATTGGGCAATCATCATCCCAAGCCGCGGCTCACCACAAGACACCCATGACAAGATGGTCCGAAGGTATGTGTTTTCTTCCTCGGTTTGCATCTTGTCATGCTTCACATTAGCAATCTCCATCTCCAAACCCTCACACAAAGCACACCTAGACACACAAGTGCTATCCGAGCTGGCCTTCTCAAGAGACACAATCTTGGCATTCTTCTCTGCCAACTCGGATTGCAAGCCTGCACAAGACTTGCACGCACCAAGCAACATGGGTCTAGCCCGAAGCTCATCCACCTCTCCAACCAAAGCAGGATACTTACCTCTCAAAGTGCGAAGGTCAGTCATGTGCTTGGTGCACATCTCACACTCACCCTCCTCAGAGACAACAACGGTGGACTTGGCAAACTCAAGTTCCTTCACCGTATCCTCCCACTTCTGCCTAAACTCCTTCCTCTCTCTAGCTGCACGCCTAAGCAACTTATCTTGACTAAGCAAAGCAGCAGTAAGCTTATCGACCTCAGCAGAAAGTTCTTCAGGTGTTTGAGATACCTGGGAGGTGTCATCGTCGTCGTTCTGAGGAGTCTCCTCCAGCTGGCTGTCGACCTCCTTGCCGAGGGCCATGGTGCAAAAACCCTCGTTGTCGGTGAAGAAGCAGAGACCGTTCAGCTTGTCCTCGATCATCTTCTTCTTCTCGGACTCGTCGTTGCTTGAGGAAGCGGAGTCGTCACCCGAGTCGTCGACGTCGCTGAGCGTGGCGAAGAAAGCACGCTGCTCAGCCTGGGCCTTCTCCAAGTACTTCTTCTTGATGTACTCCTTGTTGAAGCCGCCCTTCCTCTTGTGCTTCGCGGGGACGTACTTCTCCTTGCGCTTGCCGGAGTTGTACTTGTGCCCATGCCCGCCCTTCCCAAAAGCTTGCTTGTTCTTCTTGGGACAGTTAGCGATGAAGTGGTTGGGGTCGCCGCACTTGAAACATCCAGAGCGTCCTCCTCCGCGGTGATGGTTCATGCGGTTGTTGTGAAACCGCGAGAACCGGTTGTCAAGCAAAGCCAACTCATCATCCCCCATGAACTCCAGCTGCTCGTCTGTGACAGAGAGAAGAGAAGAAAGTGCAAAGCCTCCAGAGGGGTTAGCAGAAGAGCTAGTAAGCAAAGCCATCGACGGGCCAGAAGGATTCTCATAAGAAGCCCTCGTCATGGCATCAATCTCACTGGACTTGAGCTTACTGAAGAGCTCGTCGCACGTGAGGGTCTCATAGTTAGGTGATTTGATGATCGCCTGAACCTTAGAGTCCCACACCGACCGATCGAGAGTATGCAAAAGCTTGAGAGCCCTCTCATGATCGTCGAAAGGCAACAACTCCTTGTTAGCCCTTATCCAGTTGACAATCACCTGAAAGAGAGCGAATAAACTTTCTATGCTCTCGCCAGGCATGTGTCGAAAGTTCTCATACTCTCAATTGTGCGACTCGTAGAGACGGGATTTGACTTGAGTGGTTCCCTCATGGAAGCGCATGAGGGTCGCCCAAATCTCACGAGCCGTGGGGAGGTGAGAAACGCGATCAAACTCACACATGCTCAAACAGGAGAAAAGAGCATTACGGGCTCGGCTATTGGCATCGTGCTCATCGATCTGCAATTGAGACACACGAGCAGCCAAGACCACGTAATTAGCATTGTTGCAAATCTCCCAGACAGTAGCACCCGTGCTCTGAAGATAGGCCGACATGCGTATCTTCCAATACACATAGTTCGTACCATCAAAAAATGGCGGTTTGCCCACGCCGCGATCCATGTCGCCTTCTGTGGATCTGGAACTGGCTAAGGTGGAAGATCCTTAACCCGCTCTGATACCAATTGAAGGACTGAAAAGTGCTACCAGAAAGCGACCAGAGGGGGGGGGGGGTGAATGGGAGCTTTAAATTTCTTTTCAGAAACTTATCACCACTGTCCCGAGAATCACCCCAGGAGCAAACCTAGAGCTCGATAGAGTCCACGACCCTAGATGTAGGGTGGATGCTTCCAAGAAGCACAACGGGACACTACACGACTCTAGAAACCCAACGCAAAAAACCCGAAATCAAATCCGAGGTCGGACGAACGAACAACGGATCAATCAGTGCAGAAGTCCCAGCATCGGACGCTGGCTGCGTCCAATGTACAGGCACCGTACGCGTCCGATGCGAAAAGACCCTTTCTGGAACCTTACTGGACTGCCATCAGACGTTGGCTACATTGAAACTTCAGCGTCTGATGCTTAACCCCCGGACGCGTCCGATGGCAATGGACGGTCCGATGGTCAGCGTCTGATGCGCTTTCAAAAAAACACTGACTTTTGACACGTGGCTGTTGACACCAGATTTTTGCACGCACAAGAATATGACAGGTGGACCCGGCCAGCAGAGAAGAAAGGATTCGGCAAGCGGTCGGATGACTATTTGGTCCTCAAGGTTTCGGTGCATGCTTGTGCGGTCGGCTATTTTACAAGGCAGTGGTTCCATTCGGGAGATGGATGTTGCAAGCAAAGCCGGCTTGCATGAGAAGACGCGTGACAATGGAAGACGGCAAGAGGATTAGGAAGTAGGATTTGTGTCTTTCCATATTTAATTATGTAAATCGTAATCGTCTAGGACTCATGTTTCGTCCAGGGTATAAATATAAACCCTCGACCATTGTAAAATTGTTCACAACAATATCAATACAAACCGGCCCCATGCCACCTTCGAGTCCTTAGTCGTGTCGTCGAGTTCTTCGAGAGGAATCATCGATCCGTCGACCTCCGTAAGTACCGGCAACCTTGCGATCATGTCTAGTATCATGCGGTGGATTTAGATATGATGCAAGTAGTCTTGTATGTTAAGCTTAGTATCGTGCGAAGGATTTAAGCTTATGACGGGAAGTTTTTGCTTATGCCTTGTATCGTGCGGCGGATTAAGTCATGAGTAAAAATAGTTATCGGCTCTATTAGATTTGGCAGATCCAATAGATTCATTAAGTTATCATGTGTTATATGTTTTATTTATTTAATTCTTGTAACACTCTTTTGCCCAATCTAGATCGATCTTTGTTCGGCCTTGTCGCACGAGTTTGCTTGTGCTCTCTTTTAATCATAAGATCATGATGGCTGAATCAACTTTCAATCTAGATTGTTACATGTTGCGGGTTCATGCATATCAATCATGGTTAGGCTTTGATGAAACTAGGTGTCGTGCGGCAGATGCAAATTTGAGATTAGTTTAATCGTGCTTGCTTGTTTGTTCCTTCTTCATGGACCCCAATTCGGCTGGTTTGCCGATATTGGTTAAGCTTACACGAGTAATGAGCCTTTATAGATCTGTTCAAATATATGCATGCTTCTAGCTTGTTATAATTAGATTGTATCATGCGGTGGATTAATCTAATTATAAGAAGTGGTGTAGGCTTACAGCAAGTGGTATCATGCGGTGGATTAGCTTTGCTTGAGTTTATGCCTGACCGGTTTATGAAGACTAAACGTGCGGCAGATTAGTTGGATTAGCCTATGCATGTGTTGGTATAAATTAACGCACACTCTACTTTATCCGCAAGCGCACAGATAACATCTACCGATGTAGCACTTCACCAGAGTAACCCAGTTTTAATATCGAACCCAAAGGAACGGATAGTGTTAAGTCTCAAGTCTAACCCCTGAGTAGCTAACAAGGACGGAGAATCTAGAAGCATAGAGGGGATCACTAAGGCTATCTAAATCCAACTTAAGAGTGATATGTTTATATTATTCTTAGTGGGGAAGTTGCCATAAAAGGTCACAAACAGAGTATGAGTCTTTTATGCAAATGTATAATCCTACCGAGCCTACACACGGGTAAGTGGACTATAGAAGAATCAACAAGGCTATAAGAGTCACCCTTGCGAACAACCACTACTACCGGCGTTATAGGAGGCATATATGAGCTATCAAGTCTAAGCACCACGCTTACACTATCCAACAACTCTAACTCTAGAATGACTAGAATTAAAGTACTCAAAAGAGTCACAAACCTTAAGAATAATAAGAACAATAGCTCAAACTTAAATATAGACGTTGATTACCGAAACAATCGCTGAAGCAAGTTGAAGATGAACTTGAATCCGCAGGTACAAGATGAAGAAGTTGATCCGACAGGCCGGAGCTCCTTCTTGATCTCTTCCTCTCTCTCTCTCTCTTCTAGTTCTAATATAAGACTAGGTTCTAAACCTAAACTAGAGGGATAACTAGTCTTCTACTTGATAACTGGCTCTTGATTACAACTAGATGAAATAGAAGAGATTCATCTAGAGGGACCTCTACTTCTAATTGAAACCCTAGTTTCTGATGTGGAGATGAATAATGAAGATGGAGATGCCTGGAGAGGAGGGTCTGGGTCTGGTTTTATAGCCCGGAGCGTGGAACGTGAGCCCTTGGATTAAACCGACTTCAGGGACGGTGGAGATGCATCCTAGGAGGCGGTGGAAGAAGGTTCCAGAAGGCGGAGACGAAACGGGCTCTGTGGCCGACCGGTCGGTCTGGCCCAGTGGGCCCACGTGGTGGCCCGCCTCGTGGTGTCTTCTGGTGTCTTCTAGATCCTTCTTTTGCAGTTTTCATTGCGAAATTGATATCTTTTCATCCGAGACTCCGAATATAGCAAATGATATGTCCGTTTCGATCGTCTCGACGAGCTCTTCGCAATGGTGCACTCCAATTCATCACTTGAGATACTTTTATATGGTAAAAACATGGATGTCCTACAAAACAAGTGAGAGCACCAAAACTCGTGGAACTCGTTAGTTTCAAACCCTACAACTATGCTTTGTAATTCATTTAGTGGCATTTCATGCAATAGTTGATGGTTAATTATGAGCATTAGTGAGCGTCAACAAGTTCCCCCAAGCTTAACCTTTGCTAGTCCCGAGCAATGCCAATCTCAACAATGGATCATGAGTTGCTACAATATCTTTACTTCCAACAAGTATACCTGCTGTTAAACGAAAATTCTCCGAAACATATCATGTAATTCTTCATGGGGCTTATTACTCTTACCTTAGATCTTGAATAATTGAGAGATTGAACGATCAAATCAAGCACTGTCTCTAGTTCTTTCACTTCACCTTTATCCCAGAGTTTTAATTAATTTTTAAAAGTTTTAATACATATGTTGTCAAATTAAACAATGGATCCAAAGAGAAAGTCAACCAACCATTGAATCAAGAAGTGCATGTGTATGGAAAAATAGAGTCGAATGCTCTTTTGAATATATTCACTCTCTTCTGTCTATCAGAGACATATGGCTATCAGGCTAATTCTACTGTCAGGCACGTGCCCATTTTTTTCTGACATTTTTTTTCGAGGTTCCGGACACTTGTCCCTTTTTATTTCCTCGAGATCTATCTTTTTGAGGTTTCAGACACTTGTCCCTTTTTATTTCCTCGGATCTTTCCCTTTTTTTCTTTTCTCTTTTTTCTCTCTTTTTTAATAGCCACATGCTTCCAACAAACTTATAAGAGGGTAGCAACAGATAATTATGAGCATTTATGCGGAAGATGGATGCAATGTGTAAGTGATCTCAATTCAATGGCAAGATAACATCTCACAGGGTCACATAGCTTAATTTAACTCAATGCAATTATTAGTCATATTCATATTTAGAAATCTTCGGAACTTTAGTGTTGTTTAGAACAAGATAATAGGAGCTCAGATCATCACATGTCATATCCCAATTACCTAGACCTTAGATTAAGTATTTGCCATCCATGTATCTAATTTTATTTTAAGACATCATTATTAATTAGGAGAACTCATGCTTTGAAGGCTAGGTACTTGAAAGAAATTAGATAGAACAACTATTCATCATTTGCATGCAAAAGATTAGAGAGAGAGGGTTCTTCTTTTATTATTAACTTCTTAAAACAATCTAAGCAAACTTAACATAGTATTTATTTAACCTAACACACTTTATTATAAATAACTAAGATAATGAATAAGACATACCTGGATCACGAAGATAACGAGGGTGCGTCTCCCCCAAGCTGGTTCCCTTAATAGCGTTGAGCCTTCATGTGCCCATATATTTTTTGTCTCTCTTTTTTTAATTAATGGTGAGCCTTCATGTGCTCACATATTTTTTTGTGTTTTCATTTTTAAGAGTGAACCTTCATGTGCTCACATATTTTTGGTGTTTTCATTTTGTTTATAGAATGAAAAACTTAAGAGGATAAAGATACTTACGTGGATACATGGGGTGCCTTCCCCCAAGCTGAATGTTGACGTAGTCGTTCGATCTTGTAATGTAGCAGACTGACAGAGCTTTGATTGAGGTTGATGGTTGTTGAAACAGTGCTCCAGTAGTGGATAGAACATTCACTTGCTCGTCAGCTTTTCTTGGCCTTTTAAATCCTATGAAACTCAAATAGACAACAAAACTTGTGGAACAGATTAAGCATTAGCGGTTGGCCACTCAAGCCTTAGTTGTCTAGAATTTCAGTAAGATCTCTTTCTCAATATTTTTGTATTTTAATATTTTTATGATGCAAGAGAAAATGCACAAGATGAATGCATGCATATTTATTTTTTTTATTATTTATTTTTATGCCACCACGGTGAACATTCCTGTGGGTTTTTACACGCCATAGAATTATTCACATGGGTCTTTATGATGTAGTGAAATATTTTTATTTTGTTTTCTAATGTAATGCAGAAATTAAAATGTCTGTAAATTAAATATGATGATGTAATGATTAAATATAATGATGCAATAAATAACTAAGAATTAAATATGAGAAATATGCAGGAAAATAAATATGAGGATAACTATCGGTTTTTACCTTTTGGCGAAGGTTCAGATATTTAGGTCCGACGAACCGGACCTTCCCTTGGTTCAGACCTCCCAAGGTATGTCAGACGTTTGGAAAGTTGTTATTGATTGTACCTCTGAGGTGCAGTCTTTTTCTTTCATACTTTCTTGGTCTGAGTCTTCACTTCCTGTGGTTCACTGTCTTGAGGGTCTTCACTTCCTGTGGTTCACTGTCTTGAGGTTTCTCTCCTTTCTTTTCTGGGACAGTGTCGATAACTTCTTCTTCATGATTGGCTTCTCTATTCTTGATAGTTTGTGTTCTTTGGCTTTGAGAGCGGCGTCTTTCACTTCTATTCTTCTTGGGTGCTTCATTGGGCATGTTGCTGATGAAGTTGCATTGTGCCTTTTCTCCAGGAAAGTGAAAAATGGATTTCCTCTTGTAGATGATTGTACTTGTAGCGTAGAGGAATGGTCTTCCTAGGATGAGGTGGACATCATCGTCTTCTTATGTCGAGGATCAAGAAGTCTGTGGGGACTTCATGACCTCTAATTCTGACTACGACGTCTTCCATCATTCCTTCTTGTTTATGCCTCTTGATATGGTGTCACTCATGTCATTTGTTCGTCCAACAGTTTGAAGTGAAGCGTTAATTGTGGACGCTGGCAGTATCTTGCTCAGTGTGCATGTTCTTGTAGATCTAGGACCTTCACTCTGTAGAATTTGGGAGTGACTTCTCCATGTTTTGCTCAAGTGTGTGTCCTTGAAATGTTACTTTGTCATTGAAGAGTGATGTGTTGAACCACCTTGTGGAAGCTTCTCTTGTCTAGCTAGCTTGTCTTCTCTTGCTCGTCTCACAGTGTGCTTGAGAGGAGGAAAATCATAGTGGAATCATCTTTAGAGGTATCGACCTTCCTTCTCTTGTGTCGAATTATCAATGAAGGCGCATTGTTCCTCGAGTATGCTGACTAGGATCCTCTCTCTTTCTTGTATCAATTTTGTACTATGAGGATGTAGGGACAGTTCCGCATTCTTCTCTTGTCAACCTTTCTTGTTTTCCTTTAATCATTGGGTTGGCAAGAGACTTGAATTTGGAGCTGCTACTCGAGTGCCTCCATGAGAGTCTTTTGTCTTGTAATGTCACAACTGAGACTTGTCCTCTCAACAGTGTCTAGATGATGGAGATCTTATCGGCTGTTCTTCTTGATTTACTGGCTCAAGTATTATCTCTCCATCTTCTAACTCATGTGGTGCAGTGGCTTCATCCTTCATGATGCCATCCTCAATTCTTGGTAGTTGGTTCTCCCTTCGAGGTCTTCTCTTGGTTCTCTTTGGCTGCTCATAAGTAATATAGATGTTGAAGATGCAGCGAAAGATCCAAAAGTTGACTCCTCCAGGTTCGGCGAAGATGATAACATTGATGGTGTTCAAGAACGATCTTCCAAGAATGAGTGGTGGATCATATTCTTCTTCTTGACTGGGTCAGCATCTAGTGGTTTGTATTGATCAAAGTGGTGGATAGGAGATCAATATGTCTTGAATTGGTTTTCTCCTTCCTCCCTTTGATTGTGAAACACATCTAGACAACGGAATTGTCTCTCCCAGGCTGGCTTGTGATGTAGATGGACTCCCAACAACATGTTCATGTGTTTGACTTGTAGATCTTGCTATTGTTGTAGTGGTACCATCTTATCTCCCAAACTAGCTCTTGATTAGAAAATAGGATAACTTCCCACTTCTTGTCTTGATGTCTTGGACAATGATGATTGCAGGCATAGGTTGTCTCATACGAGGTAGGTTGCATCCTGTTTGTCATCAGCGCCCAAGCAAGACTCAAAGCTTGACTAGCACCATTTGTGATCTGAGAGTAGGTTTGTGTGTCTATGGTTTGGGTTATAGATCTTCAATGTTCAGAACAAACCATGGATGAACAAAATTTCTCTCCTGCATAATGTTAGTGGACATATACCCGAAGGATTGCAAGAATTTGAAGCATGGGTTATTATCCACAACTTATGTATTATGCATCTATGCTAATAAAAAGATATTTTTAGGATTACTTTAGCATAGGCTAGTATTTTATGTGTTGGCCGCACTTTAACATGATTCAAGGCAAAAGATAACTTGCAGTAGAAGACAAAATAAATAAACTTTGATACTCATAGTTCTTTCATCCATGATGAATGAGCTGAGTCTTCACTGTGCAAGAGTTGTTGAAGTTCATTGTACGCCTTGCTTCATCTCTAGTGTGAGTTCATCTCCGGACTTTTCCCAAATTGATATTGAAAGTTTTCCTACAGGGGTTTAGTCCAACAAAATATCCAATATCTACTATAGCATACTATCAGTTCAGAAATCAACCTAGACACCACGTCCAATTTGACTTAGGAAGGTATTCTAACCTAAGCACCATGCTTAATTTAAAAGCCTTTAGAGGTAAAATCAGCACACCTTTTAGCTCAAGAATCAAACCAGACACCATGTCTTACTTTAATTCATGAAAACAGTTAAACTAAGCTCCATGCCTAATTTAAAAGGTGTATGATAATACTTCAAAACCAAAGAATATACTATAGCAAATAAAGATAACATGAAAGCATTGTAGAGATTTATTCAGATGGTGATGAAAGAGTATGATTAGTATATGAGCATGTCCTAAAGGTAGGGACAACCAACATAGCAACATGGCAAGAGATATTCTTACGAAGTGTATCCCCCAAACTTGGATTTTGCAAAAATCAAGATTGGATGAATGTAATTCAATGTTGCATGATGATTGGTGGGACATACCTTGTATTTGTTGTTCCTTCGTTCTTTTCTGCTCCAGACCTGGGAAGGTTAGTGACAAAATACCCGAAGGAATATTTTCACAATTATATTTCTATGCTCATTACAAGGACAGTGCAACAGAAAGGTAGGCATAGCTCATAACTAGGTATTATGATGGGGTATAAGGATTCTACTGGTTATAGCTTGCTCGTGGGGTAGTGATATATAAGAGTAGAATTCAAAAATAACATTCATAAGAATGAAAACAAAAATAATGAAAGGACTGGGACAAAAAAGGAAAAGATAAAAGTATGATTACAAGGTTAAACTAAGACTTAAGTTGATCTACCGTTCCCCGGCAACGGCGCCAGAAATGCTTGTTGGTATAAATTAACACACACTCTACTTTATCCGCAAGCGCACAGATAACATCTACCGATGTAGCACTTCACCAGAGTAACCCAGTTTTAATATCGAACCCAAAGGAACGGATAGTGTTAAGTCTCAAGTCTAACCCCTGAGTAGCTAACAAGGACGGAGAATCTAGAAGCATAGAGGGGATCACTAAGGCTATCTAAATCCAACTTAAGAGTGATATGTTTATATTATTCTTAGTGGGGAAGTTGCCATAATAGGTCACAAACAGAGTATGAGTCTTTTATGCAAATGTATAATCCTACCGAGCCTACACACGGGTAAGTGGACTATAGAAGAATCAACAAGGCTATAAGAGTCACCCTTGCGAACAACCACTACTACCGGCGTTATAGGAGGCATATATGAGCTATCAAGTCTAAGCACCACACTTACACTATCCAACAACTCTAACTCTAGAATGACTAGAATTAAAGTACTCAAAAGAGTCACAAACCTTAAGAATAATAAGAACAATAGCTCAAACTTAAATATAGACGTTGATTACCGAAACAATCGCTGAAGCAAGTTGAAGATGAACTTGAATCCGCAGGTAGAAGATGAAGAAGTTGATCCGACAGGCCGGAGCTCCTTCTTGATCTCTTCCTCTCTCTCTCTCTTCTAGTTCTAATATAAGACTAGGTTCTAAACCTAAACTAGAGGGATAACTAGTCTTATACTTGATAACTGGCTCTTGATTACAACTAGATGAAATAGAAGAGATTCATCTAGAGGGACCTCTACTTCTAATTGAAACCCTAGTTTCTGATGTGGAGATGAATAATGAAGATGGAGATGCCTGGAGAGGAGGGTCTGGGTCTGGTTTTATAGCCCGGAGCGTGGAACGTGAGCCCTTGGATTAAAGCGACTTCAGGGACGGTGGAGATGCATCCTAGGAGGCGGTGGAAGAAGGTTCCAGAAGGCGGAGACGAAACGGGCTCTGTGGCCGACCGGTCGGTCTTGCCCAGTGGGCCCACGTGGTGGCCCGCCTCGTGGTGTCTTCTGGTGTCTTCTAGATCCTTCTTTTGCAGTTTTCATTGCGAAATTGATATCTTTTCATCCGAGACTCCGAATATAGCAAATGATATGTCCGTTTCGATCGTCTCGACGAGCTCTTCGCAATGGTGCACTCCAATTCATCACTTGAGATACTTTTATATGGTAAAAACATGGATGTCCTACAAAACAAGTGAGAGCACCAAAACTCGTGGAACTCGTCAGTTTCAAACCCTACAACTATGCTTTGTAATTCATTTAGTGTCATTTCATGCAATAGTTGATGGTTAATTATGAGCATTAGTGAGCGTCAACAGCATGTGTTATTTGAATAGATCTATATTTGCATGTTACCTGTTTATAATATCTTTAATTTGTTCAAGTATGTCTTTCTTTACATATGCATTCGGTAGTTAATATGCTTCACATACTCTGTTCTCATACTAGCCGAATGACTTTATAAACATGCTCTGACAGACAGCTTCTATAGCTGTGTGCCGTCGTGATTGGCTTTCAAAGCCATACTTATGGAACTGCCTGGTTTTATCCGGCATGTTCCAAAGGTATTCTCACAGTTTTCTCCCTTGTTGGTTTTCAGGTCAAACCGACTGGCACGTCTCCGGATTCAACACATTCCGGGTACCCGATTGAAGCTAGCTTTTCGGCTTGCTGTGTGCTTGGCGTGAGGTGTCACTTTTTGCATCAACAGTAGCACCTGAGCGTCCGGTGTGACGAACTCAGCGTCCGATGCCCCCGAGCAGAGCGTCCGATGCCCCCGAAACTGCACAGTTCTTCCGCGGATTCAACCCGATCTCCTCCGAATCAAAAGCTCTAAGGCTTAGACTTGGTATGAGGAGTTCCAAGGAGGTTAGTGAGCTACCCCTAAGAGATCATGACTCTAACCTAACTCCAAATCGGTGAATCGGAAGAATTCGGTACAAAGGAGACAAAAACCGATTCGAAACGAAAATCGACCGATCTACTGGCACGTGAGGTTAGAGGTGAAATCCTTGGGTGGAAAGATGTGCTTCACGATTTAGAACAACTCAGTTCAAACGGAATCGAAAAAGGCGCAACGAGGAGGAAGATCGACCAATGGGAAAATCGTGGAGAAAAGCAACCCGCGAAGAACAACACAAAAACACGAATCACAACCACGAATTTGAAACCGTGTGGCAACCACATGCTACAATAGTGAGATTACGGTCTCACTTCCTCAAAATCCTATGAACACAGAGGTATGGTTCTCTGCGGATCTCAGTAGCTACAGCAGGGATGTGGGAGAGGAGGAAAACCCTAAAATGAGAATAGCAAATGACTGAGATAGTTTGGGAGGTGGGTGTCTCCCCCTACTTATCCTAATTCTAGTTCCCACTCTACCCCTACTAATTACACACCGAACCAGCTAAACCCTAAGGTTATTCTGGACCAACTCGAAGATGATGGTGATCCGACGACCACGCTCGCACAATAGGTAGCTTCGCCTCGATGCGACCTCACCGATTGCCGCCACGTGCCGCCACCGCTCTGCTCGTCCTTTTCACGGACCTTGCCCTCGGTTTTGAGGCCGAAACCGGGAAACCTGTCTTCATGACCATCCCTCGGTTTTGAGGCCGAAACTGGGAAACCCGACGTCCATCGCCTGAGTTTTGTGGCCCAAACTCAGAAACCCGCCAGCGCCCAGGTTTTGAGGCCCAAACCTGGAAACCATCCTCAGCCCGAGTTTTGAGGCCCAAACTCGGAAACCCACAGCACCCAAGTTTTGTGGCCCAAACCTGGAAACCGTCCACCCGATGGTTTTTCTGTGGCTCAACCATCAAACCGACGCCGTAGAGGGGATGCACCGCCCGTGCACCCCGTTCACCGACACGTGTCCCCAGGTCCATGACCCGAGCCACACCGTGCCCCGCAAGTCTCCACTCGTCGCTGTCCCAGGCTGTCAGCCACCACAGCTGATCCTTAGGCCACCGGTCCGTCAGTCCAAGCCTCACGTCCCCCCTTCACCGCTCTGGGTCCATCGGCATGGCACGTCCACCGCACGGCACGCCCATCCTTCACCGCTCCCGGTCCATCGGCACGACATGTCTCTACTTGACCTTCACCTTGCCTTTGATCACTGTATCCGTGCTTGACACCTGCACAACACAAGCCAAAGAACATGTGCATCAAACCCATTGACAATCACTCATCACTCAAGATCCGACATACACCCATGTATCCGCAATCTATTCTCACGGATACAAAACCGCAAAGTAAAGAAACTGGACACTCACAAATGACTGACGCGTAGACCACCCCTCAGCTGAGGCCCTTCGCCTTCTGTACTGGCAAAGCTGGCCCCGACGGCTCTTCAACATGAGCATGCTTGAACGTAAGCGGCTCATCATCTTCATCGTCGTCATCCCAGTCGCGAACTGACCCAAACATTTTTTGACGAGCATCGCCAGAAATCTTCAACGAGCCGCTAACGCGCACTGTTTTGGATGAAGACCTCGTGGTGGCTCCGCGACCACTAGCTACGCGCTTACCCGCAACCTTCACAGATTGTGGGTCGCCCGCCTCCTCGGCTACCTTGCCTTTTCTCGCCTTCTCGACTGCTGCTTCCCCTGCCTGAGAATGAGGAGATTGGCCAACCTCCGGTCTAGGGTCGACTGTTGGGAATATGCCCTAGAGGTAATCATAGAGATGATGATATTTCTATTGTATCCATGATTTATTATATGTTCATTGAATATCCATTAAAGACAACTTGTATTGATTAACGATTATGTGAATTGTCTGTGAAACTCTTTTACTTGTATGGTTATTCGATAGTTGTCCCTGATCAAAGTTCATGTGAGGACACATATGAATATTAGATCAGCACATGTATTAGTTGAAGACTATGTTTCACAAGTCATAGACATGGAGATGTCAAACTAATAATGTGGGCACATGTATGACATGGGGCTGGACTGACCCAGCGTGAGATGTTCTTATTATCTCTTTACACATCATGTACGTTATGTCCTTAGACCTGAGATTGTGGTATGTACTCAAGATATGAATCGACTTACTTAGGGACTATCAAACGCTACTTCATAACAGGGTAGTTATAAAGATGGTCTTCGGGTTTGTCAGGAAATATGCTGTGAGACATAGACGGTTAAGATGGGATTTGCCCCTCTTCATGAGAGAGAGATATCACTGAACCACTCAAATGATTGGATCATAAAATGCATGGCCGTGCTTAGGTTAAGTGTTAACCTATGAGTTGGACCAAATATTGTGTGGCAAGGGAATTACGTGTATGTGATCGTGGTGGTTCGTCTTATATGATCTTTGTGCGTACATAGGAGTTGACACGTCTTGCTAGAGGCCGCTGTCAACTATTGGGCGAGTAGGAGTACTCGGGCCATGTCTGTGTGTGCGTGAACCCATAGGGTCGCACGCTTAAGGGGCTGGAAGCCTGATTCGAGTTGGACTCGAATCAGACCGGGATTAGGGTTTGCTAATGGGCCTCCAGGTCGGCAGGCTCATTGGGGACCCCTATAAATAGAGGGGTGGGGCGGCCAGGTTTTGCACCACGTCATTAGACAGCCGTCGCTCAGCCCTCGCCCGCACCTATTGCTCCTCGCAGACCTAGCAGTCTGGAGGCGTGACACTTCCTCCCTGTACGTGTGGGATACCTCGGAGGTGCTGCATCTGGAGCACAAGGATGAACCACACGTGGAGACGTGAAGGACGGGCGTGAACAACTACACGACATCGCTATGACGCGCACGTCTACACCGAGATGTCTTCCGCTGCATCTGCGCGTCTAGTGGTAATCCTGTGATCTATAACTAGCAGTAGTTCCTGGTTTATGGGGTTGAAAATTTTGTTTTCCGGCTAGCGTAGCATCCTCATAACCCATCAGTGGTATCAAAGCTGTTACTGCCTCGTTATAGATTCGGTTGTGTGCATATAGAGATATGCGCGGTTGTAGATCAGTTTCTGATCTTGATTCGTGATCTTGTCGTAATGGTCATGTAACGATCTACTCCTAAAGATTGGAATTCCGCCATCGGAGTTAAGTGATACGTGTAAATCCATTCATGGCAAGATGGAGATCAATCAGATTGATTGAATCGAATCTAGGTCAAGAGCCGGGTGCATGAGATGTGCGGCGACATGAGGAAATCTGCAAAAGGAGCGCTGTTCGGTAAAACGGCCATAACTTTTGCATACGACCTCGGATTGAGACGATCCTTTAATGAAAATCGATCTACAGAAAATTTTACATCCAATTTTCACCAGCTTTGGCTGATTTTGTCGAATTTAGATTTGCAAAAAAAGGCCGGGAAAATTATGTTTTCTGCGATTCAAGATTAGACGTCGGGAACGTTTAACTCTGTTTTGCAGGAATTGATGACTGGTATAGCCCTTATGTGTATGTGATGCATGTATGTATTTGATTCATGGCTTGCACGTCATGTAACATGACAATATGGCAGGAGCCACATAGATATTGTCATTAATTTGATGTAATGGCCTGCGTGCCAAATTGTGATGATCCTACTTGCGACTATGTAATTACTTTATTAATTACGCTAGTTGTAGCTAGTCTTGGTGGATTCATCACTGGAGGATGGCGTACATGCACCATGTAGATGGAGATCATCTTGGTGAACATATTGGTGGAGATGGAGATCTCCAAATGGACACTAGGCTATACCAAGTCATATCTGTGTTGATGCTATTCTCTTATTATGTTCTACTTTCACATGCGATTCATGTTTATTGTCTACATGCGGTAGTGAAAGTGTAGAATGATCCCTCAGTAATGTTCAAGTCATATGCTTCCCCAAACCTTGCACTGTCATATGTCTTGTACAATTGGTGGCGCGCCTATGAAATTAGGGTGTCACTGATTTTCCTTGACTAGGCAGGTTCGTATCGGATACTTACCACAGAAGGGTTGGTTGCTTGAACAAGGTCATACTAACGGTTAGGGACCTTGAAGCATAAGGAGTTGAGCACGCATAGAGATGCTGGCCAACAACAAGAGTCATATGTGATATGATTAGCAAAGAGTTGCTTACCAATCTACCATGTCCACTAGCGGTGATGCTAAAGCTCACTAGTAGACTTGTTAGTTTGGGTCTTGAATCACTAAGATTCAATAGAGGGATATTGATCTTAGTGGGAGTAGATTTTATTAAAGTTTTAATATCATTTACTCTGTCTTGGATACATTGTCTTAGTATTTTGCATTTACTTTTGTTGTAGATAAATGGCACCCGCACCTCAACCATTTACTTTACATTCGATACTTGAGAAAGATAAGTTGAATGGAACAAACTATGCGGATTGGATCCGCAACCTGAGAATTGTTCTTAGGGCTGAGAAAAAGGAAGATATTCTAGACACCCCATTACCAGAGGAACCTGCTGATAATGCACCTGCTGCTGAGAAAACCGCTTACAAGAAAGCATGTGATGCTGATCTTGAAGTGGGATGCCTGATGCTTGCTTGCATGGAACCAGATCTGCAGATGCAGTTTGATAATAACCATACAACCTATGATATGATCGTGGCGCTGGATGAGATGTTCCAAACCCAAGCTTGGACTGAAAGGTTCAATGTCTCTAAGTCTCTTGCTGAGACTAAGCTAGCAGAGGGCGCAACAGTTGGGCCACATGTGATCAAGATGGTTGGTTACACATAGAGGTTGGAGAAGCTAGGCTTCCCAATTGGTCCAGAGTTGGCCACTGACTTCATTCTCTCTTCTCTCCCACCTAGCTATGGGAACTTCATCTCGAACTACCATATGCATGGTGCGGAGAGGGGCTTGAATGAGCTGTGTGGCATGCTTAAGACAGCAGAGGCAGACATCAAGAAAGGTGCTGGTAGCAGCCATGTGATGGTGATCCAAAACAAGCCTAACTTTAAAAAGAAGGGCAACTTTTGGAAGAACAGGAAGGGCAAGGGCAAGGCCAAAGATGTGATCTCTAAGCCAAACCCTCCTGCGCCTGAAGCTACCGGGCCAACTCCTGATTCTGAGTGCTTCCATTGTAAGGGGAAAAGTCACTGGAAGAGAAACTACAAGGTGTATTAGCATCCTTGAAGAAGGATGGCGGTGGTAAAGGTACTCCCGCTCTTCATACACTTGTTGTTTATGTTACAGATATTTTCCTCGCTAACTCTTATATTAATTCTTGGGTATTTGATACCGGCTCGGTTGCTCATATTTGCAATACGATGCAGGGAATGATAAGAAGTAGAAGCGTTGGAAAGGGGGAGGTTGATTTCCGCGTGGGCAATAATGCAAGAGTTGCTGCGTTGAACATCGGGACGATGCAACTACACCTCCCATCAGGATTTATTTTGGAGTTAAATAATTGTTATTTCGTTCCAAGTTGAAGTCAAAACATTGTGTCACCTTCATGTTTGATGAAGGATGGTTATTCATTTGAGAGTAAATACAATGGTTGTGTGATCTCTAAGAATAATATGTTTGTGGCTTTTGCATCCATTGTGAATGGGTTGTTTATTTTAAATCTTGATGATGCACCTATGTCTATCTGTAATGTAACTGCTAAAAGGCCTCGACTTAATGAGTTAAGTCCTACCTATATGTGGCATTGTCATTTGGGTCATATAAGTGAGAATCGCATGAAGAAGCTCCATGCTGATAGGTTTCTAACTTCGTTTGATTTTGAATCATACGAGACATGCGAGGCTTGTTTGCTGGGCAAGATGACCAAGTCGCCTTTCACAGGTTTTCCTGAGAGGGCGTCTGACTTGTTGGAACTCGTACATACTGATGTATGCGGACCAATGAGTATGACAGCTAGAGGCGGATTTCAATACTTCATAACCTTCACTGATGATTTTAGCAGATATGGTTATGTCTATCCGATGAAGCATAAGTCTGAGACATTTGAAAAGTTCAAAGAATTTCAGAATGAGGTAGAGAATCAACATGGCAAGAAAATTAAGGCCTTGCGATCAGATCGTGGAGGCGAATATTTGAGCCACGAGTTTAGCAATCATCTTAAGAGTTGCGGAATTGTTCCACAACTTACGCCACCCGGAACGCCTCAGAGAAACAGCGTGTCCGAGCGACGTAACCGAATTCTGTTAGACATGGTTCGGTCTATGATGAGCCGGTCGGACCTTCCTTTATCATTTTGGGGATACGTTCTAGAAACAGCCGCTTTCACATTAAATAGGGTACCGTCTAAGTCCGTAGTTAAGACAGCATATGAGATGTGGACTGGTAAGAGTCCCAGTTTATCTTTTCTAAAGATTTGGGGTTGTGAAGTTTATGTCAAACGACTTATATCAGATAAACTAACACCCAAGTCAGACAAGTGCTTTTTCGTTGGATACCCAAAGGAAACTTTAGGGTATTACTTCTACAACCGCTCAGAGGGCAAAGTGTTTGTTGCTCGAAACGGTTTTTTCTTAGAGAAAGAGTTTCTCAAAAGAGACAAGAGAGGGCAGAAGGTGTATCTTGAAGAAGTTGAAGATGAGCCAACGGGGATTGACTCCACGAGTGATGCTAATGTAGCAGAACAAGTTGAGCGACCTGTGGCAACAGACACCCCGCCCCAACCACGAAGGTCGGCAAGAATCCGTGAGTTGCGTGGGGATGTGTTATTGTTAGACGATGACGAACCTGCAACTTATGTCGAGGCAATGATGGACCCTGATTCCGAGAAATGGCATAGTGCCATGAGATCCGAGATAGATTCCATGGGAGCCAATCAAGTTTGGAACTTGGTTGACCCGCCTGATGGGGTAATACCCATAGAGTGCAAATGGATCTATAAAATGAAAAAGGATATGGATGGAAACGTCCAAGTCTATAAAGCTTGACTTGTCGCAAAAGGTTTTCGGCAAGTTCAAGGAGTTGACTACGACGAGACTTTCTCGCCAGTAGCGATTCTTAAATCTATCCGAATCATTCTAGCAATTGCTGCCTATTATGACTATGAGATATGGCAGATGGATGTTAAAATAGCCTTTCTAAATGGAAATTTGGAAGAGGACGTGTATATGATACAACCCGAAGGTTTTGTTGATCCTAGCAATGCTGAAAAAATATGCAAGCTTAAGAAATCTATTTATGGATTAAAGCAAGCATCTCGGAGTTGGAATATTCGTTTTGATGAGGTGGTCAAAGGGTTTGGCTTCCGTCAAAGTGAAGAAGAACCTTGTGTTTACAAGAAGGAAAGTGGGAGCACTGTTGTGTTTCTAATCTTGTATGTAGATGACATACTGTTGATTGGGAATGACATTCCAATGTTGCAAACCGTAAAGACTTCACTGAATAATAGTTTTTCTATGAAGGATTTAGGAGAAGCAACATATATTCTAGGTATTAAGATCTATAGAGATAGGTCAAAGAGGCTAATAGAATTAAGCCAAGATTCGTACATTGACAAGGTGTTGAAGCGGTTCAACATGGAACAGTCCAAGAAAGGGTTCTTTCCTATGTCACATGGCATGCGCTTTAGCGAGAAACAGTGTCCTTCGACATCTGATGAGCGAGAGCGCATGAGTAAGGCTCCATATGCTTTGGCTATTGGTTCCATCATGTATGCCATGATATGTACACGCCCAGACGTCTCATATGCTCTAAGTGTTGCGAGCAGATATCAAGCTAATCCAGGTGAGAGTCACTGGACACTTGTTAAAAACATCCTTAAGTACTTGAGAAGGACTAAAGATGTGTTCCTAATCTATGGAGGTGAGGAGGAGCTCGTTGTAAATGGTTACACCGATGCTAGCTTCCAAACTAACACAGATGATTCACAATCTCAATCAGGTTTTGTGTTCACAATAAATGGTGGTGCAGTTAGTTGGAAAAGTTCCAAGCAGGAGACTGTGTTTGATTCTACAGCAGAAGTCGAGTACATTGCAGCTAGTTGAGCTGCAAAGGAAGGTGTTTGGATGAGGAGGTTCCTCATTGATCTTGGTGTGTTTCCAAATGCGTCCAGCCCATTGTCTCTACATTGTGATAGCAATGGGGCGATCAGGCAGGCTAAGGAGCCAAGGAATCACCAGGAGAACAAACATGTACTGCGGAAATTTCACCTCATTCGAGACTTCATTAAAAGAGATGAAATTAAGATGTGCAAGATACATACGGATTTGAATATAGCAGATCCTTTGACAAAGGCTCTTCCACAGCCTAAGCATGAGGCGCATGTGAGGTCTATGGGTATTAGATATCTAAAAGATTAACTCTAGTGCAAGTGGGAGACTGTTGGGAATATGCCCTAGAGGTAATCATAGAGATGATGATATTTCTATTGTATCCATGATTTATTATATGTTCATTGAATATCCATTAAAGACAACTTGTATTGATTGACGATTATGTGAATTGTCTGTGAAACTCTTTTACTTGTATGGTTATTCGATAGTTGTCCCTGATCAAAGTTCATGTGAGGACACATATGAATATTAGATCAGCACATGTATTAGTTGATGACTATGTTTCACAAGTCATAGACATGGAGATGTCAAACTAATAATGTGGGCACATGTATGACATGGGGCTGGACTGACCCAGCGTGAGATGTTCTTATTATCTCTTTACACATCATGTACGTTATGTCCTTAGACCTAAGATTGTGGTATGTACTCAAGATATGAATCGACTTACTTAGGGACTATCAAACGCTACTTCATAACAGGGTAGTTATAAAGATGGTCTTCGGGTTTGTCAGGAAATATGCTGTGAGACATAGACGGTCAAGATGGGATTTGCCCCTCTCCATGAGACAGAGAGATATCACTGGACCACTCAAATGATTGGATCATAAAATGCATGGCCGTGCTTAGGTTAAGTGTTAACCTATGAGTTGGACCAAATATTGTGTGGCAAGGGAATTACGTGTATGTGATCGTGGTGGTTCGTCTGATATGATCTTTGCGCGTACATAGGAGTTGACACGTCTTTCTAGAGGCCGCTGTCAACTATTGGGCTCGTAGGAGTACTCGGGCCATGTCTATGTGCGCGTGAACCCATAGGGTCGCACGCTTAAGGGGCTGGAAGCCTAATTCGAGTTGGACTCGAATCAGACCGGGATTAGGGTTTGCTAATGGGCCTCCAGGTCGATGGGCTCATTAGGGACGCCTATAAATAGAGGGGTGGGGCGGCCAGGGTTTGCACCACGTCATTAGACAGCCGTCGCTCACCCCTCGCCCGCACCTATTGCTCCTAGCAGTCTGGAGGCGTGACGCTTCCTCCCTGTACGTGTGGGATACCTCGGAGGTGCTGCATCTGGAGCACAAGGACGAACCGCACGTGGAGACGTGAAGGACGGGCATGAACAACTACACGGCATCGCTGCGACGCGCACGTCTACACCGAGACGTCTTCCGCTGTATCTGCGTGTCTAGTGGTAATCCCGTGATCTATAACTAGCAGTAGTTCGGTTGGCACAAAATGCGTCGCACCGTGCCTCACACACAGCAAGCCGAAAAGCGTGGCTTCAACCGGGTACCCGGGCGGTTTGAAATCCGGAGACGTGCTAGTCGGTTTGACCTGAAAGCCAACAAGGGATAAAACTGTGAGAATAAAACTGGAACATGCCGGATGAGACCAAACAGTTCTATATTTACGGCCCTGAAGGCACTCACAACGACATATAGCTATAGAAGCTATCTGCCAACAAGTTTTAAAGATCATTCGGCTAACTCCAAATGCAAGCATATGTAAACGATTGGTTGCCGAATGCACATTCGTAAAAAGACATGCTTGAACAAGAGATAGATTATAAAAGAACATATAACCAAGCTCGGCAAACCAGCGGAATTGGGGTCCATGAAGAAGGAACATGCAAACCAAAAACAATTAAACTAATCTAAAACCTGCATCTGCTGCACGATACCTAGTTTTATCAAAGCCTAAGCATGATTGACATGTATGAACCCACAACACATAACAATCTAGATTAGAAATTAATTTGGCCATCATAGTTATTCGATTATCAGAAGAAACAAGTAAAAACTTGCAAAGCAAGGCCGAACAAAGTCAATCTAGATTGGGCAAAAGAGTGTTGTAAAACTTAATTAAATAAATCATGCAACACAAGGTAACTTAATGAATCTACTAGATCTTGCCAAATCTAATAGAGCCGATAACTATCTCGCTTTTGCTAAACGTATCAATAAACGCCTGCCTCACGGTATTTACTCATAAGCAAAGCACAAGCAAAGACTTCCTGTTTGTCGACAAAAGTCTGCCGCACGACCATTGTAAACAAATAAGACTACTTGCATAATATCTCAATCCACCGCATGATACTAGACATGATAACAAGGTTGCCGGGACTTACGGAGGTCAACGGATCGATGATTCCTCTCAAAGAACTCGACGACACGACAAAGGACTCGAAGATGGCACGGGGCCGATTTGTATTGATGTGGTTGTGAACAATTTTACAATGGCCGAGGGTTTATATTTATACCCTGGGCGAAATACGAGTCCTGGAAGATTACGATTTACACAATAAGATTTGGAAAACATGAGTCCTATTCCTATTTTCCTCTTGGTGTCTTCCATCGCCACGTGTCTTCTCGCGCAAGTCGGCTCCACTCGTCATATTTGCTTCCCGAATAGAATCACCGCCTCACAAGATAGACGACCGCATAGGCACTTGCCGAAATTCCGAGATTAACCGACCTTGGTCATCTGCCGAATGCACCATATAATCATCTCTCGCACACTGGCCCACCTGTCATTTCCTCATGCGTGCAAAAATTTGGTGTTAACACATGCCCCCTAATTTTGGGATAAATATTTATTCCAAAATTTCTTTCTCCTGTATACTGACATGGAACCTCTGGAAGCATCCACCTTCGCGTATCATAATTGCCTTAACTGCCGATTCATCTCCCGATGCACTCTTTGGGGTCTTTTTAAGTCACCCTTCACTTCGTTTCAGCTTACTCTCTCAAGCTCCTCTGTTTCAATCTCAAAAACAAGAAAACCCCTTTTTCTCCTATCGTCACCCAATCCAACCCATAGGATGTCTTCCGTGGCGAGCAACCATAGCTCCGATCTTGGCATCTCCAACACTTCGAGGAGGAGGTTGCTCTCTTCTATTTTATTTCAAAATGAAGCAACCGTTCTTACTTTGTTATCTTTGTTCAGGATGGTCGGTGAGGACTTCTCCGAGGATTTGGCTCAACAAATCATAGACCTTCAACTTGATCTGGAAGAGAAGGACCAGGAGATTTCTCAAATTTCCCGGGAGCGTGATGTCGCTCGGAATCGAGCCGCCGGTGAATATCTTCATCATCGCTATCTTTGTTTCCCCCCCTTTTTTTACTTACTTTTCTCTATCTCAGCTCTAGGGGCCAAACTTCATGCTCTTGAAGCTGCCGTTGCTAGGCTTGCCATCACGGCCAATGCGACGGGTACGACAGCCCTGAGTCGGGTGAACGAGGTCAATCGAATCCTCCCCGACATCTCCAGAGCCGGCATGGGGTACGACGCAACACTCGCCTTTAACGCTGTACGGATTCACTCTGGCGCCGATTACCGCAGCTTCGACGTCTATGAGCGAGGGCTAGAATACAGGGTAGCACACTCTGTAGATGATATGAAGGAAGCTAGAACAGATCTGGCTGATTCCTTCGACCATGATCTCCCGATTAGACAGAGGATAGGATGGACGAACTAATCTTTATTGTAATCTTGTACCCTCCTTTTGTAAATAAAAAGTCTTTCTGTTTGATCCCTGAAACCAATCTGCGACTGATCCTTCAAGATCAATGCGTACTCTGCTTTGTGCATTAGTCACTGACTTTTATTTTTGCTTTAATGGCGATGTTTATCACATCGGCTATCACTGATATCATGTCAATCATATCTGTCTCGTAAGTGATTTCTGTAACCTTTAAGGGATTTTCCATTTTCAGTTTCTTTGAAGACTTCTCCATTAAAGCTTCATTGCCTGGAATAAAATACAGTCTTTCCCAATTCGAAGACCATCTGCCAGACTTACCGTCTTCGGTGTCAATCGGTAATATGAGTTTCCAAACAATCAACCAAAACTGATCTACCCGTGCAGTAACAATCCTTAGTCGAATCCATCGTTTTTCTGACTCTGGAGTCACGATCTCCTTAAATCAACAAAATTCGGCCCGACCCAACAATGGCCCATAAATTGTGAAAACCCTACTCTGATGCTTAGCTTTCCAGTGTGCAAGTCACGGTTCCATAAATATGACCTTACATAGGCCAACACCTTCAACTTCCAATTGAACAGTTTGACTTGCAAACTCCCCACCTCTCGGCTCTCAGCTCAAGCCAGAGAGAAAGAATCCTCGCCTGTACTTTCATCAATGGCAGGCAATGGTGACCACAACAAACGTCTTATCAGAGATGAAGCGGAAGGAAGTGAAGCACCAACTCGTCAACGTTATAGGTAAAAATTGGTCCTTTGCCCCCTTGCGGTAGCTTTCTTGTTCATCCATTCCTGATTCAGTATTCCTTCCAGGATGAGGGCTTTCTCCAGCCAAACTCGGACTCCTTTTCCAGAAACGACAGCTCCAATGGCCCCTCCCAATCCTTTTCTTAGGTCACCAGATTCCTCTAAGCCTGATGATTCAACTTGGCACACCCGTTTGGATACCCTCCGGTACCGCGTGGAGAGGGATAAAGCCCAGAAGGAGTTGGAAGACGTATCCAAGGAGCACGGCATCAAGGAAGCCGAGTGGGAAGACCAGCGGAAGCGGCTTTGCAACATTATCACAGGTTAGTAAAATCCTCGCTCGATTCCCTTCTTCTGATTGGGCTTGCTTTGCCTAACGCATCTTCTCCTTTCGCCAACTCTTTCTGCAGAGAATGACCATCTGAGAACGACAGCAAACAGAGTTGCCGACAAGGTGAATGCCCACGGGAGCTCAGCTGAAGCGCGCCTTGACGCCACAGACGACCGCATAGATCAGGCCGTCATCCAAGGTGTGGAACTCGGCGTCTCTCTTGGTCTAGCGGCGATGAGCTCTTGGACCAACGTGGACTACTCCTTTCTACCAGTTGGCTTCGCAGGCGGATGCCTTGATGAAATCGAAGGTGTCGAAGTTTATGATGATCATGCCGCTGCTCTCGCCGAAGTCACCAATCCGCAGTCTGTTCTGAACAGATTGTTCCAGGAGTGGTTTGTACTAGGATGGATCTGCAAATGAATAAACAAAGCTGTTTTTCTATGAATGATGTCTTATTTGCATTTCCCGATTATCTCAGTGACATCTCTGATTGCAACATTTCTTCGGAAAAGCACTTGCCGAACACATGACGTCATCTTAGCCGACTAGATCTCGTCTCGACATGTCATATCACTCGGCATCTTATTTACTGCACTTTAGCTTTCTCTCCTCCCGATAAACTTGCTAACTTGAAAATGCTAGGGTCACCAGGGTCATGAATATTTTTGTACTAAAGGCGATATAAACAATATCGGCTATGTTTTCAAACTCTTGGAGCATTTTTCTGCTAAAGGCGATGCTTTACATCGGCTATCTTTTGCATACAAATATTCTTGAATCCACTCATGTACCAACTATCTTATCATATCAAATTCAAAAACTATAAAGCATTCGACATTTAATAAGCAGTGCCGAAGCTTGGTACATGAGTAATACACATATGAACAAGGATTCTCTTGTAGCTGAATACCTCATCTCTGGGTCTAATGTCTTTCGGCTAAAGTAAGCCATCACCTTATATTTTCCTTCAAATTCTTGTATAAGGGACGATCCTATTTTAGGCTATCGGCCGCCACGTACAACTTAAAAGATTTACCAAGCTGTGGAGGTACCAACACTGGTGGTGCCTTCATGTATTCTTTAATCCCATCAAAAGCTTTCTGTTGCATGTCACTCCATACGAACTTCTTGACCTTCTTTGAGCTTCAGTAATGGAGGAAAAGGTAAAATTCTTTCAGAAGGTTTATCAACTTCAACCTGCACTCTGGATCCAAATCTGTACTGACACGTATCGGTCTTATTTTCGGCTTCATTATCAATATTTACCTCTTCTAACTCATCAACCGATATGAAACCTTGTCCTAATCCTCCTCCGTTACCATCAATTGGATTATTCAAAACTTGCTCTGAGAGCCGATCGCTTGAATCGGCTGTTGGTCCTCGTCAAAAACATTCACAGGACCTACTTCCCAAACTCTTCCAGAGAAGCATTCGACACCATCATATTCCCAATAGATGGGTTCTGTAGTAGCAACAATCACTGAATCATCAGCATGGACAATTTCGACGTCATCTCCAATCCACTGGATGAGGATTTGATGCATAGTTGATAGAACACAGCAGTTTGCATGTATCCAATCCCTTCCTAAAAGCAAACTATATGCCCCCTTGCCGTCGATGACGAAGAAAGTAGTAATCAAAGTTTTTGACCCGATCATCAATTCAACATGAACTGCCCCTTGAGTATCAGAAGTATTACCAGCAAAATCCCTCAACACCATGTTAGTTTTCAATAAATCTTCACTTGCCATCCCAAGTTTCCTGAAGGTAGTATATGGCATGATATTTATGGCAGCTCCTCCATCAATAAACATTTTTGTTAGCGGCTTGCCATTAACATACCCCCTCATATAAAGTGGCTTCAAATGTCGATGCTTAGCCGGTTTATCAAAAACTGCCCGTTGAGCCAAAACGAGCTGAGCCATCAGATCATGGAATTCGTCTTCGTCAAAATCCGAATATACTTCTTCTTGGACGTTTTGATCTCCAGGAGCTATGAATTCCTACGAGAGAAAGAATGCCATGCACGCATCAGCCGAACGATCATCTTCATCAGGCTTATCCTTAGGACGCCAAACTTGTTTTGTTTTGGTGCCTGCTTGCGCTAACTCTCTGTTCCTTAGGCGTTGCACTCTCCTTTTCTGGCTCTTTTTCAATCCTGGTGGACACCACTGTCCTCTCTGCCAAACATATTCACGTTACTCTTCTTCTTCAGTGCGAGCCCATCTTCGATCGGCAAAACTTCTCCCTTGCCGATTCTTGGAATTACCTATTTTTAAGCGCCGATCGTCCTCAGGGATTCACATCCCAAGCCTTTCATGGACCGAACGGCGGTTGACTTGAGATTGTCTGTATTCAGAATATTGATCATTGCACTCAGGGCAATTGTTTTTAACAGGCAGTTTCAAGCCTTCATTCCAACAATATTTGAAGAATGAGCACTCCCAATGAGACTGCTCTTGCTCCCTCATATATTCTTGTTCCTCTCGGTACATCTCCTCTTCGTACCTCTGTTGCTTTTCCATGAACCTTCGTTCCTCATAAAACCTCTGCTTCTGGTACCGCTCCTGCTCCTGACGCCATTTGTTTAACAAAATACGTGTCGTGACTCTGGGCCTGGAAGCTTCACCCCTTTCAGTTCGGCTATTCTGGAAATGAACTCATTGCCGAAATTCTTCATTTGTGATTTGCCGATTGGGGTCAACAGCACCGGTCTCTCTAGCTCTATCAGAGGTTAACACCTTCATCTTGCTCTTGCCCCTGGGGTCATCTGCATTGACCATGTTAACCGAGAAAGACACGGTATTCTGTCCAAAAGGGCTACCATTAATTTTCATCTTTCTGTCGAACTTCAAATGCCCTTCCTGGATAGCCTTTTGGATCCGTACTCTGAACACTCAGCAATCATTTATAGAGTGAGATCTAGTGTTATGGAAACCACAATATTTCTTGTCTTTAACCCCTTCAGGGTGCAACATGGGATGGCCTTCTGGCAACTTGATGCGTCCTTCCTTCAACAACAACTCAAATAGCTTATCTGATTTGGAAACATCAAAATCGTAGGTACCTTTTTGTTGCCTCAACCATCGTTGATTGACTTGAGTCGGCTCTTTAGTCCAGACCAGCTCTGCTGCATCTATCTCATCTTCGTCATCATATTCTGTTGCTTCTTCCAAGAAAGCCTGATACATTTCGCTAGCCACATCATCTTTCTGGAACTGGTTGTTTCTCCTAAACCCCTGAGCCTGACTATTCATCATTGCCAATCATTGTGACAACTGCCCAAGATCATCAAACTCCATGCCGAACAACTTTTCCCTTATATTCGGCAACATACCAGCTATAGCTATCCCTGACAATTGATCATCTGGCAAATTCAGGGAATAGCAGAGATTTTTAGTCTCCCTGAATTTGCGTAAATATTCTTGGGGAGTCTCATTAACTTTCATCCTCAGACTCATGAGATCGACCAACTTCTTCTCATTGGTATCGGTAAAGAAATACGTGTGGAATTTCTGTTCAAGCTCTGCCCATGTATTAATAGAGTTTGCTGGCAGAGATGTGAACCATGAGAAAGCTGGTCCCGTTAGTGACAGTGGGAAATACCGAATTCTCCAAGCCTCATCTGCAGATGCTTCTCCGAGCTGCATCAAGTAACGACTGATGTGTTCAACAGTACTGGTGTCATCTTGGCCTGAGAACTTAGTGAGATCAGTAGGAGGTTTCACCCTTGGAGGAAGTGCCACTCGGTTGTACCACTCCGGGTAAGGAGACTTGTAAGCATAAGACTGATTCTTTGGCTTCAGGACGAATTGATTCTGCATCAAGTCGGCCATCCTATGCATGATGAGGTCGATGCCTGAGTCAGGAGCAGCCTGTGCCTGACCCCCAAGAAATGCCCTTACTGAATTCTTATAGCCTGGATTCGGGAAAGCATCAATCGCACTGTAATCCACGAACTCCTGATACCCATCTCCATACATGTTCTTCTGCAACCTATTTGTTGCTGAAGATACTCTGAAAGCAGATGGAAGGACGTTTCCCGTTGTGCCGAATGCAAGCTGGCCCTGAGTTGTGGGAGGTTGCTGCTCTTGATGAAGGATCATCCCACTTTTGCTCGAACCAACTCCGCTGTCTTCAGCAGTTTTCCTCTAATGCTGGGGAACGGGGAATAACAGTGGCCCCTGCATCGGACCAGCAGCTTCCTCAAAACGCTTATCTACCGTCGGGCCGAAAATACCAACCATGACTGCACGAAAAGTATTTAAGAAAGCTGACTGATGATTGGTCTTGGCCTCCGACACAACCTTGTACATAAGTTCAGACATTTTTCGAATATCTTCCTCATCAGTGCTATCAGATTGATGGGGAAGGAGAGCCCTCAGGAGTGACTGCTTCTGGAAGGCCTTGTTGCTCTTGTTCTTGGAGAAGGACATCAAGCATTTGCGTTGAAACTCATCGCATGCTTGTTGTACCAAATCTCTTAATTCTGGTGGCAGTTCATCCATGGTCACGTCCAGAACTTGAGTGTTGTCGAACTCAACCATCTTGGAATGTGGAGTCCCACCGAGCATGCCAAAAAGTGTGTTGGCACAAAATGCGTCGCACCGTGCCTCACACACAGCAAGCCGAAAAGCGTGGCTTCAATCGGGTACCCGGGCAGCTTGAAATCCGGAGACGTGCCAGTCGGTTTGACCTGAAAGCCAACAAGGGATAAAACTGTGAGAATAAAACTGGAACATGCCAGATGAGACCAGACAGTTCCATATTTACGGCCCTGAAGCCACTCACAATGACATATAGCTATAGAAGCTATCTGTCAACAAGTTTTAAAGATCATTCGGCTAACTCCAAATGCAAGCATATGTAAACGATTGGTTGCCGAATGCACATTCGTAAAAAGACATGCTTGAACAAGAGATAGATTATAAAAGAACGTATAACCAAGCTCGGCAAACCAGCCGAGTTAGGGTCCATGAAGAAGGAACATGCAAACAAAAAACAATTAAACTAATCTAAAACCTGCATCTGCCACACGATACCTAGTTTTATCAAAGCCTAAGCATGATTGACATGTATGAACCCGCAACACGTAACAATCTAGATTAGAAATTAATTCGGCCATCATAGTTATTCGATTATCGGAAGAAACAAGTAAAAACTTGCAAAGCAAGGCCGAACAAAGTCAATCTAGATTGGGCAAAAGAGTGTTGTAAAACTTAATTAAATAAATCATGCAACACAAGGTAACTTAATGAATCTACTAGATCTTGCCAAATCTAATAGAGCCGATAACTATCTCGCTTTTGCTAAACGTATCAATAAACGCCTGCCGCACGGTATTTACTCATAAGCAAAGCACATGCAAAGACTTCCTGATTGTCGACAAAAGTCCACCGCACGACCATTGTATACAAACAAGACTACTCGCATCATATCTAAATCTACCGCATGATACTAGACGTGATAACAAGGTTGCCGGGACTTACGGAGGTCGACAGATCGATGATTCCTCTCGAAGAACTCGATGACACGACAAAGGACTCAAAGATGGCACGGGGCCGATTTGTATTGATGTGGTTGTGAACAATTTTACAATGGCCCAGGGTTTATATTTATACCCTGGGTGAAATACGAGTCCTGGAAGATTACGATTTACACAATAAGATTTGGAAAACACGAGTCCTATTCCTATTTTCCTCTTGGTGTCTTCCATCGCCACATGTCTTCTCTCGCAAGTCGGCTCCACTTGTCATATTTGCTTCCCGAATAGAATCACCACCTCACAAGATAGCCGACCGCATAGGCACTTGCCGAAATTCTGAGATTAACCGACCTTGGTCATCTGCCGAATGCACCATATGATCATCTCTCGCACACTGGCCCACCTGTCATTTCCTCGTGCGTGTGAAAATTTGGTGTTAACAAGTTCCTGATTTATGACACCAACGAGTGAAGGAGGAGGGGATGACACCTTCGCGTGTGAAAAACCTGTCATTTCGCACACTGGCCCAGCCGAGAACGAAGGAGGGGATGAAGCCATCTAGAAAACAACGAGAAATCGACTCCGACACGCGAAGGCCCCTACCTGGCGCGCCAACTGTCGGTGTTTCGAACCTGGGGGTATGACACCAACGAGTAATATGATCGCGTGCTCTCTTCCTGGATGGTGATGCAAGATGACACAAGGATTTATCCTGGTTCGGGCAAAGAAGGCCCTACGTCCAGCGGGGGGAGGAGGTTCTTGTATTACTTGCACCTAAGTGCTTGTACAGGGGCAATACAAGCCCAATGAGCGTGGACCGGAGTCCGGACTCGTGTGTGTGTGTGTGTGTGGACTCGTGCGTTGTCTCTTGCGCGCGAAGGGCCCTGGCGTCCCGTTTTATAGAACAAGAGGAGGCCAGGGTTTACACAGGATTGACATGTACAGCGCTCGATATGGCGAAGGGTAGGAACTCTGTCTTGTCGAAGTCACTGTAGCGAACGTGGGTGCTGCTGTTGAGGCGTCCTTGATGCGTGGCCTCCATCCCGGGCGCGGACGTGGAGGCGTGGCGATGTGGAAGCCGTACAACACCCATCCCGGCACGTACAGGACACGGCGGGGTCCCTCCGGGTCTTGGGGTACCTGTCCTCCAATAGCGAGAAAGCAGTCAGGGCACGAGGGGCGCAGGGCCGGCCTCGAGGTGGCGCCTACGGGAGGCTCGAGCCCCTGCAGGTATGGGCAAGTCCCGGAACGCCCGGGTGTACAGCGGGAACCCAGGCCTCGGGGTGAAGCTCGAGTGTGCTACAGTGCGTGGTATGGCCGAACAGTGCTGTATTTGTGCCTTTTTGCCCATGCTTGTGGTGAAAACGAGGTTTGACTCTGGCTCCGGTTCACTGTGGCACACGCTGTGTACTGGAGGATGTGACCGGAGTAAGTGGACGCATTAAATGCACAGTATGGGGCTAGTACGGTTGTCAGAGCTGAGAAGCAGGGAGCTTCCTTCTTGCGGGAGGCTTGAAGGGTAGTGGAGCGCTCGCCCGAGGCCTGACGCGGAGGGCTCGGGTGAGACGGAGAACGAGCGCCAGCCCGAGGCCTGGCTCGGGGGGCTCGGTCGCCCGAGGCCTAATGCAGAGGGCTTGGGTGAGACGGAGAACGAGCGCCAGCTCGAGGCCTGGCTCGGAGGGCTCGGGCGAGACGGAGATTGAGCATCTGCCTGAGGCCTGGCTTGGAGGGCTCGGGCAGGACGGAGAATGAGCGTTCGCCCGAGGCCTGGCTTGGAGGGCTTGGGCGAGACGGAGAATGAGCGTTCGCCCGAGGCCTGGCTTGGAGGGCTCGGGCGGGACGGAGAATGAGCATTCGCCCGAGGCCTGGCTTGGAGGGCTCGGGCGATACGGAGAACGAGCGTTCGCCCGAGGCCTGGTTTGGAGGGCTCGGGCAAGACGGAGAACGAGCGTTCGCCCGAGGCCTGGTTTGGAGGGCTCGAGCGAGGCGGAGAACGAGCGTTCGCCCGAGGCCTGGTTTGGAGGGCTGACGCAGCCTACTTTCCGCTTAACAGGTTTTCGGGCTTCGGCTTGGTGGGCCAGCGTTGTAGGCCTCGAGGGGTTGGTTTTTTAGAAGGTTAGACTTGCTAGGTTTGTTATTAATTGGTGTTCTAGGTTTAACCTATTTGTTTGCGTTGATTGGGGGTACCCCTTTTGCGGTCCCCCAACAGTAGCCCCCGAGCCCTTGTTTGAGTGCTTGCACTCGAGCAGGGGCTCCCGACTGGGATCTCGAGGGTTAGCTAGTCAGTTCTCGAGGGTTTGGTTGCTTTGATTCTGTGGGTGTCGTGCGAGCGACACCCGCGGGTGTAGCCCCCGAGGCCACGGGGGAATGGTTAGAACTCCCTTGTGGGCTTTTTGCGAGTGTGAGTGTTAGTTGTGTGTTTTTTAGGTTTGGGAGTGTCGAGCCCCCGAGTTTTTTACCCTCTTTCGTCGAGGGGTGCCAGGCTGAACCGACCGGCCGACACTTCAAGCCGTCCGGCACGCCGGTTGCCCTGGCTTGTCATCCCGCGAGTCCTTTCGATCGGATGCGAGGGGGGATGCCTCGTACTACCACGAGCGGGCGAGTATCGAGGTTCCCGGTGAGCTGGTAACGGGGGAATCCAAGTGAGACCTCGTGCCCCGTTCGATGGGGTCGACTATAGCCCGGAGGCGATCTCATAAAGCATGGGTGCTCAGTCTGCAGGAGTGCCGGGTCCATTCGATAGGACCCGATGGCTCGATGCCTCCCTTCGAGGGGATCTCACTGCATGTCGTGCTCCCCGCCTTGGATACACATGAGGGGCCTCGAGGGCTTGGCCCTCGAGCGATGCTGCGAGTGGCGCCCCTTGGTGTCCCTGACTCGGGTGCTCGAAGCCGGCTGTCGAACCCTCTTCGAGGGCCAGCCTTCGCTGCTTCGAGGCTTAGGGCCAGGGCCCGTTTTTACCTTCTTGAAGAAGCCTCCGTCGTCTGGGAATTCTTCTGCCCGTTGGGCGCACCTTTTTAGGCGGAAACTGTCAGGGAGGGTGACAGACGCGAAGTTGGAGCAGCGGTCATGGTGGGCCCAGGTAGCGGAGCAAATGGGAAGTTGCCATGTGTACCTGTCAACCGGCTCGAGACGTGGTTAGGTGGGCTCATTAAACGTGTGCGGTTACCTTTCCTCTGTCATGGGAGACTCCGCCCGAGGCCTGTCTCGGAGGGCTCGGGCGAGACGGAGAACGAGCATTCGCCCGAGGCCTGGCTTCGAGGGCTCAAGCGAGATGGAGGACGAGCGTTCGCCCGAGGCCTGAAAATCTCGTGTTCACACAAAGAAAAGAGATTAGTCATATTCCCCGAGCCCCCGAGCCCCTTGGTTGCCGATCGATGGCTTTGGGATTGGGGGTAGTCCAAGGTTTTTTCGACCTTATCTCGGGTGCGAGGCGAGCCCCAGAGCCCTTTTTCGCAAAGGGTCGGTCAGAGGCGGCCTCGTCTTGATTTTTCGACCCTCACGCATCCTTTTCGCAAGGAAGAGGGGTGGCGACGCCGCGCTACCATCGGTAGGTATCGACCACAGCGTCCCCGATGAGCTGTTAACGAGTAAATCCAAGTGCGTGCCCGTGCCCCGTTCGATAGGGGTCGGCTAAGGGTCCGGAGGCGCACACATGGAGCCAGAGGACAGTCACCAGGGCCCGGAACCGTTCGATTGATTCCGAGGGCTCGTTGCCTCCCTTCGTTGGGATCCCGTTTTGAGACCGTCCTGCTAGCCTCGAATACGACTCTGGATGCCCTGAGCGGTCGTGCTCGGGCTTGGCTCGGGCCATGCGATGGGCGCATCCGTGGCCATTCCTGACTCTGTTATCCTAGGGCGGCTGTCGAACCCTCGGAGGGGTTGGCCTTCGAACCCCTGGAACGTAACGGGCTCGATGCCCTGGGTTCCTTCGCTGGGAAGGAGTCAGAGGCAGGTTACCTCTTCCGTCGGAGCAGCGAGCGCGCCTTTTTAGGCGGCTTTCTGGGGTCGTGGGCGGCGCCCATTGCGGATGTGTGCAAGGGCCCATGACCAGGCATTTAATGCTTGCGTGTGCACTCGTATCGAGGGGACTCTCGCAATCATGAGATCTCCTAGCGTGCAATGCATTGAATGCGGGAGAATAGTGACCGACCGGGATCTGGCCGTTGGTTTTTACCCTATAAATACGCCCCTTGGGGATTTCGGAGCGGTTGCTTTCCTCATTCGCTCGTACCCCTTACTCTTTCGTCTTCCTCCTCCGTCCAGCCGCACAAAAGCAGAGGTGGGGAGAGAGAGACCGGGCCAGCGGCGGATTAGAGGGTTGAGAGGCCAAGAAGAAAGAGAGAGAGAGAGAGAGAGAGAGAGAGAGATCGAGCGACCTTTCCTCTTTGCGACATCTGCGCCTCCGCCTTCTGTCGTTCGGGATGGCCGACGCCGCTGAGCCGTGGGGCGCTTCTGCCGCCACCCCGGAGAAGCTAGCGGAGCTGGTGCAGAGAGGACTTCTTCGGGGCCTTTCCGGCTCTGATAGGCCAGAGTGGATCGCCCCCGGTCTGGAGGAGGAGGAGCCGAGGCCCCCGAACGGCTACGTGGTCAGCTTCATCGCTTTCCACGAGCGTGGGTTCGGGGTACCGGCAAGCCGGTTCCTCCGGGCGCTTCTTTTCTACTACGGGCTCAAGCTGCATCACCTTGCCCCCAACTCTATTTCACAAGCGGCCATTTTCGCGACCGTCTGTGAAGGCTTCCTGGGGATCGAGCCCCATTGGGAGCTCTGGATCCACCTCTTCCGGGGCGAGCTCTTCACGAAGGCGGTTTCGGAGGGTTGGCGGAGATTGATGAGGTCGGGGAGCTGCGTGCTCTCCGTTCGCCAGCATAGGTCGGGCCTGTACATCCCGTCCCAGGCGGCCACCTCGAACAAGGACTGGCGCATGGGCTGGTTCTACCTTCGCAACGACGACGGGCTGCTGCCAGCATACACCGGCCGCGTTATCGAGTCACGGCCGGACTTTTGGAACTACGGCGTCGTCGACAAGAGGCAGAGTCGACTCGACCCATTACTTGAGGCCCTGTCGAGGCTGCGGAAGGCGGGTCTTACGGCCGGGATGGTCGTGGCCTGGTTCCACCAGCGGTGCGTGCTGCCGCTGATGAACCGACCCCTGATCATGGCGAAGATGAGGGACGACGCGCCTCTCCTGCAGGAGTGCCAGATGAGGGCGTCCCCGGTCGCCTATCCCGAGCTCGTTCGCCGGGCGAGGGATGCAGTAAAGGAGGTGAAGGACGCGAACAAACTGCTCAGTATTCTGATGCGCCCGTTCCGCGGGTACATCAGCTTGGTAAGGGGATCGATCCTGTGGGTGCGTTGCCGCGGAGCTTTCTTTTTTCGTGTTCGATCCTTACTTCCTTCTTTTTGCAGGGTTTGCAGGGGGTCAGCGCCTCGAAACCTCCCCTTCCTGAGGAAAGGGAGGAGAGGCGGCGCCTGGCCGAGGAGAGGAAAAAGAGAAAGGATGACAGGAACATCAGGCGAGCTAAGCGTCGGAAGGACCGTGACGACCTGGAGAGGCGTCGGCGGCAACAGAAGTTCCACGGTGAGCCGGAAGAGGCCTCCCCTACGGAGGAGGATTCCGATGATGAAGACAAGGAGGGCTCGGAGGGGGACTCCGAGCCCCTGGCGGGGTTCCCAAACGTGGACCGTTCGCCGGTCCGGTTGGCGAGCCCCGTGAGGGGCGCGCCCGGGGCGCAGGCGGCGGGGAAGAGCCCTGTTCCTGCCCCGGGCGCGGGTGGCGAGGCTTCTGCGCCTCGGGGGGGGCGACGGGTCCACTCAGGGCCCGTCGACGCCGCCGTCGGTGGGGTTTTTGACGGAGACCCTCGAGACGGAGCTCCCGCCTCCCCCGAGCGGGGTTCCCCCTGCAGGGACACCGCGGCTGCAGACCACACCCGTGTCCACTGCGAGGAGGGCGCCAAGGGCTGGGTGAGCACTCGTCGCTTGCTCGTCTCGCGTTTGCTTGTGTGGGGATTTTTCTTCATGATGCGTATCTTTCTTCTCTTGTCTCAGCGAGAAACGGTCCGGGGAGGCCTTATCCCTCCGCCCTCGGAAGGCGCTGAAAGTGGGTGCGACTTCCTCCGCCGGCGCGATGGTGGCACCGTTTGTGACGCCACCACTGCCGGGGTCCGGCGGGCCGGACGTCACGCCCGAAATCATCAAGCCCCAGCAGGGGGCCCCGGTCTCTGGTGGGGCGCCAGAGGAGGACCCTGCTTCTGGGGCATCGAGGGATGAAGGCGCCCCGGGGGCCTCGACCGCTGAAGTCGAGGCCGCTAAGGCGGCTGAGGCAGAGCCGTCCCAGGCCGATGCGCCCGAGGCTGGGGCTGACTTCCTGCCTTAGGGGTCGCGCTTGCCGGAGGAGATCCATAACATCTCTTCTGACGAGACTTCCCAAAAGGTGGGAAAGTAGAGGTGGAGGGCGAGGTTACCAGCGTGCCGTCGAGGCTGCCGGTGCCAGAGATCGGAGGAGGGGGCGAAAGCTCGGCCCTTGCCCGCTTGGGAGGTCGCTCTCCCACCTGGGGCGGTCCTCGAGTGGAGTGGAGGGATCCAGCTGATCCCGAGGCCGAGCCGGTGTTCGTCCTCGACGATGCCCCCGAGGCCAGAAACTGGAACGTCCTCGGGCAGCTCGGCTCGCTCCTCACGCGGTCGTTGAAGATATCTCTGACGATGGTGGAAAGGGACCTCCCTCGGGCCGTCCAGGTGAGGAACCTTGTTTGGGCGATCCTCTTCTTCCCGTTTTGTCGTAAAAAAGGGGGGTTAATGTTTGGTTGATTATCCACCTTAGGAGCTCATGGAGACCTCTCGGGCTAAGTCGGATTTCCTCCGTCGGGAGAGCCGCGTCTGGGAGCAGCTTCAGACGTCGAGCGCTGAGCTCGCCCGCACCCAAAAGCAGCTTGCCGAGAAGAGTACCGAGGCGGGCGGGCTGAGCGTCCGCTGCTCAGACCTGACCGCTGCGGTTGCCGAAGCCCAAGAGCACGCCACCCGGGAGGCGGAGAAGGCTAAGAACTTGGCGTCGCGGCTGGAGGAGTCCGAGAAGGCGGCCGAGGCCCTTCGTGCTCACGCTGCCGAGGAGGCGTCCAAAGCGCGGGCCCTGAGCACGGACCTCGAGCAGGCTCGGAAGTCTGCTGAGGCGTCGGCCACTGACGCCCAGAAGTGGGAGGGTGCGGCAAAAGGTGACCTTTTGTTCCGCAGATCTTATGGTTTCCTCATCGCGTTTTCTTTTTCTTTTGACGAGTTGTATCGATCCTCTGTAGAGCTGAAGGGGAAGCTTGCTGAGGCCGAGGAGGCCTCGGCTGCCCTGCAGTCGGTTTACCAGGCTGAGGTTTCGGATCACCAGGCTCTGCAAGATGCTACCGCCGAGGCCTGCGCGTCCCTCGGGACCATAGATGGTCAGTCGGGGAGCTCCCTGACCAGCCGTCTGGCCGCCCTGAGGGGTCAGGTGGATGACCGGGTGCGCGGTGCCCTGCATCTTGGGGTGAAGCGGGCCTTCGCCGTGATCTCCAGCCACTACGACGACCTCAACTTTGACGCCATCGGCCAAGGTTATATCCTGCCGGACGATGAAGACGAAGCCGAGCGGGAGATCGCGGAGTTCGCCAGGGCCGTCGAGGCCCCTGGGGAGGCCCTGGCTCGGTTCTTTGAAGAGGACGTGGGGCTTCCCCCAGCAGCGTCCTCGACTCCTGAAGACCCCTCGGGGATTGCTCCTGCGGACGAGCCTCAAGAGGAGAGACGAAGTTAGTTTGGGCCACCGAGCCCTTGCGTTGTATCCTTCGTGGGGGGGATATTTTTGTGAGAAAGAACATGCTTGCGGCCCTCGAGGCCTAATGTAAAAACATTTTTGCATTTCGCTCCTTGTTGCCTGTTTTGAAAAAGCGAGCGAAAACGTAAGTCTCGGGGGCGTCAGACGTCGGGTCGGAGAGACCCTTCTCCTGATAGCCCCCGAGGCCTCGGAGGAGTGGGAAAGACTCCTTCAAGGGCTTTTGGGGTGAGAGCCCGAGATGAGATTGAAACATCTTTGCGCTCGAGTTTTCTTATTTTTCTTTGCCTGAGTTTTGCTTCGACTAAGTTTTCGACACAGACTTGAGTCCTTCGAGGGTGGGAGCGAGTGGAGGTACCGTAGCCCGGGGGCGTAGGCGAGCTCCCATCTCGACACCCTTGACCCTTAGGGAGCCCAAGGTGTTTTCTTCTTAGTCGTGAGGCGCGTTCGAGGCATAGAAAAATAAAAATAACGTCGAGTTTAGTAAGAAACGTGCGAGGTTTTTAGGAACTTAGGGGGGATCTCCTGGTTAGCCCCCGAGGGAGTCTTGACTCTAATTAGACAGAGTCGAGGCAACCTCTGTTTTGAACGAAATAAAGAACTTGGAAACAAACTTTTATTCATTCATGATGCGATGTTTGTACAAAATACGAGAAATGTACGAAGCCTCGAGGCTTTAGGGATAGAAAACGACGTAGCTATTCGATGTTCCGAGCTAGAGTCGGGCTCGGGATTGTCGGGGGAGATTGACCGAACTCCTTGGTTGTGCGCATGGCAAGGGCGAAGTTGGAGCTTCCATCAAAGTCACTGGTCGATGCGCCAACCGTCGCGGGGTTGTTTGCTGGTGACGCCCTTGGTTGTTTGGCCTCAGACGTAGTACCGTCGAGGTCCCGTTGGAGGTTTCACGGGTACTCGACCGAATGCAACAGCGCCACGTCCCGGGCCCCATCGAGTTGGTCCAGGGTGGCCGAGGCTTCCTGCACATTCTGTATTAGATTATTTGAAGTTTAATCAAGGAAAGAACACTGTGTCCTTCTTGTTGATTTTACGAAGACTTCTCCTTAGCCTCTGCCCCGCGTTTCCGTCCCATTGTCACGTCGTGCTCTTTGGTGCGGTCGGCAAAGGAGACCGTAGCCTTTCGCAGGCGATAGGTTCGCTCCTTGCCTGCTTTGGCATGACCCCTGAGGGTCAGCCGTCCCTCGAGGTTTGTCATGACTTTGGAAAACAGAGCGACAGTGCCGTAGGCTTGTGTTTTTTCTTAGCGTGCCCGCGTTTGTTTCTTCCTTTACTTGAACCTGAGGAGCTCGATCTACGGGTCGTGTCTCGGTTCTGCGGATGGGCCGGTGCCGTTAGCCGTCGGAGGCGTCAGGCGGCCGGGACCCGGTGCGCTTTCTCGAAGACCCGACCCACGTCCCTTGCTCCTCTGGTTCTTATTCGGGATGAAGCAAACGCGGACGCGGGCATTTTAATCATTGTTTTCGCGAACTTTGGCCTTTTTAAGAAACAGAACGGAAAACCAAACGTTAGAAAGAGGAACATAGCTTTTTGATCACGGAGAGGGATGTTGTTCCTCCTTGTTTGAAACGGTCCTGCGTTTATCGTCCTGATGCCGGGGAGGGGAGGACCCTCCGGCGTTGTTGTCGTTGGCGGCGTCGTGGGGCCTCGAGGCTAGGCCTCGAGGAAGGCCCGCTGGCGCCCTCTGAACTTGTTGCGCAGTCATTGGCGGCATCACGGGGCCTCGAGGCTAGGCCTCGAGGAAGGCCCGTTGGCGCCCTTTTGCGCAGTTGTTGTCAGCGTCACGACCGGACGAGGAGCTTTGACGGTACATGGCGCCGCGTCCCCGGGCGGCGGGGAAGGGCGCAACGTCCCCGGACAGGTCGGTGGTGGCTCGTAGGATCACGCCCGGACGTTCCTCCCGCTCTGCTGCCGCCCGGTCCTGACGGCGCTCGTCGAGGTGGTGGGTGTAGACGGCTGCGGAGCTGTTGAGGCCGAACGGGGGCCCGCTGGCGTCGAGCGCGGTACATCTCGTGCAGGAGGAAGCTAGGTGGTGTCGACGGAGCACGGCTCGGGGGCCTCTGGCCAGGCTCCCGGTCCGTGCGCATGACGAACGCGAACTCGCTGGGAGAGTGCGCGCGCGCCCTAGAAGTCGCTGGCCGTGCGCCGGGCAGGTTTCCCCTCGGGGACCCTGCGCCGGCTGCGGGGAAGTGGGCGTACGCCGCGGGCACTGCCTGTGCCTGGCGACGATGGTGACGACGGTGCCGCACACGAGGTGGCGACACGCGGTGGTGCGGGCGACGCGCCACGCCCCCCGCGCGGGGTGGCGTGACACGCCCTCCGCTCGGGCCCTCCGTGGAGAGCAGGGTCAGATCGTTGCCGCTGCCAGTGGCCAGGAACTCGAGGCTCCCGAACCAGACAATGGCACCAGCCGAGAACGAAGGAGGGGATGAAGCCATCTAGAAAACAATGAGAAATCGACTCCGACACGCGAAGGCCCCTACCTGGCGCGCCAACTGTCGGTGTTTCGAACCCGGGGGTATGACACCAACGAGTAATATGATCGCGTGCTCTCTTCCTGGATGGTGATGCAAGATGACACAAGGATTTATCCTGGTTCGGGCAAAGAAGGCCCTACGTCCAGCGGGGGGAGGAGGTTCTTGTATTACTTGCACCTAAGTGCTTGTACAGGGGCAATACAAGCTCAATGAGCGTGGACCGGAGTCCGGACTCGTGTGTGTGTGTGTGTGTGGACTCGTGCGTTGTCTCTTGCGCGCGAAGGGCCCTGGCGGCCCGTTTTATAGAACAAGAGGAGGCCAGGGTTTACACAGGATTGACATGTACAGCGCTCGATATGGCGAAGGGTAGGAACTCTGTCTTGTCAAAGTCACTGTAGCCAACGTGGGTGTTGCTGTTGAGGCGTCCTTGATGCGTGGCCTCCATCCCGGGCGCGGACGTGGAGGTGTGGCGATGTGGAAGCCGTACAACACCCATCCCGGCACGTACAGGACACGGCGGGGTCCCTCCGGGTCTTGGGGTACCTGTCCTCCAATAGCGAGAAAGCAGTCAGGGCACGAGGGGCGCAGGGCCGGCCTCGAGGTGGCGCCTACGGGAGGCTCGAGCCCCCGCAGGTATGGGAAAGTCCCGGAACGCCCGGGCGTACAGCGGGAACCGAGGCCTCGGGGTGAAGCTCGAGTGTGCTACAGTGCGTGGTATGGCCAAACAGTGCTGTACTTGTGCCTTTTTGCCCATGCTTGTGGTGAAAACGAGGTTTGACTCTGGCTCCGGTTCACTGTGGCACACGCTCTGTACTGGAGGATGTGACCGGAGTAAGTGGACGCATTAAATGCACAGTATGGGGCTAGTACGGTTGTCAGAGCTGAGAAGCAGGGAGCTTCCTTCTTGCGGGAGGCTTGAAGGGTAGTGGAGCGCTCGCCCGAGGCCTGACGCGGAGGGCTCGGGTGAGACGGAGAACGAGCGCCAGCCCGAGGCCTGGCTCGGGGGGCTCGGTCGCCCGAGGCCTAACGCGGAGGGCTCGGGTGAGACAGAGAACGAGCGCCAGCCCGAGGCCTGGCTCGGAGGGCTCGGGCGAGACGGAGATTGAGCATCTGCCTGAGGCCTGGCTTGGAGGGCTCGGGCAGGACAAAGAATGAGCGTTCGCCCGAGGCCTGGCTTGGAGGGCTCGGGCGAGACGGAGAATGAGCGTTCACCCGAGGCCTGGCTTGGAGGGCTCGGGCAGGACGGAGAATGAGCGTTCGCCCGAGGCCTGGCTTGGAGGGCTCGGGCGAGACGGAGAAGGAGCGTTCGCCCGAGGTCTGGCTTGGAGGGCTCGGGCGAGACAGAGAACAAGCGTTCGCCCGTGGCCTGGTTTGGAGGGCTGGGGCGAGACGGAGAACGAGCGTTCGCCCGAGGCCTGGTTTGGAGGGCTCGGGCGAGGCGGAGAACGAGCGTTCACCCGAGGCCTGGTTTGGAGGGTTGACGCAGCCTACTTTTCGCTTAACAGGTTTTCGGGCTTCGGCTTGGTGGGCCAGCATTGTAGGCCTCGAGGGGTTGGTTTTTTAGAAGGTTAGACTTTCTAGGTTTGTTATTAATTGGTGTTCTAGGTTTAACCTATTTGTTTGCGTTGATTGGGGGTACCCCTTTTGCAGTCCCCCGACACTACCCGGCTTAGAGTTATTGCCGATGTCACAAGAATCCTCCCAGGAATCCCGCTATCCTTGCCTATTCTGAACCAGTTGGGAAGCGTCCTAATGAACGATCCCCTCACAAGAATCCTACCAGGAACATCACACTATACATATAAATTTGTACCAGGCGGATTGACTAGCTCAGCAACACTCATCTTTGGAACGTAGGAAGTCTGAGGCTTTGGTATCATGGTCGCTGAGCAAACATGGATATCAATATGGTATATTTATAGCTATGTTGCATTGGTTTATAGACTATGTCCACCATCAAAAGAAGTCTTCACCAAGTCATGGGCTGAACAGATTCAAAGTCAATTTCCAAAAGACGACATCTATGTACACAGTAAAAGTAGCTAACAGGACAGGTGAGGTATGCTTTAAAGTGGAAAGGGATAGCAAAAGGTAGATTGTTTTGTCTGTAAATGGACGCACACTGCGCTACCACTTTATCACGAGGCTATAGCTCAATTTCATGACCTTGGCATTACATGACTGAGTCATCTATTGCCAAGCTCGGGGACTACCGTGTATACATGACGCTTGATCGCGCATGTATATATTTATTGTTCAATTTCATGACCTTGGCATTACATGATGGAGTCATCTATTGCCAAGCTCGGGGACTACCGTGTATACAAGGCGCTTGATCGCGCATGTATATATTTATTTTCCAATTTCATGACCTTGGCATTACATGACTGAGTCATCTATTGCCAAGCTCGGGGACTAAGTGGGCACACTTCACCTGGTCGGTGAGTATGCTGGCATATTCCGTAACGGTCAAACTTTTGACCGTGTTTGATGTCTACACTTTATAGTGTAAAGTGGGCACACTTCACTGGCCTTGCAGAGTCATTTTTTCTTTTTATTAAGGAGCACATCGCGTCTTGTGGGTTTTATGAGATGGCAGCCTGGTCGGAGACTAGGTTTGAAGTTTGGGTTTGAACTACTCAGGGATGTCGTCAAGATCTTATACACCGCTCCAAGATTCAATGTGCTCGGGGACTAGCTGTGGGGGTATAAACCCATGTACCCTCACGGCTAGACTTGGGCTGCTTTACAGGAGCCGGCCTAATTTGCTGTGAAGGATTGTGGCGTCGAAGCCCAGCTGGTCGGACAGGTGGCCCAACTGGTCGGACGACGGTGCAGAAGCCTTCTTAGGATAGGAAGCATAGTCAGTTAGGAAAGATATCGTGTCCTCCACGATATGTTGTTGTAATCGATTAGGTTTCCTTGTCCTATTAGTAGATCCGATCTCCTAAGATCTGTAACCCTGCTCCCTGTGGCTATATAAGGTGAGTAGGGACCCCCCTAAGAAACACATTGATCAACATATAGAATAGACAACTCGACGCATGACGTAGGGTATTACGCTAAAACTAGCGGCCCGAACCTGGATAAACCCTGGTGTTTGTTGGTAGTTCTTAGCTACACCTAGGATAGGGTAACTAAAGTAGCTATCTACTAATGCCAAGCGGGGTTGTCAGTCCCGACACTAGTAGGAGCTAGCTAGCGAGAATGCAATCTACCAAGAGGAGATTCTGCAAGCGCACAGAACTATCGAAGTAGCACTTCGCCTGGGAGTACCAGGTGTTGATTTATTTGATCCCAAGGGAAGGCTAGGGTGGTGTATGAGTTGAGTCAAGGAGGGGATGAGAGTCGAAGAAATAAGAAAAAGGAAAAAGGGGAGATGAGAGGCTAGAAAGAATATATGGATGGATTGGTAAGGATGAAATGGATGGCTAAGGTAAGGTGGGTGGATAGGTAGATGGTAAAATAAGAGTAGCTAAGGATAACTAAACTACTAACTACTAATAACTAATCCTAGATAACTACCAAGCAAGATAACTACGAAACAAGATAGTTACGAAGCAGGGCAGGCAAAAGACAATAAAGCAACTAAGTTAAGTAAAGTTTTATTCCTATCTTGTCAAGTATTGAGGCGTACTAGCCTTTACCACTTACTTAGTTTGAACGCTAGCACAACGAGCCTTACTGTTAAACTGGGCCAACTACGTGGTGGAATTCAAGGCGCACAGGGCTGTCACCACCTGCTTGCTACCACAGCTATCCGGGGGTCCAGCCATATCTGAAGGTAAGTCTATAACTAAGCACCACGCTTAACTATATTCTAACTATCTCTACCCTAGCTTTGAATAGAGACACCCTTGCGGACGTCAGAGCAAACACTTGACTTAATAAGATAAACACTAAACTAACTAAGCAACCTATTGGCAAAGATCAATCACTAAGCACACTAGAGATTAACTACTATGGCTAAGTGAACTGAACTGTAGGATAGCTAGGTCACACTCAAGGTACTTGATAAAGTAATACTGAAAGTAATACTGAAAGTAATGCTTAAAGTAATACTAAGATAAAGATAAATGTACCTGAGATACAAGAGAGCAAACCAGACAAGAGACGCCGGGAAATCAACCGACCTCCGATGCCAGTCGCTCGCACCCGCTTCTCTCTTAGCAAGCTCTACGCTAATTCTGCCAAGGACTTAGGCTAAGCTGTGCTAAACTAAGAGCCGCGCTGTAGCGAGGGCACTAAAGCTATACTCTCTCTACTAGCTACCCTACTTGCCTAAGCTCTATGAGCTTCTAACTTGCCCTCTCCTTCTCTTGCTTGGTGTTGCTTTTCTTCTCTTGTGTGGGATATGAATGAAGTGATGCCTCAGGGGGGTATTTATAGCCCAAATGAGTGAGGGGGGGACTTATAGGGGTCAGCCAACCGACCTAGGGTTAGGTCAGGTGGCGGGCGCCACCCCCTACTGGCGGCCACCAGTGTCCTGGCCGCTGGATGCACCGTCCTTGATCCTACGGCCTCCAGGTGGTTGTCCATGGCGGTTTGGAGGTCGGTTGCATGTCCTAGCAACCGACATTCAGTCTTGATCCATGCCACTTCATCCTGAGCCGTCCGATGCCACTGACCTAGTGACCAAGGGCCAAGATTTGGCCTTGGGGAGGTCACACGGATCGGTGACGTGGCATGGAGTGGAGCTTGGGCCAACCCAAGTGGCGGGCGCCACTTAGAGGTGGCGGGTGCCACCTAGGGGTGGCAGGCGCCACCCCCCTTAGGCCCATTTGGGCCCTGCTGAGTGGGCTTGGCCTCTAGTGGGTCCATATGTCCAAATTTGGTTCAAATCCTGCATTCAAATAAAATTCTATGGACATGTGGAATTTGGTTAGTTTGAAACTTATTTGACTACATTTCATGCCTTTTTGGTGGACTTTAGGGTCGAATGTTGATGGTAAAACAGGTGTTTAAGGACCGTCAACAGTTTTCATCTAGTTTCTTCCTTGCGTCACGTCCGGATCATCGTCTTACGCGCCTTCCCCGCTAATCTACCACCTTGGGTATACCCCTAGGTGGGCTATCGACCATATTTCATCGACAGTTACCCCAACCTCAATGCCAGTCAAATCCACCCCTCAGCCCTAGCATCATCCTATTACCCCAGTTTCCTACCGGCTTGGAGGCCAAACAACCAAAACCCAAATCCATTGTACCAACCAAGTGTTGGCACAAAATGTGGCGCACTGTGCCTCACGCACAGCAAGCCGGAAAGCGTGGCTTCAATTGGGTGCCCGGACGATTTGAAATCCGAAGACGTGCCAGTCGGTTTAACCTGAAAACTAACAAGGGATAAAACCGTGAGAATAAAAATGGAACATGCCGGGTGAAACCAGACAGTTCCATATTTACGGCCCTGAAGCCACTTTTGACGACATACAGCTATAGAAGCTGTCTGCCAAGCATGTTCATAGAATTATTCGGCTAATATAGAAGAGGACATATGAAAGCATCGATTGCCGAATACACATATAGGAAAAGACATGCTTAAACAAATAAGAATAAATTATGAATCGATGTATAACCAAGCTCGGCAAACTAGCCGAATTGGGGTCCATGAAGAAGGAACATGCAAACAAACACGATCAAACTAATCTAAAACCTGCATCTGCCGCACGATACCTAGTTTTATCAAAGCCCAATCATGATTGACATGTATGAACCCACAACACGTAACAATCTAGATTAGAAATTAATTCGGCCATCATGATCATGCAATCTATAAGAGATGTCACGAAAACAATGATTATTGGAACATAAGTAAACTTGTAAAGAAAGGCCGAACAAGATCAATCTAGATTGGGCAAAAAGAGTGTTACAAAACTAATTAAATCATGCAACACATAATAACTTAATAAATCTATTAGATCTTGCCAAATCTAATAGAGCCGATAACTATCTCGCTTTTGCTAAACATATCAAATAAACGCCTGCCGCACGGTATTTACTCATAAGCATGGCACAAGCAAAGACTTCTTGATTGTTGACATAGATCCGCCGCATGATCTTTGGAAACAAACAAGACTACTTGCATCACATCTAAATCCACCGCATGATACTAGACATGATAACAAGGTTGTCGGGACTTACGGAGGTCGATGGATCGATGATTCCTCTCGAAGAACTCGACGACACGACAAAGGACTCGAAGATGGCACGAGGCCGATTTGTATTGATATGGTTGTGAACCCTTTTTACAATGGCCGGGGGTTTATATTTATACCCTGGGCGAAATATGAGTCCTAGAAGACTACAATTTACACAATGAAACTGGGAAAACACGAGCCCTATTCCTATCTCCCTCTCGGTGTCCTCCAATGTCACGTGTCTTCTCGTGCAAGCCGGCTTCACTTGCCATATTTGCTTCCCGAATGGAGTCACCGTTTTGCAAGACAGCCGACCGCGCAGGCAGTTGCCGAACGCCTTATACGCCCATCTCCGTATACTGGCCCACCTGTCATCTTCTTACGTGTGCGAAAATCTGGTGTCAACACATGCCCCCTCAATTTCGGGATAAAAGTCATTTTATTTCGAAATTGGCTGCAAACTTCTTCCCTCTTCTAGGCTTACACTCTTCGACACCGTAGCCGCCGCTCAAGAAATTCAAACCCCGGCGCAACCTCGAATTCACCTCGAATCCCCAATGGCGACTCAGGAAGAAATCCCAGAGGTAAACCTTATTCATTCTCACACATCTGGTAACTTCCTGCTAGTTTTGTCCTTCTTTCGACTCACCTTCTTCCCCAATTTTGACATTCTTCGAAGGAATACAAAAACCAGATTCTGATTCCTTATGCTGCCAATCCTGACTCCTACCTTCTTGGCCCAATGGGAAATTCCGACCCAACGGAGATTATCGAGAAGGAAACCCAAAGAATTCCTTTCAAATCTGGAATTACTCCGCCGAACCAATGGTCGAGTACCTTCAAGAACTGGCCATTTCCCCCAATCGCCGGATGGCAAAATTGGTATCGGAGGATGTTGGAAAAAAGTAGTAGCCACTGGGAGAACCAAGATATTGGCCATTGCCTGGAATTATCTTTATCAGAAACACCCAGAAATGATTCTCTCCTGATAGCAGCTTCCCACTTTTGGTCTGACGCCATCAATGCTTTCATCTTCGGCCACGGTGTGATGACCATCACCTTAGCCGATGTTTTTATGATGACCGGTCTGAATGTGATACTACCAGTATATCCTTATAAGTACAAAAACAAAAGCAATCAAAGAGCCATCAGTTCTGGATGTGGATGAGTTAAATACATCCAGACCTATATGGAGTCATCTGGCACTATTTCTGACAAAGAGCTGAGAGCCTTCATGAATATGTGGTTATGCAGATTCATCTTCTGTGGAAAATCCAATGAACCTACCCTGAACCATATGGTAATGGCTGAAGATCTATCTGCAGGTACTCAAATCCCATTAGGCAAATATCTCTTGGGTCTGTCTATCATATGATGCATCAGATCACTCTTCAGATGCGCTTGGGTGGAGAAATTTCCTGCTTAAATGGTCCCTGGTGGTTGGTTCAGATGTGGCTCCAACTATATATGCATCAGATAGCTTCCGCGAGCCTCCTTAATCTGAGTTTTCCTTCAATTAACTATGCTGAAGGCCACACAACAAAGGTCAAAGCCTGTCAGACTTATGGAGAAGCAGCATCATCTATCAGTATTGACATAGACATTGGCCATCTCTTGAAGCTGTTCTTCAAAGGCTTCGACAATGTACTTTGGCTCCCTTACAGAGAGAATGAAAATATGACTCTTCCTTGTAAGTTTAACTATGAATCCGGCTGTGCAGACAAAACATCCATTGATATTTTCAACTCTTTCATCAAACCTTGCACCCTGCTAGCCGAATTTCATCACGGAAGATTAGTGCAGTCCACCTATGAGTTTTATTATCCAAACATGGTGGCCAAACAATTAGGATGTGGTCAATTGCCCCCAAGACCTTTCTTCTCAACAATAATAAAGCCCAGGGAAGTAATCACAGAAGGGACAATGGCCCCAAAAGTCTTTGAGTTAGGATGGGAGCTGCCATCATATGAACCATCTCCATTCGGGATAATAGATACTGCTCATTCTTTCTTTACTTCCTGGTGGAAAGAATGGCACGCTCATATCTTCAATGTATCAGTCCACTCCTTATGTCAAGACTTGCAACCTGATTTTGCTTCTGACAGTGAGGTACTTTCATTATACTCATTACTTTCAGCTCTTGAATCCATCTCTCACCTCAACATTCGGCCATACACAGGATTTTGAGCCTACACCCCCAACCAAGGTGATCCAATATTATTTGACTGGACCCAATCCTGCCCTGGGTTTTAATGCTCCAAACTTGAAAACTTTCATGAAAACTCATGCAACTTCATCTACCACACCTTCAGGAGGAAAAGGCAAAAGAAAAGCACTTGAGAGTGTCCCTTTACCCAGGAAACCAAGGACCAAAAGAGCTCAATTATCTCCTAAGGTATGAATCCTTCATTCTGTGTCAAGTTAGCAACTTCATTCGGCAATAAACCTGACCACCTCCATATTCTATCGCTCCTATTGCAGCCACAGGTTAAAACTCTCAAATTAGGTGACACCTCATTAACTGAAGATCCAACAAATCCTGAAGGTTCAAAAAGTCAAGAAGCCGATAAGACTATAGGTAATACATTCGGCTAACCTCCTTTCTGTTGCTACATCTCTCCCCATACTCACATTATTATTTGAAATAGATGAAATTTTAAACGAACTGGCAGAAGAACCTTCCCCTGATCATGCTCCAAGCTCACCTCCTTTGAATACCCAGCCAAGCCCTCAAGCAGGCCAGGATACAGCCCATCCTGATGACCAATCAACTCAGCAGGTAAAGTCTTGTTTCAAACTATATTATCTTAAACAAACTCATTCAATCGGCTAATGCTTCTTTCCTCTTTCTTAGAAGAATACCACCGAGCCAACCACGAGTTATTCCTTCCCCACTGGAGATTATATTACTGAGAAGGGTGAAGAAAATACTTCTCAACGTACCCTATCAATGGAAAATCAAGCTCGGCTGAGGGAGGTGACCATTCTGCTGAATAAAGACACCATCAATTTGGTTCAGGATGCAGATCGTATAAGAGATATTCTTGAGCTTATTGATGAAGATATCCCCTCTGCTCTTTTAACTCCCCTAGAGTCTGTAGCTTGCCTTGATAACTTTGTTGGTATGGTGAGAAGGGCAATTAAGAACATATCATCTAGGCCTGTCTTGTAGAATGATAGGTCCTCAAAGAAGCTGGAACTTAAAGATTTGCATTCTCACATCCAAACTGCAAGAAATTCCCTAGCAACCCTCGAGCCCGAGTTGAAGGCCATGGAGGAGGAAAAGGGCAGGTTAGAAGCTCAGTTAACCGAACTGAATGCCAAAATTCAGTCTCACAGGGCTCATATAGCTGATTTGCCGAAGAACATAGAAGCGGCCTCACTAAGGATGACTTCAGCCCTCAAAGAAGATCGGCAAATCAAAGCCAAGCTATCCAAGATCCAGGGCTCTGAAGATGAGGACCAGAAAGTACTGGACAATGTTAGCCGGATCAGGTCTGAGGCCTTAAAGGCAATTAATCAGCTTCTATACGAGTAGACATTGAACTTGTAATAAACTAAGTGTAATATACTCCGTCTCTACAAAACTACCTTTGTGCTTCCATGCCTTTATTTGTCTGAGAAAACAATCGGCCTTTTCCTTTGAATTTTCCCATTAAGATGTAGTTGATTGTCCTTATCTTTCTGATAGCCGAACGAAACCTGAGTCAAAAACCAAGGATACAGCCGAACGACGTTCGATTTAACCGAGCCTGGCCCAGTCCAGTAACGGCCTAGACGAGAGGGAAAAACCCTACTTCGTCGCTTGACATTCTTGCCCCACTACTCCGTGGAACTCGCCACGACTCCTTTTTTTAGCTTATAAATAAATCCCTTTCGCCAGTCTCAATTGTCACCTACAGTTAAGAATTCTCACCTTCGCCTCTTCATTTTCTGCTCGACTCAATCCAGAAGAAAACCCTAACCTCCATAGCAATGGCAAACGGTGATGACCGCGGCAAGCGTCCCGCTGAAGGAGAAGCGGAGGGAAGCAGAGCACCGCAACGCCGGCGCCGAGGGTGAGAATCGGTTCCTTTGCCCCCTTGCAGTTTTACTTTCGTCTGGATTTTGATTTTCTTCTTACTTACTAGGATAAGATTCATCTCCAGCAGCCAAAGCCATCCTCATCCTGAACCAGGAACCCCGTCATCTGGTTCCTCCAGCCCCTCCGATTCTTCAGACCCCTCCTCAGACTCCTACTACTCCGACTGGTGGAGTAACCGTGATGCCTGCCGCTTCAAGGAGGAGAGGGACAAGGCCCGAGAGGAACTAGGCGAAGTTTCCAAGCAATACGGCATCGACCATCTCGAATGGGAGGATCAGCGGAAGCAACTCTGCAATGCTATCACAGGTCTGTGAAATCCTCGCCCGATTCCCCTTCTTCTAATTGAACTTGCTTGCCTGACGCATCTTTTCTCTTGCCAGCATTGTCCACAGAGGTCGACCGCCTGAAGATTGCGGCAACAAGGGTGGCCGACAAGGTGAACGCCCAGGGGGAAACCGTGGAGGCGCGCCTTGATGATGCGGACAGCCGCGTCGATCAAGCCGTTATTCACGGCGTACACCACGGCGTCGCTTTAGGGCTGGCAGCGATGTCCACCCAGGCGTGTGAGGATTACTCCGCCATGCCAACCGGCTTCTGCGACGATGAGCTTCCAAAAGACATCGAAGATCTTCTGGAAAGCTATGAAGATCATGCAACCGTACTTGCCCAGGCCACAGACGCCCAATCTGTCTTGAACAAATTGTTTGACGAATAGTCTGTACTTAGGAACTTCTGTAATAAAACTGCTCTCTTTTGTGAAACACTTGCATTTGTGAAATATTTGTTTGTGATTCCTGTTTCTCCTTCTCTGAATTACCGAAAGCAGAAATCCTGCATGATATCATTCTTATTCGGTTAGATTGATATTTTGCCCTAAAGGCGACATATGTCATGTCGGCTACTCTCCAAACTCTTGGAGCATTTTTTCTACTAAAGGCGATGTTTTACATCGGCTATTATTTTTTTTACATGAAGAACCTCTGAGACCGTTTATGCGCCAACTTCTACACTTGGATGGAATCTCTTGAGAAATCTCCCATTAATAGCTCTAGAAAACTCTTCTCCCAATAAAGTCTTCAAAATATATGCATTGCCAGGCACATGTCTTACTATCCGAAAAGGACCTTCCCAATTTGGAGACCATTTACCGAACGCTTTATCCTTCATCCCGATCGGCAATATAACCTTCCAAACCAGATCCCCTTCTACAAAGTGTTTCTCTTTAACTTTCTTATTGTAATATTTGGCAACACGTAATTTATTTTTCTCTATGTTTTCCAATGCCTTAAGACGAACCAAGTGCAAATCTTCTAGTTCATATATCATTAAACTTTTATAATCTTCTCTCCTTAAATCATTTTGTAACGTAACTCGTCTTGAATTCGATTGTAACTCCCATGGCAACACAGCACAATGCCCATAAACCAACTCGTAGGGAGACGCTCGAGTAGACCCATGACATGCCATTCGGTAAGCCCACAATGCTTCATTAAGAACCAAATGCCACTTCTTCGGCTTTTCATCAATCTTTTTCTGGATAATCTTAATCATAATCTTATTTGATGCTTCAACTTGACCATTGGCTTGTGCATAATAAGGAGAAGAATTATACAACTTGATCCCCATTTCTTCAGCAAAGTCACAAAATTCGGACGATGTAAACTGAGTCCCTTGATCCGTTGTTATAGTTTGAGGGATCCCAAATCTGTGAACTATATGTTCTTTAACAAAATTGATCATGTTTTCCGATGTAACCTTCTTCAAAGGTATAGCCTCAACCCATTTGGTAAAGTAATCTGTAGCCAATAGTATGAACTTATGTCCTTTGCTAGAAGGAGGATGAATTTGACCAATCAAATCTATGGCACATCCCCTAAACGGCCACAGCTTGATAATTGGATTCATAGCCGATGCTGGGACTCTTTGAATATTGCCAAATCTCTGACAATCTTGACATCCTTTATAATATTCAAAACAATCTTCGAGCATAGTTGGCCAAAAATACCCAGTCCTTCTTATTATCCATTTCATTCAGTAAGCCGATTGATGTGCACCACATAACCCTTCATGCACTTCATACGTCAGTTTTTTGGCCTCTTCTTGACTTAAACACTTGAGGAGCACTCCATCTATATATTTATAGTACAACTGATCATCAAGAAGTGTAAACTTGAGAGCCTTATACCTGAGCTTTCGGGAAACCTTTTGTGACGGATTTTTCAAGTAATCGGTAATTTCTTTTCTCCAATCATTAACCATACGATCTTCATCCAAAGCAAGAACTTCTTGATCTTCCCGGTATCCAGAAGCAGTCTGAGCTAATTTATTTCCTTCTTCGTTGTGCCCCCTAGGGATATGATGTAAAGTTGCCATTTGAAAATATTTCAAAAGCTCTTGACACTCTTCATAATACTCTCTCAATATATCACTTCTACACTCATATTGACCGGTTAATTGGTTGATGACTAACTCAGAATCCCCAAAAATCTCGACAGCAACAGCTTTTATTTCCATAAGAAGCCGAAGTCCTCTGAGTAAGGCTTCATACTCTGCTTGATTGTTAGTAACATAAAACTCAATGGGGATAGCATATTTAAAAGTTAACCCTCGTGGAGAAATCAAGAAAATACCAGCACCACCACCTTTGCTACAAGATGAGCCATCGAAAAACAAAGTTCAAGGTGCAATATTTACCATATTAGCAGAAGGATCACGATGATAAGTAACAAAGTCGGCAATGGCTTGACCTTTTACTGCTTTTGCTGATTCGTACCTTAAATCAAACTCTGACAGTGCTAAAATCCACTTGCCGATCCTTCCATTTAGAATAGGCATTGACAACATATGCTTTATTACATCAAATTCAGAAACTATTACGCATTCGGCATTGACAAAGTAGTGCCGAAGCTTGGTACACGAGTAATACACACATAAACAGAGTTTCTCCGTAGCCAAATACCTCGTCTCTGGGTCTAACAGCTTTCGGCTAAGGTAGGCTATTACTCTTTCTTTTCGCTCAAATTCTTGTATAAGGGCCGACCCTATCGTTAGGCTATCGGCCGCCACGTACAACTCGAAAGATTTACCAAGCTGTGGAGGTACCAACACCGGTGGTGCCTTCATGTATTCTTTAATTTCATCAAAAGCTTTCTGTTGTACGTCACTCCGTGCGAATTTTTGATCTTTCTTAAGCTTCAGCAATGGAGAAAAAGGCAAAACTCTTTCCGATAAGTTAGATATAAACCTTCTTACAAAATTAATCTTGCCAAGCAGCGATTGCAACTCCGTGAGGTTGGTTGGAGGGACAACTTTGTCTATTGCTTCCATGGTTTTCTTTCCGACTTCAATCCCTCCTTTATGGATCAGAAACCCCAAAAACTCACCTGCCGAAACTCCAAAAGCACATTTGTTTGGATTCATCCTCAAACCATGCCTCCTTGTGCATTCCAAAGTCTTCCTGAAATCATTCAAATGTTCTTCATGATTCCTAGACTTCACGACCACATCATCAATATAGATTTCTACAATTTTATCAGCCGACATAAGACCTCGTCCCAACTTTCCTTCGTTACCATCAATTGGATTATCCATTCAAAAATTGCTCTGAGAGCCGACTGCTTGGATCGACTATTTGTCCCACTGGGCGTGCCAAAAAAGTGTGTTGGCACAAAATGTGGTGCACTGTGCCTCACACACAGCAAGCCGGAAAGCGTGGCTTCAATTGGGTGCCCGGACGATTTGAAATCCGAAGACGTGCCAGTCAGTTTAACCTGAAAATCAACAAGGGATAAAACCGTGAGAATAAAACTGGAACATGCCGGGTGAGACCAGACAGTTCCATATTTACGGCCCTGAAGCCACCTTCGATGATATACAGCTATAGAAGCTGTCTGCCAAGCATGTTCATAGAATTATTCAGCTAATATAGAAGAAGGCATATGAAAGCATCGATTTCCGAATACACATATAGGAAAAGACATGCTTAAACAAATAAGAATAAATTATGAATTGATGTATAACCAAGCTCGGCAAACTAGCCGAATTGGGGTCCATGAAGAAGGAATATGCAAACAAACACGATCAAACTAATCTTAAACCTGCATCTACCGCACGATACCTAGTTTTATCAAAGCCCAATCATGATTGACATGTATGAACCCACAACACGTAACAATCTAGATTAGAAATTAATTCGGCCATCATGATCATGCAATCTATAAGAGATGTCACGAAAACAACGATTATTGGAACATAAGTAAACTTGTAAAGAAAGGCCGAACAAGATCAATCTAGATTGGGCAAAAAGAGTGTTACAAAACTAATTAAATCATGCAACACATAATAACTTAATAAATCTATTAGATCTTGCCAAATCTAATAGAGCCGATAACTATGTCGCTTTTGCTAAACATATCAAATAAACGCCTGCCGCACGGTATTTACTCATAAGCATGGCACAAGCAAAGACTTCTTGATTGTTGACATAGATCCGCCGCATGATCTTTGGAAACAAACAAGACTACTTGCATCACATCTAAATCCACCGCATGATACTAGACATGATAACAAGGTTGTCGGGACTTACGGAGGTCGACGGATCGATGATTCCTCTCGAAGAACTCGACGACACGACAAAGGACTCGAAGATGGCACGAGGCCGATTTGTATTGATATGGTTGTGAACCCTTTTTACAATGGCCGGGGGTTTATATTTATACCCTGGGCGAAATATGAGTCCTAGAAGACTACAATTTACACAATGAAACTGGGAAAACACGAGCCCTATTCCTATCTCCCTCTCGGTGTCCTCCAATGTCACGTGTCTTCTCGTGCAAGCCGGCTTCACTTGCCATATTTGCTTCCCGAATGGAGTCACCGTTTTGCAAGATAGCCGACCGCGCAGGCAGTTGCCGAATGCCTTATACGCCCATCTCCATATACTGGCCCACCTGTCATCTTCTTACGTGTGCAAAAATCTGGTGTTAACACCAAGCACTCAGCGCCACGATCCCAACCCAACTTTCCCAAACCTAGGACCTCCGCATATTACCTACATAGAAACCAATCAATCTCATAACCTGCAAGTTAGGCAAGTAGAATCATTGCTGCAGCCTCCGCCAGTCCACCAAATGACCAAAGCCTGAACCCCATCAAGATAATCAGGTCAACCCTCATACACCATTTTCTACAATAGGAATGATCGTACCAATCGCCAGAGGCTCATCTCTCGAGTTTCAAACCAAAAAGCAAAAAAAGGATCACCTGAGGCTAATCAACAATGTCGCAATTCAGGGACCTGTGTGGTATACGGATTGGTCGAAGGTGCCCATTACCTTTTCGGAGCATGATTTACACCTTGAAAGTTACCCCCATGCAGATGTGCTGGTGATCAAAGCAAACATCGCTGCTTGGGAAATTAGCAAAATCTTGGTGGACTCAGGCAGCTCAGCCGACATTATCTTCGCAAACACGTTCGATCAGATGCAACTGAGCAGAAATCAACTACGTCCTTTGGACTCACCTTTGATCGGGTTCAGGTGAAGAAGAATAGAGGCCCTCGACAAGATATCTCTACCTGTGTCTTTCGGAAGCCAGAGCAACGCCAGATAAAGATGGCAGCGGATCGGGTTTGGGCTGGATATCCGTGGTTTTCGGGTTTGCGGGTTTCGGTTTTGGTGCTAGGTTTTCACCCATGGATCTTCGTGTTTGGATATCCAAAATATTACGGTTTTGGGGCGGATGCTAAATCTCACCCGTGGAGCTCCATCGGAGCCCCGAAACTTTAAGCCCAATAGAAGCCTAGCTAGCAACCCTAAGTATATAATGTCGAAATCCTTATCCGCAGCCACCAGCCGCCCCTCAGTCCCTCGCTCCATCGCCCCTATCACCCGTGAGGCCATGACACAACTCGGTCGTCGCGTCGTCCTCAAATCTCGGCTCGTTACCGCACGGGCTCCTCACTCCCCTTCTCTCACAGCAGCAGTGCCCCTTATCTCACTCCTGGCCACACATCTACAACGGCGGCGGCTGCCCGACTCCGACGCCTGCCCGGCTCCGGCGGCCACCAGCCACTGCGCAAGCAGGGGCCAGCACGCCCAGCACAGCAAGGGGATAGGGGCTGGCGCACCCAGCCGAAGGTGGTGGCGGCGCACAGCCTCAAGGGGCGGAGGGACATGCAGGCCAGGGTGGAGGTAGGCATCTGACGATCTGGTTCTTGCTGGTTTCCTATGCGTCTGAGCTCTGGTAGTGTCAAGTTGCCAGATCTGGTTAATGGACAATGTCCTGGTGTGTTCTGGGCCATGCTCTTATTTATTTGTAATTTAATCTTAAGTTGTGGACTAACGTAATGTAGAGCTCTGGATCATGTCTCATATTAATTTATGGTTGTATGTTGTCAAAATAATTTGTTTATATTTTGTTTAGAAGCACTTCATGTACTGTTATGCTATCTTTGGCTGGTTTATGAAAAACATTTGGATTTCGGATTATCTGTCAGGTTTCGGGGATCCACGGATTTTGGTTTCGGGGATAAATTTTCACCCGAACAGCTATTCGGGGGCAGATTCGGGTTTTAACTTCGGGTTTCAGTTTTGGGTGCCCAGACACTTCACCCGATCCGAACCCGCCCCGTTGCCATCCTTAACGCCAGAACAAAATATGTAACTTTCGATGTTGTGGATCTGCAATACCCTTACAACGCGATCTTCGGAAGGGGCCTTTCAAACAAGTTCAACATGGCCATACATATGGGTTATCTGTGCATCAAGATGCCAGCACTACATGGGATAATCACACTCTTTGGCAGTCAGAAGGAAGCAAGAAATATAGAAAGAGCGATTCAGAAATCACAGAGGAATGTCAACTCTGTGCAAAATACATTGCAGCCACCAGATATGCCTCAGGGAAAAGGGACCTCAGAGACCAGGATGAAACCAAAACTATACCACTCGAAGGGGAGGAGTTGTCCGTGTAAAGAGGGAAACTAAAAAAGAACCTCCTAATTCAGTAGTAAGGCCATGTAAAGCCTCCGCCCACCCACTTAGAGTATCCGTCGAAGATGAAGCTGCAAAAGCAGTCACGTAGCAAGTTTAAAAAAGAGAGAGAAGAAAAGGAGATAAGTAACGAGAAAGATAGTAGAACAATGCCATATACATGTGAAAAACAAGAAGAGGAAAAGAGTAGGGAAAACAAACCTTTTTCGTCACCTCCGGAAGGCACTGATGGGGCACCAGCGACACGGTCGGCAGCGGCAGAAGCAGCGCCGCCTACAAAAAATACACAATAGAGTGAAGTAGTCGTTCATAACAAAACGCAGCAGGAAAAGCAAGTCAGAACGTTTTAGGGAAAAGAATAAGCCCAAACAAAACCAAACAATCCTTACCTAGCCTGAGAATACCTCGAACAGCTCCTTCGACCTCGGAATCCACCACATCCACGACCGGGTCCGGGACTACAACGCCTGAAGGAGCATCAGCTTCAAGAGCTTGAGCGACCGAAGGGACGTCGGCCTCTAGGGTTCCAGTGGTGGAAGGTGCAACGGCCTTTGGAGCTTGAGGAGGAGAAGTAAACGCCCCCGCGAGTGCAGGAGAGGCAGAACCACTACCGGACGTGGCATTTGCAACAAGAGCATTGTCCTCGCTGGAGCTGGAGCTTGCCTCTCCACCCTTGAACAAAAGTGGAATTAAACTGGTCACGGAAGCCGACGGCTCTGCCCTATTGGACTCAGCGGCATCTTCATTCTCCCCCTCCTCGCTATCACCTTCAGACAAATCAGGTGAAACCCTAGTGTCAGGGTCGACCCGGCTCTTCTTGTTCATAATCTTCACCTAGCCACTAGATTTCCTCTTTCGGGTCTCCGCGGCCGCTATCACATTCTTCGCGACCTTTTTCTTTTCCTTGTCAATCAAGGACTTCAGGACCTTCGGCGGAATGACATGGTTGTTGTATGGCAACTTCATGTCCTCAAAGACACAGTTCAAGCACGACAAAGTGCCAGTCAAAGCTTGGCGAGCTAAACACTCCTTATCATAAATATCACCGACGACAAGGCGAGTCTCGTCCACAACAAGCGGGATAAATTCTTCGGCAGTCTCATCTTCGGGAAGGCTGAAACCAAAATGGGGACAGGGGATCCCTTCAGCATCGTCGAAAACCGGCAGCTTCACCTTCTCCAGCATGAAGGCAGGATGATTTTTGCCAAGGGGCCAGCACTTGGACGCAACCATCTCCTCCACCAAATCTCGACCTCCAGAATACCGGCAGGCTAGAGCGAAGGCCTTTTCGCACGCCCTCTGATGAGAGTTCGTAGCCGACGATGGAGGTACCCTACAGGACGGCTGCATCTCAGTCATCACAGACGCAAGCAGATAACTGATGACCTTGCGGCTGTCTTCGGCCGTATAAGAGCAACCAGGAGTCCGGATGTAAAACCAATAATGTGTCCAATCTTTTTCCCACTTGTTCTTCTAGTAGAAAGAGATCTCCGGCTTAGCACCTTTCTGCAGCCTCCATGGCATAAAGGAGCAGCTCCCGAACTGTGCTTTGAGCCCTTCGTCGCCAACCTTCTTCGGCTGTCGTTGGAGTTCGTAGTGCTCGCAAAAGACCTCGATGTCCGGCTCGGCATCGTAGGACTCGCAAGCCCAAACAAACTTGCTCAAAGCAAGAATTCTGTTTGGGGTGAAGTGAAGGAGTTGAACTTGGAAGGTCTCGAGGACTTCTCGGATAAACTTGATGGGAGGAAAACTGAAGGACCGGATTGGCGACCAGAGGGAGGGTGAATGGGAGCCTCAAAAATCAACTCGTGAATTGGATGGCCCTTGTCCCAGAAAATCACCCCAAAAGCGAAGACTCGAAACGACCAGTGAGTTCATGACCTACGATTAGGTGGATACCCTAGGAGATGTCCTAGTGGTACAGCGGAACCCCCGGAGAAACCCCAAAACCAACTGCCAAAGCCCCAGAGCAAAACTGCAAAGTCTGCAGATTCACGGACTGTCTGGAATCAAGGTCCCGGACTGTCCGCTGAACGTCGGACTGTCCGACACTAGGAGTCCGGACTATCCGTCGACAAATGACTAGAAACAGAACCAATCTAAAACAGTTCTGGACGAGTCCCGGACTGTCCGCGACCTTGTACTGCGGACTGTCCACCGTTCACTTGAAACTGAACAGTCAGGGGGCTGCGCCTGACTGACCCTGAAGAAACCCAATCCGCGGACTATCTGCCACCTGACCGCGGACTGTCTGCCAACACACAGAAAGCACAAAACTGCACGGGTTCAAAACCAAATTCGATTCGATCTCAACCAAATCGAAAGGGACTTCGATCAAACTCCTCCCAAGTGTTCCTCTACGTATTGGGGTGCTAATCCTAAGAAATCATCACACCTAACCAAGTCAATCAAGAGAAATCTGCGGATCACCGAAAAAGGGGGAAAGAACGAAGAACGAACGCGAAATCAACCCGATCTATGGATTCGTGAGGTTAGGAGAGAAATCCTTCGGTGGAAAGAAGGGCCTCACGACCAAGAACAAAATGATTCAAGTGGAATCAAAAACCATCTCGCGGAGAGGGAGAACGAAGCAAATCTCCGGGAGATGAAAAACCGAAACGCGAAGAACACCAACTCAAAACGTGAATCGATCCGGAATTGTAGCCATGTGGCAACCACACGAGACAATTGTGAGATTACGGTCTCACTTCCTAAAGTTCCCAAAACATAGAGACATGATTGAGTCTTCCCTATGGATCGCTAGCAGCGAGGTATGATTAGAATCTAAGCGGGGGCTAGAGAGAGAGAGTGCTCAGGAACAAATGTCTGCTAGGATAGAGAGAGGAGGGGTGCCTCTCTTATTTATAGCCTAATAACAATAGTCCCCTTTTACTCCTAGATACAAGAGCGAAGCGGCTAACCCTAGGGGTATCTCGGTCCAACTCTGCTGATTTGCGATCCGACGGCCACGCGCCCTTCTCATCCTTAGCTTCGCCTCGACGCGAGCCTCAGGATGCCGCCACGTGCCGCCTTGTCGACCGTCGCGCCTTCCTCGCGGATAGCTGCGCCGCGGCGCCAGCCTCTCCACGCCGCCACGCGTCGACCGTCCTTTTTGCGGACCTCCCCCCGGTTTTGAGGCCGAAACCGGGAAACCTGGGCCTTCCCCCGGTTTTGAGGCAGAACCCGGGAAACCTGTCCTCCGGCTGAGTTTTGTTGCCCAAACTCAGAAACCCACGCACCCAGGTTTTGAGGCCCAAACCTGGAAACCGTCCACGCTGAGTTTTGAGGCCCAAACTCGGAAACCGGCCACCCCGAGTTTTGAGGCCCAAACTCGGAAACCGTCGAGGGTAGTTTTTCGAGGCTCAACTACCAAACCCGTGCCGTAGACGGGATGTGGTTCGCACACCCCGAGTTCCAGCACCGATGCCGGAGCATGTCCAGCCTCCACGCCGGGCACAATGCATTCGCCATCCTTCTTGGCCTCCCGCCAAGTGTCACGACGCCATCACCTTCCTCCCGACTTAGCCGATGCACCGCGCATCCCCATGTGCTCTTGCTTGTCGATGCCACATGCCAGCTACCACAGCTGGTCCTCAGGTCTCCTGGTCCGTCGGTCCAAGCCTCACATCTGCCCTTCACCGCTCCCGGTCTGTCGGCACGGCACGTCTCTACTTGACCTTCACCTCACCTTTGACCATTGTCCGAGCTCCGCACCTGCACACCAACACAGCCAAGAGACATGTTGCTCGTTGACCGATCACTCATCACTCAGGAAGGGAACCACAAGGGCACATATCAACCTTGTGTTCGCAATCTCCCCCTTGATGAGTGCATCATCAACTCATAGTAATCGTAATCAAAATAAAAAAGAAAGCAGAATTGGGTAGAAGGAGAAAACTCACTCGAGATGTCCAAAAGCCAAAGAAAAGGCCGAAGAAGAACCAATCGAGATAAGCAAAGCTTGGTCCCCAAAGACATGGGCAACGGTTCGACACAACCAAGCAAAAGATCGGAGCAACAACTCATCAGAGAGCAAAACTAGATCAAAATCGGAGCACAAAACTTCATCCCCAAAGACATGGGCAACGGTTCGACGCAACCAAGTCAGAAACGAGCTAGTCCTCAAGAAGAGGCAGAAAGGGCTCAACACCACTAGCTGAAAGCTCGATACCAAACGAAGACTGCATAAGAAGCAACTACTGCTAGTCCCTCAAGATAGAGGCACAGAGGCTCAACACAACCAGCAGTAGGCTCGATACCAATCAAGAACCATCAAGACAGAATGGTGAAAACAGCTAGTCCCTCAAGACAGAGGCACATAGGCTCAACACAACTAGCTGAAACGATCGATACCAAATAAAAACCGACTCGGAGCAACGCAGGCAGAAAAACTCCCCCTTACTCAAAGAACTCCCCCTCAGCAAGTGAAGCATAAATTGCAAATTATCACCACATAAAGTCTAAAAATCTCATCCTTGGAAACATTCTCCCCCTTGGGGGCAATTTGCAATCAAAAGAGAAGGGAAAAGAGCTCAATTAAGCAAAACGGAGCTAGGTCATGCCTATCGGAGTCAAGCAAATGCACATGAGTCAAAAGTGCATGTTAGCAGCTTCAGGTATATACTCGAAAGAATGAAAGAGTGCTGATCCGACCACAAAGCAACATGCAAAAGTGCTAGCAAAGGCTCAAACCGATCACCAAATACGAAATATGAAAGCATAAGCCAAGTGAGCAGTTTTAAGCCGTTTAGAAAGGAGTTTCACCATCAAAATAGCACTGAACATGTATAGACAGGAAGTCAAACAAGTGCTAAACATGTATACAAGGTGAACTACCCCTAGCAAAGTTTAATCATCATGCTATAGAATGGAACATAGACTTGTGTTTTCAGATTTTATCAGAGAATTTGCAGCGGTTATTAACACAAGTTTAAATTCAGCATGTGATTGCGAGAGGTTGAAAGCTTGTCATTGTCTAACTTTTCAATCGTGCTAAGCCTATGCATATGCAATCAGAAGCTTAAAACATCGGTTTTAGTCTTACACTACACGGCTCAAGTTTAACTCAAAGTGCTATGAGAAACAGTCTCGATACCGTGATGTGCTGACAAAGCAATCCCATCTCGATCTTTTCAATTCACTAATACTTGGTTCATTTTAAGCAGAATATGAACAGACCAAGCAAGTGAAAGACTCAGAACTAGAGACATAGCAACCTAGCATATATGAAATAGCACAAGTGACCTCGACACATCCTACACATCCTAGTTGTCAATCTCAATGGTGAACATGTATCAAGTTTTAAGTTCATTAAGCATGTCCATCATTCTGAAAAATAACTTAGCTCACAACATGTATCAGTGATCAGTGAGAGCTTAAGCTACAAGCATCATCATATATCATCGAAGCATACACTAAACAGAGCATAAGTTCATTCTAGGGAATATAGACATGAAGCTCGAAAATGCAAGATGTATACATGATGAAGTCAGAATCGAAGCAAAAATAAAACCAAAAAGACTCAAAACCCAAAAACAAAAAGGATCAGAAAGTCAGTCTATGGTACATCAACCAAAATGCTTCCCCCATCTAAAGGGGGAAACACACACCAAGCTCACCTCTCAACCTAGCAAAAGTTGAGAGATCCAAAGGCTTGGTGAAAATATCCGCAACCTGGTTATGGGTGTCTACATGCCTAAGATCAATGTCGCCTTTCTCGTAGTGATCACGAAGAAAGTGAAAGCGAACATCGATGTGTTTGGTCTTGGAGTGAAGAACAGGGTTCTTTGCTACACTAATGGCAGAAGTGCTGTCGCAAAGCAAAGGGACCCGACTGAAATCTAGACCAAAATCACGCAAAGTAGCAACCATCCATAAAAGCTGCGAAGCACAAGAAGCAGCGGCAACATACTCGACTTCTGTAGTAGACTGGGCTACGTTCGACTGTTTGCGAGAAGACCACGAAACCAAAGAAGAGCCAAGAAACTGACAGGTCCCAGAAGTAGACTTCGGAGGTACCTCATGATGCGCTTGACCGCTTGCTTGTGGAAAGTCCGAGGGGACGCCTGAAAACGAGCGCACAGACACACAGAAAACTGTATATCCGGCCTCGTCGCCGTCAGGTACAGAAGCGAGCCGATCATGCTCCTGTACTCCTTCTGGTCAACTGGCTCTCCGTCCTGGTCTGTGTCCATCGCAGCAGTCATCGGCATGGGCGTCGTAAGAGGCTTGGCCTCGCCCATGTCGAATTTCTTCAGGATGTCCTTCGTTTATTTTCCTTGGTGCACGAACGTCCCGTCTCGGGTTTGCTTAATTTGCAACCCGAGGAAGAAAGTCAACTCGCCCATCATACTCATCTCAAACTCCCTGCTCATAGTATCGGCAAACTTGGCAACAAGCGCATGAGAGGAGCCACCAAAGATGATATCATCCACATAGATCTGGACTAACAGGGTATCGTTACCTTGCTTGAGGACAAACAAAGTTCTATCTACCCATCCCATTTTTAAACCCTTGGAGAGTAAAAAGGTTTTCAAACGATCATACCACGCTCTCGGGGCTTGTTTCAAACCATACAAAGCTTTTGAAAGTTTAAAGACATGGTTTGGAAACTTGGGATCCTCGAAACCAGGGGGTTGCCTAACATAAACCTCTTCCTCTATATACCCATTCAAGAAGGCACTCTTGACATCCATCTGGTAAAGCTTAAAACCCTTCGAAGCAGCAAAGGCTAGAAGGATTCTAATGGCTTCTAAACGGGCTACAGGGGCAAAGGTTTCCTCATAGTCTATCCCCTCTTTCTGGCAAAAACCCTGGGCTACTAGCCTAGCCTTGTTCCTCACTACCATCCCGTCCTCACCCTCTTTGTTTTTGAAAACCCATTTGGTACCTATAGGGTGACATTCTGGTGGAGGTGGAACTAGGGTCCAAACTTGGTTTCGCTCAAAGTTTTCTAGCTCCTCATGCATGGCATTAACCCAGTTAGGATCAGAAAGTGCGTGTCCAACATCTTTGGGCTCAAACGAAGCAACAAATGTAGAATGAGCAAAGTGTGAGATTTCATACACTCGCGATCGCGTGACTCGTTGGTCGATGCCGCTAATCATCTGCTGCGGGGGGTGAACTTGCTGAACGCTTCGGGGCGCTTGCCTCGCCGAAGTCGCCTCCCCCTCACCAGATGTTGTCGCTCCCTCAGGTGCAGCGGGTGCTCGCTAGAGAGGTGGCTCAAGAGGACCCCAAGATGAAGACGTCGTGGGATCGGGTCCTCGAGCCGAAGTAGTCATCGCAGGGTCAACAGGGGCAGCAAGTGGAGTTGGCTCGGGATCACCCCAATCGGCATTCTCCTGCTCCTCCTCCACAAAAATGGTCTCTCCCAGCTCCTATTCTCCTGCAACATCAAAAGCAGAAGAAAAACAAGGCATAGTCTCGTCGAATGTGACCTCGCGGGTCTCCACTATCCGGTTAGTCTCAAGGTTAAGAACTCGATAAGCACGCGAATGCGAAGCATAACCAAGAAACACACCATCAGTAGAGCGAGATTCAAATTTGTCCAAATTGCCTTGCTTCAGGATAAAACACTTGGACCCAAACACCCAAAAATGAGACACCTTGGGTACCCGTCCAAAACGCAACTCATAAGAAGTCTTCTTCATGAAAGCTCGAAGAAAGATGCGATTTGAAACATGACAAGCGGTGTTGATCGCCTCGGCCCAAAAATGCCTAGGAGTCCTATGCTCATCGTTCTGTTGGGGGACATAAGGAGAAGAAAACTTATGCTCGATTCCATTAGAAGATCAGAAAGAGGCAAACTGTGAGTTATCAAACTCAGTACCATTATCGCTATGGATAGCTCTAATAGTATCAGGGGGAAACTCAGTTTTCAACATCAAAATCAAATCACGAGGAAAAGTAAAAGCTTCATCCTTAGCCTCCATGAAGAACACCCAAGAGTACTGAAGGACCGAGAATGCACCCAGAAAGCAACCAGAGGGGGGGTGAATGGGAGCTTCAAATTTTCCTTTCGGAAACTTGTCGCTACTGTCCCGAGAATCAACCCCAAAAGCAAACCTAGAGCTTGCAAGTGTCCACGACCCTAGATGTAGGGTGGATGCCTCCGAGAAGCACAGCGGGACACTACACAGCTCTAGAAACCCAACCCAAAAGACGGAAGTCAAATCCGACAACGGACGAACAAACCGCGAACGAAACTGCACAAACCAGCAGTGACCGGACTCTGGCCTACGTCCGGTCTGAAAAATTCCTCTCGGGAACCTTACTGTTCCTGACCAGACTCTCTGTCCCTGAGCGTCCGGTCAATGCTCGAGCGTCCGGTCACAACGACAAAACTACGATGAACAGTAGAATCGTTGAGTCCGGTCAGTCCCAAAAACCAGCGTCCGGTCGAATTGAAGCAAACACACAGTCAACGCATTCAATGACCGGACTCTGACCGTGCGTCCGGTCAGCCCGAGTCAAGCATCCGGTCACCCCGACAGTGAACTGTTCATCCACCGATTTGATCCAAACTCTCCCAAAACGAAACCTCTAGGGTTCAAACTTGGAGAGATGAGTCACAAGGAGGATAGTAAGCTATCTCTAAGAGATCATGGCTCGAACCTATCTCCAAATCGATGAATCGAAGAAATTCGGGGGAAGGGAGAAGAGCTTGACCCGAAACCAAAATCGATCGATCTCCTAGACCGTGAGGTTAGAGGAGAATTCCTTCGATGGAAAGAAGTGCCTCACGATCTAGAACAACTTGGTTCAAACGGATTTGCAAAAGATGAACCGAGCAAAGAGATCAAGCGACGGGAAAACGTGGAGAAAAGGATTCCGCGACGAACATGAACGAAACGCGAATCACAACCACGAGATTGCAACCGTGTGGCTACCACACGCTACAACAGTGAGGTTAAGGCCTCACTTCCTCAAAATCTCATGAACACAGAGGTATTGTTCTCTTCTCTGTGGATCTCAGGTTCGCTACAGCAGGGGAGAGGGAGAGCAGGAAAACGTAGAAGCAAAAGAGCAAAATGACTGAGATCTTTGGGGAGGAGGGTGTCTCCCCCTACTTAACCTATTCCTAATTCCTACTCTATTCCTATTCTACCCCTCTCTACTTACAGAGCGAACCAGCTAAACCCTAAGGTTATTCTGGACCAACTCGGTGGTAGGTAGATCCGACGGCCACGCCCGCACAACTCGTAGCGTTGCCTCAACGCAACCTCCCGATTGCCGCCACGTGCCGCCACCGCTCCGCGTCCTTTTCCTGGACGTCGCACCCCCGGTTTTGAGGCCCAAACCGGGAAACCAGCCTTCACAGCCAACCTCCGGTTTTGAGGCCCAAACCGGGAAACCAGCCCACCAGCATCTGAGTTTTGAGGCCCAAACTCAGCAAACCCGCAGCGCCCAGGTTTTGAGGCCCAAACCTGGAAACCGTCCTCAGCCCGAGTTTTGTGGCCAAACTCGGAAACCCTCAGCACCCAGGTTTTGAGGCCCAAACCTGGAAACCGTCCACCCGATGGTTTTTCTCTGGCTCTACCACCAATCCGACGTCGTAGAGGGGATGCACCACCCATGCACCCCGTCCACCGACACGTGTCCCCAAGTCCATGACTTAGGCAACACATGACCGCAAGTCTTCGCTCGTCGCTGTCCCAGGCTGCCAACCACCACAGCTGATCCTCGGGCCACCGGTCCCTCAGTCCAAGCCTCACGTCCGCCCTTCACCACTCTCAGTCCATCGGCACGGCACGTCTCTACTTGACCTTCACCTTGCCTCTGATCACTGTCTCTGTGCTCGATACCTGCACAACACAAGCCAAAGAACATGCGCATCATCCCAGTTGACAATCACTCATCACTCAGAGACTCGACATACACCCATGTATCCGCAATCTCCCCCTTGATGAGTGCATTGTCAACTAGCAACATAAATCATAATAGAAAGAAGGAAGGAAGAAGGAGAAGAAGAGAGAACTCTACCAAATGACCCAAAAGCATAGCAAAGCCGAAGAAGGTCAAGTGGAAAGAGCAAGACAACTTGGTCCCCAAAGACATGGGCAACGGCTCGACGCGACCAAGCAAAGCAAAGCTAGCCCTCAAGAAGAGGTAGAACAGGCTCAACACCGCTAGCAAATACCAATTGAAAATATCAAAGCAAAATGCTAGTCCCTCAAGATAGAGGCACAGAGGCTCAACACAACTAGCAAAGAAGCTCGATACCAATGCCTTACGGCCAACAGGAAGCAGCAAAAACTCCCCCTCGATTAGTGCAAACAACCAGGAAAGCTCCCCCTTAGTTCAAACGGAGGGTAATGATTTGCAATTTCTCCCCCTTAGTTGAAAATGCACTTATCAAGAAACAATGCTCCTCCTCAGAAACTGCACCACCAAAAGTGCAAACCAGAGAAGTTCTCCTACCAACAAGAGAAGTTCTCCCCCTTCCAAAATGCATATGAGTCAAAATGCAAGTTAGGAGCTTCAGGAGTATATTCAAAAGAGTGCAAAGATGCTCTACAGAGTTCTGATTCAATGATTCAGAAAATGCACAGAATGCTAGCAAAGGCTCAAACTGATCACTAAGTCTGAAATGAGAGAACAAAGAGCGGTTTTTAGCCGAAAAGGTATTCACCATCCAAATAGCACAAACATGTACAGACAGGAAGTCAAACAAGTGCTAAGCATGTATACAAGGTGAACTACCCCTAGCACAGTTCAATCATCATGCTGATACCAATTGAAGAATGAAGCATATACTTGTGATTTCAAATTTTAATCGGAGTTGCAGCGGTGAAATTACACAAGTTCAGAAATCAGCATGTGACTGCGAGAGGTTGAATGCTTGTTATTGCCTAACTTTCCAACTGTGCGAAGCCTATGCATAAGCAATCAGAAGCTTAAAGCAACAGTTTCGGTCATACACTACACAGCTCAAGTTTAACTCAAAGTGCAATGAGAAATAGTCTCGAAACTGTGATGTGCTAACAAGCAAACCCATCTCGATCTTTTCAATTCACTTAACTTGGTTCAGATTTTAAACAGAATATGACATACCAAGCAAGTGAATGACTCAACACTAGAGACATAGCAACCTAGCATACATAGATAACATAAGTGACTTCGACACATTCTACACATGCTAGTTGCATATCTCAATGGTGAACATTTTCAAGTTTTAAGTTCATTAATCAAATTCACCATTCAAAAATAGCTCAGCTCACAGTATGTATCAGTGATCAGAAAGAGCATAAGCTACAGCATCTACATAAAGCATCAGAACAAAGACTACACAGTGCATAGTTACATTCTTCAGACTATATTCATGAAGCTCAGAATGGAAAAGCTTATGCTGAAATGCAAAGATGCATGAAGAAACCAAAAGAAGCAAAAACAACTGAAAAACACAAAGTCAGTGTATCATACAAGAGTCAAAAATGTTTCCCCCATCTAAAAGGGGAAACACACACAAAGCTCACCTCTCAACCGATTAAAAGTTGATTGGTCCAAAGGCTTGGTGAAAATATCAGCCAACTGATGATGAGTATCGACATGGCGAAGGTCGATATCACCCTTCTCATAGTGGTCTCGCAGAAAATGAAAGCGCACATCAATGTGTTTGGTCTTCGAGTGCAGCACGGGGTTCTTAGCAACGCTAATCGCACTCGTGCTGTCACAAAGCAAAGGAACACAAGAAAAGCTTAGACCAAAATCACGCAAAGTGGCCATCATCCAGAGTAACTGGGAACAGCAGCTAGCCGCAGCAACATACTCAGCCTCCGTGGTAGACTGGGCGACACTAGACTGCTTGCGAGAAGACCACGATACAAGAGAAGAACCAATAAACTAGCAAGTCCCAGAAGTGGACTTGCGGTCAATACGGCAACCAGCAAAATCGGCATCGGAATAACCGCAAAGCGAGAGGGTGGAGGAAACAGAATACCAAATCCCGAACTCAGGAGTGAAGGATAAATACCTCATAATGCGCTTGACTGCCTGACGGTGAGAGGTGCGCGGCAAAGACTGAAATCGCGCGCAAAGACACACCGCGAACTGAATGTCCGGGCGTGTCGCCGTCAGGTACAGCAGCGACCCGATCCTACTCCGGTACTCCTTCTGGTCCACTGCTTCTCCCTCCTTGTTCGCATCCAGGGCCGTCGTGGTCGCCATGGGTGTTGGAAGAGGCTTGGCCTCACCCATGTTGAATTTCTTCAAAATGTCCCGAGTGTACTTGCCCTGGTGCACGAACGTCCCTTCCCGGGATTGCTTGATTTGCAACCCGAGGAAAAACGTCAACTCGCCCATCATGCTCATCTCAAACTCCCTGCTCATAGTATCTGCAAACTTGGCAACCAAAGCGTGAGAAGAACCACCGAAAATGATATCATCCACGTAAATCTGGACCAAGAGAGTATCAGTGCCTTGCTTGAGGAGAAAGAGCGTTTTATCTACACATCCCATTTTAAAACCCTTAGCAAGCAAAAAGGTTTTCAACCTATCATACCAGGCTCTAGGAGCTTGTTTCAAACCATACAAAGCTTTGTAGAGTTTAAAGACATGGTTTGGAAACTTGGGATTTTCGAAACCGGGGGGTTGTCTAACATACACCTCCTCCTCTATGTAGCCATTTAAGAAGGCACTCTTGACATCCATCTGAAAAAGTTTGAAACCTTTGGATGCAGCAAAAGCCAAGAGTATCCTAATTGCCTCCAAACGAGCTACAGGAGCAAACGTCTCCTCATAGTCTATCCCCTCCTTCTGACTATATCCCTGGGCTACGAGTCTTGCCTTGTTTCTCACAACATGGCCATCTTCTCCCTGTTTGTTTTTGAAAACCATTTTGTCCCAATTGGGTGACACTCAGAAGGTGGAGACACTAGAACCCAAACCCGATTTCTCTCAAAGTTCTCAAGCTCCTCATGCATGGCATTGACCCAATCCGGATCCGTCAAAGGGTGTCCAACATCCCGAGGTTCAAAATCAGCAACAAATGCAGAATGAGCAAAGTGAGAGATTTGCCTTGACCGGGTGACGCGTTTGTCGATGCTGCCGATCATCTGCTGAGGTGGGTGCTGGCGTTGAATGTGTCGTGGCGCCTCCCTCGCCGAAGTGATCTCCCCCTCAGCAGCAACTGGTGCCTCCCCGGGTACAAAGGGTACCGCTCGGGGTGGCGCATCCCACGGCCCCTAGGAAGAAGAGGTGTCGGGGCCGTGAGTCGTAGTAGAAGCCGCTCTTTGCGGCACAACAGGTGGAGGAGGTGCTGGGTCATCTATCCCTTCAGCACCTTCTTCTTCATCATCGAAAAGAGGCTCGCCAACCTCGTGATCACTTGCACGCTCAAAGCGAGAAGAAGGACAAACCATGGTCTCATCAAAGGTGACATCGGATGTCTCCATGACTCGGTTAGTGTCAAGGTTAAGTACACAATAAGCTCGAGTATGAGTGCCATAACCCAAAAACACACCGTCAGAAGAGCGAGACTCAAACTTGTCCAAATTGCCCTTTTTGAGTATAAAACAGTGGCAACCAAAAACTCGAAAATAACTCACCTTGGGCAGTTTTCCAACTCATAAGAAGTCTTTTTCAAGAAAGCTCGGAGAAAAATGCGATTGGAAATGTAGCATGCAGTGCTCATAGCTTCGGCCCAATATCGCCTAGGAGTCCTATGCTCATCGAGCATCGTCCTAGCCATCTCTACAAGGGTCCGATTCTTCCTCTCTACAACACCATTCTGTGGCGGTGTGTAGGGGGAAGAAAACTGATGCTCTAAACCCAAAGAGTTACAAAACTTCTCAAAATCCGAATTCTTGAATTCAGAACCATTATCACTCCTAATAGCTCGCATCGAGTTCAAAGGGAACTCGTTCTGAAGACGCAAAATCAGATTGCGAGCAAAGGAGAAAGTCTCGGTCTTCTCAGCTAAAAAGAAGTCCCACGAATATCTCGAAAAGTCATCAACAACAACAAGCACATACCACTTCCCCCCAACCGAGCTCACCCGAGCCGGACCAACGAGGTCCATGTGCAAAAGCTCTCCAGGGCGCTTGGTCATGACCTGAGTCACTGGATGGTGGGGAGCGGCAACCATCTTCCCATGTCTACAAGAGTGGCAAACAAGATCCTTCTCCATGGATAACTTGGCCAATCCTCGGATTAGGCCAAGTGAACTAAGCCTTGCAAGCAAGTCGAAGCTCAAATGTCCAAGTCTCCTATGCCACTTCCAAAGATCAGAGGAGGAAGGTCCAGCCACAAGACAACGAGAAATGCCAAAAGACTCCGAGAAATCCGCACGAAAGACTTTCCCAAAGGGCGAAATCACACAAACAAGATTGCCCTGAGGGTCCAAAATATGACTGAGATTCGGTTTAAAACGAATCTCATAGTCGTCATCAAAGAGTTGCGAAACAGAAAGAAGGTTAAAATGCAAGTTTGAAACAAGAGCAACATCGCGCAACACAAAGTACTCATTAACTCGCACAGACCCACGAGACAACACCTTACCTTTGCTGTTGTCGCCGAAGGTGATATACTCCTTTCCGGCGACCGGACTAAGACTGGAGAACCACTTGGCATTTCTGGTCATGTGCCTCGAACACCCGGAATCCACCAACCAAACGTTCTCCAATCGTTTCACCTACATCAATAAAAAGACATAGGGTGAGCATACGGTCCAACACTGGGGTTAGTGAAGTCGGAAGAATACCAGTGTTGGGCCGACTGCTCAAAAGAACGGTCAGTGTAAAAACCATTCCTAGCACACCTACGAAGGAAGCGATCACCACGTTTAGACAGACGTGGTCCGCTGGAGAAGGAGCGCGATACTCAAAACGCGGTGGGGGAAAACGCTCAACTACAAAGCCACCGCCACGGGGTCCATAGCCTACAACAGCAGGCTCCCGCCGGGCACGCTCTCTACGAGGCCTAGGCCTAGGAACTTGAGGCATTGCACCTCTAGGCCTAGCATCTCTCCTCAGAGCTCTCCTCTGCCTAGGCCTGGGAACTTGAGGTTCTGGACTTCTGGGCCTAGCAGCACGACTCTGAACATTTGGCGCATGTACATCATGGAAAGGATGGTACATGTCCGCATTGTTCATCTCCCTAGCACGGCGCGCCTCTCTCTTGCACCGAAAGCAGAACTCACTCAAGTGTCCATCTCTCCCACAATGCTCACAATGGTACCTCACCGCTCTCATAGGGGGTTGTTGGTACTCACGGTTGTGGGTATGGATCACTTTGCCCTTCTGTGGCAAACACTCCTCCTGGATAGGTGGCATCGTATCAAGCTTGTTTTTCAAGTGGTTGGGTTTGGGATGCCACACTTGGTTTTTGGGTGGAGCTCTCGGAGGTTCCTCAAACACTCCATCCTTGGTGTTAGGTTTGAGAGGCTCTTTGGGTGGAAGCTTGGTAAGTTTGGGAGTAGTGGTGGAGTTGGGTTTCTCACTCGGGTTCAAACCACTCGACTCTCCAATCTTCCCAAAAGCAGAAAGATCAACACCCGGAGCAAAACCTACACTAGGACCTCCAGCAGCTCGCTTGAATTTGGAGATTATCATCCCGAGCTGAGGCTCACCACAAGACACCCATGACAAGATGGTCCGAAGGTATGTGTTTTCTTCCTCGGTTTGCATCTTGTCATGCTTCACATTAGCAATCTCCATCTCCAAACCCTTACACAAAGCGCACCTAGTCACACAAGTGCTACCCAAGCTGGCCTTCTCAAGAGACTCAATCTTGGCATTCTTCTCTGCCAACTCAGTTTGCAAGACAGGACAAGTCTTGCACGCACCCAATAGCATGGGTCTAGCACAGAGCTCATCCACCTCTCCTACCAGCACAGCATACTTGCTCCTCAAAGTGAGAAGGTCAGTCATGTGTGTGGTGCACATCTCACACTCCTCCTCATCGGTAACAACCACGGTGGACTTGACAGAATCAAGTTCCTTCACCGTATCCTCCCACTTCTGCCTAAACTCCTTGCGCTCTCTAGCGGCACGCCTAAGCAGCTTATCTTGACTAAGAAGCGCGGCAGTAAGTTTCTCGACCTCAGCGGAAAGCTCGTCGTGGGTCAGAGATACCTGGGAGGTGTCATCGTCGTCGTCGTTGTTCCGAGGAGTGTCGCCTCCGACCTCATCACCAAGGGCCAAGGTGCAGAAGCCGTCGTCGTCGGCGAAGAAGAAGATACCGTTGAGCTTGTCCTCGATCCTCTTCTTCTTCTCGGACTCGTCGTCGCTTGAGGAAGCGGAGTCGTCGTCCGAGTCATCGACGTCACTGAGCGTGGCGAAGAATGCACGCTGCCCAGCTTGGGCCTTCTCCAAGTACTTGGTCTTGATGTACTCCTTGTTGAAGCCGCCCTTCCGCTTGTGCCTCGCGGGGACGTACTTCTCCTTGCGCTTGCCGGAGTCGTATTTGTGCCCATGATCGCCCTTCCCAGAATGCTTGTTCTTCTTGGGACAGCTGGCGATGAAGTGGTCGGGGTCGCCGCACTCATAGCATCCTGAGTGTCCTCCTCCGTTGCGACGGTTCATGCGGTTGTTGTGGAACCGCGAGAACCGGTTGGCGAGCATTGCCAACTCGTCATCCCCCAAAGACTCCAGCTGGTCCTCTGTGACAGAAAAGAGAGAAGAAAGAGCAAAGCCTCCAGAGGGGTTAGCAGAAGAGCCAGAAACCAAAGCCATAGTCGGGCCAGAAGGATTCTCATAAGAAGCCCTCGCCATGGCATCAATCTCACTGGACTTGAGCTTACTGAAGAGCTCGTCGCACGTGAGGGTCTCATAGTTAGGTGATTCGATGATCGCCTGAACTTTGGAATCCCACACCGACCGATCAAGAGTATGCAAAAGCTTCAAAGCCCTCTCATGATCGTCGAAAGGCAACAGCTCCTTGTTAGCCCTCATCCTGTTGACAATCACCTGAAAGCGAGCGAATAAACTTTCTATGCTCTCGCCAGGCATATGTCGAAAGTTCTCATACTCTCGCTTGAACGACTCGTAGAGTCGGGTTTTGACTTGAGAGGTTCCCTCATGGAAGCGCATGAGGGTGGCCCAAATCTCCCGAGCCGTAGCGAGGTGAGAAACACGATCAAACTCACTCATGCTCAAGCTGAGAAAAGAGCATTACGGGCTCGGCTATTGGCATCGTGCTCATCGATCTAAAGCTGAGAGACACGAGCAGCCAAGACCACGTAATCAGCAGAGTTGCAAATATCCCAAATGGAAGCACCCAAACTCTGCAGATATGCTAACATGCGTATCTTCCAATACGCATAGTTCGTCCCATCGAAAAACGGCGGTTTGCCCACGCCGCGATCCTTGTCGCCTTCTGTGGATTTGGAACCGGCTAAGGTGGAAGATCCTTAACCCGCTCTGATACCAATTGAAGGACCGAGAATGCACCCAGAAAGCGACCAGAGGGGGCGGGGGTGAATGGGAGCTTCAAATTTTCCTTTTGGAAACTTGTCGCTACTGTCCCGAGAATCAACCCCAAAAGCAAACCTAGAGCTTGCAAGTGTCCACGACCCTAGATGTAGGGTGGATGCCTCCGAGAAGCACAGCGGGACACTACATAGCTCTAGAAACCCAACCCAAAAGACGGAAGTCAAATCCGACAACGGACGAACCAACCGTGAACGAAACTGCATAAACCAGCAGTGACCGGACTCTGGCCTGCGTCCGGTCAGTGAGCACCGGACGCGTCCGGTCTGAAAAATTCCTCTCGGGAACCTTACTGTTCCTGACCGGACTCTCTGTCCCTGAGCGTCCGGTCAATGCTCGAGCGTCTGGTCACAACGACAAAACTACGATGAACAGTAGAATCGTTGAGTCCGGTCAGTCCCAAAAACCAGCGTCCGGTCAAATTGAAGCAAACGCACAGTCAACGCATTCAACGACCGGACTCTGACCGTGCGTCCGGTCAGCCCGAGTCAAGCGTCCGGTCACCCCGACAGTGAACTGTTCGTCCACCGATTTGATCCAAACTCTCCCAAAATGAAACCTCTAGGGTTCAAACTTGGAGAGATGAGTCACAAGGAGGATAGTGAGCTATCTCTAAGAGATCATGGCTCGAACCTATCTCCAAATCGATGAATCGAAGAAATTCGGGGGAAGGGAGAAGAGCTTGACCCAAAACCAAAATCGATCGATCTCCTAGACCGTGAGGTTAGAGGAGAATTCCTTCGGTGGAAAGAAGTGCCTCACGATCTAGAACAACTTGGTTCAAACGGATTTGCAAAAGATGAACCGAGCAAAGAGATCAAGCGACGGGAAAAAACGTGGAGAAAAGGATTCGGCGACGAACACGAACGAAACGCGAATCACAACCACGAGATTGCAAACGTGTGGCTACCACACGCTACAACAGTGAGGTTAAGGCCTCACTTCCTCAAAATCTCATGAACACAGAGGTATTGTTCTCTTCTCTGTGGATCTCAGGTTCGCTACAGCAGGGGAGAGGGAGAGCAGGAAAACCTAGAAGCAAAAGAGCAAAATGACTGAGATCTTTGGGGAGGAGGGTGTCTCCCCCTACTTAACCTATTCCTAATTCCTACTCTATTCCTATTCTACCCCTCTCTACTTACAGAGCGAACCAGCTAAACCCTAAGGTTATTCTGGACCAACTCGGCGGTAGTTAGATCCGACGGCCACGCCCGCATAACTCGTAGCGTTGCCTCGACGCAACCTCCCGATTGCCGCCACGTGCCGCCACCGCACCGCGTCCTTTTCCTGGACGTCGCACCCCCGGTTTTGAGGCCCAAACCGGGAAACCAGCCTTCACAGCCAACCCCCGGTTTTGAGGCCCAAACCGGGAAACCAGCCCACCAGCATCTGAGTTTTGAGGCCCAAACTCAGCAAACCCGCAGCGCCCAGGTTTTGAGGCCCAAACCTGGAAACCGTCCTCAGCCCGAGTTTTGTGTCCAAACTCGGAAACCCTCAGCACCCAGGTTTTGAGGCCCAAACTTGGAAACCGTCCACCCGATGGTTTTTCTCTGGCTCTACCACCAAACCGACGTCGTAGAGGGGTTGCACCGCCCGTGCACCCTGTCCACCGACACGTGTCCCCAAGTCCACGACTTAGGCAACACATGACCGCAAGTCTTCGCTCGTCGTTGTCCTAGGCTGCCAACCACCATAGCTGATCCTCGGGCCACCGGTCCCTCAGTCCAAGCCTCACGTCCGCCCTTCGCCACTCTCGGTCCATCGGCACGGCACGTCTCTACTTGACCTTCACCTTGCCTCTGATCACTGTCTCTATGCTCGATACCTGCACAACACAAGCCAAAGAACATGCGCATCATCCCAATTGACAATCACTCATCACTTAGAGACTCGGCATACACCCATGTATCCGCAAGTACCTTGAAAAATCGTTAACGATCACTAGAACGTACCACTTCCCACCCGTTGAGCAAACCCGAGCTAGACCAACTGTGTCCATGTGTAAAAGCTCGCCGGGTCGCTTTGTCATCACCTGATTAACAGGTGGGTGAGAAGCAGCAACCATCTTCCCGTGACAACAAGGATGGCAAACAAGGTCCTTCTAAAACTTAAGCTTGGGCAATCCTTGGATTAGGCCAAGTGAGCTAAGTATTTCAAGCAAGTCAAAACTCAAGTGACCGAGCCTCGTATGCCACTTCCACAAATCAGAGGAAGGACCAGCCATCAAACATCTAGCAGAGCCGAAAGAACGAGAAAAATCGGCTCTGAAAACACGGCCAAAAGGGACAACCCAACAAACAAGATCTCCCCGAGGGTCTAAAACACGACTCAGACCCTTCTTAAAGCGCACTTCAAAATCATCCTCAAGAAGTTGCGAAACAGAAAGCAAATTGTAATGCAAGTTAGAAACCAAAGCAACATCCTTAAGAACAAAGTTCTCATTGAGCCGAATAGCTCCATGAGAAACAACCTTACCTATACTATTATCCCCGAAAGTGATGTACTCCTTGTGCATCACGGGGCTAAGGCTGGAGAACCATTCCTTCTTTCCGGTCATGTGGCGCGAACACCGGAATCCATGAGCCACATGTTCTCCAACCGAAGTTCCTGCATCAATAGAAGGGCAGGAAATGAGCATATGGCACAACACTGGGGTTAGTATACTTGTAAGGACCTGTGTGGCCTAGAGGGGGGGGGGTGAATAGGCCTGTCAAAAATCACAGCTCAAAACTTAATTAGATATTCCTGGCACTACCGCTCTGTGCCCGGCACTGCCGGCCTCAGCCCGGTACTGCCGCGTAGAGTAGAACCTGAGACTGCAATTCGAAATCCAGCCACAGCAAACTGATTCTATATGAATGGAAATGCTACAACAAGTTTTCTGAACCAGCAGAACCAACTCTAGCAAGCCAAATATGAAGTAGAGAGTAGATCGGGCCAAACCCTAGAATCTATCACAAGCTCACAAGTATGAAGTATGAAAACAAGTAAGCACAAGAGACAAGTGATTTATCCCGTGGTTCAGCTCGCCACCAAGGCTTGCCTACCTCCACGTTGTTGAGGTTGACCACTTAGGTCATGAGCTTTGCAACTCTACCTCGTTCTCAAGTCAAGGAACCAAATCCTTGAGGTGAGGGGTAATAATACTAGCTGCACAAGCGATTACAAACCTCCCTAGGCCGCCACACAAGTTGGCAAGGCTCTAGGGCGACGCCTAGCCGGCTAGGGTTCCAAGAACCCAAGAGTAATAGAAGCAAATCCACTGGCTATGGATCAAATCAAGTGCTCTAGGAAGTAGATCTCAGCTAGGGCTTCTCTTTGGTGAAGGTTTGAGGCTCTAACTCACTTGGAATCAATAGGAATCAAAGATTAGGTGAGAGAGAGCTTGGGAGCCTTCAATGGGGAGAGAAAGCCTTGTCTGGAGGTAGGAGAAGAGTTATGGTCGTGGGTGACCATTGGGGTGGCAGGGAGATGGAGTAAATATCCCCTGCCTTCCAACGGTTACAACAAGTCGCGGCAGTGCCGGCCTTAGCCCGGCAGTGCCGCGGCCCGGCACTGCCGCGCCCTGGGCGGCACTGCCGCGCCTACCAGTCAGACAGATACAGATCTGAATTCAGTGCAGCTGTCTTTGGTTAGGAATAAGGATGGCTTGGGTTGGTTAGAGCACATGTCATTCAGCCATAGCAATGTATTTACATTCCCCCTTGATAGTACGGCATTCCTATAACTCAAAATCAAATGAGAAAGCTTGATATAGCACTTTGAGTCCGGATCTGATGAAATATAGTATGAGGGGTCCACCAACACATATGCATCATCCTTTCTTAACATTAACCTGCTTGTCATCTTCATAAATCTCATTAGTTCTCCAATCATGTGGTCATTATCACCAAAACCCACAAATAGGGCTTGATTGCACTTACAATACTGAGAAGGATACCAGTGCTGTGTCATAGGCCCAGAAAAAGTGTTAGAAGCAACACCAAGCTGTCCTCATCACATGGGTGGACAGCAATCACCACCAAACTGAAAGGGTGGTCCGCTATGGAACGGAAAATCTCCAAACTGACCTACATGTCCCATTTGTGCAAAGCGATCACCACCAAGCTGAAAAGGTGGTCCGCTATGGGACTGAGCAGCAAAGCCTCTTACACCCGGCTCACGATCGTATTGAGGACGACCGGAACCGCAACGGGCACGACCACCACCTAGTGGTCTGGCTTCCTGGGGCCTAGCTACCTGAGGAGGTGCACCTCTAGGCCTAGCGCCCTGCCTCTGAACTCCCCGACCTTGCACACCATGGAGAGGGTGGTGCCTAGCCTGGTTGTTCAGCTCCAACTCCTTGCTAGCGTCTCTCTTCCTCCGAAAGCAAAACTTAGCTAGGTGACCCTCACGGTGGCAGTACTTGCATTCAAACCTCACCACTCTCTTGGGTTGTTGGTTTCTATGGTTGCGAGGGTTGTTCACTCTGGCTGGCTGCTTGCCTCTCGGAAGGGGATCACTAGGGATGTCAGGAAGGGTGTCAAGTGTGTTCCTAAGATGGTTAGGTTTGGGAACCCACACTTGCTTGCGAGGTGGAGCCTTGGGAGGTTCATCAAGGATGCCATCCTTGGTGATAGGCTTGGGAGGCTCAGGTGGGGTGATCTTGGTAAGCTTAGGGATAGCGGATGGCTTCTCACTAGGGCTCACTCCACTAAACTCACCGATCTTGCCAAAGGTACTAGCACCCTTCCCTCCGGAAGCAAACCCTACTCCCAAGCAATCAGTTCCCCTCTTCAACTGACTGATCATCATTCCTAACTGCGGCTCACTGCATGACACCCAACTCAGGATGGACCGAAGGTATGTGTTTTCCTCCTCGGTTTGCATCCTGTCATGCCGACAGTTGGGAATCTCAAGCTCCATCCCCACACATCGCTCACACGGAGCGGACAAGGTGCTAACTGAGCTGGCCTTCATGGCTTCAGCAAGCTTGGCATTAACTTCTGCCAACTCAGTTCGCAAGCTAGGACCAAGCTTGCACGCACCCAGCAAAGAAGACCTCACCTTCACTTCCTCCAGCTCCTTCTTCAGGGAGGCACACTCACGACACTCTCCCACCAAGTCTAGCCTACTCTTCAGCTCATCATACACCTCGATCAAAGAGGCATACTTGGTTTGTAAGGTGGAAAAGTTTGCCATGTGTGTGGTGCACTCATCGCACTCCTCCTCATCAGCCACCCTCACTTCGGACTTAGCAAACTCAAGCTCCTTAAGTGCCTCTTTCATCTTGGCCTTAAACTCACTGCGCTCTCGGTTTACAAGCGTGAGTTTCTTCTCCAAAGCAAGGACTAACTCCGCAAAGCTATCGCGCTCATCAGTGAGACGATCGACAAGAGAGGAGTTTGATAACTCAGAAGCGTTGTCGTCGCGTCGTCGTTGTTGGCGTCATCGGCGTCCTTCGCCTGGCACTTGCGGTCCTCTTCGTCCAGGGCCATGGTGCATAAGCCCTTGGAGGAGTTGCCGAAGAAGCAGAGTCCGTTGAAGCGATCTTTCGTCTTGTGCTCGGACCCGTCGTCGCTAGAGTCGCTGTCGGAGGTCTTGTCTTCATCGCTTTTGGAAGCAAAGAGAGCACGTCGACCAGCGTCGAAAGCCTTCTCCAAGTCCTTCTGACGAAAGTTGTCCTTGTTCTTCTTCTTCTCGGTCTTGTATTCCGGCTTGCCCTTGCGCCTGGAGTTGCGATTCTTGCCGGAAGACTTCTTGTTGTTCTTGGGACAGTTCGCCATGAAGTGATCTAGATCACCGCACTTGTAGCAGCCCTCGCGTGCGCCACCACGCCGGCGATTCAAGCGGTTGTTCTGGAACCGCGAGAACCGTGTGATGACGAGGGCGAGCTCGTCGTCTCCCAATGCCTCCAACTGCTCCTCCGTGACTGTAAGCAAAGAAGACAAAGCAAAGAGAGGAGCTGAAGCGTCAGTAGGAAAAATCGATCCACCCTTGCCTGAGACCAAAGCCATGGAATGTGAAGATGGGTTCTTCAGCTTGGCCTGAGTCAGGTGATCGATCTCGGTGGACTTGAGCTTGCTGAACAGCTCGTTCACGGTGAGGGTGTCTTAAGATGGAGATTCTATGATAGTCGACACCTTCACCTCCCATACCCTCTGATCCAGGGCGTATAGCAACTTAAGAGCCCTCTCATGATCGTCATAGGGTAGGTTGGCTCGATTGGCACGCATCTTGTTCACAATCATTTGGAAACGAGCGAACATAGCATCAATCGTCTCTCCCTCCAACTGAACAAAGTTCTCGTACTCGCGCTTGTACGTCTCGAAGAGTCTGGTCTTGACCTGAGCGGTCCCCTCGTGATATGTAAGTGCAATCAAGCCCTAATTGTGGGTTTTGGTGATAATGACCACACGATTGGAGAACTAATGAGATTTATCAAGATGACAAGCAGGCTTATGATGAGAAAGGTTGGTGCACATGTGTTGGTGGACCCCTCATACTACATTTCATCGGTTCCGGACTCAAAGTGCTATAACAAGCTTTTTCGTATGTATTTGAGTTATAGGATTGCCGTACTATCAAGGGGGAATGCAAATGTATTGTTATGGCTGAATGATATGTGCTCAAAAGCAACCCAAGCCATCCTTGCTTTTAACCAAAGACAACTGCATAGAATTCTGATCTCTACCTGTCTTTCTGGTAGACGCGGCAGTGCTGCCCCAGGGCGCGGCAGTGCCGGGCCGCGGCACTGCCGGGCTAAGGCCGGCACTGCCGCGACTTGTTTCAACCGTTGGATGGTAGGGGGTATTTACTGCACTCTCCTGCCACCCCAACGGTCACCCACGACCATTTACTCTTCTCCTACCTCCAGACAAGGCTTCCTCTCCCCATTGAAGGCTCCCAAGCTCTCTCTCACCTAATCTTTGATTCCCATTGATTCCAAGTGAGTTAGAGCCTCAAACCTTCACCAAAGAGAAGCCCTAGCTGAGATCTACTGCCTAGAGCACTTGATTTGAGCCATAGCCGGTGGATTTGCTTCTATTACTCTTGGGTTCTTGGAACCCTAGCCGGCTAGGCGTCGCCCTTGAGCTAGCCAACTTGTGTGGTGGAATTTGGAGGTTTATAATCACAGGTGCATCTAGTATTATTACCCCTCACCTCAAGGATTTGGTTCCTTGACTTGAGAACAAGGAAGAGTTGCAAAGCTCATGACCTAAGTGGTCAACCTCAACAACGTGGAGGTAGGCAAGCCTTGGTGGCGAGCTGAACCACGGGATAAATCACTTGTCTCTTGTGCTTACTTGCATTTATTCATCATACTTGTGAGCTTGTGATAGATTCTAGGGTTTGGCCCCGATCTACTTCATACATCATATTTGGCTTGGTTGAGTTGGTTCTGCTAGTTTTGGAATCCTAGTGTAACATTTCCATTCATATAGATTTGGTTTCCTGTGGCTGGATTTCGAATTGCAGGCTCGGGAAGTATTCTGCGCGGTAGTACCGGGCTGAGGCCGGCAGTGCCGGGCTCAGGGCGGTAGTGCCGGGCCTCACTAATTAAGTTTTGAGCTGTGATTTTTGACAGGCCTATTCACCCCCCTCTAGGCCACACGGGTCCTTACAAGTGGTATCAAAGCCTGGTCTCTCACGCAGCACTTCACTGTGCGAGAGTATGGCCACCAACGGAGGAACGAGTGGTACCGATGTTGTGCAACCCAATCCATTCAACGTGGATTTGCACACCACTAGCAGCAGCTAAAGCGTCTCCACAGCAAGTGGAAGGACACTTCCTCAATTGGATGTGTCGGCTGGAGAGCTTGCAAGAAGAAAGGAAGAAAGAAGGTTGAGAAGAGAAGCAAGATCCAAAGCAAGAGAAGATGCAGCGGCTCTCAAAGCAAGAGAAGAGAAGGCTCAAAGAAAAGAAGAGAGAAAGATTAGAAGAGAAGAAAGAGCCAAGAGAAGAGAAGAAAAGAAGAAGAAGGAAGAGCTCCAAGCAAAGAAGAATGTGAACTTGAGTGATGACTCAAGTAGCACCGAAGATGGAGATGATGGCATCTCCTATCTCCCTAAGAGCAGCAAGAAGAAGAAGGAGGAGACCAAGAAGTCATATGGAGCCGTATCCTTTAACTACTCTACTTTGACTAACAATGATTCTAGGCCTCTCATCAATGTGCCCGCGGGCAAGTCACCTCGTTTCGATGGGACTAACTTTGCCAAGTGGAAGCACATTATGAAGACCTATCTTATTGGTCTCCATCCATGTATTTGGGAGATAGTGCACAATGGACTTGAAGCACCGGTTGATCCGAAGAACCCCACTCAAGATGAGTTTCGCAACATTCATCTCAATGCCCAAGCCACTAGTGTGTTACTTAGTGCCTTGGATGGTGATGAGTACAACAAGGTCATGGGAGTTGAGGTTGCAAAAGAGATTTGGGACACTTTGCATATTGCTCATGAGGGAGTTGACAAAGTGAGGCAATCCAAGATTGATTTGTTGATGGCTAAGCTCAACCGGTTTGTGATTTGTGATGGTGAAGGCCCACAAGAAATGTTTGATAGATTGATGGTCATTGTTGGCAAGATTAGAGGGCTAGGTGGAAGTGAAATCAATGATGAAAAGGTTGTGAAGATCATGTTGGAAGCATACTCACTAGGGAATGAGACCGTAGTGACATTGATTAGAGACAAGAAGAAGTTTGAGCAATTCACACCTAGTGATGTGCTTGGGAGGATCATTACCTTTGACATGCAAAGAGAAGAGGCTAATGAAAGGAGGAAGCTTGGGGAGTTGCAAGCTAGGCTAGATTGGATGAAAATCAAGGATGTGGCACTCAAGGCAAGCAAATCAACAAAGCAAGCAACACCAAGCAAACCAAAATCAAGCAAGCAAGCCTCTACAAGCAAGCCCAAGCAATAAAAGAAGAAAGTTGAAGTTGAGGACAACACGTCATTCTCTTGTGAAAGTGGAAGTGATGATGAAGAATTTGAAGCAATTGGTGATATAGCTCTATTCATGAGAAGATACCGCAAGGGGCTCAAGAAGGAAGGTACAAGGTTGTGAAAAGAAGGTTTCCCAACAAGAAAAAGAGAACTTGCTACAATTGTGGTAGCACCAATCATTTCATAGCACATTGCCCACATGAGAAGAAGGACAACAATTTCAACAAGGGCAAGAAAGATGACAAAGCCACTTACAAGAAGCACAACAAGAGATACATGGGAGAAGCTCACGTTGGACATGAATGGGACTCAACCGCACAAACCTCAAGTGAAGAAGATGAGAAGATAGCAACAATAGCATTTCAAAGGTCATCTCCTTCACCAAGGCTATTCAACAACTTGTCCGATGATGATGATGATTGCAACTTTCACACTTGTCTCATGGCCAAGAAAGAGAAGGTGAAAAAGACTCACACTCCTAAACCTTCTCTTCCACCTAGTGACATCTCTAGTAGTGAACTTAGTGATTCCTCTAGTGATGATGATTCTAGTGATGAAGAGATAAATATGATAACTAAAAATTTGGACAAGAAAACCAAACTCTTTATCACTAAGCTAATGGAGGAATTAGAAAGTGTACAAGCCGAGTTAGCATCTAGAGAGGATGCTCTCATCAAACAAGAGGACCTCTACATTGCTTGCAAGGAGGCTCTTGCATTAGAGAGAAGTGAGTTGGACATCTTGCATGTGGCTTTGGCCAAAGAGCAAGATGAACATGCTTCCCTAAAGAAGACTCATATTGCACTCAAGGAAAAATATTGTGGCTTGGATAAAAAGCACAAAGAACTTGAGCTGCAATATAATCTTCTTTGGGAAAGCAACTCAACTCTCCCTAAAGCAAATGTCACTTCTATTCCCTCCACTAGTGAAGGTTGTGGAAAATGCTATAATGTTGATTTGAATGCCTATTCCACTAACCTTGTGAACATGGAGGCCATGAGAAAGGAGATAGCAAGATTGACCAACATCATTGCAAGTGGTTGTATCAAGTCTACCACAAATGCTAGTGAGAAGACTCAAGAGAAGAACAAGCACAAGTTCAAAAATGGAAGACGTCCTTCCATAAAGGATGGGTAGGGGCACGAAAAAGAAGCCAAAACCAATGGAAGAAAAATAGTGAATGACTATGAGTGTGTGAGGTTTGAGAAGAAGGGTCAGATTGGTACAGTTCAGCCTACACAGATCGCGGCAGTGCCGCTCCAGAAGGCAACAGTGCCAGGCCCCGGCAGTGCCACCCCAAGGCCGGTAGTGCCGCGCCCCAAGAAAGGGAAGGCTACTAGTTTCCCTTCTACTCAGTCTCACACACAGCACAAGCAGGTGCCCAACCAGAAGCAAGGATCTCAGAAACCAAAGGAATCACTTTGGGTGACCAAAAACAAGTTTGCACATCAACCCAAGATAGAAGCTCCAAGGAAGAGCATGTCATCTTGTTACATATTAGAACACAACAACAGTGGTAAAGTTGTTGCGAAATATGTTGGTGATAACAAGAGGACAGCCGACAAGTTTATTTGGGTTCCTAAGATACTTGTGACTAACTTGCAAGGCCCCAATTTATATTGGGGACCTAAATCTAGGAACTAAACTTGTTTTGCAGGCATACTCCTCTGGTGGATCAAGTTGGGTGCTTGATAGAGGATGTACAAATCATATGATCGGAGAAAGGAGTATGTTCTCATCATATTCCCCAACTTCAAATGCAAGTGAAATCATCATTTTCGGTGATAACTCCAAGGGGGATGTGTTAGGACTTGGTAAAGTTGCCATTACACTTGAACATTCAATTACTAATGTCTTACATGTCGATTCGTTGAGTTACAACTTGCTATCCGTCTCACAATTATGTGGGATGGGTTTCAATTGTCTCTTTACGGATAAGGGTGTGGAAGTCTTTAGACGGGAGGATTCCTCTATTGTCTTTACGGGTCGTTTGAAAGGGAAGCTTTACTTAGTTGATTTCAACAAAAGTGAAGCCAAACTTGAGACTTGTTTAGTGGCAAAATCTAGCATGGGTTGGTTATGGCATCGCCGACTAGCTCATGTTGGGATGAGGAACTTGGCCAAACTTCAAAAAGACAACCACATCCTAGGACTAACAAATGTTGATTTTGAGAAAGACAGAATATGTGGAGCTTGCCAAGCCGGAAAACAAGTAGGCGTACCTCACCCACCAAAGAGCTAGGACACTACTACACAACCATTGGAGTTGATTCATATGGATCTCTTTGGACCGGTTGCCTACCTTAGCATCGGCGGTAACAAACATGGTCTTGTTATTGTTGATGATTCTTCTCGTTTCACTTGGGTATTCTTTATGCATGACAAGAGTGTAGTGCAAGAGAAGGTCAAGATGTTCATACGAAGAGCCCAAAGAGAGTTAGGTTTCAACATCAAGAAAGTTCGTAGTGACAATGGAACTGAATTCTGAAACACCCAAGTGGAAGAGTTTCTTGATGATGAGGGCATCAAGCACGAGTTTTCAGTTCCGTACACCCCTCAACAAAATGGCGTGATGGAGAGGAAGAATATAACACTCATTGACATGGCAAGGACGATGCTAGATGAGTACAAGACGCCGGACATCTTTTGGGCCAAAGCCGTCAATACCGCTTGCCATGCAATCAACCGCCTCTACCTCCACAAGAGAAGAAAGAAGACCTCCTATGAGCTCCTCACCGGTAACAAGCCAAAGGTGTCTTACTTTAGAGTCTTTGGGTGCAAATGTTTCATATTGAACAAGAAGCCCAAAGCCTCTAAGTTCGCATCTAAGGTTGATGAAGGTTTTCTTCTCGGTTATGGATCAAACGAGCATGTCTATCGTGTTTTCAACAAAGCCTCCGGCAAGGTTGAAATAGCGATCGATGTGACGTTTGATGAAACTAACGGCTCTCAAGTAGAGCAAGTTGATGAAGTTGTTGTAGGAAATGAGGAACCACCTTGCGAAGCAATCAAGCAATTAGCTATTGGTGATATCAGACCACAAGAACAGCAGGCTACCGATTAGGATGGTCCTCAAGCTGAAGCCCCTGCTGGGACTGGTGATATACAGTCCCCGGCACTGCCGGCCACGACCCCGACAGTACCAGGCACTCCCAGGGGAGCTGCAGCTACTCAACTTCATGGAGTAAACCTACAACCTATCTTCGAGCAAGATGAAGAAGATGTAGAAGATGAAGCAGAACCCATTGATCATCCAAGGCTCAAGCAAACTATTCAACGAGATCATCCCGTTGACAACATCCTTGGGAGTCTTCGAAAGGGGGTAACGACACGCTCACATTTGGCAAATTTTTGTCAATATTACTCGTTTGTTTCCTCCTTGGAACCTCTCCAGGTAGAAGAAGCCCTTGAAGATCCAGATTGGGTGAAGGCCATGCAAGAGGAGCTTAACAACTTCGAGCGTAATCAAGTATGGTCACTTGTGGAAAGACCAAATACCAATGTTATTGGAACCAAATGGGTCTTCCGCAACAAGCAAGATGAAGAAGGTGTGGTGACAAGGAACAAGGCAAGATTGGTAGCTCAAGGCTTCACTCAAGTAGAGGGTCTGGACTTTGAAGAAACATATGCACCGGTTGCTAGACTTGAAGCCATTTGGATTCTCTTAGCCTATGCAGCCCATCACAACTTCAAGCTATATCAAATGGATGTGAAGAGTGCATTTCTCAACGGCCCTATACAAGAGTTGGTGTATGTTGAGCAACCACCGGGTTTTGAAGATCCCAAGTTCCCTAACCATGTCTTCAAGCTCCAAAAGGCGCTCTATGGGCTTAAACAAGCACCTAGAGCATGGTATGAATGCCTTAAGGAATTGTTGCTCAAACAAGGCTTTGAAATAGGCAAAGCCGATCCTACTCTCTTCACTCATAAAGTCAATGGTGATATTTTTGTGTGCCAAATATATGTCGATGACATAATATTTGGTAGTACTAACAAATCCTTTTGTGATGAGTTTAGTAGGATCATGACCAAGAGATTTGAGATGTCTATGATGGTTGAGCTAAAGTTCTTCCTTGGTTTTCAAATCAAGCAATTGAAGGAAGGGACTTTTCTTTGCCAAACCAAATACACCCATGATATGTTGAGGAAGTTTGACATGGTGAATGCCAAGACTATCAAAACTCCCATGCCAACTAATGGACATCTTGATCTCAATGTGGAAGGGAAAGCCGTGGACATCAAGGTATATCGCTCCATGATCGGCTCTCTACTCTACTTATGCGCATCTAGGCCCGATATTATGCTTAGTGTGTGCATGTGTGCTAGATTTCAAGCTAACCCGAAAGAGTGTCACCTAGTGGCCGTTAAGAGAATCTTGAGATATCTAGTTCACACTCCAAACCTTGGCTTGTGGTATCCTAAGGGCTCCAAGTTTGAACTACTTGGCTATTCGGGTTCCGATTACGCCGGTTGTAAAGTAGATCGAAAAAGCACTTCGGGGACATGTTAATTCCTTGGACGCTCCTTAGTGTCTTGGGGTTCTAAAAAGCAAAATTGTGTAGCCCTTTCCACAGTCGAGGTCGAGTATGTTACAGCAGGTGCATGTTGTGCTCAACTACTTTGGATGAGGCAAACCCTTCGTGATTTCGGATGTCATTTTACCCATATCCCACTCTTGTGTGACAATGAAAGTGCCATAAAACTTGCAAACAATCCAGTGGGTCACTCAAGAACCAAACATATAGACATCCGACATCATTTCTTGAGAGATCACGAAACCAAAGGAGATATCGCAATTCGTCATGTGAGCACCGACAAACAACTAGCCGATATCTTCACTAAGCCTCTTGATGAGTCAAGGTTTTGTGCTTTGAGGAGTGAACTAAATATCCTTGACTCTCGTAACGTAGTTTGAAACCTAGTATGCTTGATTGATCAACTAGTATGGCCTAGGCAAAATCAATTTCAAAACTTTCAAACATTGTGTTTCAAAATCTTTGAAAAAGAAACTTGCTTGAAATGACCATTGTTCTGTATTGGTTGATTGTCACTGGTCATAACATGCAAGCAGTACTTGTCCACTCCAAAGAAGAGATATAGTAACTTAGAGATAAACCTGCTCTGTGGTAGTTGTCCGGCAGTGCCGGGCCAACCGCGGAAGTGCCGGGCCCCGGCAGTGCCGCGGCTGGCGCGGCAGTGCCGCGACTTATCGATTCGGGTGGAATCGCCCAGTTACCGTGTGGGGCCAAAGGAAAAATCCTTTTCTTTCTACCCGACGGCCTCACCTCTCTCTCTCTCTCTCTCTCTCTCTCTCTCTCTCTCTCCCTCATTCTTATCCAGCCAGCCGACCGCTCCTCTTTCTCCTCTCTCTCTCTCGGGCGGTCAAGGGGAGAAGAAGGGCGTGGCTTCACCGGCCGTTCTCCCGGCAACTCCGGCCACCGGAAGTGCCGCTCAGGGATCTCCTTCGGTGCAGCTCCGTCCTCCCTTCTCCAAGGGTGTTCTTCCCTTCATCCTCATGTCAAGGTGAAATTTCAAAATCCCTAACCCTAGTTTTCCCGATTTGTAAAATGCGCCATGGTTGTTGTACTTAGAGGTTGTAGAAGGGCTTGTAGATGATAGGGAGGTAGTAGAGATGATGGATTTGGTGTTCCTTGGCTCAGACCTGGCCTGCCCGCGTGGCAGTGCCGCGCTCAGCACGGCAGTGCCGGACCATGAGCAGGGGCTTGATCCAAGCAACACCCTATCCATCGAAGTCTATTGCCTCACTATAACCTACTATCTCTTATGCAGTCTTCTAATTCATAGTTTCCATGTTTTAGATGTCGGGAGGAGGAGATGATGAGAGAAGGGTGAAGCAAAGGATGGATCCGCTCAGGGGGAGGAGCAAGCAGCGGTCTCGCAGAGGATGTTCTAGCTCTCAGGGGGAGGATGTGACCGCAAGGCAGCAGATCTGTGATGAGGTTCACCTGCAGATGCAAGGGCGACAGATTCGGGATGACCTCTATCCTAACACTCCTGAGCATCTTGTACAGGTCAGCAGATCCCACTTGCAAGCCTACACTGAGGATGTGCAGGAGAGGCCTCCACAGGACACAAAGGAAAGGCAACCCGTGTCTTATTATCAGCAGTTCAGCTCAGTGAAGACACAGCGCCAGCTCAATCCCTACAACACTCAGAAGGACATGGGCATTATTGATTACAGGTTCTGGAATGAGTTCCATTCTGACTTCTACCGTTCAGTCCTGTACAATGCCAAGAAGCAAAAGATATTGAGCATGAAGTATGTTGATTGGGAGCACCTTGAGGCTAAGCATGACCATGACATTGACAGGGTGGTGGCAGCTTGCAAGGCAAGAAACATGTATGACTTGATGGGATTTAGCTATAATTGGAACACCGAGATCATCCATCAGTTACATGCCACACTCTATGTGGACAATGTAGTGGAGGAGATGCACTGGATGACTGAGGGTCATCACTACAAGGTCACTTTTGAGACCTTTACTAGGATCCTCAGTTTGGGCAGCGAGGATAGAGAGCTTGACAGTCTGCACCAGTAGAGGACTTTGACTGATAATGAGATTGCATTCATGTATGAGGATCCTCAGAAGGCAGACGAGTTGGTCAAAGGGCTGAAGGGCTATTACTACATGTTGAACAACCTATTCAGGCAGACTCAACCCCAAAGCGGGTTCCCATTCTAACCTATATGGATATGGCGGGAATATGTTGGCTAGAATGGCTCCCAGGGCAAATCACTTGTCCATCTCCAGTTTCATTTGGACTGAGCTTCAGGTGGTAGCCGAGGATGCTAGGAAGGCAGTGCTCTATGCCCCCTACATCATGTATATCATAGAGATGGTCTCCGGCTACACATTCACTAAGGATGGGTTGCATGAGCCATACAAAGCATAGAAGAAGAGAGCAGCAGTAGGAGCAGCAGCAGTTGACAGGCCAGAGAGCTCCCATCCTTCCTCCGCGAGGAAAAAGAAGAGCAAACTGGCTAAATGGATTAAGGCGATCTTCTCCACTTGCACCTATGCAGCCTAGACAGTTCACGAGGCACTTGTTGAGCAGCATGCAGAGCGAGAGCGGGCGGGTCGTTCTCCGTTACCTCCACCCCGCTCTCCACCTCAGTTTGACCTCTCCAGCCTCGACTCAGACGATATAGACTCAGACGGCGACGAGGAGCAGGAGGAGGTGGTGCCTGAGCCGTCTCGTCGTTCCACACGTACCTCGACATGCTACACCAGCACTACCCATCGCCATGGGAAGGCCGTTGTAGAGTCTGATGACGACGACGATGATGGCGATGACAACGACGACGATGATGATGAGACCGAGGAGGTTCAGTGGGACAAGATAGCTTCTGATGATGAGTTAGTGTTTGGACACTCTTCTCTTCTCTCTACTTCTATCTTTTTGGTGACTTGTTGCCAAAGGGGGAGAATTAGGTGAAGAGAAGGGGGTACAACACTTTCTTTTTCATGTCCCATCGTTTTAGTAGTTGTGAGAGTTTGATTCGATCAAAACTCTATTTTGTAATATTACTCTATGTTGAAGGACCGAGAATGCAATAGCAAGGCGACCAGAGGGGGGGTGAATGGGAGCTCAAAAATTTCTCTCGAAACTTTGGCCTTTGTCCCACAAATCAACCCCCAAAAGCTTCGATCGAAACCGTGATGCCCACGACCCTTGGAAGAGGGTGGATGATCCCTAGGATTACAGCAGAGCACCACAAAGCGATTGCAAGCCAATCGACAAAAGTACCGGAACAAGTTCAACCCCTAAAACCTAGTCCCGAACGTAGATTGAAGCCTACGTTGAGAAATCCCTGAATACCGATGCTAATAAGTAGCAAAGATACCTAGAGAGGTTCCTAGGTGAACAATAGGGCCAAACGAGAAGTCCGAAAACCAAGCGGAGAAACCGGGAGAGCAAACGCACCAAAGCTCAGCCTACAGCCGAATCGCGGACTGTCCGGCCCTGGGGTCCCGGACTGTCCGCCCCTACTGCGGACTATCCGCAAGGGGATGGCGGACTGTCCGTCGGCCAAACACCGAAACAACAACTCTGCTGGAACCTCCCTGGACGACTCCCGGACTGTCCGCGAGTCCCAACGGCGGAGTGTCTGCCGGTCAAGGAACAGTAACGCGACCAAGACCCGTAGTCACTGACCTGGCTCGATCCCGATGGCTGGACTGTCCGCCGGTCAGGTGGCGGACTGTCCGCGACCGACCAGAGAGGGCGATTTTGGTCACCCTCAACTCAAATCCTCTCAAATTCGAATCAAACCAAAATCCCTTGTTCCCAAACTTGGAGAAGATGATCACGAGGTACTTGGAAGACTATACCCAAGAAATCATCCGCTCAAATCAACTCAATCACCAGGAAATCGAAAGGGAAGGTGTATGAACGAAAAAGCGCCACAAAAACAAAATCAACCCGATCTACTTGTTCGTGAGGAGTTAGATGAATTCCTTCAGTGGAAATGATCTCCTCACTATAAAGAACAAGTTGATTCAAACGGATTTCTCAAAGACGCAGTAGAGAGAGAGATCGAGTGACGGGAAAATCGCGGAGAAACAAAGAACGCGAAGAACACGAACAAAACACGAATCAAGTCATCGATCTGCAACCGTGTGGCTACCACACGCTACAACAGTGAGATTACGGTCTCACTTCCTGAAAATCTCCAGTACACAGAGGTATGGTTCTCTACGGATCTCAGTTGCTACAGCAGGGGATTGGGAGAGCAGGAAAACCTAGAAGGCAAAGAGCAAATGGCTGAGATGGAATGGGAGGAGGTTGTCTCCCTCTATTTATCCTAATTCTAATTCCTACTCTACCCCTCTCTAATTACAGAGCGAGCCAACTAAACCCTAGGGTTATTCTGGACCAACTCGAAGATGCTGGTGATCCGACGGCCATGCCCGCACAACTGGTAGCGTTGCCTCGACGCAACCTCACCGATTGCCGCCACGTGCCGCCACCGCTCCGCTCATCCTTTTCCCGGACTTCGCCCCCGGTTTTGTGGCACAAACCGGGAAACCAGCCTTCACGACCAACCCCCGGTTTTGAGGCCCAAACCGGGAAACCAGCCGTCCATCGCCTGAGTTTTGTGGCCCAAACTCAGAAACCCGCAGCACCCAGGTTTTGAGGCCCAAACCTAGAAAGCGTCCTCAGCCCGAGTTTTGTGGCCCAAACTCAGAAACCATCAGCGCCAAGGTTTTGAGGCCCAAACCTGGAAACCGTCCACTCGGTGGTTTTTCTGTGGCTCAACCACCAAACCGAGCCGTCGAGGGGATGCACCGCCCGTGCACCCCGTCCACCGACACGTCTCCCTAGGTCCACGACCCAGGCAACACCGTGCCCGCAAGTCTTCGCTCGTCGTTGTCCCAGGTTGTGAGCCACCACAGCTGATCCTCGGGCCACCGGTCCCTCAGTCAAAGCCTCACGCCCGCCCTTCGCCACTCTCGGTCCATCGGCACGACACGTCTCTACTTGACCTTCACCTTGCCTTTGATCACTGTATCCGTGCTCGACACTTGCACAACACAAGCCAAAGAACATGTGCATTATCCCAGTTGACAATCACTCATCACTCAGAGACTCGGCATACACCCATGTATCCGCAATCTCCCCCTTGATGAGTGCATTGTCAACTACCAACACAAATCATAATGAATAGAGGAAGGAAGGAAGAAGGAGAGAGAACTCGACCAAATGACCCAAAAGCATATCAAAGCCGAAGAAGGTCAAGTGGAAAGAGCAAAACAACTTGGTTCCCAAAGACATGGGCAACGGCTCGACGCAACCAAGCAAAGCAAAGCTAGCCCTCAAGAAGAGGTAGAACAGGCTCAACACCGCTAGCGAGAAAGCTCGATACCAATTGGAAAATCAACTGAAAATCAAGCAAAACAGAGCTAGCCCTCAAGAAGAGGCAGAACAGACTCAACACCGCTAGCGAGGAAGCTCGATACCAACTGAAGAAGGCTAGATATCAGCTGAAGAGTATAAAAGCAAAGGTGCTAGTCCCTCAAGAAAGAGGCAAAGGATCAACACAACCAGCTACCAAAAATGCTCTGAACCAACTGCTACTAGCTCGAAAACGTAGCAACGAGCAAACTCCCCCTCGAGTGATGCACACAACCAGGAAATCTCCTCCTTAGTTCAACTTGGAAAGAACCCTTAGTTGAACACAGAAGGAACACATGATTTGTCAATAGTTTCTCCCCCTTAGTTGAAAATGCACCATCAAGCAAGTTTCTCCCCTTGATAGAAGAACTCTCCCTTCCAAAATGCATATGAGTCAAAATGCAAGTTAGCAGCTTCAGGAATATAGTCGATAGAATGAGAAGATGCTCGACAGAGTGCTGATCCGATGACTCATAAAATGCACAGAATGCTAGCAAGGGCTCAAACTAATCACCAAATACAAAATATGAGCATGTGAGCAAAGTGAGCAATTCTTAGCCAAAACGTATTCACCATCAAAATAACACCAAGCATGTATAGACAGGAAGTCAGCCAAGTGCTAAACATGTATACAAGGTGAACTACCCCTAGCACAGTTCAACCATCATGCTATAGAATGAAACATAGACTTGTGTATTCAAATTTTATCGGAGTTGCAGCGGTTAAATTACACAAGTTTAAATTTCAGCATGTGATTGCGAGAGGTTGAAAGCTTATCATTGCCTAACTTTTCAACTGTGCGAAGCCTATGCAGAAGCAATCAGAAGCTTAAAGCAGCAGTTTCGGTCATACACTACACAGCTCAAGTTTAACTCAAAGTGCAATGAGAAACAGTCTCGAAACTATGATGTGCTGACAAGCAAACCCATCTCGATCTTTCCAATTCACTTGACTAGGTTCAGAATTAAAGCAGAATATGAACATACCAAGCAAGTGAATGACTCAGAACTACAGACATAGCAACCTAGCATATATGAAAAGCACAAGTGATTTCAACACATTCTACACATGCTAGTTGCATATCTCAATGGTGAACATTTTCAGATTTTAGGTTCAGTAAGCAAGTTCACCATTCATAAAATAGCTCAGCTCACAACATGTATCAGTGATCAGAAGGAGCATAAGCTACAAGCATCATCAAAAAGCATCGAAGTATACACTAAGCAGAGCATAGTCACATTCTAAGGATTATATACATGAAGCCCTGAATGTAAATATGCAAGATGAAATGCAAAGATGCATGAAGAAATCAAATGAAAAACTCAAAGTCAGTTTATGATACAAGAGTCAAAATGTTTCCCCCATCTAAAAGGGGAAACACACACCAAGCTCACCTCTCAACCTAGCAAAAGTTGATTGGTCCAAAGGCTTGGTGAAAATATCAGCCAACTGATGATGAGTATCAACATGGCGAAGGTCGATATCACCCTTCTCATAGTGGTCTCGCAGAAAATGAAAGCGCACATCAATGTGTTTGGTCTTAGAGTGCAGCACGGGGTTCTTAGCAACGCTAATAGCACTTGTGCTGTCACAAAGCAAAGGAACGCGAGAAAAACTTAGACCAAAATCACGCAAAGTGGCCATCATCCAAAGCAACTGGGAACAGCAGCTAGCCGCAGCAACATACTCAGCCTCCGTGGTAGACTGGGCGACACTAGACTGCTTGTGAGAAGACCATGATACAAGAGAAGAACCAATAAACTGGCAAGTCCCAGAAGTGGACTTGCGATCAATACGGCGACCAGCAAAATCGGCATCAGAATAACCGCAAAGGGAGAGGGTGGAGGAAGCAGAATACCAAATCCCAAACTCTGGAGTGAAGCATAAGTACCTCATAATGCGCTTGACCGCCTGATGGTGAGAAGTGCGCGGCGACAACTGAAATCGCGCGCACAGACACACCGCGAACTGGATGTCCGGGCGTGTCGCCGTCAGGTACAGCAGCGACCCGATCATACTCCGGTACTCCTTCTGGTCCACAACTTCTCCATCCACATCCGCATCCAGGGCCACCGTGGTCGGCATGGGTGTTGGAAGAGGCTTGGCCTTACCCATGTTGAACTTCTTCAGGATGTCCTTAGTATACTTGCCCTGGTGCACGAACGTCCCCTCTCGAGATTGCTTGATTTGCAACCCGAGGAAAAACGTCAACTCGCCCATCATGCTCATCTCAAACTCCCTGCTCATAGTGTCTGCAAACTTGGCAACCAAAACGTGAGAAGAACCACCGAAAATGATATCATCCACGTAAATCTGGACCAAGAGAGTGTCATTGCCTTGCTTGAGGAGAAAAAGCGTGTTATCCACACATCCCATTTTAAAACCCTTAGCAAGCAAAAAGGTTTTCAACCTATCATACCAGGCTCTAGGGGCTTGTTTCAAACCATACAAAGCTTTGTGAAGTTTAAAAACATGGTTTGGAAACTTGGGATTTTCGAAACCGGGGGGTTGTCTCACATACACTTCCTCTTCTATGTAGCCGTTTAAGAAGGCACTCTTGACATCCATTTGAAAAAGGTTAAACCCTTTGGATGCAGCAAAAGCCAAGAGTATCCTAATCGCCTCCAAACGAGCTACAGGACCAAATGTCTCCTCATAGTCTATCCCCTCCTTCTAACAATACCCCTGGGCTACTAGTCTGGCCTTGTTTCTCACAACATGGCCATCCTCTCCTTGTTTGTTTTTGAAAACCCATTTTGTCCCAATAGGGTGACACTCAGGAGGAAGAGAAACCAAAACCCAAACCCGATTTCTTTCAAAATTTTCAAGCTCCTCATGCATGGCATTAACCCAATCTGGATCAGATAAAGCGTGTCCAACATCTCGGGGTTCAAAATCAGCAACAAATGCAGAATGAGCAAAGTGAGAGATTTGTTGTGACCTTGACCGAGTGACATGTTCGCCGATGCTGCCGATCATCTGCTGAGGCAGGTGTTGGCGCTGAATGTGTCGTGGCGCCTCTCGAGCTGATGTAGCCTCCCCCTCAACAGCAGCTGGTGCCTCCTCGGGTACAAAAGGTACCGCTCGAGGTGGCGGATCCCACGGCCCCCAAGTCGAAGAAGAAGGGTCGGGGCCGCGAGTGGTAGTAGAGGCTGCTCTTTGCGGCACAGCAGGTGGAGGAGGTGCTGGGTCATCCATCCCTTCAGCACCCTCTTCCTCATCATCAAAAAGAGGCTCGCCAACCTCATGATCACCTGCACGCTCAAAACGAGAAGAAGGACAAACCATGGTCTCGTCGAAGGTGACATTTGATGTCTCCATGACTCGGTTAGTATCAAGGTTAAGTACACGATATGCACGAGTGTGAGTACCATAACCCAAAAACACACCGTCAGAAGAACGAGACTCAAACTTGTCCAAGTTGCCTTTCTTAAGTATGAAACAGTGGCAACCAAAAACTCGAAAATAACTCACCTTGGGCAGTTTTCCAAAACGCAACTCATAAGACGTCTTTTTCAAGAAGGCTCGGAGAAAAATGCGATTGGAAATGTAGCATGCAGTGCTCATAGCTTCGGCCCAATAACGCCTAGGAGTCCTATGCTCATCGAGCATCGTCCTGGCCATCTCTACAAGGGTCCGATTCTTCCTCTCTACAACACCATTCTGTGGCGGTGTGTAGGGAGAAGAAAACTGATGCTCTAACCCCAAAGAGTTACAAAACTTCTCAAAATCCAAATTCTTGAATTCGGAACTATTATCACTCCTAATAGCTCGCATGGAGTTCAAAGGGAACTCGTTCTAAAGACGCAAAATCAGATTGCGAGCAAAGGAGAAAGTCTCAGTTTTCTCAGCTAAAAAGAAAACCCACGAATATCTCGAAAAGTCGTCAACAACAACAAGCACATACCACTTCCCCCCAACCGAGCTCACCCGAGCCGGACCAACAAGGTCCATGTGCAAAAGCTCTCCAGGGCGCTTAGTCATGACCTGAGTCACTGGATGGTGGGGAGAGGCAACCATCTTCCCATGTCTACAAAAGTGGCAAACAAGATCCTTCTCCAGGAATAACTTGGGCAATCCTCGGATTAGGCCAAGTGAACTAAGCCTTGCAAGCAAGTCGAAGCTCAAATGTCCTAGTCTCCTATGCCACTTCCAAAGGTCAGAGGAGGAAGGTCTAGCCACAAGACAACGAGAAATGCCAAAAGACTCTGAGAAATTCGCACGAAAGACTTTTCCAAAGGGCGAAATCAAACACACAAGATTGCCCTGAGGATCCAAAATACGACTGAGATTCGGTTTAAAACGAATCTCATAGTCATCATCGAAAAGTTGCGAAACAGAAAGAAGGTTAAAATGCAAGTTAGAAACAAGAGCAACATCGCGCAACACAAAGTGCTCATTTACTCGCACCGACCCACGAGACAACACCTTACCTTTGCTATTGTCGCCGAAGGTGATAAACTCTTTTCCGGCGACTGGACTAAGACTGGAGAACCACTTGGCGTTTCCGGTCATGTGCCTCGAACACCCGGAATCCACCAACCAAACGTCCTCCAATCGTTTTACCTACATCAATAAAAAGACATAGGGTGAGCATACGGTCCAACACTCGGGTTAGTGAAGTAGGAAGAATACCAGTGTTGGGTCGGCTGCTCAAAAGAATGGTTAGCAGAAAAACCATTCCTAGCACGCCTACGGGAAGAGCGATCACCACGTAGAGGAAAACGTGGTCTGCTAAGGGAGGAGCGTCCATCGCGATACTCAAAACACGGTGGTGGGAAACGCTCAACTACAAAGCCACCGCCACGGGGTCCATAGCCTACAACTGCAGGCTCCCGCCGGGCACGACCTCCTTGCGGCCTAGGCCTAGGAACTTGAGGTTTTGGACCTCTAGGCCTAGCAGCACGCCTCTGAACATTCGGCACATGTACATCATGGAAAGGATGGTACATGTCCGTGTTGTTCATCTCCTTTGCACGGCGCGCCTCTCTCTTGCGCCGAAAGCAAAACTCACTTAAGTGTCCATCTCTCCCACAGTGCTCACAATGGTACCTCACCGCTCTCATAGGGGGTTGTTGGTACTCATGATAGTGGGTGTTGATCACTTTGCCCTTCTGTGGATAAGCTCCTCCTGGATGGGTGGCATGGTATCTAGCTTGTTCTTGAGGTGGTTGTGTTTTGGAGCCCATGATTGTTTCTTGGGTGGAGCTCTCGGAGGTTCCACAAACACACCATCCTTGGTGTTGGGCTTAAGAGGCTCTTTGGGTGGAATCTTTGTAAGCTTGGGAGTAGTGGTGGAGTTGGGCTTCTCACATGGGTTCAGACCACTCGACTCTCCAATCTTGCCAAAAGATGAAACATCAACACCCTGAGCGAAACCTACATTAGGACCTCCGGCAGCACGCTTGAACTGGGAGATCATCATCCCAAGCTGCGGCTCACCACTAAACACCCATGACAAGATGGTCCGAAGGTATGTGTTTTCCTCCTCGGTTTGCATGTTGTCATGCTTCACATTGGCTATCTCCATCTCCAAGCCTTCACACAGAACGCACCTAGTCACACACGTGCTATCCGAGCTGGCCTTCTCAAGAGACACAATCTTGGCATTCTTCTCTGCCAACTCGGATTGCAAGCCCGCACAAGACTTGCACGCACCCAACAGCGTGGATCTAGCCTTCAGCTCATCCACCTCTCCAACCAACACGACATACTTACCTCTCAAGGTGAGAAGGTCAGTCATGTGCGTGGTGCACATCTCGCACTCGCCCTCCTCAGAAACGACCACGGTGGACTTGGCAAACTCAAGTTCCTTCACCGTATTCTCCCACTTCTGCCTAAACTCCTTACGCTCTCTAGCAGCACGCCTAAGCAGCTTATCTTGACTAAGGAGAGCAGCAGTAAGTTTCTCGACCTCAGCAGAAAGCTCGTCGGGGGTCAGAGATACCTCAGAGGTGTCGTCTTCGTTGTCGTTCCGAGGGGTCTCCTCCAGCTCCCCGTCGACCTCCTTGCCGAGGGCCATGGTGCAGAAGCCCTCGTCGTCGGCGAAGAAGCAGAGGCCGTTGAGCTTGTCCTCGATCCTCTTCTTCTTCTCGGACTCGTCGTCGCATGAGGAAGCGGAGTCATCATCCGAGTCGTCGACGTCGCTGAGCGTGGTGAAGAATGCACGCTGCTCAGCCTGGGCCTTCTCCAAGTACTTGGTCTTGATGTACTCCTTGTTGAAGCCGCCCTTCCGCTTGTGCTTCGCGGGGACGTACTTCTCCTTACGCTTGCCGAAGTTGTACTTGTTCCCATGATCCGCCTTGCCGAAGGTTTGCTTGTTCTTCTTCGGGCAATTGGCGATGAAGTGGTTGGGGTCGCCGCACTCGAAACATCTCGAACGTCCTCCTCCGTGGCGACGGTTCATGCGGTTGTTGTGGAACCGCGAGAACCGGTTGGCGAGCAAAGCCAACTCGTCATCCCCTTTGAACTCCAGCTGCTCCTCTATGACAGAAAGAAGAGAGGAAAGTGCAAAACCTCTAGAAGGGTTAGTAGAAGAGCCAGAAAGCAAAGCCATTGATGGGCCAGAAGGATTTTCATAAGAAGCCCTCGCCATGGCATCGATCTCACTGGACTTGAGATTACTAAAGAGCTCGTCGCATGTGAGGGTCTCATAGTTAGGTGATTCGATGATCGCCTGAACCTTTGAGTCCCACACCGATCGATCAAGAGTGTGCAAAAGCTTCAAAGCTCTCTCATGATCATCGAAAGGCAATAGCTCCTTGTTCGCCCTCATCCTGTTGACAATCACCTAAAAGCGAGCGGATAAACTTTCTATGCTCTCGCCAGGCATATGTCGAAAGTTCTCATACTCTCGCTTGAACGACTCATAGAGACGGGTTTTGACTTGAGTGGTTCCCTCATGGAAACGCATGAGGGTAGCCCAAATCTCCCGAGCCGTAGCGAAGTGAGAAACGCGATCAAACTCACTCATGCTTAGGCATGAGAAAAGAGCATTACGGGCTCGGCTATTGGCATCGTGCTCATCGATCTGATGCTGAGTGGCACGAGCATCCAAGACCACGTAATCGGCAGAGTTGCAAATATCCCAGATGGAAGCACCCAAACTCTGCAGATAGGCCGACATGCGTATCTTCCAATACGCATAGTTCGTCTCATCAAAGAACGGCGGTTTGCCCACGCCGCGATCCATGTCGCCTTCAGTGGATCTGGAACTGGCTAAGGTGGAAGATCCTTAACCCGCTCCGATACCAATTGAAGGACCGAGAATGCAATAGCAAGGCGACCAGAGGGGGGGGTGAATGGGAGCTCAAAAATTTCTCTCGAAACTTTGGCCTTTGTCCCAAAAATCAACCCCCAAAAGCTTCGATCAAAACCAAGATGCCCACGACCCTTGGAAGAGGGTGGATGATCCCTAGGATCATAGCGGAGCACCACAAAGCGATTGCAAGCCAATCGACAAAAGTACCAGAACAAATTCAACCCCTAAAACCTAGTCCCGAATGTAGATTGAAGCCTACGTTGAGAAATCCCTGAATACCGATGCTAACAAGTAGCAAAGATACCTAGAGAGGTTCCTAGGTGAACAATAGGGCCAAACGAGAAGTCCAGAAACCAAGCGGAGAAACCAGGAGAGCAAACGCACCAAAGCTCAGCCTACAGCCGAATCGCGGACTGTGCAGCCCTGGGGTCCCAGACTGTCCGCCCCTACTGCGGACTGTCCGCAAGGGGATGGCGGACTGTCCGCCGGCCAAACACCGAAACAGCAACTCTGCTGGAACCTCCCTGGACGACTCCCGGACTGTCCGCGAGTCCCAACGGCAGACTGTCCGTCGGTCAAGGAACAGTAACGCGACCGAGACCCGCAGCCACTGACCTGGCTCGATCCCGATGGCCGGACTGTCCGCCGGTCAGGTGGCGGACTGTCCGCGACCGACCAGAGCGGGCGATTTTGGTCGCCCTCAACTCAAATCCTCTCAAATTCGAATCAAACCAAAATCCCTTGTTCCCAAACTTGGAGAAGATGATCACGAGGTACTTGGAAGACTATCCCCAAGAAATCATCCGCTCAAATCAACTCAATCACCAGGAAATCGAAAGGGAAGGTGTATGAACGAAAAAGCGCCACAAAAACGAAATCAACCCGATCTACTTGTTCGTGAGGAGTTAGATGAATTCCTTCAGTGGAAATGATCTCCTCACTATAAAGAACAAGTTGATTCAAACGGATTTTGCAAAGACGCAGTAGAGAGGGAGATCGAGTGACGGGAAAATCACGGAGAAACGAAGAACGCGAAGAACACAAACAAAACACGAATCAATTCATCGATCTGCAACCATGTGGCTACCACACGCTACAACAGTGAGATTACGGTCTCACTTCCTAAAAATCTCCAGTACACAGAGGTATGGTTCTCTGCGGATCTCAGTTGCTACAGCAGGGGATTGGGAGAGCAGGAAAACCTAGAAGGCAAAGAGCAAATGGCGGAGATGGAATGGGAGGAGGGTGTCTCCCTCTACTTATCCTAATTCTAATTCCTACTCTACCCCTCTCAAATTACAGAGCGAGCCAGCTAAACCCTAGGGTTATTCTGGACCAACTCGAAGATGCTAGTGATCCGATGGCCATGCCCGCACAACTGGTAGCGTTGCCTCGACGCAACCTCACCAATTGCCGCCACGTGCCGCCACCGCTCCACTCGTCCTTTTCCTGGACTTCGCCCCCGGTTTTGTGGCCCAAACTGAGAAACCAGCCTTCACGACCAACCCCCGGTTTTGAGGCCCAAACCGGGAAACCAGCCGTCCATCGCCTGAGTTTTGTGGCCCAAACTCAGAAACCCGCAACACCCAGGTTTTGAGGCCCAAACCTGGAAACCGTCCTCAGCCCGAGTTTTGTGGCCCAAACTCGGAAACCATCAGCGCCCAGGTTTTGAGGCCCAAACCTGGAAACCGTCCACTCGGTGGTTTTTCTGTGGCTCAACCACCAAACCGAGCCACCGAGGGGATGCACCGCCCGTGCACCCCGTCCACCGACACGTGTCCCCAGGTCCTCGACCCAGGCAACACCGTGCCCGCAAGTTTTCGCTCGTCGCTGTCCCAGGCTGTCAGCCACCACAGCTGATCCTCGTGCCACCGGTCCCTCAGTCCAAGTGTAACACCTCTGGTGATTAATATGTAATTAACCTGACATGTCATCATCTTTAGTCATTAATCATTCTTGCCAAGCATTTATGTTTGCCTAATGCTTGTTTTGTATTTACCTTTTTCTAAGGTGACTTGTGTAGTGATTCCTTTTTTCAAAAAACCCTAAAGGCCCAAATCTTCCTATAAGGGCAAAATGGTAATTTCATCTCTGTGTCTAGCTTTGTGTGATTCTTGTTCAGTTGAGTGTCTTGATGTTTTGTTGTGTTGATCAAAGTTCAAAATCAGAAATAGAATTTAAATTCCTTTTGAAAAACCCTGATTTCCAAACCCTGGTTTTTACCCCTCTTTTATTAATTTAAAAACTATTCAAAATTTGAAGTTGGCCCAATGGGAAAAGTTGTAGATCTTGTCATAAGGAACAACTTTGGTATTTGCAGATTTTCAAGTTTCAAATACAAAATCAGAAGTAATTTCAAATTCCTTCAAACTTTAATTTTGTCCCCTTTTCGGTTTTCAAAATTAACTCAAAAACTTTTGAGTTTCAGAAAAAGTTTATGTTGACAAAGTTGTAGGTTCCAGAGTTTTGAGCAACTTTGGTGTTTTGAGTTTTCCTTGTGCAGTTCAAGTTTTGGGAGTAATTTCAAAATTTCAGCAAGGGAGTAGATTTGGGTTTGGGCAACGTCTCTGTGTCGATTTGTTGCAAGGGGGCCCCGGCCAATGGCAGCGCAGCGCCGCCCACGAGCCCGGCTGACCCGCGCCCGTGCCGCGCGCGGCCAAGCGCTGGCGCTCGTTTTCCTCTCGGCCCCTACCTACGCCTGCCTTCGCCGTTCCCTACCCCTCCCTCTTCCCCTACGGCCGCGGACAGCGGGCAGCTGCCGGCCGTCGGCAAGCCGCCCCGCCGCGCGCGAGCTCCCGCCCATGCCGAGCCGCCCTACCCTGCTCCCTACCTCCATTAATGTCGCCCGAACGCTCCCCACCCTTCCGACCGGACCCCCCAGCTCCGTCCCGCGGCTATAAAAGCCGCCGAGTTCCGCCATTGCCGCCACCACGGCGCCCCGAACCACCAGACCACCCCAGCGCCTGCTGAGCCCTCCACTGCCTTCGCCTTAAGCTGCTCCACCTTCCTGAGCAACCAATTTCACCCCTCCGCCCCTCCTTTCGCCGGCGCGAACGGTTCTTCTCCAACCCCGGCGAACGGCCGCGCATGGGTTAAGCGAGAAATTCGCCGCCGTGAGTACTTCCCTCTTCCCTCCGACCCCTGCCCTTTCTTCCTCACCTCAGCGCGCTCCTAACCGCTCCTCGGCGACCTCTTTTGGTGGACAGACCCGCCGGCACGCCGCTCGCCGCCGAGAGAGCTCCGCCGAAGCACCGCCAACGTCGAGCTCCCTCCTTCGACCCTTGTTCCGCCCCGCCGAGCCCTGCCTCCGACCCGTGGTAAGCACTCAAAGCCCTCTCCGGTCTCTGCTTCCATGGCGCAAAGCTCGAGCCAGGCCTCGAGCGGATACACGTTCACCGTTAGCTCGAGCCAGGCCTCGAGCACACGTTTTCCGTCTCGCTCGAGCCAGGCCTCGAGCGGACACACTCACCACTTCGCTCGAGCCAGGCCTCGAGCGAACACACACCCTCACCGCCTCGCTCGAGCCAGGTCTCGAGCGGACTCACACACCCACACCGCTTCGCTCGAGCCAGGCCTCGAGCAAGCACTCACACACTGTCTAGCTCGAGCCAGGTCTCGAGTAGACACACACCCTCACCACTTCACCGAGCCTAGCCTCGAGCAAGCGTGCACCCTCCGCTTCGCCCGAGCCAAGCCTCAAACGAACCCGTGTTTCCGTCTCGCCCGAGCCTCCCAGCCAGGCCTCGGACGGACGATTGTTTCCGTCTCGCCCGAGCCTCCCAGCCAGGCCTCGGACGGACGATTGTTTCCGTCTCGCCCGAGCCTCCCAGCCAGGCCTCGGACGGACGATTGTTTCCGTCTCGCCCGAGCCTCCCAGCCAGGCCTCGGACGGACGATCGCTTCCGTTTCGCCCGAGCCCTGCGTCCGCCGCGCGATTCGCCCGAGCCTTGCGAGGAAGGAGCACAGTGCTCTTTTTCCTTTTTGGAAAGATGTGAATAATGTTCCTTTTTATCTTTTTGTGTGATTTTCTGTGTTACTCCATAAATTCTGAAAATTTGATGGTAGACTCTTTATACCTTGTAGTATTTTAGAAAAATATGAAACTTGAATTTTGCGCAAAAATTTGAAAATGAAAAATCTCCCTTTTAATTAAGAAATGAATGGTTGTAGATTTTTAGAAAATCATGTATAGCTCCAAAAATCATGAGATAAATTTTTATATGCTAGTTATGTCATGCTTAGTCTCTGGTAGATTTTTGAGGCCTTTTGGAGTAACTTCATAAAATGACTTTTTTTAAATAATTAGGAAAAATAGAAAATCAAGTAGGGTTCATGTTGTATGCCTTGTGATGTGACTTTTGGGATTGTTTGCTGTTCATAGACCCCCACCCATTTTGGTCTATGATGTTTATGATGCCATGCATGATTTGTGTTTAGGTCGGATAAATGATGCTTAATAGGTTGATTAATTTTGCTTAGGGATAAAGATAAGTAACTTTATGTCCACCCTAAGAAGTTACTTACGCGATGGGAAGTGTACTCTAGAATCAGTAGGTTTTGTCCTGTGTTTTAGCAAGCCTATTGTTCATGTCAGCATCCTCATAAGCATACATCATTGCATCCGTATAGTGACCGAAGGAGAAGGCATCAAAGTCGAGGCAGCCGCTGATGAACCTACCCCGAGGCGACCCCGAGCTCCGACACCTGCACTGCCGACCCCGAGCCTGTCCTCTTTGCTCTTCAAGGCAAGCCCCGGTGCATTTTAACCCTTCCTTGTTTTTATAAAAGGTTTACTTAAAATGTCTTTGAGTTAAACTACTGCATTAGGTTATAGGAGTTGTGTGATGACCTATTACCTGCACTGTTTACCTCCACCAGAAGATCCACCTGCCCTGTTTAAAAACTATTTGCAAATGCTTAGTGATGCTATACAATAGATTTCCAATAAAAATGCCAATTTCAAAAGTGTGATCACTTAAAGAATTTTTATGGGAATTTGGTTTTACTCCCCGGCCATTGGCTAGGTATCTGATCCGTACCTAGTCAATTGCGAGGAGAGGTTGTCCGAGCGTACGGTGCCGTCATGTTGTAGTCCGGGACTCAACAGTTGACACCGACCGGGACAGGGTTGAAAAACTGACAGGACTATTACGCTTGGGTGAGATATAACCAAGGTATGGTTCTGGCAGAAAAATTTAGGGACCATCCGTATGGGGGCCTGCTGGCCAAGACTTGCAACTATTCACATACTTCGGAAAGCTCTGGCTCCGAGGAATCCTTTATTGGACCGACAATCTCGCACTGGGAGTGGAGAGATGGCGGAAGTAGCATGTGCCCACGTGGTCGTCGTACCTGGATAAGAGTGGTGTACTGTACTTCCGGGTGGCGTAGGACCGGGCCCAATCTTGGAGGAATCGTGGTAGACGAGTTGGCATATGCAAGCTTGGGTGCTACATATGCAGTGTGGATAGGGATCCTCAGCTGAGTATTATTTATCCGGATTAACGTTGCTCCTCGGTTATGGAGACTTGGTCACTGACTGTCAACGGAGAGTGGTTCTCAACTAGGTATATTTTGAAAGGTAAAATGAATCATGAGCAATGAAGAATTGAGAAATACTTGAACCTTTCTAAAATAGAACAAGGTTTACAAAATGCTTTTTCTGCAAAATACTTGGTCTTGCTTAAAGCCTTACCTTGACTTCCTAAAGCCTCTCATTCCCGAGTCTTCTTCCTTTTCTTTAGTCGGGTAAGTCTTGTTGAGTACCCCAGTACTCAGGGTTTGTTACTCATGCTGCAGGTATGACTGAGTCCCCGATGTGTCTTGCGCCCTGCTGCATGACCATCGTCCAGGAAGAGGCCGATGAGGCCGAAGAATAGTTGTGCACCCTCGGGCTGGGTGATTACAAGTATCTTATTTTGTTGTACTCCGCTACGTTGCCTATTTCTATTACCCGAACATGGTTTGTAATAACTGCACCTTTAATTTTATTTGGAACCTCAGTTTGTAAAACTAATGTTATTTAAGTCTTCCGCTCTGTATTCCGATGTTATTTGTAAAAGTATCCAGTGCTGTGACCGAATTGTGAGATGATCCTGCGGACAATGGGCGCTGATGCAGCCTAGTGACGAATAATCTTAATCACGCGGAACATCGATTCGGCTGTTAGAGGCTGACGGGGACTGGTGGGCCATGGGATTAGGGCCGTTCCGTCACAGAGTGGTATCGGAGCATCTCACTATAACGTTGCAGTGTCTTGCGAAAACTTCAAAAGATCTTTGAGTCCAAACAAACTAAACTTGACTATTTTGAGTCCGAATTGCTTCTCTTATCTTGTCTTGTGTATGGCAACACTAGTTAGCGAGACAACATGTTTTAAGCCCTATGTATCTTATTTATTTAGTGCATTGCCTTGTTCCGTAGGAACGATCCATGCATCATGTCATATTCACTTAAGTTAATATAATAACTTCCTCTCTAAGTTCGTTGGGGTAGTATGCCTTTACCTTTTCTAGCTAGGCTTTTCACTCCTCATCCATCTTATCTTATCCAGACATGGCTCGCATCAAGCTGACCGCTCGCAAGTCGACTGGACCCAATGGTGTGCCACGCCACCAGCTGGCACCACGCACTGGAGAAGAGACTGGCGAAGCCTCCAACGGTCGTCGCTTTCCCCGTCGTACCCGCAAACACCTAAAGGAGGAGATTAAGAATCTGAAGGCTGAGCTGGAGAACTTGGAGCATGACTTCTACCACTCACGTCTGGAGTTCTATGAGGCCCGAGCCTCCCTGGAGCAGGCCAACCGGAACGTGATTCGCGCCATCCAGCAGCGCGATGCCACTTGGATTCGCGAGGACGTCACCAGAGCCGAGCTCCATGGACTGCGGCAGTATACAACTCAGATTGAATAGTTCAATGACATGCTTCATGAGGAGGTACACCAGCTGTACGACCAACTCCACCCCATGGTTCCCCCTGTTGTTGAGGACCCTGAGGACGGAATAGTGGAAGAGCCGGACGTAGAGCAAGAGCCAAGCATGAACGAGGAGATTGAACCTGCCGAGAACATCCACGCCGAAGACGAGGACGAGGAGGTTGAGCCTGAGCTCATCCTCGAAGAAGATGACGACGAGGACATGATCATCATCGACGAAGACTAGACTCGTTGTTAGAGGATGGAGATCCCGTGTGTCTGTACCACCTGCTCACCTAAACCCTTAGTCTAGGTTTGGGAGCGCTAGTCTGTCTTTTGTTTAGTCGGGTCTGTATCTTTCTTTTCGTACCTTTTCCCCTTATCAGTCTGTGGTTATCTGTCAGTGGTCTACCTTTGTATCAGTGAAGTTATCAGCCAGTTGTTTTCAAAACTTAATCAATGGATGCTAAGTTCCAAGTTTCTTAACAGATGCCTGTGAACACTCGCACTGGAGCTGGAAGTTCTCAGGAGGCTGACCTTCCAAATCCTCCACCTGTACCTGCTACGTTAGCAGATGCCATCGCAGCCTTGGCAGCCGCTACTAACCTGATGGCTCAAAACCAAGGGCAACAGAACAATGGCCACCGTGGTCGCCACAACATCAACCATGAGACCACATATGTGGATTTCACCGAAACCCGTCCACCGGTCTTTACGAAGGCCGATGAACCCCTTGAAGCTGATGATTGGCTCCGCACCATGGAGCAGAAGTTTGGTCTTCTCCACTGCACCGACACCCAGAAGCCCCGGTTCGCTTCTCAGCAGCTTCGTGGTCCAGCAAGCGCTTGGTATGCCAACTTGTTGGCTGCCCAGCCCGAGGGCCATCAGTTGACCTGGGAAGAGTTCCGCACAGCTTTCCGTGCTCATCACATCCCTTCTGGAGTAATGAAGATGAAGCTTGATCAGTTCCTGGCACTGCAGCAGAAGGACTCCACAGTGATGCAGTACATGGGTCAGTTCAATCACCTTAGCCAGTATGCCTCGGAGTACGTCAACACGGATGAGAAGAAGAGGGACTGTTTCCTTAGGGGACTGCACCCTAAGATCTGCAGAAGTATGTCTAATAACCTGACCGGTTCGTATCATGATGCCGTTGACCGGGCTGTTGCTTTTGAGGAGAGCAATCGCCAGTACCAAGAGGAAAAGAAGAAGAAGAAAACAGGATCTAGCAGTTTCTCTGGCGGTCACAAGCGCCAGAGGGTCATTTATCACCCTAGCCACCACCAAAATCGCCCACCTTACCCCCACCAGCAAGTGGTCGTCCGTACTGCGGCCACCACCCACAACGCCAACCAGCAAAGTGCCATGCAGCCGAACGCCCCAGGTGTTCGTATCACCACCCCACAAACCGCCTACAACCATCCCTGCTACAACTGTGGCCAAGTCGGTCACTGGTCTCGTGAGTGCCCAAAGCCCAAGAGGTATGCTCAGAACACTCAGAAGAGTCCTAGAGGATCTCAGCAGCAGCAGCACCGTGTCCAGCAACAGCATATTCAGAAAGGCAAAGTTGTCAAGAAGCACGGGCAAGTCTACTACACCACCGTCGGTGACATCCCAGAAGGAGATCCCGTCATGATCGGTAGGTTTCCCGTTGCCAATTATCCCGCAGTCGTGCTGTTTGATTCTGGTGCATCGCATTCCTTCATCAGTCGTACTTTTGTCTCTAAGCATGGGATATCAATTGGGGAATTGAAAGAAAATTTCTGCATATTTTCGCCTGGAGGGCGTATAAGTACTAAGGAGGTAGTTCGTAATATACCAGTGATGTTGGGGGAACATGTATTTCCTACCACCATGATAATGCTTCGTGATCAGGAAATAGATGTCATTTTAGGCATGAATTGGTTGTGTCAGTATAAAGCCATGATGGACATCCTGAATAGGGTTGTGAGAGTGGACATTCCTAACAGTACCTCCAAGCTCCTTCTCCAACTCCCAATGCCTCCGAAACCAGCAGCCACGCAATTGAATACCACCTATGTTCAGGAGACCAGAGACATCCCCGTGGTCTGTGAATTCCCTGATGTTTTTCCGGAGGACTTACCTGGCCTACCTCCTGACCGTGATGTTGAGTTTGCCATAGAGCTTAAGCCCGAGACTGCTCCTTTATCCCGCAGAGCTTATCGAATGCCTCCCAGAGAGTTGGCAGAGCTAAAAATCCAGTTACAAGAGTTGCTGGATAAAGGCTTCATTCACCCAAGTTCATCTCCTTGGGGCTGTCCTGCAATCTTTGTGAAGAAGAAAGACAAGAGTCTCAGATTATGCATTGATTATCGCCCACTCAATGAAGTCACCATCAAAAATAAATATCCCTTGCCTCGTATCGACCTTCTTTTTGACCAGCTAGCTGGAGCCAGAGTATTCTCCAAAATTGACCTCAGATCTGGCTACCACCAAATAAAAATACGTCCCGAGGACATTCCTAAAACCGCTTTCACTACCAGATACGGCCTATATGAGTACCTGGTCATGTCCTTCGGTTTGACCAATGCCCCTGCCCACTTCATGTACCTCATGAACTCCGTATTCATGTCAGAGCTTGATAAATTTGTGGTCGTGTTCATTGACGACATCCTTGTCTACTCAAAAACCCCGGAAAAGCATGCCGAACATCTTCGTATCATTCTATCCCGCCTCAGAGATCATCAGCTCTATGCCAAGTTCAGTAAATGTGAGTTCTGGTTAGATCAGATACAGTTTCTTGGTCATGTCCTATCCGCTGAAGGAGTGTCAGTTGATCCCGGAAAGGTGGCAGACATTCTGGATTGGGAGCCACCTACCACTGTTCATGAAGTTCGCAGCTTCTTGGGAATGGCTGGATATTATCGCCATTTCATCCCGGATTTCTCTAGAATCGCCAAGCCTATCACTGAGTTGTTGAAGAATTCTGTGAAGTTTGTCTGGTCACCAGCCTGTGAGCAGGCCTTTCAAACGTTGAAGAATCTGCTAACCACGTCACCAGTGCTAGCCCAGCCAAACATCGAAAAGCCCTTTGATGTCTACTGTGATGCGTCTGGTACTGGTTTGGGCTGTGTTTTGATGCAAGAAGGTCGAGTGATCGCGTATGCCTCCCGGCAGCTTAAGCGACATGAAGAGAATTATCCAACCCATGATCTTGAGTTAGCAGCAGTGGTGCATGCCTTAAAGATCTAGCGTCATTATTTGTTGGGTAGTGCCTGCAATGTGTACACAGATCACAAGAGCCTGAAGTATATCTTCACCCAAGAAGAACTGAATATGAGACAGAGAAGATGGCTGGAGTTAATTAAGGACTATGATCTCGAAGTACATTACCATCCGGGTAAGGCGAATGTGGTCGCTGATGCGCTCAGTCGCAAGTCATATTGCAGCTGTCTGGTAATGAAACCCTATGGTTCTTCCCTATGTTATGAATTGGAAAAGCTGGGTATTGAGATGGTTCCGCAGGGAACTATGAATAATATCAGGATAGAAACACCTATCAGGGAACAGATCATCACTGCACAGAAAGATAACCCTGGAATCAAGCACATCGTCGAAAGGATCCAAGCCGGAAAAACTGATTGTTTCAGGATTGATGATGCAGGAGTGGTTTGGTTCAAGAACCGACTGGTAGTTCCCAAAGTGCCTGAGTTGAGGCAGTTAATCCTTGATGAAGCACACTTGACTAGATTCTCTATCCACCCCGGCAGCAACAAGATGTACCAAGACTTGAGGCAGAGATTCTGGTGGACAAAGATGAAGATTGAGATCGCCCGGTATGTCGCTCAATGCGATACTTGTCAGAAAGTCAAAGCTGTGCACATGAAGCCCGGAGGAGAATTGCAACCTTTACCTGTACCTGCTTGGAAGTGGGACGATATCAGTATGGATTTTATCAATGGACTACCCAAAACACCAAGGGGTTTTGATTCCATCTGGGTGATCGTGGATCGCCTCACTAAGCAAGCTCACTTCCTGCCAGTCAAGACCAGCTACACCGTCCCCACTTACGCCGCTATGTACAAGAACAACATAGTAAAACTCCATGGCGTACCTAAGACCATTATCTCTGATCGTGGTACCCAGTTCGTCGCAAAATTCTGGAAAGCATTCCATACCTCACTTGGAACCAAACTCTTGCATAGCACAGCATATCATCCACAAACGGATGGACAAACTGAGCGAGTCAACCAAGTGTTAGAGGACATGTTGAGAGCCTGTGTGCTCACCTTCGCAGATACTTGGGATGAGTGTTTGCCCTTGGCAGAATTCTCATATAATAACAGTTACCAAGAAAGCATTAAAATGGCACCCTTTGAAGCACTGTACGGTCGCCGTTGTCGTACACCTCTTAGTTGGTCTGAACTTGGAGAAAGGGAATTCTTTGGAGTTGACCTAGTAAAAGATATGGAAGAAAAAGTCAAGCAAATACAAGAGAATATGAAGATTGCACAGTCTCGACAGAAAAGCTATGCTGATAAGAGACGTCGACCTTTGGAGTTCCAGATCGGAGTTTATGTGTATCTGAAGGTCTCACCCACCAAAGGAGTTACTCGTTTTGGAGTCAAGGGAAAATTAGCACCACGCTATATTGGTCCCTTTGAAATTCTGGAACGTTGTGGCAAGGTAGCCTACAAATTGAAGTCGCCTGACCATCTTTCCGCAATCCATAATGTGTTTCACGTCTCCCAACTCAAGAAATGTCTCCGAGTACCCGAACACGTGGTGGAAGTTGAAGGTGTTGAGTTAGAACCCGATCTGTCATACTCTGAGTATCCAGTTCGCGTGTTGGGTTGCAAGGACCGTGTTACCCGGAGGACTACCACAAGATGGTACAAGATCCAGTGGAACCAACACTCTGAAGAAGAAGCCACTTGGGAATCCGAAGACTTCTTAGCGAAGACTTATCCCGACTTTCTCGACACTCTGTAGATGTAAGGTTTTGCCTTTGTCCTTCTTAAGACGCAGAATCTCGGGGCGAGATTTCTTTTAGGGGGGAAGGCTGTAACACCTCTGGTGATTAATATGTAATTAACCTGACATGTCATCATCTTTAGTCATTAATCATTCTTGCCATGCATTTATGTTTGCCTAATGCTTGTTTTGTATTTACCTTTTTCTAAGGTGACTTGTGTAGTGATTCCTTTTTCAAAAAACCCTAAAGGCCCAAATCTTCCTATAAGGGCAAAATGGTAATTTCATCTCTGTGTCTAGCTTTGTGTGATTCTTGTTCAGTTGAGTGTCTTGATGTTTTGTTGTGTTGATCAAAGTTCAAAATCAGAAATAGAATTTAAATTCCTTTTGAAAAACCCTGATTTCCAAACCCTGGTTTTTACCCCTCTTTTATTAATTTAAAAACTATTCAAAACTTGAAGTTGGCCCAATGGGAAAAGTTGTAGATCTTGTCATAAGGAACAACTTTGGTATTTGCAGATTTTCAAGTTTCAAATACAAAATCAGAAGTAATTTCAAATTCCTTCAAACTTTAATTTTGTCCCCTTTTCGGTTTTCAAAATTAACTCAAAAACTTTTGAGTTTCAGAAAAAGTTTATGTTGACAAAGTTGTAGGTTCCAGAGTTTTGAGCAACTTTGGTGTTTTGAGTTTTCCTTGTGCAGTTCAAGTTTTGGGAGTAATTTCAAAATTTCAGCAAGGGAGTAGATTTGGGTTTGGGCAACGTCTCTGTGTCGATTTGTTGCAAGGGGGCCCCGGCCAATGGCAGCGCAGCGCCGCCCACGAGCCCGGCTGACCTGCGCCCGTGCCGCGCGCGGCCAAGCGCTGGCGCTCGTTTTCCTCTCGGCCCCTACCTACGCCTGCCTTCGCCGTTCCCTACCCCTCCCTCTTCCCCTACGGCCGCGGACAGTGGGCAGCTGCCGGCCGCCGGCAAGCCGCCCCGCCGCGCGCGAGCTCCCACCCATGCCGAGCCACCCTACCCTGCTCCCTACCTCCATTAATGTCGCCCGAACGCTCCCCACCCTTCCGACCGGACCCCCCAGCTCCGTCCCGCGGCTATAAAAGCCGCCGAGTTCCGCCATTGCCGCCACCACGGCGCCCCGAACCACTAGACCACCCCAGCGCCTGCTGAGCCCTCCACTGCCTTCGCCTTAAGCTGCTCCACTTTCCTGAGCAACCAATTTCACCCCTCCGCCCCTCCTTTCGCCGGCGCGAACGGTTCTTCTCCAACCCCGACGAACGGCCGCGCGTCGGTTAAGCGAGAAATTCGCCGCCGTGAGTACTTCCCTCTTCCCTCTGACCCCTGCCCTTTCTTCCTCACCTTAGCGCGCTCCTAACCGCTCCTCGGCGACCTCTTTTGGTGGACAGACCCGCCGGCACGCCGCTCGTCGCCGAGAGAGCTCCGCCGAAGCACCGCCAACGTCGAGCTCCCTCCTTCGACCCTTGTTCCGCCCCGCCGAGCCCTGCCTCCGACCCGTGGTAAGCACTCAAAGCCCTCCCCGGTCTCTGCTTCCACGGCGCAAAGCTCGAGCCAAGCCTCGAGCGGATACACGTTCACCGTTAGCTCGAGCCAGGCCTCGAGCACACGTTTTCCGTCTCGCTCGAGCCAGACCTCGAGCGGACACACTCACCACTTCGCTCGAGCCAGGCCTCGAGCGAACACACACCCTCACCGTCTCGCTCGAGCCAGGTCTCGAGCGGACTCACACACCCACACCGCTTCGCTCGAGCCAGGCCTCGAGCAAGCACTCACACACTGTCTAGCTCGAGCCAGGTCTCGAGTAGACACACACCCTCACCACTTCACCGAGCCTAGCCTCGAGCAAGCGTGCACCCTCCGCTTCGCCCGAGCCAAGCCTCGAACGAACCCGTGTTTTCGTCTCGCCCGAGCCTCCCAGCCAGGCCTCGGACGGACGATTGTTTCCGTCTCGCCCGAGCCTCCCAGCCAGGCCTCGGACGGACGATTGTTTCCGTCTCGCCCGAGCCTCCCAGCCAGGCCTCGGACGGACGATTGTTTCCGTCTCGCCCGAGCCTCCCAGCCAGGCCTCGGACGGACGATCGCTTCCGTTTCGCCTGAGCCCTGCGTCCGCCGCGCGATTCGCCCGAGCCTTGCGAGGAAGGAGCACAGTGCTCTTTTTCCTTTTTGGAAAGATGTGAATAGTGTTCCTTTTTATCTTTTTGTGTGATTTTCTGTGTTGCTCCATAAATTCTGAAAAATTGATGGTAGACTCTTTATACCTTGTAGTATTTTAGAAAAATATGAAACTTGAATTTTGCGCAAAAATTTGAAAATGAAAAATCTCCCTTTTAATTAATAAATGAATGGTTGTAGATTTTTAGAAAATCATGTATAGCTCCAAAAATCATGAGATAAATTTTTATGTGCTAGTTATGTCATGCTTAGTCTCTGGTAGATTTTTGAGGCCTTTTGGAGTAACTTCATAAAATGACTTTTTTTAAATAATTAGGAAAAATAGAAAATCAAGTAGGGTTCATGTTGTATGCCCTGTGATGTGACTTTTGGGATTGTTTGCTGCTCATAGACCCCCACCCATTTTGGTCTATGATGTTTATGATGCCATGCATGATTTGTGTTTAGGTTGGATAAATGATGCTTAATAGGTTGATTAATTTGGCTTAGGGATAAAGATAAGTAACTTTATGTCCACCCTAAGAAGTTACTTACGCGATGGGAAGTGTACTCTAGAATCAGTGGGTTTTGTCCTGTGTTTTAGCAAGCCTATTGTTCATGTCAGCATCCTCATAAGCATACATCATTGCATCCGTATAGTGACCGAAGGAGAAGGCATCAAAGTCGAGGCAGCCGCTGATGAACCTACCCCCGAGGCGACCCCGAGCTCCGACACCTGCACTGCCGACCCCGAGCCTGTCCTCTTTGCTCTTCAAAGCAAGCCCCGGTGCATTTTAACCCTTCCTTATTTTTATAAAAGGTTTACTTAAAATGTCTTTGAGTTAAACTACTGCATTAGGTTATAGGAGTTGTGTGATGACCTATTACCTGCACTGTTTACCTCCACCAGAAGATCCACCTGCCCTGTTTAAAAACTATTTGCAAATGCTTAGTGATGCTATACAATAGATTTGCAATAAAAATGTCAATTTCAAAAGTGTGATCACTTAAAGAATTTTTATGGGAATTTGGTTTTACTCCCCGGCCATTGGCTAGGTATCTGATCCGTACCTAGTCCATTGCGAGGAGAGGTTGTCCGAGCGTACGGTGCCGTCATGTTGTAGTCCGGGACTCAACAGTTGACACCGACCGGGACAGGGTTGAAAAACTGACAGGACTATTACGCTTGGGTTAGATATAACCAAGGTATGGTTCTGGCAGAAAAATTTAGGGACCATCCGTATGGGGGCCTACTGGCCAAGACTTGCAACTATTCACATACTTCGGAAAGCTCTGGCTCCGAGGAATCCTTTATTGGACCGACAACCGCGCACTGGGAGTGGAGAGATGGCGGAAGTAGCATGTGCCCACGTGGTCGTCGTACCTGGATAAGAGTGGTGTACTGTACTTCCGGGTGGCGTAGGACCGGGCCCAATCTTGGAGGAATCGTGGTAGACGAGTTGGCATATGCAAGCTTGGGTGCTACATATGCAGTGTGGATAGGGATCCTCAGCTAAGTATTATTTATCCGGATTAACGTTGCTCCTCGGAGACTTGGTCACTGACTGTCAACGGAGAGTGGTTCTCAACTAGGTATGTTTTGAAAGGTAAAATGAATCATGAGCAATGAAGAATTGAGAAATACTGGAACCTTTCCAAAATAGAACAAGGTTTACAAAATGCTTTTTTTGCAAAATACTTGGTCTTGCTTAAAGCCTTACCTTGACTTCCTAAAGCCTCTCATTCCCGAGTCTTCTTCCTTTTCTTTAGTCGGGTAAGTCTTGTTGAGTACCCCAGTACTCAGGGTTTGTTACTCATGCTACAGGTATGACTGAGTCCCCGATGTGTCTTGCGCCTTGCTGCATGACCATCGTCCAGGAAGAGGCCGATGAAGCCAAAGAATAGTTGTGCACCCTCGGGCTGGGTGATTACAAGTATCTTATTTTGTTGTACTCCGCTACGTTGCCTATTTCTATTACCCGAACATGGTTTGTAATAACTGCACCTTTAATTTTATTTGGAACCTCAGTTTGTAAAACTAATGTTAGTTAAGTCTTCCGCTCTGTATTCTGATGTTATTTGTAAAAGTATCCAGTGCTGTGACCGAATTGTGAGATGATCCTGCGGACAATGGGCGCTGATGCAGCCCAGTGACGAACAGTCTTAATCACGCGGAACATCGGTTCGGCTGTTAGAGGCTGACGGGGACCGGTGGGCCATGGGATTAGGGCCGTTCCGTCACACCAAGCCTCACGTCCGCCCTTCGCCACTCTCGGTCCATCGGCACGGCACGTCTCTACTTGACCTTCACCTTGCCTTTGATCACCGTATCCGTGCTCGACACCTGCACAACACAAGCCAAAGAACATGCGCATTATCCCAGTTGACAATCACTCATCACTCAAAGACTCGGCATACACCCATGTATCCGCATATGTTGGTACTTGTTAGATTTGGATGTGGACATGTACGTTTGTATGGTTATTTAGCTTGTCTTATCATGTTTAGAACTGTTTTATCTCATGCATTGTGGTTGTCTTATATTCCGCTGTGTTTGCTGTCTGGAAGCCTGAGCGGCAGTGCCGCTCTGGAAGACAGGCAACAAACCCCTCTGATGTGCATAAACTATCATTCGCATCACGTATTTACTCTTGACACAGTTTGTTTGCACCCCACAAAGCAATTAGATGTGAAACTGAACCTACCTTACACTTTTAATATGTGAATGTTGGCTTCTAATGCCAATTTGAGATTTCAGCTCTCATTCACACATTAAGGGGGAGGTTTCACACCTAAGCTTCTAAATCTCAAGTACTGTACCATTCTCTTGTAAGCTTCAATTGTGTTGTCATCAATCACCAAAAAGGGGGAGATTGTAAGTGCAATCAAGCCCTAATTGTGGGTTTTGGTGATAATGACCACACGATTAGAGAACTAATGAGATTTATCAAGATGACAAGCAGGCTTATGATGAGAAAGGATGGTGCACATGTGTTGGTGGACCCCTCATACTACATTTCATCGGTTCTGGACTCAATGTGCTATAACAAGCTTTTTCATATGTATTTGAGTTATAGGATTGCCGTACTATCAAGGGGGAATGCAAATGTACTGCTATGGCTGAATGATATGTGCTCAAAACCAACCCAAGCCATCCTTGCTTTTAACCAAAGACAGCTGCACAGAATTCTGATCTCTACCTGTCTTTCTGGTAGGCGCGGCAGTGCCGCCCCAGGGCGCGGTAGTGCCGGGCCGCGGCACTGCCGGGCTAAGGCCGGCACTGCCGCAACATGTTTCAACCGTTGGATGGCAGGGGGTATTTACTCCACTCTCCTGCCACCCCAACGGTCACACATGACCATTTACTCTTCTCCTACCTCCAGACAAGGCTTCCTCTCCCCATTGAAGGCTCCCAAGCTCTCTCTCACCTAATCTTTGATTCCCATTGATTCCATGTGAGTTAGAGCCTCAAACCTTCACCAAAGAGAAGCCCTAGCTGAGATCTACTGCCTAGAGCACTTGATTTGAGCCATAGCCGGTGGATTTGCTTCTATTACTCTTGGGTTCTTGGAACCCTAGCCGACTAGGCATCGCCCTTGAGCTAGCCAACTTGTGTGGCGGCCTTGGGAGGTTTGTAATCACTTGTGCAGCTAGTATTATTACCCCTCACCTCAAGGATTTGGTTCCTTGACTTGAGAACGAGGAAGAGTTGCAAAGCCCATGACCTAAGTGGTCAACCTCAACAACGTGGAGGTAGGCAAGCCTTGGTGGCGAGCTGAACCACGAGATAAATCACTTGTCTCTTGTGCTTACTTGCATTTATTCATCATACTTGTGAGCTTGTGATAGATTCTAGGGTTTGGCCCCGATCTACTTCATACACCATATTTGGCTTGGTTGAGTTGGTTCTGCTGGTTCAGGAAACCTAGTGTAACATTTCCATTCATATAGATTTGGTTTCTTGTGGCTGGATTTCGAATTGCAGGCTCGGGAAGTTTTCTGCGCGGCAGTACCGGGCTGAGGCCAGCAGTGCCGGGGTGCGGCAGTGCCGGGCCTCACTAATTAAGTTTTGAGCTGTGATTTTTGATAGGCCTATTCACCCCCCCCTCTAGGCCACACAGGTCCTTACATGATAGCTCTGAAGCTTCACCCAGATCTCTCGTGCCGTCTCAAGCTCAGAGCCACGCTCGAACTCAGGAAGGGAGATGCTGGCCAAAAGAGTGTTACGAGCCTTTGAGTTGGCCTCGTGTTGGTCAATCTGGACCTGACCCACACGAGCCGCAAGGACCTCGTACTCAGCGTTCTCACATATCTCCCAAACAGAAGAACTGATGTTGTTGAGGTAAGCATGCATCCGAATCTTCCAATAGGGATAGTTCATTCCATCGAACCAAGGAGCCTAGCCATTCCCTCGTTCCATGTCGCCCTTAGGATCCGAAACCGATTGAAGGACCGGATTGGCGACCAGAGGGGGGGGGTGAATGGGAGCCTCAAAAATGAACTCATGAATTGGATGGCCCTTGTCCCAGAAAATCACCCCAATAGCGAAGACTCAAAACGACCGGTGAGTTCACGACCTACGATTAGGTGGATACCCTAGGAGATGTCCTAGTGGTACAGCGGGACCCCCGGAGAAACCCCAAAACCATCTGCCAAAGCCCCAGAGCAAAACTGCAAAGTCTGCAGATTCGCAGACTATCCGGAATCAGGGTCCTGGACTGTCCGCTGAACGCCGGACTGTCCGACACTAGGAGTCCAGACTGTCCGCCGGCAAATGACCAGAAACAGAACCAATCTGAAACAGTTCTGGACGAGTCCCGGACTGTCCGCGGCCTTGTACTGCGAACTGTCCGCCGTTCACTTGAAAGTGATCAGTCAGGGGGCTGCGCCTGACTAACCCTGAAAAAACCCGATCCGCGGACTGTCCGCCACCTAACCGCGGACTGTCCGCCAACACACAGAGAGCACAAAACTGCACGGGTTCAAAACCAAATTCGATTCGATCTCAACCAAATCGAAAGGGACTTCGATCAAACTCCTTCCAGGTGTTCGTCTATGTATTGGGGTGCTAATCCTAAGAAATCATCGTACCTAACCAAGTCAATCAAGAGAAATCCGAGGATCACCAAAAAGGGGGAAAGAACGAAGAACGAACGCGAAATCAACCCGATCTATGGATTCGTGAAGTTAGGAGAGAAATTCTTCGGTGGAAAGAAGGGCCTCACAACCAAGAACAAAATGATTCAAGTGGAATCAAAAACCATCTCGCGGAGAGGGAGAACGAAGCAAATCTCCGGGAGATGAAAAACCGAAACGCGAAGAACACCAACTCAAAACGCGAATCGATCCAGAATTGTAGCCGCGTGGCAACCACACGAGACAATCGTGAGATTACGGTCTCACTTCCTTAAGTTCCCAAAACACAGAGACATGATTGAGTCTTCCCTATGGATCGCTAGCAGCGAGGTATGATTAGAACCTAAGCGGGGGCTAGAGAGAGAGAGAGTGCTCAGGAACAAATGTCTGCTAGGATAGAGAGAGAGGAGGGGCGCCTCTCTTATTTATAGCCTAATAACAATAGTCCCCTTCTACTCCTAGATACAAGAGCGAAGCGACCAACCCTAGGGGTATCCCGGTCCAACTCTGCTGATTTGTGATCCCACGGCCACGCGCCCTTCTCATCCTTAGCTTCGCCTCGACGCAAGCCTCAGGATGCCGCCACGTGCCGCCTTGTCGACCGCCGCGCCTTCCTCGCGGAAAGCTGCACCGCCGCGCCAGCCTCTCCATGCCGCCACGCGTCGACCGTCCTTTTTGCGGACCTCCCCCCGGTTTTGAGGCCGAAACCGGGAAACCTGGGCCTTCCCCCGGTTTTGAGGCTGAAACCGGGAAACCTGTCCTCCAGCTGAGTTTTGTGGCCCAAACTCAGAAACCCGCGCACCCAGGTTTTGAGGCCCAAACCTGGAAACCGTCCACGCTGAATTTTGAGGCCCAAACTCGGAAACCGGCCACCCCGAGTTTTGAGGCCCAAACTCGGAAACCGTCGAGGGTAGTTTTTCGAGGCTCAACTACCAAACTCGTGTCGTAGACGGGATGTGGTTCGCACACCCCGAGTTCCAGCACCGATGCCGGAGCTTGTCCAACCTCCACGCCGGGCACAGTGCATTCGCCATCCTTCTCGGCCTCCCGCCAAGTGTCACGACGCCATCACCTTCCTCCCGACTCGGCCGATGCACCGCACATCCCCATGTGCTCTTGTTTGCTAATGCCACGTGCCAGCTACCACAACTGGTCCTCAGGTCTCCTGGTCCGTCGGTCCAAGCCTCACGTCCGCCCTTCACCACTCTCAGTCCGTCGGCACGGCACGTCTCTACTTGACCTTCACCTCACCTTCGACCACTGTCCGAGCTCCGCACCTACACACCAACACAACCAAGAGACATGTTTCCCGTTGACCGATCACTCATCACTCAGGAAGGGAACCACCAGGGCACATATCAACCTTGTGTTCGCAATCTCCCCCTTGATGAGTGCATCATCAACTCATAGTAACCGTAATCAAGATAAAAAAAGCAGAATTGTGTAGAAGGAGAAAAGTCACTCGAGATGTCCAAAAGCCAAAGAAAAGGCCCAAGAAGAACCAATCGAGATAAACAAAGCTTGGTCCCCAAAGACATGGGCAACGGTTCGACACAACCAAGCAAGAGATCGGAGCAACAACTCATCAGAGAGCAAAACTTGATCAAAATCGGAGCACAAAACTTGGTCCCCAAAGACATGGGCAACGGTTCGACGCAACCAAGTCAGAAACGAGCTAGTCCTCAAGAAGAGGCAGAAAGGGCTCAACACCACTAGCTGAAAGCTCGATACCAAACGAAGACTGCATAAGAAGCAACTACTGCCAGTCCCTCAAGATAGAGGCACAGAGGCTCAACACAACCAGCAGTAGGCTCGATACCAATCAAGAACCATCAAGACAGAATGGTGAAAACAGCTAGTCCCTCAAGACAGAGGCACAGAGGCTCGACACAACTAGCTGAAACGAACGATACCAAATAAAAACCGTCTCGGAGCAACGCAGGCAGAAAAACTCCCCCTTACTCAAAGAACTCCCCCTCAGCAAGTGAAGCATAAATTGCAAATTGTCACCACATAAAGTCTAAAAATCTCATCCTTGGAAACATTATCCCCCTTGGGGGCAATTTGCAATCAAAAGAGAAGGGAAAAGAGCTCAATTGAGCAAAACAGAGCTAGGTCATGCCTATCGGAGTCAAGCAAATGCACATGAGTCAAAAATGCATGTTAGCAGCTTCAGGTATATACTCGAAAGAATGAAAGAGTGTTCTAAAGAGTGCTGATCCGACCACAAAGCAACATGCAAAAGTGCTAGCAAAGGCTCAAACTGATCACCAAATATGAAATATGAAAGCATAAGCCAAGTGAGCAGTTTTAAGCCGTTTAGAAAGGAGTTTCACAATCAAAATAGCACTGAACATGTATAGATAGGAAGTCAAACAAGTGCTAAACATGTATACAAGGTGAACTACCCCTAGCAAAGTTCAATCATCATGCTATAGAATGAAACATAGACTTGTGTTTTTAGATTTTATCGGAGAATTTGCAGCGGTTATTAACACAAGTTTAAATTCAGCATGTGATTGCGAGAGGTTGAAAGCTTGTCATTGCCTAACTTTTCAACTGTGCTAAGCCTATGCATATGCAATTAGAAGCTTAAAGCATCGGTTTCGGTCTTACACTACACGGCTCAAGTTTCACTCAAAGTGCTATGAGGAACAGTCTCGATACCGTGATGTGCTGATAAAGCAATCCCGTCTCGATCTTTTCAATTCACTAATACTTGGTTCATTTTAAGCAGAATATGAACAGACCAAGCAAGTGAAAGACTCATAACTAGAGACATAGCAACCTAGCATATATGAAAAGCACAAGTGATTTCAACACATTCTACACATGCTAGTTGCATATCTCAATGGTGAACATTTTCAGATTTTAGGTTCAGTAAGCAAGTTCACCATTCATAAAATAGCTCAGCTCACAACATGTATCAGTGATCAGAAGGAGCATAAGCTACAAGCATCATCAAAAAGCATCGAAGTATACACTAAGCAGAGCATAGTCACATTCTAAGGATTATATACATGAAGCCCTAAATGTAAATATGCAAGATGAAATGCAAAGATGCATGAAGAAATCAAATGAAAAACTCAAAGTCAGTTTATGATACAAGAGTCAAAATGTTTCCCCCATCTAAAAGGGGAAACACACACCAAGCTCACCTCTCAACCTAGCAAAAGTTGATTGGTCCAAAGGCTTGGTGAAAATATCAGCCAACTCATGATGAGTATCGACATGGCGAAGGTCGATATCACCCTTCTCATAGTGGTCTCGCAGAAAATGAAAGCGCACATCAATGTGTTTGGTCTTAGAGTGCAGCACGGGGTTCTTAGCAACGCTAATAGCACTTGTGCTGTCACAAAGCAAAGGAACGCGAGAAAAACTTAGACCAAAATCACGCAAAGTGGCCATCATCCAAAGCAACTGGGAACAGCAGCTAGCCGCAACAACATACTCAGCCTCCGTGTTTTCAGATTTTATCAGAGAATTTGCAGCGGTTATTAACACAAGTTTAAATTCAGCATGTGATTGCGAGAGGTTGAAAGCTTGTCATTGCCTAACTTTTCAACTGTGCTAAGCCTATGCATATGCAATCAGAAGCTTAAAGCATCGGTTTCGGTCTTACACTACACGGCTCAAGTTTAACTCAAAGTGCTATGAGGAACAGTCTCGATACCGTGATGTGCCGATAAAGCAATCCCATCTCGATCTTTTCAATTCACTAATACTTGGTTCATTTTAAGCAGAATATGAACAGACCAAGCAAGTGAAAGACTTATAACTAGATACATAGCAACCTAGCATATATGAAATAGCACAAGTGACCTCAACACATCCTACACATGCTAGTTGCCAATCTCAATGGTGAACATGTATCAAGTTTTAAGTTCATTAAGCATGTCCATCATTTTGAAAAATAGCTTAGCTCACAACATGTATCAGTGATCAGTGAGAGCCTAAGCTACAAGCATCATCATATATCATCGAAACATACACTAAACAGAGCATAAGTTCATTCTAGGGAATATAGACATGAAGCTCGAAAATGCAAGATGTATACATGATGAAGTCAGAATCGGAGCAAAAATAAAACCAAAAAGACTCAAAACCCAAAAACAAAAAGGATCAGAAAGTCAGTCTATGGTACATCAACCAAAATGCTTCCCCCATCTAAAAGGGGAAACACACACCAAGCTCACCTCTCAACCTAGCAAAAGTTGAGAGATCCAAAGGCTTGGTGAAAATATCCGCAACCTGGTTATGGGTGTCTACATGCCTAAGATCAATGTCGCCTTTCTCGTAGTGATCACGAAGAAAGTGAAAGCGAACATCAATGTGTTTGGTCTTGGAGTGAAGAACAGGGTTCTTTGCTACACTAATGGCAGAAGTGCTGTCGCAAAGCAAAGGGACCCGACTGAAATCTAGACCAAAATCACGCAAAGTAGCAACCATCCATAAAAGCTGCGAAGCATAAGAAGCAGCGGCAACATACTCGGCTTCTGTAGTAGACTGGGCTACATTCGACTGTTTGCGAGAAGACCACGAAACCAAAGAAGAGCCAAGAAACTGACAGGTCCCAGAAGTAGACTTGTGCTCAAGCCGACAGCCGGCAAAATCCGCATCGGAATAACCACAAAGCGAGAGGGTCAAAGAGGAAGAGTACCAAAGTCCGAACTCAGGAGTGTATCGGAGGTACCTCATGATGCGCTTGACTGCTTGCTTGTGGGAAGTCCGAGGGGACGCCTGAAAACGAGCGCACAGACACACAAAAAACTGTATATCCGGCCTCGTCGCCGTCAGGTACAGAAGCGAGCAGATCATGCTCCTGTACTCCTACTGGTCAATCGGCTCTTCGTCCTGGTCCGCGTCCATCGCAGCAGTCGTCGGCATGGGCGTCGTAAGAGGCTTGGCCTCGCCCATGTCGAATTTCTTCAGGATGTCCTTCGTGTATTTTCCTTGATGCACGAACGTCCCATCTCGGGTTTGCTTAATTTGCAACCCGAGGAAGAAAGTCAACTCGCCCATCATACTCATCTCAAACTCCCTGCTCATAATATCTGCAAACTTGGCAACAAGCGCATGAGAGGAGCCACCAAAGATGATATCATCCATGTAGATCTGGACTAACAGGGTATCGTTACCTTGCTTGAGGAGAAACAAAGTTCTATCTACCCGTCCCATTTTAAAACCCTTGGAGAGTAAAAAGGTTTTCAAATGATCATACCACGCTCTCGGGGCTTGTTTCCAACCATACAAAGCTTTTGAAAGTTTAAAGACATGGTTTGGAAACTTGGGATCCTCGAAACTAGGGGGTTGCCTAACATAAACCTCTTCCTCTATATACCCATTCAAGAAGGCACTCTTGACATCCATCTGGTAAAGCTTAAAACCCTTTGAAGCAGCAAAGGCTAGAAGGATTCTAATGGCTTCTAAACGGGCTACAGGGGCAAAGTTTTCCTCATAGTCTATCCCCTCTTTCTGGCAAAAACCCTGGGCTACTAGCCTAGCCTTGTTCCTCACTACCATCCCATCCTCACCCTCTTTGTTTTTGAAAACCCATTTGGTACCTATAGGGTGACATTCTGGTGGAGGTGGAACTAGGGCCCAAACTTGGTTTCGCTCAATGTTTTCTATCTCCTCATGCATGGCATTAACCCAGTTAGGATCAGAAAGTGCGTGTCCAACATCTTTGGGCTGAAACGAAGCAACGAATGCAGAATGAGCAAAGTGTGATATTTCATACGCTCGCGACCGCGTGCTCGCTGGTCGATGCCGCCAATCATCCGCTGCGGGGGTGAACTTGCTGAACGCTTCGGGGCGCTTGCCTCGCCAAAGTCGTGTCCCCCTCACCAGATGCTGTCGCTCCCTCAGGTGTTGCGGGTGCTCGCTGGAGAGGTGGCTCAAGAGGACCCCAAGATGAAGTCATCGTGGGATCGGGTCCTCGAGCTGAAGTAGTCGTCGTAGGGTCGATAGGGGTAGCCAGTGGAGTTGGCTCAGGATCACCCCAATCGGCATTCTCCCGCTCCTCCTCCACAAAAATGGTCTCTCCCAGCTCCTGTTCTCCTGCAACATCAAAAGCAGAAGAAACACAAGGCATAGTCTCGTCGAATGTGACCTCGCAGGTCTCCACTATCCGGTTAGTCTCAAGGTTAAGAACTCGATAAGCATGCGAATGCGAAGCATAACCAAGAAACACACCATTAGCAGAGCTGATTCAAATTTGTCCAAATTGCCTTGCTTCGGGATAAAACACTTGCACCCAAACACCCAAAAATGAGACACCTTGGGTACCCGTCCAAAATGCAACTCATAAGAAGTCTTCTTCATGAAAGCTCGAAGAAAGATGCGATTTGAAACATGACAAGCGGTGTTGATCGCCTCGGCCCAAAAACGCCTAGGAGTCCTATGCTCATCGAGCATCGTCCTGGCCATCTCAACAAGGGTCCGGTTCTTGTGCTCAACAACACCGTTCTGCTGGGGGACATAAGGAGAAGAAAACTGATACTCGATTCCATTAGAAGAACAGAAAGAGGCAAACTGTGAGTTATCAAACTCAGTACCATTATCGCTACGGATAGCTCTAATAGTATCAGGGGGAAACTCAGTTTTCAACCTCAAAATCAAATCACGAGCAAAAGTAAAAGCTTCATCCTTACCCTCCATGAAGAACACCCAAGAGTACCTCAAAAAATTGTCAACGATCACTAGAACGTACCACTTCCCACCTGCTGAGCAAACCCGAGCTGGACCAACTATGTCCATGTGTAAAAGCTCGCCGGGTCGCTTTGTCATCACCTGATTAACTGGTGGGTGGGAAGCAACAACCATCTTCCCGTGACGACAAGGATGACAAACAAGGTCCTTCTGAAACTTAAGCTTGGGCAATCCTTGGATTAGGCCAAGTGAGCTAAGTCTTGCAAGCAAGTCAAAACTCAAGTGACCGAGCCTCCTATGCCACTTCCACAAATCAGAAGAAGGACCAGCCATCAAACATCTAGCAGAGCCGACAGAACGAGAAAAATTGGCTCTGAAAACACGGCCAAAAGGGACAATCCAACAAACAAGATCTCCCCGAGGGTCTAAAACATGACTTAGACCCTTCTTAAAGTGCACTTCAAAATCATCCTCAAGAAGTTGCGAAACAGAAAGCAAATTGTAATGCAAGTTAGAAACCAAAGCAACATCCTTAAGAACAAAGTTCTTATTGAGCCGAATAGCTCCATGAGAAACAACCTTACCTCTACTATTATCCCCGAAAGTGATGTACTCCTTGTGCATCACGGGGCTAAGGCTGGAGAACCATTCCTTCTTTCCGGTTATGTGGGGTGAACACCCGGAATCCATGAGCCACATGTTCTCCAACCGAAGTTCCTGCATCAATAGAAGGGCAGGAAATGAGCATATGGCACAACACTGGGGTTAGTATACTGAGAAGGATACCAGTGCTGTGTCATAGGCCCAGAAAAAGTGTTAGAAGCAACACCAAGCTGTCCTCGTCCCATGGGTGGATAGCGATCACCACCAAACTGAAATGGTGGTCCGCTATGGAACGGAAAATCTCCAAACTGACCTACATGTCCCATTTGTGCAAAGCGATCACCACCAAGCTGAAAAGGTGGTATGCTATGGGACTGAGCAGCAAAGCCTCTTACACCCGGCTCATGATCGTATTGAGGACGACCGAAACCGCGACGGGCATGACCACCACCTAGTGGTCTGGCTGCCTAGGGCCTAGCTACCTGAGGGGGTGCACCTCTAGGCCTAGCGCCCTGCCTCTGAACTCCCCGACCTTGCACACCATGGAGAGGGTGGTGCCTGGCCTGGTTGTTCAGCTCCAACTCCTTCCTAGCGTCTCTCTTCCTCCGAAAGCAAAACTCAGCTAGGTGGCCCTCACGGTGGCAGTACTTGCATTCAAACCTCACCACTCTCTTGGGTTGTTGGTTTCTATGGTTGCGAGGGTTGTTCACTCTGGCTGGCTGCTTGCCTCTCGGAAGGGGATCACTAGAGACGTCAGGAAGGGTGTCAAGTGTGTTCCTAAGATGGTTAGGTTTGGGAACCCACACTTGCTTGCGAGGTGGAGCCTTGGGAGGTTCATCAAGGATGCCATCCTTGGTGATAGGCTTGCGAGGCTCAGGTGGGGTGATCTTGGTAAGCTTAGGGATAGCAGATGGCTTCTCACTAGGGCTCACTCCACTAAACTCACCGATCTTGCCAAAGGTACTAGCGCCCTTCCCTCCTGAAGCAAAGCCTACTTCCGAGCAATCAGTTCCCCTCTTGAACTGACTGATCATCATGCCTAACTGCGTCTCACTGCATGAAACCCAACTCAGGATGGACTGAAGGTATGTGTTTTCCTCCTCGGTTTGCATCCTGTCATGCCGACAGTTGGCAATCTCAAGCTCCATCCCCACGCATCGCTCACACGGAGCGGACAAGGTGCTAACTGAGCTAGCCTTCATGGCTTCAGCAAGCTTGGCATTAACTTCTGCCAACTCAGTTCGCAAAATAGGACAAAGCTTGCACGCACCCAGCAAAGAAGACCTCGCCTTCACTTCCTCCGGCTCCTTCTTCAGGGAGGCACACTCACGACACTCACCCACCAAGTCTAGCCTACTCTTCAACTCATCATACACCTCGATCAAAGAGGCATACTTGGTTTGTAAGGTGGAAAAGTTTGCCATGTGTGTGGTGCACTCATCGCACTCCTCCTCATCAGCCACCCTCACTTCGAACTTAGCAAACTCAAGCTCCTTAAGCGCCTCTTTCATCTTGGCCTTAAACTCACTGCACTCTCGGTTTACAAGCGTGAGTTTCTTCTCCAAAGAAAGGACTAACTCCGCAAAGCTATCGCGCTCATCAGTGAGATGATCGACAAGAGAGGAGTTTGATACCTCAGAAGCGTTGTCGTCGTCGTCGTCATTGTTGGCGTCATCGGCGTCCTTCGCCTGGCACTTGCGGTCCTCTTCGTCCAGGGCCATGGTGCATAAGCCCTTGGAGGAGTTGCCGAAGAAGCAGAGTCCGTTGAAGCGATCTTCCATCTTGTGCTCGGACCCGTCGTCGCTGGAGTCGCTGTCGGAGGTCTTGTCTTCATCGCTTTTGGAAGCGAAGAGAGCACGCCGACCAGCGTCGAAAGGCTTCTCCAAGTCCTCCCGACGAAAGTTGTCCTTGTTCTTCTTCTTCTCGGTCTTGTATTCTGGCTTGCCCTTGCGCCTGGAGCTGCAATTCTTGCCGGAAGACTTCTTGTTGTTCTTGGGACAGTTCGCCATGAAGTGATCTAGATCACCGCACTTGTAGCAGCCCTCGCGTGCGCCACCACGCCGATGATTCAAGCGGTTGTTCTGAAACCGTGAGAACCGTGTGATGACGAGGGCGAGCTCGTCGTCTCCCAAAGCCTCCAACTGCTCCTCTATGACTGTAAGCAAAGAAGACAAAGCAAAGAGAGGAGGTGAAGCGTCAGCAGGAAAAATCGATCCACCCTTGCCTGAGACCAAAGCCATGGAATGTGAAGATGGGTTCTTCAGCTTGGCCTGATTCAGGTGATCGATCTCGGTGGACTTGAGCTTGCTGAACAGCTCGTCCACGGTGAGGGTGTCTTAAGATGGAGATTCTATGATAGTCGACACCTTCACCTCCCATACCCTCCGATCCAGGGCGTATAGCAACTAGAGAGCCCTCTCATGATCGTCATAGGGTAGGTTGGCCCGATTGGCACGCATCTTGTTCACAATCGTTTGGAAACGAGCGAACATAGCATCAATCGTCTCTCCCTCCAACTGAACAAAGTTCTCGTACTCGCGCTTGTACATCTCGAAGAGTCTGGTCTTGACCTGAGCGGTCCCCTCGTGATAGCTCTGAAGCTTCACCCAGATCTCTCGTGCCGTCTCAAGCTCAGAGACATGCTCGAACTCAGGAAGGGAGATGCTGGCCAAAAGAGCGTTACGAGCCTTTGAGTTGGCCTCGTGCTGGTCAATCTGGACCTGACCCACACGAGCCGCAAGGACCTCGTACTCAGCGTTCTCACATATCTCCCAAACAGAAGAACTAATGCTGTTGAGGTTAGCACGCATCCTAATCTTCCAATAAGGATAGTTCGTTCCATCGAACCAAGGAGCCTTGTCGTTCCCTCGTTCTATGTCGCCCTTAGGATCTGAAACCAATTAAGGTAGAGAAGATCCTTAATCGGCTCCGATACCAATTGAAGGACCGGATTGGCGACCAGAGGGGGGGTGACTGGGAGCCTCAAAAATCAACTCGTGAATTGGATGGCCCTTGTCCCAGAAAATCACCCCAAAAGCGAAGACGAAAAACGACCGGTGAGTTCACGACCTACGATTAGGTGGATACCCTAGGAGATGTCCTAGTGGTACAGCGGAACCCCCGGAGAAACCCCAAAACCAACTGCCAAAGCCCCAGAGCAAAACTGCAAAGTCTGCAGATTCGCGGACTGTCCGGAATCAGGGTCCCGGACTGTCCGCTGAACGCCGGACTGTCCGACACTAGGAGTCCGGACTATCCGCCGGCAAATGACCAGAAACAGAACCAATCTAAAACAGTTCTGGACGAGTCCCGGACTGTCCGCGACCTTGTACTGCGGACTGTCCACCGTTCACTTGAAAGTGAACAGTCAGGGGGCTGCGCCTGACTGACCCTGAAGAAACCCGATCCGCGGACTGTCCGCCACCTGACCGCGGACTGTCCGCCAACACACAGAAAGCACAAAACTACACGGGTTCAAAACCAAATTCGATTCGATCTCAACCAAATCGAAAGGGACTTCGATCAAACTCCTCTCAGGCGTTCCTCTACGTATTGGGGTGCTAATCCTAAGAAATCATCACACCTAACCAAGTCAATCAAGAGAAATCCGAGGATCACCGAAAAGGGGGAAAGAACGAAGAACGAACACAAAATCAACCCGATCTATGGATTCGTGAGGTTAGGAGAGAAATCCTTCGGTGGAAAGAAGGGCCTCACGACCAATAACAAAATGATTCAAGTGGAATAAAAAACCATCTCGCGGAGAGGGAGAACAAAGCAAATCTCCGGGAGATGAAAAACCGAAACGTGAAGAACACCAACTCAAAACGCGAATCGATCCGGAATTGCAGCCGTGTGGCAACCACACGAGACAATCATGAGATTACGGTCTCACTTCCTAAAGTTCCCAAAACACAGAGACATGATTGAGTTTTCCCTGTGGATCGCTAGCAGCGAGGTATGATTAGAACCTAAGCGGGGGCTAGAGAGAGAGAGTGCTCAGGAACAAATGTCTGCTAGGATAGAGAGAGAGGAGGGGCACCTCTCATATTTATAGCCTAATAACAATAGTCCCCATCTACTCCTAGATACAAGAGCGAAGCGGCCAACCCTAGGGGTATCCCGGTTTAACTCTGCTGATTTGCGATCTGACGGACACGCACCCTTCTCATCCTTAGCTTCACCTCGACGCAAGCTTCAGGATGCCGCCACGTGCCGCCTTGTCGACCGCCATGCCTTCCTCGTGGATAGCTGCGCCGCCGCGCCAGCCTCTCCACGCCGCCACGCGTCGACCGTCCTTTTTGCGGACCACCCCCCGGTTTTGAGGCCGAAACCGGGAAACCTGGGCCTTCCCCCGGTTTTGAGGCTGAAACCAGGAAACCTGTCCTTCGGCTGAGTTTTGTGGCCCAAACTCAGAAACCAAGCACCCAGGTTTTGAGGCCCAAACCTGGAAACCGTCCACGCCGAGTTTTGAGGCCCAAACTCAGAAATCGGCCACCCCGAGTTTTGAGGCCCAAACTCGGAAACCGTCGAGGGTAGTTTTTCGAGGCTCAACTACCAAACTCGTGTCGTAGACGGGATGTGGTTCGCACACCCCGAGTTCCAGCACCGATGCCGGAGCATGTCCAACCTCCACGCCGGGCACAGTGCATTCGCCATCCTTCTCGGCCTCCCGCCAAGTGTCACGACGCCATCACCTTCCTCCCGACTCGGCCGATGCACCGCACATCCCCATGTGCTCTTACTTGCCGATGCCACGTGCCAGCTACCACAGCTGGTCCTCAGGTCTCCTAGTCCGTCGGTCCAAGCCTCACGTCCGCCCTTCACCGCTTCCGGTCCGTCGGCACGACACGTCTCTACTTGACCTTCACCTCACCTTTGACCACTGTCCGAGCTCCGCACCTGCACACCAACACAGCCAAGAGACATGTTGCCCGTTGACCGATCACTCATCACTCAGGAAGGGAACCACAAGGGCACATATCAACCTTGTGTTTGCAAAAACGCAGGCCTGCATCAAAAAAAATCTTTGAATATTACCACATCTGCAGTACCTGGCTTTGGGATGGTCTCGCCCTTCGGAAGGAAAGCTTTCCCGCGTTGGACGTACTCTTCTTTTTCAAGACATCGATCATCGCCTGGGTCATCAGCGAAGGCCCGAAATCCCATGTCTTTCCGGCCATATCAGAGCTTTCTTCCGGACCAACAAGATCACGCACAGACACCTCCACGTCGCTAAGTGTATCAAGCAGCTCTTGAGCCTTCGCGCTAGCAATCATGCAATCCTCAAAGTACTTATCCCACAAGGAAGCGCGAACGCCTAACAACTGAGAGTAAGGACCGCTGAAAGCGAACCAACGAGTTTGAGAACTAACGGGCGAAGCCACTCTTCAATGTGGCCACGCAGCGCTAAAGCGAGTGCAAGAGGAAAACACAATTCAAGAAGATGTGAAGGCTAAGGCAGAGAGTGCGAGGGAACAAGAGCGGGGGAGGAAGGCCTTATCCTCACCCACCCCCCCCCCCCTTATATAGGCGGTCGGCGTGACGCTTCGACTATAGCGACAATGGTCGTGACTCTTCGAGCGAAAGGTCAAATCGGTTGTCAGCACAAACCAACCCTCGCACGACACGTCACACAAGTAGCAACAGTTAAAAGGTGTCGCGACCCAGGGGGGAGTTAGGAATGAAGCCTTCACTAGCGAAGGGTCCCTTCAAGCTTTGGGGGGAAGGAAGCCGAGAGTGAAGCCTTCGCTAACCAAGGGTCCCATAAAACTTTGGGAGAAGTGGACCGCGCCCGCTTTGGACCACGTCGCCCAAGGGGGGAACTGTTGTGAGGAGAGAGACGGTGGTTAGCGAAGGCTTCCACTAATGCAAATGTTGTGTTTTCGCTCAGGTGATAGTTTGCAAGGTTTCCGAAGGGCCTTCGTATGAATACCTTCGCCAAGACAGAGCCTCCGCCGAACACTTGGCGGAGGCGAAGGCTCCGCCCGCTGCTAGGACGAAGGTGCTAGGCGAAGGCCAAGGCGAGGGCGAAGGCCAAAGGCAGCAACCAAGCAAGAACCAAGGCCCATCAAGCCGCGTCAGGCTGGGCCATACGCAGGACGGATCGGCGACCCAACTAGCGAAGTGGTTGGGAAGAGGGGTGATGATCCCGAAATACCCTTGACGACGTCTTCGATTTAGGGGAGTATTCTGAGAATATCCCTAGGCTCTGTATAGGTAGAAATGTAATAAGGGGAAGGAAATCCTAGAAATCAATGTACAATGAGCTATAAAAAGAGGAGCAACAGCTCCATGTAGGGGGAGGATGTAAGAGGCTCATTGCCCCCACTAAAATTGAGAGGTAGCGGGGAGCCTTCGCCCTGAGCCAAAGGCCCCTAACTGCCCGTACTGTTGTGAGGACGTAGTGTTTTTCCAGCAGTGGATGTGACACCCGAGTACTCTAGGTCATCAAAACACTCGATTGAACATAGAGCAAGTAATCGAGTGTTTTTTTATCTACGTAGCACTTGATTTTCATGAATATCAAACGAACCAAAAAAATATGTAAATAATAAATAACAAAAAAGATAAACAAATAAAATAAAAATAGCCAGATTATTTTTTTTTAGGAGAACTGTGGAGCTTTGCTCCCCAGATAAATATTAAAAATAGCCAGATTATTTGTATGAACGTCAAATTAAAAAATTTCAAAGAGAAACCAAATAAAACATATAGAAAATAAATAAAAACAAAAAATGATGAAATAAATGTTCAAGTATTCTGACTATCCATGTGTACAAATAATAATTAATTTACACTAATTGAACACAAAATGTACACTTAGTAATAGTAAATTTTGATTTAATGAGATGTAATCTACTTGAATAAAGAAATATTATAGTAAATCTGTACATACATGGGTTATTGAGGTGACATGACGGGACACGTCAGCTGGTCCATGACAGGCATGCAGCATGCTCATGCGGGGGAGTTCATATGACTGCTGGATGTAGCGGACAAGCAGGTGCGGGAGAAAGAGTTGTAGGCGTGCGGGCATCGATGGTCGAGTGCATAGTGAGAAAATCGAGTGAGCGTCCATAATAAAACACTCGAGTGAGTTAAAGATTTACCGCCTTTAAAGGCTCCGAGAGAAGTTTTGTCAAATGACCATCAAGAAATAGCTCTGGTGAAGAAATTCAGAAGAGCCGGAGTTATTATTTTTTTATTAAGAGAAGATAGAATGCTGAATCTATGGTTTGTTCTAAAAATCAGTTTGGTTGGCTTTTAATTTTTTTTCCAACACGGCCAAAGCCGAATTTCATTACCAAGAAGTAACGAAATTACGTGAGTTCATACAGATAACAGAGATCATGGAACAAACACAAAACCACTTAAGATAGAAGCACAAAGGACTCCCACCAAAAGGGCAACATATGACCGAAAGTTATAAGCCACACCCCTAAAACCACCAAAAAGGATCTCCACGTATTGAACCCGAACCCACTATATTTGATTACAAAAGTTCCTCGGATACGTTCCACACTGCATGCGGACTAACGCCACCAGCTTGATCCCAAAAAGACTGCCTTTAGCCAGGCTACTTGTCACGCAATCACCATGCGCTTGTCTTCACCATCCATTTGCCCTTGATGATGAAAGTAAAGCGCCGCCTACTTAAGAGTTTCTGCTCCATGCTCTATCTGCTTTGCTGTTGCATCGTTCTGCAGACATACCCAATACGACAACATAGAGCTTGTTAGATAAATTATTTCAGTGGACGACTTGATTCTCTTCCTTTCAAAGCATGAGGTATTCCTTGTCTTCCAAATGACCCAACACACTGCTGCTAGCCCTACCAGATAGAATTGCCTACCCTCAGGTAAGCACCAGCTTATCCATCTCCAGAACTGACCAAAAGAGTCAGGTCTCCTTGTAACCCAAAAATGAATGCCACAATGCTCCAAACATATCTACTTACTAGCAGTAAAAAAAAAAATGCTTGACGGATTCACTGTCATTGCAAGAGGCACACCCAGGGTTACCTTTCCACTTGTCCAACCAAAATCATATTAAAAGAATACAGTTTTATAAATATGGTTTCTCCGTCCCTAGAAAAAAATGTGATTCTAATTTTGCTCTAAAGCAAATATTCTGATGTGATTGTCAACTTTAATGCAACCAATATAAATATAGTTTCTTGGTTTGACATTTGCCGCTTTCATGAATGATGCACCACCAAAGCTTATATTTAAAGACAAGCTCACCGTAGCAAATTTATCCATGTTCCTGATATACTTCTCCTCAAAAATAATAGTTCCAAATTAAAGACCAAAGGATATTAACGAAAATATTTAAATTATCGCTAGACATGTCTCCATGAACATCTTGAGAAGCTATGGACTCATCACATTCTAAAGTTTAATTAAATTCTATAAATGAATACATATAGTTACGATCCCAAATAAGTACCGGTACTTTGGTTTTCTCGTAGAATATGTTTTACTCCCTCCATCCCAAATTATAAGTCATTCCAAGAATCTTGGAGAGTCAAAGTTTTTCATTTTTAACCAAAATTATAGAGAAAAGTACAAAGATTTATAACATCAAATATGTATATTATGAAAATATAACTAATAAAAAATCTAATTACACTTAGTTGATATCATAAATATTATTATTTTATTATATTAATTTGGTCAAATTTAAAAAACTTTGACTCTCCAAGATTCTTAGAATGCCTTATAATTTGGGATGGAGGGAGTAGTATTTATTTGTTTGTCATATATACTCATATCGTATCAGTGCCCATTTCTTTTAGGACTGAAGGTAGTATCTAATAACAAACTTATACTCCCTCTGTCCTTGAAAGGAGGACGTTTTGGGTTTTCGTGCCATAAGTTTGACTCAATTTATATAAAATACATGTAATATTTATATCTCCAAATTTGTTAAAAAACTAGACTTAAACATCTTTCCGATGATACTAATTACTTAGTATAAATATTTATATATTTTAATATATAATTGCTGGCATTTGTTTCTCGGGAAGCGAGAATGACATCTATTTTGAGACGGAGGGAGTATATTATTTATTCTTTCTTTTTTTAATTTTTCAAGATTAAACTTGTTTGGTTATATAAAACTACTAAGGGTCTGTTTGGATGAGCTAGTGCTAGTTACTCCCTCCATACAGAAAAAAGATGCAATTCAAGCACAGTGTCATGTTTTAATACCTTAAGTTTGACCAATAATAGATAGAAAAGTATTAATATTTATGATATTGAATAAATATTATTAAATTAATTATGAAATGTATTTTTATAATAGGAAAAAGTCTAAAATACTACCCTTAAGTATGGCTTATGATCATATAACCTCCTAAACTATCATTTAGCCCGGTTTACCCCCCTCAATTATTTCAATTGATCTAATTTACCCCTCAACAAGATGTACCTTTTTCATTCTCAACATTCAAGCTGGTTTTCAATTTCAAATTATATGTGGGAATAGCTAGCACCATAGTTTATATTTTCAAAATATATCACAAATATTTATCAAATTTTGATTGGTTTGGACATATAATAATAAATTAACATTAAAATACAAAACTATTTTAAACATTACAGTATAAAATTCATTTTTAAAAAATATTTTTTGATGTATATAATTACCTCACAAAATTTGAAATTAAATCTCAAACTACTGTACATAGAGAAATAAATATGACAAATCTTATTAAGGGGTAAATTGAACTGATGAGATAGTCAAGGGGAGTAAACTAAACCAAACGTTAGTTTAGGAGGCTATCTGGACATAAGCAGTACTTAAAGGTAGTAATTTAGAATTTTTTTCATTCATAATAAATTGATTTGGAGTCATATAAAAGATACGACTACTAGAAAAGCTTGATCAAACGTAAACTATTTTTTTCCGATACGCAACTCATATTTACATGTTATGTTTGACAGAGAGAGTACAAGTTAACGGCTAAAACTTAACTCAAATTAGCTAAGTCCCGGCAACCTTATTATCATGTCTAGTATCATGCGGTGGATTTAGATATGATGCAAGTAGTCTTGTTTGTTTTCAATGGTCGTGCGGCAGATCCTTGTTAACGATCAAGAAGTCTTTGTTTATGCTCTGCTTATGGATAGATACCGTGCGGCAGGCATTTATTCATATGTTTAGTAAAAGCGAGATAGTTATCGGCTCTGTTAGATTTGGCAAGATCTAGTAGATTCATTAAGTTATCATGTGTTGCATGTTTTAATTCATTCTGTAACACTTTTTTGCCCAATCTACATTGATCTTTATTCGACCTTGCTTCACAAGTTTACTTGTGTTCCAATAATTGCATGATCATGATGGCCGAATAAATTTCCAATCTAGGTTGTTACATGTTGTGGGTTCATGCATTTTAATCACGTTTGAGCTTTGATGAAACTAGGTATCGTGCGACAGATGCAGGTTTTAGATTGGTTTAATCGTGCTTGTTTGTATGTTTCTTTCTCATGGACCCCAACTCGGCTAGTTTGCCGATCTTGGTTAAGCTTACGCGAGTAACGAGTTTTATAGATCTGTTTGGATATACGCATGCTTTTAGCTTCTTATCATTAGATTGTATCATGCGGTGGATTAATCTAATTATAAGAAGTGGTGTAGACTTGCACTTGGGTTTATGCTTGACTGGTTTATGAAGACTAGACGTGCGGCAGACTAGTTGGATTAACCTATGTATGTGATGTTTGAATAGATTTATACTTACAAGTTACCTGTTTACAATTTACTATGTCTCAATGATATCTTTCATTTGTTTGAGCATTCTTTTGCTTATACGTGCATTCGGCAGTCGATATGCTTACATGCTTTCCTCTCATGTTAGCCGAATGACTTTATAAACATGCCTTGACAGACAGCTTCTATAGCTGTGTGCCGTCGTGATTGGCTTTCAAAGCCGTAAATATGGAACTGTCTGGTCTCACCCGGCATGTTCCAGTGTTATTCTCACAGTTTTATCCCTTGTTGGTTTTCAGGTCAAACCGACTGGCACGTCTCTGGATTCCAAACCGTCCGGGCATCCGATTGAAGCCACACTTTTTCCGGCTTGCTGTGTGTGAGGTGTGGACAACGTTTTGCGTCAACACACTTTTTGGCACGCCTGGTGGGACCCTTCTGTTTCAAGATGCCTGAAATCAACGACGATCAAATTCTGGATGTGACCATGGATGAGTTGCCACCAGATTAGAGAAGTTTAATACAACAAACTTGTGATGAACTTCAGTGCAAGTGCTTGATGACTTTCTCCAAGAACAAGAGCGGCAAAATCTTCCAGAAGCAACCATTCCCAAGGGTTCTCCTTCCTCACCAATCCGACAGCACTGATGAGGAAGATATTCAGAGAATGACCCAAATAGTGTACAGAGTCGTATTAGAGGCCATGACCAATCATCAATCAGCTTTCTTGAATACCTTTCGCGCCGTTATGATTGGTATTTTCGGCCCAGCAATGGATAAACGCTTTGAAGAGGCCGCTGGTCCGATGCAAGGGCCATTGTTATTCCCTGTGCCTCAGCCTCAGAGGAAAAATGCTGAAGGCGGCGGAGCTGGTACAAGTGCAGGTGGGGTGGTCCCGCATGAGACACAACAACCTCCCACAACTTATGGTCAGCTCACGTTCGGCACAACAGGAAATGTCCCACAGTATGCTTGCAGGGTGTCTCCCGCAACGAACAGGATACAAAAGAACATGTTTAGAGATGGATATCAAGAGTTCATTGATTATAATGCAATTAATGCTTTTCCAAACCCAGGCTATAAAAGTTCAGCAGGAGCACATATTGGGGGACAAGCACAAGCCACTCCAGATTCAAGTGTTGATCTCATCATGCATATGATGGCCTATATGATGCAAAATCAATTCGGCCTGAAACCAAAGAATCAGTCTTACGCTTACAAGTCTCCCTACCTAGAGTGGTACAACCGAGTAGCGCTTCCTCCAAGGGTGAAGCCTCCTACTGATTTTACCAAGTTTTCAGGCCAAGATGACACCAGTACTATAGAACACATCAGCCGTTACTTGATGCAACTCGGGGAGGCATCTGCGGATGAAGCTTGGAGGATTCGGTACTTCCCGTTGTCATTGACAGGACCAGCCTTCTCATGGTTCACCTCTCTGCCAGCAAATTCTATTAATACATGGGCAGAGCTAGAACAGAAGTTCCACACGTATTTCTTTACGGGCACCAGTGAGAAGAAGTTGGTCGATCTCATGGGTCTGAAGATGAAACCTAACGAGACGCCGCAAGAATATTTGCGCAGATTCAGGGAGACCAAAAACCTTTGCTATTCCTTGAATTTACCAGATGATCAATTGCCATGGATAGCCATAGCTGGCATGCTGCCGAATATCAAGGAGAAGCTATTCGGCATGGAGTTTGATGATCTCAGACAATTATCACAACGGTTGGCTATGATGAGTAGTCAAGCCCAAGGGTTTATGAGGAATAATCAATTCCAGAAGGGTGATGTGGCTGCTGAGATGTATCAAGCTTTCTTAGAAGAAGCAGCGGAGTATGATGATGAAGATGACGTAGCTGCAGCCGAGATAGTCTGGGCTAAAGAGCCGACTCAAGTCAACCAGCGATGGCTGAGGCAGCAAAAAGGTACTTATGACTTTGATGTTTCCAAATCAAATAGATTATTTGAATACTTATTGAAGGAAGGACGCATCAAGTTGCCGGAAGGTCATCCCATGCTGCACCCTGAGGGGGTTAAAGACAAGAAGTATTGTTGTTTGCATAATACCAGGTCTCACTCTATAAATGATTGCCGAGTGTTCAGAGTGCGGGTCCAGAAAGCTATCCAGGAAGGGCATTTGAGGTTCGATGGAAAGATGAAAGTTGATGATAGGCCTTTTGGGCAGAATATCGTGTCCTTCTCTGTTAATATGGTTGATGCAGCTGATCTCAGAGGCAAAAGCAAAATGAAGGTGTTAACCTCTGATATAGCGAGAAAAACGGGTGCTGTTGACCTTGATCGGCAAATCACAAATGAAGAATTTCAGCAACAGGCTCGTTTCTAGAATAGTCGAACTGAAGGAGGTGGAACCTCCAGACCTAGGGTCACGACGCGTATTTTATTGAACAAATGGCGTCAGGAGCAGGAACGGTACCAGAAGCAAAGATTTTATGAAGAACAAAAATTCATAAAGAAGCAAAAGAGGTATGAAGAGGAGATATACCAAGAGGAACGAGAATATACGAGAGAACAAGAGCAATCACATTGGGAATGCTCATTCTTCAAGTATTGTTGGAATGAAGGCTTGAAGCTGCATGCTAAGAACAATTGCCCTGAATGCAGTGATCAATACTCTGAATATAGGCAGTCTCGAGTCAACCGCCGTTCGGTCCATGAAAGGCTTCGGGCATGAATCCCTGAGGACGATCGGCGCTTAAAAATAAGTAACTCCGAGAATCGGCAAGGAAGAGGATTTGCCGATCGAAATTGGGCTCGCACTAGAGAAGAAGAATATCGCGAGTATGTCTGGCAGAGAGGACAGTGGTGTCCACCAGGATTGAGAAAGAGCTAGAAAAGAAGAGTGCAGCACCTGAGGAACAGGGAGTTGACACAAACAGGCGCCAGGACAAAATAAATTTGGCGTCCTAAAGAGAAGCCTGATGGTGGTGATCGTTCGACTAATGCATGCATGGCATTCTTTCTTCCATCGGAATTTATAGCTCCCGAAGATCAGGATGTCCAAGAAGAAGTGTACTCAGATTTCGACGAAGATGAATTCCAAGATTTGTTAGCTCATCTTGTCTTGGCTCAACGGGCAGTTTTTGACAAACCAGCTAAGCATCGACACTTGAGGCCACTGTACATGAGGGGGGTATGTTAATGGCAAGCCACTAACCAAAATGTTTATTGATGGAGGAGCTGCTATAAATATCATGCCATATACCACCTTCAAAAAGCTTGGGATGGCAAGTGAGGAACTGTTGAAGACCGACATGGTATTGAGAGACTTTGCTGGTAATTCTTCTGATACTCGAGGAGCAGTTCATGTTGAGTTAACAATTGGGTCAAAGACTTTGATTACTACTTTCTTCGTCATCGATGGTAAGGGGGCATACAGTTTGCTCTTAGGAAGGGATTGGATACATGCAAACTGCTGTGTACCGTCAATTATGCACCAATTCCTCATCCAGTGGATTGGAGATGATATCAAAATTGTCCATGCTGATGATTCGGTGAGTGTTGCTACCGCAGAACCTATCTACTGGGAATACGATGGTGTTGAGTGCTTCTCTGGAAGAGTTTGGGAAGTAGGTCCTGTGAACGTTTTTGACAAAGACCAACAGCCGATTCAAACGATCGGCTCTCAGAGCAATTTTTGAATAAATAAACCGGCTGATGGTAATGGGGAAAAGTTAAGACCAAGTTTCGTGTCGGTTGATAGGGAATAAAGTATTGGTGATGAAGCCAAAAGAAGATCAATATATGCAAGTTTGATCCAGATTATAGATTGAAATTGATAAACCTTTGAAAGGATTCTGCCTATTTCTCCGTTGCCAAAGCTAGAGGAAGATCAAGAATTCACATAAGGTGACGTACAACAGAAAGCTTTTGATGAGATTGAAGAGTATGTGAAGGCACATCCACAACTTGGTAATCGTTTCAAGTTGTACGTGGCGGTCGATAGCCTTACAGTAGGATTGGCCCTTATATAAGTTTAAAGGAAAAGAGGAGTAATAGCTTGCCCTAGCCGAAAATGTTGGACCCAGAGATGGGTATTCGGCTGTAAAGAAATTTTTTGTTCATACATGTGTCGCTCATGAACTAAGCTTTGGCGCTACTTGTTAAATGCCAAACGCGTGGAAATTGTATGTGGAACAAATTCAAGAATATTTTTATAGCCAATGTAAAGCATCGCCTTTAGCAGAAAAATGTTCCGAGAACTTAAAATATAGCCGATATTGTTTATATCGCCTTTGGCACAAGAATGTTCGTGACCTTGGTAACCCTAGCATTTTTTAAGTTAGCAGGTTTATCGGGAAGAGAGAAAGGTGAAGTGTAGTAAGTAAGATGCCGAGCGACATGACCTATCAAAAATGAGATCTAATCGGCTAAGATGACGTCATGCGTTCGGGAAATGTTCCTCTGAAGAAATATTGCAATCAAGGAAAATTCACTAAAGTAATCAGAAATGCAAGTGGAATTATTCAGAGAAGAGCAAGTTTCATCTGTTACAAACTTCATTCACAGATCTGTCCTAGTACAGACTACCCTTGAAATAATTTATTCAGAACAGACTCCGGATCAGTAACTTTGGCAATAGCAGCGGCATGATCGTCATAATCTTCAATATCTTCCATTTCATCCAGGTATCCGTCTGCGAAACCAACTGGTAAAGAGGAGTAATCCTCTTTGGTGCAAGAACTCATTGCCGCTAGCTCAAGGGAAAACCCAGCACGCACACCTTGGATGACGGCCTGATCTATGCGACCATCCACAGCATCAAGACGAGCTTCGGCTGAGTCCCTATGAGCATCCACCTTGATGGCGATTCTGTTCACCGCCATTTTCAGACGGTCATTCTCTGCAGAGAGAGCTGACAAGAGGAAAAGGTGCATCAGGCAAAGTAGGCTCAACCAGAAGGAAGGAACCAAGGCTTCACTGACCTGTGATGATGTTGCAGAGTTGCTTCCGTTGGTCTGCCCATTCAGCTTCCTCAATGCCATACTTCTTAGATACATCTTCCAATTCCTTCTGGGCCTTATCCCTCTCCTCACGATACCGGAGAGCATCCAAACGGGTGAGCCGAAGTGAATTGTTAGACTCAGAAGAATCTGGTAACCCGGGAAAAGGATTGGGGAAAGCCATTGGAGCTGCTGTTTCTGGAAAGGGAGCCCGGTTTTGGCTAAAGAAAAACTTCACCCTGGGAAGAGAATGAACGACGAATCAGACACGGATGAACAAGAAGAGCTACCGCAAGGGGGCAGGAGACTAATTTTTTACCCATGGCACCGGTGAGTTGATGCTCGGCTTCTTCCTGCTTCGTCTCCGATGGGATGCCTGCCATGGTCGCCGTCGCCTGCCATTGATGGAAACACAAGCAAAGGATTTTCTCTTTGGCTTGAGCTGGAAGCCGAGAAGTGGAGATTTTGTGAGTCAAACTGTTTGACTGAAGATAAGAGTAACAACTTGTGTAGGGTCATATTTATAGAACCATAGCTTGCACACTGGAAGACCAAGCATCAGAATGGGGTTTTCACAGCTTATGGGCCGTTATTGGACCAGGCCGGATTTTTGACGATTAGAAGAGGTCATGACTCCAGAATCGGGAAGCCGATAGGATTCGGCTAAGAGTTGTTCAGTTTCGGCTGATTGTTTGGGAACTCATGTTACTGTTTGGCACTGAGGACAGGAAGCTAAAAAATGGAAAATCCTTTAAGAAATACTATCCTGACATCATCATAGGTTGGAAGATTGAGGAAAGACTGAGACTTTGGGTCTGAAAATAACCGATTACAGCGATTGCCTATGAAACGGAGATGATCAGCATGATTATGAGCAATAGCCGATGTAATGTACATCGCCGCTGGGGTAAGGATAAAATTAGTGACTGATGCACAAAGCAGAACACACATTGATCTCGAGGGATCAGTCACAAATTGGATCAAACAGAAGAACTTTTATTTACAAAAGGGGGAATGCAAGATTACAATGAGGACGGTCAGTTCATCCACCCCATCCTACACCTAATCGGGAGAGTGTGGTCAAAAGAATCGGCCAGATCTGTTCTAGCCTCCTTCATATCATCTACAGAGTGTTCTACCCTATCTTCCAGATCTCGCTCGCAGACGTCAAATCTACGGTAATCAGCGCCAGAGTGGATCCGCACGGCATTAAAAGCGAGCGCCACGCCGTACCCATGCCGACTCTGGAGATAACGGGGAGGATTCGGTTAACTTCATTTACCCGCTTCACGACCGTCGTGCCCGTCACATTGGCCATGATGGCAAGCTTGGTGACGGCGGCTTCGAGGGCATGGAGTTTAGCTGCCAGAGCTGAAAGGAAGAAGAATGAGTAAAGGCAAGAAGGAAGAAATAGGGAAAGAAATGATGAGAAATATTTACCAGCGGCTTGATTACGAGCGACGTCACGCTCCCGAGAGATTCGGGTAATCTCTCGATCCTTCCCCTCTAGATCAAATTGAAGGTCTATGACCTTCTGAGTCAAGTCCTCGGGGAGGTCGTCGCCAATCCTCCTAAAACAGAAACAACAGTATGAGAACAGCTGCTTCATTTTCGAAACAAAAACAATGGAGAACAACCTCTTCTTGGAGGTGCTGGAAGCCCCAAGCTCAGAGCTGTGTCGGCTCGCCTCGGAAGACATCTTCTGGTTGGATTGGGAGATGACAGGAGAAAGAAGGGTTTTCTGGTTTTGAGATCGAAGCAGGGGAGTTCAGAAATGCACAAGCCAAAACAAGGTGAAAGGAGACTTTAAAGAATCCCAAAGGTGCATCGGGAGATGGATCGGCAAGTACAACAATTATGGCGTGTGAAGGTGGATGCTTCCGGAGGTTCCACGTCAGTATACAAGGGAAAGGAATTTTGGAATAAATATTTATCCCAAAATTAGGGGGCATGTGTTAACACCAGAATTTCGCACGCATAAGAGTATGACAAGTGGACCCAGCCAGCAGTGAAGAAAGTATTCGGCAAATGATCGGGCGACTATTTGGTCCTCAGAGTTTCGGTGAATGCCTGTGCGGTCGGCTGTTTTGCAAAGCGGCGGCTCCATTCGGGAAATGGATATAGCAAGTAAAACTGGCTTGCACGAGAAGACACGTAACAATGGAGGACGCCGAGAAGAATAGGAATAGGATTTGTATCTTTCCAAATTTCATTGTGTAAGTCGTAATCGTCCAGGACTCATATTTCGTCCAGGGTATAAATATAAGCCCTCGACCATTGTAAAGAGAGTTCACAACCATATCAATACAATCCGGCCCCGTGCCACCTTCGAGTCCTTAGTCGTGTCGTCGAGTTCTACGAGAGGAATCATCGATCCATCGACCTCCGTAAGTCTCGGCAACCTTGTTATCATGTCTAGTATCATGCGGTGGATTTAGATATGATGCAAGTAGTCTTGTTTGTTTTCAATGGTCGTGCGGCGGATCCTTGTTAATGATCAAGAAGTCTTTGCTTATGCTCTGCTTATGGATAGATACCGTGCGGCAGACGTTTATTCATATGTTTAGTAAAAGCGAGATAGTTATCGGCTCTGTTAGATTTGGCAAGATCTAGTAGATTCATTAAGTTTTCATGTGTTGCATGTTTTAATTAATTTTGTAACACTCTTTTGCCCAATCTAGATTGATCTTTATTCGGCCTTGCTTCACAAGTTTACTTGTGTTCCAATAATTGCATGATCATGATGGCCGAATCAATTTCCAATCTAGGTTGTTACATGTTGTGGGTTCATGCATCACGTTTGAGCTTTGATGAAACTAGGTATCGTGCGGCAGATGCAGGTTTTAGATTGGTTTAATCGTGCTTGTTTGTATGTTTCTTCCTCATGGACCCCAACTTGGCTAGTTTGCCGATCTTGGTTAAGCTTACGCGAGTAACGAGTTTTTATAGATCTGTTTGGATATACGCATGCTTTTAGCTTCTTATCATTAGATTGTATCATGCGGTGCATTAATCTAATTATAAGAAGTGGTGTAGACTTGCACTTGGGTTTATGTTTGACGGGTTTATGAAGACTAGACGTGCGGCAGACTAGTTGGATTAACATATGTATGTGATGTTTGAATAGATTTATATTTACAAGTTACCTGTTTACAATTTACTATATCTCAATATTATCTTTCATTTGTTTGAGCATGCTTTTGCTTATACGTGCATTCGGCAGTCGATATGCTTACATGCTTTCCTCTCATGTTAGCCGAATGACTTTATAAACATGCCTTGACAGACAGCTTCTATAGCTGTGTGCCGTCGTGATTGGCTTTCAAAGCCGTAAATATGGAACTGTCTGGTCTCACCCGGCATGTTCCAGTGTTATTCTAACAGTTTTATCCCTTGTTGGTTTTCAGGTCAAACCGACTGGCACGTCTCTGGATTCCAAACCGTCCGGGCATCCGATTGAAGCCACGTTTTTTCGGCTTGCTGTGTGTGAGGCGTGGACCACGTTTTGTTTCAACACCTAGCGCATTGCTGATGTCACGTGTTAACGTGAACATTAGGACGTAAAAGCCGTGAGTAAGCGTTTGACTTTTGGACAATCATTCGAGGTGGTTGTAAATTTTCTTCCCTCCTTTTGACAAGTACTGTATACACTATACACTCACACACCACTTTAAAGTTTTCTCTTTTTTTGATATTTTTATTTAGGACAAGTACATTGCTACACGTTCGTTGTCTCATACATCGTCTCATGCAGTGCCACGTAGGATTTTTGCTGAAGTGGAGGAAAGAGAGAAGCAAAAGAGAAAGATGTCGTTGTTTCGCGAAACAATCACCTCGTGAGCTAAAATTTAGGACTATGAGACAACTATTCTACCATTGTATGAGTTATTGTTGTCATACAACTCACAATTTATTTTTATTCTATCTATAAATTAAGGAATCATAAGTTGCTATGAGACAACTTAAAAAACAAACTATTATACATGTTGTCTACTAAGTCGTCTTAAAATTACGTGGCACTATATGAGACCACCTACGAGACAAGACCAATGTACTTGCCCTTAAAAGTCTTCTTGAAGCTGGCCGGTGTGGTTGTCAAGTCATGGTTGGTTGCCTTGCTGGGTCACGTTTTGCTTTCATTCAAGCACTCCACCTGTTGCTAAGGGCAGCTCGAACAATTAGCTTTTAAACTAGCTCTAAGTATTTTTTTATATTTTAATAGAGGAGAGAGAACAACTAGCTCTTAATCAAGAGGTCTTACACATATTTTAATGTTATGTGAGAGTGTCATGTGGGATTATCTATGTTAAAAGTTACGTGTTAAAGTTAGAATTATTGGAGAAGTTAGCTTAGAGCCAGCAGCTGACTCAGACCATTACGGATGGGTGCCCTAAGTGCAAGTCCACGTACGTGTTAAGTAGAGAGTGACTGCGAGTCTGCCACCCACTCTATTTTTTTATAAAAAAAAACGGGAAGGGAACTCCATTACAAAATAACCGACCCCAAATCGTTGATCACCCTGATCTGTGTACAATAAGGGATGCAATTCCTCGCCGACACCATGTATTGACTTAGACCAGCCCTATGGGCAGCTAAGACGAACTGTACTGGATCCTTTACCCCATCCGCTAAATGCGCACTACTCCGTGCGCTATCATCCGGGGAGCGTTAAATTTCGCAGAGGGAATCTGGTTTAGCGGATGAAGCGCATGCGCCTAGCCGTGCTGGCATGAGAGGGAGAGGAGAGAGTACGGCGCGGGCCCCACCCAATTTTATTTCAAAAAATGCTATATTTCATAAACCAAAAACCCAAATTAAATTCCGATTGCACCATTGAATTCGTTGCAATTAATTCTTCAAAACTAGATCTCTCATGGATATATTTAAATAAAGTGACAAGTGGTCTCATAGTGGATAGAGGATGATACAGAGGATGGATGAATGCAGGAGAAATAAGTATAGAGGATAGAATCTTGATGACTAGACAGTATAGAGGATGAAAATAGAGGAACGTGAGTGCGGATAGTCTAAGCTATGAGCTACTGAGTTACATGAGCAAGGGTTACGAGCTACTCCCTTCATAATCTTTTGTAGAGCATATTTAGGCCAGTCTCAGTAGGAGTTTTATGAGAGTGTCATACACATTAAATAGGGTGTCATGTCAGCAAAAAATTACTTTTTGCATTAAACGAGAGGAGAGAGAAGAGAGAGAGTTTTATCCCCACGACACTACCTAGGCAGCATTTCCAACGCTATAAAACCCAATCGAAACTACCACTAAGAACAGGAAAGCATTTCATGGTGCCATCCGTCCTTCGCGAGCAGATCCGCGGGCGTCGTCCGGCGCTACTCCGCCTACTATCGGTGTTTATTAACCGACAACTCGTCACGAGGTTTCTCAAGACGATTTGTTCGGTGGGGATCGGCGTTTGTAGAACTCGGCGAGAAAACAGGGACAACGATTTATACTAATTCTGGCCGCTAAATAGCGTAATACCTTACGTCCAGTTACGGCGTGTGCCTTGTGTTATGATTCAAGATTCGATAGTAGGGATATGCGTCTGCTTCTCCTTATATAGTCTGGTAGAGCATAGCGCATACCGAGTCATAGTCGGTTACAACAGAGGAGTCCTATTCTAATTCCAAAATTTCCTTCAGTAGTTCGACTAAGTTACAATGAGAGTCCTAGTCCATGTGTACTTCGTGCCATATCTTCGGATCTCCCGTGACTTCCCAGGACTGGTCCGAGTAATCATCTGTTGATGATGTCTCTGACATTCTGGTCCGTCAAGCCCCCAAGCTCTTCAATATTTCTCTAAAATGTTATCTTCTGACTTCTTTCAAGAGTCGACTCAGTAATGTCTTGAGAAATCTTGAGGTGCTCTGTAGGAAGGAAATAAAAACTCCAATGGTGTGTACTTTTTAGAAAAAGTACACCCATAGGGTGTAACCCCCGAGCCTCTTGTTATTTTAACAAAAATGAATTTAAGGTTCTTCAATCTTTTCCCAAACAATCCTTGTTGAGAACTGATGATATATACCCTGCAGCCCCTGAGTCTGAATTCTGAGTACTTGGAGGAGTCGGTATTTAGGGTCTTCTATATATCATCCTAGTAATCCTTGAAAAGAGCATGGTATAGGTACATGACACTGCTTAAAGTGATCCATCTGAGTGATAATATTCAGCTTTAGGTGGGTAACGTTTTCACCAGACGTCCCTTTTCACCCCCACTGACAAAATCACTATGAGGGTCATCAATAATTGGCATATGACTGTACCACTTGTCCGCTTTGTTGTTTTGCGTAATTGCACCATTGTTGTCTATTCCCATTGAAGTCCTCACGTGAAAGGGATAAGCCTTATCAATGTCAGACTCACATGTGCAACAGTCCGCATGTGATTGTACTTATAAGATTCCACCGCTGTGTTTATAGACTCAGTCCATAAACCAGAGGTGAGCGCCTATAAATACCCTGCCTGGGAAGCAAGAATTCCACACTCGTTTCAGTGCATAGCCTTCTTTGCCTCCAAGGTTTTCATAATGTCAGTAGTGGAGATGTCTAAGCCCCCGGGTCTTGTACATATCTTTATGTAAGATAGTTGAAGTGCCCAGAAGAACTCTTGTGAAGGGATCATTCGTTAGGGTGGATTCCGAGTGGTTTAGAGCAGAGGGATACAGAGTTGCACCTAGAAGAACTCTTGTGACTCCTACATCGTCGATAGCACCGGGGTCGCAGGTTGTCAAAAGGCGTCAAGATTTGGACTGACTGTCAAGCTCCTTGTGTGCTGAGATAGATCCAAAAGCCCGCCTTGGGATGCACTGAGAAGATAGTTTCTACCCAAGGTTCTATACCAGTTTGCTCTGACTCACTGAACCTAGTCCTTGATGCACTGCGCATCAAGGCTTTGTACCTTGATAACACTAGGGCAATGTTTTACATCTTGATTTTGCTTGTAGTCGAAACTGTTTGTAAGCATCTGCTAGTTCTCAAGATGTAACCATATACCTCTGTGTAATTCCGAGTAATATTTGATAAGATCTGGTACTTGGAAGTTCTTCCGAGACCTTTGTCTTTGATTCTGAGTACTATTGTATCTCGTGGAAAAATGATAACTTCAGTACATGAGTCTACCAGTGTTTCTCTCTGACGTCGTTTAGACCATACTGTAACCGTTAGGGTTTCTGACGGTTCTATAACGGCGTCTGAGGAAACTGGATGGTTGCCCATGAAAGATCTATATTAAGCCGCCATTGCTTGAGGTTTTCTTCATGCATCTTGAGTGCCTCATCTTTAGGAAGCTTGTGAGACCACTACTCTCGTAGTCAATCTCTTAGTTGATGCACAAAAAAACTCTTGTAGTCAATATGGGCCCAAAGAAGCAGTCTCAGGAGGAGAAGAAGAAGAGAACCACCGGCAAGAAGCCACGCCATGCATGTCCTCCAACCGAAGTCCTTGCCTAGAAGGCTCCTGATACGAGGGAGGCAGAGTTGGCGCATTTGGCTCAACTTGGATTACTTCGCTCTCAGCCGATTGATGGATGGAGAGTGTCGTTTGATCATCGGACTCCAGCCCCTAATACGACGGAGATCGTTGTTGACACTGGTTATCTATCAAAATTAAAGGATAAATAAATATAAAAAGGGCATGAATTCAATCACCAATAAAGGTTTAGGGTTTTAATTGACAATATTCCATGAGTTTTGGTGAATTGTGATTCTATAGGGACTAAACAGGAAAACCAGCACTGATTACTTCTCCTAGAAGGAAACCGACAGAAGATTACGGAACTGGCACATCAAGAATACTCCAGAAGGACCTAGAGGACACCACGAGGCGGGACACCCCGAGAGGCCGCCAGGTGGGACCGACCGGTCCCACCCTATGACCGGTCGGTCACCCCTTGGGCCCGATGGCCTCCGTCTTCTGGAACCTTCCTCCACCGCCTTTGAGGATCCATCTCAGCCCTACGTGAATTCGGTTTGATCTAACAGCCGCGGTTGATCCCTCAGGGCTATATAAATAGGCCCCCAGGCCCTAGGGAAGATCGAGTCTCTCTTTAGAAAAGTCTATGCCTCATTTAGAAACCCTAGAAGAAGACTTCAAGAGCCAGCTTTCAAGTAGAAGACTAGATGCCCCTCTAGTTTAGGTTTAGAACCTAGTGTTATACTAGAACTAGAAGAGAGAGAGAGAGAGGAAGAGATCAAGAAGGAGCTCCGACATGTCGGATCAACTTCTTCATCTTGTACCTGCGGATTCAAGTTCATCTTCGACTTGCTTCAGCGATTGTTTCGGTAATCAACGTCTATATTTAAGTTTGAGCCATTGTTCTTATTATTCTTAAGGTTTATGACTCTCTTTTGAGTACTTTAATTCTAGTTACGCTAGAGTTAGAGTAGTTGGATAGTGTAAGCGTGGTGCTTAGACTTGATAGCTCATAATTGCCTCCTATAACGCCGGTAGTAGTGGTTGTTCGCAAGGGTGACTCTTATAGCCTTGTTGATTCTTCTATAGTCCACTTACCCATGTCTAGGCTCTGTAGGATTATACATTTGCATAAAAGACTCATACTCTGTTTGTGACTTTTTATGGCAACTTCCCCACTAAGAATAATATAAACATATCACTCTTGAATTGGAATTAGACAGCCTTAGTGATCCCCTCTATACTTCTAGATTCTCCGTCCTTGTTAGCTACTCAGGGGTTAGACTTTAAGACTTAACACTATCCGTTCCTTTGGGTTCGATATTAAAACTGGGTTACTCCGGTGAAGTGCTACATCGGTAGATTTTATCTGTGCGCTTGCGAATAAAGTAGAGTGTGCGTTAATTTATACCAACAAGCATTTCTGGCGCCGTTGCCGGGGAACGGTCTAGAGTTAATCTTAAGTCTAAACTTGTAATCATACTTTTATCTTTTCTTTATTTGTCCCAGTCTTTTCATCATTATTTTTGTGTTCTTTCTTATGAATGTTGTTTTTGAATTCCACTCTTATCTATTACTACCCCATGAGCGCAAGCTATAACCAGTAGAATCCTTACACCCCATCATAATACCTGGTTATTAGCTATGCCTGCCTTTCCACTGCACTGAGCATAGAAATATAATTGTGAAAATATTCCTTCGGGTATTTTGTCACTAACCTTCCCAGGTCTTGAGCAGAAAAGAACGAAGGAACAACAAACACAAGGTATGTCCAACCAATCATCATGTAACATTGAATTACATTCATCCAATCTTGATTTGTGCAAAATCCAAGCTTGGGGAATAGACTTTCTAAGAGCATCTCTTGCCGTGTTGCTATGTTGGTTGTCCCTGTTGGTAGTTCTTAGCTACACCTAGGATAGGGTAACTAAAGTAGCTATCTACTAATGACAAGCGAGGTTGTCAATCCTGACACTAGTAGGAGCTAGCTAGCGAGAATGCAATCTACCAGGAGGAGATTCTGCAAGCGCACAGAACTATCGTAGTAGCACTTCGCCTGGGAGTACCAGGTGTTGATTTATTTGATCCCAAGGGAAGGCTAGGGTGGTGTATGAGTCGAGTCAAGGAGGGGATGAGAGTCGAAGAATAAGAAAAGGGAAAAGGGGAAAAGAGGAGATGAAAGGCTAGAAAGAATATATGGGTGGATAGGTAAGGATGATATGGATGGCTAAGGTAAGGTGGATGGATAGGTAGATAAATGGAATAGGATAACTAAGGGTAACTAAGATAACTAACTACTAGCTAATAACTACTCCTAGATAACCACAGAGCAAGATAACTGCGAAGCAAGATAGTTACGAAGCAAGGCAGGCAAAAGACAATAAAGCAACTAAGTTGAGTAAAGTTTTATTCCTATCTTGTCAAGTATCAAGGCGTACTAGCCTTTACCACTTACTTAGGTTGAACGCTAGCACAACGAGCCTTACTGTTAAACTGGGCCAACTACGTGGTGGAATTCAAGGCGCACAGGGCTGTCACCACCTGCTTGCTACCACAGCTATCCGGGGGTCCAGCCGTATCTGAAGGTAAGTCTATAACTAAGCACCACGCTTAATTATATTCTAACTATCTCTACCCTAGCTTTGAATAGAGACACCCTTGCGGACGTCAGAGCAAATACTTGACTTAATAAGATAAACACTAAACTAACTAAGCAACCTATTGGCAAAGATCAAACACTAAGCTCACTAGAGATTAACTACTATGGCTAAGTGAATTGATCTGTAGGATAGCTAGGCACTCAAGCAATCAATCAAGTATACCACTCAATACTTATAAGTAGAATAAAGTAATACTTGAAATGATGAACTAGAATATAGTAAGTTCTTGAGATACAAGAGCAAAACCTGAACTGGAGATGAAGGAAGACTCTTCCCAGCTCCAGAACCGATCACTCGCACGCCTCTACTCTTGAGCTAAGCCTTGAGCAGCGCTACAGCGAGGGCAAAGATGCCTTGCTCTACTAGCTACCTACTTGCCTAAGCTCTCTGAGCTCTCACTTGCTTGCTTCTACTTGCTTTGCTTCTCTTGTGTGGGATATATGGGATATGTTGTACTGATGCCTCAGGGGGGTATTTATAGCCCAAATGAGTGAGGGGGGTACTTATAGGGGGCAGCCAGCCGACCTAGGGCTAACCCTAGTGGCGGGCGCCAGCCCTAGTTGGCGGCCGCCACCTCCCTCACCGTTGGATGCACCGCCTTGGCTTCAACGACATCCAGGTGGTTGTCCAAGGCGGTTTGGAGGTCGGTTGCATGTCCTAGCAACCGCCATTCAGCCTTGATCCACGCCACTTCATCCTGAGTCGTCCGATGCCACTGACCTAGTGACCAAGGGCCAAGATTTGGCCTTGGGGAGGTCACACGGATCGATGATGTGGCAGGGAGTGAAGCTTGGGCCAACCCAAGTGGCGGGCGCCACTTATAGGTGGCGGGCGCCACCTAGGGGTGGCGGGCGCCACCCCCCTTAGGCCCATTTGGGCCCTGCTGAGTGGGCTTGGCCTCTGGTGGGTCCATATGTCCAAATTTGGTTCAAATCCTGCATTCAAATAAAATTCTATGGACATGTGGAATTTGGTTAGTTTGAAACCTATTTGACTATATTTCATGCCTTTTTGGTGGACTTTAGGGTCAAATGTTGATGGTAAAACAGGTGTTTAAGGACCATCAACAAGCTCCCCCAAGCTAACATGTTGCTCGTCCTCGAGCAACAATGCGGTTTAAGCATTGAGCATGAAATGGATAGCAACTTAAGATGTCTGCAAGTGCATATTGTATAGTGAGAAATAACTTAGCATGTATCATAAATCATAGCAATGTGGGGCTTATAGTTTTTCACTTCAAACATGCAAGAGTGAAATAAAGCAGTAGATAGGAAACTTTTATCTTGCTTAGGTTTGACTAGGATTCTGTCTGGAGGGTTTTCAAGGTTTTCAAAAGATAACAACTTGCTTAAGTCCTCCAAGATTCACTCAATCACTCAATGGTGTTTAAATCCTCACTTAGGACAAAATGTAGCCTCTCCTATTTCTAAAGAATGATATGTGGAGTTATAGGTGGGCTAAGAACCATGAGCAAATTGCCTGATGTTTATTGCTAAGCTAGACACTCAGATCATAAGGAGCAGCAAATCATAAAAATTGATCAAGATGTGCATGTGTGGTTATGTGGAAGTGTATAGAGAGATATTTCGTAATCCTTCCTAGTTAATTTCTGGGGTCTAGAGCTAATGATAATTCTCTCTCTCTCCTTTTTTTTGGATACATAGTGAGTAGACAAATGATGTGTCCTCACATTTTCTTAGGACATAGTCCTCTCTTGAGCTACTTTGCTCACTTTTTTTTGATCAGGACATAGTCCTTTCTTGAGCTACTTTGCTCATTTTTTTTTCTCTCTCTTTTAGCTCTAGATTTCCCCAGACATCTATAGGAAAGGATTTTTGAAATGAAAAAGGGGAAGAGGGAGAAATGCTTATTCCCAGTGTAGGGATAAGCATAAGGCTAGCAATGGGATGTTTGGCAGGGTATTGCATATCTCCGATGTAGAGAATAAGCAATTATTTGGTGGTTGCAAACTTCCAAAGTGGAAAGTAGGCAAATTATGGTGGGTGTGCGTGAATCTTGATTCAAAAGATATGATAAGCTTCTCTACTAAGATCTATGAGGTCTAACAAAGCTCAACACAAACAAAGCTCTTTGTGGTTTTGACTAATGACTAATAAATATTTGGCTGGTGGTGGGATGAGATAAAATCTAGGAGGAACTTTTAGCAAGGTTTTCATATTTTTTAAAAGAAATCCTCCAGATTAGGTCCTAATTTTATTTTAGCAAGTTTAAAGAATTACTTCATTTCTTACTAACTTTATTCACTAAGCATGATTTTAGTTTAAGCATGTGCAACCCACAAAAGCTACAACTTAGATAAGACCAGTTATTCAAACCATAACAATAGCATTTGCATGACATATTTCAAATCTTATTCAGGTTTCAACTTATTTAAGTAGATTTTATCAATATTATTCATGGAATGGTTATTTAGGCCAGCATGTGACATTCAAAACATATAGAATTTAAGAACTGAATGTAAAGTGTAGGCTTGAGACATACCTTATCGGAGCGGGAGTCTCCCCCAAGCTGGCTTCTTGCTTGGTGAAAGACCTTCTTCTTCTCAGTCGGAGCTCTTGTTCTCATTTTATTAAAAGGGAAACTATCTAATGTTGTGAAAAGGGAAACTATCCTATTTTGATATTTTATTGTTCTAACAAAGTTAACATATGCCTATGCATATAACTAATGATAACTGATTTTTTTTAGTTACATGCATGACATATGTTATTTATTCGAAAAAAAGGAAAATTGAAGGGAAAAATTAAAAGTAAAACCATACCTTAGGTCCATGGAGTTTCATCCTTATCGGGTGGATCTTCTTCCTTGGGCACTTCTTCTCTTAGTACTCCATCTGGTTCTTCTTCTTTTGGCACCTCTCCCTTGTTATGTGAATTACACAACTCAGGAGGAGGTGGCTCTTTCTTTCTGCTCCACCTTGTTCTTGGGCGCCTCTTCTTGGTACGAACGGGTTTTGCTACCTGCATGTTAGCGGCATATGCGGGAACACGGGAGAAGGAGAATATTTCCTTCCTCCCTCCTAATGTCATTTGAATTTTACCACTTCCCACATATATGCAAGCATTAACAGTATTCAAGAAGGGTCTACCTAAGATTAGAGGCACATCTTTCCTATTTCCCATATCTAGTATTATGAAATCAGCAGGAACATAGGAGCCTCTAATATGAACAGGTAAGTCATTAACTATTCCTTCTACATAGCAAGTGGATTGATCAGCTAGCACAACATAGGCAGATGTGGATGACATGGGTGGAAAGAACGAGTTTTCATAGAAATCTTTAGATAAAATGTTCACACTCGATCCTAAATCACACATGGCATTTTTAAAGACTTCACCAAAGATTGAGCATCTAATTATGGGACTACCAGGATCACCCTTTTTAACAGTCATGGTTTGCTCTTCATAATAGTTAAAATATTTTATTTCAACCATATTTGCAGTTTCCATGTCAGGTTTAGCAGGAATTTTGCCAGATTCAAAAGATGGTATGATAGCAGCAAGTTGAGCTAATTGAGTTTCTAACATCTTATTAAAGCTAAGTTGATTTTTCAGAGCAGATGAGAAATCTTCCAATTTAGCATTTATTTTCTCAAGAATTTTATCATTCGCCATTAATCTCTCTTTCAAGAAATCAGTAGTTTTACCTTGTGAGTAAACTAAATTCTTCAGAAATGAGAGATTATCAGAATTATGAAAATTAGAGCGGAGGAATGAATTGTTACCTTGAGAGTTTGCAGGATGATTCCATCCTTGATTCTATTGACGAAAACTGTTATTGTTGTTGATGAAGTTCAAATCCTCATGTAGCTCGGGGTAGTGGTTCCCAGAATGTCCGGTTCCTCAACAAACTTCACAAGTCATGTAGGATTCCAGAGATTGGACACTCTCTTGTTGGTTCATCTTCTCACAGTTGTCCAGCTTCTTTGCCAGCAGGTCCATCTTGGCCACGATCATGTCGGCCTCCTTAAGGGAATGCATACCTCGCTTACGGGGCTGTAGTCTTTCATCATTCCATCCTTGGTTTGCCACCATCTTCTCTATGAGCGCCTAAGCATCTGCAACATTCAGAGAAAAGAATGCACCGCCGGCGGCGGCATCCAAATGGCTTCTAGAGAGTGGGGTTAGGCCATGGTACAAGTTCTGGATCAATAGCCAGTCCTCCATACCATGGTGCGGACAAGCAGCGACATACTCTTGCAACCTCTCCCAAGCCTCGGAAATAGATTCCTCGGCTGGTTGTGTAAAGCTGGAGATTTTGTTGCGAAGAGCATTCGTTTTGCCCATAGGAAAGAATTTGGCGAGAAAAGCATTGGAACACTTGTCCCATGTGTCTACAGCGTTGCGATTGGTATAGAACCATTGCTTCGCTTTTCCTAGCAAAGAGAAAGGAAAGAGACGAAGACAGATGGCTTCTTGGGTTATCCCCTTAATGGTGAAGGTGCCGCAAATCTCCAAAAATTGTTGGAGGTGAGCATTGGTATCCTCATGAGCCTTGCCACAGAACGGGCTAGCTTGGACCATCGTGATCAGAGCCGGTTTCAACTCAAAATTGAGGTTGGCATCAATCACGTCTGGTCCTATCGCTACATTAGCGGCAGAAGGAGCAGAAAATTCACGAATGGTCTTGTTGGCCAACGTGAAGATAGAACAAGATAAGAAAGAAAGAAGTTGAAGAAGATGAAAGAAAAAGATAAGAAGGACTAAGGAAAGAAAGAATGGGGTAAGATGGGATTCGCTAAGTGGGAGCTTAAGCGAAGATAAATTCGACATGGACTCAACCGATACACCGATTGCCTTCCCCGGCAACGGCGCCAGAAATGCTTGTTGGTAGTTCTAAGCTACACCTAGGATAGGGTAACTAAAGTAGCTATCTACTAATGCCAAGCGGGGTTGTCAATCCCGACACTAGTAGGAGCTAGCTAGCGAGGGTGCAGAATCTCCTCCGGGTAGATTGCATTCTCGCTAGCTAGCTCCTACTAGTGTCGGGACTGATAACCCCGATTGCATTAGTAGATAGCTACTTTAGTTACCCTATCCTAGGTGTAGCTAAGAACTACCAACAAGCATTTCTGGCGCCATTGCCGGGGAAGGCAATCGGTGTATCGGTTGAGTCCGTGTCGAATTTATCTTCGCTTAAGCTCCTACTTAGCGAATCCCATCTTACCCCATTCTTTCTTTCCTTAACTCTTCTTATCTTTTTTCTTCATCTTCTTCAACTTCTTTCTTTCTTATCTCGTTCTATCTTCACGATGGCCAATAAGACCATTCGTGAATTTTCTGCTCCTTCTGCCGCTAATGTAGCGATAGGACCAGACGTGATCGATGCCAACCTCAATTTTGAGTTGAAACCGGCTCTGATCACGATGGTCCAAGCTAGCCCGTTCTGTGGCAAAGCTCATGAGGATGCCAATGCTCACCTCCAACAATTTTTGGAGATTTGCAGCACCTTCACCATTAAGGGGATAACCCAAGAAGCCATCCGTCTTCGTCTCTTTCCTTTCTCTTTGCTAGGAAAAGCGAAGCAATGGTTCTATACTGATCGCAACGCTGTAGACACATGGGACAAGTGTTCCAATGCTTTTCTCGCCAAATTCTTTCTGATGGGCAAGACAAATGCTCTTCGCAACAAAATCTCCAGCTTTACACAACAAGCCGAGGAATCTATTCCCGAGGCTTGGGAGAGGTTGCAAGAGTATGTCGCTGCTTGTCCGCACCACGGTATGGAGGACTGGCTATTGATCCAGAACTTCTACCATGGCCTAACCCCACTCTCTAGAAGCCATTTGGATGCCGCCGCCGGTGGTGCATTCTTTTCTCTGAATGTTGCAGATGCTAAGGCTCCCATAGAGAAGATGGTGTCAAACCAAGGATGGAATGCCGAGAGACTGCAGCCCCGTAAGCGAGGTATGCATTCCCTTAAGGAAGCCGACATGATCGTGCCCAAGATGGACCTGCTGGCAAAGAAGCTGGACAGCTGTGAGAAGATGAACCAACAAGAGAGTTTCCAATCTCTGAAATCCTACATGACTTGTGAAGTCTGTGGAGAAACCGGACATTCTGGGAACCACTGCCCCGAGCTACATGAAGATTTGAACTTCATCAACAACAACAACTGTTTCCGTCAACAGAATCAAGGATGGAATCAGCCTGCCAATTCTCAAGGTAACAATTCATTCCCCCGCTCTAATTTTCATAATTCCGATAGTCTCTCATTCTTGAAAAACTTAGTTTACTCACAAGGTAGAACTACTGATTTCTTGAAGAAGAAATTAATGTCGAATGATAAAGCCCTTGAGAAAATAAATGCTAAATTGGAAGATTTCTCGTCTGCTCTGAAAAATTAACTTAGCTTTAATAAGATGTTAGAAACCCAATTAGCTCAACTTGCTGCTATCATACCATCTTTTGAAACTGGCAAAATTCCTGCTAAACCTGACATGGAAACTGCAAATATGGTTGAAATAAAATATTTTAACTATTATGAAGATCAAACCATGACTATTAAAAAGGGTGATCCTGGTAGTCCCATAATTAGATGCTCAATCTTTGGTGAAGTCTTTAAAAATGCCATGTGTGATTTAGGATCGAGTGTGAACATTTTATCTAAAGATTTCTATGAAAACTCGTTCTTTCCACCCATGTCATCCACATCTGCCTATGTTGTGCTAGCCGATCAATCCACTTGCTATGTAGAAGGAATAGTTAATGACTTACCTGTTCATATTAGAGGTTCATATGTTCCTGCTGATTTTATAATACTAGATATGGGAAATAGGAAAGATGTACCTCTAATCTTAGGTAGACCCTTCTTGAACACTGTTTATGCCTGCATATATGTGGGAAGTGGTAAAATTCAAATGACATTAGGAGGGAGGAAGGAAATATTCTCCCTCTCCTGAGGCCCCGCATATGCCGCTAACATGCAGGAAGCAAAACCCGTTCATACCAAGAAGAGGCGCCCAAGAACAAGGTGGAGCAGAAAGAAAGAACCACTTCCTCCTGAGTTGTGTAACTCACATAACAAAGGAGAGGTGCCAAAAGAAGAAGAACCAGATGGAGTACTAAGAGAAAAAGTGCCCATGGAAGAAGAAGACCCACCGGATAAGGATGAAACTCCATGGACCTAAGGTATGGTTTTACTTTTAATTTTTCCCTTCAATTTTCCCTTTTTCAAATAAATAACATATGTCATGCATGTAACTAAAACAAAAAAAATATCACCAGTTATCATTAGTTATGTGCATAGGAATATGTTAACTTAGTTAGAACAATAAAATATCATAATAGGATAGTTTCCCTTTTCACAACATTAGATAGTTTCCCTTTTAATAAAACGAGAACAAGAGCTCCGACCGAGAAAGATGAAGACCCTTCACCAAGCAAGAAGCCAGCTTGGGGGAGACTCCCGCTCCAATAAGGTATGTCTCAAGCCTACACTTTACATTCAGTTCTTAAATTCTTTATCTTTTGAATGTCACATGCTTGCCTAAATAACCATTCCATGAATAAAATTGATAAAATCTGCTTAAACAAGTTGAAACCTGAATAAGATTTGAAATATGTCATGTAAATGCTATTGTTATGGTTTGAATAACTGGTCTTATCTAAGTTGTAGCTTTTGTGGGTTGCACATGCTTAAACTGAAATCATGCTTAGTGAATAAAGTTAGTAAGAAATAGAGTAATTCTTTAAACTTGTTAAGGTGAAATTAGGACATAATCTGGAGGATTTCTTTTAAAAATCATGAAAACCTTGCTAAAAGTTCCTCCTGGACTTTATCCCATCCCACCACCAGCCAAATATTTGTTAGTCATTAGTCAAAACCACAAAGAGCTTTGTCTGTGTTGAGCTTTGTTAGACCTCATAGATCTTAGTAGAGAAGCTTATCATATCTTTTGATCAAGATACACGCACACCCACCATATTGCTTACTATCCACTTTGGAAGTTTGCAACCACCAAATAATTGCTTATTCTCTACACCGGAGATATGCAACACCCTGCCAAACATCCCATTGCTAGCCTTATGCTATTCCTACACTGGGAATAAGCATTTCTCTCCCTTTCCCTACTCATTTCAAAAATCCTTTCCCATTGCTAGACGTGATCAAGACTTTGATGAAGAGGAAAGCTTCTGATCTCTCAGATGATCAAACCCTTAGCAGTTTTATAAAGGAAGTTGGCTCCTCCAAGAAACAGAGAAGCATCAAGCCAACTGCTAAGGTTGTATCCAAGAAGAAGAAGAAAAACCCTTCGGATAGCAGCCAATCCCTGACAGAGAATGTCAATACAGAGGTAATAGAATTCTGTTTTTTCCTCATTCTCATCATCAAATATGTAACTCTTTATCTTCCAATTTCTGGGAATAGACTAGCACTCATAATACTGAGTTGCCTCAGGAGCAGGTGGATACTCAAAATGTAGAATCTGAAGCACCTTCTCTTCCTGATATCGATCAAGAGCTTCCCCAACCAGGTATATTCTTCAGTTAACAGCTCTATTTTTCCTTGGTGGATGCTCTTGAAAAAAACTGATGAAAGTTTTCTTTCAGATATACTCCCCGAGCCTTCTTCAACCATCCCTGATCCCCAAATCAGCCCATCTGACCAGGTGTTCTAATCAATACTACTTCTCCTTTTAATATCCCCCTTATCTGTGATTACTCATACACCTATCTGTGTAGGAACAAGGAGAAACTTCTTCCCCTATCATCCCTTTCAACTTGAAAGACTACATGGATGAAGAGAAAGCTCCTACACCTAGATCCCCAAGAGATCTACCTGAAGAAATCAAGTCTCGGCTTCAAACACTAATCCCCCTTCTGGAGGTCAACACAGCCGACTTGGTGCAGGATGCAAAGGGAGTCAGGGACATCTTTGATCTGGTCAAAGATAACATACCCAAAGACCTAACAGAGACTTTGTCTTCTGTTGCCCATATAGAATTTCTTGAGCCAAAGTTCTCCAAGGTCAAAGCCAAACTCAGGGCACGAAAAGCTCAAGTACATCTGCCAGCACGCGAACAATGTTGTATTTCTGGTATGGTTGCCGAAAAGAACGCCATAGATCAATTAAATTCAGACTCCACTGTTCTTATCGGCAATTTGTCATCCCTGGAAGCCGAGAGGAATGAATTGCTAAGAAGGCTTCAAGTCATTGATGAACAGATCAAGTTGAAGAAGGATAGCCTGGAGAACATCCCTGTTGCCCTTCGTGAGCATAAGAAAAAGATAGCAATTCTTCATGGTGAGCTACAGGATGTCAAAGCCAAGAAGAAACCGATCCCAGGCTCCATTGAAGAAGATCAGAAAGAGATTGATGAAATAGATGCTATCCATTTAAATGCCCTGAATGCACTGAAGTCTGTGCTAAATATGTAACTCTACTTATCTGCAACTCCTGATCCTCAATCTTTCCTTTGTAAACATTCTTCATTGGTTGACTAGCGCCTTGACATTCCATTATTTATATGGAACTCTGTAACTTTATCAGCTATTCAGCCGATGTTACCCAGAGAGCTTATCCTTTAGCCGATTAGTACTAGAACGGCTTATTTAGTCGATTCACCTTAGGATCTGAATCCAAGGGTGCCCCCGAACCGACGCCTTTTCACCTTCTCGAGCCTTATTCATAAATACCAGATGTCGGCTCCTCAAGCACACCGCGCATTCATTGCTTCGCTCTTCGGCCTTTGCTCTCCTCATTCACCAACTGCTCTTCCTCCTCACTCGACGGCCGAAGCAATGGCGGACAACCGCGGAAAATGCCCCGCGAAGGTATCGGAGTCCGTAGATGGTCCTCCTGCGACTCGTCGCCGCGCGCTCGGGTAATGGTTTCTTTCCCTAACACCTTCTTGTGCTTCGAAACCTTTCATTTATCCGGGGAAAACCCTAACTTCTCCGCAGTCCTTCTCCTCCAGCGGACGACCAAGGTCCCAGCCAACCCCCATCGGGGCACGGGTTGGCACTGGATGACGACGCATGGGCCTTCATCCGGGGCGTCGCCAACACCCGACGTCTCTTGGAGGAGGAGCGTCGTCGAACCGCTCGCCTGGTGGAGGAGCGAGAGGTCCTCCGCGCTTGCCTCAACAGTGCTCTTGAGCACCTAGAGGCGTCCGACGCCAGGGTTGCTGGTACATTTTTCAAAATCTTCCAACTCATCACTTCAATTCCTTTTTGTATAATAGCACTAGTGAATTTGTTGGCGACTGCTTGTTTAAATACTTAGCCAATTTGTTCTTTGATTCGATTGAATCGGCTATCTTTCTGATACTTAATCTCTTCTACCCAATTGTAGAACTCCAACAACAACTCGATTGGCTCCCCGGGCGAGCCACTGCGATTGCCGACTTCGTGAATGCACGGGGAGACAATCTGCGGACGCGCCTGGATGATGTCGGGACGCGCATCAGGGAGCTGGCCCTCCACGCTATCTGCCACGGCGCCACCTTCGCCCTCGCCGGAGCCGAACTCAGCGGTGCTGAGATCTCCGGGGAAGTCTCTCCCTCTTTCGTCGGCGCCAGCACGAGGGAAGATTTCCGGGAGCTGGTGGAGGAGTTCCAACCCCTCGGGCTCACCGTGACGGAGGTGTCGCACCTGGAGGACCTCCTGAAGAAGCTTCATTTAGATTAGTTTGTTTTTTAATGTTCCTTTTGTGTATCCGGCCTGGTGGCCGAACAAACCGAACAACAAGTCTGCCCCTGCATCGTCAGGCTTAATAATTCTGTTAAATATCATTTGCCTGACATTCCTTGCATTGCATTGCTTGATCTTTCCAAAGCTTTTCTTTTGATGAATGTTCTAAAGGCGATACTTCCTTAGTATCGGCTATCAATTAAAATCAAAAGACGATACATACATATCGGCTATTTTTGTTCTAAAGGCGATACATTAGTATCGACTATAAAATCAAATAAATCGATCTCTCGTTCCAATTCTAAAAGAATTAATCCTGACTGACATGATACCGGCCTTAGTTCATTGGCGTCGATGCGAATCATTACCAGCAAATTAATCCTTTAGAACATTTTTTGAAGCCGATTGCTTAGATCGGCTGTTGACTTTCGTCGACTGTGTTGAGAAAGTCTTCTTCGAGAATCCTTCCGGAAAAGCACTCCACGTTGTCAAAATTCCAAATCTCAGGGTTTGAATAAGCTACGCTAACAGTGGAATCGGCCGGTACCACTTCCACGGTGTCACCGATCCACTGAATCACATTCTGATGCATGGTAGATTGGATGCAACAATTGGTGTGGATCCAATCCATTCCAAGAAGCACACTATAGGATCCCTTTGCATCGACTACAAAGAAAGTAGTCGGCATACTTTTGCTGCCAATTGTTAACCCAACACATATAGTACCTTTAGTGACCGATACGTTGCCAACAAAATTAGTCAACCTCATATCGGTCTTAGTCAAGTCTTCCGCGGTTTTACCAAGCTTTCTGAAAGTGGCATATGGCATCAAATTAACGGCTGCCCCTCCATCAACCAGCATCCTATTTAGAGGCCTTCCATCGACAAACTCTTTTAAGTACAAAGCCTTCAAATGAGAATGCTTCTCAGGCTTTTGAAATGTAGCCTCTTCTGCTTGATAGATCCACCGAGCAATTGCTTCTTCATTATCAGACTCCTCTTCACAATCAGAAGATCTAAATTCAGCAGGTAGCATGAACAGAGCAGCGATGTTAGCCGATGATTCACCCTTATCGGCTATTTGCTTTACTTGCCAGCCTTTGGGCTTCTTCTGAATTTCATCGTTTCTCAACCTTTGAACCCGTCGCTTCTGGCTCTTAGTCAAATCACCAGGGCACCATTGTCCCTTTTGCCATGGATGATCATGATCGGCTAATTTTGCTCCAAGCCGATTATGAACATTTTCATTTTTTATGCGCCGATCTGCATTTTCAAACCTTAGTCTTTCATGCACAGATCGGTGGTTGTCTCTCGACTGCATGTACTCTCGGTATTGATCACTACATTCTGGGCAATTACGAAGAGTAGGAAGTTTCAAGCCTTCATTCCAACAATGTCTGAAGAAAGGACAGTCCCAATGATTTCTTTCTTCATCTCTGATGTGTCTTCCTTCTTCACGAGTTTTCCTATACTCTTCTTCTTCGAGCCATTCTTGATACTCTTGTTCATCTTTTTCCCTTTGCATTTGGCTTCTTTCCTTCTGATGTTGCCACTTGTTCAATAAGATACTGACAGTTGGACGCCTTCTTGCTTCTCCAGCCTTTGAAGTCTCAGATTGATCATGTTGATCATTGTTTTTCTTCCCTTCTATCTCATGATACTCCTTGACTGTTAATTGCTTCCTTGGATCAACTGTTCCATCCGCCCTGGCCTTGTCAGAAGTCAACACCTTAATTTCACTCCGAGGTGCTGGGGCCACCATGTTTTGTGGGAAAGGATGGTCGTTGATGCCCATACCTTTGGCCTTTTCCAAACCTATTCTTCCTTTAACGATTGCCCTTTGTATCATATCTCTGAAAACTCCGGAATCATTAGTAGTATGGGTGCCAGAATTATGAAATTTGTAGTACCTTTTATTTTTAAGCTCCTCGGCCGATGGAATAGTATGATTCCCAGTTAATTTGATTTGACCCTTTTCCAGTAAGTAGTCAAATATCTTGTCAGCCTTGGTGATATCGAAGCTATACTTTACATCTTTCTCGGTACTTTTAACCTTTGCCCAAGGCATGTACTCACTGTTTCTCCAAATCCAGTCTACAGCAGCCACTTCTTCATCACTTTCATCTTCTGAATTATCATTTTCATCTCCCAGGAAGAATTGGCTTTCTGTATTGTAAGCTTTCTTAGGCTTAAAGACTTGATTGTACCGATTTTGGGCATCGATACTTGCCACCTTTTTAGCTAAATCGGCCATGTTGTTACAACCGAAGCCGATTTTCTCTCTGATAGGAGGTATCAATCCTCGAATTGCAATACTAATAACCTCTGAATCTGGCAAAGTCAAGGAATAGCATTGATTCTTCATCTCTCTGAATCTTTGGAGGTACTGGCATCCAGACTCATTATTTGTTTGCCTTGTATCGATTAAGTCCACTAAGCCTTTTTCCAATACCCCGAAGCCGAAATATTTATGGAACTTATCTTCCAAATCATCCCAGCTCTGAATAGAATTGGGTGGCAGAAATGAAAACCATGAGAAAGCCTAACCAGACAGAGAGAGAGGAAACATTCTGACTTTGAGTGCTTGTTCATCACCAATCTCTCTGAGCTGGACTAGGAACTGGGTTATATGCTCCATAGTTGACACTGAACCGGTTCCTGTGAACTTAGTAAAATCAGGAATTCTATACCTTGGAGGAAGAACAACCTGATCAAACCATTCTGGATATGACTTTTTGTAACCAGTTACTGTGGATTTTGGCGTCAAGCCAAATTGCTTCTGAATCAGGTCAGTTACCCGACTCATCAACTGGTCAATCTGATTCACCAGCTTTTGATAGCCGATGTTTTGCCCCCCGAAGGTGTTGCCGTTATACCCTGGGTTCTCTTGAGCATCTAAATTATAGAAGTCAGAGACATAATGGTACCCCTGAGGGATATCACTGGATGCCACGTTCCCTTGATATGGCGGTGTATTGAAGTCGCTTGTGATTCGCCTTGCTTGAGGAGCTATTTTTGTAGCCGATGAGTACATGTTATTACTCATAATCGGCTGTTGCACTGGCTGCGGTGTCATGCCCCTAGGGTTGATCATCATCTGGTTTCCGTTGCCATTTGGACCATTGCTCTGAGGTCCAGTAGAAGTTCCAGCTCCTTGAATATTCCCAATGGTATACGTTGGACCTCTTCTGTCACCACCCAGGTTGAAAACTTCTTTAATGGCATTTGTGAGGCTGTTGAGAAAAACCTCATTGTGGTTCATCAAAGTGGACGCCATCGCCTTGCTGATCACTTCTTGCATAGCATTGTGCTGGACTTGGACCATTGGATCAACATGACCATCAAAGACCACTCTTGGAACGTGGGTTTTCTGAACGACCTTCTTATCCCTAGTCTTGCTGAAGCTTAATAGGCACAAGTGTCGATATTGATCAACAGTTTCTTCTACTAAGCGCTGAGTTTCCTCTGGAAGGTCCTCCATTTTCACGTGCTGTACTTCTTCATTGTCAAACGTCATGATTCAGATGATTGTGTCCCACCAGGTGTGCCAAAAGAATGTGTTGACGCAAAATCTCGGTCGGGAGCACCAACACACTCAGGCGTACGGTCCTCGGAGGGGTACGGAGCGAGTCCTGACCTCCTGGACCTTCAGCAGGCGGTGGTGCCGATTCTCAGCAAAATCGACTTCGGGAGTGCCAGTCAATTTGACATATAATTGACAAGGAGAAGAAAAATATTGTTAAATCATGGAACCTGCCGGTTTGGTTCCAGACAGTTCCAATTTATACGACTCTGATATAGCCAGTTGTCTTTGGGATATTGACTACAAAGTCAACTCCCATGAGATTGCATGTAAAGTATTGAAAAGAGACATGAAGCATAACGGCTATGACATATATAAGATGAAACATTTAGGATAAATAGACAGCCGATGAGCTTAAAAGATGTTAGCAGAAAGAGATCTATGTGCACGTTTAAGCAACATGAAAACAACGTATCGACTAAATACACAAGCAGTTCTATTCATTAACAGTGGGGTGTCTCCATACAGCCATAATAACAAATAGATCGATAAAATAACTTAAACATGAACAGTGGGGTGTCTCCATACAACCTTGATGATGACCAAGCTAGATCACATCTCGTGCAAAGAGTAGATACGTCAATTCCAAGCCACTTAAAAGAGCACATTATGAATAAAGCATAACTGGATCGGCTATTTCAGCCAATGCGGGGTCCATGAGGCACGAACAAGATCTACCCGACAAAAACATGATTTAATCTAAGATAAACAGACTTAATCTATCATATATATCAGTGGGGTTCAGAAATACAGCCGTAATAGACATGTTAGATCAAATCTATCTGCTCTTAAATCAGATCACGGTTTTATCGAATATCTCGAACGCACAACATGTAACAACCAAGATTGACAAAATAGCCGATGAGAAGCTTGTATCGGCTATTTCCTCTGTTATGAGCGTGCAAACCTCAGAACAGCCGATACTAAGCATCCTTTAGGCGTAGGCTACTTTGTCAATCTTGATTGGGCAAGATGTTGTTTAAAATGTAAATAAACGAATTAAAACATGAAATAACATCGATAACTTAATGAATCTACTAGCTTGCCAAACCAGTAGAGTCGATAACTGGTCAAGATCGACTAAAGTAAGAGATTGATCAGGGTCAAGACAGTCTTACAAAAGACGAGCTTAGATCCGATAACTAGCCATGCCATAGCTTAACAAGAGTTTGGTCGATGCTAATGCAGCCTCATTACACAATGACACAAGCCATTGGTGAAACTTACAAGCAAACCGGAGGTCGGTCGGTGCCAATGCAGCCCTACCTGATTGAAGGTCTCACCGAGATCTACGCTACTCCTACTCCTAGGGTTTTGGGCGAGGGCCGGTTGTGTTTGATTGATTGGGGGTCCTCTACAAAATTCGGGTTTCTAGCTATTTATAACCCATTCGACTCCAACCCTAATACGAGTAGATTACAAAAAAGGAAAAATAAAAGACGACCCGAACTTGAACTCCTTGGTCGAGTCGGACACGTCTTCGAAGCCTGTTGTGCTGGCCTACATGAACCCTTCTGATTACGCTCGACCCACATAAGCTTCTTTATTTTTAGGCCGATCCTTTTCCTTAATAAATCAGCCGTTTATGTTTACAAAATAATAATCTTCTTGGTCCAAAATCCGGTGTAAACACTCCCTTACGCGGTGAAGCGCTAACACAAAGGGTTAGGCTCCGATACCAATTGAAAGAATCAAATCAGCCTAGAGGGGGGTGAATAGGTGATTCTTCAAAATCTCAAACTCAACAACTAAAAATTGAAGTTAAATAACTACCAGTATTACCGGTTTGTTTGGGTCGGTACTACCGGGTGTTTAACATCGATACTACCGACGCAAACAAACGGCACTACCGGAGACCTAAGAGCAACTACAAATCCAATGTAAGTGTACTATGATTTTAGATCAAGTAAATACCCCACATCCCTAAGTATTGTAGATGAAGATTTTAACCTTCCCAAACCTTGGTTACTTCCCACAGTGTAGATCGAGCCTTCCAACCTAAGAAAGAGAGAGGGAAAGGAAGAACACGAAGAACACAAGTGCAAGCATAACATGTAAAGTAGAGACAACAACAAGCACACGGGACACAACAATTTATCCCGAGGTTCGGCCAAACCACTAAGGAGTGCCTACGTCCTCGTTGTTGAGGTGACCACCAAGGTCGAAGTCTCTTTCACCTCCTTGCCTCACTCAAGCCACCACAAAGGTTAGCCAAGTTTCTCCACTAGAAATCACATGGGAAATACAAACGCTTCGGGTAGCCCTCACAAATGAATCAACACGGGCTACCACGAAGAACACCTAACCGGCTAGGGTTCCAAGAACCCAAGAGTAATAAACACAAACCAAGCCGGCTAGATGAAGAACCAAGTGCTCAAGTCATAAATCGAAGCTTCTCACTCTCTAATCTCACTTCCCTAGCTCAAATCTTGCAAGGGAATGAATCTAGGAGCAAAGGGGGAGAGAGAGGGGAGGAGTCAATGCTTGGGAGGCTCTTTGTCAGCTGGTAGGTCACAATAAGTGTGTAAAGTGAGTGGATAACGGTTAGAAGTGAAGTGGGAGGCTATTTATAGTCCCCCAGTCCCGAGGCTTATCGGTAGTACCGACCATGCATGGTCGGTAGCACCGGCCAGCCAAAAACTGCTGCACCAGATTTGAGTTGACCTAGATCCAACTACCGACCAAGGGTCGGTACCACCGAGGGTCGGTAGTACTGACCTTATGGCGGTACTACCGCCAGGCCAAATCGGCCACGAACAGAGAGCTCCGCGAAAAGCTACTTGGGCGCTCGGTACCTACTGACCAAGGGTCGGTACCACCGAGCCCGGTAGTACCGACTTTTATAGTGGTACTACCGCCAAGCCATTTGGCGCACGAACAGAGAGGTCAGCAAAATGACCTCGGCCGCTCGGTACCTACCGACCAGGGGTCGGTACTACCGAGCCCGATAGTACCGACTTTTATAGCGGTACTACCGCCAAGTCATTTTCGAACCTACACAGAGAGGGTGTTAGAATGGTCTGGATCATCGGTACTACCAGGTTTTATGGCGGTACTACCGACAGTTCAAAATGAACTCCATCCAGAGAGCATTGCGCGCTGCCTCCCTGGTCGGTACCACCAACCCCCATGGTCGGTACTACTGACTTCACAGAAATACATCTACGTGTTCGTGATCGTGTGGTGACTCTCAAGCAAACTTTTGTTAGTCGACATGAGCACTTTTCTCCAAATCTAGCTAACCTAGTTTGTATCCCTCTTGATAGTCCGGCTTACCTATAACTTGAAGGACCGATAATGCTAAAGCAAGGCGACCAGGGGGGTGAATGGGAGCCTAAAAATTTCTTTCAAAATTCTGGCCTCTGTCCCACAAATCAATCCCCAAAAGCTTCGAGCGCAAACGTGATGCCCACGACCCTCGGAAAGAGGGTGGATGATCCCTAGGATCACAGCGAGGCACCACCAAATGAGAGCAAACCAAAAATCAAAAACTCTGAGTCAAGTTCAACCCAAAAAAAACCTACTCCCGAACGTAGATAGACGGCTACGTTGGGAAATTTCTAAATACCTATGCTAACGAGTAGCAAAGATACCTAGAGAGGTTCCTTGGTGAACTCTAGGAGCAAACGAGAAGTCCGAAAACCAAGCGGAAAAGTTGGGAGACCAAACACACTAAATAGTGCTTGACTGCGGATTCCCGGACTATCCGGACTCCCAGTCTCGGATTGTCCGCCCTGTGCCGGACTGTCCACGAGCCTGTGGCGGACTGTCCGACGGCCAAAAACCCAAAAACGCAAGTCTGTTGAAACCTCCCTGGATAGTCTCGGACTGTCCGCCGGTCAGACAGAAGTAAGACGGCCGAGACACGCAGCCACTGAGCCGACTGGAGCCCGACGCACGGACTGTCGGCGGTTCAACCGGCGGACTGTCCGCGACCCTGCAGAGAGGGTGATTTTGATCGCCTCTCTCCCAAATCTACCCAAATCCGATCCAAATCAAAATCCCTTGATCCCAAAATTGGAGAAGATGATCACTAGGTAGTTGGGAGACTAATCCTAAGAAATCATCCGCTCAAATCAACTCAAACTCCGGGAAATCGAAAGGGAAGGTGCTAGAACGGAAAAAAGTTGCCACGAAACTTGAATCGACCTGATCTACTTGTTCGTGAGGATTGAGATGAATTCCTTCGGTGGAAATGTTCTCCTCACTTCAAAGAACAAGTTGGTTCAAGTGGATTCAAAAAGACGCAGCGAGGAGGGAGATCGAGCATCAGGAAAATTGAGACCAAAAGCAAAACGCGAAGAACAACTCAAGAGCGTGAATCACAATCTCAATTGCCAGCCGAAAATCATCCCCACGAGGAGACAACGGGATTACGGTCCTGTTTCCTCAAAATCTCAAGAACACAGAGGTATGATTGTCGTCTCTGCGGATCTCAGTAGCTACAGCAGGGAATGTGAGGCGAGAAAACCTAAGTGAAAGTAGCAAATGGCTGAGATGAAATGGAGGGAGGGGTGGCCTCTCCTAATATAGCCTAATACAATTATTCCCCTTCTACCCCTACAACTAATGAGCGGGCAGGCTAACCCAAAGGGTATTCCTGACCAACTCGGAGTGTAGGCGATCCGACAGCCACGCCCGCACATCTGGTAGCTTCGCCTCGACGCGACCTCACCCGATGTCGCCACGTGCCGCCTCGCGCCGTCCGTCTGTTTCCTGGACCTCCCCCCGGTTTTGAGGCCAAAACCAGGAAACCTGTCGTCCATCGCTAGTTTTGTGGCCCAAACTCAGAAACCCGCCAGCGCCCAGGTTTTGAGGCCCAAACCTGGAAACCGTCCTCAGCCCAAGTTTTGAGGCCCAAACTCAGAAACCCGTAGCACCCAGGTTTTGTGGCCCAAACCTGGAAACCGTCCACCCGGTGGTTTTTCTGTGGCTCAACCACCAAACCGACGCCGTAGAGGGGATGCACCGCCCGTGCACCCCGTCCACCGACACGTGTCCTCAGGTCCTCGACCCGAGCCACACCGTGTCCCGCAAGTCTCCGCTCATCGCTGTCCCAGGCTCTCAGCCACCACAGCTGATCCTCAGGCCACCGGTCCCTCAGTCCAAGCCTCACGTCCGCCCTTCACCGCTCTGGGTCCATCGGCACGACATGTCTCTACTTGACCTTCACCTTGCCTTCGATCACTATCTTTGTGCTCGACACCTGCACAACACAAGCCAAAGAACATGCGCATCAAACCAGTTGACAATCACTCATCATCTCAAGATCTGACATACACCCATGTATCCGCATAACTCAAGTTCAAAAATAAATTGTCAATCCATCACTTGAGCTAGGCATTCTTTGTCCAACAATTTTTACGTGCTTTGTTCACGGAATATCAATGTTTGTAATTCTTTCTAAGGACTAACACCTACATTCATACCTTTATAAAGACATTAGTCCCTAATTTGATTGTCATTAATTAGCCAAACCCCACAATGGGGCGAATGCACTTACAAACTCCCCCTTTTTGGTAATTGATGACAACCAACTTAGGCTTACAAAAAGGATAGAAAGAATTGAAGCTTTTGAATTCCAAATTTTAGTTCAAGCTCCCCCTTAGTGTATGCTATGGATTTTGAATTTCAAACCTTGTTTTTAAGCAAGGTTAAATACACAAGGATAAGAGCTCCCCCTAAATTTTGCAATCTGTGGGGTGCCTAAGTGTGTGACAGCATCATATATATTAAATTTTGATGCATGGACATGATAACATGGTGATTCACATAACAATATGATAAAAGAAATTGAATGGCTATGGAAAAAAGAAAATGAATCAAAGATCACATAGCCATATCGAAAACAACATACACCAAGCATGACATGAATAATAAGTAGAGGATCAACCATGAATGAATATTACAATAAGCTCAAGTGAATCAAATCATCTACCAAGCATCACATAGTTCATCACAAATTTAAAACATAGTTTACCACACTTAGTTCACCCATTAACCTCTCAAAAGCTAACTATTACATCATAAAATAGCCTAACACTCCCCCTTTGGCATCAAGTGCCAAAATGGTAGGCTTCGATAGAGCACAACTAATAATAACCGCCGCTGGAGCCATCATATCCACTGAAGATGGACGAGAATGCGTTGGCCCCCACATCAGCACCTGGAAACAACGAAGGAGCATTGGAAGGATCTGGTGGGGTTGAGGGAGCACTGAAGCCACCACTGCCAGCAGGATCAGCATCTGGAGCAGCAAATCCCATGTAGGAGCCACCACCTCCACCTCCATATGAAGTAGACCCGCCACCATGTGACGGACCAGCACTATAGACAGGATAGAAGGGAGGAGGCTGAAAAAGGGCTGACCCAAAGACTCCACCATCAACTCCACCACCCAAACCATCATCATCATCACTGCCACCAGCGCCACCACCATGCTGCGCATCATACTCGGAAAAAAGATCCAGAAAAGGCTGAAGGGGAGATGCCGGAGGAAGTCCAAGATGCTCATTGGCTTGCCTTTGATGCCGATCGTCGCGCTCAGCCTTGTAGCAAAACCACTTGAAGAACTGCTCCCAAATCGAGCACCACCACCACTCCCACGCCTCTCATGGCGTGGAGGAGAAGGAGCAACAGGCACTTCCTCATGAGCCTTCTCCTGGCCCTGAGCCTCGCCAGGAGCAGCTGCAGCAGCTGGAGCAGCCTCGCCTTCTTCATCTTCTGCCCTGCTTGTGGAGGAGAAACTCTGGATGTTATATTCCTTGACAATCCGGTCATACTCAAAAGTAGCTCCAATCAAATGCTCAATCATATAGGGAGCATAGGGCAGGTCCTTGTGGGGGTCAATGTACGCCTCTGAGATCTTCTGCCACATGAAGTGGGAGATGTTGAATCTCCCATCTGGCAAAGCAAACCGGCACAGAAGCTTTGGGGCATCACTTCTCAAATAGGTGTTATCCTCACTCTTTGGATCCAAGGTGACCCTCATCAAATTGTTCAGCACAAAGTAATAAGATTTGAGGCCATTCACCTGGAAATTTGCCACCTTCCCTTGTAGATAAATCCCGAAATTCTCAAGCTCAGCTGGATATATCCCTTCACCATATAACTCTGACAATCTGGGGGCGTTGCGATCTTCCCTGTTGAAGCCCAAAAGCCTAGCAAAAGTCACAAAATCACATCTGTAATGAGTCCCCTAGGTCATCCAGTGAAGGACCTTGCTTGGCTGATCAAGGTACAGGGTCGCCCAGAATTGACAAATGATCTCCTGATTCCATCTTCTTTCCCCTGAAATGAGACCCAGAATCCTCCATTCTTCGAGCCTCTGCACTAAGCTGTTCATCTGCTCGCTGTTCCTGTCAGTCAAGGACCGAATCTGCAGGCACTTGTGATCGATAAGAGGAGGACGCCCCTTCACACAAAAGCCTCTCCAGAGGACGGACACATAATAGTCCTGCTGAAAATGGGACCAAAAGCGCCTGTCCACTGAGTCATCCCAGATGAACATATAGGGGCTCTCCAACCTTTGCTGCTTCAACACATTGGCCCCTTTCTGTCAGAATAATCCAACACCTGACCTGGATGAGCTGGACAAACCATCTGAGCGTCGGCCTGACCGTGCGTGCGAAACACACGGTTGATGAACAACATCCCAACGATCTGTGGAGATTGTTGCCCAAAGTGAGGTTCGATGGAACGACCCTCCCTTTTGGCGCCAACCTCCAAAGTCCGACCACCGACGATCACGCTATGGAGGCGTCCGGGGGGGCCTGCAGCAGGAGGCGGTGGAGGAGGAGGTGGAGCATGCCCACTTCCATCAGCACCGTCTCGACCCATGCTCCGTCAACCCATGGACGAATGCCCACGAACTGACCGAGTGAGGTCCTCGCTACTCCCACCCTGTCGGTGTTTCGAAACCGGGGGTATGACACCAACGAGTAATATGATCGCGTGCTTCTCTTCCTGGATGGTGATGCAAGAGGACACAAGGATTTATCCTGGTTCGGGCAAAGAAGGCCCTACGTCCAGCGGGGGGAGGGTGTTCTTGTATTACTTGCACCTAAGTGCTTGTACAGGGGCGAATACAAGATCAGTGAGCGTGGACCGGAGTCCGGACTCGTGTGTGTGTGGACTTGTGTCTTAACGTGTCTGTCCCGTGTCCCCAGAATGAGGGCCCTGGTGTCCCCTTTTATAGAGCAAAGGGAGGCCAGGGTTACACAAGGGTATTACAGGTATCGGGGTGTATTGTGTCCCTTACGAAGAAGGGTAGGAACCCTGTCTTATCAAAGACATTGTAGCCGACGTGGGCGTTGCTGTTGAAGCGTCCTTGAAGCGTGGCCTCCATCCTGGGCGCGGACGTGGTGGCGCGGCGAGGTGGAAGCCGTACAGCACCCATCCCGGAACGTACAGGACGCGTCGGGGTCCCTCCGGGTCTTGGGGTACCTGTCCTCCAATAGCATGAAAGTAGTTAGGGCTCGAGGGGCGTGGAGCCAGCCTCGAGGCGGCGCCTACAGGGGCTCGAGTCCCCGCAGGTATGGGCAAGTCCCGTGAAAATCGATTGAGCGGCAGGCATCTGGGCCTCGAGGCGTGTCTTGGACGTGCCACAGTGTAGGGCGTGGGTTAACAGTGCTTCACTGGTGCCTTTTCGCCCATACTTGTGGTGAAAACGAGGCTTGACTCTGCCCCAGACCACTGTGGCACACGTTGTGTTACAGAGGACGTGACTGGAGTAGGTGGATGAATTAAGCGCGCGGCATGGGCTGGCATCCGATGTCTGCACCGCTCGAGGGAGGCAAAACGCGTCTCGAGGGATAGGCCGCTGTGCCAGAGAGGCTCGAGGTCCCCGCGTGGGGTCTCGAGGTGTGGTGTTTGGCTGTGGGGGGCTCGAAGGGTAGTGGAGCGCTTGCCCGAGGCCTGGGGGGCTCGGGCGAGACGGAAAGCGAGCGTGCGCCCGAGGCCTGGCATGGAGGGCTCGGGCGAGACAGAAAACGAACGTGCGCCCGAGGCCTGGCTTGGAGGGCTCGGGCGAGACGGAAAACGAGCGTGCGCCCGAGGCCTGGCTTGGAGGGCTCGGGCGAGACGGAAAACGATCGTGCGCCCGAGGCCTGGCTTGGAGGGCTCGGGCGAGACGGAAAATGATCGTGCGCTCGAGGCCTGGCTTGGAGGGCTCGGCTCGGTGGGCCAGCGTCGTAGGCCTCGAGGGGTCGGCTTTTTAGGGGGTTAGACTAGTTAGGTCTGTTATTAACCGGTGTCCTAGGTTTACCCTATTTGTTTGCGTTGATTGGGGGTACCCCTTTTGCGGACCCCCGACAGTAGCCCCCGAGCCCTTGCTCGAGTGCTTGCACTCGAGCAGGGGCTCCCGACTGGTATCTCGTGGGTTAGCTAACTGGTCTCGAGGGTTTCGTCGATTTGATTCCGTGGGTTCCGCGCGAGCGACACCCGCGGGTGTAGCCCCCGAGGCCACGAGGGAGTGGTTAGAACTTCCTCGTGGGCTTTTTTGCGAGTTTTAGTTGCGATTTTTAGGTTCGGGGGTGTCAGGCCCCCGAGTTTTTAGACCCTCTTTCGTCGAGGGGTGCCAGGCTGAACCGGCCGGCCGACTCTTTGAGCTGTCCGGCGCACCGGTTGCCCTGGCTTGTCATCCCACGAGTCCTTTCGATCGGATGCGAGGGGGATGCCTCGTACTACCCCGAGTGGGCGAGTATCAAGGTTCCCGGTGAGCTGGTAACGGGGAATCCAAGTGAGAGCTCGTGCCCCGTTCGATAGGGGTCGACTGTGGCCCGGAGGCGGTCTCATAAAGCATGGGTGCTCAGTCTGCAGGAGTGCCGGGTCCATTCGATAGGACCCGGTGGCTCGATGCCTCCCTCCGAGGGGATCTCACTGCATGTCGAGTTCCCCGCCTTGGATACACGTGAGGGGCCTCGAGGGCTTGGCCCTCGAGTGATGCCGCGAATGGCGCCCCTTGGTGTCCCTGACTCGGGTGCTCGAAGCCGGCTGTCGAACCCTCTTTCGTCGAGGGCCAGCCTTCGCTGCTTCGAGACTTAGGGCCAGGGCCCGTTTTTGGGCGCTCGAAGCCGGCTGTCGAACCCTTTTTCGAGGGCCAGCCTTCGCTGCTTCGAGACTTAGGGCCGGGGCCCATTTTTTACTTCAGGAAGAAGCCTTCGTCGCTTGGAATCCTTCTGCCCGTTGGGCGCGCCTTTTTAGGCGGAAACCGCTAGGGAGTGGAGATCGTGGCGCCAGGGCGGCGGGCGCGGAGTCGGAGCGGCGGCCGCAGAGGGCCCCGGCAGTTGAGCGAACGGTGAGCTGCCGCGTGTTCCCTGCATCCGGCTCGAGACGTAGTTAGGTGGGTGCCTTAAATGCTATGCGGTTACCTTTTTACGTCGTGGGAGACCCCGCCCGTCGGGGTTTCCCCTTATAAATATCGAGAGAGGGGAACAGGAACCCTTTACTTTGCCTTTGCCTTCACCGCCGCCGTAGCCTTCACGCGCCCTCTCCTTCGAGCTAGTTGATTGGGGATTTTCCGGCTGCCCGTCCGCTGTTCGGGTCCGCGCCGCGCCACCGCTATGGCCGCCCAGACACAAGTGCTGCCGGCCGAAGACTGGAGCTCTTCGAAGGTGACGCAGAGCGAGATGGACTCGTTGGTGGCCCAGGGGCTTCTGCGCCCCAACCCGGAGGAGGGACCCGCGTGGTGGGTTATCCTGTCGGTGGAGCACCTGGAGCCGCACCCGCCGGAGGGGTACGTGGTCAGCTTCACGCGCTACCACCGTATGGGGCTCGGCGTCCCGCCGAGCCGCTTCATGCGGGGGCTGGCCCACCACTTCAAGGTGGAGCTGCAGCACTTCTCCCCCAACTCCATCTCGCACGCCGCCATATTCGCCGCGGTCTGCGAGGGGTACCTGAAGATGGAGCCGCACTGGGAGATGTTCGTCCATCTTTTCCGGGGCGAGCTCTTCATCAAGGCCCTAAAGCCCAGCGGGAGGCGGCTCGTGCGCATGGGCTCCCTCGCCATCACTGCGAGGGCTGGGACCTCGTCGGCCAACGTCCCCCGTGAATACCTGCGATACAAGCTTTCCACCAACCAGGTCGGGTGGGACGACCATTGGTTCTATCTGCAGAATGAAGATGGTCTCTTTCCGCAGTACACCGGCAGGGTCCTCGCTCAACGCCCGGAGAAGTGGACCTGGGGCGTCGCAGCGGACAGGCAACGCCACCTGGCCCCGCTGATGAAGATGATGAAGACGCTGGTGGATGAGAAGAAGTTGACCGTGCAAGCGGTCATTTGGGCGTTCCACCAGCGAAGAGTTCTCCCGCTGGAGGACCGCCCCCTTCTTATGCACGAGATGGGGCCAGAGGCCAGGCTCGAGGCGCTTAATCGATCGAGGATGGCCGAGGAGAGGCTGTCCCGGAACGAGGGCGTCTCCCGGGTATCAATCACGATCCAGGGGCCGTTCATCCCTGAGTACACCCACTGGTCGCCATGGCGCCCGACGAGGGGTGTCTCGACTTGGTGAGCCTCCCTCGAGCTGAGCTATTCCGAGCCCCCTCCCCCTTTCTCCTCCTTCGAACCTTTTGCATTCTTCTTGTGGTTTGTCTCGTCACGCTTCTTCTTTCTTCAGGGGGCGTTTACTTGTCGCGCGTCGAGGCCCCCGGTGAGGGAGGACGCCGCGGATACTCAGGTGAGGCGCCTCTCTGCTCAGAAAGACAAGGAGAGCAAGGATGCCAGGAAGAAGAAAGAGAAAAACAAAAACCTGCGTCGCTTGGCTCGGGAGCAGAGACTGGCGAAGGCTCGTCGCAACCGTCAGCCTGGAGACGGGTCCCCCGAGCTGAGCTCCTCGAGCTCGGAGGAGAGCGGTGATGAGGAGGAGAGCGACGACGAGGGGATGGAGGCGCGCCTGAGGCGCGCGGGGGTCGTCGATGACAAGGCTGACCGCTCCTCTGTGCAGGAGGGTATGCTGGAGGTCCCCCCGGGGAAGGGACCGCGCGGGACGCAGCCGCGGAAGGCGGCGCTGATCCCTGCCTCGTCGGGGGCCCGGGGTCCGTCGAGCTCTGCGGCGGACGTGCCCCCGGTCGTGAGGAAGCCCCGAACCCGGAGCGCCTCCACCACAGCACTAACGGAGGCCGCCCCCGCGCCAGCCCAGGCGGGAGGTCTGGAGAAGGGTCGTGCCTCGAGAAGCGGCCGACAGGTCGAGAACGATTTTGGGCCCGACCGCCGTGAGCCGTCAAGGTCCGGGTCGAGCCCGCGGAGGAGCGGGCGCCAGGAGGAGGTGTCGAGCCCGCGCCATCACGAGCGTCGGGGAGGGAGCCCCCGGGCGTCTCGTGCCCAGGGGCGTGAGCGTCCCCGGAGTCCATCGCCGCACCGCCGCCGGGACACAGAAGCGGACGCGGGAGGGCGCGACCGCCAGCGCGTGCGCCGGAGCCCGCGCCGGGGCGGGCGCCACGATGACAGCACGAGGGAGGTGCGGTCGCCCTCCCGCGAGGTGGGGCGGAAGGAGGGATCTCCCTCGAGGTCGAGCCACGGGAGGCGTCGGGAGCCCTCCCCCCATCCCAGCCCTGTGGAGACGGCCCGGGCGCAGGGCTTGAGCCGCGGGGTGGGCTCGAAACCCCTGAGGGGGTCCGGCGATTCCGGGAAGAAGCCCAGTCGCCGCTTTGGGTGAGTAATTTTCTTGGACCTCGTCGGAAGCGAGGCTTGACCTCTTTACTTTTGATACACATGCCATCTCTGGTTTCTTAGGGGGAAGCGCTCCTACCCGGAGGTGGACCTCGCTTCATCTAAGTGGGCCAAGACCTCGAGCCCCGTCGAGGCACAAGCACCTCGAGGTATGGCACCTTCCTCCGCTAGAGAAGCCGCTTGGCTGGAGAAGGCTCGAGCTGCCATGGCTCGAGGTGACCAGATGATTGTCGCAAATTTTGGTGAGGCCGTCGCCGTCGACCGCAGGGGTCGGGGCACTCTTCCTGGCTCTGATATCACCGTCATCTCGTATTGCAGGGGCCACAGCTCACGGCGTCGAGCCCGCCGCTACCATGCTTACTGAGGCGCTGCCGTATCCCCCTTCTCCTCCTGCGATGGCGTCTGTCGGGAGCGCCACCCCTCCCCCTGCTACAGCGGCTGTTCCGGGGGAAGCGCCTGGGGCGAGCACGGCCCCGCCGGTGTCTGGGGCCGAGGAGACTACGCCCCTCGAGGCCCCGACGGTGGAGGTCCTCCTGAACGAGCTGGAGTAGGGGCCGCCCCTCGCCGCGGGCTTGCCGATGGTGGAGGCGCCCGAGGCGCCAGCAAGTGCTGACGAGACGCAGGAGGGCCCGGCCAGGGAAGAGCCGGGGCCCGTGCCGTCGGGCGGCAGGCCGCAACTGGGGCAGCTCGGGACGGAGGAGGATCAGCCCGACATCGAGCTCGACCGTCCAGTATGGCCGTTTCCTGACGCGCCAAGCCCGCCCCTTGCCATGGTCCACGTCGAGCGACCGGTTCAGCGGGGGGCTCCGCGCGAGGTGCGGGCCATCTTTCGGGAGGTGGCCGAGCTCATGGCGCAGGCGGAGCGGTCCTGTTCCGAGGAGGCGGGCCGGTCCGCACAGGTGTCGGCCGCCCTCGCGAGGGCTGAGGCGGAGCTTCAAGATCTCCGCGCTGAGCTGAGCCGGAACGCCCAAATGGCGAGCCGGCTCAACGAGGTGGAGGCGGAGGTCCGGGCGGCTTGAGGCGAGGTCGCTCGATCCAAGGAGGAGGCCGCCGCCGCTCTCGAAGCGTCGAGGAAGGAGGCCGCGGACGTCCGAAGCGAGGCCACCTCCGCCCGGGCTGAAGCCGAGGCGGCGAAGCAGGAGGCCACTGACGCCCGTGGCGAGGCCGCCGCTGCCCGAACCGCAGCGGAGGCGGCGAGAAAAGAGGCCGAAGACGCCGAGATTGGTGTCGCCACCGCTCGAGCTGCCGAGGGGGCGGCGCGGCAGGAGGTGATCCGCAAGTATCTGGCCCTTGTGGAGGCGGGCCGGCTGATCGAGGACCTTAGGTCCGAGAGGCTCCTCATGCTGGCCGAGAAGCGCAGGCTTGAGCAGCGTGCTGACCAGCGACCTCGCCGCACTGGGGCAACATTGTGACGGTGAGGCTTACACCTTGTTCTTGTTTGGGTCTCGAAGTTTTTTGTTACGCCGCAGTCTCACTCTTCCTTGTTCGTTGCGCAGGGGTCGAGAAGACGGTCGAGGAGCTCCGCGGGACGAACCAAGCTCTCTTGGACCAACTCCAAGACGAGACGATGGTGGCAGAGCGGGCTCGCACCTCCCTCGACCGGCTTGGCCCCATGTGGGGTGCTCCTCCGGTAGCTGCGGCAGAAGGCGCGGTGGCCCGAGGCGATGCCTTGGTCGACGCCTTGTGCTTCTTCGACGCAGCGGCGCGGGACCGTGTCCGGCAAGCTCTCCATCATGGCGTCAAGCAGACGCTCGCGGTCGTTCGCTCTGGTTTCCGCTTCCCGGTCCACGTTGTCGCCAACGGCTTCATCGAGATCGAGGGGAAGGACGAGGAGTGGAACAACCGCCGTGTTGACAAAATTTTGGAGAAGATGGAGAGGCCGGGTACATCGCTCGCCAAGATTTTCAAGAAGGACGTGCTGCCTCCTGACGCCAGCAGCGGTGTCGAGGGCCCTCCTCCTTCTAGCTCGGGTGTCGAGGCTGAGCCCGCCGTGGAAGACCTCGGGGAGGAGTACCACACCGACGAGGATTAGGGCCTGCGTGCCAAATTTGGGCGTCGAGGCCATTGTAAAAATTTTATGGCATGGATGAGGGTCTAACGAGACCCATTTGCATATATGACTTGTTTGTTTAAAGGTGTTGTTTTCTTTTCAAATGCGTTTGACCACTTCTCTTTGTTGCAAGCTCGAGTTTCTGCTAACTTAGTCTGTATTCCTTCGATACGTCGCGAGCCCCTCGAGGGGAGGCGTAGGTAGGGTACCGTAGCCCGGGGGCGTAGGTGGCCGTCTACGTCGACGCCTCCTGACCTTTGGAGGCTCGAGGTATTTTGGGATTTAGACGTCGCTAGTTCACTCGAGGCACGAGTCGAGACGAGGGTCGAATTTTTTGAAAAGAAAACACGCATTTTTTCCGGAGTCTGGGGGGCGGTTACCCCCCTGTCAGCCCCCGAGGGAGGCTCGACCCTGAGCAAGGCAGGGTCGAGGCTACCTCATGCTGCCAAGCAAAATGAAAGATAACGCACGAGATTGTTCATTCATATTTGACATGTTTGTACAAAGCAACAAAATGAACAAAGCCTTGAGGCCCTTAAGGATAGAATCGACGTAGCTGAGATATGTTCCACGCGTTCGCCAGGATTCTGCCTTGATCGTCGTAGAGCTTGTATGTTCCTGGCTTGAGCACCTTAGCCACGGTGTATGGGCCCTCCCATGGAGGGGTGAGCTTGTGGCGCCCTCGATTGTCCTGAAGTCGTCGAAGCACGAGGTCCCCCATTGCTAGGTCTCTTTTGCGCACATACTTGTCGTGGTAGCGTCGAAGTGATTGCTGGTAGCGTGCGGAGTTGATGAGCGCCGCATCTCGGGCCTCCTCGAGCTGGTCCTTGGCGTTGGCAAGCCTCTCGTCGTTGTTTTGCTCGTTGTAGGCTCGAAGTCGAGGGGAGCCGTACTCGAGGTCCGTAGGCAAGACTGCCTCGGCGCCGTAGGTTAGGAAAAACGGAGTGAACCCGGTGGCTCGACTCGGCGTAGTCCTGAGGCCCCACAGCACCCGAGGGGAGCTCTGCGGCCCATCCCTTTCCGAAATTTTTGAGAGTCTTGAACAGCCTCGGCTTCAGCCCATGGAGTATCATGCCGTTGGCGCGCTCGACCTGCCCGTTGCATTGAGGGTATGCGACCGAGGCCCAGGTTACGCGAATGTGGTTGTCATCGCAGAAGTTGGTGAACTTTTTGCCCATGAATTGGGTGCCATTGTCGGTGATGATGACGTTAGGCACTCCAAACTGGTACATGATGTTGGCGATGAACTCGACGGCCTTCTCGGAGGTGGGGTCTTGTGACGTAACAGCCCTAATCCCATGGCCCACTTATCACTGTCAACTACTGACAGTCGATCCGTACAGCCAAGAGATTAAGACCGGGTTCCGCCACTGGGCTACATCAGTGCCCGATGTCCGCAGGATCATCTCACAATTCAGTTACAATCTCTTGAACATTTTGACAAATAACATCGGAGTAAATAGCGGAAGACTTAGATAACAATAGTTTTACAAACCAGGGTTCAATATAAAATTAAAGTGAAGTTATTACAGACCATAGTTCAAATAGATAGAGTTGACAGAGTAGCATATGACAACAACTAAAGGGTAAAGATACTTCACCCAGCCCGAGGGTGAATAATCACTCATCGGCCTCATCGGCCTCTTCCTGAACAACAGTCACACAGCAGGGTCCAAGGCATACTGAGGGATCTGCCATACCTGCAACATGGGTAATAAAACCCTGAGTACAAAGGTACAAAACAAGACTTACCCGACTAAAGAAAAGGGAGAAGACTCAGGAATGAAGGCTTAGGGTAGTCAAGGTAAGGCTTAAGCAAGATCAAGTATTTTGCAGAAAAGCATTTTTTTTTTGTAAACCTCATTTTATTTTGGAAAGATTCAGTATCCCTCAATTCTTCATCATTCATGATTCATTTTACATTTCAAAACATTCCTAGTTGAGAACCACTCTCCGTTGACAGTCAGTGGACCAAGTCTCCATAACCGAGGAGCAACGTTAATCCGGATAAATAATACTCAGCTGAGGATCCCTATCCACACTGCATATGTAGCACCCAAGCTTGCATATGCCAACTCGTCTTCCACGATTCCTCCATTATTGGGCCCGGTCCTACGCCACCCGGAAGTACAGTACACCACTCCAATCCGGGACTCTAACCCACGTGGGTACATGCTACTTCCGCCATCTCTCCACTCCCAGTGCGCGGTTGTCGGTCCAATAATGGATTTCTCGGAGCCAGAGCTTTCCGTAGTATGTGAATAGTTACAAGTCTTGACCAGCAGGCCCCCATACGGATGGTCCCTACATTTTTCCGCCAGCGACAAGCACCTCGGGACTCTAACCCAAGAGTACAGGTCCTGTCGGTTTTTCAACCCTGTCCCGGTCGGTGTCAACTGTTGAGTCCCGGACTACAACATGACGGCACCGTACGCAAGGACAACCTCTCCTTCCCATTGACTAAGTACGGATCAGATACTTAGCCAATAGTGGGAGTAAAGCCAAATTCCCATAAACGTTCTTTAAGTGATCACACTTTTGAAATTGGCATTTTATTGCAAAGTCTAATTCAATAAGCATTGCTAAGCATTTTTCAAATACTTTTGAAAAGCAGGTATCGGGTGTTTCAGTGGTCAAGGTGGATAATGCATCAAATAGGATAACACTCAACTCCTATAAACCTAATGCAATAATTTAACTCAAACGCATTTAAGGAAATCATTTTATAAATTCAAGGAAAGGGTTAAATGCACCGGGGCTTGCCTTGGATGGCAAAAAGAACGGACTCGGGGTTGGAGTAGGTGTCGGAGCTCGGGGTCGCCTCGGGGACAGATCCTTCGGTGGCTACCTCGACTTCAGGTCCTTCTTCGTCAACTATACGGATGCAATGATGAATGCTCATGAGAATGATGATATGAACTTATGGTGCAAGACAATTCCACTGATTCTAGATTACTTTTAAACAAGGCATGATTGAAATCTAGGTTGAGCATAAAAGGTAACCATTTCTTCCTTAAGCAATATTGATTAAACTAGCCCTTATTATAATTATCCTAAGCATCAACCAAACATAGCATCACAAACATCATAGACCAAAGGGTAGGGGTCTATGAACATCAATCAATCCAAAGATCACATCATCAAACACTTATTACCAACCCTAATCCATCTTTTCTATTTTCTTAATTTATTTAAAAGGTCATTTTATGAAGTTGCTCCAAAAATTACCAAATTAATCACATAAGTTCATTATGGTATAGATAGATGGCAAAACAAATTTCATAATTTTTGGAGGTCATTAAGGTGCTCAATTAAATCTAGACATTAATTAACAAAAGGTACTATTTAGGAATTAAAATAAAAGCTCAAAAATCAACTTGTTCCAAAAGGCTTCAAAATTTTATCAGAGACCAAACATGGCATAAGAAGCTCACAAAAATTTGTCTCATGATTTTTGGAGTTATAAATCACTCTCCAAAAATACCAAAACCTTCATTTTTCAATTAAAAGGGGAATTTTACATTTTCAAATTTTTGCACAAAACTCAAGTTTCATATTTTTATAAAATACTCCAGAGCATAAAGAGTCTACCACAAAAATTTCAGAATTTTTGGATGCACACAGAAAATACCACAAAAAAGAGAAATCAGAGCACTATTCACATGTTTGAAGAAAAAGAAAAACGACACTGTTCTTCTCCTCCGTTCGCCGGCGACCACCGACTACGGCGGCGCTGCTGCGCCGGCCACTGTGGGCACTCCGCGGCGAAACCGAGGGCACGGGAGGCAACAGGGAGCTCACCGGCGTCGATTGCGGGGCTCGGCGAGGTGAGGGGATGAACGGAGGGGTGAGTTCGACGGTGACCGGCGGACGGCGGACGGCGGCGATCGTCGTCTCGGCGATCCTGCGCGACACAAGCGACCGCAAGGGGTCAGTCAGAGACGCAAAGGAGTAAGGAAGGTGATGTGGGGGTCAGTGGAGGATGATCAAGGCCGTAGAGGGAGTATTTCACGATCCCGACCTCGACGGGATTCTCGCCGGAGATGACAACGACGAGCTACGCCGGGCGAATGGAGGCGGTAGCGACCAAATTGAAAGGTGGTGAAGCTGCGCAAGGACTTGGCGGAGCTTCTGGGCTAGCTGGGAGAGAAGCGGAGGCTCGGGCTTGCTCTGGCCACGGTGGCGGAGCTGGGTTCCACTCCGGCCGGCTCGGCGGGGTTCTTATAGCCGCGGCCAGGGGCTGGCGAGACGCGCGCGGGGGCGGATAAGGTGGCTCAGTGCGTGCGCAATCGAGTGCGAGGCCAAGGGTCAGCGGTTTGGCACGCAGGGACCGGGCGTTGTGCTCGCCGGTGGCGAACACGCGGCGGCGACGAACTGCGGACGGTAGGGGACGGGGAAGATGTCAACTGGGGCTCAGGCGCGTGCGCAATGATGCACTGAGCATCGGCGTGGAGTTGGTTCGGGCGAAGGAGCTTCGGACACGCGTCGCCCGCGAACTCCGGCGAAGGCGCGCGGCCGGGCCCCCCCCTAGCTCGCCCGGGAAGATGAACAGTCTAGGGTGTAGGGTTTGACTTTTGGCTAGTTTCTGTATTTTGCAAATTACTCTCAAAAATTGAACTGTGCGACAAAAACTCAAAACACCAAAGTTGCTCAGAAAAATGAGATCTACAACTTTGTCAATATGAACATTTTCAAATTCCAAATAGTTTTTGAACTATATTCAAAAACAGAAAAGGGGACACTTTTTCAAACTTGATTCAAATCAAAATTACTCTGGATTTCAAACTGAAACTTGAAAATCTTCCAATATGAAAGTTGTTACATTTGACAAAACCTATAACTTTGCTAATATACACTTTTTCTGAAACTCAATAGTTTTTGAATAACTTTTTAAAACTGAAAAGGGGACAAAAACTGGAATTTGAACGAATTTGAAATTACTTCAAATTTTATATAGAAACATGGAAATCTGTAAATACCAAAGTTGTTCCTCTAGGTCAGATTCACAACTTTGCTTTTTGAACCAACTCAAAATTTTGAATTTTGAAAAAGTTATTAAAAAGGGAATAAATCCAGGATTTGGGATTTTAGGGTTTTGCAAAAGGAAATTCAAATCAAATCTGATTTTGAACTTTGATCAAAGCACAAACATCAGGGCACTAAATTTGAACAAGAATTACATAGAACTAGGCACAGAGGTGAAATTACCATTTTGCCCCTATAGGAAGAAGTGGGCTAATAAGGGTTTTTGCAATAGAGGTACATCACATAAAATGATACACTAAGCAAATGCATACACATGAAATCATGATCAAGATGATTAATGATGCTAATGATGATATGTCAAGTTAATTACATGCTAAACACCAGAGGTGTTACAGCCTTCCCCCCTTAAAGAATCTCGCCCCGAGATTCTGCGTCTTAAGAAAGGACAAAGAAGGGATAAAGGCAAAACTTTACATAGACAGGGATTCGAGAAAGTCGGGATAGTTCTTTGCCAAGAAGTCTTCAGATTCCCAAGTAGCTTCTTCTTCAGAGTGCTGGTTCCACTGGATTTTGTACCACCTTGTGGTAGTTCTTCGAGTAACTCGATCTTTGTGATCCAACACGCGAACTGGATATTCCGAGTAGGATAGATCAGGCTCTAGCTCGACACCTTCAACTTCCACGACAAGTTCTGGTACTCGGAGGCACTTCTTGAGTTGGGAGACATGGAAAACATTGTGGACAGCAGAGAGATGATCGGGCAACTTCAGCTTGTAAGCTACCTTGCCACAACATTCCAAAATCTCAAACGGACCAATGTAGCGGGGTGCTAACTTTCCCTTTACTCCAAAACGAGTGACTCCTTTGGTTGGTGAGACCTTGAGATATACGTAATCTCCAACTTGAAACTTCAGAGGTCGACGTCTCTTGTCAGCATAACTCTTTTGTCGGGATTGGGCAATCTTCATGTTCTCTTGTATCTGCTTGACTTTCTCTTCCATATCTTTGACCAGGTCAACTCCAAAGAATTCTCTTTCTCCGGGCTCAGACCAACTGAGGGGTGTACGACAACGACGACCGTACAGTGCTTCAAAGGGTGCCATTTTGATGCTTTCTTGATAACTGTTATTATACGAGAACTCTGCCAAGGGCAAACAGTCATCCCAAGTATCTGCGAAGGTGAGCACACATGCTCTCAACATATCCTCCAACACTTGGTTGACTCGCTCAGTTTGTCCATCTGTTTGCGGATGATATGCTGTACTATGCAAGAGCTTGGTTCCAAGTGAGGCATGGAACGCATTCCAGAACTTAGCGACAAACTGAGTACCACGATCTGAGATGATGGTCTTGGGGATTCCATGAAGCTTCACTATGTTGTTCTTGTACAAGGCGGCATACGTGGGGACGGCATAGCTGGTCTTGACTGGCAGAAAGTGAGCTTGTTTGGTGAGTCGGTCCACGATTACCCAAATGGAATCAAAACCTTTCTTAGTCTTGGGTAGCCCATTGATAAAATCCATGCTGATATCTTCCCACTTCCAGGCAGGTACAGATAAAGGCTGCAATTCTCCTCCAGGCTTCATGTGCACGGCTTTGACTTTCTGACAAGTATCACAGCGAGCGACATAACGAGCGATTTCAATCTTCATCTTTGTCCACCAGAATCTCTGCCTCAGATCCTGGTACATCTTGTTGCTGCCGGGGTGGATGGAAAACCTAGACAGGTGTGCCTCATCAAGGATCAACTGTCTCAACTCAGGCACCTTGGGAACTACTAGACGGTTCTTGAACCAAACAACTCCTACATCATCGATCCTGAAACAATCGGCCTTACCGGTCTGGACCTTTTCGATGATGTGCTTGATTCCAGGGTTATCTTTCTGTGCAGCGATGACTTGTTCCTTGACCGATGTTTCTATCCTGACATTGTTCAGGCTTCCTTGCGGAACTATCTCAATACCCATCCTTTCAAGAGCATGGCACAAGGAAAGATCATAGGGCTTCGTCGTCAGACAGTTGCAGTATGACTTGCGACTGAGGGCATCGGCAACTACATTTGCCTTACCAGGATGGTAATGCACTTCGATATCATAGTCCTTGATTAACTCAAGCCATCTTCGCTGCCTCATGTTCAGCTCTTCTTGGGTGAAGATATACTTCAGGCTCTTATGATCGGTGTACACATTGCAGGCACTGCCCAACAGATAATGACGCCATATCTTCAAAGCATGTACCACTGCTGCTAACTCAAGGTCATGGGTTGGATAATTCTCCTCATGTCGCTTAAGCTGCCGTGAGGCATAAGCGATCACTCGACCTTCTTGCATCAAAACACAACCCAAACCAATACCAGATGCATCACAGTATACATCAAAGGGTTTCTCGATATCTGGTTGAGCTAGGACTGGTGATGTAGTTAACAGTTTCTTCAAGGCTTGAAAAGCTTGCTCACAGGCTGTTGACCAAACAAAATCCACGGAATTCTTCAACAACTCTGTGATAGGCTTGGCAACTCTGGAAAAGTCTGGGATGAAACGACGATAGTATCCAGCCATTCCCATGAAGCTGCAAACTTCGCGGACAGTGGTAGGTGGCTTCCAATCCAAGATATCTGCCACTTTTTCAGGGTCAACTGACACACCTTCAGCGGACAGGACATGACCAAGGAATTGAATTCGATCTAGCCAGAATTCACATTTACTGAACTTGGCATACAGCTGGTGATCTCTGAGACGAGAGAGAACGACACGAAGATGCTTGGCATGATCTTCAGGAGTTCTTGAATAAACAAGGATGTCGTCAATGAACACGACTACAAATTTATCGAGCTCTGGCATGAACACAGAGTTCATGAGATACATGAAATGAGCGGGGGCATTGGTCAAGCCAAAAGACATGACCAAGTACTCATATAGGCCGTATCTGGTGGTGAAAGCTGTTTTGGAAATATCTTCGGGACGAATTTTTATTTGGTGATAGCCAGATCTGAGGTCGATCTTGGAAAACACTCTGGCTCCAGATAACTGGTCAAACAGAAGATCAATGCGAGGCAAAGGATATTTATTTTTGATGGTGACCTCGTTGAGCGGGCGATAGTCAACGCACAGACGAAGGCTTTTGTCCTTCTTCTTCACAAAGATAGCAGGACAGCCCCAAGGAGATGAACTTGGGCGAATGAGACCCTTATCCAATAGCTCTTGCAATTGGATCTTCAGCTCTGCCAATTCTCTGGGAGGCATTCGATAAGCTCTACGGGATATAGGAGCAGTCCCGGGCTTAAGCTCTATGGCAAACTCAACATCACGGTCGGGAGGCAGACCAGGTAGATCTTCTGGGAAGACATCAGGGAACTCACAGACCACGGGAATATCCCTGACTTCCGAAACACAGGCGGCATTCAACTGGTTGGTTGCTGGTTTTTGAGGCATAGGAAGTTGGAGAAGGAGTTTGGAGGTGCTGTTAGGAATATCCACTCTCACAACTCTATTTAAGATGTCTATCATGGCTTTATACTGACACATCCAATTCATGCCTAAGATGACATCTATCTCTTGATCGCGCAGTACTATCATGGTGGTAGGAAAGACATGTTTCCCCAACATTACTGGTATACTGCGGACCACTTCCTTAGTATTTATCCGCCCTCCAGGCGAAAGTATGCAGAAACTTTCTTTTAACTCCCCCATGGGCAACTCATGCTTGATGACAAAAGTGCGACTGATGAAGGAATGCGATGCACCAGAATCAAACAAGACGACTGCAGGATGATTGGCAACAGGGAACCTACCGAGCATGACGGGCTCTCCTTCTGGGATGTTACTGGCGGTGGTGAAGTAGACTTGCCCGTGCTTCCTGACAAGCTTGCCCTTCTGGACGTGTTGCTGCGGTGCACGGTGCTGCTGTTGTGATCCTCCAGGGCCTTTCTGTGCATGCTGGGCATTCTTCTTGGGTTTTGGGCACTCGCGAGACCAGTGACCAACTTGGCCACAGTTGTAGCATGGGTGGTTGTAAGCTGTTTGAGGGGTGGTGACACGAACACCTGGGGCGTTCGGCTGAGTGGCACTTTCCTGGTTGGCATTATGGGTGGTGGCTGCGGTACGAACAACCACTTGCTGATGGGGGTATGGGGCACGGTTTTGATGGTGACTGGGGTGGTAGATGACTCTTGGACGTTTATGGTTGCTGGAGAAACTGCTAGACCCAGCCTTCTTCTTCTTCTTCTCTTCCTGATACTGGCGGTTGCTTTCCTCGAAAGCGACAGCACGGTCAACGACGTCATGATAGGATCCGTTTAGGTTGTTGGATAGACCTCTGCGGATCTTAGGGTGCAGACCTCTGAGAAAACAATCTCTCTTCTTTTCCTCCGTGTTGACATAGTCGGAGGCATACTGGCTCAGGTGGTTGAACTGTCCCACGTACTGCATAACGGTGGAATCTTTCTGTTGCAGGGCCAAGAACTGATCCAACTTCATTTTCATCAATCCCGAAGGGATATGATGTGCCCTGAAAGCGGTGCGGAACTCTTCCCAGGTCAGCTGGTGACCTTCAGGCTGGGCAGCCAACAGGTTGGCGTACCAGGCACTTGCGGGACCACGGAGCTGCTGAGAAGCGAACCGAGGCTTCTGGATCTCTGTGCAGTACAGAAGACTGAACTTCTGTTCCATGGTGCGTAACCAGTCGTCAGCCTCGAGAGGTTCATCGGCCTTCGTGAAGACCGGTGGTCGGGTTTCAGTGAAGTCCACGTAGGTTGTCTCTTGGTTGTTGCGACGACCACGGTTGCCGTTGTTCTGCTGCCCTTGGTTCTGAGCCATCAGGTTGGCAGCGGCGGCCAAGGCTGCAATGGCATCTGCCAGGGTAGCAGGAACTGGTGGAGGGTTTGGAAGGTTGGCATCTCCGGAACTTCCGGCTCCAGTGCGGGTGTTCACAGGCATCTGTATAAAGAACTTGGGAACTTAGCATCCAAAGATTGATTTTGAACGAAACTGACTGATAAGATTCATTGATGCAAGGGTAGATAACTGATACAGAGGTTCGATAGATAGCCACTAACTGACAAAGGAAAGGTACAAGACAAGATACAGACTCGACTAGACAGAAGACCAACTAACGCCCCAAACCTAGACTTAAGGCTTTAGGTGAGCAGATGGCACAGACACAGCGAGTCTAGTCGTCATCGATGATGATCATCTCTTCATCGTCGTCTCCATCTTCGATGATGAGCTCAGGCTCTTCCTCCTCATCTTCATCCTCAACGTGAACATCTTCAGCAGGTTCCACTTCTTCATTCTGGACTGGCTCATGTTCTATTTCAGGTTCCTCCACGACTCCATCTTCTGGATCCTCAGCAACAGGTGGAATCATGGGGTGAAGTTGGTCGTACAGTTGATGTACCTCCTCATGAAGCATATCATTGTACTGCTCGATCTGGGCAGTGTACTGCTGCAGTCCATGGAGCTGGGCTCTGGTGACATCTTCGCGGGTCCAAGCATCATTGCGCTGCTCGATAGCGCGAACCGTGTTCCGATTGGCCTGCTCCAGGGAAGCTCGTGCCTCGTAAAACTCCATGCGGGAAAGATAGAAGTCATGCTCCATGTTCTCCATCTCAGCCTTTAGATTCTTGATCTCCTCCTTCAGCTGCTTGCGGGTACGACGGGGAAAACGACGACCATTGGAGGATTCTCCAGTCTCTTCTCCGGTGCGTGGCGCCAGCTGATGACGCGGCACACCGTTCGGTCCAGTTGACTTGCGAGCAGTCCGCTTGATGATAACCATATCTGGACAAGAGGTTATAGATGAGAAAGGCTAGCAAGAAAAAGGGTATAGGTACACTATCCCAACGAACTCTTTTATATACTTAAGTGATTATGGCATGATGCATGATTCGTTCCTACGGAACAGGGCAATGCAACTAGTAAGGTAAGGTACATAGGGCTTATACTAGTTGTCTTGCTACTAGTTGCCAAAAGACAAGATGAGATGAGAGAAGCAATTTGGACTCAAAATAGTCAAGTTTAATTTTTGGACTTAAAAACCTTTTGAAGTTTTCGCAAAAAGATTGCAACGTTGTAGTGAGATGCTCTGATACCACTCTGTGACGTAACAGCCCTAATCCCATGGCCCACTTATCACTGTCAACTACTGACAGTCGATCCGTACAGCCAAGAGATTAAGACCGGGTTCCGCCACTGGGCTACATCAGTGCCCGATGTCCGCAGGATCATCTCACAATTCAGTTACAATCTCTTGAACATTTTGACAAATAACATCGGAGTAAATAGCGGAAGACTTAGATAACAATAGTTTTACAAACCAGGGTTCAATATAAAATTAAAGTGAAGTTATTACAGACCATAGTTCAAATAGATAGAGTTGACAGAGTAGCATATGACAACAACTAAAGGGTAAAGATACTTCACCCAGCCCGAGGGTGAATAATCACTCATCGGCCTCATCGGCCTCTTCCTGAACAACAGTCACACAGCAGGGTCCAAGGCATACTGAGGGATCTGCCATACCTGCAACATGGGTAATAAAACCCTGAGTACAAAGGTACAAAACAAGACTTACCCGACTAAAGAAAAGGGAGAAGACTCAGGAATGAAGGCTTAGGGTAGTCAAGGTAAGGCTTAAGCAAGATCAAGTATTTTGCAGAAAAGCATTTTTTTTTTTGTAAACCTCATTTTATTTTGGAAAGATTCAGTATCCCTCAATTCTTCATCATTCATGATTCATTTTACATTTCAAAACATTCCTAGTTGAGAACCACTCTCCGTTGACAGTCAGTGGACCAAGTCTCCATAACCGAGGAGCAACGTTAATCCGGATAAATAATACTCAGCTGAGGATCCCTATCCACACTGCATATGTAGCACCCAAGCTTGCATATGCCAACTCGTCTTCCACGATTCCTCCATTATTGGGCCCGGTCCTACGCCACCCGGAAGTACAGTACACCACTCCAATCCGGGACTCTAACCCACGTGGGTACATGCTACTTCCGCCATCTCTCCACTCCCAGTGCGCGGTTGTCGGTCCAATAATGGATTTCTCGGAGCCAGAGCTTTCCGTAGTATGTGAATAGTTACAAGTCTTGACCAGCAGGCCCCCATACGGATGGTCCCTACATTTTTCCGCCAGCGACAAGCACCTCGGGACTCTAACCCAAGAGTACAGGTCCTGTCGGTTTTTCAACCCTGTCCCGGTCGGTGTCAACTGTTGAGTCCCGGACTACAACATGACGGCACCGTACGCAAGGACAACCTCTCCTTCCCATTGACTAAGTACGGATCAGATACTTAGCCAATAGTGGGAGTAAAGCCAAATTCCCATAAACGTTCTTTAAGTGATCACACTTTTGAAATTGGTATTTTATTGCAAAGTCTAATTCAATAAGCATTGCTAAGCATTTTTCAAATACTTTTGAAAAGCAGGTATCGGGTGTTTCAGTGGTCAAGGTGGATAATGCATCAAATAGGATAACACTCAACTCCTATAAACCTAATGCAATAATTTAACTCAAACGCATTTAAGGAAATCATTTTATAAATTCAAGGAAAGGGTTAAATGCACCGGGGCTTGCCTTGGATGGCAAAAAGAACGGACTCGGGGTTGGAGTAGGTGTCGGAGCTCGGGGTCGCCTCGGGGACAGATCCTTCGGTGGCTACCTCGACTTCAGGTCCTTCTTCGTCAACTATACGGATGCAATGATGAATGCTCATGAGAATGATGATATGAACTTATGGTGCAAGACAATTCCACTGATTCTAGATTACTTTTAAACAAGGCATGATTGAAATCTAGGTTGAGCATAAAAGGTAACCATTTCTTCCTTAAGCAATATTGATTAAACTAGCCCTTATTATAATTATCCTAAGCATCAACCAAACATAGAATCACAAACATCATAGACCAAAGGGTAGGGGTCTATGAACATCAATCAATCCAAAGATCACATCATCAAACACTTATTACCAACCCTAATCCATCTTTTCTATTTTCTTAATTTATTTAAAAGGTCATTTTATGAAGTTGCTCCAAAAATTACCAAATTAATCACATAAGTTCATTATGGTATAGATAGATGGCAAAACAAATTTCATAATTTTTGGAGGTCATTAAGGTGCTCAATTAAATCTAGACATTAATTAACAAAAGGTACTATTTAGGAATTAAAATAAAAGCTCAAAAATCAACTTGTTCCAAAAGGCTTCAAAATTTTATCAGAGACCAAACATGGCATAAGAAGCTCACAAAAATTTGTCTCATGATTTTTGGAGTTATAAATCACTCTCCAAAAATACCAAAACCTTCATTTTTCAATTAAAAGGGGAATTTTACATTTTCAAATTTTTGCACAAAACTCAAGTTTCATATTTTTATAAAATACTCCAGAGCATAAAGAGTCTACCACAAAAATTTCAGAATTTTTGGATGCACACAGAAAATACCACAAAAAAGAGAAATCAGAGCACTATTCACATGTTTGAAGAAAAAGAAAAACGACACTGTTCTTCTCCTCCGTTCGCCGGCGACCACCGACTACGGCGGCGCTGCTGCGCCGGGCACTGTGGGCACTCCGCGGCGAAACCGAGGGCACGGGAGGCAACAGGGAGCTCACCGGCGTCGATTGCGGGGCTCGGCGAGGTGAGGGGATGAACGGAGGGGTGAGTTCGACGGTGACCGGCGGACGGCGGACGGCGGCGATCGTCGTCTCGGCGATCCTGCGCGACACAAGCGACCGCAAGGGGTCAGTTAGAGACGCAAAGGAGTAAGGAAGGTGATGTGGGGGTCAGTGGAGGATGATCAAGGCCGTAGAGGGAGTATTTCACGATCCCAACCTCGACGGGATTCTCGCCGGAGATGACAACGACGAGCTACGCCGGGCGAATGGAGGCGGTAGCGACCAAATTGAAAGGTGGTGAAGCTGCGCAAGGACTTGGCGGAGCTTCTGGGCTAGCTGGGAGAGAAGCGGAGGCTCGGGCTTGCTCGGGCCACGGTGGCGGAGCTGGGTTCCACTCCGGCCGGCTCGGCGGGGTTCTTATAGCCGCGGCCAGGGGCTGGCGAGACGCGCGCGGGGGCGGATAAGGTGGCTCAGTGCGTGCGCAATCGAGTGCGAGGCCAAGGGTCAGCGGTTTGGCACGCAGGGACCGGGCGTTGTGCTCGCCGGTGGCGAACACGCGGCGGCGACGAACTGCGGACGGTAGGGGACGGGGAAGATGTCAACTGGGGCTCAGGCGCGTGCGCAATGATGCGCTGAGCATCGGCGTGGAGTTGGTTCGGGCGAAGGAGCTTCGGACACGCGTCGCCCGCGAACTCCGGCGAAGGCGCGCGGCCGGGCCCCCCCCTAGCTCGCCCGGGAAGATGAACAGTCTAGGGTGTAGGGTTTGACTTTTGGCTAGTTTCTGTATTTTGCAAATTACTCTCAAAAATTGAACTGTGCGACAAAAACTCAAAACACCAAAGTTGCTCAGAAAAATGAGATCTACAACTTTGTCAATATGAACATTTTCAAATTCCAAATAGTTTTTGAACTATATTCAAAAACAGAAAAGGGGACACTTTTTCAAACTTGATTCAAATCAAAATTACTCTGGATTTCAAACTGAAACTTGAAAATCTTCCAATATGAAAGTTGTTACATTTGACAAAACCTATAACTTTGCTAATATACACTTTTTCTGAAACTCAATAGTTTTTGAATAACTTTTTAAAACTGAAAAGGGGACAAAAACTGGAATTTGAACGAATTTGAAATTACTTCAAATTTTATATAGAAACATGGAAATCTGTAAATACCAAAGTTGTTCCTCTAGGTCAGATTCACAACTTTGCTTTTTGAACCAACTCAAAATTTTGAATTTTGAAAAAGTTATTAAAAAGGGAATAAATCCAGGATTTGGGATTTTAGGGTTTTGCAAAAGGAAATTCAAATCAAATCTGATTTTGAACTTTGATCAAAGCACAAACATCAGGGCACTAAATTTGAACAAGAATTACATAGAACTAGGCACAGAGGTGAAATTACCATTTTGCCCCTATAGGAAGAAGTGGGCTAATAAGGGTTTTTGCAATAGAGGTACATCACATAAAATGATACACTAAGCAAATGCATACACATGAAATCATGATCAAGATGATTAATGATGCTAATGATGATATGTCAAGTTAATTACATGCTAAACACCAGAGGTGTTACAGGTCTCCTATCGGCTTAGCCTCGATCCACTTGGTGAACTTGTCGACGGCCACGAGCACGTGTGTGTACCCTCCACTTGTCCTTTTGAGGGGACCCACAAGGTCGAGCCCCCAAACGGCAAATGGCCAAGTGATTGGGATCATCTGCAGGGCGTGTGCGGGCTGGTGCGTTTGCTTGGCGTAGAATTGACACCCATGGCATGCTCGGACCAAGCGCTTGGCGTCCCCAATGGCGGTCGGCCAATAGAAGCCTTGACGGAAGGCGTTCCCAACCAGGGCCCTCGGCACTGCATGCTGGCCGCAAGCCCCCGAGTGCATGTCATCGAGGAGCTTGCGTCCTTCCTCGAGGAGGATGCAGCGCTGAAGGATCCCGGTCGGGCTTCGTCGGTATAGTTCCCGTTCGTCGCCGTAGGTGACGTAGGTCTTGGCCCTTCGAGCTATGCGTCGAGCCTCCGTCTTGTCTTCCGGTAGCACGCCTAGCGCTAAGTAGTCGAGGTAGGGCGTCCGCCAGTCGAGGTGTCGTGGTGAAGAAGAGGCGGTTGCGTCGACCTGCATCGCCTTAGCGGATGTCCAGGGGTCATTCCCGAGGGGTGGCGTTGAAAGTCGAGCCCCCGTGTCTAGCTCGAGGGGTGGCGTCGAGGGGCCAGCCCCCGGGTCGATTTCGACGGATGGCTCGAAGACATCCCTCGAGAAGACGTCTGGTGGTACCGTGCCGCGCGTGGACGCCAACTTTGCCAGCTCGTCTGCGGCCTCGTTGTACTTTCGAGCTATGTGGTTGAGCTCGAGGCCGTAAAACTTATCTTCCAGCTTGCGCACCTCCCCGCAGTATGCCCCCATCTTGGGATCGATGCAGCTTGAAGCCTTCATAACCTGGTTGATGACGAGCTGCGAGTCTCCTCGGGCGTCGAGGCGTCGGACCCCGAGCTCGAGGGCGATGCGCAGCCCATTGACGAGGGCCTCGTACTCGGCGACGTTGTTGGAGACGGGGAAGTGCAAGCGTAGCAGGTAGCGCATGTGGACTCCGAGGGGTGAGATGAAGAGCAGGCCTGCGCCTACCCCTGTTTTCGTGAGGGATCGTCGAAGTACATGGTCCGAGCTCGGCTTGAATCTGTTGCGGCGGGAACTGAGTGTCGGTCCATTCAGCAACGAAGTCCCCCAACGCTTGCGACTTGATGGCTTTCGCGGGCATAGGTGATGGTCCCCCATTAGTTCGGCGGACCACTTGGCGATGCGCCCCGTGGCCTCCGATTGTTGATGATCTCTCCGAGGGGGAAAGGACGACACCACCGTTACGGGATGAGCGAGGAAGTAGTGCTGGAGCTTGCGCCTTGTGACGATGATGCCGTAGAGCAGCTTCTGGATGTGCGGATACCGGACCTTGGCCTCGGAGAGTACTTCACTGGTGAAGTACACCGGTCGTTGGACGGCAATGCATGACCCTCCTCGTGCCTCTCGACGGCTACAACCGCGCTGACCACCTGAGTGGTTGCGGCCACATAGAGGAGGAGAGGCTCGGGGGAATCGCCAACCTGGGCTGGTCGCGGTGGCACGAGGATTGGTGCGGAAGTCAGCACCCCTTCAACTTGGTTAAGGCCTCCTCGGCTTCGACAGTCCACGCAAAGTGTTCCGTCTTTTCAGCAGGCGGTAGAGGGGTAGCGCTTTTTTCCCTAGCCTCGAGATGAATCTGCTGAGAGCGGCTAGGCAGCCAGTCACTTTCTGCACACCCTTGAGGTCTCGAATCGGGCCCATCCTCGTGACTGCTGAGATTTTTTCGGGTTTGCCTCGATCCCCGTTGTGAGACAATGTAGCCAAGCAGTATGCACACCAAAGACACACTTCTCGGGGTTGAGCTTCACATTCTTGGCCCGGAGGCACTCGAATGTGGTCTCGAGGTCGCTGATGAGTTCCCGACTTTCTTGGTTTTAACCACGATGTCATCGACGTAGGCCTCGACGGTCCTGCCTATGTGCTCGCCAAAGATGTGCTGCATACATCGTTGATACGTTGCCCCGGCGTTTCGTAGGCCGAAGGGCATCGTAACGTAGCAATACATACCAAATGGCGTGATAAAAGAGGTTGCGAGTTCGTCGGATTTTTTCATCTTAATTTGGTGGTAGCCGGAATACGCATCAAGGAACGAAAGCACTTCGCACCCAGCAGTGGAATCGACAATCTGATCAATTCTAGGTAAAGGAAATGGAACTTTTGGACATGCTTTATTCAGACCAGTGTAGTCTACACACATCCGCATTTTTCCATTCTTTTTCCTAACTAATACAGGGTTAGCTAGCCACTCTGGGTAAAATACCTCCTTGATGAACCCGGCCGCCAAAAGCTTGTGCACCTCCTCGCCGATGATCCTGCGCTTCTCCTCGTCGAAGCGGCGCAGGCGTTGCTTCACTGGTCTGGACCGGCCCGGATTTCCAAGGCGTGCTCGGCGACTTCCTTGGTATGCCCGGCATGCCCGAGGGGCCCCACGCAAACATGTCGATGTTCGCGCGGAGAAAGTCGACGAGCACGCTTCCTATTTAGGCTCGAGGCTGGCACTGACGGCCAGCGTCTTGCCATCGGTCGAAGTCGGGTCGACGGATATCGCTTTGTGTGCTCCGCCGGCTCGAAGTTGCCAGCGTGACGCTTCGCTTCAGGAGCCCCCTCGGTGGCCAGGGCGGCTAGGGCCTCGAGCGAGTCGAGGTGGACGTTGGCCTCCCCACGCTCGACGCATTCCACGTCGCAGTGGTAGGCGTGCTCGTAGGAGGTGTCGATGGTGATGACCCCTTTTGGCCCTGCATCTTGAGCTTTAAGTACGTGTAGTTGGGAACCGCCATGAACTTGGCGTAGCCCGGCCGGCCGATGATGGCGTGGTAGGCCCTTGGAACCCAACCACCTCGAAGGTGAGCGTCTCCCTGCGGAAGTTAGCCGGCGTGCCAAAGCAAACCGGCAGGTCGATGCGCCCGAGGGGGTGGGCCTTCTTCCCGTACGACTCCGTGGAACCCCCCGACGCTGGGCCGGAGCTGACCCTCTGAAATCCCCAGGAGGTCGAGTGTCTCGAGGTATATGATGTTGAGGCTCGAGCCCCCATCCATCAACACCTTGGAGAACCGTACGTCGACGATGACGGGGTCGACGACGAGGGGGTACGCCCCGGGTTTATGACACGGTCCAGGTGGTCGTCACGGTCGAACGTGATCGGCATCAGACCAGTCAAGGTACCGGGGGCGTCGTGGCAGAGTGCAAAGGCTCTCGGCGCTCCTTCTTTCTTTCTCGAGCCGAGAGCCCGACGGTCGGCCCCCGTAGATCATGTAGCAGTCGCGCACCGGGGGGAAGTCACCGTCCGCGTCCCCACCGCCGCGTCGATCGGTATCCTTGCCCTTAGGCGCGTCTTCTCTCTTATCGCCGAGCTTGGAGTAGTAGCCTTTCAACAGTCGGCAGTCCTTTAACTTGTGATTTACGGGGCCCCTGTGATAAGTGCAGGGGCCCTCGAGCATCTGGTCGAAAACAGCCCCGTCAGGGGGCCTCGGGCTTCTTAGGCTCGAGGGCGCCTGCGAGCACTTCGTCGTCGTCGTCATCATTGGCGTCGCGCTTCGCCTTCTGACCTTTGCGTTTGTTCTTCTTCTTTTGTTGCTGTTGTTGTTGTCGTTCTTGGCGTCGTCGCCTTTGTTCGTGACCTCCGGCGCGGCCACCGCCTTGCCTTTGTCCGTGGAACGGCCAAAGAAGGCCCCACTGCCTCGTCGCCTGAGGCAAAGCTGGTGACACGATCCATCAGGTCCTCGACCGTCCTGGGACGGTAGCGTCCTAGCTCATGGACTAGCTCTTGGCATGTCGTGCCCGCGAGGAAACTGAGATGACGTCCTCATCAGGCACGTGGGGGAGCTCGAGGCGCTGCTTCGAGAACCGTCGAGCAAATCGCGGAGGGGCTCGTTCGCCGCCTGCCTGCAACGCCGTAGATCCCAGGGGTTGCCTGGGCGCACGCACGTCCCTTGAAATTCCGTCGAAGACCCTGACTAGGTCGGCCCAGTCGTCGATCCGATCCGGCGGGAGCCCCTCGAGCCACCGGCGGGCGGTGTCCGAGAGGTAAAGTGGGAGTTGGCGTATGATCACACGGTCGTCGTTCTTCGCTCCGCCCAGTTGGCAGCCTAGGCGGAAGTCCGAGAGCCAGAGCTTGGGCTCGACCTCCCCGTCATACTTCACGATGTTGGTCGGCGGTCGGAAGCGGTCGGGGAGGGTTGAGCTGCGGATGGCCCGGCTGAAGACTCTGGGGCCCGGGGGCTCGAGGGCTTGCCGGTCCTCGTCGCTGTCGTAGCGCCCCCCTCGATGGGCGCTATAGCCACGCTCCTGGGCCCCCTTGTCCTTGCGCCGGCGGTTGATGTCGTTGCGGGCGTCGTTGGGTCTCGAGGTGGCCGGTTGTCGATGATCCGTTCGCGGACTGGTCTAGCTCGAGAGGCGTCAGGTTGGTGGACGGATGCCTCGCGCTCGTTGCGGGGCGTGTCCGCCGGTTTCCCCGAGGCTGCTCCGCGTCGTCGTGACGCCGAGCTCTCGGCTGCTGCACAGCGGCTGTCTCGAGGAGGTTCTTCATTTCCCCAAGCATGCGCCTGGCGTCAGGGTTGGAGGCGGCGGGCAGGTCGCGAGCAGCATCGCCGCCGCCACCACGTTCTGTCCCGCTCGCGGGAAACGCACCTCGGGGCGTGCTGGCGCCCCGTCCTCGAGGATCTGCCGGTGGACCTCTCGAGCTCGGCCACGAGCGCCGGCACCTCGAGGCTGGGCTGGCTCTTGTGCTAGGGTTTTCTTGAGCTGCAGCAGGCGTTGTCGGTCCTCCTCAGCCTTGGCGATGGCCTCCCGCAGCTGCGCGAGCTGCGCCGCTCGGTCGTCGCTGTGCTGGGATGGTGCGGGGGTTCGTTCCTCCCGTGAATACGTGACCCGCTTGCCGCAGCCACGTCTCCGGGCCCTTCGAGGTTGAGCGCCGGCCTGACGTCGTCGCCCTCGTCCTCGGTGTCGCATACGACCCCCTCGAGTTGGAAGCACTCCCTGGTGGGATCCCAGAGGTCGGGGTCGTGGTAGTCGTATTCGTCGGAGTCGGGGCTGGTGATGCCGCGCCGCCTTGGCTCGTGCCGGGGCTGCAGCTCGCGGTACCACTCCTCGACGGTGGCTTGACGAGGTGGCCCGACGGCTCGTGAGAGGCCACGGTCGACGCGTGCGGGGTGGACGATCTCCAGGTTGGCATGGCCTGCAGCAGCACGCCCGGGCGTTCCTCCTGCTCCGCCGGGTGACGGCCCCGACTGCGCTCGTTGAGCTCGCGGGCGTAGGCTGCCGCGGAGCTGTCGAGGCCGAACGGGAACTGCCGGCGTCGAGCGTGGTACACCCCGTGCGGGAGGAGGCGGGCGGCGTCGACGGTGCGCGGCTCGGAGGCCTCTGGCCTGGCTCTTGGTCGTGCGCACGATGAGCGCGATGTCGCTGGGCGGGCGCGGGCGCGCCCGGAAGTCTCCGCCGTGCGCCGGGCAAGCTCCTCCTCGGGAACTCCGCGCTAGCCGCGGGGAAGTGGGTGTATGCCGCCGGCGCCGCCTGTGCCTGGCAACGATGATGACGACGGCGCGCTCACGGGTGACGACACGCGATGGTGTGGGCGACGTGCCATGCTCCTCGCACGGGCGGCGCGACACGCCCTCCACTCGGGCCTTCGTGGAGAGCAAGGTCAGCTCGTTGCCGTTGTCAGTGGCCAGGAACTCGAGGCTCCCGAACCAGATGACGGCGCCGGCAGAGAACGAAGGAGTCGAAGCAGCCATCCAGGAAACGGCGAGAAACCGACTCGACACGCGAAGGCCCCTACCTGGCGCGCCAACTGTCGGTGTTTCGAAACCGGGGGTACGACACCAACGAGTAATATGATCGCGTGCTTCTCTTCCTGGATGGTGATGCAAGAGGACACAAGGATTTATCCTGGTTCGGGCAAAGAAGCCCTACGTCCAGCGGGGGGAGGGTGTTCTTGTATTACTTGCACCTAAGTGCTTGTACAGGGGCGAATACAAGCTCAGTGAGCGTGGACCGGAGTCCGGACTCGTGTGTGTGTGGACTTGTGTCTTAACGTGTCTGTCCCGTGTCCAGAATGAGGGCCCTGGTGTCCCCTTTTATAGAGCAAGGGAGGCCAGGGTTACACAAGGGTATTACAGGTATCGGGGTGTATTGTGTCCCTTACGAAGAAGGGTAGGAACCCTGTCTTGTCGAAGACATTGTAGCCGACGTGGGCGTTGCTGTTGAAGCGTCCTTGAAGCGTGGCCTCCATCCTGGGCGCGGACGTGGTGGCGCGGCAAGGTGGAAGCCGTACAGCACCCATCCCGGAACGTACAGGACGCGTCGGGGTCCCTCCGGGTCATGGGGTACCTGTCCTCCAATAGCATGAAAGTAGTTAGGGCTCGAGGGGCGTGGAGCCGGCCTCGAGGCGGCGCCTACAGGGGGCTCGAGTCCCCGCAGGTATGGGCAAGTCCCGTGAAAATCGATTGAGCGGCAGGCATTTGGGCCTCGAGGCGTGTCTTGGACGTGCCACAGTGTAGGGCGTGGGTTAACAGTGCTTCACTGGTGCCTTTTGCCCATACTTGTGGTGAAAACGAGGCTTGACTCTGCCCCAGACCACTGTGGCACACGTTGTGTTACAGAGGACGTGACTGGAGTAGGTGGATGAATTAAGCGCGCGGCATGGGCTGGCATCCGATGTCTGCACCGCTCGAGGGAGGCAAACGCGTCTCGAGGGATAGGGCTGTGCCAGAGAGGCTCGAGGTCCCCGCGTGGGGTCTCGAGGTGTGGTGTTCGGCTGTGAGGGGCTCGAAGGGTAGTGGAGCGCTTGCCCGAGGCCTAGGGGGCTTGGGCGAGACGGAAAGCGAGCGTGCGCCCGAGGCCTGGCAAGGAGGGCTCGGGCGAGACAGAAAACGAACATGCGCCCGAGGCCTGGCTTGGAGGGCTCGGGCGAGACGGAAAATGAGCGTGCGCCCGAGGCCTGGCTTGGAGGGCTCGGGCGAGACGGAAAACGATCGTGCGCCCGAGGCCTGGCTTGGAGGGCTCGGGCGAGACGGAAAACGATCGCGGCGCCGAGGCTTGGCTTGGAGGGCTCGGCTCGGTGGGCCAGCATCGTAGGCCTCGGGGGGTCGGCTTTTTAGGGGGTTAGACTAGTTAGGTCTGTTATTAACCGGTGTTCTAGGTTTACCCTATTTGTTTGCGTTGATTGGGGGTACCCCTTTTGCGGACCCCCGACACACCCGTAGGCCAAGCTCGGTGTGAGGGATTATGCCGCTGGTGTCCACCTTGCTCCATCTCAACAATATCTTCTTCATCTTCTTCTTGATGGAACTCCCTTGCCTCTCTAGCAAGCCTTGCATCACGAGAGCCCTTTCGGTCATGCAACATCTAGAATAGAAGACATGGACCAATATGAGACACAAGTAGCAACAAGACTACCTCAAAGGATGTAGCAAATAGAAGCGATGATACGCGAATGGGAAGAAAAATTGTTAACTGCGCGCGGTCGGTACTACCAACTATAGGGTCGGTACTACCGACCGCACAGTAGTGTGCGGTTATCTTCAATCCATCCATACAAATCACCCACAAACTTGCATAAAGTACATCCTAGAAGCATCTATACACTAGAGACAACAATCCTACCAAAGGAATCGGTCTAGAACAAGGTACATTGAGAGATCGGGCAAGAACACCCTAGTACCTTGCTACTCGATGAGAAGAGGCCAAAATCCAAGGGAAGGAGAGCTTCCGGCCTTCAAGAACACCACCACGACGATCTCCTTGCTCCAACGCACCTTCTCACCAAATGGATTCGATTTTGAGTGGAGGAGGAGGGAGATTGAGAGGAGGAGGCGCAAAGGCGGCTGCAGTGGTCGCTCGGGAGTCAAAGGCGGCGCACGGTGAAAAACTAGGAGAAAAAGAGAGAAAACCTTTTCATCGCGCCCTTTTATACCCAGGGTAAAACCCTGGTCGGTACTACCGACATCTATGGCAGTACTACCGACTGTTCACTTCCAGAACAGACAGAGAGCTTCCTAGGTGAACTATGTGTGGTACACTACACACACTTCATCCATGTCCAGATTTCATACAAGCAGTACATAACTATGGACACAAGTGAAGCATGCAAAATAGATTTTGAAATCACACACAAATTTTGTCAAAAACATTTGTCTATGTCTCTAGGTGAAGTCATCAAACCACGTTACGAGAATCAATGATATTTAGTTCACTTCTCAAAGCACAAAATCTTGACTCATCTAAAGGCTTTGTGAAGATATCGGCTAGTTGTTTTTCGGTGCTCACATGGCGTAAAGCGATATCTCCTTTGGCTTCGTGGTCTCTCAAAAAATGATGTCGGATGTCTATGTGTTTTGTGCGAGAATGGTTTACGAGATTGTTTGCTAGATTGATAGCACTCTCATTGTCACACAAAAGTGGAATTTTGGTTTTCTCACGTCCAAAGTCTGTTAGTGTTTGCTTCATCCAAAGTAGTTGGGCACAGCATGCGCCGGCCACCACATACTCGGCTTCAGCAGTTGATAGGGCAACACTATTTTGTTTCTTAGAGATCCATGACACCAAAGACCTTCCAATAAATTGTGAAGTCCCGGTAGTGCTTTTCCGATCTACCTTGCAACCGGCATAGTCTGAATCGGAATAGCCAAGTAGATCGAAAGTGGAGCCCTTGGGATACAACAAGCCAAGATTCGGAGTGTGCACTAAGTACCGAAAGATTCTCTTAACGGCCATGATATGACATTCTTTTGGATTAGCATGAAACCTTGCACACATGCACACGCTAAGCATAATATCAGGCCTAGATGCACAAAGGTAAAGCAATGAATCGGTCATAGAGTGATATACCTTTTGATCTGCTGACTTACCATCCTCATTTAGATCAAGATGTCCATTGGTTGGCATAGGTGTCTTGATGGGCTTGGCTTTGTCCATCTCAAACTTCTTTAGCATGTCTCTTGTATACTTTGTTTGACTAATGAATGTGCCATCCTTGAGTTGCTTGATTTGGAATCCGAGGAAGTACTTCAACTCACCCATCATGGACATCTCAAACCTTTTGGTCATAATCCTACTAAACTCCTCACAAAAAGCCACATTAGTACTACTAAATATTATGTCATTGTGGCAGAACCTCCCGGTAATGTGGCCCACCCGCACACGTCACCGTCTCCCTGAGCTCTAATGACTGTGCACATGTACCACATCACAGGAAAGATCTGTCGGGTGTTCCCGAGGGAACCCCGAATTATCCACGAACCACAGGACCATCATCATGAAGGTTGGAATAATTACAACATTACAACGGTTGATATAAAATACCATCGGAGTGCGGAAGCAAGATAGATAACCTTTATAAAACATGAATAAGTTACTTTTACATGAACATAACTGGTGTTGTGGAAATAGAATAGTATTACAGAGCCACACTTAGGCGGAATACCTAAGTTGGAGAAGAAGAACGACCAGATCACGTCAAGCCCACTGACACGATCATGATCAACGTCACTTAGGAGAAACCTGCAACAGGGGGTTAACAAAACCCTGTGTACTGGGGTACTCAACAAGACTTACCCGACTAAAGAAAAGGGGAGAAGACTCAGGAATGAGAGGCTTAGGTAGTCAAGGTAAGGCTTTAAGCAAGATCAAGTATTTTGCAGAAAAGTATTTTGAAATCCTTGTTTTATTTATGAAAGAATTCTAGTATTTCTCAATTCTTCATTGTTCAAGATTCATTTTACCTTTCAAAAACATACCTAGTTGAGAACCTCTCCGTTGACAGTCAGTGACCAAGTCTCCATAACCGAGGAGCAACGTTAATCCGGATAAATAATACTCAGCTGAGGATCCCTATCCACACTGCATATGTAGCACCCAAGCTTGCATATGCCAACTCGTCTACCACGATTCCTCCAAGATTGGGCCCGGTCCTACGCCACCCGGAAGTACAGTACACCACTCCTATCCAGGTACGATGACCACGTGGGTACATGCTACTTCCGCCATCTCTCCACTCCCAGTGCGCGGTTGTCAGTCCAATAAAGGATTCCTCGGAGCCAGAGCTTTCCGTAGTATGTGAATAGTTGCAAGTCTTGACCAGCAGGCCCCCATACGGATGGTCCCTAATTTTCCAGCCAGAACTATACCTTGGTCATATCTCACCCAAGCGTAATAGTCCTGTCAGTTTTTCAACCCTGTCCCGGTCGGTGTCAACTGTTGAGTCCCGGACTACAACATGACGACACCGTACGCGCGGACAACCTCTTCTCGACAATGACCACATGCTAGCTAGGCAAGCAGTCATCGAACGGGAAGTAAAGCCAAATTCCCATAAAGATTCTTTCAGTGATCACACTTTTGAAAATGGCATTTTATTGCAAATCTATAGTATAGCATCACTAAGCATTTTGCAAATAGTTTTAAAGCAAGGCTGGTGGATCTTCTGGTGGAGGTAAATAATGCAGGTAATAGGTCATCACACAACTCCTATAACCTAATGCAGTAGTTTAACTCAAAAGCATTTAAGGAAAATATTTTATAAATCCAAGGAAGGGTTAAATGCACCGGGGCTTGCCTTGAAGAGCAAAGAGGACAGCCTCGGGGTCGGCAGTGCAGGTGTCGGAGCTCGGCGTCGCCTCAGGGGTAGGTCCGGCTGCTTCGACTCTGACGCCTTCTCCTTCGGTCACTATACAGATGCATTGATGTATGCTTATAAGGATGCTGACATGAACAATGCAACATAGGGCATACAACAAGAATCCTAATCACTTTTTTTCTATTTTTCTTAATTATTTTAAAAGGGTCATTTTACGCAGTTGCTCCAAAAATTACCAAATTAATCTCATAAGTTTATTATGGTGTAGATAGATGGCAAAACAATTTCATAAATTTTGGAGATCATTAAGGTGCTTAACAAAAATCAAACATTTAATTAACAAAAGGCACTATTTAACAATTTAAATAAATACCCAAAAAATCAACTTGCTCCAAAAGGCCTCAAAATTTTACCAGAGGCTCAGAATGGCATAACTAGCTCACAAAAATTATCTCAAGATTTTGGAGCTATAAATAACTCTCCAAAAATCCAAAACCATTCATTTCTTAATTAAAAGAGAGATTTTTCATTTTCAAATTTTTGCACAAAAACCAAGTTTCATATTTTTCTAAAATACTTCAGGACATAAAGAGTTTACCATCAAAATTTCAGAATTTTTGGATCAACACAGAAAATCACACAAAAGAAGAAAAAGGAACACTATTCACACCCTTCCAAAAAGGAAAAAGAGCCCTGTACTCTTTCCTCGCGAGGCTCGGGCGAAACGGGCTCGGGCGAGACGGAAGGTATGTGTTCGCCGAGGCCTGGCTCGGGCGAAGCGGAGAGCATGCGCTCGCCGAGGCTTGGCTCGGGCGAAGCGGACTCGGGCGAGACGGAACGATCGCTTCGTCCGAGGCCTGGCTTGGAGGCTCGGGCGAATCGCAGGCGAGGCGGACGGCGGACCGGCCGCTCGGGGCTCGCGCTGGGAAAGCCGAGGGTGGGGAAAGATTCGTGGGCTCACCGTGAGTCTGGAGGGAGACTCGGTGAGGCGGTGCAGGGTCGGAGGAGGGAGTTCGACGGTGGAGGTGCTTCGGCGGAGCTCTCTGGCGGCGAGCAGCGTCCGGCGGCTCTGTCCACCAAAGGGATCACCGAGGTGCGGTTAGGAGCGCACGGAGGTGAGGAAGAGAGGGCAGGGGTCGGAGGAACGGGAGGAACACTCACGGCGGCGAATTCCTCTCCTTGCCGAAACGCGGCCGCTTGCCGGAGTCGGGGAAGAACCGTTCGCGCCGGCGAAAGGAGGGGCGGAGGGGTGAAATTGGTGGTTTGGGAAGGTGGAGAAGCTCAAGACGAAGGCAACGGCGGCTTCGGCGGGCTCTGGGGAGGCTTGGTGGCTCGGGTTCACAGAGCTCGCTGGTGGCGGAAGAACGGCGGCCGGCGGGTGGCTTTTATAGCCGAGCTCAGGGGCGGATAAGAGATGCGCGAGGGAGGATAAGGTCGGCCGCGTCGCGTGCTTGCGAATCCATGATGAAGAAGGACGGAAGTCTGCTCAGGGGCCGGGCGTGCGCTCGCCGGTGACGGCCACGGCGGCGACGTGCTGGGAGCAGTGGGGGACGGGCGAGGGTCAGCGCTTTGCGTGTGTGGGAGCGGCATGATCACGGGGTCAGTGGCGGCAGGTTGGAGGCAGGCGGGGAGCGGCCAGACGCGCGGCACGCGCAGCGCCGGTGGCTCGACTATGGCCGGGCCCCCCCTAGCTCTAGGTTGAAGATGAACAGGGCTAGGTCTAGGGTTTGACTTTAGAATTGATTTCTGTATTTAGCAAATTACTCCCAAAACTTGAACTACACAAAGAAAACTCAAAACACCAAAGTTGCTTAAAATTTGAGATCTACAACTTTGCCAATATAAACTTTTTCTGAAACTCAAAAGTTTTTGAGATAATTTTGAAAACGAAAAAAAGGGACAAAATTGAAGTTTGAAGGAATTTGAAATTACTTCTAATTTTGTATTGAAACTTGAAAATCTGCAAACACCAAAGTTGTTCCTCTTGACAAGATCTACAACTTTGCTAAAAGGACCAACCTCAAATTTTGAATATTTTTTAAACTAATAAAAGAGGGGTAAGAACCAGGGTTTGGAAATTAGGGTTTTTCAAAAGGAAATTAAATCCTATTTCTGATTTTTAACTTTGATCAACATAACAAGGCATCAGGGCACAAAGCTAGACACAAAGATGAAATTACCATTTTGCCCTTAAGGAAGATTTGGGCTTTAGGGTTTTTGAAAAGAGATCACTACACAAGTCACCTCAGAAGAAGGTAAATGCAAAACAAGCATTGGCAAACATAAATGCATGGCAAGAATGATTAAAGACTAAAGATGATGACATGTCAGGTTAATTACATATTAAACACCAGAGGTGTTACAGTCATCGACATATATTTGGCACACAAAGATATCATTATTGACTTTGCGAGTAAATAAAGTAGGATCGGCCTTCCCTATCTCAAAACCCTTTTTGAGTAGGAAGTCCTTTAGACAATCATACCAAGCTCTAGGAGCTTGCTTGAGCCCATAGAGCGCCTTGTCGAGCTTGTAGACATGGTTAGGATATTTGGGATCTTCAAAACCTGGTGGTTGCTCCACATACACCAATTCGGCGAGGGGGTCGTTGAGGAATGCACTTTTCACGTCCATTTGATATAGCTTGAAATCATGGTGTGCCGATACATGGGTGTATGTCGAGTCTCTGAGTGATGAGTGATTGTCAACTGGGATAATGCGCATGTTCTTTGGCTTGTGTTGTGCAGGTGTCGAGCACGGATACAGTGATCAGAGGCAAGTTGAAGGTCAAGTAGAGACGTGCCGTGCCGATGGACCGAGAGTGGCGAAGGGCGGACGTGAGGCTTGGACTGAGGGACCGGTGGCCCGAGGATCAGCTGTGGTGGCTGACAGCCTGGGACAGCGACTAGCGAAGACTTGCGGGCACGGTGTTGCCTAGGTCGAGGACCTGGGGACACGTGTCGGTGGACGGGGTGCACGGGTGGTGCATCCCCTCTATGGCTCGGTTTGGTGGTTGAGCCACAGAAAAAAACACCGAGTGGACGGTTTCCAGGTTTGGGCCTCAAAACCTGGGCGCTGTGTGTTTCTGAGTTTGGGCCACAAAACTCAGGCGATGGACGGCTGGTTTCCCAGTTTGGGCCTCAACACTGGGGGTTGGTCATGAAGGCTGGTTTCTCGGTTTGGGCCACAAAACCGGGGGTGCGACGTCCAGGAAAAGGACAAGCAGAGCGGTGGCGGCACGTGGCGGCGATCGGTGAGGTTGCGTCGAGGCAACGCTACCAGTTGTGCGGGCGTGGCCGTCGGATCACCACCTACCATGAGTTGGTCTAGAATAACCCTAGGGTTTAGCTGGTTCGCTCTGTAATTAGAGAGGGGTAGAGTAGGAATTAGAATTAGGATAAGTAGAGGGAGACACCCTCCTCCCATTTTATCTCAGTCATTTGCTCTTTGCTTCTAGGGTTTCTTGCTCTCCCAATCCCCTGCTGTAGCTAGCTGAGATCCGCAGAGAACCATACCTCTGTGTACTGGAGATTTTGAGGAAGTGAGGCCGTAACCTCACTGTTGTAGCGTGTGGTAGCCACACGGTTGCAGATCGATGTGTCGATTCGCGTTTTGATTCGTGTTCTTCGCGTTCTTCGTTTCTCTGCGATTTTCCCGTCACTCGATCTCCCTCTCTACTGCGTCTTTGCGAAATCTGTTTGAATCAACTTGTTCCTTATAGAGAGGAGATCATTTCCATCGAAGGAATTCATCCAACTCCTCACGAACAAGTAGATCGGGTTGATTTCGTTTTCATGGCGCTTTTTCGTTCATACTCCTTCCCTTTTGATTTCCCGGTGATTGAGTTGATTTGAGCGGATGATTTCTTGGGGATAGTCTCCTAACTACCTCGTGATCATCTTCTCCAAGTTTGGGAATGTGGGATTGAGTTTTGATTCGGATTTGGGAAGATTCGTGAGAGGGGCGACCAAAATCGCCCTCTCTGTTCATCTGCGGACAGTCCGCCGTTTGGGTCACGGACAGTCTGCGCGTTGGGGTCGGTCAGACCAGTGGCCTGACTCCGCACTGTTGGACGAGTCCTTTTTGAACCGCGAACAGTCCGCCGTTGGAACTCGCGGACAGTCCGGGAACGTCGAGGGACTGTTCAGCAACCTTGCTGGTTCTGGTATTTGGCCGGCGAACAGTCCGCCAACCCCTCGCGGACAGTCCGCAGTAGGGGAGGACAGTCCGAGAACCCAGGGCCGGACAGTCCGGGATTTGGCTGAAGCCTCCGGTTTTGTGTGTTTGCTCTCCCGGCTTCTTCGCTTGGTTTCCGGACTTCTCGTTTAGTCCTAGAGTTGACCAAGGAACCTCTCTAGGTATCTTTGCTACTTGTTAGCATCGGTATTTGGGGGTTTCATGACGTAGCATTCCATCTACGTGTGGGACTTGGTTTTTAGGAGGCAAACTTGTGCCGGTGCTTTTGGCGTTTGGTTTGCTATCGCTTTGTGGTGCCTCGCTGTGATCCTAGGGATCATCCACCCTCTTCCAAGGGTCGTGGGCATCACGGTTTCGATCGAAGCTTTCGGGGTTTGATCTTGGGACAAAAGGCTAAAGTTTCGAGAGAAATTTTTGAGCTCCCATTCACCCCCCCCCCCCTCTGGTGGCCTTGCTAGTGCATTCTCGGTCCTTCAATTGGTATCAGAGCGGGTTAAGGATCTTTCACCTTAGCCGGTTCCAGATCCATAGAAGGCGACATGGATCACGGCGTGGGCAAACCACCGTTTTTCGATGGGACGAACTATGCGTATTGGAAGATACGCATGTCGGCCTATCTGCAGAGTTTGGGTGCTTCCATCTGGGATATTTGCAACTCTGCCGATTACGTGGTCTTGGCTGCTCATGTCTCTCAGCTTCAGATCGATGAGCACGATGCCAATAGCCGAGCCCGTAATGCTCTTTTCTCATGTCTGAGCATGAGTGAGTTTGATCGCGTTTCTCACCTCGCCACGGCTCGGGAGATTTGGGCTACCGTCATGCGTTTCCATGAGGAAACCTCTCAAGTCAAAACCTGTCTCTACGAGTCGTTCAAGCGAGAGTAAGAGAACTTTATGTGGCGGAACCGTCCTGATTATAAGAGCTCAAGTACCGTCTTAGTCAAATCCGTCTGACATCGACTCATACTTGAACCCATATAACCCCGGTAGTCCGGAAATCTCGAAGATTTCTATCACCTTACAACATACAGGATCGCATTGTTCAAGAATTACATTCGCAAAGATACATCACAGGGAAACGAAACTAGATTTAAAACATCAGAGTACGAATTTAAGACGGAGTTATTACAATACCGAATTTAAAAGTGCGGAAGCTTAAATAAGTTTGAAACACGACCACTACACATGTGGTCCAAATGAAACGTTGTTTGATAAATCCAACTCAACACAACTCACTCTTCCCTTTTTAGATAATGTGCCACTAGGAGTCTCAGACCAGCAAAAGAAAAGGGGAAGCTTCTGGACGACCCTGCCCGGGGCTACTCCTCATCACCTTCCACTGGGTAGAGGCAGTGCTTACAATAGCCAAAGTAGACCTGGCCATCTGCAACAAACAGGATAAACCCTGAGTACGGGAATGTACTCAGCTAGACTTACCCGTCCAACTGAAAATAAAGACACCAAGGGTATGCAAGGCCTTTTTGGGTGGAGCTGGGATCTTTTAGTTGCGGAAAGCTCACAATTAAGATAAGGAGTATTAATTGACATAGATGAGCTGTCAGTTTAGACCTATTTCTTTACTCTAGGTTTGCACCTGAACTATTACACACTTGAGTCTAACAAGCAATAGTATAACCATATCCAGTTGACTTCTCCATATTTTAGTTGAACCTTTAATCATCACATGGAGTTGTATCGTGGTGAAGCTCGCCATAGTTTCCCACTAACCGGGGGAGACGGCGACTCGAATCGAATTCCAAACCAGCTGGTGAAAGACCTTTAATACCAGCCCACACTTTCCCCGTCGGGTCCATGCATTGGGCAACCGCTCGATGCTTGTTCGTGGTGGTAATCGTCGCGGCTCACAGCACGGACCGCCCAATTGGAACCTGGCGATGGCCTCACGCGGCAGATCGCATTTCCATACTAGAGGGCACGACACGGGTTGAGACCGGCCCGAACAGCTTCTAACCGGCTTTAGGGTCGATGATTATGGCACCGACATATCCCTAAGTAAAAGGGCGCGTTCAAAAATGAACGAGGGCCAACATCGATACAAACCTACACGATCCAACGGACGGACTGCCCCAAGTTTCCAAACTTGTGCCTTGCCTTCCAGTTGACCGTATTTCATTACTACTCAGGTTCTTTTCCACGATAGCAAATATAGCCAACCGTGATCCGGTAAATACCTATCAGGGGTATTACGGAAACTCCTAACCTAACCTACCTTTATTAAGCAGACTAAGCAATTCTACAGTATAAATAAGAACAGGACGACAAGGCAGGTATTACTCAATAACAAGGAATGGTAATGCAGCAAGTGGGATTCAACCAACTCCTATACCTAATGCATCACAATATAAGAACTCAAGCCATTTAATTGTAAATAATAGGAGACTTAGAATGCTCCGGGGCTTGCCTTGAGAGAAGACTGAGGCCTCGTGGGAGGGGCACTCAGGCAGGTTAGTGTCAGCCGCGGGGTCGGCTTCCTCGGCTTGATGCCGTTCCGGGATCTCCTGCTCGGCGCTTGCCTCCTGCTCCTGGTCTTGATCCTGAATTGTCGATCCTATTGCAATGCGGTTGAAAATGATAAATAATAATATGTGGTGCGAGATGCGGTGGTAAGAAAAGTAACATTTCTTGCAAACCAACAAAACCAACTTGTTGAACCACTTTTGACATTGAGGTAAATACTTATTTATTTCATAAAACAAAATCCATTAATTTACCTATTTCTTATTTAGAAATTCAAAAGAAATTCAGGTTTGAACTGCAAGTGCATTTTTCTGAACTTAGGAAAATCCACAAAATTCCAGAAGGCAATTAACACCTGCTGGACTTCACTGAACAATTTTCAGCCACAAATAAAATACAGAACTGCAGATATAAAAATAACAAATAAACTGCTCAAAAGGTGCTTTGAACTAACTTTTCACACAAAATGTGTCAAATAGTAGATTTTATAATTTTCTAGTTCCAACTACTCATAAACATTCTACTGTAGAAAATTCACTGTCAGAACCTAAATATACAAGCCTACACAAATAAACAAATCTACTCTAAGTTAAACCATCTGAACTACAACTCTACTGTAAAAGGGTGCTAAACTCATTTTCATATTTTTCCCAGATTCTACTTCACATTTCATATTTTATCAAGAAAGTTCCATGAATAGAAACATTATATTATTTCTTACATGAATTTCCAAAGAAAAACACAGAAAAGGACATTTGTAAAGCAACTTCAGATTCTTTCATACAACAGCTCATGTTTAACATTTTTCTTAGCCTGAACATGACATACAGAGACTACATAATTTTTCCACATTTTATTTCGACATATAAAAACCTTAACATTTATTCTAAGAAATCAGCCAAAAAGGACTTTTAATCATAACATAAACTTTTTCTACATAAACAGTGCATCATATATTTTCACAGCTGCAAATCATGATAATAAACTTACACAAAATTTTCCAGGAATTATCTCAACCAGAAATATATATAACCATTTATCTCAACAAAAGCATATAAACTGAAATAAATAGAAACAGTAAAATAAACTTTTACCAAAAATACTTTCATATTTTTCCATGATAGATCTACTCATAAACAAGTTAACAAAACTGAAAGTACTTCATTTGGACTTGTAAAACGTGCTATAAAAAAATAACAAGCTTTACTGTAAAATAAAGACAAAAAGAAAACATTTGAAATCTTCCCGGCCCAACTGCGTGAACTCGGTCCATGGGCCAAGTGAGGCTGACGCACGGGGTCCGCTGGTCAACGGGACCCACCCGTCAGAGAGAGGAAACAGGGGAGAGAGGTTGACCGGCGATTACTCGCCGCCGGTGGGGTTGCCGGCGGTGAGGCTAGGCTTGATGAGTTCATCTCGACGAGGCAAATCTATCGGTGGTGTTGGTTTGACCAGTGGGTAGCCATAGCTCGCCGACGACGAGAGGTGGCGCACAGCGGCAGCGGCAACACACGGCTACGCCGTTTCCGGCGGTCACCGGTTAAATTGGGGAAGGCATAGGCTTACTCGAACCCTAGGGAGCAAGGCTATGGGGTTGGTTTGGCTTGAACGGCTCCAGAGGAGCTTGGCCTCTTGCATGGCCGCGGCGGCGCCCATGGCGCTCGGCCGGAGAGTAGAGGAAGGTAGTGAGCGGTAGCGTTGAAGCTCGTCGGTGTTCTCACCTCGCCTTGGCTCGGTGAAGCTCGAGGACGAAGGAGAGGAGTGACGAAGCTCGGGTCGATGTGGAACAGGCTTGAGCTCCACTCGGCGGCGAACGGGGACCAACAGGGGCTCCTCGTCCTCCGGCGGATGGGGCTCGGCGGGTGGTGCGGAGGTGCGCACCGCGTGTGCAACGGCGAGGCGGAGCGGTGTGCGGAAGGAATCGGAGGGAGATGCTCCGGTGAGGCCGGAACAGTGAAGGGGGTGGTTGCGGTGGTGGTCGCGGCGGGCGCTTGGTGTTCGCCGCGAGCGTTCGCGAGAGAGAAGGAGGGAGAGCGGAAGCGAATGGGAGTGGCAAGTGTGCGGGTGAGTGAGGGAGTGGAGGACGTGTTGGGCTTTTGCCGGCGGAGCGGAGGAGCGGCCGGTCGTGGCGGGGGCCACGGCGTGGCGTGCGGCGGGTGACGGCGCGGCGAGCGAGGGTGGCGCGGCAGGCGAGGCGAGCGCGGAGTGGGCGAAGCCAATTGTGGCGTGATCGGGTGGAGAAGGATCGGAGAGGGAGTGGCCGCGCGAGATTTTGCGCAGAGATCGCCGGCCACACGGCGCTTGCGGCCGGCGTACGGCGCGGCGTGTCAGCGGCGGCAGCGCGCGGCGCAAGCGCGCACGGGCGAGCGGGCGCGGTGAGTTGGGCCGAAAGGCCGACTGGGCCGAAAAGGTGGGCGCGGGGAAAAATTTCTTTTCCTTTTTCCTTTTTCCGAAAATCCTTCAAACTTTGACCACTCAAAAACAGTTTCAAAAACTCCAAACTAGGCTTTGACCCAAAAATAAAAGTTGCTCAAATAATTTTTCTCTACAACTTTCATATAAGACACTTTTTCTGAAAACCATTTTTACAACCTCCACATAAACAAAGCCAATTTTTGAGACATAAAACATTTTGTTTAACTCATTTTTATTTGACAACTATTTTGAACTAGGTCAAAATGCCAACATGGAAAGCACTCTACTCAATAATCTTTATTTTATAAAACTATTTGCCAAGACAGGAATCCACTTTAACCATCAAGTCCAATAGAAATCCAGAATCCAAATAAATAAACAAAAGGCAAAAAGCACACTTATGCACATGAAATGATGCAATGCATTACTTATGCTCTTTAGTAGCTAATTGTGGTTCCTAATGCAGTGCTTGACACTAGGGTGTCACACTTTCGACATATGCCTGGCGAGAGCATAGAAAGTTTATTCGCTCGCTTTCAGGTGATTGTCAACAGGACGAGGGCTAACAAGGAGCTGTTGCCTTTCGACGATCATGAGAGGGCTTTGAAGCTTTTGCATACCCTTGATCGTTCGGTGTGGGATTCCAAAGTTCAGGCGATCATCGAATCACCTAACTATGAGACCCTCACGTGCGATGAGCTCTTCAGTAAGCTCAAGTCTAGTGAGATCGATGCCATGGCGAGGGCTTCTTATGAAAATCCTTCTGGCTCGTTGATGGCTTTGGTTTCTGGCTCTTCTACTAACCCCTCTGGAGGTTTTGCACTCTCTTCTCTCTTTTCTGTCATAGAGGAGTAGCTGGAGTCTTTGGGGGATGACGAGTTGGCTTTGCTCGCCAACCGGTTCTCACGGTTCCACAACAACCGCATGAACCGTCGCCGCGGAGGAGGACGATCAGGATGCTTTGAGTGCGGCGACCCCAACCACTTCATCGCCAATTGCCCGAAGAAGAACAAGCAAGTCTTCGGCAAGGCGGACCAAGGGCACAAGTACGACTCCGGCAAGCGCAAGGAGAAGTACGTCCCCGCGAAACACAAGCGGAAGGGCGGCTTCAACAAGGAGTATATCAAGACGAAGTACTTGGAGAAGGCCCAGGCTGAGCAGCGTGTGTTCTTCGCCATGCTCAGCGACGTCGATGACTCGGATGACGACTCCACTTCCTCAAGCGATGACGAGTCCGAGAAGAAGAAGAGGATCGAGGACAAGCTCAACGGCCTCTGCTTCTTCGCCGACAACGAGGGCTTCTGCACCATGGCTCTCGGAAAGGAGGTCGACGGCGAGCTGGAGGAGACTCCTCGGAACGACGACGACGATGACGACACCTCCCAGGTATCTCTGACCCCCGACAAGCTTTCTGCTGAGGTCGAGAAACTTACTGCCGCCCTCCTTAGTCAAGATAAGCTGCTTAGGCGTGCTGCTAGAGAGCGCAAGGAGTTTAGGCAGAAGTGGGAGGATACGATGAGGGAGCTTGAGTTTGCCAAGTCCACCGTAGTTGTCTCTGAGGAGGTGAGGAGTTGAGTGTGAGATGTGCACCACGCACATGACTGACCTTCTCACCTTGAGAGGTAAGTATGTTGCGTTGGTAGGAGAAGTGGATGAGCTAAAGGCTAGATCCTCGCTGTTGGGTGCGTGCAAGTCCTGTGCGGGCTTGCAATCTGAGTTGGCAGAGAAGAATGCCAAGATTATGTCTCTTGAAGAGGCCAACTCAGGTAGCACATGTGTGGCTAGGTGTGTTCTTTGTGAGGGTTTGGAGATGGAGATTGCGAATGTGAAGCATGACAAGATGCAAACCGTGGAGGAAAACACATACCTTCGGACCATCTTGTCATGGGTATCTAGTGGTGAGCCACAGCTCGGGATGATGATCTCCCAATACAAGCGAGCTGCTGGAGGTCCTGGTGTAGGTTTTGCTCCGGGTGTTGATGTTTCATCTTTCGGCAAGATTGGAGAGTCGAGTGGTTTGAACCCATGTGAGAAGCCCAACTCCACCACTACTCCCAAGCTTACCAAGATTCCACCAAAGAGCCTCTCAAGCCTAACACCAAGGATGGGGTCTTGTTGAACCTCCAAGAGCTCTCCCAAAGAAACAATCATGGGCTCCAAAACCGAACCACCTCAAGAACAAGCTTGACACCATGCCACCCATCCAAGAGGAGTTTATGCCACAGAAGGGCAAGTGATCCATACCCACTACCGTGAGTACCAACCCCCTATGAGAGCGGTGAGGTACCATTGTGAGCATTGTGGGAGAGATGGACACTTGAGTGAGTTTTGCTTTCGGCGCAAGAGAGAGGCGCGCCGTGCAAAGGAGATGAACAACACGGACATGTATCATCCTTTCCATGATGTACATGTGCCAAATGTTCAGAGGCATGCTGCTAGGCCTAGAGGTCCAAAACCTCAAGTTCCTAGGCCTAGGCCGCGGAGAGAGCGTGCCCGGCGGGAGCCTGCAGTTGTAGGCTATGGACACCATGGCGGTGGCTTTATAGTTGAGCGTTTTCCACCTTCGCGTTTTGAGTATCGCGATGGACGCTCCTCCCTTAGTGGACCACATTTTCCTCTACGTGGTGATCGCTCTTCTCGTAGACGTGCTAGGAATGGTTTTTCTGCTAACCGTTCTTTTGAGCAGCCGGCCCAACACTGGTATAATCCCTATTTCACTCAACCCAGTGTTGGACCGTATGCTCACCCTATGTTTTTTTATTGATGTAGGTAAAATGATTGGAGAACGTTTGGTTAGTGGATTCCGGGTGTTCGAGGCACATGATCGAAACGCCAAGTGGTTCTCCAGTCTTAGTCCGGTCGCCGGAAAGGAGTTTATCACCTTCGGCGACAACAGCAAAGGTAAGGTGCTGTCTCGTGGGTCTGTGCGAGTTAATGAGCACTTTGTGTTGCGCGACGTTGCTCTTGTTTCTAACTTGCATTTTAACCATCTTTCTGTTTTGCAACTTTTCGATGATGACTATGAGATTCGTTTTAAACCGAATCTCAGTCGTAGTTTGGATCCTCAGGGCAATTTTGTTTGTGTGATTTCGCCCTTTGGAAAAGTCTTTCGTGCGGATTTCTCAGAATCGTTTGGCATTTCTCATTGTCTTTTGGCTGGACCCTCCTCCTCTGATCTTTTGAAGTGGCATAGGAGACTAGGACACTTGAGCTTCGACTTGCTTGCAAGGCTTAGTTCACTTGGCCTAATCCGAGGATTGCCCAAGTTATCCATGGAGAAGGATCTTGTTTGCCATTCTTGTAGACATGGGAAGATGGTTGCCGCTACCCACCATCCAGTGACTCAGGTCATGACCAAGCGTCCTGGAGAGCTTTTGCACATGGACCTTGTTGGTCCGGCTCGGGTGAGCTCGGTTGGGGGGGAAGTGGTACGTGCTTGTTGTTGTCGACGATTTTTCAAGATATTCGTGGGTTTTCTTTTTAGCTGAGAAAACCGAGACTTTCTCCTTTGCTCGTAATCTGATTTTGCGTCTTCAGAATGAGTTCCCTATGAACTCAATGCGAGCAATTCAGAGTGATAATGGTTCCGAATTCAAGAATTCGGATTTTGAGAAGTTTTGTGACTCTTTGGGTTTAGAGCATCAGTTTTCTTCTCCCTACACACCGCCACAGAATGGTGTTGTAGAAAGGAAGAATCAGACCCTTGTAGAGATGGCCAGGACGATGCTCGATGAGCATAGGACTCCTAGGCGATATTGGGCCGAAGCGATGAGCATTGCATGCTACATTTCCAATCGCATTTTTCTCCGAGCTTTCCTGAAAAAGACTTCTTATGAGTTGCGTTTTGGAAACTGCCCAAGGTGAGTTACTTTAGAGTCTTTGGTTGCCATTGTTTTATACTCAAAAAGGGCAACCTAGACAAATTTGAGTCCCGTTCTTCTGACGGTTTGTTTTTGGGTTATGGCACTCATACTCGCGCATATCGTGTATTTAACCTTGACACTAACCGAGTCATGGAGACATCAGATGTCACCTTCGATGAGACCATGGTTTGTCCCTCTTCTCGTTTTGAGCGTGCAGGTGATCATGAGGTTGGTGAGCCTCTTTTTGACGATGAGGATGAAGGTGCTAAAGGGATGGATGATCCAGCACCCCCTCCACCTGCTATGCCGCAAGGAGCGGCTTCTACTACGACTCACGGCCCCGACACTTCTTCATCTTGGGGGGCGTGGGATCCGCCACCTCGAGCGGTACCTTTTGTACCCGAGGAGGCACCAGCTACTGTTGAGGGGGAGGCTACATCAGCTCGGGAGGCGCCACGACACATCCAGCGCCAACACCTGCCTCAACAAATGATCGGCAGCATTGGCGAACGTGTCACTCGGTCAAGGTCACAACATATCTCTCACTTTGCCCATTCTGCATTTGTTGCTGATTTTGAACCCCGAGATGTAGGACACGCTTTGACGGATCCAGATTGGGTCAATGCCATGCATGAGGAGTTGGAAAATTTTGAAAGAAATCGGGTTTGGGTTCTAGTTTCTCCTCCCTCTGAGTGTCACCCAATTGGGACAAAATGGGTTTTCAAAAAAACAAGGAGGAGGGATGGCCATGTTGTGAGAAACAAGGCAGACTTGTAGCCACAGGGATATAGTCAGAAGGAGGGAATAGACTATGAGGAGACTTTTGCTCCTGTAGCTCGTTTGGAGGCTATTAGGATACTCTTGGCTTTTGCTGCATCTAAAGGGTTTAAACTTTTTCAAATGGATGTCAAGAGTGCCTTCTTAAACGGCTACATAGAAGAGGAGGTGTATGTGAGACAACCTCCCGGTTTCGAAAATCCCAAGTTTCCAACCATGTTTTTAAACTTCACAAAACATTGTATGGTTTGAAACAAGCCCCTAGAGCCTGGTATGATAGGTTGAAAACCTTTTTGCTTGCTAAGGGTTTTAAAATGGGATGTGTGGGATAAACGCTTTTTTCTCCTCAAGCAAGGCAATGATACTCTCTTGGTCCAATTTACGTGGATGATATCATTTTCGGTGGTTCTTCTCATGCTTTGGTTGCTAAGTTTGCAGACACTATGAGCAGGGAATTTGAGATGAGCATGATGGGCGAGTTGACATTTTTCCTCGGGTTGCGCAATCAAGCAATCCCGGGAAGGGACGTTCGTGCACCAGGGTAAGTATACCAACGACATATTGAAGATGTTCGATATGGGTGAGGCCAAGCCTCTTCCAACACCCATGTCGACCACGACGGCCCTGGATGCGGATGTGGATGGAGAAGCTGTAGACCAGAAGGAGTACCGGAGTATGATCGGGTCGCTACTGTACCTGACGGCGACACGCCTGGACATTGTTGGGGGTCCACAAAAGGGGTACCCTCAATCAACGCAAAACAAATAGGTTAAACCTAGAACACCAATTAATAACAAACCTAACAAGTCTAACCTTCTAAAAAGCCAACTCCTCGAGGCCTACAACGCCGGCCCATCACCAGAGAGCCCAAGGCCACCGAAGCCTAACTATCCGCCTCATGGCTGCCTACCCCTCAAGCCCCGGCGCATAGGCCTCGAGCCCTGCACCGCTCCTCGGGACCCCACGCGGGGACCTCGAGCCTCTCTAACGTAACAACCGATCCCTCGAGACACATCATGCCACCCTCGAGCGGCACCAGACGTCGGACACCAGTCCCATACCGTGCATTTAATGCGTCCACCTACTCCAGTCACGTCCTCTGCAACCTGACGTGTACCACAGTGAACCAGGGCAGAGTCAAATCTCATTTTCACCACAAGCATGGGCAAAAAGGCACCAGTACGGCACTGTTAAGCCATACCCTACACTGTTGCACGTCCAAGCCACGTCTCGAGGCCTGGATACCTGCTGTTCAATCGAGTTTCCCGGGACTTGCCCATACCTGCGGGGACTCGAGCCCGTAGGCGCCACCTCGAGGCGGCTCTGAGCCCTCAGACCCAGCTACTTTCATGCTATTGGAGGACAGGTACCCCAAGACTCGGAGGGACTAGCCACGTCATGCATGTACCGGAATGGACGCTGCATGGCCTCACGTCGCCATGCCTCCACGTCCGCGCTCGGGAGGGAGGCCATGCTTCAAGGACGCTTCAACAGCAACCCCACGTCGGCTCCAGTGGATCGACAAGAGACGGGATTCCTACCCTCCGCCGTGTTAGGCATTGTACATCCCGACTCCTGTATCACGCCTATGTAACCCTGGCCTCCCCTTGCTCTATAAAGGGGACACCAGGACCTTCACTTATCCGGTTACAGATACGGCTAGACACACGAGTCCGCACAAGTCCACACTACAAACACATCACGAGTCCGGACTCCGGTCCACGCTCATTGAGCTTGTATTGCCCTGTACAAGCACTTAGGTGCAAGTAATACAAGAACCTCCTCCCCGCGCTGGATGTAGGGCCTTCTTTGCCGAACCAGGATAAATCCTTGTGTCATCTTGCATCACATCCAGGAAGAGAGCAGCGATCATATTACTCGTTGGTGTCAGACCCCCGAGGTAAAAACACCGACAGTTGGCGCGCCAGGTAGGGGCCTTCGCGTGTCCGAGTTGATTTCTCGTTGTTTCCTGGATGGCTTCTTCCACTCCTTCGTTCTCCGCTGGTGTCGTCATCTGCTCGGGAGCCTCAAGTTCCTGGCCACCGGCAGCGGCAATGAGCTGACCCTGCTCTCCATGGAGAGCCCGAGCGGAGGGCATGTCGCGCGCACCCTGCGCGGGGGCGTGGCGCGTCGCCCGCATCACCACGGTCGCCACTCGTGAGCGGCCGTCGTCACCAATCGTCGAGGCACAAGCGGTGCCCGCGGCGTACAACCACTTCCCACGGCGGCACGGGGTCCCGAGGAGGAACCTGCCCGGCGTACGGCTGGAGACTCTGGGTGCGCGCGCACTCTCCCAGCGAGTTCACGTTCGTCATGCGCACGGACCGGGAGCCTGGCCAGAGGCCCCCGAGCCGTGCTCTGTCGACACCACCTGGCTTCCTCCCGCACAAGGTGTACCGCGCTCGATGCCAGCGGTGCCGTCGGCCTCAACAAACTCCGCGCTGTCTACGCCACCACCTCGACGAGCGCCGTCAGGACCGAGCAGCGGCGAAGCAGGAGGAACGTCCGGGCGTGCTCCTATGAGCCACCGCGGACCTGGAGATTGTCTACCCCGCGCACGTCGACCGCGGCTTCTCGCAGGTCGTCGAGCCACCCTGGCGAGCCACCGTCGGAGAGTGGTACCGCGAGCACTGTAGTCCAGCACGAGCCAGGGCGGCGCGTCACCAACAGCTCTGACTCCGACGAGTACGACTACCACGACCCTGACCTCTGGGATCCCACCAGGGAGTGCTTCCAGCTCGAGGGGGTCGTGAGCGACACCGAGGACCACAGCGACGACAACAGGCCGGCGCTCAACCTCGAAGAGCCCGGAGACATGGCTGCGGCAGGCGGATCACGCGTTCAGGGGAGGAACGAACCCCCGGCACGGCTGCACCATCTCGGCACAGCGACGACCGGGCGGCGCAGCTCGCACAGTTGCGGGAGGCCATCACCAAGGCTAAGGAGGACCGACAAGCCTGCTGCAGCTCGAGAAAACCCTAGTGCAGGAACAAGCCCAGCCTCGAGGCGCGGTGTTCGTGGCCGCGCTCGAGAGGTCCACCGGCAGATCCTCGAGGACGGGGCACCAGCACGCCCCGAGGTGCGTTTCCCGCGAGCCGGACAGAACGTGGTGGTGGCCGCAATGCTGCTCGCGATCTACCACCGTCTCCAACCCTGACGCCAGGCGCATGCTCGGGGAGATGAAGACCCTCCTCGAGACAGCCGCTGTGCAGCAAGCCGAGAGCTCAGCCTCGCGACGGCGCAGGGCGGCCTCGGGGAAGCCAGCAGACGCCCCGCAACAAGCGGGAGATGTCCGTCCACAGCTGGATGCCCTCGAGCCAGCCAGTCCGGGAATGGGATGTCGACAACAGACCACCTCGAGATGCCAATGACGCCCGCAATGACATCAACCGCCGGCGCAAGGACAAGGGTGCTGAGGAGCGTGGCTATAATGCCCATCGTAGAGGGCGCTAACAACAGCGACGAGGACCGACAAACCCTCGAGCCCGGGGCCCAGGGTCTTCAGCCGGGCCATCCGTAGCTCAACCCTCCCCGACCGCTTTCGACCACCGACCAACATCGTGAAGTATGACGGGGAGGTCGAGCCCAAGCTCTGGCTCTCCGACTTCCGCCTAGGCTGCCACTGGGCGGAGCGAAAGAGCGAGCACCACGTGATCATATGCCAGCTCCACTCTACCTCTCGGACACGCCGCCAGTGGCTCGAGGGGCTCCCGCCGGATCGGATCCATGACTGGGCCGATCTAGTCAGGGTCTTCGACGGGAATTTTCAAGGGGACTTGCGTACGCCCAGGCACCCGTGGGATCTACGGCGTTGCAGGCAGGCAGCGGACGAGCCCCTCCGCGACTTCGCTCGGCGGTTCTCGAAGCAGCGCCTCGAGCTCCCCACTGCCTGATGAGGATGTCATCTCAGCGTTCTCGCGGGCACGACATGCCAAGAGCTAGTTCACGAGCTAGGGCGCTACCATCCCAGGACGGTCGAGGACCTGATGGATCGTGTCACCAGCTTTGCCTCAGGCGAGAGGCAGTGGGAGCCTTCTTTGGCCGATCCACGGACAAAGGTAAGGCGGTGGCCGCGCCGGAGGGCCCGAGCAAGGGCAACGACGTCAAGAACCGCAACAACAAACAAAAAGAAGAAGAAAAGGCAAAGTCAGAAGGCAAAGCGCGACCCAATGACGAAGACGATGAAGAAGTGCTCATGGGTGCCCTCGACCATAAGAAGCCTCGAGGCCCCCCTGACAGGGCTGTCTTCGACGCAATGCTCGAGGATCCCTGTCTTATCACAAGGTGCCGTGAATCACAAGTTGAAGGACTGTCGACTGTTGAAGGGCTTCTACTCCAAGCTCGGCGACAAGAAAGAAGACGCGCCAAAGGGCAAGGACAATAATCGACGCGGCGACGGGGACGCGGATGGCAATTCCCCCCGGTGCGCGACTGCTACATGATCTACGGGGGCAACCGTCGGGCTCTCAGCTCGAGAAAGAAAGAAGGAGCACCGGAGATCTTTGCACTCTGCCACGACGCCCCCCGGTATCTTGACTGGTCTGATGCGCCGATCACGTTCGACCGTGACGACCATCCGGACCGTGTCGTAAATCCGGGGGCGTACCCCTCGTCGTCGACCCGTCATCGTCGACGTACGGTTCTCCAAGGTGTTGATGGATGGGGCTCGAGCTTCAATCATATACCTCAAGACCCTCGACCTTCTGGGGATTTCAAGGGACCAGCTCCGACCCAGCGTCGGGGGGTTCCGTGGAGTCGTACCAGGAAAGAAGGCACACCCCCTCGGGCGCATCGACCTACCTGTTTGCTTTGGCACGCCGACTAACTTCCGTCGGGAAACGCTCACCTTCGAGGTGGTTGGGTTCCAAGGGACCTACCACGCCATCATCGCAGGCCAGGCTACGCCAAGTTTATGGCGGTCCCCAACTACACGTACTTAAGCTCAGATGCCGGGGCCGAAAGGGGTCATCACCATCGACACCTCCTACGAGCACGCGTACCACTGCGACGTGGAGTGTGTCGAACGTGGGGCCAACGTCCACCTCGACTCGCTCGAGGCCCTAGCAGCCCTAGCCACCGAGGAGGCCCTGAAGCAAAGCGCCACGCTGGCACCTTCGAGCGGCGGAGCACACCAAGCAGATACCCGTCGACCCGACCTCGACCGACAGCAAGACGCTGGCCATCAGCGCCAGCCTCGAGCCTAAATAGAAGCAGTGCTCGTCGACTTTCTCCGCGAACATCGACATGTTTGCGTGGAGCCTCGGACATGCAGGCTACCGAGGGGATTCGCCGAGCACGCCTTGGAGATCCAGGTCGGGTCCAGACCGGTGAGACAGCGCCTGTGCCGCTTCGACGAAGGAGAAGCGCAGGATCATCGGCGAGGAGGTGCACAAGCTTTTGGCGGCTGGATTCATCAGGAGATATTTCACCCGGAGTGGCTTAGCTAACCCTGTACTAGTTAGGAAAAAGAATGGAAAAATGCGGATGTGTGTAGACTACACTGGTCTGAATAAAGCGTGTCCAAAAGTTCTATTTCTTACCTAGAATTGATCAGATTGTCGATTCCACTGCGGGGTGTGAAGTACTTTCATTTCTCGATGCATATTCCGGCTATCACCAGATTAGGATGAAAGAATCCGACGAGCTCGCTACCTCTTTCGTTACGCCTTTTGGTATGTATTGCTACGTTACAATGCCCTTCGGCCTTCGAAACGCCGGGGCAACGTACCAACGTTGCATGCAGCATATCTTTGGTGAACACATAGGCAAAACGTCGAGGCCTACGTCGATGACATCGGTGGTTAAAACCAAGAGAGTCGGGGATCATCAGCAATCTCGAGACCACGTTCGAATGCCTCCGGGCCAAGAATGTGAAACTCAACCCGAGAAATGTGTCTTTGGTGTGCCTCGGGGCATGCTGCTTGGCTACATTTGTCTCACAACGGGGGATCGAGGCCAATCCCAAAAAATCTCGCGGGTCACGAGGATGGGCCCAATTCGAGACCTCAAGAGCGTACAGAAAGTGACAGGCTGCCTAGCCGCTCTCAGCAGGTTCATCTCGAGGCTAGGGGAAAAGGCGCTACCCTCTACCTCTAGCCTACTGAAGAAGGCAGAGCGCTTTGCGTGGACTGTCAAAGCCGAGGAGGCCCTAACCAAGTTGAAGGGGTTGCTGACTTCCGCGCCAATTCTCGTGCCACCACGACCAGCCCAGGGTGATGATCCCCCCGAGCCTCTCCTCCTCTATGTGGCCGCAACCACCCAGGTGGTCAGCGCGGTCATAGTTGTCGAGAGGCACGAGGAGGGTCACGCGTTACCGGTCCAACGACCGGTGTACTTCATCAGTGAGGTGCTCTCCGAGGCCAAGGTCCGATACCCGCACATCCAGAAGCTGCTCTACGGCATCATCATCACGAGGCGCAAGCTCTAGCACTACTTCCTCGCTCATCCCGAAACGATGGTGTCATCCTTCCCCCTCGGAGAGAACATCAACAATCGGGAGGCCACGGGGCGCATCGCCAAGTGGTCTGCCGAGCTAATGGGGGAGGCCGTCACCTACGCTCCACGAAAAGACATCAAGTCACAAGCGTTGGCAGACTTCGTTGCTGAATGGACCGACACCCAGCTCCCGCCAGCGCAAATACAAGCCGAACTCTGGACTATGTACTTCGACAGGTCCCTCATGAAGACAGGGGCAGGCGCGGGCCTGCTCTTCATCTCACCCCTCGGAGTCCACATGCACTACCTGCTGCGTCTGCACTTCCTCGCCTCCAACAACGTTGCTGAGTACGAGGCCCTCGTCAATGGGCTGCGTATCGCCCTCGAGCTTGGGGTCCGACGCCTCGACGTTCGAGGGGACTCGCAGCTCGTCATCAATCAGGTCATGAAGGCCTCAAGCTGCATCGATCCCAAGATGGAAGCGTACTGCGGAGAAGTGCGCAAGCTAGAAGACAAGTTCTATGGCCTCGAGCTTAACCACATCGCTCAAAATACAACGAGGCCGCAGACGAGCTGGCTAAGTTAGCATCCACGCGCGGCACCGTCCCACCAGACGTCTTCTCGAGGGACGTTCTCGAGCCATTCGTCAAGATCGGCCCGAGGGCTGGCCCCTCTACGCCACCCCTCAAGCCAGACACGGGGGCTCGACCCTCAACGCCACCCCTCGAGAATGACCCCTCGACGTCCACTGAAGCAATGCAGATCGACGCACCCGCCTCTTCCTCATCACAACCCCTCGACTGGCGAACGCCCTTCCTCGACTACCTGACACAAGGCGTGCTGCCAGAAGACAAGACGGAGGCCCGACGCATCGCTCGAAGGGCCAAGACCTAGGTCATCTATGGCGACGAACGAGAGCTGTACCGACGAAGCCCATCAGGAATCCTTCAGCGCTGCATCCCCCTCGAGGAAGGACGCAGGCTCCTCGACGACATGCACTCGGGGGCTTGCGGCCATCACGCAGCGCCAAGGACCTTGGTAGGGAACGCCTTCCGCCAAGGCTTCTACTGGCCAACCGCCATCGGAGATGCCAAGCGCCTGGTTCGAGCTTGCCAAGGGTGTCAGTTCTACGCCAAGCAAACGCATCAGCCCGCGCACGCCCTGCAGATGATCCCCATCACTTGGCCGTTTGCCACCTGGGGGCTCGATCTCGTGGGTCCCCTTAAGATGACGACTGGAAATTGCACGCATGTCCTCGTGGCCATCAACAAGTTCACCAAGTGGATCAAGGCTAAGCCTATAGGCGACCCCACCTCCGAGAGGGCCGTTGAGTTCATCGCCGACATCATGTATCGGTTTGGGGTGCCTAACGTCATCATCACTGACAACGGCACATAGTTCACGGGCAAAAAGTTCACCAACTTCTGCGACGACAACAACATCCGCGTGAGCTGGGCCTCGGTTGCATACCCTCAATGCAACGGGTAGATCGAGCGCGCCAACGGCATGATACTCCTTGGACTGAAGCCAAGGCTGTTCAAAACCCTCAAGAATTTCGGAAAGGGGTGGGCTGCCGAGCTCCCCTCGGTGTTGTGGGGCCTCAGGACTACGCCGAGTCGAGCCACCGGGTTCACTCCGTTCTTCCTAACCTACGGCGCCGAGGCTGTCTTGCCTACGGACCTCGAGTATGGCTCCCCTCGACTTCGAGCCTACAACGAGCAAACCAACGACGAAAGGCTTGCCAACGCCAAGGACCAGCTCGAGGAGGCTCGAGACGTGGCGCTCATCAACTCAGCGCGCTACCAACAAACGCTTCAACGCTACCACGACAAGCACGTGCGCACGAGGGACCTGGCGGTGGGGGACCATGTGCTTCGACGGTTGCAAGATAATCGAGGGCGCCACAAGCTCACCCCTCCATGGGAGGGCCCATACACCGTAGCTAAGGTGCTCAAGCCAGGAACATACAAGCTCTACGACGGTCAAGGCAGGATCCTAGCGAACGCATGGAACATATCTCAGCTACGTCGCTTCTACCCTTAAGGGCCTCGAGGCCTTGTTCATTTTGTTGCTTTGTACGAACACGTTGAATATGAATGAGCAAACTCGTGCGCCATCTTTCATATTACTTAGCAACTTAAGGTAGCCTCGACCCTGCCTTTCTCAGGGTCGAGCCTCCCTCGGGGGCTGACAGGGGGGACCCCCCCAGACTCCAGAAAAAGCGCGTTTTTCTTTTCAAAAATTTGACCCTTATCTCGATTCGCATCTCGAGCGCACTAGCAACGTCTAAGTCCATAGATACCTCGAGCCTCCAGAGAGTCGGGGGCGTCGACGTAGACGGCCACCCACGCCCCAGGGCTACGGTACCCCACCTATGCCTCCCCTCGAGGGACTCGCGACGCATATCGAAGGAACACAGACTAAGCCAGTAAAAGCTCGAGCTTGCGATAAAGAGAAATGATCGGATAAATTTGAAAAGAAAATAGCTTCTTTAAACAAACGAGTCGTATGCACATGTTGGCCTCAACGGGCCATAAGTCATAACATAAATTCTTACAAGGGCCTCGACGCCCAAATTTGGCATGCAGGCCTCATTCTTCATTCGTCTGGAATTCTTCCCCAAGATCTTCCGCCGCGGGCTCAACCTCGACGTCCGGGCCAGGAGGAGGGGGGCCACCCACACCACTGTCCGCATCAGGAGGCAGCATGTCCTCCTCTAAGAGCTTGGCGAACGCCGCCCCCGGCCTCTCCACCTTCTCCAAGATCTTGTCGACGCGGCGGTCGATCCACTCCTCGTCCTTCCCCTCGATCTCGATGAAGCCCTTGGCAACGACGTTGACCGGGTAGCGGAAGCCGGAGCGGACGGCCGCAAGCGCCTGCTTTACGCCATGGTGGAGAGCGCTCCTGACACGGTCCCGCGCGGCCACGTCAAAGAAGCACAGGGCGTCCACCAGGGCGTCGCCCCGAGACACTGCGCCCTCTGCCGTGGCCACCGGGTCGGCACCCCACATGGAGCTGAGCCTGTCGAGGGTGACGCGCGCTCGCTCCGCCACCATGGTTTCACTTCGGAGTTGCTCCACGAGAGCCGTATTCGTCTCGCGGAGCTCATCGGTGGTCTTCTCGACATCTATGCAACAAACAGAAAAGAGTGAGTCCGCAGCGTGACAAGAATCTCGAAATCAAAGCAAGAAGAAGCATGAAAATTACCTTGGCAGTGCACGCCCAGAGCGGCGAAGTCGCTGGTAAGGACCTCGACGCGCTGCTCGAGTGTACGCTTCTGGGACAGCACGTCGAGCTTTTCGCCCCTAAGGTCCTTGACCAGCTTGCCCGTCTCCGCAAGGGCCAGATCCTTCCGGATCACCTCCTGCCGCGCTGCCTCCGCTTTAGCCAGGGCGGTGGTGGCCTCGCTCTTGGCCTCCTCGGCCTCCTTCTTCGCCGCCTCCGCTGCAGACCGGGAGATGGCGGCCTCGCTTCGGGCGTCGGCGGCCTCCTTCTTCGCCGCTTCCGCTGCAGACAGGGCGTGGCGGCTTCGTTTCGGGCGTCGGCGGCCTCCTTCCTCGACGACTCCACCGCGGACAAAGCGGTGGTGGCCTGCCTCTTAGCTTGGGCGGCCTCGTCTTGAGCCTCCTGGGCCTCCGCCTGCGCGTTGTTGAGCCGGCTCGCCATCTGCGCGTTCCGACCCAGCTCGGCGCGAAGCTCCTGGAGCTCCCCCTCCGCCTTCGCAAGGGCGGCCGCCACCTGCGCGGATGTCTCCGACTCCTCCGAGAAGGACCTCTTCGCCTCCGCCACGAGCTCGGCCACCTCCCTGAAGATGGACCGCGCCTCCCGCGGAACCCCCTGCCGAGCCGGCCGCTCGACGGGGATCATGGCGCCGGACGGGCTCGGCGCGTCAGGATATGGCCACGCTGATCGATCGACCTCGACGAGGGGCAGCCCCCCTCCTCCGGCCTGAGCGGTGCCGGCTGCGGCCCACCAACCGGTGGCACAGGCTGCGGCTCCCTCCGCCCCTCCTCCGTCTCCGCCCGCTGCTCCGTCTCCTCCCGAGGCGACGGCGCGGCCTCGCGGGAGGCGGGAACTCGAGCGGTAGCGGGTCGCTCGAGGGGCTCGTCCGCTCTCCCCTCCTCTCTCCTCCCTCGTCGAGTCTTCCGGCGTCCTGTCGACCCCGGCCGGTGCCTCGAGCGCTTCCTTCAGCGTTGAGCCCTCGACCGGGGGAAGCACCTGCTCCAGCTCGTCCAGGAGCTCCTCCACCGTCGGCACCTTCTCCACCGACGCCTCTCCCTCCTTCTCCTTTTCCGCGGGCCGGCTCGCGTCGACGGGGGTCTCGAGGGCCGCCGACCCTTCAGCGCTAGACGCCAACGGAGCCATGCTTGTCTCGGGAGCTCCCCCCGAGATGGTCGTTGCGACGGGGGGAGGAGTGGCCCTCTCGATAGGCGCCACCTGAGGAGGAGGAGGAGGAGGAGGCGGTGCCATGACGGACACGGTGGCGGCAGGCTCGGCGCCAGGAGCCGTGGTCCCTGCTGAAAAAGGAGAACAACGTCGTCAGAAACAGGAAAAAAAACCTCGACCCCCGTGGTCGACGGCGTCGCCCTCACCAAGATCCGCGGCGGCCATCTGGCTTCCCCGAGCCATGGCTGCTCGAGCCTTTACCAGCCAAGCGGCCTCCCCAGCGGAAGAAGGAGCCATACCTCGAGGTGCTTGGACCTCAGCAGAGCTCGAGGTCTTGGCCCGCTTGGACGCCGCGGTGTTCGCCTCCTGCCGGGAGCATTTTTTCCTGAAAAACCAGAAAATACCAAACATCACCAAAAGTAAAAAGGTAAAGCTCCACTACCTACGAGACTGAGAAACGTTACTTACCCGAAGCGACGGCGGGGCTTCTTCCCTGAATCGCCGGACCCGCTCGGGGGCTTCGAGCCTGCCCCGTGGCTCGAGCCGCGCCCCTGAGCCGTCTCCACATGGCTCGGATGAGGGGAAGGCTCCCGACGCTTCCCGTGGCTCGACCCCGGCGGAGAGCTCTCCTTTTGTCTCCTGTCCCAGGGGGGCAACCGCGTCTCCTTCGAGCGGTCATCTTGGCGCCCTTCCCGGCACGGGCTCCGGGACCTACTCCGGCGCTCGCGCTGACGGTCACGCCCCGCTGCGTCTGCCTTCTTCTCCCGGCGGCGGTGCGGCGATGGGCTCCGGGGTCGCTCGCGACTCCCGTCACGAGACGACCAGGGGCTCCCCCCCCCGACGGTCATGGTGGCGCGGGCTCGATGCCCTCTCGTGCTGCCCGCTCCTCCGCGGGCTCGATGTCGCCCTCGACGCCTTGCGGCGATCGGGCCCGGAGTCCTTCTCGACGTGTTGGCCGCTCCTCGACGACCGGCCCTTCTCGAGACCCCCCGCCTGGGTCGACGCGGACGTGGCCTCCTTCTGCGCCACGGCGATGGCGCTCCTGGTTCGAGGCTTCCTCGCGTCAGGGGGCACGTCCGGCACGGAGCTCGACGGGCCCTGAGCCTCCGACGAGGCTGGGCTCGGCGCAGCCTTCCGCTGCTGCGTCCCGCGCGATCCCTTCGCTGGGGGGACCTCCAAGACATCCTTCTGCACAGAGGAGCGGTCAGCCCTGATGTCGACGACCCCCGCGCGCCTCAGACGCGCATCCATCCCTTCGTCATCACTGTCCTCCTCATCGTCATCCTCCTCCTCCGAGCTCGTGGAGCTGAGCTCGGGGGACTCCTCCCCAGGCTGCCAGTTGCGACGAGCCTTCGCAAGCCTCTGCTCCCGAGCCGCTCGACGCAAATTCTTCTCTTTCTCTTTCTTCTTCCTGACATCCTTACTCTCCTTGTCTTTCTGAGCAGAGAGTGCCTCACCTGTGTTTCCGCGGCATCCTCCCTCACCGGGGGCCTCGACGCGCGACATGTGAACGCCCCCTGCAAAAAAGAAACTCGATAAGAAAAACCAAAGGAGAGTAAAACAAGATTCGAAAAAAGAGAAAGGAGGGGAGGCTCAAGACAGCCTGACTCGAGGATGGCTTACCAGGTCGAGACACCCCTCGTCGGGTGCCATGGCGATTAGGTTGGCCTCCTCAGGGCGGAACGGCCCGTGGACCGTGACCGACACCCTGGAGGTAGCCTCGTTCCGAGACAGCCTCTCCTCGGCCATCATCGACCGGTTCAGCGCCTCGAGCGGGGCGTTCGGCCCCATCTCGAACATGAGGAGGGGGCGGTCCGCCAGAGGAAGAACCCTCCGCTGATGAAACGCCCAGATGACCGCCTGGACGGTCAGCTTCTTCTCCTCCACCAGCACCCGCATCGTGTCCATCAGCGGCTCCAAGTGGCGCTGCCTGTTCGCTACGACGCCCCAGTTCCACTTCTCCGGGCGCTGGGTGATGACCCTGCCGGTGTACTGCGGAAGGAGCCCGTCCTCGTTCCGCAGGTAGAACCAGTGGTTGTCCCACCCCGCTTGGATGGTGGAGAGCTTGTAGCGGAGGTAGTCGCGGCGGACATTGGCCGACGAGGGACCGGTCCTCGCGGTGATGGTGAGGGACCCCACGTGCGCGAGCCTCCTCCCGCTCGGCTTCACGGCCTTGTGGAAGAGCTCGCCCCGGAAGAGGTGGACGAACATCTCCCAGTGCGGCTCAATCTTCAGATACCCCTCGCACACTGCGGCGTAGATGGCGGCGTGCGAGATGGAGTTGGGGGAGAAGTGTTGCAGCTCCACCTCAAAGTGGTGGGCCAGCCCCCGCATGAAGCGGCTCGGCGGGACGCCGAGCCCCATACGGTGGTAGCGCGTGAAGCTCACCACGTACCCCTCCGGCGGGTGTGGCTCCCGGTGGTCCGCCGACGGGAGAATCCACCACACAGGACCCTCCTGCAGGTTGGGGCGGAGAAGCCCCCGCTCCACCAGCGTCTCCAGCTCTTGCTGCGTCGCCTTCGTCGGGCTCCAGTCTTCGGCTGGCAGCACTTGGGCGGCCATGGCGTCGACGGCGCGGATCTGAGCGGCGGACGGACGCCGGGAAGGTTGCCTATCGCTACCGTGGGGAGAGAGCGTATGGGAGCTGCGGCGACTGAAGGCAAAGGCAAAGTAAAAGAGTCTCTTACCCCTCTTTCGATATTTATAAGAGAAAACCCCAATAGGCGGATTCTCCCACGGCAGCGAAAAGGTAACCGCACACATTTAATGCACCCACCTAACCGCATCTCGAGCCGATTGACAGGTACACGTGGCAACTCCCCATTCGCCCCGCTACCTGGGCCCACCACGACCGCCGCTCCAACTTTGCGTTCGTCGCCCTCCCTGACAGTTTCCGCCTAAAAAGGCGCGCCCAATGGGCAGAAGGATTCCCAGACGATGGAGGCTTCTTCAAGAAGGTAAAAACGGGCACCGGCCCTAAGCCTCGAAGCAGCGAAGGCTGGCCCTCGAAGAGGGTTCGACAGCCGGCTTCGAGCACCCGAGTCAGGGACACCAAGGGGCGCCACTCGCAGCATCGCTCGAGGGCCAAGCCCTCGAGGCCCCTCACGTGTATCCAAGGCAGGGCGCACGTGCAGTGAGATCCCCTCAGAGGGAGGCATCGAGCCACCGGGTCCTATCGAATGGACCCGGCACTCTTGCAGACCGAGCGCCCAAGCTTTATGAGATCGCCTCTGGGCTTCAGTCGACCCTATCGAATGGGGCACGAGGTCTCATTTGGATTTCCCCGTTACCAGCTCACCGGGAACCTCGATGCTCGCCCGCTCGTGGTAGTACGAGGCATCCCCCCTCGCATCCGATCGAAAGGACTCGCGGGATGACAAGCCAGGGCAATTAGCGTGCCGGACAGCTCGAAGAGACGGCCGGTCAGTTCAGCCTGGCACCCCTCGGCGAAAGAGGGTCAAAAAACTCGGGGGCTCGACACTCCCGAACCTAAAAAATGCAACTAACGCTCACACTCGCAAAACAGCCCACGAAGGAGTCCTAACCACTCCCCCGTGGCCTCGGGGGCTACACCCGTGGGTGTCGCTCGCGCCACACCCACGGAATCAAATTAACCAAACCCTCGAGAACCAGTAGTTAACCCTCAGGATCCCGGTTAGGAGCCCCTGCTCGAGTGCCAGCACTCGAACAAGGGCTCGGGGGCTACTGTCGGGGGTCCACAAAAGGGGTACCCCAATCAACGCAAAACAAATAGGTTAAAACCTAGAACACCCATTAATAACAAACCTAACAAGTCTAACCTTCTAAAAAGCCAACCCCTCGAGGCCTACAACGTCGGCTCCTCGGTCTAGAGAGCCCAGGGCCGTCGAAGCCTAACTATCCGCCTCATGGCCGCCTACCCCTCGAGCCCCGGCGCATAGGCCTCGAGCCCTGCACCGCTCCTCGAGACCCCATGCGGGGACCTCGAGCCTCTCTAACGTAACAACCGATCCCTCGAGACACATCATGCCACCCTCGAGCGGCACCAGATGTCGGACACCAGTCCCATACCATGAATTTAATGCGTCCACCTACTCCGGTCACGTCCTCTGCAACCCAACGTGTACCACAGTGAACCAGGGCAGAGTCAAATCTCGTTTTCACCACAAGCATGGGCAAAAAGGCACCAGTACGGCACTGCTAAGCCATACCCTACACTGTTGCACATCCAAGCCACGTCTCGAGGCCTGGATACCTGCTGTTCAATTGAGTTTCCCGGGACTTGCCCATACCTGCGGGGACTCGAGCCCCCCGTAGGCGCCACCTCGAGGCCGGCTCTGAGCCCCTCAAGCCCCGGCTACTTTCATGCTATTGGAGGACAGGTACCCCAAGACTCGGAGGGACCCCGCCACGTCATGCACGTACCGGAATGGACGCTGCATGGCCTCACGTCGCCACGCCTCCTCCACGTCCGCGCCGGAGGGAGGCCATGCTTCAAGGACGCTTCAACAACAACCCCCACGTCGGCTCCAGTGGCATCGACAAGACGGGATTCCTACCCTCCGCCGTGTTTGGCATTGTACATCCCGACTCCTGTATCATGCCTATGTAACCCTGGCCTCCCCTTGCTCTATAAAAGGGGACACCAGGGACCTTCACTTATCCGGTTACACAGATACGGCTAGACACACGAGTCCGCACAAGTCCACACTACACACATACACGAGTCTAGACTCCGGTCCACGCTCATTGAGCTTGTATTGCCCCTGTACAGGCACTTAGGTGCAAGTAATACAAGAACCTCCTCCCCCGCTGGACGTAGGGCCTTCTTTGCCCGAACCAGGATAAATCCTTGTGTCATCTTGCATCACCATCCAGGAAGAGAGCACGCGATCATATTACTCGTTGGTGTCAGACCCCCGAGGTAAAAACACCGACAGACATTCAGTTCGCAGTGTGTCTTTGCGCGCGATTTCAGTCGTCGCCGCGGGGCACCTCGCACGGTCAGGCGGTCAAGCGCATTATGAGGTACTTATCCTTCACTCCAGAATTTGGGATTTGGTATTCTGCTTCCTCCACCCTCTCCCTTTGCGGGTATTCCGATGCGATTTTGCTGGTTGTCGCATTGATCGCAAGTCCACTTCTGGGACTTGCCAGTTTATTGGTTCTTCTCTTTTTCGTGGTCTTCTCGCAAGCAGTCTAGTGTCGCCCAGTCTACCACGGAGGCTGAGTATGTTGCTGCGGCTAGCTGTTGTTCCCAGTTGCTTTGGATGATGGCCACTTTGCGTGATTTTGGTCTGAGCTTTTCTCGTGTTCCTTTGCTTTGTGACAGCACGAGTGCTATTAGCGTTGCTAAGAATACCGTGTTGCACTCTAAGACCAAACACATTGATGTGCGCTTTCATTTTCTGCGAGACCACTATGAGAAGGGTGATATCGATCTTCGCCATGTCAATACTCATCATCAGTTGGCTGATATTTTCACCAAGCCTTTGGACCAATCAACTTTTGCTAGGTTGAGAGGTGAGCTTGGTGTGTGTTTCCTCTTTTAGATGGGGGAAACATTTTGACTCGTGTATTATAAACTGACTTTGTGTTTTTCTTTTGGTTTCTTCATGCATCTTTGCATTTCATCTTGCATATTTCCATTCAGAGCTTCATGTATATAATCTGAAGATGTAACTATGCTCTATATAGTAATTGCTCCATGCTTTATGATGATGTTGTAGCTTATGCTCTTTCTGATCAGTGATACATGTTGTGAGCAGAGCTATTTTATGAATGGTGAATCTGATTAATGAACATAAAACTTGAAAATGTTCACCATTGAGATATGCAACTAGCATGTGTAGAATGTGTTGAAGTCACTTGTGCTTTTCATATATGCTAGGTTGCTATGTCTCTAGTGTTGAGTCTTTCACTTGCTTGGGATGTTCATTTTCTGTTCTAAAAATTTGAACCAAGTTAAGTGAATTGGAAAAGATCGAGATGGGATTGCTTGTCAGCACATCACAGTTACGAGACTGTTTCTCATTGCACTTTGAGTTAAACTTGAGTTGTGTAGTGTATGACCGAAATTGTTGCTTTAAGCTTATGATTGCTTCTGCATAGGCTTCGCACAGTTGAAAAGTTAGGCAATGACAAGCTTTCAACCTCTCGCAATCACATCTGAAATTTAAACTTGTGTAACTTAAACCGCTGCAACTCCGATAAAATTTTGATACACAAGTCTATGTTTCTTTCTATAAGCATGATAATTGAACTGTGCTAGGGGTAGTTCACCTTGTATACATGTTTAGCACTTGTCTGATTTCCTGTCTTCACATACTTAGTGCTATGAAAACTGCTCTTTTTGCTCCAATGTTCAGAATTCATATTTGGTGATCAGTTTGAGCCTTTGCTAGCTTCTTATGGATATTGTTGAGTCATCGGATCAAAACTGTTTAGAACATCCTTGCACTCTCTTGATTATATTCCTGAAGCTGCTAACTTGCATTTTTACTCATATGCATTTTTGGAGGGAGATAATCTGTCAAGGGGGAGACATTTGAGTGCGTGTGCACATTTGCTTGATGGTGCATTTTCAACTAAGGGGGGAGAAAATATTGACGAATCATGAGTTCCCTGGGTTGTGTGCACTAGTTAAGGGGGAGTTTGCTAGTTGTGTTGAGCCTTTGCCTCTTTCTTGAGGGACTAGCAAACATTTTCAGCTCATGTCCAGCTCTTCAATTGGTATCGAACTCTTTTTTTGGTTTTGAGTTGGTAACAGTTGGTATCGAGCTGCTTCGCTAGTGGTGTTGAGCCCGTTTCTGCCTCTTCTTGAGGGCTAGCTCTGTTTTGCTTGAATTTCAGTTGATCTTTCAATTGGTATCAAGTTTTCTCGCTAGTGTGTTGAGCCTGTTCTACCTCTTCTTGAGCGCTAGCTTTGCTTTGCTTGGTTGCGTCGAGAGCCTTGCCCATATCTTTGGGAACCAAGTTGTGTTGCTCTTTCCACTTGACCTTCTTCGGCTTTGACATGCTTTTGGGTCATTTGGTCGAGTTCTCTCTCTTTCTTCCTTCTTTCTTCTGTTTCCGTTATGATTTGTGTTGTAGTTGACAATGCACTCATCAAGGGGAGATTGCGGATACATGGGTGTATGCCGAGTCTCTGAGTGATGAGTGATTGTCAACTGGGATAATGCGCATGTTCTTTGGCTTGTGTTGTGCAGGTGTCAAGCACGGATACAGTGATCAGAGGCAAGGTGAAGGTCAAGTAGAGACGTGCTGTGCCGATGGACCGAGAGTGGTGAAGGGCGGACGTGAGGCTTGGACTGAGGGACCGGTGGCCCGAGGATCAGCTGTTGTGGCTGACAGCCTAGGACAGTGACTAGCGAAGACTTGCGGGCACGGTGTTGCCTGGGTCGAGGACCTGGGGACACGTGTCGGTGGACGGGGTGCACGGGTGGTGCATCCCCTCTACGGCTCGGTTTGTGGTTTGAGCCACAGAAAAACCACCGAGTGGATGGTTTCCAGGTTTGGGCCTCAAACCTGGGCGCTGTGGGTTTCTGAGTTTGGGCCACAAAACTCAGGCGATGGACGGCTGGTTTTCCCGTTTGGGCCTCAAAACCGGGGGTTGGTCGTGAAGGCTGGTTTCGCGGTTTGGGCCACAAAACCGAGGGTGCGACGTCCAGGAAAGGGACAAGCATAGCGGTGGCGGCACGTGGCGGCGATCGGTGAGGTTGCGTCGAGGCAACGCTACCAGTTGTGCGGGCGTGGCCATCGGATCACCACCTACCATGAGTTGGTCGAGAATAACCCTAGGGTTTAGCTGGTTCGCTCTGTAATTAGAGAGGGGTAGAGTAGGAATTAGAATTAGGATAAGTAGAGGAGACACCCTCCTCCCATTTTATCTCAGTCATTTGCTCTTTGCTTCTAGGGTTTCCTGCTCTCCCAATCCCCTGCTGTAGCTAGCTGAGATCCGCAGAGAACCATACCTCTGTGTACTAGAGATTTTGAGGAAGTGAGGCCGTAACCTCACTGTTGTAGCGTGTGGTAGCCACTCGGTTGCAGATCGATGTGTCGATTCGCGTTTTGATTCGTGTTCTTCGCGTTCTTCATTTCTCTGCGATTTTCCCGTCACTCGATCTCCCTCTCTACTGCGTCTTTGCAAAATCCGTTTGAATCAACTTGTTCCTTATAGAGAGGAGATCATTTCCACCGAAGGAATTCATCCAACTCCTCATGAACAAGTAGATCGGGTTGATTTCGTTTTTGTGGCGCTTTTTCGTTCATACTCCTTCCCTTTTGATTTCCCGGTGATTGAGTTGATTTGAGCGGATGATTTCTTGGGGATAGTCTCCTAACTACCTCGTGATCATCTTCTCCAAGTTTGGGAACATGGGATTGAGTTTTGATTCGGATTTGGGAAGATTCGTGAGAGGGGCGACCAAAATCGCCCTCTCTGTTCATCCGCGGACAGTCCGCCGTTTGGGTCGCGGACAGTCCGCGCGTCGGGGTCAGTTAGACCAGTGGCCTGACTCCGCACTGTTGGACGAGTCCTTTTTGAACCGCGGACAATCCACTGTTGGAACTCGCGGACAGTCTGGGAACGTCCAGGGACTGTTCAGCAACCTTGCTGGTTCTGGTATTTGGCCGGCGGACAGACCGCCAACCCCTCGCGGACAGTCCGCAGTAGGGGCAGACAGTCCGGGACCCCAGGGCCGAACAGTCCGGATTTGGCTGAAGCCTCCGGTTTTGTGCGTTTGCTCGGTTTCCCTTTGCTCTCCGGTTTTCTTCTTCTTCGCTTGGTTTCCGGACATCTCTCGTTTTGGTCCTGAGTTGACCAAGGAACCTCTCTATGTATCTTGCTTACTCTGGTGTTAGCATCGGTATTTGGGGATTTCAACGATGTAGCTGTCCTCTCGTCAGTGACTATGGTTTGATTCCATCTACGTTCAGGACTTGGTTTTTAGGAGGCAAACTTGTGCCGATGCTTTTGGCGTTTGGTTTGCTATCTCTTTGTGGTGCCTCGCTGTGATCCTAGGGATCATCCACCCTCTTCCAAGGGTCGTGGGCATCACAGTTTCGATCGAAGCTTTCGGGGGTTGATCTTGGGACAAAAGGCTAAAGTTTCGAGAGAAATTATTGAGCTCCCATTCACACCCCCCCCCCTCTGGTCGCCTTGCTAGTGCATTCTCGGTCCTTCATGGTGAGTAGCAAAGGCAAGTAATATACGAATTGACTCAAGCCTAGCTACGGGTGCATAGGTTTCCCCAAAATCCAAACCTTCGATTTGTGTGAAACCTTGAGCCACCAACCGTGCTTTGTTCCTTGTAACCACGCCATGCTCGTCTTGCTTGTTGCGGAAGACCCATTTGGTTCCTATCACATTTTGCTTGGGTCTTTCCACTAAGGACCAGACTTCATTCCTAGTGAAGTTGTTTAGCTCTTCTTGCATAGCCATCACCCAATCTGGATCATCAAGTGCTTCCCACGTCGGATGCTCCCCAATATGTTATCAACGGGATGATCCCGTTGAATTGTGTGATGAACTCTTGGATGTGGCACAAGTGATCTCCTTTGAATGGGTCCATCTTCATCATCTTCATCATATGTGTGGATGTCTTCGTCATCTCGTCGGTCATCATGTTGAGCTCGAACTTGATCATCAATTTGATGTACTACTTGAACTTCATTTGCACTTCCATCATTCGGAGTTGCGGAAGCTTCACCATGTGCATTTGGATGCACATGATGAATAGTTGAATCTTGTGGAACGTGCAATGGATCATCTTCATCATCTTGAATCTCAATGGGCCTCACATCACCGGTTGCAAGCTTCTTGATAGCTTCGAATGGAGGCATGTCATTACCTACAAGCTCATCATTGACTTGCTCCTTTTGAGAGCCATCGGATTCATCAAAAGTCACATCTACCATTAATTTAATAGTGTCGGTGGCATTATTGAATACACGGTAGCCATGTTCGTTAGTACCATAACCAAGTAGAAAGCCTTCGTGTACCTTAGGTGCAAACTTTGAGCTTTTGGCTCTCTTGCTAAGTATGAAACACTTGCACCCAAAGACTCAAAAGTAGTGCACCTTCGGTTTGTTACCAGTTAGAAGCTCATATGACGTCTTGCCCCTTAGCTTCTGGAGGTAGAGGCGATTGATTGCATGACATGCGGTGTTCATTGTCTCTGCCCAAAAGCCATGAGACGTCTTGTATTCATCTAACATAGATTTTGCGGCTTCAACAAGAGTTCGATTCTTCCTTTCCACAACCCCATTTTGTTGTGGGGTATATGGAATGGAGAACTCATGCTTGATTCCTTCATCATCAAGATACTCTTCTATGTTGGTGTTCCTGAACTCGGTTCCGTTGTCACTTCTCACTTTCTTGATCTTGAGCTCAAACTTATTTTGAACCCTTCTTGCAAACTTCTTGAAGATTCCTTGGGTCTCACTCTTACCTACTAAAAAGAACACCCAAGTGAAGCGAGAATAGTCATCAACGATAACAAAACCATACTTATTACCACTGATTGTTTGGTAAGCAACGGGTTCGATGAGGTCCATATGTAGTAGCTCCAATGGTCTTGTGGTTGACACGATGTTCTTTATTGGATGCTTTGCTCCAACTTGCTTTCCGGCTTGGCATGCGCTGCAAATCCTATCTTTCTCAAAAGAAACATTGGTTAGTTCAAGGATGTGCCCTTCTCTTTGAAGTTGGGCCAAGTTCCTCATCCCAACATGAGCTAGTCGGCGATGCCAAAGCCAACCCATGCTAGATTTTTCCATTATGCATGTCTTAGGTTCCACCTTACTAGTTGAGAAGTCAACTAGGTAAAGCTTTCCCTTCAACACACCCTTAAATGCAATAGAGGAATCCCTTCTTCTAGAGACGGTCACACCCTTATTCGTAAAGAGACAATCATAACCCATTTCACAAAGTTGAGAAACATATAACAAATTGTAACTCAACGAATGCACAAGTAAAACATTTGATATGGAATTGTCGGTTGAGATAGCAATTTTACCCAAACCAAGCACTTCTCCTTTTCCATTGTCACCAAACACAATGTTGTTGCACGAATCATGACTTGGTTGAAAAGAAGTGAACATTTCCTTTGCCCTGGTCATATGATTGGTGCATCCACTATCCAACACCCAACTTGTTCCACCGGAGGCATATTCCTACAAAACAAGATTATGTTCTTGATTTAGGTACCTAAGTGAGATTGGGTCCTAGGGGGTTAGTCACATAAACTTTGGGCACACAAACATTTCTCATAATCTCTCTCTTCTTGAGTGCACCAACATACTTCACAACAATCTTGCCGTTATTGCCCCAACAACACAAATAATCACATGTATAGCTTCATGATATGGGCTTTTGTGGTTCGGTGACCTCCACTTGCTTCTTCTTGTTGATCTTGTCATTGGCAAGTGTAGCCTTTGGATAGGCAACCTTGTTCGCCTTGTTCATGAGGTCAAAGAGAGGAACCCCTTTGTTCATGAGGTCAACTTTGTTAAAGTGCAGCCAAATCAGCCACGAACAGAGAGCTCCGCGAAAAGCTACTTGGGCGCTCGGTACCTACCGACCAAGGGTCGGTACCACCGAGCCCGGTAGTACCGACTTTTATAGCGGTACTACTGCCAAGCCATTTAGCGCACGAACAGAGAGGTCTTCAAAATGACCTCGGCCACTCAGTACCTACCGACCAGGGGTCGGTACTACCGAGCCCGGTAGTACCGACTTTTATAGCAGTACTACCGCCAAGTCATTTTCGAACCTACATAGAGAGGGTGTTAGAATGGTCTGGATGGTCGGTACTACCGGGTTTTATGGCGGTACTACCGACAGTTCAAAATGAACTCCATCGAGAGAGCATTGCGCGCTGCCTCCCTGGTCGGTACCATCGACCCCCATGGTCGGTACTACCGACTTCACAGAAATACATCTACGTGTTCGTTATCGTGCAGTGACTCTCAAGCAAACTTTTGTTAGTCGACATGAGCACTTTTCTCCACATCTAGCTAACTAGTTTGTATCCCTCTTGATAGTCCGGTTTACCTATAACTCAAGTTCAAAAATAAATTGTCAATCCATCACTTGAGCTAGGCATTCTTTGTCCAACAATTTTTACGTGCTTTGTTCACGGAATATCAATGTTTGTAATTCTTTCTAAGGACTAACACCTGCATTCATACCTTTACAAAGTCGTTAGTCCTTAATTTGATTGTCATCAATTAGCCAAAACCCACATTGGAGGTGAATGCACTTACAGTCGTGTCTCTTTTAGTTTTGTATCATTATTTTGGGTACTAAGATCTTCTTGTGCAGGGTTTCGACGTGAATGTCACTGAGCAGGTCACTCGGATCCGCCAGGAACTATCCACTGAGAATCAAGCCTTGAAGGAGTACATAGCCCAGGAATAGATTAGCCAAAAGGTGGCTACTCAAGTACTGAACAACCGCATCAACGAGCTACAACAAAGACTGAAGATTGTTGTGGTTGAGCGGGATGCAGCTAATCAACGGGAGGTTGATCTAATTGCCAAACATTCCACCGCTAAGCAGAAATTCAAAGAGGCTGTGAAATCTTCCAACAAACCACTAACAGGTTAGTCGAAAGATTATAGTCAGAACCTTTAGCTTGTTTTATGAAGTCATAATACTCATCCATGTCTTGTTATGTGTTCTGCAGAAGCCCAGAATCTTGTTGCAGGATGGCAAAATGCTTTCAACCGTAAGCAAGGCAAGCTTGAAGAGGTATTTGCTAATGCTTAGAGTACTCTTCAAGAAGCCAAATGATTCATGAAGGTGATGCTGACCAGGCCTGCAGGCTTTGAAGCGAAGGAGTCGACAAGACGCTAGAGAGAGCTGTCGCGGCAGTCTGAAGCGGTCCGGGCACGTTGAGAGTCCCAAGAGTCTTTGAAGACTCCCCAAGAGTCTCTGAAGGCTTTGGAGCAAGTCGTGGAGCACGTGCTGGATTTGGTGACGCCCCCTGAAGGAGTCCAGGAATCCTTGCTTGATCAAGCTAAGGTCGCGCCTAGGCGGCTTACCCAATATATAAAGGATATGGCTACTTCAGTGGTGTGTGGATTGCTTGGCACCTTGCGGCTGCATCTCCCATCTTTTAATCTGTCCTCCGTCATGACATTACCAGAGAGGAAAAGCGAAGATGATCATGCAATGATGCAAGAAGAAGTCAAGACTGTAGCGGAGGAGTACTCTCAATTGTTGGATCTTGTTGAGTAGTAGTCCTTGGTAGTCTTTGACTGGATTTTGTATCTTCTGTAAAAAGGAAACTTCGACAATTATAGAAACAAAGTGTGGTTACTTTTGAGTCTGTTTGTCAGGTTCATGTTATGTTTTATATTTTTGACTCATTGTTGCAAGAATTTTCTTATCAACGGGGTCTACTTGTGGTGGATGTATGACCAGACGTCTCTTTGGATGAGTCTATCCAAGTGCTCCTCTGGCACTTAAGTTGGGTCGTATGACTTAGTTTATCTTTTTCCTCAATGATTTTAAAGAAAACTTAGTTTGCCCGAGTACTACTCTTAGTACCCTCTTTCAAGGGATGTAGGTGATCAAGCACCTCTAAGGACCAATGCGATGGTTCCTGTAGGTTGAATTGAATCCTCTTGGTGTCCGCAGCTTGAGTGCGGAATCGGAGCATTCTCTTGTCCGATTTGTTTGTGGCAAAGTGGGGATTACCCGCTTTGTCACGCCTTATAGGAACCAATACCTTCTCTTTAAGATATTTTATTCTCTATAGGTTTGTAGCCGGGTGTTTAATCCGTACTAACCAGAGAGAGTTGCGTGAGCTCGAAGCTTGTAACTCAAGGCCCTGTTTCGTTGGGCTTTTGGCTTTGACTTTTGGCCCCAAAAGCCAAAAGCCCAACCAAAGGGGTGCTGTTGTAGGTGACTTTTGCAGAAGCAGGAGCTTTTCCATAGTACATTTTTGAAAGCTGCTTTAACCCTGCTTTTGGCTTTTGGCTTTCAGCTTTTCAAAATAGGTGAAATAAAAAACGTTTTTATAATTATTTTAAAAAAACAAAACTAGAAGATATGCTTTATACTTGTTTAACTAAATAGCTTTCAGCTTTTCCACAGCTCACAGCCCACAGCAGCTTTTCCACAGCTCACAGCCACAACAGCTTTTTCCCACACCCACAGCTCAACCAAACAGGGCCCAAGTATGGCATGGTATTTGCCAAGTAGAAGTTCATCCGAGTAATATAATATTAGTTGGTGATGCTAAGAGTAGCAATATACAATGGTCGGAACCTATTATATGCTCTCTGTAGAATGTTTTGGTAGTCAGTTTGTTTTATCCAACTAAATGTCATGATAAACATAACTGCTAAAGAAGAAGATTCGTCATGCTCTGCTTTTCCGCGGGAGACCAATCTTTATTAATATAATATGAGGGATTACAAATTGCCCCGAGTCATGTCTGTAGCTTAGTCCTTAGGTATAGAATCTTTTCAGGTGCTCAATATTCAATGAATTTGGTACTTGTTTGCCATCCTCTGTGACTAGCTCAAACGACCCGGGTCTTATTACTTTGGAAACTATGTATGGCCCCTCCCATGGGCTCATAAGCTTGTGGCGTCCAGTGGTGTTTTGAATTTTCTTCAAGACCATGTCGCCAACCTAGAAGGTACGGTGATGGACGTTTTTGTCATAGTAGTGCCTCATCGCCTGTAAATACCTTGCCAATTGAAAGAGTGCGGCTAGTCGGGCCTCTTCGACACTGTCAATTTCTAGTCGCCTCGTATCATCGGCTTCGCCTTCGTTATACTGCTCTGTTCTTGGAGAATTCTAGATTAAGTCTGCTGGGAGAATTGCTTTTGTGCCATAGACCAGGAAGAAAGGAGTCTGCCCTGTTGCTCTGCTTCGCTGTGTCTGTAGCCCCCAGACTACTTTAGGAAATTCTTCCAACCACTTCCCGCTGTGGTCTTTCAGGAGATCAAATAACCTTGGCTTGAGACCGGCTAATATGAGGGCGTTTGCTCGCTCAACTTGTTCGTTTGACTGAGGGTGAGCTACTGATGCATAGTTTATCTTCACTCCGCAGTCACTAGCCCAAGATTTGAACTCAATAGCCGTAAAAGGAGAATGAAGATCAGTGATGATTCTATGTGGCATCCCAAAGCGGTGGAAGATGCTCTGCATGAACTATACTGACTTGGATGCATTGAATTTGACCAAGGGCATATACTCAATCCACTTGGTGAACTTGTCAATTGCCACGTAGATATACTCAAACCCACCTTGCACGCTTTAAAGGACCCACCATGTCGAGCCCCCAGCATCAAAATGGCTATGATGGTGGAATGCATATCAATTCGTGAGCGAGACGTGTTGTTGCTTGGCGAAGAACTGACATGCTTGGTAGCGACGGACCAAGTCTTCTGCGTCTTTCAGGGCAGAGGGCCAATAGTACCCGGACCTGAAGATCTTTCTGACTAACGTCCTTGATGTCGCGTGATTGCCACAACACCCGGAGTGAACTTCTTCCAAGATTTCTTTGCCTCCTTTGAGAGAGATACATTTCATTAGGACTCCTAATGAGGCGCTGCATCTGTACAACTTATCACCGACTAGGACATAGTTCTTGCTATGACGTGTGACTTGCTTAGCTGATGCTTTATCACTTGGTAGCTTTTGCTCTTTGAAGTAGTCAATGAATACCTTGATCCAGTCGGCTGATGTTGTTAGTATCTGCTTGTCTAGAGTTGGAGAGGTTTCTTCTTTCTGAGTAGAGGGTTTGGATAGCTCGTGAACAAACACTCCACTCAAAACGGATGCTCTGTCTGAACCGATTTTGGCCAAGACGTCATCTGCGACGTTAACGTCTCGTGTAATGTGATTGAGTTCCAGCCCCAAGAAATTCTTCTCTAATTTGCGAACTTCAGCGCAGTAGGCATCCATTGTCTCCTTAGTGCAGTCCCAGTCTTTATTGACTTGGTGGATGACTACAGAGGAATCGCCATAGACTAGCAGTCGTTTGATACCCAGTGTAACTGCTAGTCGTAACCCATGGAGTAAAGCTTCGTATTAACCCGTGGAGTAAAGCTTCGTATTTTGCTTCATTGTTGGTAGCCGACCACATGATTTGCAGAACATACTTGAGTTGTTCTCCCGTGGGTGATATAAATAGAACTCCAGCGCCAGCACCGCTGAGTTTTAATGATCCATCATAATACATCTTCCAATGCTCGGGAATATAAACATCTGAAGCCTTCTGAAATTCTGTCCACTCAGCGACGAAATCAGCTAGTACTTGTGATTTGATGACTTTCCTTGGAGTGAATTTGATGTTTAAGGCATCCAGCTCGATAGCCCATTTGGATATTCTACTCGTAGCATCACGATTGTGAAGGATCTCTCCCAGTGGGAAATCTGTGACTACCATGATTTTGTGTGCTTCGAAGTAGTGCCGCAGCTTCCTTGATGTAATGAGTAAAGCGTACAACAATTTTTGAACATGTGGGTACCTGACTTTAGAGTCGGAGAGCACCTCGCTAATATAATAGACCGGTCGCTAGATGTTGTAGACATGCTTCTCGTCTTTGCGCTCCACCACTATTGTTGTGCTTACAACGTGTGTGGTAGCTACAATGTATAGCATCATTGGCTCCCTAGGTTCTAGTGGTGTAAGGATAGGAGGATTGGTTAGGTATCCTTTGAGATGCTCAAAGGCCCTGTCTGCCTCTTCCGTCCATTGAAATTTATCTGAGGCTTTTAATAATTTGAAGAAAGGTAGGCCCTTTTCTCCTAGCCGTGAGATAAACCTGTTGAGAGCTACCATGCACCCGATGAGTTTTTGAACATCCTTGACTGAGCTTGGTGGCTTCATTTTGGTGATAGCCTTGATCTGCTTCTGGCTAGCTTTGATGCCGCGATGACTAACCAGAAATCCGAGTAACTACCCTGACGGTACCCCGAATACGCATTTTGTGGGATTTAGTCTCCACTTGTATGCGCATAAGCGGGTGAAAGTTTCCTCAAGACCTGCTATGAGAGTAGTCGGATCTTTTGTCTTGATGACTACATCATCGACATAAGCCTCTACGTTGCGGTCGATCTGGTCGCCCAAACAATCTTGGATGGCTCGTTGATAGGTAGCTCCTGCGTTCTTCAACCCGAAAGACATGGTTTTATAACAGTAGGCACCGAATGGAGTTATAAACGACGTCTTGGGCTGGTCTTCCTCTTTGAGAGTGATTTGATGATAACTGGAGTAACAATCTAAGAAGGATAATAGAGTAGACCCTGCTGTGGCATCAACTATCTGATCTATCCATGGTAATCCGAAAGGATCCTTTGGATAGTGTTTGTTGAGGTCAGTGTAGTCCACACACATGCGCCATTCTGCAGAGTTCTTCTTTTTTACCAGTATCGGGTTAGCCACCCACTTGGGGTGGAGAATTTCTCTGATGAACCCAGCTGCCAGTAATTTAGCTATCTCCTTTTTGATTGCTTCCTTCTTCTCAGGCGAGAAACATCGTAGTCTTTGCTTGATAGGCCTGGAGCCTTCCTTCAACTCCAGTTTGTGCTCAGCCAAGTTCCTAGGAACACCCGGCATATCTGCTGGTTTCCAGGCGAATATGTCTTTGTTTGCTCTGAGGAACTTGGTGAGCGTGAGTTCCTATGCTTCGAATAGGTGAGCACTGATAACCACTGTCTTTGATGGATCGCCGATTTCTAGGTCTATTGCCTTTGTGGACACTCCTGCTAGAGGTTGGATGGTTCCCGCCTTCTTAGCTGGGATCTCCGAGTCTCCAGGCTTAGCGTTGTGTACCATTTGCGCGAGTTCCTGTACCTCTAGGGTGAGTTGAGCCTTTTCTGCGATTTGGACAGCCTTTATGTCGCATTCGAAGGATCGCTTCAAATCTCCCTTGAAGGTTAGAATTCCTTTAGGACCCGACATCTTTAGGAGAAGGTACGAGTAATGAGGTACTGCCATGAACTTGGCGATAGCTGGTCCTCAAAATATGGCATGATAAGAGGACTCAAAGTCGGCTACCTCGAAACTGATGTACTCTGTCTGATAGTTTGTCAAAGTTCCAAAAGTGACGGGTAAGATGATCCTTCCGAGTGGTATTGCCACCTTTCCGGGTATTATGCCGTAAAAGGGGGGGCTTGATGGGGTGAGTTGAGTTGCCAAGTCTAAGTTCATCTTGTGTAAGGTGCTAGCAAAGATAACATTGAGTCTGGCTCCTCCGTCTATGAGTACTCTTCCCAATTTGAACCCAGCGACCGTTGGATCCAGGACTAGCGGGTAATGCCCTGCATTGGAGACACTGGTCCATTGATCTGCTCGAGAAAAATTGATCGAATGCTCGAACCAGTCGAGGTATTTGGGGGTTGCTGGTTCAGCTGACATAATCTCTCGCAAGGAAAGCTTCTGGAGGCGCTTACTATCGCTGTTTTTACCCCCCCCCCCTGCAATATGACATTGATGCTGCCTTTGGGGTGTTGGAAATCGCCAGCGCCCTGTTGTTGGTCTTTAGCTGCCTTTTTGCCTTTGTCTTTCTTGCTTTTGTTGAAATCGGAGTTCAAGCCTCGTTCTTTGAGTTGCATGCAGTGTCTAGCTGGGTGTCCTCCTTTCGGGTGAAAGGGGCATGGCCCGTCTAGGAGGTCATCAAAGTTTGATGGCTTGTTCCCCTTCTTCTGAGGTTCCATGGCTGCTACAGTATTGTCCCCGGTCTTTTTTGGGGTGTTTTTGCTGAGCGGCTGGTTTCCTCGCTGATTGTTACCTCGGTCGCCCTGCATATTCCTCTCGGGGAAGCATTCTAGAGTGCGTTCTTCTGTTGCAATCATGGAATTCACTGCTCGGTGGAACTCATCAGGGGTGACCGGGTCTTGCTTGATAAAGTCTTTGTAATTGTATCTTTCGCAAATCCCGTTGCCAAAAAGATCAATTACTTCTCGATCTGTTATGTTCGAGATCATTGAGCGAATCTCAGAGAAACATCTGTAGTATTGTCGCATGGTTTCATTCTTTTATTGCTTGCAGGTTCTTAGCTTAGTCTGAGGGTCTGATCTCTCAGGAACACCAGCAAAATTTTCTATGAAGACACGGTGAAGCTATTCCCAGGAGTCGATGGACTCGGGCTTAAGTCTGTTGAACCAAGCAAGGGGCATTGTCTCTAGAGCCATTGGTAGAAATAGTGCCTTGACATCATTGCTTCCTCCTGCCAGCTCGACTGCTTGTGTGTATAGTCTCAGCCACCGTTGTGGTTCTATCTTCCCGTCGTACTTGGAGTAGTTCCCGGGTTTGAATTTGCGAGGGAACGGGACTGCTCGAAGCCTCTGAGAAAAACAGGGGAAGCGATCAACTGGGTCGAAGCCCAAATTGTCGACTCCTCGATATGATGATTTGGCTCCTCCCTCTGCCTAATCAGGGACCCGGTTTCCCAGACAACTCTTGGCTGGAATCCGGCCTAGTCGTTCATGAGTGGGTCGTCTTTGACTTGGGTGGGATGAGTCCTGGGCATTGGCTAATGACTCAAGGTTTCTACCTTTGAGCTGTAGGGCGGTAGATTGAAGCATGATCAACTGGCGTTCTTCATCTGGCGTGTGGTTGTCTTTTGCTCTGATCTCCGTGGCAAAAGCCATGATGTTCTGATAAGGGGTTTGGTACACTTTATGCCTGGCTACCCTCTTGAATTCAGGTTCGAGATTGCGTGAGCAGTCAGCTCGTCGTTTGTCGTGATCATACTGAGATTGTATGTCCTGGTCACGCTGATTGCGAGCTTGCTACTCAGCTTCCTCTGTCAAGCGTCTGCGACTATTATATTCTTCAAGTCATGCTTGGTACCATTCAATTGCCTCCTTACGATGAGTCGCTTGCCTTCTACGGGCATCTTTAGCTTGGTTCCTCATTAGCCTTTCTGCCTTCAGGGTTTCGGTTTCACCAGGTTCTTCTGGATCATCATCAGATATCATACTCAAGGTTTCATCGTCACGGAAGACATCTGGAGGGGTTGGAGGTCGTAGTGATGATTTTTGTCCTGCCATGAAAAATTCTCTAGTGTAACCTTGGCTTGCTGATCCCGGTGTAGCTGATTCCAGGGTAGAAGCGCTAGAGATTAGCTCCGTTGAGGTGTCTTTCTCTTCGAAGGGAAGTTGATATCCATACTGATATGGTAGTTGTTGGTCAATCGTGAAGGACTGACAATGCAAAAGCAAGGCGACCAGAGGGGGGTGAATGGGAGCCTAAAAAATTTCTCTCAAAACTTTGGCCTTTGTCCCACAAATCAACCCCTAAAAGCTTCGATCGAAAACGTGATGCCCATGACCCTTGGAAGAGGATGGATGATCCCTAGGATCACAGCGAGGCACCACCAAATAAGAGCAAGCAAAACACCAAAAGCACCGTCTCAAGTTCGACCACAAAAACCGACTCCCGAACGTAGATGGAAGGCCACATCGGGAAATCTCCAAATACCTATGCTAACAAGTAGCAAAGATACCTAGAGAGGTTCCTTGGTCAAATCTAGGGCCAAACGAGAAGTCTGAAAACCAAGCCGAGAAGCCGAGAGAGCGAACGCACTAAAATGCAAGCTTCAGCCAAATCCCGGACTGTCCGGAGTTCCTGTCCCGGACTGTCCGCGCCAACTGCAGACTGTCCTCAAGTCGATCCCGGACTGTCCGCCGGTCAAAATGGAAAAACAGCACAGCTGCTGAACTCGTTCTGCTCAGGCCCGGACTGTCCGCGACCTAGTACTGCGGACTGTCCGCCGTTCAAACAACAATGACACAGCCGAAGAACACAGCCACTGACCTGGCTTGCCCCCGATGCGCAGACTATCCGCGGGGTGGACGGCGGACTGTCCGCGACCACTCAGTGAGGGCGATTTCGGTCGCCCTTCACCCAAATCTTCCCAAATCCGATCCAAATCAAAATCCCTTGATCCAAACTGGAGAAGATGATCACGATAGGTAGTTGGGAGACTATCCTCAAGAAATCATCTGCTCAAATCAACTCAATCAACGGGGAATCAAAGGGGAAGGTATATGAACCAAAAAAGCGCCACTAAAATTGAATCGACCTGATCTACTTGTTCGTGAGGAGTTAGATGAATTCCTTCGGTGGAAATGATCTCCTCACATCAAAGAACAAGTGGATTTCAAAACGACGCAGTATAGAGGGAGATCGAGTGACGGGAAAATCATGGAGAAACAAAGAACGCGAAGAACAAATTCAAAATGTGAATCAAGACACAAATTTGCAACCGTGTGGCTACCACACGCTACAACAGTGAGATTACGGTCTCACTTCCTCAAAATGTCATGAACACAGAGGTATGGTTCTCTGCGGATCTTAGTGGCTACAGCAGGGATTGGGAGAGCAGGAAAACCCTAAGTGGAGAATAGCAAATGACTGAGATGGTTTGGGAGGTGGGTGTCTCACCCTACTTATCCTAATTCTAATTCCCACTCTACCCCTAATTATTTACAGAGCGAACCAGCTAAACCCTAAGGTTATTCTGGACCAACTCGAAGTAGATGCTAATCCGACGGCCAAGCCCGCACAACTGGTAGCGTTGCCTCGACGCAACCTCACCGATTGCCACCACGTGCCGCCACCGCTCTGCTCGTCCTTTTCACAGACCTCGCCCCCGGTTTTGAGGCCGAAACCGGGAAACCTGTCTTCACGACCATCCCCCGGTTTTGAGGCCGAAATCGGGAAACCCGGCGTCCATCGCCTGAGTTTTGTGGCCCAAACTCAAAAACCCGCCAGCGCCCAGGTTTCGAGGCCCAAACCTGGAAACCGTCCTCAGCCCGAGTTTTATGGCCCAAACTCGGCAAACCTGGAGCACCCAGGTTTTGTGGCCCAAACCTGGAAACCGTCCACCCGATGGTTTTTATGTGGCTCAACCATCAAACCGACGCCGTAGAGGGGATGCACCGCCCGTGCACCCCGTCCACCAACATGTGTCCCTAGGTCCTCGACCCGAGCAACACAGTGCCCCGCAAGTCTTCGCTCGTCGCTGTCCCAGGCTATCAGCCACCACAGCTGATCCTCAGGCCACCGGTCCCTCAGTCCAAGCCTCACGTCCGCCCTTCAACGCTCCCGGTCCATCGGCACGGCACGTCTCTACTTGACCTTCATCTTGCCCTCGATCACTGTCTCCGTGCTCGACACCTGCACAACACAAGCCAAAGAACATGCGCATCAAACCCGTTGACAATCACTCATCACTCAAGATCCGGCATATGCCCATGTATCCGCAATCTCCCCCTTGATGAGTGCATTGTCAACTACCAACACAAATCATAATGAAGTAGAAGAAGGAAGAAGAAGGAGAAGTAGAGAACTCGTCCAAATAACCCAAAAGCATATCAAAGACAGAAGAAGGTCAAGTGAAAGAGCAAAACAACTTGGTCCCCAAAGACATGGGCAACGGCTCGATGCAACCAAGCAAAGCAAAGCTAGCCCTCAAGAAGAGGTAGAACAGGCTCAACACCGCTAGCAGGAAAACTCGATACCAATCGAAATATCAATTGAAATTCAAGCAGAATAGAGCTAGCCCTCAAGAAGAGGCAGAACGGGCTCAACACCGCTAGCGAAAAAGCTCGATACCAACTCAAGAACAGAAAAGCTAGCTCGATACCAAATGAAGAGCATATAGGCAAAGTCGCTAGTCCCTCAAGAAGGAGACAAAGGCTCAACACAACTAGCTACCAAAAATGCTTCGAACCAATTGGAAAAAATGCTCCAAATCAAATGAGCAAATCAAACGAGCAAACTCCCCCTCCAATAGTGCACACAACTAGGTCATGCATGATTTGTCAAATTTCTCCCCCTTAGTTAATAATGCACTATCAAGCAAATTTCTCCCCCTTCAAAATGCATATGAGTCAAAATGCAAGTTAGCAGGTTCAGGAATATAGTCGATAGAATGAAAAGATGCTCTACAAAGTTCTGATCCGATGACTCAACAACATATACAACATGCTAGCAAAGGCTCAAACTGATCACCAAATACGAAATATGAACATAAGAGCAAAGTGAGCAGTTTTAGCCAAAAAGTATTCACCATCAAAATAGCAGTACACATGTATAGACAGGAAGTCAAACAAGTGCTAAACATGTATACAAGGTGAACTACCCCTAGCAAAGTTCAATCATCATGCTAAAGAATGAAACATAGACTTGTGTTTTTAGATTTTATCGGAGTTGCAGCGGTGAAATTACACAAGTTCCGAATTCAACATGTGATTGCGAGAGGTTGAAAGCTTGTCATTGCCTAACTTTTCAACCGAGCTAAGCCTATGCATATGCAATCAGAAGCTTAAAGCGTCGATTTTGGTCATACACTACACGGCTCAAGTTTAACTCAATGTGCAATGAGAAACAATCTCGATACCATGATGTGCTGACAAGCAATCCCATCTCGATCTTTTCAATTCACTTAAAACTTGGTTCAATTTTATGACAGAATATGAACATACCAAGCAAGTGAATGACTCAGAACTAGAGACATAGCAACCTAGCATATATGAAAAGCACAGGTGATTTCAACACATTCTACACATGCTAGTTGCCAATCTCAATGGTGAACAATTTCAGATTTTAAGTTCATTAAGCATATTCACCATATATAAAATAGCTCAGCTCACAACATGTATCAGTGATCAGAAAGAGCAAAAGCTACAAGTATCATCATATAGCATCAGAGCATACTAGATAGAGCATAATCACATTCTAAAGATTATATACATGAAGCTCAGAAAATAAGGATGCATGATGACATGCAAACACTAACCTATCAGAAACAAAAGCAAAACAAAAGAAAAAGAGTCAGTCTATGATACAAGAGCCAAAATGTTTCCCCCATCTAAAAGGGGAAACACACACCAAGCTCACCTCTCAACCTATTAAAAGTTGATTGGTCCAAAGGCTTGGTAAAAATATCTGCCAACTGATGATGAGTATCGACATGGCGAAGGTCGATATCACCCTTCTCAAAATGGTCTCTCAGAAAATGGAAGTGCACATCAATGTGTTTGGTCTTAGAATGTAGCACGGGGTTCTTAGCAACGCTAATAGCACTCGTGCTGTCACAAAGTAAAGGCACGCCAGAAAAACTCAGACTAAAATCACGCAAAGTGGCCACCATCCAAAGCAACTGAGAACAGCAGCTAGCCGCAGCAACATATTCAGCCTCTATGGTAGACTGAGCGACACTAGACTGCTTGCGAGAAGACCGAGATACAAGAGAAGAGCCTAAAAACTGACAAGTCCCAGAAGTGGACTTGCGCTCAAGTCGGCAACCAGCAAAATCGGCATCAGAATAACCGCAAAGGGAGAGGGTGGAGGAAGTTGAATACCAAATCCCAAACTCAGGTGTGAAACGAAGGTACCTCATAATGCGCTTGACCGCCTGACGGTGAGAGGTGCGCGGCGATGCCTGAAAGCGCGCGCAAAGACACACCGCGAACTGAATGTCTGGGCGTGTCGCCGTCAGGTAGAGCAGCGACCCGATCATGCTTCGGTACTCCTTTTGGTCCACAGCTTCTCCATCCTTGTCGGCATCCAGGGCCGTCGTGGTCGACATGGGTGTTGGAAGAGGCTTGGCCTCACCCATATCAAACTTCTTCAATATGTCCCTGGTATACTTGCCCTGGTGCACAAACGTCCCTTCTCGGGATTGCTTAATTTGCAACACGAGAAAGAAAGTCAACTCACCCATCATACTCATCTCGAACTCCCTGCTCATAAGATCTGCAAACTTGGCAACCAAAGCGTGAGAAGAACCACCGAAAATGATATCATCCACATAAATCTGGACCAAGAGAGTGTCTTTGCCTTGCTTGAGGAGAAAAAGCGTTTTATCCACACATCCCATTTTAAAACCCTTAGCAAGCAAAAAGGTTTTCAACCTATCATACTAGGCTCTAGGGGCTTGTTTCAAACCATACAAAGCTTTGTGAAGTTTACAAACATGGTTTGGAAACTTGGGATTTTCAAAACCGGAGGGTTGTTTCACATAAACCTCTTCTTCTATGTAGCCGTTTAAGAAGGCACTCTTGACATCCATTTGAAAAAGTTTAAACCCTTTGGATGTAGCAAAAGCCAAGAGTATCCTAATTGCCTCCAAACGAGCTACCGGAGCAAAACTCTCCTCATAGTCTATCCCCTCCATCTGACTATATCCCTGGGCTACAAGTCTGGCCTTGTTCCTCACAATGTGGCCATCCTCTCCTTGTTTGTTTTTGAAAACTCATTTTGTCCCAATAGGATTACAGTCTGGAGGAGGTGGAACCAAACCCAAAAACCCGATTTCTTTCAAAATTTTCTAACTCCTCATGCATGGCATTGACCCAATCCGGATCAGATAAAGCGTGTCCAACATCTCAGGGTTCAAAATCAGCAACAAATGTAGAATGAGCAAAGTGAGAGATTTGTTGTGACCTGGACCGAGTGACACGTTCGTCGATGCTGCCGATCATCTGTTGAGGCGGGTGTTGGCGCTGAATGTGTCGTGGTGCCTCCTGAACTGAAGAAACCTCCCCCTGAACAGCAGCTGGTGCCTCCTCGGGTACAAAAGGTACAGCCCGAGGTGGCGGATCCCATGGCCCCCAAGTAGTCGAAGAAGAAGGGTCGGGGTCGTGAGTCGACGTAGTATAAGTCAATCCTAGCGGCACAGCAGGTGGAGGTGGTGCTGGATCATCCATCCCTTCAGCACCTTCTTCCTCGTCATCAAAAAGAGGCTCACCAACCTCATGATCACTTGCACGCTCAAATCAAGAAGAAGGAGAAACCACGGTCTCGTTGAAGGTGACATCAGATGTCTCCATGACTCGGTTAGTATCAAGGTTAAGTACACGATATGCACGAGTGTGAGTGTCATAACCCAAAAATACACCGTCAGAAGAACGAGACTCAACCTTATCCAGGTTGCCCTTCTTAAGTATAAACAGTGGCAACAAAAAACTCTAAAATAACTCACTTTGGGCTGTCTTCCAAAACGCAACTCATAAGAAGTCTTTTTCAAGAAAGCTCGGAGAAAAATGCGATTGGAAATATAGCATGCAGTGTTCATAGCTTCGGTCCAATATCGCCTAGGAGTCCTATGCTCATCAAGCATCGTCCTGGCCATCTCAACAAGGGTCCGATTTTTCCTCTCTACAACACCATTTTGTGGCGGTGTGTGTAGGGGGAGAAAACTGATGCTCCAAACCCAAAGAGTTACAAAACTTCTCAAAGTCTGAATTCTTGAATTCGGAACCATTACCACTACAAATAGCTCGCATCGAGTTCATAGGGAACTCGTTCTGAAGACGCAAAATCAGATTGCGAGCAAAAGAGAAAGTCTCAGTTTTCTCAGCTAAAAAGAAAACCCACGAATATCTCGAAAAATCGTCGACAACCACAAGCACGTACCACTTCCCCCCAACCGAGCTCACCCGAGCCGGACCAACAAGGTCCATGTGTAAAAGCTCTCTAGGGCGCTTAGTCATGATCTGAGTCACTGGATGGTGGGGAGCGGCAACCATCTTCCCATGTCTACAAGAATGGCAAACAAGATCCTTCTTCATGCTCAACTTGGGCAATCCTCGGATTAGGCCAAGTGAGCTAAGCCTTGCAAGCAAGTCGAAGCTCAAATGTCCAAGTCTCCTATGCCACTTCCAAAGATCAGAGGAGGAAGGACCAGCCACAAGACAATGAGAAATTCCAAATGACTCCGAGAAATTCACACGAAATACTTTCCCAAAGGGCGAAATCAAACTTACAAGGTTGCCCTGAGGATCTAAAATACGACTGAGATTCAGCTTAAAACAAATCTCATAGTCATCATCAAAAAGTTGCGAAACACAAAGAAGGTTAAAATGCAAGTTAGAAACAAGAGCAACATCACGCAACACAAAGTGCTCATTAACTCGCACTGACCCACGAAACAACACTTTACCTTTGCTATTGTCGCCGAAAGTGATTAACTCCTTTCCGGCAACAGGACTAAGACTGGAGAACCACTTTGTGTTTCCGGTCATGTGCCTCGAACAACCGGAATCCACCAACCAAATGTCCTCCAATCGTTTTACCTACATCAATACAAAGACATAGGGTGAGCATACGGTCCAACACTGGGGTGAGTGAAATAGGAAGAATACCAGTGTTGGGCCGGCTGCTCAAAAGAACGGTTAGTAGAAAAAACCATTCCTAGCATGCCTACGGGGAAAGCGATCACCAGGCACAGGAAAACGTGGTCCGCTAAGGGAAGAGCATCCATCGCGATACTCAAAACGCGGTGGAGGGTAACGCTCCACAAAGCCACCGCCACGGGGTCCATATCCTGCAAAGCCAGGATCCCGCCGGGCAACACCTCCCTGAGGCCTAGGACCTTGAGGCATTGTACCTCTGGGCCTAGCAGCTCTCTTCTGAACATTTGGCACATGTACATCATGGAAAGGATGGTACATGCCTGCATTGTTCATCTCCCTGGCATGGCGCTCCTCTCTCTTGCGCCGAAAGCAAAACTCCCTCAAGTGTCCATCTCTCCCACAGTGCTCACAATGGTACCTCACCGCTCTCATAGGGGGTTGTTGGTACTCATGGTAGTGGGTGTGGATCACTTGGCCTTTTGTGGCATGAGCTCCTCCTGGATAGGTGGCATTGTGTCTATCTTATTCTTGAGGTGGTTTGGTTTTGGAGCCCATGTCTGTTTCTTGGGTGGAGCTCTCGGAGGTTCAACAAATACTCCATCTTTGGTGTTAGGCTTGAGAGGCTCTTATGGTGGAATCTTTGTAAGTTTGGGAGTAGTGGCGGAGTTGGACTTCTCACTCAGGTTAAGACCACTAAACTCTCCAACCTTGCCAAAAGACGAAGCACACTCGACACCCTGAGCAAAACCTACACCTGGACCTCCAGCAGCACGCTTAAACTGGGCAATCATCATCCCAAGCTGCGGCTCACCACAAGACACCCAAGACAAGATGGTCCGAAGGTATGTGTTTTCCTCCTCGGTTTGCATCTTGTCATGCTTCACATTCGCAATCTCCATCTCCAAACCCTCACACAAAGCTCACCTGGACACAAGTGCTACCCGAGCTGGCCTTCTCAAGAGACACAATCTTGGCATTCTTCTCTGCCAACTCGGATTGCAAGCCTGCACAAGACTTGCACGCACCCAACAACACTGGTCTAGCCCGGAGCTCATCCACCTCTCCAACCAAAGCAGCATACTTACCTCTCAAAGTGAGAAGGTCAGTCATGTGCTTGGTGCACATCTCGCACTCTCCCTCCTCAGAGACAACTACGGTGGACTTGGCAAACTCAAGCTCCTTCACCGTATCCTCCCACTTCTGCCTAAACTCCTTCCGCTCTCTAGCAGCACGCCTAAGAAGCTTATCTTGACTAAGAAGGGCGGCAGTAAGTTTCTTGACCTCAGCAGAAAGCTCATCGGGTGTCGGTGGTACGAAAAAGGGTACCCCCAATCAACGCAAACACTCGAACGCTCTATCTCCGTCTCGCCCGAGCCCTCCCAGCCAGGCCTCGGGCGAACGCTCTATCTCCGTCTCGCCCGAGCCCTCCAGCCAGGCCTCGGGCGAACGCTCTGTCTCCGTCTCGCCGAGCTCCCTCCCAGCCAGGCCTCGGGCGAACGCTCTTTCTCCGCCTTGCCCGAGCCCTCCGAGCAAGGCCTCGGGCGAGCACGATCGCTCTCCGTCTCGCCCGAGCCCTCTCCAGGCCTCGGGCGAGCGCGCCCCCACACCTCGAGCCTTAACGCAAGGACCTCGAGCTGCACAGACAGCCGTACCAGCCCATACCACGCATTTAATGCCTTCACCTACTCCGGTCATGTCCACTAGTGCACAGCATGTACCACAGTAACTCGGTGTAAAGGTCAAATCTCGTTTTCACCACAAGCAGGGCAAAAGGCACCAGAACAGCACTGTTCGGCCAAGCCAGGCCTGCAACTCGAGGGCGGCTACGCGGGCCCTCGAGCCCTGCACTGTAAACCCTCGAGGCCGGCTACGCGCCCCTCGAGCCCTGCACTGTAACTCCTCGAGGCCGGCTACCGCCCCTCGAGCCCTGCACTGTAACCCCTCGAGGCGGCTACGCGCCCCTCGAGCCCTGCACTGTAACCCCTCGAGGCCGGCTCCGCGCCCCTCGAGCCCTCGTGGCACCACCTCGAAAGCGGCTCCCGCACCTTCGAGCCCTAACTACTTTCATGCTATTGGAGGACAGGTACCCCAAGACCCGGAGGGACCCCGCCGCGTACTGTACATTCCGGGATGGGTGCTGTACGGCTCCCGCCTTGTCACGCCACCACGTCCGCGCCCAGGATGGAAGCCACACACCCAAGGAGCCTCAACAGCAACGATCACATCGGCTCCAGTGGCCCCGACAAGACAGGGTTCCTACCCTTCTCCGTATGGGGCACCATACGCCCCGACACCTGTAATACTTATGTAACCCTGGCCTCCCCTTGCTCTATAAAAGGGGACACTAGGGCCCTCATTCAAAGGGACGAACACAACACACGAGTCCACACACAGACACGAGTCCGGACTCCGGTCCACGCTCACTGAGCTTGTATTCTCCCCTGTACAAGCACTTAGGTGCAAGTAATACAAGAACATCCCCCCCGCTGGACGTAGGGCCTTCTTTGCCCGAACCAGGATAAATCCTTGTGTCCTCTTGCATCACCATCCAGGAAGAGAAGCACACGATCATATCACTCGTTGGTGTGATACCCCCGGGTACGAAACACCGACAGTTGGCGCGCCAGGTAGGGGACTTCGCGTGTCCGAGCCGATTTCTCGTTGATTCCTGGATGGCTTCATCCCCTCTTCCGTTCTCGGCTGGTGCCGTCGTCTGGTTCGGGAGCCTCGAGTTCCTGGCCACAGGCAACGGCAACGAGCTGACTCTGCTCTCCACGAAGGGCCTGAGCGGAGTGCGTATCACGCCACCCCGCGCGGGGGGCGTGACGCATCGCCCGCACCACCACACGTCACCACATCGCGAGCGGCGCCGTCGTCACCGTCGTCGCCGGGCGCAGGCGGCGCCCGCGGCAAACACCTACGCCCCGTAGCCGGTGCAGGGTCCCCAAGGGGAAACCAGCCCGGCGCACGCCGGAGACCTCCAGGGCGCACCCGCGCCCGCCCAGTGACTTCGCATTCATCATGCGTACGGACCAGGAACCAGGCCAGAGGCCTCCGAGCCGTGCGCCGTCGACGCCACTCAGCCTCCTCCCGCACGGGTTGCGCCGCGCTCGACGCCAGCGGTTCCCGGTCGGCCTCGACAACTCTGCGGCTGTATACGCCCACCGCCCTCGACGAGCGCCATCGGGACCATACGGTGGGGGACCGGGAGCAGCGTTCGGGCGCGCTGCTGCAGGCCATGGCCAGCCTGGAGATCGTCCACCCCGCGTGCGTCGACCGCGACTTCTTGCGAGCCTTCGAGCCACCTCGGCGAGCCACCGTCGGAGAATGGTACCGCGAGCTGCGGTCCCAGCATCGGTCAAGGCGGCGTGCCGTCAACAGCTCCGACTCCGACGAATACGACTACCACGACCCCAACCTCTGGGATCCCACCAGGGAGTGCTTCCAACTCGAGGGAGTCGTATGCGATACCGAGGACGAAGGCGACGACGACAGGCCGGCGCTCGACCTAGAGGGACCTAGCGACGTGGCCGCGGCAGGCGGATCACGCGTTCAGGGAAGGGACGAACCTCCAGCACCGGCTGTACCGCCTAAGCACGACGATGGCCGGGCGGCGCAACTCGCACAAGTGCAAGAGGCAATCACCAAAGCCGAGGAAGAACGGCGACACCTGCTGCAGCTCCGGCAAACCCTGATGCAGGAACCACCCCAGCCCCGAGGAGCCGGAGCTCGCGGCGGGGCTCGAGAGGTCCACGGCGGATCCTCGAGGACGGGGCACCAGCACGCCCTGAGGTATGTTTCCCGCGAGCTGGCAGAACGTGGTGGCGGCGGCTATGATGCTCCGTGACCTGCCCGCCGTCTCCAACCCCGATGCCAGGCGCATGCTCGGAGAAATGAAAAACCTCCTCGAGACAGCCGCGGTACAGCAGGCCGAGAGCTCGGCGTCACGCCGACGCGGAGCAGTCTCGGGGAGACCGGCGGACACGCCCCACGAAGCTCGCGAGGCATCCGTCCACCAGCCGGACGCCTCTCAAGCTAGGCCAGTCCGCGAACGGATCGTCGACAACCGGCCACCTCGAGACCCCAACAACGCCCGCAACGACATCAACCGACGGCGCAAGGACAAGGGGGCCCAAGAGCGTGGCTATAGCGCCCATCGAGGGGGGCGCTACGACAGCGACGAGGACCGGCAGGTCCTCGAGCCCCCGGGCCCCCAGAGTTCAGCCGGGCCATCCGCAGCTCAACCCTCCCCGACCGCTTCCGACCGCCGACCAACATCGTGAAGTATGACGGGGAGGTCGAGCCCAAGCTCTGGCTCTCGGACTTTCGCCTTGGCTGCCAACTGGGCGGAGCGAAGAACGACGACCGCGTGATCATACGTCAACTCCCACTTTACCTCTCGGACACCGCCCGCCGGTGGCTCGAGGGGCTCCCGCCGGATCGGATCCATGACTGGGCCGACCTAGTCAGGGTCTTCGACGGAAATTTCAAGGGGACCTGCGTGCGTCCAGGCAGCCCCTGGAACCTACGGCGTTGCAGGCAGGCGGCGGACGAGCCCCTCCGCGACTTCGCTCGACGGTTCTCGAAGCAGCGTCTCGAGCTCCCCCACGTGCCTGACGAGGACGTCATCTCAGCGTTCCTCGCGGGCACGACATGCCAAGAGCTTGTTCATGAGCTAGGACGCTACCGTCCCGGGACGGTCGAGGACCTGATGGATCGCGTCACCAGCTTTGCTTCGGGCGACGAAGCAGTGGGGGCCTTCTTGGCCGTTCCACGGACAAAGGCAAGGCGGTGATCGCGCCGGAGGGCTCCAACAAGGGCAACGACGCCAAGAACGACAGCAATGACGGCAACAAAAGGAAGAAGAAAAACAAACGCAAGGGCCAGAAGGCGAAGCGTGGCGCCGATGACGACGACGACAAAGAGGTGCTCGCGGGCGTCCTCGAGCCTAAGAAGCCCCGAGGCCCCCTGACGGGGCTGTTTTCGACCAGATGCTCGAGGATCCCTGCACCTACCACAGGGGCCCCGTAAACCACAAGTTGAAAGACTGCCGACTGTTGAAGGGCTACTACTCCAAGCTCGGCGATAAGAGGGAGGACGCGCCTAAGGGAAAGGATACCGATCGACGCGGCGGCAGGAACGCAGATGGCGATTTCCCCCCGGTGCGCGATGCTACATGATCTACGGGGGGCCGACCGTCGGGCTCTCAGCTCGAGAAAGAAAGAAGGAGCGCCAGGAAATCTTTTCGCTTGGCCACGACGCCCCCCGGTACTTGACTGGTCTGATGCGCCAATCACGTTCGACCGTGACGACCATCCGGACCGTGTCATAAACCCGGGGGCTTACCCCCTCGTCGTCGACCCCGTCATAGTCGACGTTCGGTTCTCCAAGGTGTTGATGGATGGGGGCTCGAGCCTCAACATCATATACCTCGAGACCCTCGACCTCCTGGGGATTTCAGAGGGACAGCTCCGACCCAGCGTCGGGGGTTCCACGGAGTAGTACCAGGAAAGAAGGCCCCACCCCCTTCGGGCGCATCGAACTGCCGGTTTGCTTCGGCACGCCGCAAACTTCCGTCAGGAAACGCTCACCTTCGAGGTGGTCGGCTTCCAAGGGACCTACCACGCCATCATCGGCCGGCCAGGCTACGCCAAGTTCATGGCGATTCCAACTACACGTACTTAAAGCTCAAGATGCCGGGGCCAAAAGGGGTCATCACCGTTGACACCTCCTACGAGCACGCATACCACTGCGACGTGGAGTGCGTCGAGCGGGGGGAGGCCAACGTCCACCTCGACTCGCTCGAGGCCTTGGCAGCTCTAGCCACCGAGGGGGCCCCAGAAGCAAAGCGTCACGCCGGCACCTTCGAGCCGGCTGAGCACACCAAGCAAATACCCGTCGACCCGACCTCGGCCAATGGCAAGACGCTGACCATCAGTACCAGCCTCGAGCCCAAATAGGAAGCAGTGCTCGTCGACTTTCTCCGTGGAACATCGACATGTTTGCATGGAACCCCTCGGACATGCCGGGCATACCGAGGGAAGTCGTCGAGCACGCCTTGGAGATCCAGGCCGGGTCCAGACCGGTGAAGCAACGCCTGTGCCGCTTCGACGAGGAAAAGCGCAGGATCATCGGCGAGGAGGTGCACAAGCTTTTGGCGGCCGGATTCATCAAGGAGGTATTTCACCCAGAGTGGCTAGCTAACCCTGTACTAGTTAGGAAAAAGAATGGAAAAATGCGGATGTGTGTAGATTACACTAGTCTGAATAAAGCATGTCCAAAAGTTCCATTTCCTTTACCTAGAATTGACCAGATCGTCGATCCACTGCTGGGTGCGAAGTGCTTTCGTTCCTTGATGCGTATTCCGGCTACCACCAAATTAGGATGAGAAAATCCGATGAACTCGCAACCTCTTTTATCACGCCATTCGGTATGTATTGCTATGTTACGATGCCCTTTGCCTGCGAAACGCCGGGGCAACGTACCAGCGATGTATGCAGCACATCTTTGGCGAGCACATAGGTAAGACCGTCGAGCCTACGTCGATGACATCGTGGTTAAAAACTAAAAAAGTCGGGAACCTCATCAGCGACCTCGAGACCACGTTCGAGTGCCTCGGGCCAAGAATGTGAAGCTCAACCCCGAGAAGTGTGTCTTTGGTGTGCCTCGAGGCATGCTACTTGGCTACATCGTCTCACAACGAGGGATCGAGGCAAACCCTGAAAAAATCTCAGCAGTCACGAGAGGGCCCAATTCGTGACCTAAGGGTGTGCAGAAAGTGACAGGCTGCCTAGCCGCTCTCAGCAGATTCATCTCGAGGCTGGGGGAAAAAAGCACTACCCCTCTACCGCCTGCTAAAAAAGACGGAACACTTTGCGTGGACCGCCGAAGCCGAGGAGGCCTTAACCAAGTTGAAGGGGTTGCTGACTTCTGCACCAATCTCGTGCCCCAATCCCCCACCGCGACCAGCCGAAGGTGGCGGATTCCCCCGAGCCCCTCCTCCTCTATGTGGCCGCAACCACTCAGGTGGTTAGCGCGGTCATAGCCGTCGAGAGGCACGAGGAGGGTCATACATTGCCGGTCCAACGACCGGGTATACTTCACCAGTGAGGTACTCTCCGAGGCCAAGGTCCGGTATCCGCACATCCAGAAGCTGCTCTACGGCATCATCGTCACAAGGCGCAAGCTCCAACACTACTTCCTCGCTCATCCGTCACGGTGGTGTCGTCCTTCCCCCTCGGAGAGATCGTCAACAATCGGGAGGCCACGGGGCGCATCGCCAAGTGGTCCGCCGAACTAATGGGGGAGACCATCACCTATGCCCGCGAAAGGCCATCAAGTCGCAAGCGTGGCGGACTTCGTTGCTGAATGGACCGACACTCAGCTCCCGCCGGCACAGATTCAAGCCGAGCTCTGGACCATGTACTTCGATGGTTCCCTCACGAAGACGGGGCAGGAGCAGGCCCGCTCTCATCTCACCCCTCGGAGTACACATGCGCTACCTGCTACGCTGCACTTCCCCGCCTCAACAACGTCGCCGAGTACGAGGCCCTCGTCAATGGCTGCGCATCGCCCTCGAGCTCGGGGTCCGAGCCTCGATGCCCGAGGAGACTCGCCTCGTAATCAACCAGGTTATGAAGGCTTCAAGCTGCATCGAGCCCAGATGGAGTGCATACTGCGGGGAGGTGCGCAAGCTGGAAGACAAGTTTTACGGCCTCGAGCTCAACCACATAGCTCGGAAGTACAACGAGGCCGCAGACGAGCTGGCAAAGTTGGCGTCCACGCGCGGCACGGTACCGCCAGATGTCTTCTCGAGGGACGTCTTCGAGCCATCCGTCGAAATCGACCCGGGGGCTGGCCCCTCGACGCCACCCCTCGAGCAAGACACGGGGGCTCGACTCTCAACGCCACCCCTCGAGAAGGACCCCTCGACGTCCGCGGAGGCGATGCAGGTCGACGCACACGCCTTCTTCATCACGGCCTCGACTGGCGGACGCCCTACCTCGACTACCTGACGCAAGGCGAGCTACCAGAAGACAAGACGGAGGCCCGACGCATCGCTCGGAGGGCCAAGACCTACGTCATCTACGGCGACGAACGGGAGCTATACCGACGAAGTCCGACTGGGATCCTTCAACGCTGCATCCCACTCGAGGAAGGGCGCAAGCTCCTCGACGATATGCACTCGGGGGCTTGCGGCCACCACGCAGCGCCGAGGGCCCTGGTTGGGAACGCTTTCCGTCAAGGCTTCTATTGGCCGACCGCCATTGGGGACGCCAAGCGTTTGGTCCAAGCGTGCCATGGGTGTCAATTCTACGCCAAGCAAACGCACCAGCCCGCACACGCCCTGCAGATGATCCCAATCACTTGGCCATTTGCCGTTTGGGGGGGCTCGACCTTGTGGGTCCCCTCAAAAGGACAAGTGGAGGGTACACACACATGCTCGTGGCCGTCGACAAGTTCACCAAGTGGATCGAGGCTAAGCCGATAGGAGACCCCACCTCCGAGAGGGCTGTCGAGTTCATCGCCAACATCATGTACCGGTTCGGGGTGCCTAATGTCATCATCACCGACAATGGCACCCAATTCACGGGCAAAAAGTTCACCAACTTCTGCGATGACAACAACATTCGCGTAACCTGGGCCTCGGTCGCATACCCCCAATGCAACGGGCAGGTCGAGCGCGCCAACGGCATGATACTCCATGGGCTAAAGCCGAGGCTGTTCAAGACCCTCAAGAATTTCGGAAAGGGGTGGGCTACAGAACTCCCCTCGGTGCTGTGGGGCCTCAGGACTACGCCGAGTCGAGCCACCGGGTTCACTCCGTTTTTCCTAACCTACGGCGCCGAGGCCGTCTTACCTACGGACCTCGAGTACGGCTCACCTCGACTTCGAGCCTACAACGAGCAAACCAGCGACGAAAGGCTCGCCAACGCCAAGGACCAGCTCGAGGAGGCCCGAGACGTGGCGCTCATCAACTCTGCACGCTACCAGCAAACACTTCGATGCTACCACGACAAGCACGTGCGCAAAAGGGACCTGGCGGTGGGGGACCTCGTGCTTCGACGGCTGCAAGATAATCGAGGGCGCCATAAGCTCACCCCTCCGTGGGAAGGCCCATACACCGTGGCCGAAGTGCTCAAGCCAGGAACATACAAGCTCTACGACGACCAAGGCAGGATCCTGGCGAACGCGTGGAACATATCTCAGCTACGTCGCTTCTACCCTTAAAGGCCTCGAGGCCTTGTTCATTTTATCACTTTGTACAAACATGTCAAAATGAATGAACAAACTCGTGCATTGTCGTTCATGTTGCTTCGCATCTTAAGGTAGCCTCGACCCTGCTTTGCTCAGGGTCAAGCCTCCCTCGGGGGCTGACGGGGGCCTCCCCCCCCCCCAGACTCCGGAAAAAATAACGTGTCTTTTTCTTTTCTAAAATTTTGACCCTCGTCTCGACTCGTGCCTCGAGTGAACTAGCGACGTCTAAATCCTAAAGTACCTCGAGCCTCCAAGGTCGGGGGGCGTCGACGTAGACGGCCACCTACGCCCCGGGCTACGGTGCCCTACCTACGCCTCCCCTCGAGGGGCTCGCGACGTATCGAAGGAACACAGACTAAGTTAGCAGAAACTCGAGCTTGCGACAAAGAGAAGTGGTCAAACGCATTTGAAAGGAAAACAACCCTTTTAAACAAACAAGTCATATATACATTCGGGTCTCGACGTACCCTCATTCACGTCATAAAATTCTTACAAGGGCCCCGGTGCCCAAATTTGGCGCGCAGGCCCTAGTCTTCGTCGGTGCGGTACTCCTCCCCGAGGTCTTCCGCGGCGGGCTCAACCTCGACGCCCGAGCTCGAAGGAGGAGGGCTCCCGACACCGCTGCTGGCGTCAGGAGGCAGCACGTCCTCCTCGAAGATCTTCGCGAGCGACGTCCCCGGCCTCTCCATCTTCTCCAAAATTTTGTCGACACGGCGGTTGTTCCACTCCTCATCCTTCCCCTCGATCTCGATGAAGCCATTCGCGACAACGTGGACCGGGAAGCGGAAACCGGAGCGAACGACCGCGAGTGTCTGCTTGACGCCGTGATGGAGAGCTTGCCGGACACGGTCCCGCGCGGCTGCGTCGAAGAAGCACAAGGCGTCGACCAAGGCATCGCCCCGAGCCACTGCACTTCTGCCGCGGTCACAGGAGGAGCACCCCACATGGGGCCGAGCCGGTCGAGAGAGGAGCGAGCCCGCTCCGCCACCATCGTCTCGTCTTGGAGTTGGTCCAAGAGAGCCTGGTTCGTCCCGCGGAGCTCCTCGACCGTCTTCTCGACCCCTGCGCAACAAACAAGGAAGAGTGAGACTGCGGCGTAACAAAAAACTTCGAGACCCAAACAAGAACAAGGTGTAAGCCTCACCGTCGCAGTGTTGCCCCAGTGCGGCGAGGTCGCTGGTCAGGCCCTCAGCACGCTGCTCCAGCCTGCGCTTCTCGGCCAGCGTGAGGAGCTTCTCGGACCTAAGGTCCTCGATCAGCCGGCCCGCCTCCACCAGGGCCAGATCCTTGCGGATCACCTCCTGCCGCGCCGCCCCCTCGGCAGCTCGGGCGGTGGCGGCACCACTCTCGGCGTCTTCGGCCTCTTTTCTCGCCGCCTCCGCTGCGGTTCGGGCAGCGGCGGCCTCGCCACGGGCGTCAGCAGCCTCCTGCTTCGCCGCCTCGGCTTCAGCCCGGGCAGAGGTGGCCTCGCTTCGGGCGTCCGCGGCCTCCTTCCTCGACGCTTCGAGAACGGCGGCGGCCTCCTCCTTGGATCGAGCGACCTCGCCTCGAGCCACCCGGACCTCCGCCTCCGCCTCGTTAAGCCGGCTCGCCATCTGGGCGTTCCGGCTCAGCTCCGCGCGGAGATCTCGAAGCTCCGCCTCAGCCCGCGCGAGGGCGGCTGACACCTGTGCGGACCGGCCCGCCTCCTCGGAGCAGGACCGCTCCGCCTCCGCCATAAGCTCGGCCACCTCCCGGAAGATGGACCGCACCTCGCGCGGGGCCCCCCGCTGGGCCGGCTGCTCGATGGGAACCACGGCAAGGGGCGGGCTCAGTGGGACGGGAAACGGCCATATCGGTCGGTCGAGCTCGATGTCGGGCAGATCCTCCTCCGCCTCGAGCTGCCCCGACAGCGACCCGCCGCCCGACGGCACGGGCCCCGACTCCCTCCGTCCCTCCGCCGGCACTTCCTGTTGCGGATCGATCGAGGGAAGGCTCGACCCCGGGCCCTCTTCCCTGGCCGGGCCCTCCGGCGCCTTGTCGGCGCTAGCCGGCACCTCGGGCGCCTCCACCATCATCGAGCCCGCGGGAGGAGCGGCCCCTGCTCCAGCTCGTTCAGGAGGTCCTCCACCGTCGGCTCCTCTCGCCGACGCCTCTCCCCCTTTCCCTCCTCCGCAGCCCGGCCCGTGCTGGTCGGAGCCACAAGGGGCGCAGTCTCCTCAGCCCCAGACGCCGGCGGGGCCGTGCTCGCCCCAGGCGCTTCCCCCGGAACAGCCGTCGTGGTGAGGGGAAGGATGGCGCTCCCAGTTGGCACCATCGCGGGAGGAGGAGGAGGGGGAGGAGGCAGCGCTTCGGCGGATATGGTGGTGGCAGGCTCGATGCCATGAGCTGAGGCCCCTGCAATACGAGATGACGGAGATATCAGAACCAGGAAGAGAAGAGTACCTCGACCCTGTGGTCGATGGCGACGGCCTCACCAAAATTCGCGACGATCATCTGGCCCCTCGAGCCATGGCAGCTCGGGCCTTCTCCAGCCAAGCGGCTTCTCTAGCGGAGGAAGGTGCCATACCTCGAGGTGCCTGTGCCTCGACGGGGCTCGAGGTCTTGGCCCGCTTGGACGAAGCGAGGTCCACCTCCTGGTAGGAGCGCTTCCCCCTGAGAAGACGGAGATGGCACGCGTCATCAAAAGCAAAGAGGTGAAGCCTCACTACCGACGAGACCAAGGAAACTACTCACCCGAAGCGGCGGCTGGGCTTCTTCCGGAATCGCGGACCCACTCGGGGGCTTCGAGCCCACCCCACGGCTCGAGCCCTGTGCCTGGGCCGTCTCCACAGGGCTGGGATGGGGGGGAGGGCTCCCGACGCCTCCCATGGCTCGACCTCGAGGGAGAGCCCTCCTTCCGCCCCACATCGCGGGAGGGCGACCGTACACCCTCGTGCTGACGTCGTGGCGCCGCCCCGGCGCGGGCCGGGACCTGCTCCGGCGCCCGCGCTGGTGGTCGCGCCCTCCCGCGTCCGCTTCCGTGTCCCGGCGGCGGTACGGCGATGGACTCCGGGGACGCTCGCGCCCCTGGTCACGAGACGCTCGGGGGCTCCCTCCCCGACGCTCGTGATGGCGCGGGCTCGACGCCTCTTCCTGGCGCCCGCTCCTCCGCGGGCTCGACGGCGCCCTTGACGGCTCGCGGGGGTCGGGCCCGAAACCCTTCTCGACCTGTCGACCGCCTCTCGAGGCCCGACCCCTCTCGAGACCCCCGTCTGGGCTGACGCGGGGGCGGCCTCCGTTGGCGCTGTGGCGGAGGCGCTCCGGGTCCGGGGCTTCCTTACGACAGGGGGCACATCCGGCGCGGAGCTCGACGGACCTCGAGGCCCCCGGGCAGGGATCGGCGCCGCCTTCCGCGGCTGCGTCCCGCGCGACCTTTTGTCGGTGGGACCTCCAGTGTACCCTCCTGCACAGAGGAGCGGTCAGCCCTGTCATCGACGAGCCCCGCGCGCATCAAGCGCGCATCCATCCCTCGTCGTCGCCCCTCCTCCTCATCACCACTCTCCTCCTCCGAGCTCGAGGAGCTCAGCTCGGGGACCCGTCCCCAGGCTGACGGTTACGACGAGCCTTCGCCAGTCTCTGCTCCCGAGCTAAGCGACGCAAGTTTTTATTTTTCTCTTTCTTCTTTTTGGCATCCTTGCTCTCCTGTCCTTCTGAGCAGAGAGGCGCCTCACCTGAGAATCCGCGGCGTCCTCCCTCACCGGGGGCCTCGACGCGCGACAAGTAAATGCCCCCTGAAGAAAGAAGAAGCGTGATGAGACAAACCACAAGACGAGGATGCAAACGGAGAAGGAGGAAAAAGGGGGAGGAGGCTCGAGATAGCTCGACTCGAGGGAGGCTTACCAGGTCGAGACACCCCTCGTCGGGTGCCATCGCAACCAGGTTGGAGTATTCAGGGACGAACGGCCCCTGGATCGTGATCGACACCCGGGAGACGCCCTCGTTCCGGGACAGCCTCCTTCGGCCATCCTCGAGCGATTGAGCGCCTCGAGCTGAGCCTGCGGGCCCATCTCGTGCATAAGAAGGGGGCGGTCCGCCAGCGGAGAGAACTCTTCGCTGGTGGAACGCCCAAATGACCGCTTGCACGGTCAGCTTCTTCTCGTCCACCAGCGTCTTCATCATCTCCATCAGCGGGGCCAGGTGGCGTTGCCTGTCCGCCGCAACGCCCCAGGTCCACTTCTCCGGGCGTTGAGTGAGGACCCTGCCGGTGTACTGCGGAAGGAGGCCACCTTCGTTCCGCAGATAGAACCAATGGTCGTCCCACCCGGCCTGGTTGGTGGAAAGCTTGTATCGCAGGTACTCGCGGGGGACATTGGCCGACGAGGTCCCCGCCCTCGCGGTAATGGCAAGGGAGCCCATGCGCACGGGCCGCCTCCCGCTGGGCTTCAGGGACTTGATGAAGAGCTCGCCCCGGAAGAGATGGACGAACATCTCCCAGTGCGGCTCCATCTTCAGGTACCCCTCGCACACCGCGGCGAATATGGCGGCGTGCGAGATGGAGTTGGGGGAGAAGTGTTGCAGCTCCACCTCGAAATGGTGGGCCAGCCCTCGCAAGAAGCGGCTCGGCGGGACGCCGAGCCCCATACGGTGGTAGCGCGTGAAGCTCACCACGTACCCCTCCGGCGGGTGCGGCTCCCGGTGCTCCGCCGACGGGATAACCCACCATGCGGGTCCCTCCTCCGGGTTGGGGCGCAGAAGCCCCTGGGCCACCAGCGAGTCCATTTCGCTCTGCGTCACCTTCGACGGGCTCCAGTCCTCGGCCGGCAGCATCTGTGTCTGGGCGGCCATGACGGTGGCGCGGCGCGGATCCGAGCAGCGGACGGGCGGCCGGAAATCCCCAATCGACTAGCTCGAAGGAGAGGGCGCGTAAAGGCTACGGCGGCGGCGAAGGCAAAGGCAAAGTAAAGGGTTCTTTTCCCCTCTTTCGATATTTATAGGGGAAATCCAGACGGGCGGGATCTCCCACGACGTAAAAAGGTAACCGAATGCATTCAATGCGCCCACCTAACCACGTCTCGAGCCGGATGCAGGGTACACGCGTTACCTCTCCATTCGCTCCACTACCCGGGCCGCCACGACCGTCGCTCCGGCTTCGCGCCCGCCGCTCTCCCCGACGGTTTCCGCCTAAAAAGGCGTGCCCAACGGGCAGAAGGATTCCCAGACGACGGAGGCTTCTTCATAAAGGTAAAAACGGGCCCCGGCCCTAAGTCTCGAAGCAGCGAAGGCTGGCCCTCGAAAAGGGTTCGACAGCCGGCTTCGAGCACCGAGTCAGGGACACCAAGGGGCGCCACTCGCGGCATTACTCGAGGGCCGAGCCCTCGAGGCCCCTCACGTGTATCCAAGGCGGGGGAGCTCGACGTGCAGTGAGATCCCCTCGGAGGGAGGCATCGAGCCACCGGGTCCTATCGAATGGACCCGGCACTCCTGCAGACTGAGCCCCCATGCTTTATGAGACCGCCTCCGGGCCACAGTCGACCCCTAACGAACGGGGCACGAGCTCTCACTTGGATTCCCCGTTACCAGCTCACCGGGGGAACCTCGATACTCGCCCACTCGGGGTAGTACGAGGCATCCCCCCTCGCATCCGATCGAAAGGACTCGCGGGATGACAAGCCAGGGCAATCGGCATGCCGGACAGCTCGAGGAGCCGGCCAGTCGGTTCAGCCTGGCACCCCTCGACGAAAGAGGGTCTAAGAACTCGGACAGTTACGACTAATCTCTTTTCTTTGTGTAAACATGAGATTTTCAGGCCTCGGGCGAACGCTCGACCTCCATCTCGCCCGAGCCCTCAAGGCCAGGCTCGAACGATCGCTCGTTCTCCGTCTCCCGAGCCCTCCAAGCCAAGCCTCGGACGGAGTCTCCCACGACAAAGGAAAGGTAACCGCAAATATTAATGAGACTACCGAACCACATTTCGAGCCTGTTGACAGGTACACACGGCGCCGCGATCTCCGCTCCCTGACGATTTCCGCCTAAAAAGGCGCGCCCACTGGGCAGAAGGTTCCCAAACGACGGAGGATTCTTCGGGAAGGCCACGAGGGAGTTCTAACCACCCCCATGGTCTCGGGGGCTACACCCGCGGGTGTCGCTCGCACGACACCCACGGAATCAAATCGACAAAACCCTCGAGACCAGTTAGCTATCCATCGAGATCCCAATCTGGAGCCCCTGCTCGAATACAAGCACTCAAACAAGGGCTCGGGGGCTACTGTCGGTGGTACGAAAAAAGGGTACCCCCAATCAACGCAAACACCCGAACGCTCTATCTCCGTCTCGCCCGAGCCCTCCCAGCCAGGCCTCGGGCGAACGCTCTATCTCCGTCTCGCCCGAGCCCTCCCAGCCAGGCCTCGGGCGAACGCTCTATCTCCGTCTCGCCCGAGCCCTCCCAGCCAGGCCTCGGGCGAACGCTCTGTCTCCGTCTCGCCCGAGCCCTCCCAGCCAGGCCTCGGGCGAACGCTCTTCTCCGCCTCGCCGAGCCCTCCGAGCAAGGCCTCGGGCGAGCACGATCGCTCTCCGTCTCGCCGAGCCCTCCAGGCCTCGGGCGAGCGCGCCCCCACACCTCGAGCCTTAACGCACGGACCTCGAGCTGCACAGACAGCCGTACCAGCCCATACCACGCATTTAATGCCTTCACCTACTCCGGTCATGTCCACTAGTGCACAGCATGTACCACAGTAACTCGGTGTAAAGGTCAAGTCTCGTTTTCACCACAAGCATGGGCAAAAGGGCACCAGTACAGCATGTTCGGCCAAGCCAGGCACTGCAACTCCTCGAGGCCGGTACGCGCCCCTCGAGCCCTGCACTGTAACCCCTCGAGGCCGGCTACGCGCCCTCGAGCCATGCACTGTAACCCCTCGAGGCCGGCTACGCGCCCCTCGAGCCCTGCACTGTAAACCCTCGAGGCCGGCTACGCGCCCTCGAGCCCTGCACTGTAACCCTCGAGGCCGGCTCCGCGCCCCTCGAGCCCACTGCAACCCTCGAAGCCGGCTCCGCGCCTTCGAGCCCTAACTACTTTCATGCTATTGGAGGACAGGTACCCCAAGACCCGGAGGGACCCCGCCGCGTACTGTACATTCCGGGATGGGTGCTGTACGGCTCCCGCCTTGTCGCGCCACCACGTCCGCGCCCAGGATGGAAGCCACGACCCAAGGACGCCTCAACAGCGACGATCACATCGGCTCCAGTGGCCCCGACAAGACAGGGTTCCTACCCTTCTCCGTATGGGGCACCATACGCCCCGACACCTGTAATACCTTTATGTAACCCTGGCCTCCCCTTGCTCTATAAAAGGGGACACTAGGGCCCTCATTCAAAGGGACGAAACAACACACGAGTCCACACACAGGCACGAGTCCGGACTCCGGTCCACGCTCACTGAGCTTGTATTCTCCTGTACAAGCACTTAGGTGCAAGTAATACAAGAAATCCCCCCCCCCCGCTGGACGTAGGGCTTCTTTGCCCGAACCAGGATAAATCCTTGTGTCCTCTTGCATCACCATCCAGGAAGAGAAGCACGCGATCATATCACTCGTTGGTGTGATACCCCGGGTACGAAACACCGACTATCGGGGGTCTGAGATACCTGGGAGGTGGTGTCGTCGTCGTCATCGTCGTTCCGAGGGATCTCCTTCAGCTGGTGTTGACCTCTTCCGAGGGCCATGGTGCAAAAACCCTCGTTGTCGGCGAAGAAGAAGAGGTCGTCAGCTTGTCCTCGATCTTCTTCTTCTTCTTGGACTCGTCATCGCTTGAGGAAGCGGAGTCGTCATCCGAGTCGTCGACGTCGCTGAGCGCGTGGCGAAGAAAGCACGCTGCTCAGCCTGGGCCTTCTCCAAGTACTTCTTCTTGATGTACTCCTTGTTGAAGCCGCCCTTCCGCTTGTGCTTCGCGGGGACGTACTTCTCCTTGCGCTTGCCGGAGTCATACTTGTGCCCATGATCGCCCTTCCCAAATGCTTGCTTGTTCTTCTTGGGACAGTTGGCGGATGAAGTGGTCAGGGTCGCCGCACTCAAAGCATCCAGAGCGTCCTCCTCCGCAGTGACGGTTCATGCGGTTGTTGTGAAACCACGAGAACCGGTTGGCAAGCAAAGCCAACTCATCATCCCCCATGAACTCCAGCTGCTCCTCTGTAACAAAAGAAGAGAAGAATGTGCAAAGCCTCCAGAGGGGTTAGCAGAAGAGCCAGAAAGCAAAGCCATCGATGGGCCAGAAGGATTCTCATAAGAAGCCCTCGTCATGGCATCAATCTCACTGGACTTGAGTTTACTGAAAAGCACGTCGCATGTGAGGGTCTCATAGTTAGGCGATCTGATGATCGCCTGAACCTTAGAGTCCCACGCCGACTAATCGAGAGTATGTAAAAGCTTCAAAGCCCTCTCATGATCGTCGAAAGGCAACAGCTCCTTGTTAGCTCTCATCCTATTGACAATCACCTGAAAGCGAGCGAATAAAACTCTCTATCCTCTCGCCAGGCATGTGTCGAAAGTTCTCATACTCCCGCTTGTGCGACTCGTAGAGACGGGATTTGACTTGAGTGGTTCCCTCATGGAAGCGCATGACTTGAGTGGCTTGTGTTGTGCAGGTGTCGAGCACGGAGACAGTGATCGAGGGCAAGGTGAAGGTCGAGTAGAGACGTGCCGTGCCGACGGACGTGAGGCTTGGACTGAGGGATCGGTGGCCTGAGGATCAGCTGTGGTGGCTGACAGCCTGGGACAGCGACGAGCGAAGACTTGCGGGACATGGTGTTGCTCGGGTCGAGGACCTGGGGACACGTGTCGGTGGACGGGGTGCACGGGCAGTGCATCCCCTCTACAGCTTTGGTTTGATGGTTGAGCCACAGAAAAACCATCGGTGGACGGTTTCTAGGTTTGGGCCACAAAACCTGGGTGCTTCGGGTTTACCGAGTTTGGGCCACAAAACTCGGGCTGAGGACGGTTTCCAGGTTTGGGCCTCAAAACCTGGGCGCTGACGGGATTCTGAGTTTGGGCCACAAAACTCAGGCGATGGACATCGGGTTTCCAGGTTTCGGCCTTAAAACGGGGGGTGATCGTGAAGACAGGTTTCCCGGTTTTGGCCTCAAAACCGGGGGCGGAGTCCGTGAAAAGACAAGCAGAGCGGTGCGGCACGTGGTAGCAATCGGTGAGGTTGCGCGAGGCACGCGTTGTGCGGCGGCCGTCGGATCAGCATCTTCTCCGAGTTGGTCCAGAAGAACCGGTTTAGCTGGTTCGCTGAATTAGAGGTAGAGTGGGAATTAGAATTAGGTGGGGGGGATCTCAGTCGCTATTCTCTTAGGGTTTCATGCTCTCCCCATTCTGCGTAGCGAACTGGATCAGAGAGACGATATACCTCTGTGTTGTGGTTTTAGGAAGTGAGACTGTAATCTCATTATGTAGCGTGTGGTAGAGGTTAATTAGTGAGTAGAATTGAATAGTAGGGAGCTCGACACCCACCTCCCAAACATCTCAGTCATTTGCTATTCTCCACTTAGGGTTTCCTGCTCTCCCATTCCCTGCTGTAGCGAACTGAGATCCACAGAGAAGACGATCATACCTCTGTGTTCGTGAGATTTTAAGGAAGTGAGACTGTAATCTCATTACTGTAGCGTGTGGTAGCCACACGGTTGCAAATTTATTGTTGTGATTCCGCCCTTTGGGAAAGTCTTTCGTGCGAATTTCTCGGAGTCGTTTGGATTTTCTCGCTGTCTTGTGGCTGGTCCTTCCTCCTCTGATCTTTGGAAGTGGCATAGGAGACTGGGACATTTGAGTTTCGACTTGCTTGCAAGGCTTAGCTCACTTGGCCTAATCTGAGGATTGCCCAAGTTGTCCATGGAGAAGGACCTTGTTTGCCATTCTTGTAGACATGGGAAGATGGTTGCCGCTCCCCACCATCCAGTGACTCAGGTCATGACAAAACGCCCTGGAGAGCTTTTACACATGGACCTTGTTGGTCCGGCTCGGGTGAGCTCGGTTGGGGGGAAGTGGTACGTGCTTGTTGTTGTTGACGATTTTTCAAGATATTCGTGGGTCTTCTTTTTGACTGAGAAGACTGAGACTTTCTCTTTTGCTCACAATCTGATTTTGCGTCTTCAGAACGAGTTCCCTATGAACTCGATGCGAGCTATTCGTAGTGATAATGGTTCCGAATTTAAGAATTCGGATTTTGAAAAGTTTTGTAACTCTTTGGGTTTGGAGCATCAGTTTTCTCCCCCCTACACACCTGTAACAACCTGGAGAAAACCCTTAACCCAAAAATCACAACTTTCAAAAAACTTTTTGAAAATAACCCAAGCTTGGTGAGTGCCATATAGGAAACCTTGCCTAGATGCATAGGTAATATCTCGGTAGAGGCAAAAGCATATGCATTGTTATTTAATTTGTGATTTGGATCTTATCATCTTATGTGTGTGTTATACTGAGTAAAACTCTATGAGGACTAAGATCCAAATCCCAACACGCTGACACAAGGTAACCTTGATGCCCTGAAGACCTAACCAACCCCTAGAGACCCAAGTGGGTCCCACACTGGTTCACACCACACACCCTTGGTTCATATGCATAATGGAGAAATGGGAAAAGGGAGGAAAATCCTGGAAGAAAAGGAAAGGGAGAAAGAAGCCTGAACCGGCCCAGCCTGCCCACCCCTGCGCGCGGTCCACGGAAGCGTCCCGTGGCCCACCCCTGCGCCTTGCGGCCCAACCGCGCGCGCGCGCACTCGCCCAGGCCACGCGGCCCACGGCGTCCGCCGACTCAGCCCGCGGCCGCGCACGCCACCGTCCCTCTCTCAGGCGCCGACCGACAGGTGGCCCCGCTGACCCCACCTGTCATCCCCCACCTTTCTCCCCTCCTCTGCTTTTTCCCCCGCGCTGAGGCAGAGCACCCCGCGCCGGTGCGAATCCAAGGGAGCACCTCGCATCCCCGCCGTCCCTGTCCGGCCCGTTGGGAAGATCACTCGCGGATGGGCGCCACGTCCACAATCCCGGAGAGCAGTGCCCCCTCCACGCCCGGACAAGCGCGGGCCGCGCCGCTGACGCCACCGTCGTGACCCGCGCCGCTGACGCCATGGCGTCCACTTTTGACCGGCCGCCGCCGCAATTGGGAGCGCCAGCCGATCGCTCGCCCGCACCAACCCCGAACCCTAACCCTAGACCCCTATCCGCCCTACACGTACCCCCGTAGAGCTGATCGGCCATTCATCGCCACCATGGCCGAGCTCGAGCTATAAAACGCCCGGGGCCAGAGCCCTCACCCCCTCCTAGCCATTCGCTGCCACTCGGGTGGCAACCACACCTACCAGCCAGACCGTGAGAAGGGAGAAGGAGGAGGCGGGAGGAGACGGGAAGACGGAGCCCCGCCCGGAGCTCTGTCCGGAGCCGCCGGAGTTGAGGGCGTCGCCGCCCCGAACGACTACACCGACGTTGCGGCTCGTCCTGCACTGCTTCGACTCGACACGGCCACACCTCGCCACTGCACCGCCATCCTAGCCACCCCGAGCCCCACGGTAAGCGCCGCAATTCCTTGCCTCTGAGCGTGCGTTCGCCATGACCACCGAGGGCGCCGCCGCGTTCCTTCCCCACTGGAAGGGGGCAAGGCACCGCCCAGTCGGACACCACACCGCACAGCACACATCGCACCCGTGGAGTAGGCTGAGGGATGGCGAAGCCGAGCCATGCAGGCTCGGGAACGCCCAGTCGAGCGCCACGCCGGGCGCGCTCGCCATGGCTAGAGCACGGCCATGGCGAAGTCGTTCCAGCCATCACACACCTCCTAGGCCAGTAAGGAGTAGCCGACCACCTTCACCGTAGCACGGCGCGTCCAGCCATACTCTTGGGCACGCCCGAGACCTCCTGGTGGCCATGGCCACGGGAGCCGAGAATCGCTAGAGCGCCGCTGCGGCCGCACGCGCAGAGCGGACCCCGCCGCGGAAGTTGGTCGCCGCCAGGTAGCAGGGCAACGCGCCGCCTAACCCTCAATAGAAGCCACGGAAGCCCTTCCCTCGGCCAAAGCCACCCCACGCCGGCTCGCCGTCTCGGCCGGGTGCCGAGGTCCGCCGCCGCGCCCATACCGAGCCACTGGAAGACCAAAAGCCCCGCCTTTAGTACCTTGTCGTGCTCGCCATAGAACGGAGAAGCCACTGGGGGTATTCAATGGCTCGATTGACCGCCGGGGACCAGAGAGGAGGAAGGAGATCGCCGCCGGTGAGTGTCGCGCGGGATGGGAAAGAGCAGGGGAGGAGAGGGAGCCATCATGTGCACTCGGTGCACCGGGAGCCGGAGAGAAGAAAGAGGCGGTGGACGCGGTCCACCGCAGACCGTGACCGCGGTCCGTAGACCGACATGGGGAGATCACCGCGGACCGCGCCCACAGCACCCCGGCCGTCCACAGGCCCGTTTTAGGCCCAAGGCGCCACGTGGTCTCACTCGGAGAGCGACACGTGTCCGGGCCGGCCCGACCTAGACCGGCCCATATCCAGCCCATATCCGGCCCGCCAAAGCCCAGTCACGGCCCGGTCAGCGTTGACCGTTGACCGGTCAACGTTGACTGACACCAGGTCCCACATGTCAGCCTCACAGAGTTCTGGACCAATCAGGAGACGCCAAGTGTCACAGCCAGGGCTCGCCACGTGTCAGCAGAAGGATTTTTGGACCTTTTCCATTTTCAGAAATGATTTCAAACTTAGAAAATTCGTAAGAAATTCGTACAGTCTCAGAAAAATACGAAACCAGTTTCTAAATTTTTCTAAAAATAAGCACTACGTCATAGGCCTATATTTGGGTGAATTTGGATCTTTTGGAATTCAGTTGCTTCTTTATGAATATCTATAGGAGTCGCTTATTGCGACATTACGTCTCGTTTTTCAGCCCCGGAGGAGCAGGACCCTGAGGAGGACGACTACGAGTACCAGGAGGAGCTCGGAGACGACGGTTCCGAAGGTGCCACAGCCCATCCAACCTCGTAGAATCCTATTAGACATGCAATAATATAGATGCTAGTGCTTTACTTTCTGCAATTAATTGTGATAGGTTGCATGATAGATTGCTTGCAAGCCTATACCTTGACGCAACCCTTCCCTTGCACACCCGCTGTTAGGCTAGACACCGCTTACTATATATATACTTGCTACTCGCTTCTACTACGCATTATATCTGTGATGTGATGCTTGGTGGATGTTTGTTTGTGAGTGGCTAAGGCACATGGTGCCGTGATAACGGGATGATGGCTTGGGGAGATCTTGGCGTGTGTCTTGGGTGCGTGTGGGGGAGGGTTGAGTCGATCGGACAGGATCCACGACGAGTCCGGTGACGAGTCTTGCCGAGGGAGTGTGACCTGGGCATTCCCTGGGGAGTACCTGTGGCGGGTGCATTGTGGTCTAAGAAGAGGTCCTGGGGAGGAGTGATCTGCGTGGGACGAATCCCCGGGACGGAGGTGCTGTGTCAGCACGGGGGCGAAGAAAGCCCCGAGGAGGAGATGTCTTGTCCGGTCCTTAGGACTGATTGCGCTGGGGCTACCGGCCATAGTACCTTCGTGCGCACCACTTGTTCTTGTATGGGCACAGAACCGTTCCTACCCCCTGGGCGAAACGATGCCATTCTTGCTAGGCTGAAAGGTGATAAGTGTAGGGAGGTAAGGGCTGGATACCCACACCCTCCTAAGACAACGTGGTGTTTTATTTGGTACGCCAGGATCCACGTCTCACAGTCTCAGCGTTACGGTGGTTTTCCACCGGGGTGCCCCAGGGCTGAGTGGTAGGATGGCATCGTTGCGGATTAGGGGGAAGTTCGGAATCAGTCTAGGCGAGCGCGATCGTCGATGATGACTAACCTATGGTTCCAGGCGTACACGCTCTGCAGAGTCGATCGATCTATACGTATAGCCGTGTCCACGGTCATGGACAACACTATGGTGCTCAGAGTCCCCCGGACTTAGTGAGAGGAGTCTTTCTTTTCTCTTCCCCTGGGATGATAGGTCCGGCTTGGCCGTTGAGGCAAGATGCGAGAGGGAGTCGCCCTTGCCGCCTAGAGAGTGTGAGAGCGTGTGGTGAGAAGTGTGTGGATGGATGGTCTGGATGGGACATCAGGGAAGGGGATCGGGCGGCCGATCGCGTGACTGGATGATGGGAAATAAAACTTGACTACTTATACTATTAATTAAGATAACTGAATGCATAGGAAACTACAGCCATATTAGGCTCTTTTGCTCTACCCTTGCATCCACCTACCACATAGCAAATTTAAGCATAGGATGGGAAAGTGTGGCCAGTACAAATCGTACTGAAAATTCGGTTAAACAGGTGCTGAGCCCGAGTACGACTACGAGGGCGATGGATGGGAGGACTAGGGGCCTTGTTCTACGCTCAAGTTGGAGGAGTCGACAAGTCTTCTACCGAGATCGTGTCTTCTGATGTTGTTCTGGATGTCATGTGATGCTTGATTTTGCCAAGTGGCGATGTAAAATATAAGTAAACCCTGCTATTTGTACTCTTAAAACAGGGATTCGATGTATGCACTTTGGTTATCGACTGAATTTCTATAATAATGTGATGGCATGATCTTCGGAGACTATCGCATTGTTGTTGTAACTGTGGATTTCCCTTCGAGGAAATCATGGTACGTTTCAACACCGCCACAAAATGGTGTTGTAGAGAGGAAGAATCGGACCCTTGTAGAGATGGCCAGGACGATGCTCGAAGAGCATAGGACTCTTAGGCGATATTGGGCCGAAGCTATGAACACTGCATGCTATATTTCCAATCGCATTTTTCTCCGAGCTTTCGTGAAAAAGACTTCTTATGAGTTGCGTTTTGGAAGACAACCCAAGGTGAGTTACTTTAGAGTTTTTGGTTGCCACTGTTTTATACTTAAGAAAGGCAATCTGGACAAGTTTGAGTCTCGTTCTTCTGACGTTGTATTTTTGGGTATGGCACTCACACTCGTGCATATCGTGTACTTAACCTTGATACTAACCGAGTCATGGAGACATCCGATGTCACCTTCGACGAGACCATGTTTTGTCCTTCTTCTTGTTTTGAGCGTGCAGGTGATCATGAGGTTGGTGAGCCTCTTTTTGATGATGAGGACGGGTGCTGAAGGGATGGATGATCCAGCACCACCTCCACCTGTTGTGCCACAAAGAGGGCCTCTACTACGACTCACGGCCCGATCTTCTCCTCAACGACTTGGGGGCCGTGGGATCCGCCACCTCGAGCGGTACCTTTGTACCGAGGAGGCACCAGCTGCTGTTGAGGGGGAGGTTTCTTCAGCTCGGGAGGCGCCACGACACATTCAGCGCCAACACCCGCCTTAATAGATGATCAGCAGCATCGACGAATGCGTCACTCGGTCTAGGTCACAACAAATCTCACTTTGCTCATTCTGCATTTGTTGCTGATTTGAAACCCGAGATGTTGGACACGCTTTGACGGATGCGGATTGGGTCAATGCCATGCATGAGGAGTTAGAAAATTTGAGAGAAATCGGGTTTGGGTTTTAGTTCCACCTCCTCCAGACTGTAATCCTATTGGGACAAAATGGGTTTTCAAAAACAAACAAGGAGAGGATGGCCACATTGTGAGGAACAAGGCCAGACTTGTAGCCAAGGGTTATAGTCAGAAGGAGGGGATAGACTATGAGGAGACTTTTGCTCTTGTAGCTCGTTTGGAGGCAATTAGGATACTCTTGGCTTTTGCTGCATCAGAAGGCTTTAAACTTTTTCAAATGGATGTCAAGAGTGCCTTCTTAAATGGCTACATAGAAGAAGAGGTGTGTGTCGAGCAACCCCCCGGTTTTGAAAATCCCAAGTTTCCAAACCATGTTTTTAAACTTCACAAAGCTTTATATGGTTTGAAACAAGCCCCTAGAGCCTGGTACGATAGATTGAAAACCTTTTTGGTTGCTAAGGGTTTTAAAATGGGATGTGTGGATAAAACGCTTTTTCTCCTCAAGCAAGGCAAATACACTCTCTTGGTTCAAATATACGTGGATGATATCATATTCGGTGGTTCTTCTCACGCTTTGGTTACCAAGTTTGCAGATCTTATGAGCAGGGAGTTCGAGATGAGTATGATGGGCGAGCTGACTTTCTTTCTCGGATTGCAAATTAAGCAATCCCGAGAAGGAACGTTTGTGCATCAGGGCAAGTACACCAAAGACTTGCTGAAGAAGTTCGATATGGGTGAGGCCAAGCCTCTTCCAACACCCATGACGAACACGACGACCCTGGATGCGGACAAGGATGGAGAAGTGTGGACCAGAAGGAGTACCGAAGCATGATCGGGTCGCTGCTCTACCTAACGGCGACACGCCCGGACATTCAGTTCGCGGTGTGTCTCTGTGCGCGCTTTCAGGCGTCGCCGCACACTTCTCAGTCAGGCGGTCAAGCGCATTATGAGGTACCTTCGTTTCACACCTGAGTTTGGGATTTGGTATTCAGCCTCCTCCACCCTCTCCCTTTGCGGTTATTTTGATGCCGACTTTGTTGGTTGCAGACTTGAGCGCAAGTCCACTTCTGGGACTTGTCAGTTTTTAGGTTCTTCTTGTATCTTGGTCTTCTCGCAAGCAATCTAGTGTCGCCCAGTCTACTACAGAGGCTGAATATGTTGCTGCGGCTAGCTGCTGTTCTCAATTGCTTTGGATGATGGCCACTTTGCGTGATTTTGGTCTGAGCTTTTCTCGCGTGCCGCTTTACTTTGTGACAGCACGAGTGCTATTAGCGTTGCTAAGAACCCCGTGCTGCATTCTAAGACCAAACACATTGATGTGCGCTTTTATTTTCTGTGAGACCATTATGAGAAGGGTAATATCGACCTTCGCCATGTCGATACTCATCATCAGTTGGCAGATATTTTTACCAAGCCTTTGGACCAATCAACCTTTAATCGGTCGAGAGGTGAGCTTGGTGTGTGTTTCCCCTTTTAGATGGGGGAAACATTTTTGCTCTTGTATCATAGACTGACTTCTTTTCTTTTGTTGTGTTTTGTTTTTCATCTTTGGTAGGATAGTCTTTTGCAGTTCAGCATGCATCTTTACTTTCTGAGCTTCATGTATATAATCTTTAGAATGTGATTATGCTCTATCTAGTATGCTCCGATGCTATTATGATACTTTTAGCTTATGCTCTTTCTGATCACTAATACATGTTGTGAGCTGAGCTATTTTGTAAATGGTGAATTTGCTTAATGAACATAAAACTTGAAATTGTTCACCATTGAGATATGCAACTAACATGCGTAGGATGTGTTGAAGTCACTCGTGCTTTTTATATATGCTAGGTTGCTATGTCTCTAGTTTGAGTCTTTCACTTGCTTGGTATGTTCATGTTCTGTTATAAAAATTGAACCAAGTTTTAAGTAAATTAAAAAGATCGAGATGGGATTGCTTGTCAGCACATCACGGTATCGAGATGTTTCTCATTGCACTTTGAGTTAAACTTGAGCCATGTAGTGTATGACCGAAACCGACGCTTTAAGCTTCTGATTGCTTCGGCATAGGCTTAGCCCAGTTGAAAAGTCAGGTAATGACAAGCCTTCAACCTCTCGCAATCATATGCCAAATTTTGAACTTGTGTATTTTCACCATTGCAACTCCGATTAAAATCTGAAATCACAAGTATATGTTTCATTTCTATAGCATGATGATTGAACTTTGCTAGGGGTAGTTCACCTTGTATACATGTTTAGCACTTGTTTGACTTCCTGTCTATACATGTTTAGTGCTATTTTGATGGTGAATACCTTTTGGCTAAAAGTGCTCACTTTGCTCATATGTTCATATTTCGTATTTGGTGATCAGTTTGAGCCTTTGCTAGCATGATGTGGATGTTGTTGAGTCATCGGATCAGTACTTTGTAGAGCATATTTCTGTCTATTGACTATATTCATGAAGCTGCTAACTTGCATTTTTTACTCATATGCATTTTGAAGGGAAGAAATTTGCCTGATAGTGCATTATCAACTAAGGGGGAGAAATTTGACAAATCATGTATGTGCACTATTGGAGGGGAGTTTGCTCGATTGATGAACTTTTCCAATTTTTCATTTGGTATGGAGCACTTTTCCAATTGGTTTTCAATTGGTTCGGAGCGATTTTATGCTAGTTGTGTTGAGCCTCTGTGCCTCTTTCTTGAGGGACTAGCGTACGCTTTTCAGCTCTTCAATTGGTATCAAGCTCTTCTGTTCTTCAGATGGTAACAGTTGGTATCGAGTTTTTCTGCTAGCGGTGTTGAGCCTGTTCTACCTTTCTTGAGGGCTAGCTTTGCTTGCTTGGTTGCGTCGAGCCGTTGCCCAGTCTTTGGGGACCAAGTTTGTCTTGCTCTTCCCACTTGACCTTCTTCGGCTTTGCTATGCTTTTAGGTCATTTGGTCGATTTCTTCTCCTTCCTCTTCCTTCTTCTACTACATTATGATTTGTGTTGGTAGTTGACAATGCACTCATCAAAGGGGAGATTGCGGATACATGGGTGTATGCCGAGTCTCGAGTGATGAGTGATTGTCAACGGGTTTGATGCGCATGTTCTTTGGCTTGTGTTGTGCAGGTGTCAAGCACAGAGACAGTGATCGAGGGCAAGGTGAAGGTCGAGTAGAGACGTGTCGTGCTGACGGACCGGGAGCGGTGAAGGGCGGACGTGAGGCTTGGACTGAGGGACCGGTGGCCTGAGGATCAGCTGTGGTGGCTGACAGCCTGGGACAGCGACGAGCGGAGACTTGCGGGACATGGTGTTGCTCGGGTCGAGGACCTGGGGACACGTGTCGGTGGACGGGGTGCATGGGCGGTGCATCCCCTCTACAGCTTCAGTTTGATGGTTGAGCCACAGAAAAACCATCTGGGTGGACGGTTTCCAGGTTTGGGCCACAAAACCTGGGTGCTTCGGGTTTACCGAGTTTGGGCCACAAAACTCGGGCTGAGGACGGTTTCCAGGTTTGGGCCTCAAAACCTGGCCGCTGATGGGTTTCTGAGTTTGGGCCACAAAACTCAGGCGATGGACGTCGGGTTTCCCGGTTTCGGCCTTAAAACCGGGGGGGATGGTCATGAAGACAGGTTTCCCGGTTTCGGCCTCAAAACCGGGGGGCAGAGTCCGTGAAAAGGACAAGCAGAGGTGGCGGCACGTGGTAGCAATCGGTGAGGTTGCGTCGAGGCAACGCTACCAGTTCTGCGGGCGTGGCCGTCGGATCAGCATCTTCTCCGAGTTGGTCCAGAATAACCTTAGGGTTTAGCTGGTTCGCTCTATAAATAATTAGGGGTAGAGTGGGAATTAGAATTAGGATAAGTAGGGGGAGACACCCACCTCCCAAACCATCTCAGTCATTTGCTATTCTCCACTTAGGGTTTCCTGCTCTCCCCATTCCCTGCTGTAGCGAACTGAGATCCATAGAGAAGACGATCATACCTCTATGTTCGTGAGATTTTGAGGAAGTGAGACCGTAATCTCACTACTGTAGCGTGTGGTAGCCACACGGTTGCAAATTTGTGGTTGTGATTCGCGTTTTTTGTGTTATTCGCGGGTTGCTTTTCTCCACGATTTTCCCGTTGATCGATCTCTCTACTCGTTGCGACTTTTGCAAATCCGTTTGAACCGAGTTGTTCTAGATCATGAGGCACATCTTTCCACCGAAGGAATTCACCTCTAACCTCATGAGCTAGTAGATCGATTGATTTTCGCTTTGTTTCAGTTTTTGTCTCCCTTCCCCCGAAGTTCTTTGATTCATTGATTTGGAGATAGGTTCGGGCCATGATCTCATAGGAGTAGCTCACTATCCTCCTTGTGACTCTTCTCACCAAGTTTGATCCTTAGAGGATTCGTTTTGGGTGAGATCGAGTCGAATCGGTGGACGAACTGCACAGGATCAGGGTGACCGGACGCTGGGGTCGGGGCGACCGGACGCTTGGCCCTGAGTCCGGTCGATGAATGTGTTCACTGCGTTTTTGGTGTGATTTGACCGGACGCTCGTCTTGTGTGTGACCGGGCGCACTCAACGTACTGTTCATCGGGTTGTGTTCTTGTGACCGGACGCTGGACACCTGACCGGACGCACCTCCACTGAGAGTCCGGTCACAAACAGTAAGCTCCCAAATCGGTTTTTGACTGACCGGACGCGTCCGGTGGTCTCTGACCGGACGCAGGCAGAGTCCGGTCAATGCAGCTTCTGTGCGTTTTCGTCCACAGTTTGTTCGTCCGTGGTCGTTTTTGGTTTGCGTCTTTTGCATTGGGTTTCTAGGGTTGTGTTGTGTCCCGCTGTGCTTCTTGGAAGCATCCACCCTACATCTAGGGTCGTGGACATTCGCAAGCCCTGGGTTTGCTCTTGGGGTAATTATAGGGACAGTGGTAACAAGTTTCTGAAAAGAGATTTGAAGCTCCCATTCACCCCCCCCCCCCCGCTGGTCGCATTCTGGTAGCACTCTCGGTCCTTCACCCTCTCATGATCGTCGAAAGGCAACAGCTCCTTGTTAGCTCTCATCCTGTTGACAATCACCTGAAAGCGAGCGAATAAACTCTATATGCTCTCGCCAGGCATGTGTCGAAAGTTCTCATACTCCCGCTTGTGCGACTCGTAGAGACGGGATTTGACTTGAGTGGTTCCCTCATGGAAGCGCATGAGGGTCGCCCAAATCTCACGAGCCGTGGGGAGATGAGAAACGCGATCAAACTCAAACATGCTCAAACAGGAGAAAAGAGCATTACGGGCTCGGCTATTGGCATCGTGCTCATCGATCTGAAGCTGAGTAGCACGAGCAGCCAAGACCACGTAATCGGCCTTGTTGCAAATCTCCCAGACAGAAGCACCCATGCTCTAAAGATAGGCCGACATGCGTATCTTTCAATACGCATAGTTCGTCCCATCGAAAAACGGCGGTATGCTCACGCCACGATCCATGTCGCCTTCTGTGGATCTGGAACTGGCTAAGGTGAAGATCCTTAACCCGCTCTAATACCAATTGAAGGACCGAGAATGCAAAAGCAAGGCGACCAGAGGGGTGAATGGGAGCCTAAACAATTTCTCTCAAAAGTTTGGCCTTTGTCCCACAAATCAACCCCTAAAAGCTTTGAGCGAAAACGTGATGCCCACGACCCTTGGAAGAGGGTGGATGATCCTAGGATCACGCGGCACCACCAAACAAGAGCAAGCAAAACACCAAAAGCACCGTCTCAAGTTCGACCACAAAAACCAACTCCCGAATATAGATGGAAGGCTACGTCGGGAAATCTCCAAATACCTATGCTAACAAGTAGCAAAGATACCTAGAGAGGTTCCTTGGTCAACTCTAGGGCCAAACGAGAAGTCCAAAAACCAAGCCGAAAAGTCGAGAGAGCGAACGCACTAAAACGCAAGCTTCAGCCAAATCCCGGACTGTCCGGAGTTCCTGTCCCGGACTGTCCGTGCCAACTGCAGACTGTCCGCAAGTCGATCCCGGACTGTCCACCGGTCAAAATGGAAAAACAGCACAGCTATTGAACTCATTCTGCTCAGGCCTGGACTGTCCGTGACCTAGTACTATGGATTGTCCGTCGTTCAAACAAAAACGACACAGCCGAAGAACACAGCCACTGACCCGGCTTGCCCCCGATGCGTGGACTATCCGCGGGGTGGACGGCGGACTGTCCGCGACCACCCAGTGAGGGCGATTTCGGTCGCCTTCACACAAATCTTCCCAAATCTGATCCAAATCAAAATCCGTTGATCCCAAACTTGGAGAAGATGATCACGAGGTAGTTGGGAGACTATCCCTAAGAAATCATTCGCTCAAATCAACTCAATCAACGGGGAATCAAAGGGGAAGGTGTATGAACCGAAAAAGCACCACGAAAATTGAATCGACCCGATCTACTTGTTCATGAAGAGTTAGATGAATTCCTTCAGTGGAAATGATCTCCTCACATCAAAGAAAGTTGATTCAAGTGGATTTCAAAATGATGCAGTATAGAGGGAGATCGAGTGACGGAAAATCACGGAGAAACGAAGAACGCGAAGAACAAATTCAAAACATGAATCAAGACACAAATTTGCAACCGTGTGGCTACCACACGCTACAACAGTGAGATTACGGTCTCACTTCCTCAAAATGTCATGAACACAGAGGTATGGTTCTCTGTGGATCTCAGTGGCTACAGCAGGGATTGGGAGAGCAGGAAAACCCTAAGTGGAGAATAGCAAATGACTGAGATGGTTTGGGACGTGGGTGTCTCCCCCTACTTATCCTAATTCTAATTCCCACTCTACCCCTAATTATCTACAGAGTGAACCAGCTAAACCCTAAGGTTATTCTGGACCAACTCGAAGTAGATGTTGATCCGACGGCCACGCCCGCACAACTGTAGCGTTGCCTCGACGCAACCTCACCGATTGCCGCCACATGCCGCCACCGCTCTGCTCGTCCTTTTCACGGACCTCGCCCCCGGTTTTGAGGCCGAAACCGGGAAACCTGTCTTCACGACCATCCCCCGGTTTTGAGGCCGAAACCGGGAAACCCGACGTCCATCGCCTGAGTTTTTGTGGCCCAAACTCAGAAACCCGCCAGCGCCCAGGTTTTGAGGCCCAAACCTGGAAACCGTCCTCAGCCCGAGTTTTATGGCCCAAACTCGGCAAACCCGCAGTACCCAGGTTTTGTGGCCCAAACCTGAAAACCGTCCAACCGATGGTTTTCTGTGACTCAACCATCAAACTGACGCCGTAGAGGGGATGCACCGCCCGTGCCCCGTCCACCGACATGTGTCCCCAGGTCCTCGACCCGAGCAACACAGTGCCCCGCAAGCCTTCGCTCGTCGCTGTCCCAGGCTGTCAGCCACCACAGCTAATCCTTAGGCCACCGGTCCCTCAGTCCAAGCCTCACGTCCGCCCTTCACCGCTCCCGTCCATCGGCACGGCACGTCTCTACTTGACCTTCACCTTGCCCTCGATCACTGTCTCCGTGCTCGACACCTGCACAACACAAGCCAAAGAACATGCGCATCAAACCCGTTGACAATCACTCATCACTCAAGATCCGGCATACACCCATGTATCCGCAAATCGTGCCAACCAACCTAGCCGGAGCTGGTTGTATTGGCCAATGGACGATGTTGCCTTCTTCGTTGAGCTGAACACGAGTCCTTGCTGGGCTCCTGTTAGCGGGATCTGCTAAGCTTCTTGAAGTTCGATCTGATCAACTCTTGGAAGGTCTTTGTTGTGTTGTGTAGTCCGAAGGGGATGTGGTGCTTGGAGTCCGAGTCCTCCTTAGACCGATGAATCATGTCTGGTGGGAGTCAGAGTTTGCGGCCCAATCTCCCGATCCTTGCGGATTTTTGAGTGAGAGGCTTTATAGCGCTTGGCTGAGATCATCTGTCTTTGGCATGGCTTGTGCCTCTGATCCAGGTTGAAGGTGTCGATGCAACTTTCCTTGGTCACCGCGATACAGGTCCATGAGCCAAAAACAAAAATTGATCCCGCCGGGAACATGTTGAGGTGGTTCGTCGAGCCCTTGAGCGTGGAATCGCTGAGAGCCCCTACCTGGCGCGTCAGCTGTCGATGTTTATTAACCGGCAACTCGTCACAGGGTTTCTCGAGACGATTTGTTCGGTGGGGATCGGCGTTCGTAGAACTCGGCGAGAACACAGGGACAACGATTTATACTGGTCTAGGCCGCTAAATAGCGTAATACCTTACGTCCAGTTATGGCGTGTGCCTTGTATTATGATTCAAGATTCGATAGTAGGGGTATGCGTCTTTCTCCTTATATAGTCTGGTAGAGCATAGCGCATACCGAGTCCTAGTCGGTTACAACACAGGAGTCTATTCTAATTACGAGACTTCCTTTAGTGGTTCGACTAAGTTACAATGAGAGTCCTAGTCCATGTGTGTACGTGTCATGTCTTCGAATCTCCCGTGACTTCTCAGGACTGGTCCGAGTAATCATCTGCTGATGATGTCTCTGACATTCTGGTCCATCACCTACCACGCATCCTTCACCGCGAGCGCACTGGTTCCACCCACCCACCGCCGTGGCCCACGTCCATGGCGCGCAGTGGCCGCCGGTCAAGGGCGCCGCGAGCGCGAGGGCTCCGCTCGCCCACCGCCGCAAGCCCCATTCGTGGCGAGCCGCCAGCGGCTGCGAGCGTCGGCCGCGGGCCTCCGCAGGGCGTGGCTCCGAGCGCCGGCCGCAGGCGCGGCTCCGAGCTCGGTCGTGGCCAGACGAGCGTGGCCAGGTCCAGCCACCGGCCGTGCAGCCAGACGAGCGAGGCCCGCCGGGCAAGGCTGCGCCTTCGTCGCGCGAGCTCCAGCACTGTAACACCTCTGGTATTTAAGCATGTAATTAACTTGACATATCATCATTAGCATCATTAATCATCTTGATCATGATTTCATGTGTATGTATTTGCTTAGTGTATCATTTTATGTGATTGTACTTCTATTGCAAAAACCCTTATTAGCCCACTTCTTCCTATAAGGGCAAAATGGTAATTTCACCTCTATGCCTAGTTCTATGTAATTCTTGTTCAAGTTTAGTGCCCTGATGTTTGTTGCTTTGATCTAAGTTTTAAAATCAGATTTGATTTGAATTTTCCTTTTGCAAAACCCTAAAATTCCAAATCCTGGATTTATTCCTTTTTGATAACTTTTTCAAAATTTGAAATTTGAGTTGGTTCAAAAGGCAAAGTTGTGAATCTGGTCAAGAGGAACAACTTTGGTATTTGCAAATTTTCAAGTTTCAGTACAAAATGTGAGTTATTTCAAATTCATTCAAACTCCAACTTTTGTCCCCCTTTTCAGTTTTCAAAATTAGTTCAAAAACTATTGAGTTTCAGAAAAAGTGTTTATTAGCAAAGTTATAGGTTTTGATAAAGAAACAACTTTCATATTTGCAGATTTCCAACTTTCAGTGTAAAATCAAAAGTAATTTTGAATTTATTCAAATCCCTAAAGTGTTCCCCTTTCTGTTTTCAAATATGGTTCAAAAACTATTTGGATTGGAAAATGTTCATATTGACAAAGTTGTAGATCTCTTTTTTCTGAACAACTTTGATGTTTTGAGTTTTGCTGCACAGTTCAATTTTTGAGAGTAATTTGCAAAATACAGAAAGTCAAACCCTACCCTAGCTACTGTTCTTTCTTCTCCGGTAGGGGGGGGGGGGCAGCCGCGCGCCCTCGCCGGAGTTGGCGTTTGCGCGGTCCGACGCTCCTTCGCCCGAACCAACTCCACGCCGATGCTCAGCGCATCATTGCGCACGCGAACCGTCCCAGTGACAAAGCTAACGGCCCCTACGCCCGCCAGCACCTTGCCGACGCGTGTTCACACGCCGGCGAGCACAGCGCCCGGGTCCCTGCGTGCCCAAACCGCTGACCTCCTGGCGAGTAATCGATCGCGCACGCTTCCCTCGTTCTTATCCGCCTCTGCTCAGCCGCTCGCTAGCCTCGTCGCGGCTATAAAAGGGGCCGACTCCTCGCCGGAGTTCCACACCACCTCCGCCACGCTCGCCAGCACTAGCCAGAGCCTCCGTCTCTTCGCCAGCTAGCCCAACAGCTCAGCCTTGCAGCTCGTGAAGCTTCCCCACTCCTCAATTTGGTCGCTACCGCCTCCTTTCGCCCGGCGTAGCTCGTCGTTGTCATCCCCGGCGAAAATCCCGTCGAGGTCGGGATCGTGAATACTCCCTCTCCGGCCTTGATCATCCTCCACTGACCCCCGCATCACCTTCCTTACTCTTCGCGCCTCTGGCTGACCCCTTGCGGTCGCTGTGTCGGGCAGGAGCACCGAGTCGACGATAGCCGCGTGAAGCTCCACGCCGAGCTCCGTCGACCACCCTCCCTCCGTTCATCCCCTCACCGCGCGGAGTCCTCTAATCGACCGCCGGTGAGCTCCTGAACCTTCCATGCCCTCGGTTTCGCCGCGAGTGCCCGCAGTGGCCGGCCGCAGCAGCGCCGCCGCCGTCGGCCGGCCGCGGTGAGCCGAGGGAGAAGACAGTGTCGTTTTTCTTTTTCTTCAAACATGTGAATAGTGCCCTGATTTCTCTTTTTTGTGGTATTTTCTGTAGACATCCATAAATTCTGAAATTTTTGTGGTAGACTCTTTATGCTCTGTAGTATTTTATAAAAATATGAAACTTGAGTTTTGTTGCAAAAATTTGAAAATGTAAAATTCCCCTTTTAATTGAAAAATGAAGGCTTTTGGTATTTTTGGAGAGTGTTCTATAGCTCCAAAATCTTGAGATTAAAATTTGCAAGCTAGTTATGTCATGATGAGTCTCTGGTAAAATTTTGAAGGCATTTGGAGCAAGTTGATTTTTGGGCTTTATTTTAATTAAGGAATAGTGCCTTTTGTTAATTAAATGTCTAGATTTAATTGAGCACCTTAATGACCTCCAAAAATTATGAAATTTGTTTTGCCATATACTTGTACCCTAATGAACTTGTGTGATTAATTTGGTAATTTTTGGAGTACCTTCATAAATGACCTTTTAAATAATTAAGAAAAATAGAAAAGTGTGATTAGGGTTAGCGTTGAATGCCCTGTGATGTGACTTTTGGATTGATTGATGTTCATAGACCCATACCCCTCTGGTCTATGATGTTTGTGATGCCTGCTATGCCTACACTTAGGCTTAATAAAAGTTGCTTAATTAAATTTGATACTATTGTTGAAAAGGGATAAGTAATCTATTGACCACTTTAACCACCACTCATACCCTGCAAAGCTATACTCTAGTTTTATCCTATGCACTTTGTTCATACTAGCCTACTCATGTGCATGCATCATTGCCATACGTATAGTGACCGAGGAAGAAGGACCTGAAGTCGAGGTAGTCACCGAAGGATATGTCCCCGAGGCGGACCCCGAGCTCCGACACCTACTCCAACCCGAGTCCGTCCTTTTTGCCATTCAAGGCAAGCCCCAGTGCATTTAACCCTTTCCTTGAATTCTATAAATGTTTTACTTAAATGCTTTGAGTTAAATATTGCATTAGGTTTTTTAGGGAGTTGCGTGATATCCTATCTGATGCATTATCCACCTTGACCACTGACACACCCGATACCTGCTTTCAGAAACTAGTGCAAAAATGCTTAGCAATGCTATACAATCAGATTTGCAACAAAATGCCAATTTCAAAAGTGTGATCACTAAGAATATTTATGGGAATTTCTGGTTTACTCCCACTATTGGCTAAGTATCTGATCCGTACTTAGTCAATGGGAAGGAGAGGTTGTCCTTGCGTACGGTGCCGTCATGTCGTAGTCCGGGACTCGACAGTGACACCGACCGGGACGGGTTGAAAAACTGACAGGACTGTTGCCGCTTGGGTGAGATATAACCAAGGCACAGTTGCTGGCTGGAAAACTTAGGGACCATCCGTATGGGGCCTGCTGGCAGGACTTGCAACTATTCACATACTACGGAAAGCTCTGGCTCCGAGAAATCCATTATTGGACCGACAACCGCGCACTGGGAGTGGAGAGATGGCGGAAGTAGCATGTACCCACGTGGGTTAGAGTCCCGGATTGGAGTGGTGTACTGTACTTCCGGGTGGCGTAGGACCGGGCCCAATAATGGAGGAATCGTGGAAGACGAGTTGGCATATGCAAGCTTGGGTGCTACATATGCAGTGTGGATAGGGATCCTCAGCTGAGTATTATTTATCCGGATTAACGTTGCTCCTCGGTTATGGAGACTTGTTCCATTGACTCTCAACGGAGAGTGGTTCTCAACTAGGAATGTTTTGAAATGTAAAATGAATCATGAATGATGAAGAATTGAGGATACTGAATCTTTCCAAAATAAAATGAGGTTTTAAAAAAAAAATGCTTTTCTGCAAAATACTTGTTCTTGCTTAAGCCTTACCTTGACTACCCTAAGCCTTCATTCCTGAGTCTTCTCCCTTTTTCTTTAGTCGGGTAAGTCTTGTTGAGTACCTTTGTACTCAGGGTTTTATTACCCATGTTGCAGGTATGGCAGATTCCTCAGTATGCCTTGGACCCTGCTGTGTGACTGTTGTTCAGGAGGAGGCCGATGAGGCCGATGAGTGATTATTCACCCTCGGGCTGGGTGATGTATCTTTAAGTTGTTGTCATATGCTACCCTGCCAACTCTATCTATTTGAACTATGGTCTGTAATAACTTCATTTAAATTTTATGTTGAACCCTGGTTTGTAAAACTATTGTTATCTAAGTCTTCCGCTATTTACTCCGATGTTATTTGTCAAAATGTTAAAGAGATTGTAACTGAATTGTGAGATGATCCTGCGGACAACGGGCACTGATGTAGCCCAGTAGCGGAACAGGTCTTAATCTCTTGGCTGTACGGATCGACTGTCAGTGGATGACGGTGGTCAGTGGGCCATGGGATTAGGGCCGTTACGTTACAGAGTGGTATCGGAGCATCTCACTATGACGTTGTAATCTTTTTGCAAAAACTTCAAAATGTTTTTAACAAAAACTAAACTTGACTATTTTGAGTCCAAATTGCCCTCTCTCATCTCATCTTGTCTTTGGCAACTAGTAGCAAGACAACTTGTATAAGCCCTATGTACCTTACCTTAGTAGTTGCATTGCCTTGTTCCGTAGGAACGATTCATGCATCATGTCACATTCACTTAAGTATATAAAAGAGTTCGTTGGGATAGTGTGCCTATACCTCTTTCTTGCTAGCCTTTCTCATCTATAACCTCTTGTCCAGATATGGCCATTGTCAAGCGGACTGCCCGCAAGTCGACGGGACCAAACGGTGTGCCGCGTCACCAGCTGGCGCCACGCACCGGAGAAGAGACTGGAGAATCCTCCAATGGTCGTCGTTTTCCCCGCCGCACCCGCAAGCAGCTGAAGGAGGAAATCAAGAATCTGAAGGCTGAAATGGAGAACATGGAGCATGACTTCTACCTTTCCCGCATGGAGTTTTATGAGGCACGAGCTTCCTTGGAGCAGGCCAACCGAAACACGGTTCGCGCTATCCAGCAGCGTGATGCAACATGGATCCGAGAGGACGTCACCAGAGCCCAGCTCCATGGACTGCAGCAATACACCGCCCAGGTTGAGCAGTACAATGATATGCTTCATGAGGAAGTACATCAGCTGCATGATCAACTCCACCCCTTGGTACCCCCGGTTATGGAAGAACCTGAGGACGGAGTCGTGGAGGAACCTGAAGTGGAACACGAGCCCGATCAGAATGAGGAAGTGGAACCTGCTGAAGATGTCCACGTTGAAGATGAAGATGAGGAGGAAGAGCCTGAGCTTATCATCGAGGATGAGGATGATGACGAAGAGTTGATCTTCATCGACGATGACTAGCCTCCTTGTGTCTGTACCATCTGCTTACCTAAAGCCTTAAGTCTAGGTTGGGGCGTTAGTTGGTCTTCTGTCTAGCCGAGTTGGTATCTTGTCTTGTACCCTTCCTTTGTCAGTCTGTGGTTATCTGTCGAACCTCTGTATCAGTTATCTACCCTTGCATCAATGAATCTTATCAGTCAGTTTCGTTCAAAATCAATCTTTGTATGCTGAATTCCAAAGTTGCTTATACAGATGCCTGTGAACACCCGCACTGGAGCTGGAAGTTCCGGAGGTGCCAACCTTCCAAACCCTCCACCAGTTCCTGCTACCCTGACAGATGCCATTGCAGCCTTGGCCGCCGCTGCTAACCTAATGGCTCAAAACCAAGGACAGCAGAATGTTGGACACCGTGGTCGCCACAACCAAGAGACCACCTATGTGGACTTCACTGAAACCCGACCACCGGTCTTCACGAAGGCCGATGAACCTCTCGAGGCTGACGACTGGTTACGCACCATGGAACAGAAGTTCAGTCTTCTGTACTGCACAGAGATCCAGAAGCCTCGGTTCGCTTCTCAGCAGCTCCGTGGTCCCGCAAGTGCCTGGTACGCCAACCTGTTGGCTGCCCAGCCTGAAGGTCACCAGCTGACCTGGGAAGAGTTCCGCACCGCTTTCAGGGCACATCATATCCCTTCGGGATTGATGAAAATGAAGTTGGATCAGTTCTTGGCCCTGCAACAGAAAGATTCCACCGTTATGCAGTACGTGGGACAGTTCAACCACCTGAGCCAGTATGCCTCCGACTATGTCAACACGGAGGAAAAGAAGAGAGATTGTTTTCTCAGGGGTCTGCACCCTAAGATCCGCAGAGGTCTATCCAACAACCTAAACGGATCCTATCATGACGTCGTTGACCGTGCTGTCGCTTTCGAGGAAAGCAACCGCCAGTATCAGGAAGAGAAGAAGAAGAAGAAGGCTGGGTCTAGCAGTTTCTCCAGCGACCATAAACGTCCAAGAGTCATCTACCATCCCAGTCACCATCAAAACCGTGCCCCATACCCCCATCAGCAAGTGGTCGTTCGTACCGCAGCCACCACCCATAATGCCAACCAGCAAAGTGCCACTCAGCCGAACGCCCCAGGTGTTCGTGTCACCACCCCACAAACAGCTTACAACCTTCCATGCTACAACTGTGGCCAAGTTGGTCACTGGGCTCGCGAGTGCCCAAAACCCAAGAAGAATACCCAGTATGCACAGAAAGGCCCTGGAGGATCACAGCAGCAGCAGCACCGTGCACCGCAGCAGCACGTCCAGAAGGGCAAGCTTGTCAGGAAGCACGGGCAAGTCTACTTCACCACCGCCAGTAACATCCCAGAAGGAGAGCCCGTCATGCTCGGTAGGTTCCCTGTTGCCAATCATCCTGCAGTCGTCTTGTTTGATTCTGGTGCATCACATTCCTTCATCAGTCGCACTTTTGTCATCAAGCATGAGTTGCCCATGGGGGAGTTAAAAGAAAGTTTCTGCATACTTTCGCCTGGAGGGCGGATAAATACTAAGGAAGTGGTCCGCAGTATACCAGTAATGTTGGGGGAACATGTTTTTCCTACCACCATGATAGTACTGCGCGATCAAGAGATAGATGTCATCTTAGGCATGAATTGGATGTGTCAGTATAAAGCCATGATAGACATCTTGAATAGAGTTGTGAGAGTGGATATCCCTAACAGTACCTCCAAACTCTTTCTCCAACTTCCAATGCCTCAAAAGCCAACAACCACCCAGCTAAATACTGCCTATGCTCCGGAAGTCAGGGATATTCCCGTGGTCTGTGAGTTCCCTGATGTCTTCCCAGGAGAGTTACCTGGTCTGCCTCCTGACCGTGATGTAGAGTTTGCCATAGAGCTAAAGCCCGGGACTGCTCCTATATCCCGTAGAGCTTATCGAATGCCTCCCAGAGAATTGGCAGAGCTGAAGATCCAATTGCAAGAGCTATTGGATAAGGGTCTCATTCGCCCAAGTTCATCTCCTTGGGGCTGTCATGCAATCTTTGTAAAGAAGAAAGACAAAAGTCTCAGGTTGTGTGTTGACTATCGTCCTCTCAACGAGGTCACCATCAAAAACAAATATCCCTTGCCTCGCATTGATCTTCTGTTTGACCAGTTATCTGGAGCCAGAGTGTTTTCCAAGATCGACCTCAGATCTGGCTATCACCAAATAAAAATCCGTCCAGAAGACATTCCCAAAACAGCTTTCACCACCAGATACGGCCTATATGAGTACTTGGTCATGTCTTTTGGCTTGACCAATGCCCCTGCTCATTTCATGTATCTCATGAACTCTGTGTTCATGCCAGAGCTCGATAAATTTGTAGTCGTGTTCATTGACGACATCCTTGTTTATTCAAGAACTCCTGAAGATCATGCCAAGCATCTTCGTGTCGTTCTCTCTCGTCTCAGAGATCACCAGCTGTATGCCAAGTTCAGTAAATGTGAATTCTGGCTAGATCGAATTCAATTCCTTGGTCATGTCCTGTCCGCTGAAGGTGTGTCAGTTGACCCTGGAAAAGTGGCAGATATCTTGGATTGGAAGCCACCTACCACTGTCCGCGAAGTTCGCAGCTTCATGGGAATGGCTGGATACTATCGTCGTTTCATCCCAGATTTCTCCAGAGTTGCCAAGCCTATCACAGAGTTGTTGAAGAATTCCGTGGATTTTGTTTGGTCAACAGCCTGTGAGCAAGCTTTTCAAGCCTTGAAGAAACTGTTAACTACATCACCAGTCCTAGCTCAACCAGATATCGAGAAACCCTTTGATGTATACTGTGATGCATCTGGTATTGGTTTGGGTTGTGTTTTGATGCAAGAAGATCGAGTGATCGCTTATGCCTCACGGCAGCTTAAGCGACATGAGGAGAATTATCCAACCCATGACCTTGAGTTAGCAGCAGTGGTACATGCTTTGAAGATATGGCGTCATTATCTGTTGGGCAGTGCCTGCAATGTGTACACCGATCATAAGAGCCTAAAGTATATCTTCACTCAAGAAGAGTTGAACATGAGGCAGCGAAGATGGCTTGAGTTAATCAAGGATTATGATATCAAAGTGCATTACCATCCTGGTAAGGCGAATGTAGTCGCCGATGCCCTCAGTCGCAAGTCATACTGCAACTGTCTGACAACGAAGCCCTATGATTTTTCCTGGTGCCATGATCTTGAAAGGATGGGTATTGAAATGGTACCACAAGGAACTCTGAGTAATGTCAGGATAGAGACCTCTATCAAAGAACAGGTCATTGCTGCACAAAAGGATAACCCTGGAATCAAGCACATCATCGAAAAGGTCCAGACCGGTAAGGCTGATTGTTTCAGGATCGATGATGTAGGAGTTGTTTGGTTCAAGAACCGTCTAGTAGTTCCCAAGGTGCCTGAGTTGAGACAGTTGATCCTTGATGAGGCACACCTGTCTAGGTTTTCCATCCACCCCGGCAGCAACAAGATGTACCAGGATCTAAGGCAGAGATTCTGGTGGACAAAGATGAAGATTGAAATCGCTCGCTATGTCGCTCGCTGTGATACGTGTCAGAAAGTCAAGGCCGTGCACATGAAGCCTGGAGGAGAATTGCAGCCTTTATCTATACCTGCCTGGAAGTGAGAAGATATCAGCATGGATTTTATTAATGGGCTACCCAAGACCCGGAAAGGTTTTGATTCCATTTGGGTAATCGTGGACCGACTCACCAAACAAGCTCACTTTCTGCCAGTCAAGACCATTTACACCGTCCCCACATATGCCGCCTTGTACAAGAACAACATAGTGAAGCTTCATGGCATACCCAAGACCATTGTCTCTGAACGTGGTACCCAGTTTGTTGCGAAGTTCTGGAAAGCATTCCATACCTCACTTGGAACCCAACTCTTATACAGCACAGCGTATCATCCTCAAACTGATGGACAGACGGAGCGAGTCAACCAAGTGCTGGAAGACATGTTGAGAGCCTGTGCCCTCACCTTCGCAGATACTTGGGATGACTGTTTGCCCTTGGCAGAGTTCTCATATAATAACAGTTATCAAGAAAGCATCAAAATGGCACCCTTTGAAGCACTGTACGGTCGTCGTTGTCGTACACCCCTCAGTTGGTCTGAGCCCGGAGAAAGAGAATTCTTTGGAGTTGACCTGGTCAAAGATATGGAAGAGAAAGTCAAGCAGATACAAGAGAACATGAAGATTGCCCAATCCCGACAAAAGAGTTATGCTGACAAGAGACGTCGACCTCTGAAGTTTCAAGTTGGAGATTATGTATATCTCAAGGTCTCACCAACCAAAGGAGTCACTCGTTTTGGAGTCAAGGGAAAGTTAGCACCCCGCTACATTGGTCCGTTTGAGATTTTGGAATGTTGTGGCAAGGTAGCTTACAAGCTAAAGTTGCCCGATCATCTCTCCGCAGTCCACAATGTTTTCCATGTCTCCCAACTCAAGAAGTGCCTCCGAGTACCAGAACATGTCGTGGAAGTTGAAGGTGTCGAGCTAGAGCCTGATCTATCCTACTCAGAATATCCAGTTCGAGTGTTAGATCACAAAGATCGAGTTACTCGAAGAACTACCACAAGGTGGTACAAAATCCAGTGGAACCAGCACTCTGAAGAAGAAGCTACTTGGGAATCTGAAGACTTCTTGGCAAAGAACTATCCCGACTTTCTCGAATCCCTGTCTATGTAAAGTTTTGCCTTTATTCCTTCTTTGTCCTTTCTTAAGACGCAGAATCTCGGGGCGAGATTCCTTTAAGGGGGGAAGGCTGTAACACCTCTGGTATTTAAGCATGTAATTAACTTGACATATCATCATTAGCATCATTAATCATCTTGATCATGATTTCATGTGTATGTATTTGCTTAGTGTATCATTTTATGTGATGTACTTCTATTGCAAAAACCCTTATTAGCCCACTTCTTCCTATAAGGGCAAAATGGTAATTTCACCTCTATGCCTAGTTCTATGTAATTCTTGTTCAAGTTTAGTGCCCTGATGTTTGTTGCTTTGATCTAAGTTTAAAAATCAGATTTGATTTGAATTTTCCTTTTGCAAAACCCTAAAATTCCAAATCCTGGATTTATTCCCTTTTTGATAACTTTTTCAAAATTTGAAATTTTGAGTTGGTTCAAAAGGCAAAGTTGTGAATCTGGTCAAGAGGAACAACTTTGGTATTTGCAAATTTTCAAGTTTCAGTACAAAATGTTGAGTTATTTCAAATTCATTCAAACTCCAACTTTTGTCCCCTTTTCAGTTTTCAAAATTAGTTCAAAAACTATTGAGTTTCAGAAAAAGTGTTTATTAGCAAAGTTATAGGTTTTGATAAAAGAAACAACTTTCATATTTGCAGATTTCCAACTTTCAGTGTAAAATCAAAAGTAATTTTGAATTTATTCAAATCCCTAAAGTGTTCCCCTTTCTGTTTTCAAATATGGTTCAAAAACTATTTGGATTTGGAAAATGTTCATATTGACAAAGTTGTAGATCTCTTTTTTCTGAACAACTTTGATGTTTTGAGTTTTTGCTGCACAGTTCAATTTTTGAGAGTAATTTGCAAAATACAGAAAGTCAAACCCTACCCTAGCTACTGTTCTTCTTCTCCGGTAGGGGGGGGGGGGGCCGGCCGCGCGCCCTCGCCGGAGTTGGCGTTTGCCGCGTGTCCGACGCTCCTTCGCCCGAACCAACTCCACGCCGATGCTCAGCGCATCATTGCGCACGCGAACCGTCCCCAGTTGACAACGCTACCGGCCCCTACCGCCCGCAGCACCTTGCCGCCGCGTGTTCACCGCCGGCGAGCACAGCGCCCGGTCCCTGCGTGCCAAACCGCTGACCTCCTGGCGAGTAATCGATCGCGCACGCTTCCCTCGTTCTTATCCGCCTCTGCTCAGCCGCTCGCTAGCCTCGTCGCGGCTATAAAAGGGGCCGACTCCTCGCCGGAGTTCCACACCACCTCCGCCACCGTCGCCAGCACTAGCCAGAGCCTCCGTCTCTTCGCCAGCTAGCCCAACAGCTCCGCCTTGAGCTCGTGAAGCTTCCCCACTCCTCAATTTGGTCGCTACCGCCTCCTTTCGCCCGGCGTAGCTCGTCGTTGTCATCCCCGGCGAAAATCCCGTCGAGGTCGGGATCGTGAAATACTCCCTCTCCGGCCTTGATCATCCTCCACTGACCCCCGCATCACCTTCCTTACTCCTTCGCGCCTCTGGCTGACCCCTTGCGGTCGCTTGTGTCGCGCAGGAGCACCGAGTCGACGATCGCCGCCGTGAAGCTCCCGCCGAGCTCCGTCGACCACCCTCCTCCGTTCATCCCCTCACCGCGCTGAGTCCTCTAATCGACCGCCGGTGAGCTCCTGAACCTCTCCATGCCCTCGGTTTCGCCGCGGAGTGCCCGCAGTGGCCGGCGCAGCAGCGCCGCCGCCGTCGGCCGGCCGCCGGTGAGCGAGGGAGAAGAACAGTGTCGTTTTTCTTTTTCTTCAAACATGTGAATAGTGCTCTGATTTCTCTTTTTTGTGGTATTTTCTGTAGACATCCATAAATTCTGAAATTTTTGTGGTAGACTCTTTATGCTCTGTAGTATTTTATAAAAATATGAAACTTGAGTTTTGTGCAAAAATTTGAAAATGTAAAATTCCCCTTTTAATTGAAAAATGAAGGCTTTGGTATTTTTGGAGAGTGTTCTATAGCTCCAAAAATCTTGAGATAAAATTTGCAAGCTAGTTATGTCATGATGAGTCTCTGGTAAAATTTTGAAGGCATTTGGAGCAAGTTGATTTTTGGGCTTTATTTTAATTAAGGAATAGTGCCTTTTGTTAATTAAATGTCTAGATTTAATTGAGCACCTTAATGACCTCCAAAAATTATGAAATTTGTTTTGCCATATACTTGTACCCTAATGAACTTGTGTGATTAATTTGGTAATTTTTGGGAGTACCTTCATAAATGACCTTTTTAAATAATTAAGAAAAATAGAAAAAGGTGATTAGGGTTAGCGTTGAATGCCCTGTGATGTGACTTTTGGATTGATTGATGTTCATAGACCCATACCCCTCTGGTCTATGATGTTTGTGATGCCTTGCTATGCCTACACTTAGGCTTAATAAAAGTTGCTTAATTAAATTTGATAATATTGTTGAAAAGGGATAAGTAATCTATTGACCACTTTAACCACCACTCATACCCTGCAAAGCTATACTCTAGTTTTATCCTATGCACTTTGTTCATACTAGCCTACTCATGTGCATGCATCATTGCATACGTATAGTGACCGAGGAAGAAGGACCTGAAGTCGAGGTAGTCACCGAAGGATCTGTCCCCGAGGCGACCCCGAGCTCCGACACCTACTCCAACCCCGAGTCCGTCCTTTTTGCCATTCAAGGCAAGCCCCGGTGCATTTAACCCTTTCCTTGAATTTATAAAATGTTTTACTTAAATGCTTTGAGTTAAATTATTGCATTAGGTTTTTAGGAGTTGCGTGATATCCTAGCTGATGCATTATCCACCTTGACCACTGACACACCCGATACCTGCTTTCAGAAACTAGTTGCAAAATGCTTAGCAATGCTATACAATAGATTTGCAACAAAAATGCCAATTTCAAAAGTGTGATCACTTAAGAATATTTATGGGAATTTCTGGTTTACTCCCACTATTGGCTAAGTATCTGATCCGTACTTAGTCAATGGGAAGGAGAGGTTGTCCTTGCGTACGGTGCCGTCATGTCGTAGTCCGGGACTCGACAGTTGACACCGACCGGGACGGGTTGAAAAACTGACAGGACTGTTGCGCTTGGGTGAGATATAACCAAGGCACAGTTGCTGGCTGGAAAATTAGGGACCATCCGTATGGGGGCCTGCTGGGCAGGACTTGCAACTATTCACATACTACGGAAAGCTCTGGCTCCGAGAAATCCATTATTGGACCGACAACCGCGCACTAGGAGTGGAGAGATGGCGGAAGTAGCATGTACCCACGTGGGTTAGAGTCCCGGATTGGAGTGGTGTACTGTACTTCCGGGTGGCGTAGGACCGGGTCCAATAATGGAGGAATCGTGGAAGACGAGTTGGCATATGCAAGCTTGGGTGCTACATATGCAGTGTGGATAGGGATCCTCAGCTGAGTATTATTTATCCGGATTAACGTTGCTCCTCGGTTATGGAGACTTGTTCCATTGACTCTCAACGGAGAGTGGTTCTCAACTAGGAATGTTTTGAAATGTAAAATGAATCATGAATGATGAAGAATTGAGGGATACTGAATCTTTCCAAAATAAAATGAGGTTTTAAAAAAAAAATGCTTTTCTGCAAAATACTTGTTCTTGCTTAAGCCTTACCTTGACTACCCTAAGCCTTCATTCCTGAGTCTTCTCCCTTTTTCTTTAGTCGGGTAAGTCTTGTTGAGTACCTTTGTACTCAGGGTTTTATTACCCATGTTGCAGGTATGGCAGATTCCTCAGTATGCCTTGGACCCTGTTGTGTGACTGTTGTTCAGGAGGAGGCCGATGAGGCCGATGAGTGATTATTCACCCTCGGGCTGGGTGATGTATCTTTAAGTTGTTGTCATATGCTACCCTGCCAACTCTATCTATTTGAACTATGGTCTGTAATAACTTCATTTAAATTTTATGTTGAACCCTGGTTTGTAAAACTATTGTTATCTAAGTCTTCCGCTATTTACTCCGATGTTATTTGTCAAAATGTTAAAGAGATTGTAACTGAATTGTGAGATGATCCTGCGGACAACGGGCACTGATGTAGCCCAGTAGCGGAACAGGTCTTAATCTCTTGGCTGTACGGATCGACTGTCAGTGGATGACGGTGGTCAGTGGGCCATGGGATTAGGGCCGTTACGTTACAAGCACCGAGCACGAGCTCGGCCAGACACGCACGCATGGGCGCTGATGCGCCGCGGGCACCGCCGCCGCGAGTGGGCGCGTGCTCAACCGGACGCGTGCGGGAGCCCCGCCGGCCACGAGCCCGTCTGGCCACTAGACTGCACTAGGAAGAGGAGAATGAAGAAACAGGTGGATGTGGCCCGGATGCTGGAAGAGAAGGACGGGGAAAGAGATGGATGCAGGAAAGAGATAAGATAGGGACAGGTTGGACCATGGAAATAGTAAAATAAGTTATGAAACCGTGCTATGAAACTTTGCACTGAGAGGGAGTCTAGTTTCATATCAAAGTTTCATGCATTGAAAACTGAGAGATGAAACTTGTGATTGAGACTGGCTGAGATGATACAATAACCAAGAAAGTTTACGGAAGGTGGTGGTAGTAATTAAGCGCATGCATGCAGTAATTATTCAACACTATCATGTCTTTTAATTGGACACTACATGTAAAATAGTGCTTCATTTTTAGAGAGAAGTAATTGCTGAAGCTTTTCACTCCACGAGACATGTACCTACATGTGCCTTATAAAAAATAAAAATCTTCATACGCCTTATAAAAGATTATGGAGAGAGTACATTCTTAAAAAGAAAATTACAAGAAAAAATGTCTTTTACTACGTCTGTTCCCTTTTACAAGGTATAAACCAATAGTCAAGATTTAAACTTTAAAAACTTTGACCAATAATTTGGTTAATAATATTTATTTGATATGGTTAGATATGTAAACAATTATATTATCCAACAATCATAAGTTTATAAACATAAATAATATAATATAAAGTAAATGAATGGTTAAAGAATAATTTAGGAGATCGTGTCATTTTTTGTCGCGTCTTACGAAAGAGACCAGAGGTAGTAACTCCTAAAGCAAACCACTGGCTGAACTTCTATTCATGTCCGTGGATATCAGTGCATTGACCACCGCAACTGCATCCGTTTTCAGGATTATATTTTGAACTCTCAATTCGGTTGCTCTTTGGACTACCTGCAAGCAAGCTATAATTTCCGCATAAGCCGATTCCAGCACTTTTGCCGATTCCCTATAGCCCAAGATGATCACTCCTTCATGATCCCATAATATAAAACCCCAGCCTCCACTGCAATTCGCTTGATTTAAAGCACCATCACAATTCAGTTTCACAACACCGCTCGGTGGTTTGTTCCACTTGCTGGTGTCACTCTGTCAGTACATTATAGGTTGTTGTCATTTTAATGCTGAGAATTCCTCCGCATAAGAACCGATATACTGAGCCATTTTCTCACTGCTCCTAGGTGTCTCACCCTCCCCCACGGCCCCACACCACATCTCTCTGACCACCACCACCACAAATATAATAGGGTAACTACTTTGCACTGCACACCTTCTTGCAAATTCAGAATGTCCTCCAAGACTTGTTTAGCTAAGCAGGCCAACACCAGTTTAGTTCTGATGTGTTCCGGCTGCAAAAGCAACCAGACCCGGCGAACTTGTTGATGTTAAAAATAGGTGGCCACCATCTTCATCCAAGCGCCCACACATGAAACACAGTATCAAGCCACATATCTATGCGCTTAAGGTTCACTCTTAACGCCATGTCGTTGTGTCCAAGGCGCCAAAGCAAGTGCAACATTATTCCTCGGGCATTTTATCTTTCACAATTGCGTCCAGAGCCGGTCTGTCCCTGTGCCACCAGCTGCTACAGAGGAGCTCCCTCCACTGTCGCTTGCTCTCCTCTTCTCAACTGCACAAATTTTGTAAGCCGATTTCAACATGAACAGACCATTTTGGTCATAGTGTCGGACCAGCATATCATCCATCTCTTCATGTACTGGAATCTTAAGGATAATCTCTGCATCATCTTCTCAAAATATATTGTGTACCAATGTTTCATCCCATGATCTTGTATATGGGCCGATCAGTTCACCAACTCGAGATAATAGAGTGCTCCCCCTCGGTGTAAAAGGCTTTCACAGTTGTTGTCTCGGTAACCAGGCATCATCCCAAATTTTGATCTTGGGACCATCCTTAACTCTCCATATTAAGCCCTTCTTTAGTAGAATAACAACCGATAAGATAAAGCACCAAAAATAGGACATGTTCCTAATCGTCTTTGCCCCTAGTACATCTCCATTCGGGTAATATTTTTACGCACATAAAGAGTGTGGATTCAACAACAACCTCCAGGCTTGTTTGGCAACCAACGCCATATTGAAACCATGAATATCTTTATACCCAATGCCACCTTCACCTTTTGGTTTTGTCAACTTGTCCCAGCTCATCAAATGCATCTTATGTTCATTATCTTGTTGACTCCACCAAAATTTGCATATCAATAGGATATCTTTATATCATATGAAAGCAAGCACATTTGTGAAGAACAAATGAGACATGAAGTTTTGCATATGGAATGGCCTCACTTAGAAAGCTTGTGTATGAAATCAATAAGAATAAATATGGTATTCAAACTATGCTTATTGTTGGTTCAAAACTTCATGTGAGTTGGGATGGCTTGAGAGAGTGAAGATAGAAAGGAAAGGGCTTCGAAGCACCAAGCGAGGGTGAAGGGCAAGCGATGGCTTGGTCACCAAAGAACCGAGATTATGGTGAAGAAGAGAGTACTTGCATTGAGTCTTAGCACTAATCAAGCTATGTGAAGTTACATTGTGAGGAGGATCAAATCATTCTTGGATTATTTGAAGAAGTGACTTGATGTCATTAAGTGAACTCATCATATGCTTGGAACTGGATCAATTCACATGCTCAAGAAGGCTTTGCTAAAATGGTTGAGATGAATTGGTTGCTACTCTCTAATGTTGAAGATTGCAAGACATGGCATTTGAATTGAATTGGAAGCTCAAGTGGTTTGAATTCAGTATTTCATTTAATCTTGAGTTGGTAGATATGACGTACTATTAAGAGGGATGCAACATGTTGGTCAATGACTAGTCCATAGTGCTCAAGTTAACCATGTGAGGTTTGAGAGAAGAGTGGCAAAAGTGCTAACTTGTGTGCTGTTGAGGGCCATAGCGGAGGGTCCGGTATGTCATATTGGATGGTCCGGTATGAGCAGCATACGCTGGCTAGTGTCAGAATTTCCAAGGCTTCTCCTTTGGATTTTTCGGACAGGGTCTCTCTAGTAGAATTGAGTCTAATTAACCAGAATTTCTAGGAGTGTTCAAATTTTCTGGGGACTAGTTTTCTTGAGCTTAGTCGGTGAGTTTCCTGTGGCCTGTCAGCTCATACTGGATGATCTGGTATGACATACCAGACGGTTCAGTATGGTGTCTGACAGGTCCAACGGCTAGTAATGGCTAGTTTTGAGATTCTTTGAGGGCTGCTGATTCTGGTGCATCCCATATACATTTTAGATCCTTTGAGATACTCCCCCACACCTCTCTTAGTGAGATCAAGTGGTTAGTGAAAGATCCAATTGGTGGGTTGAGTGAGATTCAAATTTGTAAGCAAATGAGAGCAAGCCAATTCTTGAGCACTTGAAGCAAGTCAAGATCTCATAAGTCACATTTGTTAGTCTTGGAGCTCGGCTCCTAGATGGCTAAGAGTCGCTGGTGAGCAACCAAGGATTGTGGTGTGCTGCGGCAAGTTTGCGAGGGCCTGATCTCGTCTCCGCAAGGGAAGAGATCAAGCTTAGTGGATCAAGGGTTGTGGTTGAAAGAGACCCGGCTAGAGTGCATCCGAAGTGGTCACTCATTGCTTCTTCAACAGAGAGTAGGACTCAAGTGGGAGTCCAAACTTCGGTAAAACAAATATCGTGTCTCATTACTTTTCAATTTACTATATTTGTGTTTGCCTCTATCTACATGGGTGGTGATCTTTGGCATGTAGGGTATACTCATATTTTAGCTTCTGGGAATCCACTGCATCTTAGATCAAAGTTAGAGCCAAGAAGAAGGAAGTTCCCTTAGGAACTTCACTGGTCTGTGAATACCGCACACCGGACCATCTAGTATTGCAGGGTCCAGCTGCAACTTTGCTTTTCTATGTTTAATCAGTTTGTATTGTAGGGTGATAGCTTCTATACTTTTGTGGTACATTTTATACTTTGTGTTTCCATTGTAGAAGGGTTTTAATCTCTGATTTGGGATTTTCAAGTAATTGGAAATTCCTATTCTAACGGCTTCCACATGTTAAGTTGTAAATTTTTAGAAACGCCTATTCAACCCCCTCTAGGTGACATCCTCGGTCCTTTCAATTGTTCGTGTTCAAAGTTACCTTTATTGTTTTAGTTAGCTTTGGTTAATCGAAAGACCGCTAAGACTTAACCCTTAAAGATCTAGATTTATGTCAAATGATATACCATATTACCTTTAGTAATTTGACCCTAAGTTTATGACAAGTTTATGTACACACTTACTTTTTATCAAACCATGAATACCATCTCTTAACCCATTTTCACTGACTACATCTAGTACCCAAATCATTAGTTTTTATATACCTCAGCTACTTAAAAGAATTACCATATATTTCTTGTCAGCAAGAGCTACCCTAGATTAAAGATATTAGTGTATACTCCAACTTTGATTATATGTTTTTATAAAGCTTATATTAAAATGTTTTTAAAACCAACTCTAAACATTGATATAGCTAATGTGGTTTTCCAAACTTTAAATTTAAACCATTTGGTTATTAGTTTCAGCTTATTTTGACCATAAGCAACTTATAAGTTGTACCAAGCAGGCCCTACGTCCAACCAGGTCTGTTTGGAATGCTTTTGAATTTAGTTTCTAATTAAAACTTAATTTTGAGCATGTACTTTGTTAAGAAACTTCGGATTTCACCTAGACACGTATGCTAAAAAAATTACATGAAAAATACTACTTTCCGAACCATGAATTTAGATATTTTTTTTCTAGATTTTTGGAGTCCATTTTGAGGCTAAACAGGTTAACCTAAGACTCAAATATAGCATTATATGAAGAATTTTAACTTTAAAACTACAAGAGGTATGTTTTCAGATGTAAGTAAAATGGATTATGCTTATTTTCTAGCATCTACTGAAAAAATTTGAAGAATTTTAGAGATACATAAGTCCTTTGTTTTGGATCGATAAAAGAAAATAAAAGAAATCAAAAGAGCCTATCCAGTTGAAACTCATGTGTTTTGAAGGTAACCAACACATGGGTAATTTATGCCAACAAAACACATGAATTCCAGGAACCCAGAAAACCGTGTGTTTTGTAGGAACCTAACACACGATTTTGAGCAGCCTACAAAACACAAGATTCTTAGCAGAGAAAAGAAAAACCATGTATTTTTTCCTTAAGGAGCACATGAAATCCAGAGGGACAAAAAACGTGTGTTTTAGAAGGAAGTGGCACACATATTCTAGTGGAATTGTAATATGTGTGAGGAGAACAAACAAGGCCCATAGAGAGATCTGTTGTAGTTGTAATTGTGCAAGTGAGTCCAGAAACCTGATGACAAAAACTAACTGTTGTTGTTCGTGTTGAAGAACAGATCTGAATTGCCTGTCGTTGGAGATGAGGACCAAGCACGCCTGCACACTTAGTTCAGACAATGCAGCTTCACGACTGAATATTCTTGGTGCTGTAACTCAGCGCCAAAGCCCCGTTTCTTCACACAAGCCTTCCACCTTCCGTTGTATCTTCATATATACTTGAAAATGGACAGAGCACTACATAGCCATACAAGTTGCAAGAATCTGGATGTGAAGTATTAATTAATTTAGAATCTGGATGTGAAGTATTAATTAATTTAAGAGTTGTCCACCTTGCAAACTTGCAGTCGCAAGCATGTAGGTTGCAGCCATGCAAGCAGCGAGTGTCCTCAGCTGCGTGCAGGTGGGCGAGCAGCATCCTTAGTGCCTCCCTGGTCTCAGGGAGAAGCAGGGGCAGCCGAAAAGGGATAGGAAGCTGTCGTGTCGTGCACAACAGTACCTACAGAAAAGGCCAATGAGATGATTAGAAAAATCAAAATTGGAAATTATAGGTGATAACAATGGATATTGCACATACCAAATATCATAATTAATTTAATTCAAATAAACAACTTACTACTAATAAATGTGCAATTTAGTGCTAATAAAAAATCACCTTAATGAAAATATGACATGAAATGTTTAATGAGCCATCATATAGTACTGAAATATCAAAAATAAAAACAATTCTTCACTCCATGAATTCGCCTAACTGCGAGTTTACAAATCACAATAAACAAAGGATAAGGACAAATCTATTTTGTGTATGTTGGCTTTGACAGCAGCAAAAAAAACTAGGCTACTGTGAACAACTTGATGATGCATGCAACTAATGGCCATATATGCCAGTTACTATCATTATGTAAATGCAACTAATGACCATATATGCCAGTTACTATCAGCTCTGTCCAGTTACTTAATAGGAACATAGCACTTCAAAATTCAGTAATATAACATGAGCAAGGAAGATTAACATGGACAGAGCTGAGAGCAATACAATCGTATATTTGTCAATGAAAGGACAATGACAAAACAAATGAGAAAACACCACCTCTTCTTCTACCTTTAGCCTCCTTCATCTAACACATTCATAGATAACAAAACAAATTTCGCAAAACACGGAATACAAGAGACAATTTTTTTCTATGGGGGGACAATTTACAAAATTTGTCCCCCTAAACAACACAATCACAGACATAGAGGGCGAGGACTAGCACAATCACAGAATCACAAAAAAATAGAGTGGGCTTGCATAAAATACACTATGTCGCACAAATCATAAGTAACAAATGAGGAGTGTGTTAACGTTACATCAAAATACAAATAAGTTGGATATTGCACATGTTGAACACTATAATTGCAGAAACTTAACGTTGCGATTTACTACTTATGTGCAATCAAGAAATGGACACTAAACATAACTTTCTTGTATAGTATATGCACAAATGCTTGACTCACAAACTAAAGAACAGGTAGAAGAGAAAAGATAGAATTGGAATTTCTTCAAAGGCCAAAACTGACAAGAGAAATTAGAAACAACCTACAACTAATGCCAAAGGTGAATTATCAAACCTGATAACTACCTAGCATCAAGAATCTTTGTGCAAAATATTCTCATAGTATATTGACTAATCTTTGTGCAAAATTTCTAGATTTTTATAAAAACTTGTCTGCTCCTGCAGCAATACATGATCAGCACCCCTTGCTTTTTTTTGAAAACTATCAGAACAATATAGTGGTTTCCAAGTAAATAGTGTATACTTGTAGAATATATAGATTAACTAGCAGAAAAATGAGAACATGAGAAGGTATAATGGTTGAACATCAACATATTGCATGTACTTAAAACTACAATTGCAGTGCTCGGTGGTTGCAATTTCCATTATTGTTGATTGTAATTATGTAATTCAATATTTTATTTGTTTAGTTTTCATCAACTACAGATATTAATAGGAATATACCCACCGCCTCCTACTCACTTGGAAACCACGAGCACTGAGCATTTTCAATATCATGGCCTTCTAAATCATTAATCATCAGAGCTCGACATCTCAACAAAATAGAATGCCTCTTCCTAGCCATCTATCAGGAATATCAAAATTCCAGCATGATTATACAGAGCAAGTCAATGAAAAAAATACTAATTTGGAATGCTAAATAAATACAATTGCAATGCTCGATACCTGCAATTTACATTATTGATGATTGCAATAAACTTAATTAAAATAACTATAGTATTTATGAGCAAATCACAATTAAAATCACAATTAACAAATTACAATTGTTTTCTATAGTATGACAAATACAAATAACTAAAATATGTTGGCACAAATCACAATAAAAACTGAATTTAGTTGCCAAAAAAATCACAAATAACAATTTTCTGTTATACAAAAAAATGTTGCCTGTGTTGGCACAAATCACAAGAAATAATTAACATTTTTTCTATATAAGGACAAGGACAAAAATGTTGTTTGTATCGGCACAAATCACAATAAACAATTAACAATTTTTCTATAGAGGGACAAGGGCAAAAATATTTTCTGTATTCACAAAAGGATAATTAGTAGACTTAGTTGTGCACTTGCTCGACAATACTGGCCATTGTGATACTAATAAAGAATCAAAAGAGGGGAAGCAATAAGGCACGCACAACAATTCTAGCAAAAAAATCAAGGCGTCAATTCAAGTATCTAAACAATGTTACTATTCATAAATGATTCTATTCTTGTTGACCCATATATAGGCTCAGACAATCATTGGAGTTCGCTCTTTATCTTTAGTTGAGATTTCTGCATATGTATATGTTTTTTTAGGAAACAAGAGGGGTACTGAATATATTAAACAAAGGAAACAAAAGTTACAACAAAAAAGAAAAAAAAAAGGTAGATCCTTGATTGAGCTTTTGCATGCATGACTCTTCATAAGCCGGAAAATTTCAGGCTCTGATGCTACTAGCTACTACATTGTTACCCTACACCTAATTAAGTTTGACACAACTGTCAGCTGGTTAAAATAAACTTAGTACCGTAGCATAAAAGGCTAGGCTACTGTGAATAACTTGATGCATGCAACTAATGGCCAGATATGCCAGCTACTGCCATTGAGCCATCAGTTTTACTAATCTAATCCAAGTAATAATCCTAGATAGGTTTGAAAGAAATAACAAGCTTGAAATAAACTATTTGTTAAGGGGTAGAGTACAAAGTACAAACACTGAGAGAAAATGAGTACAAACCTCAGCAGGGCTACTAAAACGATGTCTCCATCCTTCTCTACAACCATGATGTAAAACTCTTAGTAGCTTAGCCATTTAAATTCAGACCTGCTCATTCAAGCACGAAACAACTGCTATATAAGCGATAAAATCAAGACCTAATATATGACTAAATGACATCTCAGGGTCAATATAAAAATGTGGACGTCTCACTCCGACTCAATAAGACATACCCAAGGCTGTACATAGCTCTGTCAATCCTTCACCGAGTTGAAGCACTCGTTGAGCATGCCGAGTGCCAGCGCACGCTTCAGGTTGCATTCGAGAACTGAAGGCATCCCCTCAAACCTGCTGGCTACATCCAAACACAAAAAGGCACCATGTTCAGTTTATATAACACAAGAATGAAAAACCAGATGCAATAGTGAATATAGTTGCATATCAACACCAACATATTGCATATGCTCAGAACTACAATTGTGATTCCTAATATTTGCAATTTACTTTATTGTTGATTACAAACTGATTGTTTTATTTGTTTGGTTTTCGTCAACAATATATATTGATAGGAACAAAGCACTTCATTAACAGCCGGCAGCTACGCATGCACTTTGCCGCCTCAGCCTTACTTTATTCTATCCAGGAGGCCCTGTATCCCTCCAGCTGGCCATGGGCACCCCTCCAGCCAGCCATAACCACACACAAGCAGGCTGTAGGTGGCTAGATCAAGTTATTTAAATCCTTGGCCATACTTAATTAACAGGTATGACTTCTCACAAATCATTTGAAAGAGAACTGGAAGATTCGTTGTTAGATGATGATGACTATTTCATTTTTTTTAGTGTCATCCATTTTGAAGAAGGACAGTAAAACATCAGTCGCACAATATAGCAAATGATGCCAGCTAGTCTGAAAATTTCAATGCTCAGCTACAAAAGTTGTTCTTAGATGTATAAATTATAATGTACATTATACAACATTTGTTTAAGCATCAAGGTTTGATTTCTCATGGTTTAAGGGATAGACGAGCTCCAAAGTTTGGTCAGTTTAACTGAAACTTAGATTCAGTTTCAGTTCAATCAGTTTAACGGAAACTCAAGTTCAGTTTCAGTTCATTCAGTTTAACTGGACTAGAGTTCAGTTCCAGAGCTACTTTGATCAAGTATTTAGTGTCCAATTATTGTACTATTTCTACAAATACTAATGTTTTTCATGAGCCCATACGCTACACTTGGGACCAACACCAAATTTGTGTATTGGTTCATAGGTGAAATAATCCAATTTAATTGACCTTCAAAATTTGACAAAAATGGTGTCCTTTAGACAAGTTTCAGTCCCAACAACGACAACTGATGACTATTTTAACTAAGCAGCGAATGTGTTTATCTAAAGTTCAAACTTGATACTTTTGAAGTTACTAAATACCAAGTCAATTTCTGGCTACAACAATTTCAGATTTAAAGACAAGTTATTATGCTTCACATAACGGGCACTTGGGGCAAGATTAATGGGAAGGCGGACAAGATTAATGCAGTGCAACAAGAATTATCCAGGAACTCATGATTACAAAATTAGAACATGGACGTTAACAGAGTAGTAGTCTGAACAAAAATGCACTTCAACGTAAACTTATCTAGCATTACTGATTAATAACTACAACTACTCCGTAGTACAGACAGCGTGCATAATTTTGGTAACAAGCAACAACGGATTCAGACAGCTTTTGAGAATCGACGCAGAAAAAAGGTAACAATGTAACATACAGGATTGGTGTTCCAAGTAACCCGTTTAGTTCAGATAACCGATCTATAGGCTCCAATAGACCTGCTCCCCACAAATCAAATGCGTGGATGGAGTGCACGGAGAAGAGAAGGCGAACTCCCCGGAGGAGGAGCTGGAAGTGCTGGCGGCTCCAGTCTCGGGGGAATGTCCTCGATTACCCACCGATTACCCACCGCATCGCCGTGCTCGGGTCGCCGTGCTCGGGGCGCATGAGGACGTCACCGCCCTCGTCCCCCGCCTCAACGGCCTCCTCCTGCTCGGCCGCTCGGGGGCATTGTAGACGCACTGGAATGCGCTGCAGGCGCGGCGAGCGCGGAGACCCGGCGGTGGTGCGCTCTCGGGCCTACGGTGAGGCACCGGTCGTAGGCGGCGCCGTAGAGGAGGATGCGGGTGGCGCCGCCGTGCAGGACCCCATAGGCGCTGCGTGAGGGGTGGACGACGGTGATGGTGCTGCACGAGAAGCAGAAGAACTCGCAGACTGGGTTCACCGCCGGCGATGGAACTGCTCCCCTTCGAATATACTCAGATGAAACAAAGACAAACGCGAAACAAATCAAACACAGATAAACAACCCACGGAGAGAAAACAACAGATCAGAACCGTGTTGACTAGATCTACAAGTTTCATAGGATAAAAGCTAAGAAGAACTCACAGACGAACTCGAATCGCCCTTTCGAAATGGAGCTTGCTCCACAGCCACTTGAGGAGACACGGAGAAATGAGGAATTGAACGAACAATGGAACGGCAAGGAAGGAGACACGGAGAAATGGGGAATTGGACAGATAATGGAACGGCAGGGAAGGGAGATGTAAATGGCTTGTTTTCCAAAAACATGATGACATGTGGGACCCACTTAGGGCTGGGCGGAATCAAAGAGCCGTGCATAAAAAAATATGGTCAAAGCGAATCAGAATAGATCAGACGTTAATTCTTCATCCCACGGACAGAAAATTCGTGTGCTATCAAACCCAAAAACACATGAATGTAGGATTGCAATTCTGAATCAAAACGGTCCAAACGGACACAGGGTAACCAAGCTAACATCGATCAACTACGTGTGCATGGCCAACTCCAAGGGAGCTGGCGTCTTGGAGTTGGCGTGACTGACATGCGGAGTCACGCGGTTCAGGGGCCGTTGGGGAGGGCTCCTGGGGCAGCTCCCGGAGCCTTTTTACAGCTCCGGCTACCAAACGCGTGTGAAGGAATCCTCTTCGCGGCGGGAGTCGCGGAAATCGTGCTGAGAGGAGAGGAGAGAGAGGGTGGGAGCTGCAAAAGAGTAGTTTCTCCCAGCTCCGAACTGAGATGTGTGGGTCAGGGCGGATTTGCCCCCGGTGTAGACATGGGAGCGCGAAGATGGAGGCTGCGCGCGCGTTCTATCTGCTCTGCTTGCTGTCCGTGCAGAGGGGAGGGAGGGACGCGCTGCGCAGATGTGGGCGCCGGGCTCGCCGGGGAGGCTGCCGACGCTGGAGGAGTGCGGCGAGGACAGGGAGGCGGACGTGGACGCGTACCACTACCACGGGACGATGGCCTCCTGCTGGGGCCGCTTCGGCGCCGCCGCGCTGTGGCGTAGGCTACGGCAGCACCTCAGCCTCGTGCGGCGCCGGCGCCGGCGCGACCGCTCCCTCCTCGGCGCCAGCGGCGGGCTCAACTACGACCCGCTCACGAGCGGAGGTCGGAGGAGGGCCGCCGAGGTAGCACGAGGGCGGAGAAGATGGTCGCTCAGGTAGGCGCCGGAGGGTCGCGCGGAGGGGCCGTCGGAGTCGCGTGCGGCCGCAGCTGCGGCTGTTGCTGTAGCCTGCGTGGAGGCGAGGGGGGCAGCGGCGGCGCTGAGGCAAGGAGCGGGGAGGCGATGCGATGCGAGGCCGGGAGCGCCGCGTGGAGGCGTGGAGCTGCGGCTCGCGATGGGATAAAAGTGGGGAAAGAAATATTAATCAATAGAAATGAAGGGATATGGAAAAGAAAAAGAAAAGAAAAAAAAGGGTAATTTGGACTTTTCATTCTTTTTCATCAGAAGGAGAAGCTGTTTTGTCAAACGGCGTGAAAAGAAATTTCAGCTCCTAAAGTGAATTTGTTCTACTAGTAAATCCACAGCTGGAGCTGTTTTCGCTAAAGCCGGAGCTCTACCAAACGGGCCCTCAGTTTGGCGTGACGCAGCTTGCGCATGGCGTGACTCGGTGCAGTGCCACGTTGGTTGCTTACATGAAAACTGAAAAGTATTCCCTCCGTCCTTAAATGTCTGTCGTTTGCGCTTCCCGAGAAACAACCGTCCCTAAATGTCTGTCGTTTGCGCTTCCCGAAAAACAACTTTGACTAAATATATATTAAAAAATATTAATATGTATGATGCATAATTAGTATCGTTGCATAATTAGTATCGTTGGATAGATATTTGAATCTAGTTTTTTAACAAAATTATTTGGAGATCCAAATGTTGCACACACTTGCTACAAATTACAAATTGAGTCAAACTTGTAGCACGCACACCAACGGCGACGGTCAATTAGGGACGGAGGAAGTATTCGCTAGACGTGTCAGTATCGTAGTTAGTTACGCCGCCAATATATGTTCGCGTGACTGACGTTACAAGCCGTACCATGACCGCTGGCGCGACTAAAAACCTACAGTACTTCCTGAAAATTTAGTTTGGAAAAACGTGATATTTTAAAAATATTAATTTTTTAAGCTAAAAAAAAAATTCAAGACTCGAAGGCTGGCGGGCAGGACGGCATCCCCGGGTTGATGTATTCGATCTCGAGCCTAGAGCCCCACAGGTTTATGCTTTGCTTTGTCCGAAAGTATTCCCCGTGGTTGCGGAGGTTTCTCAGGCTCAGGGAAGGAAACTTAGGCTCACCTCAGACCTCACCGCATGGAAATGGAATCCAAGAAACTCCCCAGCCGAATTCGCTCTCCGGCTCTGGAAGACGCCGTCGTCTTCTCGTGCAGCTCCCGTCGCCCGCACACCGCCTTCTTGGGTCGTTGCATTGCTGTTGCTGGCCTGTCGCAGCGGGTCTCCACTGAGTGCTGCCCAAGCTGCTGTCCGTGGAGGACGACGGTCGACGGCGCCATGGAGAAACTACAATGGATTCTCTCAGCCGGGACCAACTTGTTGGAAGAGACCCGGATGAACAACGAGCTGGACCGCCTCCGAGCCACCTTGCCCAGGGCTCGCAAGCTCATCTGTCGCGTCGAGTGGGGCATGTTCAAGGACAAGGAGCTGGCGAAGCTTCTCTCGCATCTCAAGGACACCACCTACGATGCAGAGGACATTCTCCGCGAGCTAGATGACCAGGTGCTGAGGCGAAGCATACAGGACGCTGACCGGAGCAGGGCAGGTCAGCTCCTATCTTCCTCTCTGAATCTTGCCAAAATCTGGATCCTTCGTGGCAAAGCAAGGATAAAGGAGATCCAAGATAAGCTCGACAAGGTTGTGGCTGAGATCGAGGGGATGCTCAATCTTATGGGTCTTATGAGCTTTGAGCCATCACAGATCATGCCGGAGACGAGCTCGGTCATCAGCGCTCCGGAAGTTGTTGGTCGTGATGGTGAACGAGATGTGTTGATCGAGATGCTTGGTGTGACGATTGGTCGCGAGGCGCAACGGGATCAGGTGATCAAACTATTGGGAGTGCAACTCACCGGGACCGGGGGAAATAGCTCTGATTCTGAAGGTGGTGGTGGGTCTAATCGCCGGAAGTCGGAAGAGAGAAGCCGCAAGCAATAATGGTGTCGCTTCCACATCCAGAGCCAAGCAACCAAAAGGAAACAGCGGCAGCGCTGGACTTGCTGAGACTACTAACTGCACCGACAATAATAATGTTGTTTCTGTCATCTCGATTGTCGGTATTGGCGGTGTGGGGAAGACTACCCTAGCTCAGTTCATCTACAATGATCCAAGGGTGCAACGCCACTTTGGTGTGGTGATATGGGTCTGTGTCTCGGACTTGTTTGATAAGAGAAGGATAACAAAGGAGATCATTGAATCCATCCCTGGGAGGAAATTCGACACATCATCATGCAGTCTAAATGCTCTGCAAGTCGAATTGAAGGAGCGTCTGAAGATGTGCCCAAAATTCCTTTTGGTGTTGGATGACATTTGGCCGAATGCTAATGCATATTGGGAGGCATTTTATGGACCTCTGAGGCACGGACCTGAAGGCAGTATGGTCTTAGTGACTACAAGATGTCCAGTGGTTGCTACTCGTGTTAGCACAAGCAACTGTGAACCTGTCCAACTTGAAGGATTGCCTACTGATATATTTTGGGATTTCTTCAGAAAGTGTGCATTTGGTACAAATAACCCAGAGTCATATTCTCACTTGCAAGATGTTGGTAAGAGCATTTGCACTAGGTTGTGCGGGTCTCCCTTGGCTGCAAAAACACTCGGGCGCTTGTTGAATATGAGCCTGACAGAGCAACACTGGAGGACCATCGAGAAGAGTGAACTATGGGAGCTGCGGCATGAAGAGAATGAGATATTGCCAGCCCTTCAACTCAGCTATTTGTATCTCTCAGAAGAGGTTAAGCGATGTTTCATATTTTGCTCCATGTTTCCCAAGGATTATAGCTTTGAAAGAGATGAGATAGTTAACATTTGGGTGGCCGAGGGCTTTGTTGTGCCAGGGGGAAGCATGCGTCCTGAAGATGTGGGGATTGTTTACTTTGATGAATTGAGAAACAGATTTCTTTTCCAAACCGATCCAAAATGCCCGAATAAAACAAGGTACGTAATGCACGATCTGATCCATGATATGGCAGTGTCCTTCTCTATGGATGAATGCGTGGTGATGCAAGATTTAAGAAACCAGAACAAGAAGAGCAGGATGCAGCATAATACAGTTCGGCACATGTCGATTGAGATGGGTGGTGAGTCATTGACCAGAATGGGAGATATTCAACATTTGAATAAATTACATTCACTTAGGTTTGGAATCAGACTTGATGTTGAAATTACCTGGTTCAATCAGCTCTCTAACATTCTATTTTTGAGCCTAAAAGGCTGCCAGCTGGTAAAGCTACCCGAAAGCATATGTGAGCTGAATAGTCTCCGTTATCTTGATATATCTCGTAGCAGTGTACAAGAATTACCGGAGAAATTCTGGTGCCTTTACAACCTCCAAGTTCTTGATGCAGGTCATTCAAAGCTGCAAAGAATTCATCAGGGCGTAACAAAGCTAATCAACTTGCGCCATCTAGCACTGCCAGCAGAATCCTCTCAGACCTTGTCATGGGTAAGAGGGCTTGGAAACCTGTCTTGTCTACGAAACTTGAGTGAGTATATAGTCACAGAAGAGAGTGGGCGAGGAATTGGTGAGCTCAAGTTGATGAATCAACTCAATGGAACGCTTCGCATCAGATCTCTTGCTAATGTTTGGAGCGAGGAAGAGGCTGCTGAGGCTAGACTTGTTGGAAAGCAATACCTCAAGGAGCTTGTTCTACAGTGGCGACAGGGAGCATTAAGGTTGACGCGCAGTGATAATGGAGTGCTCCAAGGCTTGCGTCCGCATTCAAGAACTGAATGCCTTAAAGTCGATGCCTTTTGTGGTGATAGGCTTCCAAGCTGGTTTAATCCAGAAGACCTTCCAACTTTAAGAAGCCTGGAGCTTTCCTACTGCGTTTCCTTGGAAAGTTTATCAATCCCCTGCTCTGCCGATGGAACTCAAACGGGTGGCGATGGCAATGATGGGACACAGCAGCATGCAAGCAGCAGCCTCAGTCGCAACAATGGAAATGGAATTGTGTCCTCTGCCTTTACACGCCTCACTACTCTAGGTGTTTTCAAATGCTGGGCGCTGACAAATCTTGAGCAGTTCTTGACCCCAGAGATACTGCCATCCGTCAAGTCGATAACGCTTGAGGAGTGTTGGGATCTAGTATCAATACCGGTTCATACTTTTGTGGGGTTTGCTTGCCTACAGGACCTAAAAATATGTTACTGTCGCAACCTGGAGTGCCCACGGGAAATGGTTCTGCCCCCCTCACTCCGACGACTCTGTATAGTGAGTTGCAATGAGCTGGACAGGTCATTCCCAGCCTGCCTAGAGAACCTCACCTCTCTCACCCTCCTGCAGTTGTGTGGATGTGGCAGGGTCAAGTGCATCCTGCCGAGCTCCATCGTCACGCTCACATGCCTGGTAATACGTGCCTGCGGGGAGCTGTCATCCATCGGAGGATTGCAGGGCCTTGCATCCATAAAGCATGTCGAGCTATCTGACTGCCCTAAGCTTATTGAGGTGCAACAGCCCTTGGAGAAGAAGGGACTACAGACCAAGGAGGGGAAGGAACTACTCAAATATATACATAGAGGTTACACGGATTTCGATAATGCAGCAGAAGCAGACCCAATATGGTAGTTCCAGATCACCTGCATGTGAGGGGGTACGTGGTTATGGTTAGATGCAGTCCAACGGCGGACTCGAATTTTGACCAACCATGGTGACGGTGTACTTCGGCCAACCTGCCTGCTGACATATCTACCGGACCATATTTTAGATGTGTAATTTATTCTACCCTAGTTATCCAGCCCAAGCGATGTATGTATTCTCACTGCGATGTATTCAACTGCTTATATTTTTCGACTTTACTTGAAGTGGGAGTCATGTATATATACTAATGCGCACATATTGATCCAGTGATGTTCTAAAAAATTTGTAAAATATCACTTTGTTTATCTGATACTCTGATTTGGTTTCAGCCTTTTTTTGTGTGTGTGTATATAGTAACGTACTGAACATATGAAGCCATGATGTTGGTGTAGTTATCAAACCTAAGCAGTGTTTATATCTCACTAATCTTGCTGGCATGGGCTTCTAGGTGCTCTAACTTACTAGCTGTCATAATTTTAGATTTTGGTTTAATTGACGATGAAAATTGATTCTCTAACAATTTAGTTTAACTAGAACAAGAACTCGGCATGCTGGTTCAAACATAATATATATATATATGGTGCTACTATTGGGAGCCCAAGGCTTCCAATAGTTATTGGAAGCCACAGCCACCTCCACCCAACCAGATCTGGTCCACGGACCAGCTGACGCGTGCAGGTGAAGGACCACTGCGGACCCAGCCGTCCGGATGCATAGAATTCTGGCTCAAGTTGCGTAAAATATTTTTTTGTCACCGACAATGCATAGAAACTAGTAGTTGAATGAATAAAACTTCACTTCGTTGGTGCATAAAAATCTCAATACTGAATGGACATCCCACCTAACACAAGGTAACATCACCTGACACAAGCTGACATGTCTGACGCATGCATGCATGCACGTAACTCAATCCAATTTCTTTTATTTTTTCACAATAACTCTTCAACGAAACATCTAATTCAAAAACGGTTTTCACCATTGGACTCCTGACATTTTTATGTACGATTTAAGATCCATTTTGAATATTTTTTTAAATTTTTAAAAATTTATAAATTTACACGTTAAGATATGGATTTCAATGCTTTCGACTATGCATAGAATCATGTGGCCTTGAGCATAAAAACAAATAGATGATCTCATGTTCTCCAAAAATTCAAAATTTGAATCATGCCATGTTGACATGAAAGGCTTTCATCATAGCACAATGCATAATTATCAGATGAACAGTGCATAGAACATTCACAAAACATTAGAATCTTTGTCCCTTTGCTTAGATTTTCAAATTTGAATTTCACACAGGCTGACATATAGAAACTAATAGTTTATGGTATAAGAATATTTGGTAACGTGCCTTTGTTTAGAATTTGAATTTTAGATTCCACCTGGCCTGAGGTATAGAAACTAAGAGCATCTCCAACAACTTGGTAAAAATCACTTGCTAAATCTTGAGTTTTAGCAAGTTGTTATTTTATTTGGCAAGTCAAAAAAAGACTTCTCTCCAACAAGTTGCTATTCTTACTTGGTAAAAATAGAGGATGACATATGGGACCCGTCTGTCATTGACCCCCTCACCTCACGCTCACAGTCCACTCCACGCGCACGGGTGTGTTGACCAAACCGTCGGCGGCGAGCAGCATGGCGCCGGCGCCGACGCTGATGGACGAGCCCGTGGAGGAAATTAGTCAAAAAAAATGTTCTCAAAGAAAAATGTAGGGTTCCAAAAAAAAAGGTTCCTACACGTGTTTTCGGCCTGCAAACCGTAATCCCCAAATCCACCTATGGCTGAAGATGAACGCCGCGGCGGCTCCGGCGAGGACCGCATCAGCGGCCTCCCCGACGAGCTGCTGCACAACATCCTCGTCCGCCTCCGCTCCGCCCACGCCGCCGGGCGCACCAGCGTGCTCTCCCGCCGCTGGCGCCACGTCTGGGTGCATCTGCCAGAGCTTCGCCTCGTCGGACCGCCACGAGTGCCAGAGCGCAGCCTCGTCCCGCTGCCGCGAGTGCCCGAGCTTCGCCCCGTCGCGCCGCGAGCGGCAGCGCCAGCATTGGCCCCAGTACCTCCTTCGTCTCCACCACCTCCTTCCGCCCGTCCCCCGCCCGCCTCAACTTCAAGACGGTCGACGCACACCATGGCCGCGTCCTACTCCACGGCGTGAGCTGGAATCATGAGCGGAAGCTCTGGGACGATTCCTTCAAGGACCGCGTCGCCGGCGCTCCGCTCATGCTCCCCTTCCTCCTTCTTCGCGGCGGCGACAGTGACCGATTTGGGCCTGGATCCGGACGGGGAGGTCGGGGAGGCGGGAGTGGTCGCCGGAGTCCGACTCGTGGCCCTCGCGCTGGGCGGCCGCCTCGGCGGGGAGCTGTCCCCGGCGGTCGCTCGCCTCCCCGGTGTTGATCTGGGCGGACGCCTCTCCTCGCGTTGATCTGGGCGGGGGACGGACGCGGGAGGGAGGCCTGGGCGCGAGGGCAAGCAGGACGCGAGCGCGAGCGGATACGCGCTCGTTCCGCACCTGCGGAAAGATACGCTCGCGAGGGTGGATTTTAGCAACTTGGGAAAAATACCAAGTTGATTTAGGGAGTTGTTGGAGAAGGTTTTTTATGTTTTTGCCAAGTTTATAAGAATACCAAGCTGATTTAGGGAGTTGTTGGAGATGCTCTAATGGTTTGAGGTATAGAAATCCAGATACCAAAGAGATCCATTAATTTTGATATAGAAAAATCGTATATCACATGCAAACATGGGTACAACTCTGTAAATGCAAGCATAAAAACTTGACACTGTTTACCAGAAAGTTTAAAATTTAAATCCTATTGGTATACAGATTCTATCATTCTTGTAGAGTGTCTCCATATATAGAATCTTGAAGACGCATAGAAATCTTCCTAATAATACAAAATTTGAAATTTAAACCTTTCTCGCATGCATTATATGCGTGAGCATAGAAAAACACATAGCAATTGCATATATTTTTTAACGTGACAGTTACATCGTGAATAGAAACCTATCTAACTATACATATCTTCAAAATCACAGTTTCACCACTCATTGAAACCTATATTGACAAGCATAGAAACTAAATTACAGTTACACCATGCATTGAAACCTCGATATTACAAAATATAGTTTTAGAATGTATAGAACCCTATGCTTGTAAGCATAAAATCATGTGGCCATTGCAATGTCATCATCCAATCTAGGAGCCCATCACCGCCTTTAGACCTATCATGCAATGTATAGAGTTATGTACAGCAATATATACAATGGTGTAGAAGAGTACATCCAGAGATTTTTTCCTGAAATAAAAACAAAGTCACATTATAATTTCGTTAGTGAAATACTCATATATAGGAATAAAGTACTGCCTAAGAATTAGTAAATACCTGAAAATCAACAACTATGTGTAATATATAAAAAGCAAGATAGCAAAGCATGTTTCGCTTGATTGACATGGCCGACGGTGGTAGGCCTAGTAATGGTCCAATCTGCTTGCTATCTTAAAAGCTGCAACTGGCCATTAGCTGGCATCCATTTAGAAATAGAAAATAAAATACTCTTACGCACTGCCCGCAGCATAAATTAATAGAGGAACAATGCATAAAACTCTAACTCAAACAATGCATTGAACAATCCATCAATGTTAGAGAAATCACATACAGTCCTGTGTACCAACAATGCATAGAAAGTTACTCCAGCAATGTATAGATTTATGTGTCAACCATGTATAGAAATTCATACCTCCCATGATAAAAAATTAAGGCGTCAATTTCATTACATGTTCTAGTAAGAAAAAACAAAAAAAACTGGAGACACCAAGTTTGAGCAAGCATGGAAATACAAGGTCTATGCAATCCAACACTGCATAGAATTTAGAAAAAAATTCAAGGCGCATCTCAATCAGTTAAGAATACATTGATAGATTTTTGTACACTAAACTGGAGACAGGATTACACAATTTATATTAAATATGTCACAGCATAGAAAAGTCATGGCACAAAAGAAAAGAATTAAAACTCATCTTGGTGTTGTGATTAATCTAACTACAGTCTTCTTGATGCTGTGATTCCCTCAAGAAGCATAAAAAAATCAAATGTATAGAAACCCTCACCCAGGCTGCAATCAAAGCATAAAAAGTAATATGTTGATTAGAAAACAAAATATGTAGAGACTAATGTGATACTATAAAAAGAAAGCAAGTATCAATTGTGAGCTACAATTTAAAATTTTGGATGCATCTTTAGGAGTAGATTGATAGATATGTGTGCACCAAACAAGAGAAAAATAGACATAAATTATGAGCTGCAATTCAAAATTATTCAAGCCATTAAATATCAGAGACTAATAAAAGAATTTAAAAATCCAAACCACAGGTCTGGTCACCAACAAATCAATAATGCAGATTGCAGAGTGATCTTGTGCAGAACTATTGGTTTGATTGAATTGTATGGAATATGTGAAATACAGGAAGCATAGATAATTTGAACAAGCTATAACACATCACAGGAAGCACGCAAACCATCTATTAAATCCATGCCTGCAAACAAAATCAGATAAAAATATCATAGAAAAACAATTGTCATAAAAATATCTCACTGAGGTGCACGTGATGCAAATCATAGAATAGAAATTTAGCAAATGTTGCATAGAAAAATTAATTTCTGGGTACCATTTAGAAATTTAGCAAATGTATAGAATTATGTATAGAAATTTAGAAAAATTAATTTCTGGGTACCATCACAAAATACTATTTTGATACTAATCAGTTTCTATACATCTAAAAAGTTAAGATTTTAATTTCTATACATACAAAAATTAAGATTTTAATTTTATTCATATTATAATAAGAAGAAGCATATAAACTTTTTATGCTAACTTTGATATGCATAGAAACTCACTGACACAAGTATAGAAAAATCACATGCCGATGAAAGTATAACAATTTAGGGAGCACGACACCGGATCTACATCAAACACCTTAATGTCATCACCTTGATGCAAGTATAAGCGTAGAAATATCTCACCTTAGATGGAAACAAGTATATTTCTATGCATAAAAATATTTAAGATTTCAATTTGTATATATCCGGTGTGTATCACTTGTTGCAAGAGCAATGATTGATTGATTGTGCAAGAGCAGAATGGTAATAAAAAAAGAACATGATTTATAATTGGGGATTTACAAAGAAGAACGCATTACCTGGAAGCAAGCATGCACGAAGAGCTCCGCCTGGCGCCGACGCAGGGCGCGCGCCGTCTGCAGGCGGCCACAGAAGACGTGCCTAGGTGAAGCTCGGGATCTAGTTGTAGGGCTAGATGGCAGCCACCAGATACATGAGGATGAACATGATGAGGCAGAGGTGGAGGGATGAGCCTCGGGATTGAACCTGTGGAGGCCCAAAAACCTTTTAGCTACAATAAAAACATAGAAACATGTTTTAGATTGCACATAAAACTATTTGAAAAAAAAATAATATTAGCTACATAAATAGAAATGTCATCCAACAATGTATAGAAGTCTTACAACAATGCATGAATAACTATTCCTACAACGTATAAAAATATGTTCCAACATTAAATAGAAATGTGTTCTAGGGAGATGTTTAATTAATAAAGACATAATGTATAAAAACATATAAACGAATAACAACTAGCTCATAACTTTCTACAAACCACCAATATCATTTTTCCTATCTCAGTATTTCTATAAAATAATGCAATATAAAAAAGAAAAGGTCCTACAATTAATCGAGTTCAACTCTCTGAGCGAACCTGATGAAAGCTAGAGTACTAGTTCCATCTGCATGGTGGGATCTTCATATCATATAAGTATTATACAGGAACAGCAAAATGGGTATTATACAGGAACAGTAAGATCAGTATTATACAGGAACAGAAAATTAAAGGTGCAAGCATAAAAAATAATTAGAAACCTACTTTATCCATCAAAAAATACTATTTTGATACTGATTACAATTTTTATATATTTAAAAAAATTAAGATGTCAATTTCTATGCATACAAAAATTAAGATTTCAATTTTATTCATATTATAATAAGAAGCATATAAACTTTTCATTCTAACTTTAATATGCATAGAAACTCACTGACCTGAATTTTCAGTGTATTCCTTTTCTTCCCCTTCCTCTTGCTCCTCCGGTTCCTACAAACCGAACCAACCATTCATAAAAATTAGTTCTACAATGTACAAATTATGTATCAACACTATATAAAATTAATTAAACCCAGCTAATTGAAAGCAAAAATCAAGTCCAAATATTTGGAAAAATATTATGCATAGAAATCATTTTTTGGATGCAGCGCCTTCATATCAGCATCGAGCAACACAGCGCCACAGCCTTGGACCAGAGTCGCTTGCCACACGCAGCTGCATCTATGAAAAAAACATAAATGAGGTTATGAGATTGGAATTTAGTTCAACATTCACGTACCGATGGAAATAGATGCTTCTGTTTTCATAATTTATATAAATATAGAAACAGGTAGATGAAAGTATATAAAATCTAAAAAATCATTTGACTGCACTTTAGAGCACAGATGATCATCAAAATAAATCAATAGTAGTTTCATCGATGCCTTACAAACAATATATATGCACTTTAGAGTTCGGATAAATTGAATTAGTTCTTTTACGCATTCGGCTACCGAGAACACACGAACGAACGATTACGTGCTTCGGCACGACGAGCACCAAATAGCACCAGATTTCTCATCAGCTAGAAAAAGAGAAAGGGAAAAACAAAATCTCCCCATGACGCGAACTCCCCCGTCATCACAGAATTCAGGATCTACATGGCCGAAGCGCCATAACATTGCAGCGGCCAGGAAAACCAAGAATTTGGTGTGCTCTGCTCCAAATCTCACATCTGAAACCGAGACCAAGAGCAGAAAACCGCAGCAGAGGAAGCCAAATTCGGGGACTAGGAGAGAGCAGCACAGGACTAGCTAGGAGAGAGCAAAGCAGAGCACCTGGTGGATCTCACGAGGCCCAGCGAACCGAGCGCGTTGCAGCCCAGCCGGCAGCCCCCTTGGCGAGGAACGACAGAGCAGACGGAGCAGACGTGCGCACGCACGACGCAGCTGAAAGGTCCTTGTTTGGTTTTGGTAATTGAGTGACAACTTAGGTGGACTAATATGTGTTTGAAGTGAATTACACAGGTGATTAGTCCATAGGTGATCATGTGTGAGCAACATATGTCATAGAGGTGAAATGACTTGGAAGATGTTGCAAGGCTCACACATGTGAAGAAGGAGCTTATTGCATATGTGACATGACATGTGGTCATGTGGCTAAGATGGAGAAGATCAAGGCAAGACTTGGCTTGATGGACCGGTTGCGAAGGTGAAGGGCAAGTTGAGGCTTTGAAGCCGTTGGTACCGAGTGTCGGGAGGCTTAAGCAAGACTTGGCGCCGAAGGACCGAAGCGATGGTGAAGAGCAAGTGATGTCAAGATCGATGGACCATGGAGGCCATGTGATGATATGAAGTGGATCATATCATTTGATGAAGAGGTTGGTGCATGTGTTGCATCAACACCGGAGGAGATGGAATGGAATGCGCAAGGCAAAGGTATACTTATAGGGCATTTCATTTCACCAGTCATAGGTGTGTAGAGAAGATTATGACCGGGTTTAGGATAGATGGCCGTACTATTAAGAGGAGCAAACTTGTTTGCATATCGGTCATCTAGTGCCACTTGAGCAATCTAACTTTGCGATGTTGTTAGGATCGAGTGGCGTGGTGAGAGCAAGTGAAAATCCTTTGAAAAATGTTTGTGAAAATGCTAACACACATGCACATGTTGATGTACACTTGGTGGTGTTGGCACATTTGCAAAGGAGAAGTTGTTGGAGTTGATTTGGATCAACACAGAGAAGAAAAGGAAGTTTTCTGAGTGTGGTCGGTAGTACCGCCCAGGGGGTCGGTAGTACCGCCCAAGGGGGCTGCTTGCAATGCTCTCTGTGTTGAGTCTGAAATGGTCTGGCGGTTGTACCGCCATAGGGTCGGTAGTACCGACCAGAGGGTCGGTGGTACCGTGGTCCTGAAGAGGTTTTGCAGGCTCTCTGAGTTGAGCTGAGTTTGGCCTGCCGGTAGTACCGCCATAGGGTCGGTACTACCGACCGTTGGAAGTTTTGAAGGCGAAGGAGTTCGGGGCTCTCTGTGTAGTCCCCAGTTTGGCCTGCCGGTAGTACCGCCATAGGGCCGGTAGTACCGGGCTCGGTAGTACCGACCGGGGCGTCGGTAGTTCCCTGGTATGGAGGAGTTTTGGATGCTCTCTGTGTAGATCCGATTTTGGCTTGGCGGTAGTACCGCCATAACCTCGGTACTACCGCCCGCGGTGGTACCGACGCAAGGTTGGTAGTAGCTTGCTTTTCGCAGAGCTCTCTGTTCGCGGCCGATTTTGGCCTGGCGGTAGTACCGCCATATCCTCGGTACTACCGACCGTCGGAGGTACCGACCAGGAGTCGGTTGTTCGTTTTGGTCAACGCGCCGTGTGTAACGGCTAGTCCTGACACTGTCGGTACTACCGCCCAAGGGGGGTCGGTACTACCGACTGAAGCGCAGAAAAGGGGAAACGGCTAGTTGGCCGCTTCCCTCTATATATAGTCGTTGGGGCCGGCTTTGGGCCAGAGGTTGGAGCACTCCAAAGCCTTGGTGGCTTGTGTGGATGTGCTTGGGAGCCCTCTAACTCGCTTGTGCTTGCTAGTGTGCGAATCTATTGCGAGTGAGCGATTCTAGTGCGTTGCTTTGAGAGATTGCATCGAGTGGCACTAGGTGTTCGTGTTGCAAGCCGGTGGTGCTTATTACTCTTGGAGGTTGCCACCTCCTAGACGGCTTGGTGATCGAGTCTCCGTCGTGAAGCCCGCGTGAAGATTGTGCGTGGCTCCGGAGAAGGATTGTGAGGGGCATTGTGCTCGCCCCGCGGGGATCGCGAAGAGCAACTCTAGTAGAGCGTGTCATTGAGTTACCCTCACTTGTGGGTGAGTTCTTACGGCGCTCGAGTGTCAAGCTAGGTGTGGTGCCTTTTAGCCGCCGAACTACCAAAGTGTGTGGTCGACACAACGGGGACTAGCTTGGTGGCAACCAAGTGAACCTCGGGAGAAAAATCACCGTGTCAACTTCGTGTTCATCTTCTCGGTGGTTTGCAAACTTCTTTCACTAGCTTGTATTTACTTGTCCATATACTTGTGCTAGTGTAGTTGCTCTTGTAATTAGTCAGCTTGTGTAGCATGCTAGTTACCTTCTTAGCTTGTGTAGCATAGAAGTTAATCCTGTGAGTGACTAGTTGACTTGTAGTCTTGCTAGTCACATTGCTTAGTTTGTGTAGCTAAGTTGAGCTCTCTAATTTGGCCTGTGTAGCCTTGTTTTTGAGCATTGCTAGTGAGCTTAGGCTTTATGCTTTTGCTTAGTGGCATGTGTAGGAGCTCCCCCGTTGATTGAGTACTAGTTGCTTAGGTTTGTGTAACCTTGCAAGCTAGAATTGTTTAGGTGAGCTCTAGCTAGCCCGACACCTTATTTGCATTGTTTAGGATCTTTTATAAGGTGTCATAGAGTATAAGTAGAGGGGTGTAGTCTTGGCTAGACCGATAGTTTTAATTCCGCATTTGTTTCGGTTAGCCGGTGCGATTATTTTTAGAAAGGACTATTCACCCCCCCTCTAGTCCGCCATCTCGACCCTTCAGCAGCGAGCGGACAGCCTCCTCACAGCCTGCGTGAGCCCGAGCCGCCTTTAGTTACTATATAGGCAGTCCTGCATGCATGAGGCAAGCAGCGCTGCAGCATGCATCTCAGTATGGTACCTGTCGGTCGGTGCATGAAAACACGTATACGTGCTCACACTGCTATAGAAAGGGCCTCTAGCTCCGGTTGAAATGGGGCTTTAGCCCCGGGTATCCCAACCGGGGCTAAGAATCCGGGACTACTAGAATCCGGAACTAAAGGTCCAATAAATGTGTGCTGTGTGAGATTCGAACTCAGCACATCTCGTCTCAGACACGCTTACCAACTGAGCTACGCAACCCACATGATGTAGTTATGGACGTTTTCCTTTTGAATCCACTCGTGAAGGACCTTTAGCCCCGGTTGCTAACACCAACCAGGGCTAAAAGAACCTTTAGTCCCGCTTGGTACCACCAACCGGGGCTAAATGGTCACCCTTTAGCCCCGGTTGGTATTACCAACCGGGACTAAAGGTGCAGGAGCTTTAGTTCGGGTTGGTAATACCAACCGGGACTAAAGATTCATCTTTAGCCCCGGTTGGTAATACCAACCGAGACTAAAAGTCTTTAGCCCCGGACGCAAATTTTTTCCGAGACTAAAGCTCAGTTGATAGATCGTCCAAAGACCTGTTCTCTAGTAGTGTCAGTAATTTTGCACATTATTTAATTATTGTGGTAAATGACATTAGCCATACGATTTTATTTCCCAGTTGTTTTACAAATCGTGAACACTAATCATAGTTGGGCACATTGTTTTCTGCTAGGAGTAGTTACCATAATTTAGCATGACCAGTGGTTACCATAATTATCAAAAAAAAAAAAGAATAGAAAGTTACCATAACTAGTTACTATAATGTTTATACTGATTTAACGTAAATATTTGGATTAGCTTAAGACCATAATTAATCGGAATTTTGACTATGTCGTGGCTAATTTATCATAAAATAGTTTATTCACAGTGATTTCCGGTGACTTACAAATGTTGTTCACGATAGGTCCTTGTCTGCATGCAAGCTTCGACTCTAGGAGGGGATTACGAGAATGCATGTTGAGTTACAAAATTAAAGCAAGCTATCTTAATGATTTGGTATTTATACTATAAAACAGGATAAAATTTGGTTACAATATACGAGATATAATTCAAACATCACCAAACGATAAATAGGAGTTACCACAATTAGACATCAATAGTTACGCCTATAGGAATCAATTACTATATTTTTTTTTGGCACAATGTTGAGAAATTTTACGATAATGGAGTAGATAGGAAGGGTTACCACAATAGCATCATCAATTTACATCATGCCGAGTTACGATAATTTGGCATCAAAATTGTACTCTGAGCAAACGGTTACTATATGTAAGACTAATTTACCATTTTTTTATTTACGAGAAGTCAAATTGCACAATATAATAATTGAGATTTGAAGTTACTACAGTTCTTTCATCTTTGAATCCAAACTGCTGAAAAAAAAAATTCGTAGCTTATTACAAAAGCAGTGTTAATGATAAATATACAGAATTAACAAGAAAAATAAATTGACCACAGAATTGATAGATAAGGTTTACTAGAAACAAATTTACAAGAATTGTGCTATGAATATACTAGCTGAGTACAAGTAGCTAAAATCAAATGGTGCTAGTGACCATAATTAGAAGGGGAATTAGTACAATTTACATCATTTCCTCAGGAGCAACTTACAAGAAACACTAATCCATATAAAGTACGATAATTTGTAGATACATATTTTTTTGTAGCACATAACCTATACATATACATATCTATGATGACGAAAAAAGTGTGACAACTAATACATCACAAGCTGTCCGTGATCTAACTGGGATGAGATAAATCGGTCATGCCAAAGGTTAAAATAGCTTGGATTCTGCTCCCCAAGGCATCATCATCACCTGAAATCATGTAATCTAAAATAGTAAATCCGTCGGTGCCCAATACTTTGTATCAATAAGAAGCTGCTGCAAATGAATTAGTCCTAATAAAAAATGCTATAAAGTAAATAAATGAATCTAATTAATCTAATGGGAACCGGATCCTAGTCCAACAAAATTTTCATCATGGGTAAGTGACGATAATGTGTGGCTAGTGATTTACCAAAAGTGAGCAACATTAACGAGCAAATGAACTAACAAAATCGTAATTGGATAATAACGATTTACGATAATCAACATTATCATTTATCGTAATCGAGTTACCATAATGGCATATTCAGTTTACTAAAATACGTATTTGTTATGGAAAAAACACATTTCAGTTACAATATGATCGATTTATCACCATACTATATCCCATTTACAATAATCTATGAGAAGAAATATGATAGTGTATATAGGAACTAGGAAGAGATTAAGAGAAGTAAATCATTGGTACGCATCTGATTATATAACGAACAAGAGGTAATTTGTCCTATGGATTAAATTTGCAGAGCTTTAATTTTCGAGAACTAGATATCCAGAGGAAAAAATTGAAACGTATAAAGGAACGTGATTGATGCACAATGGAAGCAATTGGTCAAGATAGAAATCGGGCGCTAAGATTCCTGTAATTGATCATTGGGACAAAAAAAAAAATGAACGGAAACCCAACCTGAAGGGGATCCGAAACATATATTGCAAAAGAATTTGTTTTCTGGGAAATACAAGGGATCTGAACTAACCCTCCCTCCGTCCCTAAATGTCTGTCGTTTGCGCTTCCCAAGAAACAACTTTGACTAAATATATATTAAAAAATATTAATATGTATGATACATAATTAGTATCGTTGGATAGATATTTGAATCTAGTTTTTTAACAAAATTATTTGGAGATACAAATGTTGCACACATTTGCTACAAATTGAGTCAAACTTGTGGCACGCACACCAACAGCGACGGTCAATTAGGTACGGAGGGAGTAGATCCTTATCGCTGCTGCAGTGCCGGAGGTTAGTATACCGGCGAATGGATGACTTCGCCTTACTCGGACGATGCCACGCTACAGAATGATAAACATGTTGTCGATTTTGATTGCAGAACCATCGAAGGTGGATCCGAGATGATGACCACGGGGGCTCAGCCATGGGCTCGGCACGATTGGGGTCGCCAGTTCGCCACCGTCGCCTCTCCGAGTCTCCATCGTGTATGGCAGGATATTTCGAGGTCGTCTGTATGCAAACAAGAAACGACAGCCGTGACCTGCGGCGGTGTTGACGGGAGAAATTAATGTGATTTATTGGATTGTACAACCCGCCAGAAGGTCAGCCTAGAAGAGACGCATGCGTTGGTTGATTTTGGTGCGGTGCAGGGGACAGATCGCTCGGTCGGACGGTCTGATAGTATTTTGTAGCCAGCTATGCTATAGAGCAACAGTTCCTATATATAGTATATATATCTCACGGTCTGGACACACCTCCTAATTCAAGTTGTGTATTTGTCAGTTTTCAATTAATTTTGGCATTAATCGGTGTATATGTTTGTCAATATTCTATCTTATAAGAGTGTATAAGGCTGCATATGTCTGAGAATAACCTGATAGGCGACTCGGGGGAGCCCCCCGTACCACTGCCGCCAGCCCCCGCTCCGCTCCCTCCCTTCCTTCCCTGCCGTCGCGGGTGGCCGGATGCTCGGCACCTGCAAGGAGGGCGGCGGCAGGGCGTTCTGGCCGGGCGGAGCACGTGCGCCGTGCGGACGGCGCGACCCTCCATCCCGTGCCGCGGTGCTATCCCGGCGCTCCAGCCACCGGATCTTCATCCTTTCGCCCGGATCCATCAACCCCATGGGTGGATCTGCGACCTGCAGGGCCGTGGCGGTGGGGGCGCCGTGCGCAGGGCCGCGAAGAGGTGGTGCGACGATGGGCGCGGAGGGCCGCGCGAGGGCAGCTGCAGGCTGCGCGACGACGGCGGCAGCAGGCCACGCGTTGGTGGCGGCGAGGCAAGCCGCGCGAGGGCGGCGCGGCGAGCCGTGCTGCAAGGGTGCGACGCGCAGGTGGGTTGCGCGTGGCACGCTGGCGCACGGCTGCGGTGCGGATGACCGCGCAAGCGGCGTGGATGGCTGTCTGTCAGCGGCGTGGATGGCTGTGTGTCAGCGGCGCAGAGGCCGGCGGCGCCAGCAGGTGCAGGACGCCGGTGACGGCGTGGGCGGCCGGCTGGTTGCGGGGGCGGATCTGGTGGCCCTGCCGGCCGGCAGCGCTGCCAACGGCTCCGGTGACGGCGGCTGGCACAGGCGTCGTTGATCGTAGCTGGCTGCTGGCAGCACACTACTCAGCCAGCACACTACTGAAGACAGGCTCTTTGCCGAGCGTCCAATTCTTTGGCGAGGGTCAAAATACGGGCACTCGGCGAAGAGCTCTTTATTGAGAGCCAACCCTTGGCACAATAAGAATCTCGCCAAAGATTCCTATATCGAGGGCCCGACTCTCGACAAAGTCAGGCTCTCGGCAAAGAGAACCTATGCGGAGATCTCAGGGTTTCAACCATCTTGTGCCACCACTTGCTCCAAACATTCCTAAATTTTTTTATAGCATCTACGTGCGATGTCAAGGTCACCCGTCCATTTTCATGATTTTCCGACTTCGTTTGTATTTTTAATAATTTTAAATCCAATCTCACGCAACTTGGTCGTCGTGTCTCGTGCTTGAGACGGTCGAGTTTCTGCTCCTGTCCCTGTATACGACGTCGAAATACCCTCGGAAAAATGAATACCATTTTTCGAATCACAGAGTTTCATTATTCCATGTACCTGCAGTTCAAACAGGCGCCCCGCGGAAAAAAAGAAATTAAAGAAAATACGAGAAATATAGCAAGAAGTATGGAAAAGACACCAAATTTGAAATCTTGGCTTAGTACTGTAGCAAGGCCATTTAAAAAATTAGAAGAAAAAAACAAAAAAAAATAATATTCTTTTTTGAGAGCCTCCTAAAGCTCTCGGCAAAGAGCCAGAGGAAGGGCTCTCGACAAAAAAATAAAATAAAATACAAGCCTTTGCCGAGAGCCTAACAGCTGACTCTCGGCAAAGGTTCCTCTTTGCCGAGGGTCACCCGATCCGACTCTCGACAAAGACCGCAACCACTTAAAAAAACTCGCGCGCCCACTTAAAAAAACTTGCGCGCCCACCCGGCCCACCACACAAACCAGCCAGCCACGCACGCCGCCGCCGCCTCCTCGCCCCGCCGGTGCCCCACCCCTCGCCCCGCCGCCGGCACCCCGCGCCCCGCCCCCGCCCCTCGCCCCGCGCGGCCGCCCCGCCCCCTGCCCCCTGCCACGGCGCACCCCGCCCCGCCGCCACCGCCGCCGTGGCGCGCCCCGCCGGCGGCCCGCCCCGCCGCCGCCGTGGCGCGCCCCGCCCCGCGCGCCGAGCCACCGCTGTCCCGCGCCCCGCCGACGGCCCGCCCCGAGCCGGCGCCCGCCCCGCCCGCGTCTCGCCCCGCCAGCGGCCCGTCACCGCCCCGTCCCTCCCTTTTAGTCGGTGGGGAGGAGGAGGAGGAGAATCAGAGGGGGAGAGGAGGAGAAGAGCAGTAGAGGAGGAGGAGGAGGAGAAGAGCGGTGGAGGAGGAGGAGGAGGAGAAGGTGAGGAGACCGTTGTTGCCTTCGCCTCGACCCCGAGTTCGTCCGCTCCGTCGTCGTTGATCGCCCCGCGTAGTAAGTAGTAGTGGTATGCATGTGAATGTATGTGGATGTCGGCCATCGTGCCGTATATATGTGGATGTCGGCCATCGTGCCGCATATATGTGGATGTCAGCCATCGTACCGTTGTTTCTTGCAGGTTTCGAAACCCCACCGTGCAGGGGAGGTTCTGCCGAAATTTCTAATTGATACTATCTTTTTTGTCTTTTCTGTAGGAGGAGGACCTGTCGGGGCCAAGCCGGAGATCCTCAGCGACCCCGATCATCTTTGTTGCCGTCGTGGGTCTGCCTACAGTGCACCGACTCTCCACTGCACCGACTCGCCACTGCGCCGCTAGCCTGGCTCTACCAGCACCCTAGGTATAAATAACCTCTCCTTCTAGATAAGGGTCGTAGGTCATTGAACCCAGTTAGGCGTCTCCCGTCCGAAAGAGATACAGCTGGAGGTATGCAAATCTCTGCATATCGATAACCGTATCTGTTTCGGATTGTCCACGTTACTTGGACAGCCCGCAGATGCGGCGATGAGGCTAGTTCCCATGGTCTGCCTCGATTCGAGAAGGAGTTTCGGTATCACCTCCCTGTTGTTCTCCGGATACACACTCTCCCTACAGGGACGTGTATCGGGAGAACATCGGGGAGGTGCTGCCGAAATTCTGTCTCGGCTCAGGGCAAACAATGGGAACTCGCCTCATGTACGTATCCGTGGGTGGGATTAGGACCTATCCTCACCTATTAGATGATAGTAGGATGGAAGTACTCGGAGGTTGATATGTAAGACAGTAGGATGGATGACCATCAGTGGATGTACTCGGGCCGCAGAAGAAGAAGTGATTTCACCGATGAATGGTTGCGCAAGACATATGCTTTCTTGAACAATGCATTTGGCGTGGCTCGGCGAGGAGAGATGAAAGTGTTGTGCCCGTGCAGCAGATGTGGGAACCGGAGAAGGCAAGACAAGGAGAACATGGGTAAACATCTTCTGAACAATGGATTCATGTCGGACTACATCCGGTGGATCTACCATGGTGAAGCACATCGTTTGAGATTGGAGGCAGTGCGACCACGTCTAGAGGACTTTGATGCTGATGCGGGGGTAGCAGACATGTTAGATGACTTCCCAGAAGCACAATACGCTGAAGGACGTACGGAGGAGGAGATGGAGAAGACCGCAAAGGCGTTTTACGAGATGATGTCTTCGGCACAGAAACCCCTTCACGATCGAACAATGGTTTCTCAACTGGATGCCATTGGCCGTGTGATGGGGTTCAAGTCCCAGTTCAACCTGAGTCGAGATGCGTTCGATGGTATGTTGGCCCTATTTGGCAGCATGCTTCCAGACAGCCACATATTGCCAAAGAGCCTGTACGAGTCACATAAACTGCTTCGTGCACTGAAGATGCCGTATGAGCAGATACATGCTTGTCCAAATGAGTGCGTTCTCTTCAAGAAAGATCTCAAGGATGCAGGTTACTGTCTGAAGTGTAAAGCGTCGAGATACATGGAGGTAGACGATGGTGAAGGCCCGAAGAGGCAGCTTTCTATCCCCATGAAAGTCATGCGTTACCTGTCGTTCACACCGAGGATCCAACGTCTAGTCACAGTGGGTTTTGGTAAGATCAAAACACCCCATGGCAAAGGTCAGGATGCCTTGTGCTACAACTTTAATTAGGATTTCATTCCTAGCTCTTGACAACATATTTTCCTTCCCACCCCTGAATCCTTTGCCATATTATATCTTTCGAGTATCTAAAAACTGCAGACCTCGAAATCCCAACATGAACCGCTAGCCCAAGATATCGATCATTCATAGTTTCTTTTGATATTTGGGTTACCGCCTTCACTTCAACCCATTTCGAATTCCTTATATTGGTACTGAATAGATAAAGTTGTTGACTTCTCCTTGTTTATGGTTTGCACTGATACTGACTCATATAGTTGTACTATATTTTGAAGTTGCGTTGTATTTTCCTGGTTTGAATACATATTAATATCAGTGAGTCATCCGAGAATAAGAGGTGTGATATATTAGCAGCACTGTGGCATACTTTCACACCTGACGAATCAAACAAACTCAGCGAAAATCTCCCACGAGGAGACAAGGAGATTACAGTCTCCTTTTCTTGAATCAAAAAATACACAGAAGAATTGTGTCGTCTCTACGGATCGCAAGCAGCTAGAGGAAGAAAGCCCTAACAGATGAATTGTAGAGTTTGTGAATGTAAATGCTGAAAAGCAGGGAGAGGATGAGGGGCTTCATCCCTTATTTATAGCCTATTACATATTGCCCCTTCTACCCCTAGATACAAGAGCAAACTAGCCAACCCTAGGGTATCCTAGTCCAACTTTGTCAGGTCTTCATCCGATGGCCACGCGCCTTCTCATCCTTCGCTTCGCCTCGACGCAAGCTCTGAGATGTCGTCACGTGTCACCCCGACGACTGTCACGCCTTCTCACCGCTAGCTTCGCCTCGACGCAAGCCTCGCGGTGCCGCCACGTGTCGTCCCGTTCCGCATAGGAACCTCTGCCGGGTTTTGAGGCCCAAACCGCAAAACCCTCAGCGCAGGTTTTGAGGTCCAAACCTGAAAACCGTTCACCCCAGGTTTTGATGCCCAAACTCTAAAATCGACCACCCCGAGTTTGAGGCCCAAACTCGGAAACTGTAGCGGGTAGTTTTCTGAGGCTCAACTACCAAACCCGCGTCGTAGGCGGAGCGTGAGTCTCACGCCCCGACCACCGACACCGATGTCGATGCATCTCCGGCCTCCGCTGAGCACGACACCTTCGCCTTCCTCCTTGACTCGACCGACAGCACTCGCTCCATGCAAGCTCGTGTCTGGCCCCCGCCAAGTGCCACAGCGCCATCGTCTTTCGTCTCGACTTGATCGATGCAGTCACACATCACATGTGCTCTTGCTTGTTGAAGTCAAGTGCCAGCTACCGCAACTAATCCTCCAGCCCTCCGGTCCGTCGGTCCAAGCCTCACGTTCGCCCTTCGCCACTCCCGGTCCATCGGCACGACACGTCTCTACTTGACCTTCACCTCGCCATCGACCACTGCCTCCGAGCTCCACACTTGCACAACAACACAACCAAAAGACATGTTGTCCACTCACCCCTGCCAGTATGCCTATTGATCAATCAATCGTCACAAAGGGCCGAACTACAAGAGCACATATCAACCTTGTGTTCGCACATCCAGGAACAAGAGGTGTGATATATTAGGATTATTGTGGCATACTTTCACTCCTGTGATCAGGAGGTCTTTCCTCTCCACTTGTGATTCAATAAAGCACTAAAAGGCTCGACATAGGAGAAAGAGATAGGAGGATAGGGGATCCCACTGGCTGCCTTGCTTTGCTGGGTCACGTTTTGCCTTCATTCAAGCACGCCACCTGTCGCTAAGTGCAAGTCCACGTGGCGTGTTAAGGAGAGAGTGACAGCGAGTCTGCCACCCACCCCCTCCAACTTGAACACGAACAAGGAACGACCAAGCCACTTCATTTCGCGCTAGGCTTTGTCGGATGGTTTCCGTTAAGATGGGCCTATCTCGGCCTACTTCCTTTGCATTGGGCCCAACATGAGCCGAGTAATTGTGGCACGAGGGAGTTGTCTAACGTGTCCAGCAAAACGCATCCGTCGCACGATTTTTTGATTCTCCCAGTCGCCGCGCCCAGTCCCACCCATGCAGCAGAGACGGTTGCACTGGGCCGCAACTGCTGCCCGTGAGATCTGCCCAAAACCGCCACGCCCACGCGCTGCGCGGGGAGCAAGATTCCTCTCCGATCCGCCGGCGAGCTGAGCGGGCGCGACTGCCACCTCTCCCACCTCCTTTATAGCACAGCACAGGACTACAGGAGCCTCACGACTGACGACCACTCCTCCTTGGACTCGCGCCGCCGCGGCCGCCGCACCACTCCCTCGACCACTCTCGTCGCGGGCCAGGCATGGAGAGCATCAGCACGGCAGTCGCATCTGCCGCCGTCCTCCTCCTCGTCCTGCTCTGTTCGCTGCTGGCGCAGAGCCCGGCGGCGCTCGCTTCCGGTTCCGGGAAGCCGTCGTCGTCGTACGTCGTGTACCTCGGCGGCCACCCGCCGCGCGACGACGGCGTGTCGCCGGAGGCGGCGTCCCGGCGGGCCGCCGACTCGCACTACGACCTCCTCGGCGCCGTCCTCGGGGAGTACGCGCCGTCGTTTTCCCGCTCCGATCCGATCCTCCCGCGTTACTCTCTCTCTCTCCCTGTGTGTGAGGTTCAAAATATAACCGTCGTGTCTGTCGGTGCACGATATGATGCAGCCGGGAGAAGGCGCGCGAGGCCATCTTCTACTCGTACACCAAGCACATCAATGGCTTCGCCGCCAACCTCGAGCCCGGCGACGCCGCCGAGATCGCCAGTACGTGAGCCCCTGCCCCACCGACCCGACTGATGGAACGATCGACCCTCGCATGCATGATCTATCTATCTTTCTGATTCTTGATGCACGTCGCTTTTACGTGAACGTGCCATGCATTTCAGAGTACCCCGGCGTGGTGTCGGTGTTCCCGAACCGGGGCCGCAAGCTGCACACGACGAGGTCGTGGCAGTTCATGGGGCTCGAGAGGGGCGGCGACGTCCCGCCGTGGTCGGCCTGGGAGAAGGCCAGGTACGGCGAAGACACCATCATCGGCAACCTCGACTCAGGTACACCGCTCATCGATCTGACGCGTCGCCGCCGTCGCCTCTGGGCGGGGTTTCTGTTTGTAATTTGACTTGCTCGTTACGTTACGTCTGCTCTGCTCGTGATGTGAAGGCGTGTGGCCGGAGTCCAAGAGCTTCGACGAGGGCGAGATGGGGCCGATCCCCGACGACTGGAAGGGCATCTGCCAGAACGAGCACGACAGCAAGTTCCAATGCAACAGGTCGGTCGGTCTGGCCTGTTGAGTACGTTCTTTCACCTCACAGATCACAGTCGTCGATCGTCACATCGACGTACGTAGAACGCCGGCTGACGACGGTGATGGGTTTTGCTTGTTTTTTTTTTGGTTCGCTCGGCAGCAAGCTGATCGGCGCGCGCTACTTCAACAAGGGCTACGCGGCGGCGTCGGGGGCCCCGCTGGACGACGCGCTGAGGACGCCGCGGGACGAGAACGGGCACGGCACGCACACGCTGTCGACGGCGGGCGGCGCGGCGGCGCGCGGCGCGAGCGCGTTCGGGTACGGCGGCGGCACGGCGCGCGGCGGGTCCCCGCGCGCGCGCGTGGCCGCCTACCGCGTCTGCTTCCGCCCCGTCAACGGCAGCGAGTGCTTCGACGCCGACGTGCTGGCGGCCTTCGAGGCCGCCATCGCCGACGGCGTGCACGTCCTCTCGGCCTCCGTCGGCGGCGACGCCACCGACTACCTCGCCGACGCCGTCGCCATCGGCTCGCTGCACGCCGTCAAGGCGGGAGTCGCCGTCGTCTGCTCCGCCAGCAACGCCGGCCCAGACCTCGGCACCGTCACCAACGTCGCGCCCTGGATCCTCACCGTCGCCGCCAGCTCCGTCGACAGGGAGTTCTCGGCCTTCGCCGTCTTCAACCACACCAGGGTCGAGGTGCGTCGTCGTTCGTGCGCGCTTTCTGCACCGCGCTGCACCAGGGTCCAGGTGCGTGCGCCATGCACGCTCACCTTACATGCTTTTTTTCAGGGCATGAGCCTCTCCGAGAGGTGGCTGCATTGGAAAGGCTTCTACCCGATCGTCACCGGCGACGAAGTCACAGCTCCTGGCAGCACGCAGACAGACGCGTAATCACTCACAAGTCACAGCAGCAAATTTTGGCTCATCTGGATGGGATACAAATGCAACTATTTTTGTGCATGCAGCAAGTTGTGCTCCATGGGGTCGCTGGACCCCGAGAAGGCCAGGGGAAGGATCGTGGTGTGCGTGAGAGGGACCACGACGAGGGTGGAGAAGGGCGCTGCCGTCTGCCACGCTGGTGGCGCCGCCATGATCCTCGTCAACGACGAGGTCTCCGGGAACGACCTCGAGGCCGACCCGCACGTGCTCCCGGCCGTGCACATCTCCTACGCCGACGGGCTCGCCCTCTGGGCGTACATCAAGAGCACCAAGTAAGCCATCCATCAAGAGCATGCAGGAAAAATGTTCAGCATAGATGATAACGAGATGTGTGTATATTGCTTTGATTTGACAAATAAACTCGTGTGTCATGTGTTTCTGTGTTATTAAGTGTTCCGTCCGGGTACGTCGTCAAGGGGAGGACGATCTTGGGCACGAGGCCGGCGCCGGTCATGGCGGCTTTCTCATCCCAGGGCCCGAACACGGTCAACCCTGAGATCCTCAAGCCAGACATCACGGCGCCGGGGGTGAACGTGATCGCGGCGTGGAGCGGCGCGACGTCGCCCACAGACAGGTCGTTCGACAAGCGGCGCGTGGCGTTCAACATGCTGTCCGGCACGTCCATGTCGTGCCCGCACGTCTCCGGCGTCGCTGGCCTCATCAGGACACTCCACCCGGACTGGAGCCCCTCCGCGATCAAGTCGGCGATCATGACAACCGGTAAGCAAAGCAAAGCTCATCACCGTCCGGCCGCCCGCCCGCCCGCCCGCCCGCCGGCGTCGATGACGACGACTCGACCACCGTCCCCGATCGATCGAACACGCGGTAACAACTGACTGTCTCTTGCTGCTGGCTGCAGCGACGGAGCTGGACGCGGAGCGGAACCCGATCCTGAACTCGTCCCACGCGCCGGCGACGCCGTTCAGCTACGGCGCCGGCCACGTCTTCCCGAGCCGCGCGCTGGACCCGGGGCTCGTCTACGACATGACCGTCGTGGACTACCTCGACTTCCTGTGCGCGCTCGGGTACAACGCGACGGCCATGGAGTTCTTCAACAAGGGGTCGTACGTGTGCCCGAGCACCCCGGTGAGCCTGCACGACCTCAACTACCCGTCCATCACCGCGCACGGCCTCCCCGCCGGCACCACCACGGTGGTCCGGCGCAGGCTCAAGAACGTCGGGCTGCCCGGGACGTACACGGCCGCCGTCGTCAGGGAGCCCGAGGGCGTGCACGTGTCGGTCGCGCCGGCGATGCTGGTGTTCAGGGAAGCCGGCGAGGAGAAGGTGTTCGACGTCAGCTTCACGGTCGCGGACGACCCTGCCCCGCCCGCGGGCTACGCGTTTGGCGCCATCGTCTGGTCTGATGGGAGCCATCAGGTGCGGAGTCCGCTGGTAGTGAAGACGACGGAGGGGTGAATTGAAGAGCGCTTCAACAGTTTGTGGCATTATATTGGTGGATTGAACTAGGAATCTATAGCTAGTTGAGAGACAGACAGAGAAAGATAGGTGCTTCGATCATTAGGGAGGATAAATGTGGTATGGATTCTTTTATAGATAATGGAAAGAAATCGGGCTTCGACTTTTTCCAACAAAGAAGCACCAGTTCAAACTTAAAACAAAATACACGTATCATGAAACAGATAGCTTAATTATTATAGGTTCAAACTGCATGGCTCTTGATTCTAGTAACCTATAGGACTCACGAATCTGTTTTTTGTCTTGATGATCTGAATAACAAAATCAAGTTATTTAATATCTGACTAATGTGTTCTTTGGCGCGCGTTGGTAATCCTCATTACCAATACGCGGTTCCTTCTCCTATTGTACTGCCGAAAAACTCTATTCCTGTAACACCCGAATTTCCGAATAATATCAAGTGCCCTCTATATGTGTGCCCATGAAGTCCACAAGACACATATATCAACAAATATGGAATTTCTCAAAGACAATGCTTTATTATATATCGAAACATAGATACAACAAGACTTACATCTAAAACAAAGCAGAGCGGAAACTAATCTTCGGGACTCCAAACTTCACAGGGACGGTTGACTGGGGGAACACTCGCCTAGAACTCTTGGAACATCTTCTGCAACTGCTCACTTGATTCCACCATCTGGTACCCATCCGGGATTTTTATAGATTGAACGCAAAGCAAGAGTGAGCGCACCATACTCAACAAGTATAACATGAGGGATGCAAGGCTCAAAAGGCTAGACATGGCTGAACTGCGGTAAGCATTTTTAGTTGGTCATGTTTTATTTATTATACCTATGTCACTAGGTTATGCTTAAGCTCCCATGGTGAAAGTATAATTAAGTATCATCAAGATTATCATCACCCACATTATTCATAGAACTGTCTCAAAAAGGATTCAGGCCGCTCATGACCGAGAGCACGGCTGATATATCAGTTTATTCTTAACTCTGCAGAGTGTATACAACTTTACCCACGAGTCGTGATTGCCCATTGCCCGAGGCGGCCAACCTCTTAACTCACTACCAAGGTAAGTCGGCAGGGATCACTACGAAGCCTTTCCAAAGTTGGTCTAACGAGTCGTAGCCGCTAAGGTTTCCATCTCCCAAGAGTTATGAACACCTCCCCACTAAGGTAACACCCCATCCTCCAAAGTAATTACCCTAGTGGGACCGGGCCATAACTACATGGTATGCCCCTCTTGCCCTTTCGGTAAGCTACAGACGAGCTAGAACATTCAGAGTACTTAGCTAAGACCAGAGCCATGTAGTCCTCATGGTTTGTACTGTAAATCCTGGGTTGCCACTTTAGGATTCAGAACCAACATATGTTCCATAAATCATTAATTAAGATTAATTGTTATTTTAATATTTGGTATTTGCAAGCTAAGCAGAACTACCCATATGCACAACCCAAGGTATCAAGGAATACAGGATAACAAAGTCTAGGTAGAATCTCTAGGGTTCATCATATTAGACACATGCATATGAAAGGTGATTAAAAGGTTGCTAGGAAACAAAGGAACTCATGTTACACTTGCCTTCCAAAAACTCATGTTGATGGTTCCACTTCTTCAAAGGTCTTCTTCTTGACCACCTTGGACTGCTCGAACTCTAAACGGGATCAAAGGCACCACACAAGCATCCATTCCCAATCATTACATGCAAACAAATAATATTTCTATTAGAACAGTACACCAAACAATACTAAAACAAGATAAAAAGGTTATAAAACTATTCTACGCATTTCTACGAACACGTGAGCGCGAGAATCACTCTAATCGGGCTTTTAAATCAAAAGTAATGTTGAAAACAAGGTTCAATGACATTTTTGTAAATAAACCGAACTCATTTTTGATTTAAAACAAATAAAATGTATTTTCTGCGCAACCTAGGACGGCAGGCCCTATTTTCACAAAACTCAGGGGCTAAACCGAAAGAAAACAAAGCTGTTTATAACAGAGATGGACTGTGGGTTAATTTTCGAAAAAGCGAGGGCTTTTTCGCAAAAGGCGCGGGCGCGGTCGGCTGACCGGACGAGCAGGCTGAGCTGGCTGCCGCGTGGCGCTCACGTGGCGCTGCTGGATTGGCCGGGTGAAAGGTCGAGATGGCGGACTAGAGGGAGGGGGTGAATAGTCCTTTTAAAACTAAACTTAGCGGCTAACCGAAACAAATGCGGAATTAAAACTATCGGTCTAGCCAAGACTACACCCCTCTACCTATACTCTATGACACCTTACAAAAGATCCTAATCAATGCAAATAAGGTGTCGGGCTAGCTAGAGCTCACCTAACCAATTCTAGAAGCAAGGTCACACAAGCATATGCAACTAGTACTTCAAGCACGGGGGAGCTCCTATGCAATCTAGCAAGCAAAGCACAAAGCCTAAGCTCACTAGCAATGCTCAATAATAAGGCTACACAAGCCAAATTAGAGAGCTCAACTTAGTTACACAAACTAAGCAACTAAACACTAGCACAAGAATAAGTATTGCAATACAAGCTAGTGCAAACAACAGGCAGTCGGTACTACGGGGCTGCTAGGCCGGTACTACCGACACCAGTACTACCGGGCTGTTAGGCCGGTACTACCGAGCACCTGCAGGGAGCTACAAAAACTAAGGGAATGAGATGCAATCTCAGATCTAGCAATTACCCCACTTCCCTAGATGATGTAGATGACGAATGTAGCTTCCCCACGTCTTGATTCCTTGCCAAAAGGTAGATCGAGTCTTCCCAACCTAAGATAGAATGAAGAAGGGAGGAAGAACACGAAGAACACAAACAAGCGTAATATGCAAGGAACAAAGAACAATAAGAGCAACAAGAGACGTGGACACAAGATTTTATCCCGAGGTTCACTTGGTTGCCACTAAGCTAGTCCCCGTTGAAGCAAGCCCAAGGTTGCCGCCGATCCTCTTGCTAGTGGTGACCCTAAGTCACTCTCTCCACGATGGAGTGCTCACCAAGAGCTCTAGCTTTCGATCCGGCAGGACCACTTGGCGCTCTTCACGCCTCTTCTCCACTAGAGTTGCTCTTCGCGATCTCCCGCGGGGCGAGCACAATGCCCCTCACAAATCTTCTCCAGAGCCACGCACAATCTTCACGCGGGCTTCACGACGGAGATGAGAACCAAGCCGTCTAGGATGTGGCAACCTCCAAGAGTAATAAGCACCACCAGCTTGCAACTTGAACAACTAGTGCCACTCGATGCTATCTCTCAAAGCAACGCACTAGGATCGCTCTCTCAACACAATCGGATAAGCACTAAAGCATATGTGTGTTAGAGGGCTCCTAAGCACTTCCCAACCTTGGACACAAAGTCTCTAGGGTGCTCAACCACTCCACGGGCCGGCCACCCCTCTATTTATAGAGGGGAGCCACAAACTAGCCGTTTTCCCCTTCTCCCGAACTCCCACGCCTATGGTCGGTACTACCGGGGCGAGGGTCGGTACTACCGGTGGTCCAAAAGACCGTTAGAAACGACTTTCTAACACGGGCGGTAGTAGGGTCGGTACTACCGGCCCCGGTACTACCGGCCTTATAGCGGTACTACCAGTAGGCTAAAACTTCCCCTACACAGAGAGCCTCCAAACTTCCTTCAAACCTCGGTACCACCGACCCCTAGGGTCGGTACTACCGTGCCCGGTACTACCGAGGTTATGGCGGTACTACCTCTATGCCAAAACTCCTCCGAACAGAGAGTTTGCGCGCTGCCTACAGAGGGGTCGGTAGTAGGGTCGGTACTACCGAGGTTATGGCGGTACTACCGACTTCAGCATCCTGAACTCCTCGCTAAAACGGCCATAACTCTTAGCTCCGAACTCCAATTTTGATGATCTTGGACATTTTGGAAAGCTTATTCAGAGGGCTACACATCCCACATACAAAGCTAATCCAACTCACAAAGGGTTAGTACAGAATTCCAAACCAAGATCCATCGCTTCTCTTTTTCAACCAAAGGTTTCTCCGAAAACTTCTCCGAGTTGATTCAATTCAACTCCAACACCTTCTCCTTTGCAAATGTGCCAACACCACCAAGTGTATACAACCTTGTGCATGTGTGTTAGCATTTTCACAAACATTTTTCAAACGATTTTCACTTGCTCTCACCATGCCACTCGATCCTAGCAACATCGCAAAGTTAGATCGCTCAAGTGGCACTAGATGACCGATATACAAACAAGTTTGCTCCTCTTAATAGTACGGCCATCTATGTCATAATCTTATCTACACACCTATGACCGGTGAAATGAAATGCCCTATACATATACCTTTGCCTTGCGCATTCCATTCCATCTCCTCCATTTGTTGATGCAACATATGCACCAACCTTGATCAAATGATATGATCCACTTCATATCATCACATGGCCTCCATGGTCCATCGATCTTGACATCACTTGCTCTTCACCATCGCTTCGGTCCTTCGGCGCCGAGTCTTGCTTAAGCCTCCCGACACTCGGTACCAACGGCTTCAAAGCCTCCAACTTGCCCTTCACCTTCGCAACCGGTCCATCAAGCCAAGTCTTGCCTTGATCTTCACCATCTTAGCCACATGACTCCATGTCATGTTTCATGTGCATTAAGCTCCTTCATCACATGTGTGAGCCCTGCAACATCTTCCAAGCCATTTCACCTCTATGGCATATGTTGCTCACACATGATCACCTATGGACTAATCACCTGTGTAATTCACTTCAAACACATATTAGTCCACCTAAGTTGTCACTCAATTACTAAAACTAAACTAGGACCTTTCACCGGGTTCACCACGGAGGCGTGGACGCGCGAGCGCCGAGCGGTGGACCGAGTCCATAGCCGCTCGGTAGACCGGTTATGAGCCTGAAGAGGTAACTTCTAATCGCAGCCGTACGTGATCAAAACGACGGCTCTGGGAGGTTGGGGACGAATCCGCCGGTGTAGCGGCGCACTCCACGGCGGCGCGCCATGAACGCCGGCCGGAGCACGGCGGCGGGTCACCGGATCTACGCGCTAGGCCACCCAGGACCCAACCGGGACCACTAGAGAGGTCACCGAGGCCATGCGAACTCGATGGGAGGGGTTTTCGGCGGAGGAGATCACCGGAGCAGCATCCCCGCACGGCGGCGCCATTAGAGGCTGCTCGGAGCTCGGCGCTAGGGTGATTTCATGCACTAGAAATGAAAAGAAAGGCATGGTGAGGGAGAGGAGATTACCGCGAGCACCACAGAGAGGTCCTCGGTGCCGACAACGAGCTCCAAACGGTGATTTGCGGCAGCGAGCAGAGAGTTAGGGTTCGGGGGAAAAAGGATGGCTCGACAAGGGGGGTGGGTGCCGTTTTATAGGCCGGGAGAGGGATGGGAGAGGTCGCGGGCATTTAACACCGGCTGGAGGCGGCGTCGGTTACGACCTTGATGGCTCTGTCCACTCCGGCCATTGAAGCCGAGGGGGAGGGTAACAGACACATGGAGGCGGTGGGAGGAAGACGATAGGGTGGAGACTGCCAGGTGGGCCCCGAGCGTCGGCGAGAGAGGATGCGGGGGCAGGCTGTCAGCGAGAGAGCGGAGGGAGCAGGCGATGGGCGATGCAGGCCGTGGCTTGGGCCGGGATGCGGCTTGCGCGCGCGGGGAGAAGCGGATGGAAGCAGGTCGTTGGGCGGGCCGGTGTTTGCGCGCGGGAGAGGAAAAAGGAGGTGGGCTGGGGGCGCCGGGTTGGGCCAAGCCCGGAACGGGAGAGGGAGGGAAAGAAGGGAATGCGGGCCATACTGGCTGGGCCGATTTCTGCAACAGGCCAAAAAGGGAGGGAGAGGGAGGAGAGAAAAAGAAAAGGCTTTTTATTTTTATTTCAAAAGCAAAACTTGCTCAAATTCAAACTAGGTTTGAATTCAAACCACCCAACACTATTCCAACACTCAAACAAAATTATATGCACCGACATGAATGCAACAAAAAATGTTTCTATGCCCTAGGGTTCATTTTAATTATTCGAAAATTATTATTTGACCTAGGTTAAATGCTCAGAAAACTAAATAAAGCTCAAATTTATTACTAACTTTGGAAAATGAAATTTTAGGGTGTCACAAATCTACCCCCCTTAGGATGAATCTCGTCCTCGAGATTCGGACGATGATTCGAAGAGATTGGGATGCTCTGATATGAGATTCTTCTTCTTCTTCCCAAGTTGCATCATCTTCCGAACGTCGGTTCCACCAGACTTGATAAAGTGAACACACTGAGATAAGAGATTGATAAGGAAGAAAGAATTGAACCCCAACGATCTAATCTACAAACTTAAGCCTTTAACTTCTAACTAGATGAAGATGTGGTCATCACTTCCACAACTCATCACATTCATGACAAAGATCCAAATCAATCATGATCATAAAGTCAAACATACAACCACTTAGTTGCACATGACATACATAAGACTCAACTCAACACTCGTTACTAAACGTTCTTATTCTATAAATGGCAAGTCTCCTATTGAACAACAGAGGTGACAACTTCATTCTAGGCCACGATAAAACAAGATCCAAAAGTTTGAGTATCAAGAATTTTCAATAGAATAGAGATAAGGAGTCAAGCATACTTTTTAATAAATTACAAGGTAAAGAGAGAGTGAAGCAAAACTTTTTAAACGTCCATTTCTAACTAGGCTTGCGTCCTACAGTCAACATTGCTTTGATACCAATTTGTAACACCCGGATTTCTGAATAATACCAAGTGCCCTCTATATGTGTGCCCAGGAAGTCCACAAGACACATATAGCAAAAAATATGGAATTTCTCAAAGACAATGCTTTATTATATATCGAAACATAGATACAACAAGACTTACATCTAAAATAAAGCAGAGCGGAAACTAATCTTCGGGACTCCAAACTTCACAGGGACGGTTGACTGGGAGAACACTCGCCTAGAACTCTTGGAACATCTTCTGCAACTGCTCACTTGATTCCACCATCTGGTACCCATCCGGGATTTTTATAGATTGAACGCAAAGCAAGGGTGAGCGCACCATACTCAACAAGTATAACATGAGGGATGTGTTGGTTGCACACTTGCCCTACCTCCGCACACGTGCGGGGGAGTGGCGAAGGTGGCCAATTGTCCGAACTGGACTGAAAGTATAACAGGAACCGAAACCAGTGCGAAGGTTTAAGGAGGCGAGGACAAAGTTTAAGGAAGCGAGAATAGTGCTTCTGTGGCTCTATTCCCCAAAAATGTACCTGATACACTGTTCACCCCCCCGGTATTTATAGGGGATACCAAGGGGTGCTGACTAAATTACAAAAGGGTACAGAAAAGATTCCTCTGCGTTGTACACACAAGAGGGCAGAATCGTACAAACACAACTAGGCCAAAACCCTAGCTTGCCCTACGCGCGCCCGCCGCCGCTTGGTTCGTGATCACCTTCGCTGAAATGCGGGGTTGACCTCCGTCTTGCGAGGATATCCAAAGTGTTGCGAAGCCCGGGTACCTTCGCCTCCCACTAAGGCCTGGGCCTCTTGGCGAAGGTACGCGGCCTCACGAAGATTGCTCCCAGCGCCCTTCGCGTCCTCTACCTGTGAGAACTTACAAAGCCAGTACGAAGGTTGGGTTAGCACTCGAGGGCCAGAATAGCGATTTGAGGGACTTAGCAGATAGAGAGGCGGGTTTTTCCGAAGGTACGCGAGACGTGCGGGGGTCATCTTGTTGAGTCAGCGCGCGTGGCACCACTGCCGAGGGTCTCTTCCCCCAACAGTAGCCCCTCGATGCCTTGGATGTAAAGAACAGCATTTAGGCCCAAGCAGCGCCCTTTGACGTGAAACGTAACGAGACCCTTGGCAGCGACGCCCGCGACTGCTTTGGGCCGGGCCGTTACACTGTTGCTTGTACTATTTAGGTCCGTCTCGTTTTTTGCGCCGAGTTTTTCGGTTGTAGTGCCGCTTTCATAGGGTGAGGAGACTCATCTCCCGGCCTATAAATAGAAGGGGTGGGTGAGGAGCTTGGATTGTGCCCTCCTCTGCTATAGCCATCCTGCTGTTGCAATTTGCTTGTAGCGAAGGTTTGTTTTAGCTTGCGTGCGAGGGTTGAGACAGGCGTTCGTTGTTCGATAGCGTTAGCAGCTGAAGAGATGGCCAGGTTGAAGCAGACTGTTCGCGCTGTTTCTCCCACTGCCGCGGATGAGGGGATTACCTTCGAGTTCGGACTCAGCCGAGTTTGCACCACAGAGATTGCGTCTTATGTCTGGTGGGGTTGGATCGAGGGAAGTAAAGCGAGGACCAGTGCTGGGGAGACGGTGCCGAAGCCTGACGCAGATGAGGTTGTTGTATTTGAGGAGTTTTTTTCAGCCGGTCTGCGCTTCCCTGTTGACTCTTTTGTGACCTCAGTTCTGCGAAGGTTCAACTTGCGCTTCCACCAGCTCACACCCTCGTGCTTTACGAAGATGTCAGTTTATATCTGGGCGTGCCGTTCTCAGGGTATTGTTCCTCATGTCGAGGGGTTTGTTCGGACCCATCGTGTGCATATGCAACCTCGCAAGATCTCGGATCGCGGAGGTAACACCAGTCTTGGACAGTTTGCAGTATACACTTTTTGCCATCGCGCTGGGTCGGAGTTACCGGTGCAAGCCCAGAAAAATAAGTGGACCAGTGGGTGGCAAGAGTCCTGGTTTTACTATAAACTTAGTGGGAATGCAGAGCTCTGCGGCGAGCTTTCGCCACTTGGTGATGTTAGCGATGAAGCTATGATGAGCCCCGAGGCTCACGCTTCTGTTGATTGTTTGAGGGTTGTGGCGCGGTCTCAGTGTGCTCGCGACTTGGTCGAGGAGTACTGTTGTGCTAAGATTTGGCCCCTCGGCCGGAGACAGGCGTGGTTTGCAGTCGAGGAAGACTCGAGGTACGAGGGTAGGGGCTTGAAGAAGCCGAAGGTTGACCTTGATAAGGTTTGGGATAAACTTCTCAAGAAATTTCCCAGGCGAGAAGATGGGGTCGAAGCAATCTACGTGTTCAGGGGTGGGCGGTAGAACTTGTTGGAAAGCTTTCCACGTTGGAGGCTAAAGCAATCCACAGCTCGGTAGGTAGCGGAGGCCGGGTTAACAGGATGTTTGACAGTCTTGGGGTTCAGTATGTGGACTGGCCTGCTCCGTCGAGCGAAGATATGCCAAAGAAAAGGAAACATGCTTCTGCAGAGGGGAAAGTTGTTTCTCGGCCGAAGAGGGGTCGCGGTCGTGGCCGCGGTAGCGCCGGCGGCCGAGTGAAGACGCTAGCGACGAAGGTCTCGGTAGGTTCAGGGGCTGCCGGTACTTCGTCTTCCTTGGCCGTTGTTTCAGGCGGCCGAGGTGTTGGTAGGGTTGGAGGACGGGTGCCCCGTGTTGGCGGAATTAATGCATTGATCCAGGTCTCGGACGACGAAGGCATCTCCGATGAGGAAGGGAAAGAGGGAGAGGGTGAGGATGAAAAGGAGGGGTGCACTGAGGAGGACTCGTCTGATGAAGACAGTGATACTTCAAGCAGCGAGGGTGGTTATGATGAGGATGTGAGCATTGAGGATGACCGTGGGAAAAAGATTGTCTCGTCTAGTGGTGGTGCTCCGGCTGTCCGGAGTATCGACGACATTATTCGGGACTCCGAGCCGAGGAGTCCTCCGCGAGGGTCAATTCCCTCGTTTGCTGGATCACATATGTGGGTCAATGGTTTTGAGTTTTCCGGTGAACTTGAATCTGAGCAAACCCCCGGGAAGAGACCGTATGGCGAGGCTAGCCGATCGAGTCTTCCTTACTTCGCTAAGAAGCTTGGTGTCTGCGATCCGGCGACTAAGCTATTCACGAGCCCGGACCTTCGGGATTGTCACCTGCAGTGCGGCCTGGAGGAAAAGCGTTTTTTAGGCCGTATCTTCGGCCGTATATGTGTGCCGGAGGCTGAGGTTCGTCTCGCCGACCAACCTGTTGGGGATACTTTTGACGATGTGGACGTCAAGTTGGCGGAACTGATGCTCCTGAATCGCGCGGCCAGGCATAAAGTTGGCTCTGATATGGAATTTATGAGTGGTCATATCTCTGAGCTTGAGAAAGAGAATGCCAGGCTCAGCCGAAGCTTGGATAACAAGGAAATTGAATTAAAGAGTGCTTCAGAGAGAGCCATCAAGGCCCGAGAAGAGGCGGTTGAGCTGGCGAAGCGTAATGCAGATCTAATTGCGGCGGGCAAAGAGAAGGATAAGGCTTTGGCGGCTGCCGAGGGTCGGCTTGATGATTTGAATAAATCGTGGCGGACGAGCATGGAGAAGATTAAACATAAGCTCGATTGTTGCTTGACCGAGGCTGGCGGCTCTGCCGGGGAGCCTTTGCCTATTGCTAATGCTGAAGCATTCGAGGGATGGCTTGGAAATGAGCTTGACGTGTTCAGCTCTTTGGTTGAGAATGCAGCCGACTTTGGTTGTTATGCCGGAGCTCTGGCTATGGCTGGGACCCTTCGGCAGGCTGACTGCGATCACCTTCGGAAGATCAGAAGGCCGAATCACGTCTTCCCAAGTGTTGATGTGGTTCGTCAGATGAAGGTCGATGATGCAGAGGTTCGAAACTGCGCGGTGCGTTTGCTCCGTAAGTTTTGGATCGACGGTGGCGGTCGTGTTCTTGCTTTTGAAGAAGCGGCAGAAGCTACGCGTCAGGTACTGACTTTGTATGGATTGCTATTTCTATGTTACCGTGTCCCCGGATGATCATGTTGTTATTCTAATTTGGTGATCTGTTTTGGCAGGCTCAGAGAGATGCGCAGCCTTCGCCAAGGGCAGCTGAAGACGTTGCCGGAAGCTCCAAGTCCGCTCCTGAGCCCGGTGCCGCAGAGGTCGCTCCAGCAGAGGAGGTGCGTTCGGTTGAGGATGCTTTGATGGCTGGAGAGGCTAGCGTAGAAGAGGTGGTAGCTCAGAAGTCGCTAGAGATCCTGGGAGCTGCCGCCGGCGAAGGTGTAGATGCTGCCGCCGGCGGAGGTCTAAATGTTGCCGCCTCCGACGCTGGTGCGGATCAACAGGGGGAGGGTGTGCAGGTTTGATAACTTAGGTTTTCGTGTGTGCGAAGGTTGCTTTGTAAAAGGTGTGGTTGTTGTAATAACTTGATGATGCTGAGACCCCTCCTATTTTGTGTAAAATGCAGGTTCCTGACGGAACCGTGCTAGAAGTATTTGATGTGACGCCCTTGACGTTAAATTATCAAGACACCTTTATAACTGGTGAATCGTGGGCTCGGGCTAGGCTTAAACACCCTTCGCTATCTTTTGAGCGTTTTTGGTGGTCGAAGGTCCGCAGATACGATTTGAAGAATAGCAGGTCAAGTCATTTTTGGCGCGAAGCGGATTATAGTGATCGGCAAGCTACACGTTTTTTGTTCGGTACTTCTTCGTCCGCGCCGGCTGCTGTTGATGATGATATTGATGATAGGGCGGCTTTGGATTTTTTGTTTGGTCGAAGTGAACTACAGGTTGGGTCTGATGGTGCGATCGTTATTCCGAAGGAGGAGCCTTCGGAAGTTATTGATGCAGATCGGAGATATATGTATAGAGCGAGGGTTTTGCCCGAGGAGTTGCCGATTGTTCCAGCGGCTCCATTGTTGTGGGGGCCCATAGTTCTCGTGGAAACGGGGTTGGAGGAGGGTGTCGAGGGTTTGGATGATTTGATAATGATTGAGGATGGTGGTGAATCCTTGTAATTTGAATTTTTTTCTATTGATGGTATATGACACTGTTGTCTGAAGCAAACAACTAATGATATTATTCTGTTCATGTTTTGTGATTTGATTGAAATAAATATGAGGCTCGCGTGAAAAATGCCGAGGCTTGCGCAGCGTTTTCTTAGATGATTTTTGAAAAAACGGCGACGCCCCCTTTTTTCTTCTCGTAAGCTGTTTGATGAAAACAGCGACGCCCCCCTTTTTTTATTTTAGCGAGGCTTGCGTGGCGCTCTCTTAAGCTGATTTGTGAAATCAGCGACGCCCCCCTTTTTCCTTTTAGCGAGGCTTGCGCAGCGCTTTTTTAAGCTGATTTGTGAAAACAGCGACGCCCCCTTTTTCCTTTTAGCGAGGCTCGCGTAGCGCTTCTCGTAAGCTGTTTGGTAAAAACAACGATGCCCCCCTTTTTTCTTTTAGCGAGGCTCGCGTAGCGTTCTCGTAAGCTGATTTTGGAAGAAACAGCGATGCCCCCCTTTTTTTATTTTAGCGAGGCTCGCGTGGCGCTTCTCGTAAGCTGTTTGGTGAAAACAGCGACGCCCCCTTTTTTCTTTTAGCGAGGCTTGCGTGGCGCTCTCTTAAGCTGATTTGTGAAATCAGCGATGCCCCCTTTTTCCTTTTAGCGAGGCTTGCGTAGCGTTTTTTTAAGCTGATTTGTGAAAACAGCGACGCCCCCTTTTTCCTTTTAGCGAGGCTCGCGTAGCGCTTCTCGTAAGCTGTTTGGTGAAAACAGCGACGCCCCCCTTTTTCTTTTAGCGAGGCTCGCGTAGCGTTCTCGTAAGCTGATTTTGGAAGAAACAACGACGCCCCCTTTTTTATTTTAGCGAGGCTCGCGTGACGCTTCTCGTAAGCTATTTGGTGAAAACAGGGACGCCCCCTTTTTTCTTTTAGCGAGGCTTACGTAGCGCTTCTGGTTTTGCGTGGTTACTTGGGTGAAGTTTGCCTTGCGAGCCCCTGTCGTTTTTGCCAGGGTGTTCGACTTTTTTGGACTTCGCATCTCCCCTTGTCTTAGGTGGAGGTGAAGTTTGCTTTTGCGAGCCCCTGTCATTTTTGCCAGGGTGCTCGACTTTTTGGGACTTTGCAACTCCCCTTGTCTTAGGTGGAGGTGAAGTTTGCTTTTGCGAGCCCCTGTCGTTTTTGCCAGGGTGCTCGACATTTTGGGACTTCGCAACTCCCCTTGTCTTAGGTGGAGGTGAAGTTTGCTTTTGCGAGCCCATGTCGTTTTTGCCAGGGTGCTCGACTTTTTGGGACTTCGCAACTTCCCTTGTCTTAGGTGGAGGTGAAGTTTGCTTTTGCGAGCCCCTGTCATTTTTGCCAGGGTGCTCGACTTTTTGGGACTTCGCATCTCCCCTTGTCTTAGGTGGAGGTGAAGTTTGCTTTTGCGAGCCCCTGTCGTTTTTGCCAGGGTGCTCGACTTTTTGGGACTTCGCAACTCCCCTTGTCTTAGGTGGAGGTGAAGTTTGCTTTGGGAAAAGTTTGTTTTTTCGAAGCAATCTTATGGGTGTTCTCATCGATTTTAGCGCTCTCGTGGAAGAGCCGCTTTTTTCGATGTTTGTTAGTAAAAGTAATAATTTGGAGTTTTACTTTTTAACGGGGGTTTTAGCCTGCATTAAGAATTTGGATGCTGCCTCGTTAAAAAACCTTACGCCCCTTCGTAAGGAAAAAGAGTGTAGCTCCTTTGCTTTTTGTTACATGCCTAGGAGTGGAGGAAAACATAGATGTAATAACAAATTACATGTTGCGAGGGCTCACTAAGGCTCCGCTATGGGTAGTATTTGCGAAGGTCGTCGACGTTCCAGGTGTGAGGCAGGATGTTGCCCTCGCTGTCGGAGAGATGAAACGAGCCAGGACGGTTGGATTCTGCTATCAGGTATGGCCCTGTCCACTTTGCCTGAAACTTCCCCGCCATGCTGGCGTTTTGCTTTCGAATGAGAACGAGGTCTCCTTTCTTTAGTTCTTTGATTCTCATCTTTTTGTCTCTCCACTTTTTGGTTTCTTCCTGATATTTGCGAAGGTTGTGCACTGCATTGCATCTCGTTTCTTCGAGCAAGTCTTTGTCAAGTAATTGGTTTTGTTCGTCTGTTTCGAGGGTAGTTCTGGGTAATGTATGCTTCAACTCTTCTGGTAATACAACTTCTTCACCAAACAGGAGCCTGAAGGGGGTGAACTTGGTGGCTCTACATTCTGAGGTGTTGTGGGACCAGGTGACGGAGGTTAGCTCTTCCGCCCATTTTCCTTTGGGCCTGCCTTGCAATTTCTTTGATATGGCTTGGAAAATTGTTGCGTTGGCTCTTTCGACTAGGCCATTGGATTGAGGGTGCCAGACTGAGGCGAAGCATAGGATTGATCCGGTTTGAGCACAAAATTCTTTGAAAACCTCGCTGTCGAATTGAGTGCCATTGTCAACAGTTAGGTATTTGGGTACCCCGAACCGGCAAATTATTTGTTGCCAGAAAAACTTCTTCACGGTCACGGAGGTGATGGAAACAAGCGGTCTAGTCTCAATCCATTTCGTGAAGTATTCCACAGCTACTACTGCGTAGCGAAGGTTTCCTGGAGCTGTCGGAAGTGGACCGACGAGGTCCATTGCCCATCTTTGCAACGGCCATGTTGGGCATATCAGAGTTGTTGGAGCCCCTGGGGCATTTTGTGCTTTTGCCGTTAGTTGGCAACCCTCGCAACGTTTGACCATGCTTTCTGCGTCTCTTAGCGCTGTCGGCCAGTAGAAACCTTGTCGGAAAGCTTTTCCAACTAATGCCCGTGGGCCGTTGTGAGAACCGCAGATACCTTCGTGAATGAGCTTAAGAATGTCATTCCCTTCGGTCTGTGAGACACATTTGAGCCAAGGCGAGGTTACCGAAGCTTTGAGAAGAATGTTGTCCACAATTTTGTACCCTCGAGCCCTTTGCTTAAGTTTGTTTTCTTCTTCCTTGTTGTCGGGTTCATGCAGCCCCTTGATGTAGGCCATGATTGGTGCTCTCCAATCTTCGTTTTGGACTGCGTTGATCAGCTTCGCTGTTTTCTCGGACACTTCGAAGGCTGATTGTGTCGCGACTTCATAGAAAACGTCTGGGGGTAACTGAAGTTGTTGTGCTGCTGCTTTGGCCAGGTTGTCTGCTTCGCTGTTATCTGACCTCGGTATTGCTTTCACTGTTATGTCGAGGAAGAAAGATTCTAACCTTCAGACATATTGTAGGTATTTTTGCAGCTCTGTATCTTTCGCTTTATAATTTTTCTCGATGTGCCCCGCGATAACTTGAGAGTCTGTGCTGATGACTGCCCTTCGGACCGACAACGATCGTAGCCTCGAGAGTGCCAGTATCACTGCCTCGTACTCTGCGGAGTTGTTTGTGCATTTGAAGTTTAGCCTTCTTGCATATCTTAGCTTGAACCCGGATGGCGAGACTAGAATGGCCGAGGCCCCTGCACCAGTTGCTCCCCAGGCTCCGTCGACGTATACTGTCCAGAATGGGTCTTGTTGAGTTCCATCCCTGCGGGGGTTAGGTGTCCACTCAGCTATGAAGTCTGCTAATGCTTGTGATTTGATTGCTGTTCTCCCGACGAAGGTTATAGCATAGCTGTTGAGCTCGCTGCCCATTTCGCTATTCTGCCAACTGCCTCGTTGTTCTTGAAAATATTTTCGAGGGGGTATGCCGAAGGTACATGGATCTCGTAAGCCTGGAAGTATTGCTTTAGTTTTCTTGATGCCATGACCACGGCGTATGCTATCTTCTCGAGCTCTGAGTAGTTTCGCTTGGGACCTTTGAGGGTTTCTGAAACATAGTAGATCGGGGCTTGCCTGGTTCTGTTGTTCTCGTGCAGTTCTTTGATTAGGACTGCGCTTGCTGCGTGTGGCGAAGCTGCGACATATAGCAGTAACAGGTCCCCTTTGCTTGGGCTGGTCAAACCAGTCAGGTTTGTGAGATACTTTTTCAAATCCTCGAAGGCTTTCTGCTGCCGAGGTCCCCAATTGAATGGTGCAGTGCTTCTCAGTGTTTCGAAGAAAGGTAACCCTCACTCGGCGGACCTGGAGATGAATCTGCTGAGTGCTGCTAAGCGTCCTGACAAGCGCTGAGTTGCTTTTCTGGTCGTTGGTGGCTCCATATTGATGATGGCATCAATCTTTTCGGGGTTCGCTTCGATCCCCCTTGCTGAAACTATGCAGCCTAGCAATTTTCCTTCGCTGACCCCGAAAACGCATTTTTTGGGGTTTAATTTGAGTCCGGCGGATCGAAGGTTCCTGAACACTCTTTCCAAGTCTGTTATGTGGTTTTCTTTTAGCTCGCTTTGTACGACCAAATCATCGACGTAAGCAGAGATTGCATGTTCGTCTTTGAAGACTTCGGTTGTCATGCGGGCGAAGGTTGACCCTGCGTTTCTGAGGCCCTCTGCCATTCTTCGAAAGCAAAAGGTGCCCGAAGGTGTGATGAAACTTGTTTTTTCCTCATCTTCTTCATTCATCCAAATTTGGTGGTACCCTGAAAAGCAGTCGAGGAGAGATAGCATTTGGCACCCAGCTGCTCTGTCGACCAAGGTGCTTATGTTAGGTAGAGGGAAATCGTCCTTCGGACAGGCTTTGTTCAGGCATGTGAAATCAACACACATTCTCCATTTCTTGTTCTTTTTCTGAACGAGTACCACATTTGAAAGCCATGTTGGATATTTGACCGGACGGATGACGCCAGCGTCCAGAAGTCTTTTTACCTCTGCCTTCGCAGCCTCCTTTCTCTCTTCTGACATTTTGCGAAGCTTTTGCTTGACTGGGCGGAAGCCCGGTTTGATGTTCAGGCTGTGCTCGATCAGAGTTCTACTCACTCCTTTGAGATCCTCCGCAGACCAAGCGAAGGTATCAGAGCTTTCTTTGAGGAAACGAATAAGGTTGTCCTCTGACTGGGGGTCCAGGTTGGCTGAGATGAACACTTTCCTTTCTGAAATGCCCTCGAAGAGTTGGACTTGCTTAGTCTTTTCTTCGGGTGATACTTTTACTTTGTCAATGCATTCTTCAGCTTCGTCGCTGAGGTTTGTGACGCAGGGTTTTGACAAATTGTGGACGTTGCGTTGTCCTAGTGCTACTGTTCCTTCGGCAGCTCTTGCAATGTCTTGATCACCATACACCACGACGACCCCCTTCGGAGCAGGAAGTTTCATGCATAGGTATGCAGGGTGGATTACAGCGTTGAATGCATTGGTGATGCCTCGGCCGAAAATTGCATTGTAGGGATAGAACATGTCGACCACATCGAAGGTTATGTGCTCGGTTCTGCAGTTCAACTGATCTCCGAAGGTGACGGGTAGAGATATTTTTCCAATAGCTCTTACTTGTTGCCCGCCGAAGCCGTATAGCGGATTGTCAGAGGGTTGCAAAAGGTTTCTGTCAAGCTTCATGTTGTCGAAGGTTGTGGCGAACAGGATGTCAGCGGAGCTTCCCGTATCGACGAGGATTTTGGTGACTGTCCACCCTGCTAGGTTGGTTTCAATCACCATTGCATCAGTGTGAGGGTAATCCCTTAACTTCATGTCACTGGAATCGAAGGTTATCGGGATGTGAGACCATCGACCGAACTTGTGCGGTCCTTCGACGGCTACATGATGTACTCTTAGGGCATGTTCTTTCTTTTGTCTCTTGTTGCCATGGTCTTTGTTGGAGCCTCCGGTGATAGCTAGTATCACCCCGAAGGTTGATGTTGGGTTGTTGATGGTTGTCTGGGTTTGGGCTTCGGGTTTAACTGGTTGTGGGGCTGGCAAGGCCAGTATTGGAGGTGGTGGCGGTAGAGCGTTGTTCACTTGTTGATTGGTTTGGGGTTGAGGGGTTGTTGGGAAGGTGACAGTGTATGGCGCATTTTGGCGTTGAGGAAAGGAGGCGGGTTGAAAAGAAGTATGGTTGTAGTGTGGGTGTTGGGAGTAAAAAGGTTGGTGCGAGGGTAAGCCGTAGTTTATGGGGGTGTAGTGGTAGGGAGGTTGGGTTGGGTTGAAGTTTGGCCTTCTGGTGTGATTGACGGTTCCGTTTTCTGTAGGAGGAGCTCTCCTGGATTCCTGGTACTCTTTTCCTTTGGCGAAGCACTCGCATTGCTTTGTTGTGTGCCCCTTTCCTTGGCCATAGAAGTGACAATACATTTTGGCTGGGTCCCTCTGTTGGCTTCTTTGGTTGGGCGAGGGTTGGAAACCATGTGGATTTTGGTTGCCCAAAGGCTGGGTGCTTCTTCTCTGGTCTTCTTGTGCATTTGTCTTGTTGATTGCTCCCACATTGCTCTGTTCTTGGTGAGGGTTGTTCTCTCTCGCTTGGGGCCTCATCTGTGGTTTTTGTTGCGACCTTCGAGCATCGGACTTTGCCCGGAAGTCCATGTCTGCTCTACAGTATCTTTCCATTGTATCATGAAGTTCTTCGATTGTGTTTGCTGGTTTCCTGGCGAACTTTGAGGAACATGGGCCTGGACGCAGACCGCTGACTGCAGCGAGGATCACAGCTTCGTCGGACATTCCCGGAGTTCTTGCCCTAATCTGGATGAACCTTCGCCAGTAGTCTTGCAGTGATTCACGCTCTTCTTGTTTACAATTGAATAGCTCGATGGGGTTTGATGGTGCTGCTGTTATGCCCTTGAAGTTGGTGCAGAGCCTGTCTCTGAGGTTGGCCCAGGAATCCACTGTTGCGGGGCGAAGGTTGCTGTACCAAGTCTGCGCTATGTCACGAAGGATGATTACAAAAGACTTTGCCATTGTTGACTCATCTCCTCCTGCTGCGGCGACTGCCGCTTCATAACTCATTATGAACTGGCGAGGGTCAGTGAGTCCGTCGTACCGCGGGAGATTTTGCGGATTGTAGCATGGTGGCCAGGGTTGGGTTTGTAGTATTTGGGAGAGTGGGGACTTTGGGTCATAAAGCATTTGGTGTTGCTGGGCTCTGCGTTGGTTGCGAAGGTTTGGCTTTATCTCATCTGGGTAGAGTTGGCGGAAGTTTGGTTGTCTTATAGGCTGTGGTTCTGGGTGATTTGGTGGTGGTGGGGGTGGTGGATGGCGGTGAAGGTTGCCATGACCCTGCTCCTCGTACCCCTCCTGAAGTGGTGGGATCTCCTCTTCGTTCCACCCCTCGGCTTCGGCTTCAGCTGCGGCGAGAGACTCCTCCATTCGGCGAAGCTGCTCCCTAGCCTCGTCTGCCTTCTGCCTGATAGCGCGCAGCCGGTTGTGCCTCTCAAGCTGGTCCAGGCGCCTCTCCTTCTCTTGCAACTCAGCTTGAAGCCTTTCCAGGGCCTCGAGGCCCAACTCCTCTTCATCTCCTCCCTCTCCTCCTCCGGGAGAGTGGGGGTGTAGCTGCGCTGACGTCCGAGTTTGAGGGCCCGGGACTTCTGACTCTGGTGTAACATCTTCCACTCTTGAGGCTTCTGCAAGCTCCTCGGCAGGTGGAGCCACCGCCGCAGCCTCTCTAGCCGCGTGAGGGTCTCTGGTAGTGGTCGCTCTTCTGTTTCCCGCCATTTCGAATCCCGTTCCCCACGGACGGCGCCAAACTGTTGGTTGCACACTTGCCCTACCTCCGCACACGTGCGGGGGAGTGGCGAAGGTGGCCAATTGTCTGAACTGGATTGAAAGTATAACAGGAACCGAAACCAGTGCGAAGGTTTAAGGAGGCGAGGACAAAGTTTAAGGAAGCGAGAATAGTGCTTCTGTGGCTCTATTCCCCAAAAACGTACCCGATACACTGTTCACCTCCCGGTATTTATAGGGGATACCAAGGGGTGCTGACCAAATTACAAAAGGGTACAGAAAAGATTCCTCTGCGTTGTACACACAAGAGGGCAGAATCGTACAAACACAACTAGGCCGAAACCCTAGCTTGCCCTACGCGCGCCCGCCGCCGCTTGGTTCGTGATCACCTTCGCTGAAATGCGGGGCTGACCTCCGTCTTGCGAGGATATCCAAACTGTTGCGAAGCCCGGGTACCTTCGCCTCCCACTAAGGCCTGGGCCTCTTGGCGAAGGTACGCGGCCTCACGAAGATTGCTCCCAGCACCCTTCGCGTCCTCTGCCTGTGAGAACTTACAAAGCCAGTACGAAGGTTGGGTTAGCACTCGAGGGCCAGAATAGCGATTTGAGGGACTTAGCAGATAGAGAGGCGGGTTTTTCCGAAGGTACGCGAGACGTGCGGGGGTCATCTTGTTGAGTCAGCGCGCGTGGCACCACTGCCGAGGGTCTCTTCCCCCAACAGGATGCAAGGCTCAAAAGGCTAGACATGGCTGAACTGCGGTAAGCATTTTTAGTTGGTCATGTTTTATTTATTAGACCTATGTCACTAGGTTATGCTTAAGCTCCCATGGTGAAAGTATAATTAAGTATCATCAAGATTATCATCACCCACATTATTCATAGAACTGTCTCAAAAAGGATCCAGGCCGCTCATGACCGAGAGCACGGCTGATATATCAGTTTATTCTTAACTCTGCAGAGTGTGTACAACTTTACCCACAAGTCGTGATTGCCCATTGCCCGAGGCGGCCAACCTCTTAACTCACTACCAAGGTAAGTCGGCAGGGATCACTACGAAGCCTTTCCAAAGTTGGTCTAACAAGTCGTAGCCGCTAAGGTTTCCATCTCCCAAGAGTTATGAACACCTCCCCACTAAAGTAACACCCCATCCTCCAAAATAATTACCCTAGTGGGACCGGGCCATAACTACATGGTATGCCCCTCTTGCCCTTTCGGTAAGCTATAGACGAGCTAGAACATTCAGAGTACTTAGCTAAGACCAGAGCCATGTAGTCCTCATGGTTTGTAGTGTAAATCCTGGGTTGCCACTTTAGGATTCAGAACCAACATATGTTCCATAAATCATTAATCAAGATTAATTGTTATTTTAATATTTGGTATTTGCAAGCTAAGCAGAACTACCCATATGCACAACCCAAGGTATCAAGGAATACAGGATAACAAAGTCTAGGTAGAATCTCTAGGGTTCATCATATTAGACATATGCATATGAAAGGTGATTAAAAGGTTGCTATGAAACAAAAGAACTCATGTTACACTTGCCTTCCAAAAACTCATGTTGATGGTTCCACTTCTTCAAAGGTCTTCTTCTTGACCACCTTGGACTGCTCGAACTCTAAACGGGATCAAAGGCACCACACAAGCATCCATTCCCAATCATTACATGCAAACAAATAATATTTCTATTAGAATAGTACACCAAACAATACTAAAACAAGATAAAAAGGTTATAAAACTATTCTACGCATTTCTACGAACACGTGAGCGCGAGAATCACTCTAATCGGGCTTTTAAATCAAAAGTTAGGTTGAAAACAAGGTTCAATGGCATTTTTTAAATAAACCGAACTCATTTTCGATTTAAAACAAATAAAATGTATTTTCTGCGCAACCTAGGATGGCGGGTCCTATTTTCACAAAACTCAGGGGCTAAACCGAAAGAAAACAAAGCTGTTTATAACAGAGATGGACTGCGGGTTAATTTTCGAAAAAGGCGAGGGCTTTTTCGCAAAAGGCGCGGGCGCGGTCGGCTGATCGGACGAGCAGGCTGAGCTGGCTGCCGCGTGGCGCACACGTGGCGCTGCTGGATTGGCCGGGTTCACCACGGAGGTAAGGCTGGACGAAAAACTCGAAACTCGAGCTCGCTCGACTCGCTCGTTAATGGCTCGACTCGTTTTATAACGAGCCAGCTTGTTTTATAACGAGCCAGCTCGATTTATAACGAGCCAGCTCGAGCTGGCTCGCGAGCTGCTCGTTAGCTCGTACGAGCCAATTAATTCATAAGCCAACAAACTCAAATTAGTTATTATAAAATCTCCAGGCGTCCAATAATGTGGTGAAAATCATATTTGTTCTTATGTGTTGTTCACATATATAAGGTAAATTATGTTTTTATATGTAGATATTATTCTTTGTTAAATTTACATGTACTTTGAGAAATTGTGTTTTTATGATATGGCTCGCGAGCCAAACGAGCCAGCTCGAGCTCTATAACGAGCCGAGCCGAGCTACTCTTCTAGCTCGTTAGTATAACGAGCCGAGTCGAGCCAGCTTGCTAACGAGCCGAGCTATAATGAGCCGAGCCATAACGAGCCGAGCTGGCTCGATATCCAGGCCTACACGGAGGCGTGGACGCGCGAGCGCCGAGCGGTGGACCGAGTCCATAGCCGCTCGGTAGACCGGTTATGAGCTTGAAGAGGTAACTTCTAATCGCAGCCGTACGTGATCAAAACGACGGCTCTGGGAGGTTGGGGACGAATCCGCCGGCGTAGCGGCGCACTCCACGGCGGCGCGCCATGAACGCCGGCCGGAGCACGGCGGCGGGTCACCGGATCTACGCGCTAGGCCACCCAGGACCCAACCGGGACCACCAGAGAGGTCACCGAGGCCATGCGAACTCGATGGGAGGGGTTTTCGGCGGAGGAGATCACCGGAGCAGCATCCCCGCACGGCGGCGCCATTAGAGGCTGCTCGGAGCTCGGCGCTAGCGTGATTTCATGCACTAGAAACGAAAAGAAAGGCATGGTGAGGGAGAGGAGATTACCGCGAGCACCACAGAGAGGTCCTCGGTGCCGGCAACGAGCTCCAAACGGTGATTTGCGGCAGCGAGCAGAGAGTTAGGGTTCAGGGGAAAAGGATGGCTCGGCAAGGGGGTGGTGCCGTTTTATAGGCCGGGAGAGGGATGGGAGAGGTCGCGGGCGTTTAACACCGGCTGGAGGCGGCGTCGGTTACGACCTTGATGGCTCTGTCCACTCCGGCCATTGAAGCCGAGGGGGAGGGTAACGGACACATGGAGGCGGCGGGAGGAAGACGATAGGGTGGAGACTGCCAGGTGGGCCCCGAGCGTCGGCGAGAGAGGATGCGGGGGCAGGCTGTCAGCGAGAGAGCGGAGGGAGCAGACAATGGGCGATGCAGGCCGTGGCTTGGGCCGGGATGCGGCTTGCGCGCGCGGGGAGAAGCGGATGGAAGCAGGCCGTTGGGCGGGGCGGTGTTTGCGCGCGGGAGAGGAAAAAGGAGGTGGGCTGGGGGCGCCGGGTTGGGCCAAGCCCGGAACGGGAGAGGGAGGGAAAGAAGGGAATGCGGGCCAGACTGGCTGGGCCGATTTCTGCAACAGGCCAAAAAGGGAGGGAGAGGGAGGAGTGAAAAAGAAAAGGCTTTTTCTTTTTATTTCAAAAGCAAAACTTGCTCAAATTCAAACTAGGTTTGAATTCAAACCACCCAACACTATTCCAACACTCAAACAAAATTATATGCACCGGCATGAATGCAACAAAAAATGTTTCTAAGCCCTAGGGTTCATTTTAATTATTCGAAAATTATTATTTGACCTAGGTTAAATGCTCAGAAAATTAAATAAAGCTCAAATTTATTACTAACTTTGGAAAATGAAATTTTAGGGTGTCACAATTCCCTCTTAATGAAATATGTGCCATGCACGGTCTCGAAAAAAAATGATCTGAATAACAAAAAGAATTGTAGACTCTTTAGATCATTTTCTTGAACATGGAAGTAATAAACTCCATTACACAATAACAAATGCCAAAGCTTTGGCCAGCAGAAGTTGGATACAAGAAGGAATACTATCTCGTACTGAGATATGAGTAACTACTATATATCCTCGAAACAAAATTGCATAACAGCAAATCTTTCAGCAACAGTCGAACTCTGATGAGGTCGCTGCCTGAACAACCATTGTGGCATCTGTTGCCCCAGTTTGCCATACCCGCAGCTGATAATGGAGTTCCATCACCGTCGCGCAGCATGAAACCCATCGATAGTTACAGAAATTTATGACGTCAAATATGCATATTATAAAAATATATTCAATAAAAAACTAATGATGCTTATTAAATGTGGTAAAGTATAAGCATTTTTTCATGCATTTTTTTTGTCAAATTTAAGGCATTTGACTTAGTATGAAGACAATTTGCATCATCTTTGGGACGAGTAGGGATGGTACACAGATTGCTTGGATGGTTTGAATGCGCCCTTAGTTTTAACTATTTAGATTTGTCCTATGATTGCGAAATCCTTAAATACTCAATGAGAGCTGTAGTCATGACCCATTTATTTTGAGAAATATGTACACGCCATGCAAAAAAAGAAAAATGCTATATGGGAATTAAACCTCTGCCCCTACGTATGCAGATTTCAAAACATTTATCGCTACCAGACATTTGACTAGGTTTATACATAACATCATATAATATTTTAATTTTGTCTATAAGTATAGACCTCCAATCTTATCCATTCTCCAGCCGCTCTCGTCCACCTCTACCTTGTGTGATGAGTTTGGTCGATAAGGATGGGATGGAAAATCTCAATTTTCCCTTCAATGAAGATTCTAAAATTACCAAGCTACCCTTATTCAAAATAAATAAATATAGAAAATTCCAAACTGCTCTACCTATTTTAGTACTAGTCCCACATAGTTTATGTATTTGGTATGTCTGGTTATTTTATTTATAAGTGTTCCTTCTATTTTTTATGATCTCGCCCTATAAATGGCCCATATTTTCTTCCCATTCTAAAATTTCTCTTTCTTTAATCTTGTCAGCAAGTAATGGACTATGCAGTAAATCTGTAGTGGTCAGGCTGTGTAGGGTTAATTGACAAAAACTATGCTCGTTCCCTGAGAAGTGTGAACCTACCCATTCTCTTGTCGTCGGCAACGCACTCCCATCAAAAGATGACAATAGATACCCAAAATCTGAAACCCGACCAATTTTTACTCTATTAGGGTAAAAGTATGTGTCAATTTTTATCCCATTCTTTTCCCTTATCAATCGTATTTCGGCTTATTCTCTCACAAAACACTATTGAAACAGCCATAAAAACGACCAACCAAACACTTAATGGGCAAAAAGTAAAACTCAGCGGGTTTGTGGATCTGGGTTTAGGAACGTAGTACCCAAATCGGCAAAGTCATAGTTTTTTAAACCCGAACTGACATATAAGAACAGTTTATAAACTATCTATTTTAATTAATTTTGTCATATTGGATTTTCATCATTCTAAATCTTATGAAAAAACATAACCCTCATTGAATGTAATATTTTTGAAAGAGAAAAAAAAATTAAAATTAAAATATGGTTTGCGTGTAAAAAAGAGATCCTATTGAGTTCGTGGGTTACCTAATGGGTACCCGTGACCTGAATGGACATGAATTTGGATACAAAATAAAACCTATAATAGATAATGAGTTTTTTAACGGATAAAATTTATGTTCGTAGACACGAGTTTAGGTGAGTGGGTTTAGACTGAACGAGAGCGGCGTTCGCTACGGCTCCCGCTCCGGTATGACGTCCGCTACGCACGTGCAAACGTTAAAGGCAGCAGAAAGGTCGGTATTTAGGGCGCGGGGCCGGCCGCATGCGCGCGCTGCACGCGAAGAGGGCGCGCTGGCCTGCGCGAGCGCTACAGTGGTGGGCCCCACCTTATTCTGCAACTAAAAAATGTTGTATCTCACAAACTGAAAACTCAAATTAAATTCCGATCTCAAATTAAATTCCGATTGCACCATTGAATTTGTTGCAATTAATTCTTTAAAACTAGATCTCTCATGAATATATTTTAGATAAAGTGACAAATGGGCCCACAGTGGATAGAGGATGATATAGAGAATGGATGAATGCGGGAGAAATAAGTATAGAGAAAATTCTTGATGACCAGACGGTACTCCCTCCATCCATTTATCGAAGTCATCTTACCGGAAAAAAAATTCTCCAAGAATTGGAGTCGTCTAAGCTAGGGACCACAGTTTTTACCTTATTCTAGGCGCATGCGGCTCTTCTCACTGGCCCAATTAATGCGACTGTTTACATGCAGCTCCTCTTACTGGTCAAATTAATTCCTCCTTGGTCACTGCGCATGACCCTAAAATGACTCCGATAAATGGATGGAAGGAGTATATATGATGAAAATACAGGAACGTGAGTGGGCATAGTCTTAGGGCATCCGCAATGGTTGTCAAATAACTAGCTAGGAGGAATTCTATTGGCTCACAATGACACTTTACAAATAGCTAGCGAGATGATGTATAAAAATAATAAAAAAGTAGCACTCTTATTGGCTATCGAGGAGAGAGATCAAATAGCTAGCGCAAATAGCTAGCGACTTCCTAATAGCTAGCTATTTGATCTCTCTCATTGATAGCCAATAAAAGTGCTACTTTTGTAAGTTGTCTCATCAAAATAGTATTTATTTATATGTCTCATCTAGCTAGCTATTTGTAAGTTGTCATTGAAAGCCAATAACATTCTTGCTAGAGACCAAATAGCTAGCGATTTGAACACCGTTGCGGACGCCCTTATATCCCTTTGACATATCTACTCGCCCGGGTCCACATCCCGTAGATGTTGTGTGGCTGAGCTCCAAAGTCCCAAAGAGATTAGTGAATTCCAAAGGCGACCAAAACAGACCCAGGTGCTCCCGTGCTCTGCTCATCCCCTGGGAAAACGCAACGGAGAAATTCTGGAGATCCAGACCCCGGCACGCAGCTAATCCATTTCTTGCCGCTTTAGCTTCAAGGTATCGCTCTTCTTTCAGTTGCATTCTGGTTACTTGGTGAGAGTCGTCCACAATCGACTCGACTGGAAGAATTGATCTTGATTCTTGATGCCCTCACCTTACTTTCTCTGGATTTGCTCTTGCAGTGTTGAGGGGGACTGGTGTCCGGTGTTGTTGGAGGGCACAGGGCAGAGCTTCGCGGCGGCGAAGATGAGCAGCAGAGACGGTGCTGACCGCGGGAGGGCTTCCTCAGGTGATGCAGAGCTGCATTGACTTTCAGAATCAGTGTTACCCTTGCTGCCCCAGTGCCCCAGAACGCAATGTTTTGGACGAAGCGAGGTTGCACTGACGAATATTCGAGTATTCGGGAGTATCTCTTAGCATTTTCTGCTTGCTCTAAGCCTCTAACATATCATGTTCCTTGCCCCAAAATTAGATATGACGAGGAAGCTCAGAGAGTTGCTGCAAAAGAGCGACAACCGCATATGTGCTGACTGCAGCGCACCTGATCCCAAATGGGCGTAAGTACTCTACTCTTTGCTTCAATATGTTAGCATTTCGATGTGAGGTAGTAGTGGGCAGATATCTGAACATATTAGAGTTCTTTTTTTTTTGTAATCGACAAGTGTTTTTCAATCCCTGCTTAGTCATTGTTCAATCTTACATCAATATCTTTGATCCGTTGAGTACTTGACTCCTTGTGAATAACTAACTCTGTTCCTGCAGATCAGCTAATATCGGAGTCTTCATTTGTCTAAAATGCTCTGGTGTTCACAGAAGCCTTGGAACACATGTTTCAAAGGTTAGTCATTGCAAATAGAAATAATGTTAATTCTTGCACTCTAGTATGTGTATGTGAGTGAGGTTTTCCTATTTCAATAGGTTTTACAACAACCTTGTTAACAGAAGCAAAACATTTTAAATGGCAAAATTGTCATGCACCTTTTGTCACTCATTTTTCAAAATTGCTATGCGCTATAGCGGCTTGAAGAATGTTCTGGCTGAAGCAAATATCTGCTTGACACAGGTGCTGTCAGTCACTCTAGATCAATGGGCAGATGATGAGATCAACTCCATGATAGAAGTCGGTGGAAACTCTTATGCCAATGCTATATATGAAGCATTTCTGCCAGAGGGCTATCACAAGCCGCATCCAGATTCTAGCCAGGAAGAGAGGTCTGATTTCATCAGGTACCAAGGATAGGCAAATATTTTGCTTGGGAAGTATGAAAAATTACAATGCTATCTAAGAGTCAGTTTGAGGTTGCCGAATATGTTCCTTTTCAGGCCATTTAGGTCTTTTGTTGGGCGGGCACGCCGTTACGCTATGTTGTAAACTGTTGAGACGCTTTGTTTTCAGTAAAGCGGGGGAAACCTCTTTAAAAAAAAAAAAAAACATAGAAGCTGTTTTTTTTGTCTCAACCACTATAGCTAATTTGCATTTTACAAGTTCATTAATGAAAGAGCTTAGTGTGAATGAAAGAACAATCCTATGCAAGAAAGACTTGATTTGATCTCTTACCTGATATAGTAATTAGTAACTGCTGAACACTGGTGGTTCTTGCAACCTCTCAGGTCGAAGTATGAGCTGCAAGAATTTCTGAAGCCAAGCCTGAGGTTAGCTTCTAATAAGGGCTCTTTAGAGGCTACCAGCTCTCGGAAACATACGGGCAGTAATGTCTCTCTTTCTGCTAGTTTCAACAGTGAGGTAAGTTTGACTTAACTGTTAGTTAGATTTGGCTAGATGAAAGAGTCAATTTTGACCTTCAATGACATGATGCTCCTTTTAGCATCCTTTGCTTCATATATTTTGCAGGCCGGAATGGTTGAGTTTATCGGAATACTAAGAGTTAAAGTAATAAGAGGGACTAAATTAGCTGTAAGAGACCTGATAAGTAGTGATCCCTATGTTGTACTGACCCTAGGACAACAGGTATTATATTTCACCAAATTGATTTATCCTAGATGATAGATTTCCTGATTGTTTATCCTTGTCTCATTCAGACCATTTCAGTTGATATTAGCATTGTTCTCTGCAGAAAGCAAAGACTTCTGTGATTAAACGTAATCTGAATCCTGTTTGGAATGAAGAGCTTAAGCTATCAGTTCCTCAGCAGTACAGGCCTCTGAAGCTTGTAAGTCCACACTCCTTATTACAAACATGTTGACCATAACTTCAGATTCAGATTCAGATTCAGATTCAGAAGTAACAGCATCTAACAAACTCCTTTCCTGTCTTTCACAACCCAGCAAGTGTTCGACCATGACATGATATCAAAGGATGACAAAATGGGTGATGCGGAGATTGACCTGCAGCCGATGATCACTGCAGCTACAGCGTTTGGCGACCCTGATCTACTCCCAGACATGCAGATCGGCAAGTGGCTCAAGTCCTCGGACAACGCACTGGCAAGGGACAGCGCCGTCAATGTCATCGGTGGCAAGGTCAAGCAGGAGGTCTATCTGAGGCTGCAGAACGTGGAATCTGGGGAGGTAGAACTGGAGCTGGAGTGGATACCTCTCAATCAGTAGAATTCACCTATATGTGATGCATGTTACATGTTTGTGACATAAGCCTTCTTGGTCATCTTCAGATTGTCAGGATGCCTGCAGTTTTGTAGACTGCCTGTCAGCCTGTGATGCTGACGGGGCATTTGATAATTATACGTAGCAATTGTAATTTGAGGACTCAATGAGTCGTAGAGCAACTCCAATAGTTTGCTAAAAATCACTTGCCAAATCTTATTATTTGGCAAGTGACTGGAACATATGGCAAGTGGAAAAAGTTTACATCTCCAATAGTTTGTTGTTTGTGCTTGGCAAAATTAGTAAATGTGGCCCACTCCATCAACTGATCAACTACCGCTCGGCCGCATGCCCCTGCGTGACTCGCTGCATGCCCCTACGCGACTTCTCGCCTAGCCCTGCAAGCGCGAGGATGCGCGTATATTTGCGTGTGCGGAAGGCTCGAATGACAGCTTCCTATAATTTGGCAAGGCAAATGGTAAACTGTTGGAGCTCCATTCATCTTATTTGGTTAAAAAAAATTAGGATAGAAAGTCCATTTAGCAAACTATTGGAGTTGCTCGGTCATATAATAACGCACCAAATATGTGGTTCATGAGATGATAAGCAATGGAAGATTACTCTAAAAGACTAAAACACAGAAGGCATCCTGACAATCTCAAAATGAGGTCGCTTGTGATCTTTGGGGACTAGGACTAACCCTGAGGTTACAAAGACGGTCCATGAGCTCATTGACCGTGGCGGTTCGTCAAGACTCATGTTCAATCAAATTGATGGGGCAGTGTGCTTGTGGTGTGATGGGGTGAGTTCAATCAAATTGATGGGGCAGTGTGCTTGTGGTGTGATGGGGTGAGTTAATTGCCTACGGTAATTTTAATCTTCTTCTCACCCTTCTTTTGGTTGCTGTATATAGAACCTCATCTTTAGACGATTATGGACTGCCACAGCCACCTGTAACTGCAAATCAAGAGGAGGCACGCTACAACAACAGCTCTATTATAGCCAGCTATACAAGCCATTCGATTGTGATGATCTGGATGAGTATGGTGATATGTACCCACCTGGTTACATCGTAGATCCTTGTGTGGCGGTTCGTCAAGACATTGCACTTGCAGAGACATCGCTGAAATGAGGTATATATGCACAATGATGACCCAAACAATGAGGTATATATGCAAATAAATAATCCAAATAAAGATTCATTGACAAAGAAAAAACCATATCCACTGGGACTTTTAACTCCCAGTGGAGATAATTTGTCTTGGATATGATATAATATGTACTGAACTTTGTATGCCTCATTATATATAAGGTGAAGAATATGAACTAATCGAGGCTACCGAGAGTAATTTCATGCTTCACGGCAGCTGTAACTATGCCCATGTCAACCTCACTGCAAGGGCAATTGGTAAGCCTGGACGAAAAACGCGAAACTCGCTAGCTAGCTCGCTCGACTCGCTTGCTAATGGCTCGGCTTGAGCTCGACTCGTTTTATAATGAGCCAGCTTGTTTTATAACGAGCTAGCTCAATTTATAACGAGCCAGCTCGCAAGCTGCTCGTTAGCTCGTACGAGCCAATTAATTTACAAGCCAACAAACTCAAATTAGCTATTGTAGAATGTCCAGACGTCCAACAATATGGTGGAAATCATATTTGTTCTTATGTGTTGTTCACATACAAGTAAGAAGATATAATCATACAAGAGAAATTATGTTTTTATGTGTAGATATTATTCTTTGTAAAATTTACATGTACTTTGAGAAATTATGTTTTTATGATTTGGCTCGCGAGCCAAACGAGTCAGCTCGAGCTCTATAACGAGCCAAACCGAGCCGAGCGGCTCTTCTAGCTCATTAGTATAACGAGCCGAGTCGAGCCAACCTGCTAACGAGCCGAGCTGACTCGATATCCAGGCGTAGCAATTGGGCAAAGGAAGAAGGTTCCCAGCATGAGCTCTTCTTTGCAGAGCTCAACCTACGGGGACAAGGCTTCACGACTTTGACGTGCTTTCGCTCCTTTGAACCAAGTTGTTTAGTATTCCCTAATCTCCATCTCCTCGACCTCTGTATATTCAGTCCTAGCCTGAATTTTTGTACGTATCATGTGAAATTTTGGAAGGCTACTATTTGGTATTTTGGTTTATTGTTACCTGATGATGAGAGCAGGTGGCCATATGGGGCTGGTGCTGGAAAGGGAAGGCGACGGTATTTTCGGCGTCTTCAGTGACGAGAAGTTTTCATCTTATCTAGAATAATTGGTCATCATGAGTTTATTCTATCATTTTGATAAAAAAAACAGCGGCACTCCACGTGCTTAATTAGTACTTCCTCCGTATCGCATTTAGATGATGTTTAGGACAGCGACACGGTCTCCAAAGTGTAACTTTGACTACTTGTTTTTAAAAAAATATTTGTTGTAAAATGATATATGTATACTTTTATAAAAGTACTTTTCAAGACAAATTTATTTATATGATTTTTGTATCTCTAAACTTAATAATTTAGAAGTTATTCATAATTTATATTCCTAATGTTTGACTCAAACCTTGTCTAAAACGTCATCTAAAAGCGACGCGGAGGGAGTACTACCTTATATATTTTGCCGAAGTCAACAATAAGATGGGGCCAACGAGCTAGCGACAGCAGACATATCCATCCACCCCACAGTCCCGCACAATGTCCACTCGGGTTTAAGTGGGCCCGAAAGAAAAGCTAGCCTAGGGTACCCGCAGTGGTACGAGCTAGCTGCTAGCTCTAAGTCAACCTCTCCAATTGTGCTAACTCTTAGCAATAGCTTATAGTATGATTAGGCTTACATCACACATAATCTTGGAATGTGTGTATGAGCCTATCTCTTGAGTAAGAGCTAACTCTTCTCTTTCTTGTATTAAAATATAACAAAAAATTTAAGAGCTGATTTATAAGCTAGTCATTGCGGCTGCCCTAAGGGCAGCTTGTCTTCCAAGCTAGCTCTAAGCATTGTTTTTATATTTTAATAAAAGAGAGAGAGAAAACCTAGCTATTGAACAGGAGCTAGAGCTCAGACACATTATAAGGCCACGTAACAAGAGCTAGAGCTCACACACATTATAAGGTCATGTGAGATTGTCCTAACAAGAGCTAGAGCTCACACACATTATAAGGTCATGTGAGATTGTCACATGGATCTAACCATATTATGAGCTATTGTTAAAAGACTAATACTATTACAGAGGTTAATTTAAAGGTAGCAGCTGACTTATATCATTGCGAGTGACTTTAGATCTGCCCTAAGGGCAGTTTGTCTTCCATGCTAGCTCTAAGCATTGTTTTTATATTTTAATAAAAAAGAGAAAAAAACTAGCTCTTGAACAAGAGCTAGAGCTGACACATTATAAGGTTATGTAACAAGAACTAGAGCTCACACACATTATAAGGTCATGTGAGATTGTCACATAGATCTAACCATATTATGAGCTATTGCTAAAAGGCTAATACTGTTACAGAGGTTAATTTAAAGGTAGCAGCTGATTTATATCATTGCGAGTGACTTTAGACCTAGCAACTGACTTATACCATTGCGGGTGTCCTAAGCCTAACATACCACCACTTGAATTGAGACACCGAACAAGGAGGCTGTCCGAAATTCTTAACTCTGAACAAACAGGCCCAAGTCACAAGAACATGATTTTCACCATAATAACCACGCTCCGTATGCAAGTATGAGAAATGAGATAAGATATTAATAGTAGAAATATATACATCCACAGGAGACAGCGAGTACCCTCTTTTTTTTAACAAAACCAGTGGGGCAAAGCCCTTCTGAACAACAGCAGAGTACACTGGAAAAAAAAGGATATCAAGACTCATGATTTATAGCAAGGGGGCACCTTGTTCCCTGTGCACTGTGCCCGATTCCACCCTGAGGAAAAGGGGAATAGTAGCTAGTTTGTTCCCAATGAACAAGAGGAACAGATTTAGTAAGTACTGTAGATAGCAACTGTAACATTGATACCAGTGTTCAGACATGCAAGTCATCCTACTAGGAGTATGTTGAGACATTCTATTAACAATGACATGAACATCATGATCAACAAGCAACCAATGAACTTCCACTACTTTTATCTGTCATTCGTTTCCAGCCTCTCCAGGGCTGATCTTGTCCTAATCCTCGAAGAATAACCAGCCTTCACAGTCCTTATTCATCGTCATCCTCATTTTCATCAATCCCTACCCAACGAGTGAAGGCAAACAGAAATTCCTTGAATGACACCATTCCATTCTTGTCCCAGTCCATTTCCTCTGGTGCCATGTAAAGAAAGGTAAACATCAGGACTGGAAAGATATTATGAAAGTTTCAAAATAGTAACAGGAATTATGAGTGTGCAAGTTTTTAGACTTCACAGAAAGGAAGCAACTAAAGTTTGATGTGAAGCTGCAAGCTCTTGATACCAGATTTTTAAGGGGTTATATAAAGGCACTAAGCATTTCATGGCACATACTTTGTATCACTTTGGAACTACAGTTTCATATGACTAGAGAGGTACTGAACAGGCATTAGGAAACACATCGTTTTCCTAAATAGGTGTCTTTCTTTCTTTAGAAAGAAGCATTTTTATTTAAAGAGATGCCCCCACCCTCCTCCTACCCCGTCTACCTCTTTTCCCTCTCAGCAAAGACTAGTAGGTAGGAAGGGAGTGGTCCAACCGAGAAGAACATGTGGTGGTTCACTTACACAAAAGACTAGTAGGTATGGAGCTACCAAGAAATAGAAAACTGACCAAATCTTTTCATGGCTATACGCCCAGAAGAGCGCTCCCCTGTCGTGGTCTCATTTATTGCTTGAATCATCTCATCCTTGCTCACATACCCATCTTTATTCTTATCCAAGAAGACAAATGCATCAACCAAGGTCTCAAAAGTTGCCTCAAGATTTCCTAGTCCCATCTTTATCTTCTGTGAAGTATGTAAAGGAAACAGGAACACTCCTGACAGAAATGGCATAAGAAATCTAAAAGAGAGCCTGAGTGCAAAAATTTCTCAAAAGTTAATTTACAAACCTTCATAATCCAATCAAAATTATGGCAATCTTATATTAGGATGAAAAATGGTGTTTCCACTAACATAATGCATTAGTATCTCAATTTTTTCAATAAGAACCATGTGTAATTATATAGAGAAACCATGACTTCGCTAACGGCCTTAAGAAAAATTATCAAAGTAAAATTATTTTTTTATAAGTAAAGTAAAATTACATTGTCATACCTCCGTAGCAACACTACACAATGTGACAATAACACTAATAATACAATCAGGATGTTACTATGTGAATTAATATGACTTGTGAAGGATACTGCTTCTGAGACAGCTGGTTCATTGAGAAGATAGACAAGGCACAGAAATACAATAAACTCATTGAACTTCATGCCCATATCTTCATTTATATCACAAGCTTCAAAGAGATCACATATCTCCTCCTCTGTGAATGAGATCTCCAGCTTCTGAAAACAATGTTTCAGTTCTTCTTTATCTATTTCGCCATTGGAATCTTCATCTGCAAAAGCAGCACTTCTTGACACATGAATGAGAACATGAAAACTGATAATGTCTAAAATAATTGTCTCCATTAATACAGGAAGAAATAGAAGCAGAGGGAGGTGTAAACAACAGAACTACAGGAACCAAAGGGAAAACGAATAGACAAGCATTGGCATAAATTACGAGAATTTGAACAGTTTTTGACAAGAACTAGAACTATACGTATGTAAAACAGCAGTAAATGAGTTAGTGAAACTATCGGGTCTAGTTCTGAATCGAGTGAAATACGATCGAAAAGACAAGCTTCGTCACCAAATTGCCAAATCACACACCTTTTTTTTTTTTTTTTTTTTGAAAAGTGCCAAATGACACACTGGCATTTCACTAAAAGCATGAAAGGATATTTAGAGAATGATCATCAGTCCAGACACTCCAGAGCGCTGGCAAAAGGGCAGAACTCACCAAATTGTTCGAAGATAGTCTTGCATTTTCTAAAACTCTCGTCAATCTTGGGGAACTTGAGGATGATACTATCGAACGATTTCAGCGAAGTTCCATGTGAGGCTCTCTGCCGCATAGCATGCACCATCTTTGCCTCCAGCTTCGAACCATGGAAACTCCGCTTGTGGGTGTCATGCCGTCCAAGCACAGCCCCCATGCTAGCAGTTCAGGATATATATATTTTTTTCAAGCAAAGAATGAATCCCCCGATCAGATTTTTACGCACGGAGCAGATGAAAACCTGAAATTGGATAGCAATCAAGTTAAGCAGCATCACTCATGCATGCCAGCTGTTTCAACCAGCATAATGTTCTGCAAGGAGTGGAGGAAATCGAGCCAGCGAACAAGGAGGCTGAAGAAGAAGAAGAAGAATTCACCACCATAATCACGCCCCGTATGCAAATATAAGATGAGATATTAACAGCAGAAACATATACATCCGCAGGAGACAAGCAGAGAACCATATAAAGAGAAGAACATCAAGATTCCCTGCGCCGGATTCCACTGTGATGAAAAGGGGAATAGCAGCCAGTTCGTTGTCACTGTGTACCAACGGAACCCACCAAAACAAACCAAGAAACAAGAAGAAGCCGCGCAGCGCGCACGGCCAAAACGATCGGCGCGAGCTAGCGCGGAATCGGACGGCGACGAGGAGGGGGGAAAAGATTGCTGCAAGGCGAGGAGGAGCGCTTGCCTGGACCGGACGCCGTCTCCTCGCGGCACCAAGAGAGTCCGGGAGCGGGATCGGCCGTGTGAGCTCTGCAAGCGGAGTTCCGCCGGGGCTGGGAATCGGCCGACGAGGGAAAGAAAGGCGCGAGCTTTGGCCTCGCCTTCGGGAGGTGGGGAATCCGCAGGGGATCGATTATTCGAGCCGCCGCCGGCCTGGTGAGCCAAGCAGCAGGAGAAACTGATGAGAAAGAGAGGGGGCGGGCTTTCGTGGTGGGACTGCTGGCCTGGTGGGATGAGGCAGCGGCGGCAGCACGGCCGGCGTTGGCCTCAGGTGTTCCGCCCCTCTGGGAGGCCGACGGGTGGGCCCAGCGTGCTGGGAGGTGGGAATGCCTCTCTGCTTTGGCCTTTGGTGACACCACGGGGGGAGGATGACCGACCCGATGACTAGCACGCGGCGGCGGCGTGCCTCGTGTGCGTGGATGCTGCTGTTGAGTGCAGACTCGAGCGGTCAAGCATTCCTCCTCGCACTCCAACGAGTCAAATACAGTCGGATCAAATTCAACGATGAATACTGTACAATACAGCCGGTCAGTGGCTCCTGTAGACTCACCGCTTTTGGTTAGAGGTACTGAGGTAGCAATGGGATTAGGATCAAATTCATATACTCCCTCCGTATCCTATTTAGACGACGTTTATAACAGCGACACGGTTTTCAAAGTGCAACTTTGACCGCTTGTATTTTTAAAAATATTTATTGTAAAATGGTATATGTATACTTTTATGAAAGTATTTTTCAAGACAAATTTATTTATATGATTTTTATATCTCTAAACTCAATAGTTTAAAAGTTATTCATGATTTATATTCCCAATGTTTGACTCAAATCTTGTCCAAAACGTCATCTAAAAGCGATACGGAGAGAGTATATAAATCCAGTTAAAATTTAAGGGAAGAATCTAAGTCCGAACCCATTTAAATACTCAATCCATCCCAAATTATAAAATGTTTGACTTTTTTGACACCAAGTTTGACCACTCGTCTTATTCAAAATTTTGTGCAAAATATCACTTTTTTTTTGTCGTGGTTTTGTTTATTAATAAACATTCTTCAAGAATAACTTAAATTTGACTTTATTTGCCTAATTTTTTTAAATAAGACGAGTGGTCAAACTTGAGGACAAAAAAAGTCAAACGTCTTATAATTTAGGATAGAGAGAGTACAAAAATAATTAATGTCTAGCTCAATTGCTCTTATGTTCAAATCCATCCAACATAATCTAATAACAACAAAATGTCCAAGATTATGTTATATTCAGTGGCTCCTACCACCTCTCTAACAATGGAGCCTCTTTTTAAGCTCCTCCTAATTTTGTAGTTATGGAAGAGAAAAAGGAGAGGCTTTAGAGGTTAAAGATGACTTCGGTCCTCTTTTTTTATTAAATCCTAGAAGTTGTCTGGTTGCTCATATAGGTATGTGTTCTAGATAGGGATGAAAATGGACGGAAACCCCCTATTTGTACTTCCGTTTCTATATTTTATAGTGGAAAACAGGACTAGGTTTGGAAAATGCGGGTTCGGAAACGGAATCGGAATATACGGACGTACGAAAACAGAAAATACAGACGGGGAGCCGAAAAAATAAATTAAGATAACATAATCTAATATTCTCAAAATACATGTATATAAAATCATATAATAATGTATACACAGTTTAATACTTATTTATATGCTATGTACGTGAACATAACATGTATATTTGGTGATTCGTAGTTATATTAATATAATATAAGGATATGTAATTGTTGAACATGTTGCATATAGATTGAAAACAGGATAAATACGGGTCTAATCCGTAGTAAAACGGGATTACTCAGAAACGGACAGAAAATATCTTTGAAAAATTCCGTCCGTTTTTATCCATAGTTCTAGATTAAAACATATAAACAATTACCATCATGACCGTTCATAGTGCAGATATTATTTTTTAGCTCTTAATTTATCTTATTACTCTTTGTTTTAAATGTTGATATCATTTTATATGTGCTAATAATATATTAACAATATCATTAGATGACTAATTACTTGTATCCCGTGAGCTTGACCCGGGAGAGAGTGTGTGCGCGCCACCATCCTCTGTACCAGAGTCAGGCTAGAGGATGCTTTTGCACCTGACGAGCTGGGTTCAGCTGCTCCTGCAACAAACCAAACAAGCAAAAGTCGCATCGCGTGGATCTGATCAAGGAAAATTCGGTGAATCAATCACAGTCTACATGATTGATTACATACATGATGAAAAGATTCTGTTTATATTGGAGTTTATCAAATTTAGTTTAAGCACTACCCACCTGCGTGGTTTGCAGGACAATTATTCGGTTTCCTCGGATATGATAAGGACTTGTATGTCCCAAATTCGTTAAGCCCAATAATGCATCCAGCAAATCTAGTACTGAGGTGCCAAAACTGACGAGGCACTGAGGCAGCGAGGGGGCCATCGGTAGGTCAATCAATGTGCGCTCTAGAACAAAACCCTGAATGGTAGTCGTCGAGCAAACAAGGCACACGCTTGCCATTGGCTTCCACAAGTTCTTAAGAGAGAATACATGCTGCATCATCGAGCATCTGTTGGAGCTAGAGTCTAGATCTACAATGAAAACATCCATTTTGCAGATTCTAAAATAGCTTGCTCAGTTTCCCAAGCATTCTAGGTACGGGACTTTGCCTATACTTGAATCCATAAGCAGCAAAATTGCCGGAGTTCAGCGCATCAGTACTAACTCCATTTTTCTCAAACAACTCCACCACGTCCTCCCAATAGACGACGCTCGTGTTGTTGCGCACGGCAAGCAGCAGTGCCTTGTAGGTGGCTTCATTAGGTGCAACCTGACCATGTGATTCCATCTGGCGACACAACAAGAATGCCCCTTCTAGTTCACTGATCTTGCAATACCCGTCGATGAGGACGTTGTACATCTCCGTCGTTGGCACCAGCCCTGATTCCGCAAATGTCTGCAGCACCTTCTCCGCGAGTGAGACTTTCTGAATCCTGCAAAGCTCCTTCAACAAGGTAATGCAACCATTATCCGCCGAAGCGGCATCGTCCTTCGTGGATGCTTTGATGATGCCCAGTAGCTGATCTTCGTTGATTCTGAAGAGGAACTCAAACAGGCTGCCATGAACGATCTTATGTAGCGTCGTCCCTTGTACCAGCATCTCATGGAACAGAGCTGTAACGTCTTCCAGCCGTTCAGCCAAGCAGAGTTCTGCCATCAATGAATGGTAGGTGTATTCGTCTGGCTTGAATCCATCCTGCACCATCTGAGCCTTCAGCGCGAGCGCAGCCTCCAGATATCCAGTCTTGTTCTTCTTCGAGGCCAGAACATAACTCAGCCTCTTCAAGTGGCCATTGATCATGACAGTATATGTGAAATGATTTGGCGCCAGAGACATGACTGCCATCTCGCCGAACATCTTGACCGCATCGTCGCCCCTACCGGCCCTCCAGAGCCCGGTGAGTACCAGGTTGTAGGAGTGAGCATTGGGAGGTGCCATGTCATCGTGGCCCATATGCTGGAGCCAACAGATGGCGTCGTCGACGCCGTCCGCCGTGATGCAGATTTCGATGAGCACGTTCCGGGGGATTTTGTGTGGGCAGTCCCGGAATTTTTCCAGCATCCGAAGCATTTGCCGCTGTTGCCTGGGTAGCTTCATGCCCGCCTGCACCATCCGGGTCTGCAACTCTGAAGCAGCCTCCAGATCTCCCTTCTTCAGGAAATGATTCATCATATTCATGGTAGCGTACTTGTACTTGGAAAAATTTGGCGCCGCGGCCGTGTCCGCCGTTTCGCCGAACACCTTGACGGCGTCGGCCGCTCTACCTGCTTTCCAAACCACGGTGATCGCCTTGCTGCGCTGGCGATGGCCGCCGCCGAGGGTCTCGAACACGCGGCGCGCATCCGCGCGGCGTCCGAGGGAGAGGAGCGTCGCCATGAGGTGGCCGCAGGAGGATCCCGACGGCAGCGGCGCCTTGAGCGTGTGGATGAGGAGGTCGAGTAGCCGCAGCGCGCCGTCGGGGACCGCCGCGCGCGCGGATGCCTCGACCAGCGCGGAGGCCGCGCAGCGGAGGTAAAGGGACCGCCCACGTGGGGCTGCGGCGGCCACCGAGCGGTACATCTCGGGGACGCCGGAGGCTGTGACGGCATTGGAGCGTATGAACTGCTCCGCCCGGTTAACGGAATCCCGGAAACGTCGGGCGGTGATGAGGGCAGAGATCTCGCCGGCGAAGACACCGGCGCTGGCCTGAGCGCCGGAGGAGAGGGAGTGGTGGCGAGGGAGGAAGAGGCGGCGCCATTCCATAGCTTCAACGGAAACGGGTTCGGCACTTCGTCTCTGAAAGGTGGAACCGGTGATTTCCTTTCCGTCGGAGGCTGCAAACGCAACCAGTGGCGGATATAGATATACCAATCCAAAAATTTTATAGAAAATATGGTAGAATCCATTTAGCCATTTGATAACTAAGGGTGTGTTTAGTTCCCTCAATTTTGCAAAATTTTTCATCACATTCATATTTAGACACATGCATGGAGCATTAAATGTAGATAAAAAAATAACTAATTGTATTTATTTTTAGTATGTACATGTCGAGACGAATCTTTTGAGTCTAGTTGGTCAATGTTTGGACAAAATTTGTCAAATAACAACGAAAGTGCTATATTATTTTATTTTGCAAAATGAATGCATCTAAACACACCATAACTGTAAAAAATTATACTGAGTTCGATCATACTCTATATAAAGTGAAAGTCTTACTATATTCAAAGTTAAGAATAAAATCGCCTAAATTATCTAAATTTTAATAATGGTAGTTTAAACGCTGTTGGCGCAGAAAGTGGCGCACTGCGCCAAGCACACGGCAAGCCGGAGAAGCTGGCTTCAATCGTGGCCCGGGTGCTTAGAAGTCCGGTGCGTGCTAGTCAGTTTGACCTGCAACTAACAAGGGAGATAAACTGATAAATACAAAGCTGGAACGTGCCGGGTATGACCAGACAGTTCCAAGATGTACGGCCCTGAAGCCACTTACGACGACATATAGCTATGAAAGCTATCTGCCAGCAGGTCTGAAAGGTTATTCGGCAATATGAACAGAGCTATGTGAATAACAGGTTGCCGAACACGTTTGCATGAGAATCGTACTTGCATGATGTATTAAGTTAAAACTTAACCAATCTCGATTGTACAACCGAGTTGGGATCCATGGAGATTGAACATACAAGCTAAGCATGACTAAGCTGATCCAAAGCCTGCGCCTGCCGCATGACACCCAGCCTTGTCACAGATCAAACACACTTAACATGCATGAACCCTCACCACGTGGCAACCCAGATACGATCCAATTCGGCTATTACGAATAATAGATCTACTGCATAACAGACTTTTCAATAATAAACGTGAAAGAACAGAGCAGATCTATAAAGATGAAGCCGAACCGGACGGTATCTAGATTGGGCAAAAGTGTTATGATGAAATAAACGTAACAAAACACATAACACAAGGTAACTTAATGAATCTATCAGATTGCCAAATCTAACAGAGCCGATAACTATTTTTACTCATGACTCAATCCGCCGCACGATACAAGGCATAAGCAAAAACCTCACGTCATAAGCTTAAATCCGCCGCACGATACTAAGCTTAACGTACGAGACTACCTGCACCATATCTAAATCCGCCGCACGATACTAGACATGATAGCAAGGTTGCCGGAACTTACGGAGGTCGACGGATCGATGGCCCCTCTCGAAGAACACGACGACACGACTTGGACTCGAAGACGGCACGGGGCCGAGGTTGGTTGTATTGATTGTGAACAGCTTTACAATAGCCTCAGGGTTTATATTTATACCCTGGTGTCCTACGAGTCCTAGGAGGATACGATTACAATGACAAATTAGAAAACTATCAAAAACATGATGCCTTTTGCTCCAAGCTTCCTTTAATAACCGGCACGCGCTAAAATGACGAGATTCCCATCGCCAAAATCTTCTTGACATGCCGTATTCGTCGCAAACCGACTTGGCTTGAGGTAACCGACCGTAGCGTTACGTTGCCGAATCTGCTCGCCGTTGACTAATCGCTTTCACAGCCTTGCCGAATATATTGAGTTAGCCGACCGCATCCGCCGTCTGCCGAATCCTTCAAGCGGCGGCGTTCGCCGAATTATCATAGTGCCGGTCCACTTGTCATAGTGCGAAAACTTGGTGTTAACAAACGCCATATACTAACAAAATATGCAGAGTTTTATAAAATTTTATAAGCATTAAATACGCTGACATGCCATTGTATTAATAAAGTGAGGGGTGATGAGAGTTTCATAGGAGTAGAGAGAGTTTTATGAGATGAAACTCTTTTTACATTGTTTCCAAAAATACAAGTGTTAGAAATGAAGACATGGGTATAAAATTTTTGAATGTCATATCGAATGTTAGTAAAATATTGCATGTAGTGTTTCGGTACTAACAAAAAAAAAAACAAATTATAGAATCCGTCTATAAGTCACAAGACAGATTTTTTAAGCCTAATTAATCCATCATTAGCATATGTGTTCCGATAGCACTTTAGTGTCAAAGCATAGACTAATTAGGTTTAGACGAAAGTTTGGCAGTTAATGCAATAGGGCTGGGACGATCCATGACCTAACAGAAAGATTTCTAAGTAATGTTCAGCCAATGTACACAGGCAACAGCATGATTGGCGAATCGCGGCGCAGTTCTGTTGGTGAACCATCAGTGAGTTCCTAGCAGATTTGTCCAAGAGTTAATATGTATTCACAGTTGTCAAGACGATTTGGTTCTCTTGTGTCGAGCCTGGCCTTGGAGACACAATCGGAGACGCTGGGATATGTTTTCCCCCATCTCTTGCCTCTACTTTTTTAACCTCTTCCACAGTGATCGATTCTTCTTCTCCTTCGGGATCGTGAGAGGTTTCCTTCGTATCCGTCTCAGTGGCGTTGCTAGAGCCCTTAGTGTCATGCTCTACAGTTTGAGAGAAGAAAATGAGATTAAAAACTGTTCTATATTGTCGAAGTACTCCCTCTACAAATTATAGCTTACTCTAGTTTTGCCCTTAGTCAACCTTATCTAGCTCTGACCAAGTTTATAGAAAAATATATTAACATCTACAATATCAGATTAGTTTCATTAAATTCTACATGTCTTGATAGTGATAGTGAATTTATTTGAATTTGTTTATAGATGTTAATTTATTTTTAAAAAACTTAGTCAAAGATAGAGAAGTTTCACTTAGGACAAAGCAAAGTGAACTGTAATTTTGAACATGAGTGGCATATAAACACGAAGATTTCTAGCATTTAAATCTTAAGGGCCTATTAAAAGACTGAAGAAATGTACATTGAGCTTATAATTAGGTATCTCAGGCTGCTCTCCTGATGAGGATCCATCACTAGCTCCACCCAGGCAAGAACATCTTCCACAGCTCTCTCTGTTTGAGCTGGTGTAATTCCTCTGTTTGTCTGTTTGCTTTATCCTAATAAGGAAAGAAAACTCCTTTAACTTCAAGTAAAGAAATCACAAAGATCATTATTTGTTTTCTCGAAGAAACTAGGCAATATCTTCTTTTTACCTCTAAATGACACTCTCCTGTGTTACCGTCCATCTCAGTGAGGCTGAGGTTATGATTTTCATCCAAAAGAAAATCCTGCACTTGAATGGAGTGGAGTTAAAATCTCAAGTAGAAGAGGAAGAGCAGACAATAATTGACTTACCAAGTCATTGTCATTTTTAACAGATAGCTGATTTACCCTCTCTGTCAGCAATTCAACTACTGATTTTGTAGCTGAAACAATGAAAACGAAGTCAATAATGGTTACTTAAAGATATTAAGTACAACGATTAAGGAAGAAAAGACACACCATTTGTGAAATTAGCTGTAGCAGCTGATGAGCTTCCTGCATCAGTGTCAGCTGCTCGTAGACCATTGATGATCTCATACAATAAGCTCTGAAAATTCAAGTACATGTATAAGTAATCTACTAGGAGGGTTTCATACAACATGAGGCAGAAGATTTCACACAGGATTGCAAAGAAATGAATTGAAAATTTACTTCATTGGTTCCAGCACCACCCTTAAAAGCACCAAGGTTGTAATACTTATCAAATTTATTTGTGCAAGTTGAAGGAAACTGAGGTGGGTGAAGAACGTTGTAGAAGAATATTGAAACAGAGTCGTAATAAAACTGGGGCCTTGGGGAATTGTGATCACCCTCAAATTTGATTAGATTTTTAGCCCCGTGCAGAGAAATATAAATATGTTACTAACATCAGCAGCAATCAGAAGGCCCTTCAGCATGAGCAATCACCAGTGATGAGGTGCCAAAACTGACGAGGCACTGAGGCAGCGACCAGTGAAGGGGCCATAACCCTGAATGGTAGTCGTCGAGCAAACAAGGCACACGCTTGCCATTGGCTTCCACAAGTTCTTAAGAGAGAATACATGCTGGATGCTGCATCATCGAGCATCTGTTTAAGCTGAGAGTCTAGATCTACAATGAAAACATCCATTTTGCAGATTCAAAAATAGCTTGCTGACCAGTTTCCCAAGCATTCTAGGTACGGGACTTTGCCTACTACTTGAATCCGTAAGCAGCAGAACTGCCGGAGTTCAGCGCATCAGTACTAACTCCATTTTTCTCAAACAACTCCGCCACGTCCTCCCAATAGACGATGCTCGTGTTGTTCCACACGGCAAGCAGCAGTGCCTCGTAGGTGGCTTCATTAGGTGCAACCTGACCATGTGATTCCATCTGGCGACACAACAAGAATGCCCCTTCTAGTTCACTGATCTTGCAATACCCGTCGACGAGGACGTTGTACATCTCCGTCGTTGGCACCAGCCCTGCTTCCGTAAATGACTGCAGCACCTTCTCCGCGAGTGAGACTTTCTGAATCCTGCAAAGCTCCTTCAACAAGGCAATGCAACCATTATCCACCGCAGTGACACCGTCCTTCGCAGATGCTTTGATGATGCCCAGTAGCTGATCTTCGTTGATTCTGAAGAGGAACTCAAACAGGCTGCCATGAACGATCTTATGTAGCGTCGTCCCTTGTACCAGCATCTCATGGAACAGAGCTGTAACGTCTTCCAGCCGTTCAGCCAAGCAGAGTTCTGCCATCAGCGAATTGTAGGTGTATTCGTCTGGCTTGAATCCATCCTGCACCATCTGAGCCTTCAGCGCGAGCGCAGCCTCCAGACATCCAGTCTTGTTCTTCTTCGAGGCCAGAACATAACTCAGCCTCTTCAAGTGGCCATTGATCATGACAGTATATGTGAAATGATTTGGCGCCAGAGACATGTCTGCCATCTCGCCGAACATCTTGACGGCGTCGTCGCCCCTACCGGCCCTCTAGAGCCCGACGAGTACCAGGTTGTAGGAGTGAGCATTGGGAGGTGCCATGCCATCGTGGCCCATATGCTGGAGCCAACCGATGGCGTCGTCGACGCCGTCCGCCGTGATGCAGATTTCGATGAGCACGTTCCGGGGGATTTTGTGTGGGCACTCCCGGAACTTTTCCAGCATCCGGAGCATTTGCCGCTGTTGCCTGGGTAGCTTCATGCCCGCCTGCACCATCCGGGTCTGCAACTCTGAAGCAGCCTCCAGATCTCCCTTCTTCAGGAAATGATTCATCATATTCATGGTAGCGTACTTGTACTTGGAAAAATTTGGCGCCGCGGCCGTGTCCGCCGTATCGCCGAACACCTTGACGGCGTCGGCCGCTCTACCTGCTTTCCAAACCACGGTGATCGCCTTGCTGCGCTGGCGATGGCCGCCGTCGAGGGTCTCGAACACGCGGCGCGCATCCGCGCGGCGTCCGAGGGAGAGGAGCGTCGCCATGAGGTGGCCGCAGGAGGATCCCGACGGCAGCGGCGCCTTGAGTGTGTGGATGAGGAGGTCGAGCAGCCGCAGCGCGCCGTCGGGGACCGCCGCGCGCGCGGATGCCTCGACTAGCGCGGAGGCCACGAAGCAGAGGTAAAGGGACCACCCACGTGGGCCTGCGGCGGCCACCGAGCGGTACATCTCGGGGACGCCGGAGGCTGTGACGGCATTGGAGCGTATGAACTGCTCTGCCCGGTTAACGGAATCCCGGAAACGTCGGGCGGTGATGAGGGCAGAGATCTCGCCGGCGACGACAGCGGCGCTGGCCTGAGCGCCGGAGGAGAGGGAGTGGTGGCGAGGGAGGAAGAGGCGGCGCCATTGCATAGCTTTTTTGGAGCAAAGCTTGCCTAGCTAAAACATAAGCCACTAAGTTACAAGATCTGTTGCAATGACTAATAGATATATTCCTAAATTCTTTCTAAAGAACACTAATCTCATCATAGAAAGCCACAACAGCTGTAGCCCCATCCTTCATCGTCTGAACTACTTCCATGCAGTCAGATTGGATCTCAACTCTATTACATTACATCCAATCTGTTGGGCTAGAAGCAGGCCATCTCGGAGAGCAGCTGCCTCTGACGACGTCGCATCCAAAATATTGGGTATATAGTTGTGTGATGCTGCGATGAAAGCCCCAACACAATCTCTGATTACGGCGCCAGTACTTCCTGAGCCTTTTGTCTCATCAAAGCCCCCATCAGTATTAATCATCAACACCCCTTCAGAAGGCTTTCTCCATCCCTATTTCATAACAACCACTTTCTTTGATGCAATCGAATAATTAGTAGCAATTGCAGCAATAGACATTGCTGATCTTGATGGATTCTGGATACTTGCTCCATGCACGAGTTGTCTCCTTTGCCACCACATGTACCAACATGCAGTTAGGATGACTTCACCCCAACCAATTTTGAGATCACTTTCCTCACTGCCCCTCCTAATGATCTCCTATACTAGCACAAAGCCTGATCTATCTGTTGACACAAAATGTGGTGCACCGTGCCTCACACACAGCAAGCCGGAAAGCGTGGCTTCACTCGGGTGCCCGGACGGTTTGAAATCCGGAAACGTGCCAGTCGGTTTGACCTGAAAACCAACGAGGGATAAAACTGTGAGAATAAAACTGGAACATGCCGGGTGAGACTAGACAGTTCCATATTTACGGCCTTGAGGCCAATCACAATGGCACACAACTATAAAAGTTGTCTGTCAACAGGTTTAAGGGTCATTCGGCTAACTCTGAACATAAGCGTACATAAGCAGTTGGTTGCCGAACGTGCATACATGAAAAAAGACATGCTAGGATGAATAAAGATAGATTATGAATTAACGTGTAACCAAGCTCGGCAAGCTAGCCGAGTTGGGGTCCATGAGGAAGAAACATACAAACAAACATGATCAAACCAATCTAAAACCTGCATCTGCCGCACGATACCTAGTTTATCTAAACTTGAACATGATTGATATGCATGAACCTACAACATGTAACAATCTAGATTAGAAATTAATTCGGCCATCTTAATCATGCAATGAAGAACCACAATTATTGAAAAGTATAAATAAACTTGTGAAACAAGGCCGAACAAAGATCAATCTAGATTGGGCAAAAAAGTGTTACATAATTAATTAAAACATATAACACATGATAACTTAATGAATCTATTGGATCTGCCAAATCTAATAGAGTCGATGACTATCTCGCTTTTGCTAAACATATGAATAAACGCCTGCCGCACGGTATTTACTCATAAGCAAAGCATAAGCAAAGACTTCTTGATCATTAACAAAGATCCGCCGCACGACCTTTGGAAACAAACAAGACTACTTGCATCATATCTAAATCTAATGCATGATACTAGACATGATAACAAGGTTGTCGGGACTTACGGGGGTCGACAGATCGATGATTCCTCTCGAAAAACTCGACGACACGACTAAGGACTCGATGGTGGCACGGGGCCAGTTTGTATTGATATGGTTGTGAACAGTTTTACAATGGCCGGGGGTTTATATTTATACCCTGGGCGAAATATGAGTCCTGGGAGATTACGACTTACATAATGAAAATTTGAAAAATACGAGTCCTATTCCTATTTTCCTCTCGGTGTTTTCCATTATCACGTGTCTTCTCGTGCAAGCCGGCTTCACTTGCCGTATTCGCTTCCCCGAATAGAGTCATCACCTTACAAGATAGCTGACCGAACAAACACTTGCCGAAACTCTGAGAACTAACCGACCTCTTGGTCGTTTACCGAATACCCATCTCACTGCCGGCTGGGACCACTTGTCATCTTCTCAATGTTGACCAAAATCCAGTGTTAACACAGACCCCCCTAGTTCGGAGTATGAATTGTCATGCTTCGAACTATTTGATCTCTGTTGGTCTTCTTCAAAAAGCCAAGAAGTCCACTGATAGCAATAACATTTTCTCACCATGTTTCCACAATTTTGCCTGTAAAACAATAATTCTCCAATACATGTGGAAACAAGTTAGTTACAAATGCATATGCGTATAAATATTATAGTTCTTCCATTTTATTGATCAGAAGATGCTGCAATGCCGATTACATCTCAAAAGTATCATATTTTATAACCAAGATTTCTTTTAAACTTGAATAAAATGGTACCTTACTCATCCATCTGTCTCTTTAATTATGGGGCTTTAGTTCTCACTGATTCCTCAAGCGATTGCAAACCAGAATAGCTACAGAAATGCTTATCTTTTACCCCTTGATCACTTTTCATCCGGAGTTTTTATCATTATCTTTATATAAAATCGTATCACATAATATTGCAAAGTCAAAGACTCGACCATAAGGAGATACAAACCATAAACCTAGATCAAGAAGTGCAAGTGAATATTTTTATTACTTTTCTTTTGCATATGTCATTCTCCCTACTTTTTTAAAAAATTATGAGGCTACTGGGCCTTCGGCCATCTTTTATTTTATTTGACGGTCACTTGACCTTTTCTTTTTCATATTTTATTTGGGCGGTCACTTGACCTTTTTTCTTTCTCAGTTCTGGCGGACACGTGTCCGTCGTTTTTATTTCTGAGATTTATAGAATAGCCTCATATTTTTAATCAAAGAGAGGATGCACATGCAAAACATTTATTAGTTTATAACGTGTACGTGAATCTTGATCTTGAGAATATGACTATAATCTCAACTAGTAATCACAATGATTTGACAGTGCTCAATATGACATTAAGTAAATTTTATTATTTCATAAAATCTCCGAATTTCAAGTATCTCTCAGAATAATGTCATAGCAAATTCTACCTCTATTCATATCCCACAACTATTTTCAGACAAAGTTTAAATTCTATGCAACCCACAAATTTCAAAGATTTCAAGATAAATATAATAACCACTAGACCCAAATTTTAAAGAAATCAAAGCTATAAACCAGACACAGGTGAAACATAAAACATAGCATCTATTTATCATTTCAATAATGGATAACCCAAAATATTTATATCACATATTCATAGAGTGGATTTTTTTTAGTGCGGAGACGCAACATGAGAGGTTTCGCTTTTTAATAATTTTAATTTTAAGCTCTGAAACTATTAGAGAAGCGAGGGTAAAATTACACAAACCACCGTTGAAGATGAAGCAGCCATTCGTCTTGACCTTCTTCACGATGGATCGCTCGATGCTGTACAATGTGTGCGTGTTGATCTCAGGCCCCCTGACACGTAGTCATAGCAGCGTAATCAATGATTCACTGGTGTCCTCTTTTCTCTCATCCGAGACGTCTTCACCGAATACGGGTTGAAAATATTTGAAGCCAATCATAAACATCAATCCTTCTTCTGCAAATGACTGGCTGCTTCAGATCTTGTAGCTGTTCTGACTATAAGTGAGCTTGTCACCGTTGCATGTGTCTTGTTGGCACCATCTTATTCAAGGCCATCAGCAAAAGTATCTCTTTCAGTATGAAGTGTGCTGAAAACGTTTTAGCCGATGGTCTTCTATCGGCCTTCTGGTTGCTAACGTCCTTTGTGTCTCTGATGTAGCCTTTCGTAACCTTATCACCAGATTGAGCTTTGCGTTACTCAGGGAAAGGTAAAGTTATATTAATAGGAGCTGAAAGTTCTGTCTTATCGGCTTTTGCTTAGTATGCCTTTGACTTCCTTCTTGTTGAGGAACTGAAATGCTTTAGGTGAGCATGCTGTCAGGTAACTCACGGTAGCTTCAAAGAACGTCATTTTTGATGAAGCTGAGTGTGCCATAGAGGACGAATACGAGCTTGGCGGTGCATGGAAGCGTGCACGATGAGGCTCAGCCCCCCCGAGTGTAGTTGATGTAGGAATTTGAGCATGTTCACCTTATGTTTTTTCTTCTCATCAGTTGTTCATATCTGCGTGTACACTCTTCCGCTTCAAGCCGGTAAGTGTTTTTCTTGGAATATGTGTATAATGACATTCTCATCAGTGTGCTTATCGGCTGCTGCATCTAGAATTCATGTATGCTTCTGTAGTGCTGCTTTCCATGCTAACATTGGTCTTCAAACATGCCCTCCAGATATTTAACCGACGTAAACGTAAATTGGGCATCGATCTTGAATGTATGCAATCTTCTGGTGCGGCGATAAGAACTATTGCTATCGGCCTACCCTTTCAGCCAATGCTTCCAAAAATTAGCCGATTGTATCATCCCATATATGTGTGATGCTTCTTAGTTAATCATCCTCGTGTCTGCTTGGCTGATTGGCTTTTGGTGTGTTGGCCTGACCTTGACAGCTGATTCTTATATCCACTAGTTAAGAATTGATTTTTCCTTAACTGAGTTCTTATAGTGCTGGATCTGGAGTTCGATTTGAGTAACACGACTGTGTAACATCGTCAGGGTCCAAATAGCTTTGATCGGCCTGATATTTTTGTCCGAGTCTGTCAGCTTACTCCATCCATCATATCTAGCTTCTTTATTCACCAACAATAGATTCTCCACTTCTTGTGAATACTAAAAACGGATCGACTGTTGCCTCTTTGTCGATATTGCAGAGGCTGCAGGTTGCAACAGTCTTGCGAGGCTCCGCGTAGCCGATCATGAAGTGTGAGATGATATTATACTCTGATGGATGGTTAATGGTAGCTTGGATGTATGATGACAGATTGACGATGATGGTGAATGTGAAGGTAAAGAACATCCTTTACCACAACAATAGTACTTCATTCTTCATCTCGTGACGTTGCCAAATTTATTCCCAAAGAATAGTGAACTGTATTGTTGTGGGTCTGGCAATATTATCTCAACTCCAAGAAGTTACAGCGCAGGATCAACGCACTACAAGAGATGCGTGGCTTTTTGACGTTTTTAGTATGACAAAAGGTCATAACGTCACTACATTATCCGATTTATGACATATAATATAAGATTTATGACATTATGTATTAGAAACTTCAACTTTATGACAATAATTCCATACATTATGACATATACAAATGTCACATGATCATTTGTGATGCTGGCTTTTTGACATTTAAATTTCGTCAACTGGATGTCATAATGATCAATTTATGACATCTAGTTGACAAAATCTAAATGTCAAAAAGCTAGCGTCACAAATGATCATGTGACGTTTGTATATGTCATAATGTATGGAATTATTGTCATAAAATTGAAGTTTCTAAGACATAATGTCATAAATCTTATAATATATGTCATAAATCAGATAATGTAGTGACGTTATGACCTTTTGTCATACTAAAAATGTCAAAAGCCACGAATGTCTTGTAGTGACGTGATTATGAGAAATCACGCTTTAAAATTATCATTAGTCTCAATGTTGATATTACTCCAAAATAATTAATCTAGTCAGCTTTGTTTGTTTCCTCTGTAGACAGCAGAAAGTTTTCTATGCTGGAGGTGTGCCGACGGGACAATCAGCTCTTGTGCTGATTCAATCATTTATTTCTAAAATAATTTGCATCAACATTGTAAATAATCTTCTGAACTGATGGATCAATTTTGAGGCCGACTGAGACGTCTAGTATGAGACATCAAACCTCTTCTGAGCCGGCCATTGCACAATCTGGTGACTGCTGCGATTATGGTTACTGAAATTGTCCATCATTCGACCATATTGAGATCAATAGAAACCCTTCTCGATAGGTTTCCCCTAGAGAAAACACATATGCTTAGATGTCCGAACCATGGCTTGCATGCACATGCCTTTTTCTGTAATTGTTTTGCTTTCCTTGATTAAACATGCAAGTGCGGCAAACACCTAGGAGCTGGATAGTTCCGGATTAGAATCATCATCAGCTACTTTTTGCGTCTTAATTTTAAATCAAAAGAGCCGATGTCATGTTGCTGCTTTACCAGAACCAATATCTCATCTGTTTTATTATGTCTGGTATTCTGAATAGCCGATTCTTATCTTCAAGAGTCGATTTGATCTTGGAGCCAATGAAAGTGAATAGCCGATCACCATCTGGGCATAGTATTCTTTGTCCGGTAAGGCCTTGACATCAGGTTATGATCGGCATGGTGGTAACAGATCCAAATCTAGAGACATGACATGCATGTTCATCACTGTTGACGAATTTATTTATATAGTCTCAATGATGGCCGAATATAATATCAACCTCTTGTTATCTTCAGTTCTTCTAGTGACCATAATACGCACGTGTTGTATGCTTGCACGTTGTTGCCACAATTAGGCATGCATATAGTCTAGTGGCACGTCCTGACTCATCTTCTTGGGACTTGTGAACTTTATGAGCAACATGTGGCCGAAGAATAGCAAATTGATGGTACTTAGCACATACGTTGCAACTGAGATTTTATAATAACTCTCAACTTAAGACAAATCCTGTTGTTTTCTTGCGTGATTTGATCTTCAATCTATCTTCACAGAATAGCTGATATTATTTTCTTCTCGATTTTCTTTGGCACTGATCTGTAGTTTTTGGATTCTGACTCATCGTGATATCGGCCATCAAGCTGATTTTACTGGAAAGTTCTTCATCAAATTATATTGCACTTTGTCTTTATCACTTCTTTCGGCCGAACCTTTATTGATAAAATAAAAGTTAAACATCATCTCATCGCGATCTGAAAGTGACAAATATTTGGAGAGGATCTGATGTTCGATCAAATGATTGTCGTCCCACTGGGCGTGCCAAAAAGTGTGTTGACGCAAAATGTGGTGCACCGCGCCTCAAACACAGCAAGCCGGAAAGCGTGGCTTCACTCGGGTGCCCGGACAGTTTGAAATCCGGAAACGTGCCAGTCGGTTTGACTTGAAAACCAACAAGGGATAAAATTGTGAGAATAAAACTGGAACATGCCGGGTGAGACCAGACAGTTCCATATTTACGGCCTTGAGGCCAATCACAATGGCACACAGCTATAAAAGCTGTCTGTCAACAGGTTTAAGGGTCATTCGGCTAACTCTGAACATAAGCGTACATAAGCAGTTGGTTGCCGAACGTGCATACATGAAAAAAGACATGCTAGGATGAATAAAGATAGATTATGAATTAACGTGTAACCAAGCTCGGCAAGCTAGCCGAGTTGGGGTCCATGAGGAAGGAACATACAAACAAACATGATCAAACCAATCTAAATCCTGCATCTGCCGCGCGATACCTAGTTTTATCTAAACTTGAACGTGATTGATATGCATGAACCCACAACATGTAATAATCTAGATTAGAAATTAATTCGGCCATCTTAATCATGCAATGAAGAACCACAATTATTGAAAAGTATAAATAAACTTGTAAAGCAAGACCGAACAAAGATCAATCTAGATTGGGCAAAAAAGTGTGTTACATAATTAATTAAAACATATAATACATGATAACTTAATGAATCTATTGGATCTGCCAAATCTAATAGAGCCGATAACTATCTCGCTTTTGCTAAACATATGAATAAACGCCTGCCGCACGGTATTTACCCATAAGCAAAGCATAAGCAAAGACTTCTTGATCATTAACAAAGATCTGCCGCATGACCTTTGGAAACAAACAAGACTACTTGCATCATATCTAAATTCACCGCATGATACTAGACATGATAACAAGGTTGCCAGGACTTACGGAGGTCGACGGATCGATGATTCCTCTCGAAGAACTCGACGACACGACTAAGGACTCGAAGGTGGCACGGGGTCGGTTTGTATTGATATGGTTGTGAACAGCTTTACAATGCCCGGGGGTTTATATTTATACCCTGGGTGAAATATGAGTCCTGGAAGATTACGACTTACATAATGAAAATTTGGAAAATACGAGTCCTATTACTTTTTTTTTCTCTCCGTGCTTTCCATTATCATGTGTCTTCTCGTGCAAGCCGGCTTCACTTGCCGTATTCGATTCCCGAATAGGGTCATCGCCTTACAAGATAGCCGATCGCACAAACACTTGTCGAAACTCCGAGAACTAATCGACCGCTTGGTCGTTTACCGAATACCCATCTCACTGCCGGCTGGGACCACTTGTCATCTTCTCAATGTTGACCAAAATCCAGTGTTAACACTATCAATCCTCAAAAGTTTTTCAATTTGCTGCCACACATCCAGGGCCTTCCAAATCTCCCTAGAACAGCTGCACTCGAACAAAATATGTCTTATGTCTTCAGCTTATGTCTAGCATACAAGACAATTAACAGTGTTTGTTAGCTAGTATCACCTGGCAAGGGATACACCCATGGAGAACTCGCCAAGTGAAGATTTTGATCCTATTCGGCATTGAAAGCTTCCATCAAATTTTCCACGTCACCTGTAAGCCTGATTCCCCAACAACCGCTGCAACATTCCTTGAGGCGAACTTATGAGACCACTGATAGTAATATGCAGACTTTACTGAAAATAAGCCATTCCAGTTTGAGTGTCAGGCGATAAGATCTTCCCTACCACTATAGATTGGAATTTGGAGAATCCAGTGCATGTCAACAGGCCAAAAGAGCGACCTGATCAATTCCTCATCCCACCTACCATCCATCGGATTAATGAGCTCATCCACAGTATTGATCACTATGTTCTCTTTCAGAGTTAGCACTTTCAAATTGTGACTGCCAGGAATCCAATTATCATTCCATATGTTAATTTGTGTTTTGTCCCCCACTCGCCAGATATAGCCTCGCTTAAAGCACTCTAGTCCAGCTAAAACACTTTGCCAGGTAAAAGAACTTCCACTTTTCATTTTGGCCTATAACAATCTCCCATCCGGATAATATTTAGCTCTCAATACCCTTGCACATAGAGAATCTGGGTCATATAACAATCTCCATACCTGTTTCGCAAACATGGCTAAGTTAAAACTATGGAGATCTCTGAAACCCATATCGCCTTTGTGCTTCGGAATGCATAGTTTCCACCAAGCCTGCCAGTGGATCCTCCTCTTATCATCGTCATCACCCCACCAAAACTGCAATATGGCATTCGTCATCCCTTTGCAAATATTTATAGGAATCTTGAAAACCATCATAACATATGTTGGTACGGCTTGGGCAATAGATTTGATTAATATCTCTTTGCCACCCATACTAAGACACTTTTCCTTCCAGCCATTAATTCGCATTGTGACTATCAATTAGATGTCTAAAGCAGTCACTCCTATCAGCTCCCACCAAAGTTGGTAATCCTAGGTATTTGTCATTCAAGGACTCAATCATAATATCTAGAATCTGGCATACCTCTAATTTCACGTCCACTTCTAAATTACCCGAGAAGAAGATATTGGATTTTGCTCCACTGTCGGTGTTTATTAACCGACAACTCGTCTTGGGGATTCCCAGACGATTTGTTCGGTGGGGATCGACGTTCGTAGAACTCGGCGAGTACACAGGGACAATGATTTATACTGGTTCAGGCTGCTTAATAGCATAATACCTTACGTCCAGTGGCGACGTGTGCCTTGTGTTATGATCTGAGATTCAATGAATAGGAGTATGCGCCTGCTTCCCCTTATATAATCGGGCGAAGCACGACATATACCGAGTCCTAGTCAAATACAACAGAGGAGTCCTATTCTAATTACAAGACTTCCTTCAGTAGCTTGACTAAGTTACAATACGAGTCCTAATCCATGTACACTTCGTATCATGTCTTCGGATCTTTCCTTGACTTCCCAGGACTTAGTCCGAGTAATCATCTTCGGATGATATCTCTGATATTCTGGTCCGTCAAGCCCCTGAGCTCTTCGAGATCTCTCTAAAACATTATCTTCTAGTTTCTTTCAAGAATCACCCGAGTAATGTCTTGAGAAATCTTGAGGTGCTCTGTAAAAGAACTCCAATGGCGTGCGCTTTTTTAGAAAAAAGCGCACCCATAGGGTGTAGCCCCCGAGCCTATTGTTATTTAAAAAATAACTTTGAGGATTTTCGAGCCTTTTTCCCATTCAATCCTTATATGAGAAAAACTTTTTGTTTGACGATATATACTGTGCAGCCCCCGAGCCTGAGTTCCGAGTACTGGAGGAGTTGATACTTAGGGTCTTGAATATATCTTCCGAGTAATCCTTAAGATTAGTATGAAGTGACTACATGACACTGTCTTAATGTTAAACCAACCGAGTAATAATTATTCAGTTTCAGGTGGGTAATGTTTTCATCAAACATCCCTTTTCACCCCCAACTGAGTAAAAATTGCTGCGAAGGACAACAATAATTGACTAGTGACGTTATCACTTGTCCACCTTAATGATTCCTTGTCGTTTTGTGCAACTAAAACACCTTTGTCTATTTCCTCTTGAAGTGTGTGTTGGTAGTTCTTAACTTCACTAAAGATAGAGCTAGGCAACTATCCCCGGTAACGACCCAGAAATGCTTGTTGACACTTGCTAACGTCGTTACTAGGAGTAGACTATGGAGTCTATCCCTGACAATGGCGCCAGAAATGCTTGAAGCAAGTCCAGTCACTATACCTAAAGGAGTGAAGCTAAAGCAGCTATCTACTAATGTCAAATGGGGTTGTCAATCCCGACACTAGTAGGAGCTGACTAGCGAGAATGCAATCTACCAGGAGGAGATTCTGCAAGCGCACAGAACTATCATAGTAGCACTTCCCTGGGAGTACCAGGTGTCGATTTATTTGATCCCAAAGGAAGGCTAGGGTGGTGTATGAGTCGAGTCAAGGAGGGGATAAGAGTCAAAGAATAAGAAAAGGGAAAAGGAGAGAAAAGAAGATGAAAGGCTAGAAAGAATATGTGGGTGGATAGGTAAGGATGAAATGGATGGTAAGGTGGATAACTAGATAGATAGGGGGTAACTAAGGGTAACTAAGATAACTAACTAAAAACTAATAACTACTCCTAGATAACTACGAAGCAAGATAACTACGAAGCAAGATAGGCAAATGTCAAAAAAGCAACCAAGTTAAGTAAAGTTTTATTCCTATCTTATCAAGTATCGAGGCGTACTAGCCTTTACCACTGACTTAGGTTGAACGCTAGCACAACGAGCCTTATTGTTAAACTGGGCCAACTACGTGGTGGAATTCAAGGCGCACAGGGCTGTCACCACCTGCTTGCTACCACAACTATCCGGGGGTCCAGCCGTATCTGAAGGTAAGTCTACAACTAAGCACCACGCTTAATTATATTCTAACTATCTCTACCCTAGCTTTGAATAGAGACACCCTTGCGGACGTCAGAGCAAATACTTGACTTAATAAGATAAACACTAAACTAACTAAGCAACCTATTGGCAAAGATCAAACACTAAGCTCACTAGAGATTAACTACTATGGCTAAGTGAATTGAACTGTAGGATAGCTAGACACTCAAGCAATCAATCAAGTATACTACTCAATACTGGTAAGTAGAATAAAGTAATACTTGAAATGATAAACTAGAATATAGTAAAGTGCTTGAGATACAAGAGCAAAACCTGAACTGGAGATGAAGGAAGACTCTTCCCAACTCCAGGACCGATCACTCGCACGCTTCTACTCTTGAGCTAAGCCTTGAGCAGTGCTTCCGCGAGGGCAATGAGGCAAAGATGCCTTGCTCTACTAGCTACCTACTTGCCTAAGCTTGGCTAAACCCTAAGCTATCAGCTCTCTAGCTCTAGCCTTGCTTGCTTGCTTTCCTCTCTTCCTTGCTTGTCTTATGAAGTGACGCCTCCAGGGGGTATTTATAGCCTTGTGGAGTGAGGGGGGTACTTATAGAGGGCAGCCAGCCGACCTAGGGTAAACCCTAGTGGCGGGCGCCAGCCCTAGGTGGCGGCAGCCACCCCCTCACCGTTGGATGCACCGTCATTGCTTCAATGGCATCCAGGAGCTCCAGAGAGGCGGTTCCAAGGTCGGTTGCATGTCTAGATAACCGTCATTTGGTTGTGATCCACGCCACTCCCCTCCTGAGCGGTCCGATGCCACTGACCTAGTGACCAAGGGCCAAGATTTGGCCTTGGGGAGGTCACACGGATCGGTGACGTGGCAGGGAGTGGACTTGGGCCAACTCAAGTGGCGGGCGCCACCTAGGGGTGGCGGGCGCCACCCCCCTGAGGCCCAATTGGGCCCTGCTGAGTGGGCTCGGCCTTTGGTGGTTCAAATATCCAAATTTAGTTCAAATCCTGCATTCAAATCAAAATCTATGGACATGTGGAATTCGGTTAGTTTGAAACCTATTTGACTACATTTCATGCCTTTTTGGTGAATTTTAGGGTAACATGTTGATGGTAAAACATGTGTTTAAGGACCATCAACAATGTGCACGTGGAAGAGATAAACCTTCTATTGCGTAACATTATTGAGCACCAAATGTTTGTAGACTGAGTCCATTGAACCGATGGTCGTCTCCTATAAATACCCTGCCTGGGGAGCAAGGATGCTACACCTCTTTTGTGCATGACTTCCTTTACTTTGTTGAGCCTTATAATGCCCATAGCAGAGATGTCCGAGCCCCCGGGTGTCTTCCTTATGTAGGATAGCTGAAGTGCCCAGAAGAACTCTTGTGAAGGGACCATTCATCAGGATCGTTTCCAAGTGGTCGTGAGCAGAGGGATACAGAGGTGCGCCTAGAAGAACTCTTGTGACTCCCGCATCGCTGGCAACCTCGGGGTCACAGGTTGTCAAAAGGCGTTAGGGTTTGGGCTGACTATCAAGTTCCTTGTGTACTGGGATAGAGCCTTGAACCCACCTTGGGATGTACTGAAAAGATAGTATCTACCCAAGGTTCTGTGCCTGTTTTGCTCCAACTCACTGAACCCAGGTCTTGATGCACTGTGCATCAAGACATTGTACCTTGATTACACTAGAGTAGTGTTTTACATCCTTGGTTGAGCTTGTACTTGAATTTGTTTGTAAGCATCTTGTTGACGTCTATTAACTATCATTATTTACCGTCAACAATACTTGAATAAATGTTAAAAAGGATTGCTAACTTAGAAATAGGAGGTTTAAACTAACAAATTCCACGAGTTTTGGTGATTCTACATTTTCCAGGGATTAAAGAGGAAAACCAACTACATTGCTTCCCCAAGAAGGAACCCGACGCAGATTACTCCACCGCCAAGTCAAGAAGTTTCTAGTAGACTCCAGAGGACACCAGAAGACACCACGAGGCGAGGCACCACGAGAGGATGACCTGTGGGACCGACCGGTCCCTTGGGCCCACCGGTCGGTCCTGGCCAAGGCCCCCACGACTCCTCCTTCTGGAACCTTCCTCCACCGACCTCTAGGATGCATCTCGGCCGTACCTTAAGTCAGTTTGATCCAACGATCACGGTTCCACGCCCAGGGCTATATAACCAGACCCCTGACCCCCCTCCGGAGAAGCAATCAAGATCAAGAGAATCAAGATCAGAAGACAAGACAGAGAATTAGGGTTTCTAGAGAGAGGGAGAGTTAGAGCTCTACATCAAGATTAGAGTTTAGTCTAGCTAGATTCAAGTAGAGGCAGGCGACTTCGTTGGCATATCCGGCTAGAAGCTTCGTCTGAGTCTCCAGATCGTTGTCGAAGACTCGGTAATTTGTATCTTTATTCGACTTTGTGCTACTTTAATATATTTCAGTTTATTCAGTTTTGGAGTTTATTCTAGTTATATATTTAATATAGATCTGATTATGATAGAGTTTATGATCATGTTCGTAAAGTACTTAGCTTTATTCCGGATAGAGCTAAGTGGTCAAACTGGTGTAAACATGGTGTTTAGGCTAAGTTTACCTGCGAATACATCCTATGCTCTGGGTCGAGAGGTAGATCGCAGGAGTGACAGTCCTGTTGAGTCCTTTGTAGTCGTCCCCCCCGAGTGTAGATCTTAGTAGGACGCGGTTGCAAGTTAGAATTCATTACTTTGTTCTTGATTCTAATTTAGTAATGTCCTTTGATCATGGATGATAGATTAATTAGCTATAAATGATTGTATATTAACTAGAGTAATCACTAGGCTTAGTAAATATGAAGTAACTTAGGATTCAAATCTCTTAATTAATCTCCTGACTCTCTACTTGATTCATGTAGTTCGCTATATCTCTAGAATTCCCGTTATTATTATCATTATTATCCATTATTTACTTTTACCTTGTCTTACCCCTGTTTAGACATGTGAGTAATGAATGAAATGAATAGTAATCTCCACTACCTTAGTCCCATTTATATCCATTTGGTCCCTGCTTCGTTGTTCCCTTCGGTAAAATATAAATAACGAGACCTAGACAACTTGGGTGAAATGTTGCTACAATAGGTATATTTATCTGTGTGCTTGCCGATAAATATTTGTTTATATCTTTTTGAGCTAGTGTCACATATGAATTACATTCCTAATATCATGTTGGGGATGACAACTTGACATTAAGTGATGCTAAGAGTGTCCTGTACATTTCTAAGGGCTTTTGCTAGATTCAGTTCATTAAAGTTTATTATGGGCAATTGCTTTAGGAAGTGTCAACAAGCATTTCTGGCGCCGTTGCCGGGGAAAAGCAACGGAAGCCACCAGGAACCAAATGAAAACCAGTGAATCTGTGGAAACAAAACTTATTAGGGATTTAACAAAGGAGATTATTATTCATTTATTCACTTGTAGCTCTGTCTTGGCAGGCTTATCCTTGTCTTTCTTTGTTTAAATCATATACAGGGTAACACAGGTTCAGTTGTAATTCATCACTTACAAATCAGCAATCAACTAGACCGTGTGGAAGATCAACATCAGTAGTCAAGCCATGGCCAACAAGATTCTGCTGGAGTTCTCTACTCCAAGTGTCAGGAACATTCGCACTGGACCTACACTCCAGACGAACAACCTTGAGTTCGAGCTCAAGCCAAGTCTTATCAACATGGTGCAAGCTACTACATTTGGTGGAAAGGAAGAAGAAGATGCAACCGCTCATCTACAAGATTTCTTGGAGATTGGAAGCACCATCATCATCAAGGAAGTTCCCCAGGATATTATACTTCTTCATCTTTTTCCCTTCTCACTGAAAGGAAAAGCGAAGCAATGGTTCTATTCAAACATGGACAACATCAAGACATGGGAGAAATGTTTAGAGGCCTTTCTATCAAGATTTTTCCCAATTAGCAAAATCAATATCTTAAGGGGAAAGATTTACAACTTTCAGCAACAAAAAGGAGAAACCATTCCAGAAACTTGGGAGCGTTTTCAGGAGCAAATCTTAAGATGCCCACATCATGGAATAGGGAACGAATTGCTCATGCAACTGTTTTATCACGGATTATTACCAAGAACACGAGAGCAACTCGATGCCACCGCTGAAGGATCATTTATGTCACTCACTGTTGGAAAAGCAGAATGTTTAATGGATAAGATAGCTGAGAATCAGAGCTGGAAACAAGTTACTACTCAACACTGTCGCTAGATTGAAGAAATTCCAGAAGAAGTGTGTGCACTGTCAACCAAGATGGATGTACTTATAGATCGACTCATTCAGAGAGCCGATTACAAAGAAGAACGTCAAGCTATTCAAGACGCATTTGATGCTCAAACTAGAAGTGGAGAGTATTTGGGAATAGAATTTCCCGAAGATCAAGAAGAAGCTAATATCATCAACAACTCTACTGCGTTACACAAGCAAGGATTGCGTCAACATCAACCTTCCAAACCAGATAAGTACACCAGTAATTTCAATTCTTCCAATTCTAAGCAACCTACTTTAAGAGATCTAATTTTAGAACAAGCCAGAATAAATGATAGCATTACTAAAAGACTTGCTTTAAATGATAAGACTCTTGAAAACATAAATGCTAAGATGGATGAATTTTCTTCTGCCATCAAGAATCAACTCAATTATAACAAAAGAATAGAAACCCAACTATCACAATTGGTTGTTGTTTTGCCTGTTACCACTAACCATGAGCAGATTAAGGGGATCACCACTAGACATGGGAGGACCACTCGAGATCCGCCATACCCAGAAGGAGCACAAAGAAGACAGACAGCACCAGTAACACACCCGAGGGCAGAAGAAAGAGATGATGAAGTTCAAGAAACTCAAGTGCAAAATGAAGAAATACTGATGGATTTTCAAGACACCAATGTTCTACCATTCCCACGCAGAAATCGAAACGTCAAGCTAGATGCGCAGTTCAGTAAGTTTGTTGAAGTAATTCAGAAACTATATATCAATATTCCTCTGCTAGATGCATTACAGGTACCTACCTATGCCAAGTATGTAAGGGATATACTTAACAACAAACGACCACTGCCAACTACTGAAGTAATCGAGCTGACAGAAGAATGTAGTGCAGCTATCCTCAATCAAATACCAGAGAAGAAGAAGGACCCAGGATGCCCCACTATTGATGCTCAATTGGAAATCAACGGTTTAGTAACACACTGTGTGATCTTGGAGCTAGTGTTAGCGTGATGCCCGCATCAGTCTACTATAAGCTCAACCATTCAGCACTTATGTCAACACCAATGTGTCTTCAGCTAGCTGATCAATCACTCAGATACCCAATAGGAATTGCTGAGAACATCCGAGTCAAGATTAGAGAGTTCTTTGTACCAGTGGACTTTGTAGTACTAGAGATGCACCCGGATTCAAAAGTATCACTTATTCTCGGAAGGCCATTTTTGAGCACCGCCAAGGCCCACATTGATGTCGGAGCTGGAGAGATCAAATTCACCATAAATGGAAAGAAAGAAACGTTTTCATTCAAACTACGGCTCGAACAATGCTCAACTTTAGTAGACCATAATGCTCAAGAAACAAAACTGTTGTCTCCGGTAGTGGAGACTCATCAAGAAGAACGAAGAAGACTGGAGAGTCCAATTCGGTGGACTTTAAACCCTGAACCTTTGCCGAAGGTAACTCGGTAGTTATCAACATTTACTTTTTGCATTTCATATTTATTTTCTAATGCATAGGAAAAACAAAATAAAAGCTAGCATCATCATTGCATCATAAAATTGGCCCCATGTAATTAATATTTATGAACCTCGTAAGTATTACTTACTACGGCAACAAAAATATATAAGAATTTCATCATTAGAATCCTTGTTTTCTATAGTTTCATAAAAGCAATTTTCTTTTATACTTGCATTGTACAAATACGGGAGACATACGAACCCACATCATATCACTTCAAATTATCACATGCACTCTCACCCACTCATCTCACCTACCACCACATGCAACCGTCGGCATATACTCCAAAGAGTGGGAACTTGAGCAAGGTAGGTGAGGGAGCAAGTTGGAGAGAAGTGGGCCCCATGGGGGACCGGTTGGTCCCACCACTAGACCGACCGGCCTCCCCACTCTCCCCCTATAAATTGGCAAGCATTCTTCACACTCTCCACACACTCCACTCTTCAGAAACACCAGCCTCACTTCGAAATTCGAGTTCACTTAGCACTTCATTTGGGTAGTTTCTGAGTAAGTGAAGATACAAGAGTAGAGAGGAGGAAGCTTTGAGCTAGTAGCAAGTAGAAAGGGATAGTGAAAGCAAGCAAGAGAAATCAATAAGAGAGGGGAATTGCTGCCCAATTAGTTAATGAACTAGGAGAAGTTGAAATAAAAATGTCCACTTGAACGACTGACTCCTGGGCTACTGACTTTTGGACCGTTAACTCTCTGACATTTATTTTCTCTAACCCTCACTTGTTCCACTAGTTTTGTCTGTGTGCTCTCTTGTTTTTGCAGTAAAGATGAGCAACTTCTTGAGAAAGGCGAAGAACACGCTCACTTTCCGATCAACGAGAAGTCGTTCACGAGCTGGCTCATCACAAGGAGGTTCGGACATGGATACCTCATCCCTGCCTCGATCCTCTACCACGAGCCGGTTCGAGCCACGTGATATTCTTCATGAAAGGCACATCAAGCTCCAGACAGCCTACGAGAAGGACATGTTCAGGCATTACCGCGATAAAGAGTACACCCATACTCCTACCTTTGATTCACAATTTCTCCGAGACACATGTATGGACTCTGAGTTCGATCTAGTCTTTCATAATATTGGGTGGGAGAACACTTGGGAGCTCTCCGAACAGGGTTGTAGATTGCTCACTCTAGAATTTCTTTGCACTCTCTCTTTGGATGACACATATGTATACTTTAGGCTGTATAATGAACCTTTCACTCTCACATGGAAACAATTCAGTCTAAATTTGGGTTTTCCTAAAAACTGCACTGTAGATTTAGATGTTGCCTTAAGAAACTTTGATAGAGAAAGCTTTTGGGAGGACATTACTGACAAGAAAACAGATCATCACCCTTGCACTAATGATATACACAACCCCACATTAAGGGTGATGCACAATTGGCTAGGTTTCACTCTCTTTCCTAGGCAAGAAGGTCGTATTGTTAGAATTGAGGAGTTAAAGATTATGTATGCAATGGTTAAGAAAACTAAAATCTCACCCGTAAAACTCCTGGTAGACTACTGGCCTTACATCCACACTCTACAAGGCCCTATATCTATCACTTCTTGGGTTACTCGTCTTGCTGGAAATCTGAACTTAAATGGAAATATTATGTACATCTCCACTCCATGACCAATCATAGGTTTCTACTTCTTCAGTCAAGCACATCTCATAAAGAAGAGGAATAACAAACTCTACATGCAATATAAAGGATATACAAATGAATATGAGTTGCCAAACAGATCACTTGGTCTGTATGTCGTAGAAACATTTTTGCTTAACTTGCAGAGACCTGGCGCGGGAGTAGGAAGAAGCCCCTCCGCAAGATTCACCAGAAACACTGCCCCGAGATATCAGGGAGAAGATGCTGCACCAGCTGGACCAGCCTACGCTCATTATCAAGGATTCGAACGAGCTGGACCATCTACATCACACCATCCAGCCTGGGAAGATACTACTGCCTACGAGCCACATACACCACAAGATTCATGGGGACAAGGAAACTTTCGCAATTACACTCCACCACATCGCGAAGAGGATACGACGTATGACTTCCTGTGACGGAACAACCCTAATCCCATGGCCCACGTGTCCCTGTCAACCTCTGACAGCCGAACCCATGTTCCATGTGATTAAGACCTGTTCGCCACCGGGCTACATCAGTGCCCAATGTCCGCAGGATCATCTCACAATTCGGTTACAGCATTGCATACTTTTACAAATAACATCGGAATAAAGAGCGGAAGACTTAAATAACATTAGTTTTACAAAGCAGGGTTCCAAATAGAAATTAAGGTGCAGTTATTACAAACCAAGTTCTGGTATTAGAAATAGACATAGGCAACATAGTGGAGAACAACAAAGATACTTATAATCACCCAGCCCGCGGGTGTACAACTATTCTTCGGCCTCATCGGCCTCTTCCTGGACGATGGTCACGCAGCAGGGTGCAAGACACATCGGGGACTCTGTCATACCTGCAGCATGGGTAACAAACCCTGAGTACTGGGGTACTCAAACAAGACTTACCCGACTAAAGAAAAAGGGAGAAGACTCAGGAATGAGAGGCTTAGGGTAGTCAAGGTAAGGCTTAAGCAAGATCAAGTATTTTGCAGAAAAGCATTTTTGTAAACCTTATTTTATTTTTGAAAGATTCAATATTCCTCAATTCTTCATCGTTCATGATTCATTTTACATTTCAAAACATACCTAGTTGAGAACCACTCTCCGTTGACAGTCAGTGGACCAAGTCTCCATAACCGAGGAGCAACGTTAATCCGGAGAAAGAATACTCAGCTGAGGATCCCTATTCACACGGCATATGTAGCACCCAAGCTTGCATAGGCCAACCCGTCTACCACGATTCCTCCAAGATTGGACCGGTCCTACGCCACCCGGAAGTACAGTACACCACTCCTTTCCAGGTACGACGACCACGTGGGTACATGCTACTTCCGCCATCTCTCCACTCCCAGTGCGCGGTTGTCGGTCCCAATCAAGGATTTCTCGGAGCCAGAGCTTTCCGAAGTATGTGAATAGTTACAAGTCTTGACCAGCAGGCCCCCATACGGATGGTCCCTAATTTTCCAGCCAGAACTATACCTTGGTTATATCTCACCCAAGCGTAATAGTCCTGTCAGTTTTTCAACCCTGTCCCGGTCGGTGTCAACTGTTGAGTCCCGGACTACAACATGACGGCACCGTACGCTCGGACAACCTCTCCTCGCTATTGACTAGGTATGGATCAGATACTTAGCCAACAGGCAGGGAGTAAAGCCAAATTCCCATAAAAGTTCTTTAAGTGATCACACTTTTGAAATTGGTATTTTATTGCAAAGTCTAATTCGATAAGCATTGCTAAGCATTTTTCAAATACTTTTGAAAAGCAGGTATCGGGTGTATCAGTGGTCAAGGTGGATAGTGCATCAATTAGGATAACACACAACTCCTATAAACCTAATGCAATAATTTAACTCAAAAGTATTTAAGGAAATCATTTTATAAATTCAAGGAAAGGGTTAAATGCACCGGGGCTTGCCTTGAAGAGCAAAGAGGGCAGGCTCGAAGGCGGCAGGGCAGTTGTCGGAGCTCGGGGTAGCCTCAGGGACAGGTTCGTCGGCGGCTGCCTCGATCTTGACTCCTTCTTCGGTGACTATACGAATGAAATGATGCATGCACATGAGTATGCTAGCATGAACAATGCAAAAACAGGGCATACAACATGAACCCTAATCACTTCTTCTATTTTTCTTAATTATTTAAAAAAATCATTTTATGCAGTTGCTCCAAAAATTACCAAATTAACCACCTAAGTTCATTATGGTGTAGATAGATGGCAAAACAAATTTCATAGTTTTTGGAGGTCATTAAGGTGCTCAAATAAAATCAGACATTAATTAACAGAAGGCACTATTTAACAATTAAAATAAAAGCTCAAAAATCAACTTGCTCCAAAAGACTTCAAAATTTCACCAGAGACTAAACATGGCATGGGAAGCTCACAAAAATTTATCCCAAGATTTTTGGAGTTATAAATGATTTTCTAAAAATCCAAAACCATCCATTTATTAAATAAAAGAGGGATTTTACATTTTTAAAATCTTGCAGAAAAGTCAAGTTTCATTTTTTTCTAAAAATACTACATGGTATAGAGAGTCAATTGTAAAATTTTCAGAATTTTTAGAGCAACACAGAAAAAATCACACAAAAAGAAGAAAAAGGAACACTATTCACAACTCCCCAAAAAGGAAAAAGAGCACTGTGCTCTTTCCTCGCAAGGCTCGGGCGAAACGGGAGGCTCGGGCGAATCGGAAGACATGTGTTCGCCGAGGCCTGGCTCGAGCGAAGCGGGTTCGGGTGAAACGGGCTCGGGCGAGGCGGAAGCGACTGCTTCGTCCGAGGCCTGGCTCGGAGGCTCGGGCGAGACGGAAACAAGGGTTTCGTCCGAGGCCTGGCCGGGAGGCTCGGGCGAGACGGAAAACGATCGTTTCTTCCGAGGCCTGGCTCGGCGAAGCGGAGGGTGCGCAAGTCCGCTCGAGGCCTGGCTCGAGCGAAGTGGTGAGGGTGTGTCCGCTCGAGGCTGGGCTCGGGCGAGACGGAAACGTGTGCTCGAGGTCTGGCTCGAGCCAACAGTGAACGCGTGCGCCCGAGGCCTGGCTCGAGCTTTGCGCCGTTAAAAGGCAGAGACCGAGGGGGCTTCGAGTGCTTACCACGGTCGGAGACAGGGCTCGGCGGGGCGGTGGTTCGGCGGAGCTTTCTCGGCGGCGAGCGGCGAGCGGCGCTCCGACGACCCTGCGCAACACACGAGACCGCAAGGGCCTGGTTAAAGTCGCACGGAACCAAGGAAGCTGACACAGGGGTCAGGGGAAGATATTCGTGGCCGGAGAGGGAGTATTTCACGAACCCGAGCTCGCCGGGTTTCCGCCGGAGATGGGAACGGCGAGCTACGCCGGGCGATAGGAGGCGGTAGAGGTGAAATTGAAGAGTGGGGAAGCTTCACGAGCTCAAGACGGAGCTGTTGGGCTAGTTGGCTGGGCGGTGGAGGGTCTGGAGTGGGCTGGCGACGGCGGCGGAGACGAGTGAGGAGCTCGGACTCCGGCGGTCCCTTTTATAGGCACGGCCGGGGACGGTAGAGAGCACGGGATGGTGTGGATGAGCTCGGCCGGGGTGTGCGCACTCGATTGCAAGCCGGCGGAAGGACGGCGTGCGCGCAGGGGCCAGGTGTGCGTTCACCGGCGACGGCCACGCGGCGGCGTCGTGCTGGGAGCAGTGGGGGACGGGGCGGAGGTCAGCGCTTCGCGCGTGCGGGTGCGGCATGATGGCGCGGACAGCGGCGGCAGGTTGGAGGCGCGCGTGCAGCTGCCAGGCGTGCGGCGTGCGCAGCGCCGGCGCGCGGCCATGGCCGGCCCCCCCCCTCTATGGTGAGGAAGATGAACAGGGCTATGCCCTAGGGTTTGACTTTTGGCTGATCTCTGTATTTTGCAAATTATCCTCAAAATTTGAACTGCACAGGAAAAACTCAAAACACCAAAGTTGTTCAGAAAAAAAAAATCTACAACTTTGTCAATATGAACATTTTCCAAATCCAAATAGTTTTTGGATCACATTTGAAAACAGAAAAGGGAACACTTTTGGGATTTGAATAAATTCAAAATTACTTTTGATTTTACACTGAAAGTTGGAAATCTGCAAATATGAAAGTTGTTCTTTTTATCAAAACCTATAACTTTGCTAATATACACTTTTTCTGAAACTCAATAGTTTTTGAATAAATTTTTAAAACTGAAAAGGGGACAAAAACTGGAATTTGAATGAATTTGGATTTACTTCAAACTTTGTACAGAAACTTGAAAATTTGTAAATACCAAAGTTGTTTCTCTTGGCCAGATCTACAACTTTGCTTTTTGGACCAACCTCAAATTTTGAATAATTTTTGAATTACAAAAAGAGGGATAAAATCCAGGGTTTGGAAATCAGGGTTTTGCAAAGGGATTTGAAATCTGATTTTGATTTTTGAACTTTGGCCAACACAACAAAACTTTAAGACAACCAACTGAACAAGAATTACACAAAGCTAGGCACAGAGGTGAAATTACCATTTTTGCCCTTATAGGAAGGTTAGGGCTTTTAGGGTTTTGAAAAGAGATTGCTACACAAGTACTAGGCAAACATAAATGCAAGGCAAGAATGATTAATGACTAATGATGATGACATGTCAGGTTAATTATAGTTAAACACTAGAGGTGTTACACTTCCAGGGAGGACGAATGTCTTTCTCTGGGAGAGGCGTTCATGATGCCACTCATCATCCATACTCTTACCATGCCACCCATGGTTACCCAGAACACCAGCCATACCACCAGTTCCCGTACCACAGAGACCCTTACTTTCAGGGCATCGACACTCATCTTACTCATCTTGAGACGGGTCAAGAAGACATGTGCCACACTCTTGAAGAAATACATCATCAAGGTGCCCAGAAGAACGAGAATTTCTGCTATCTCTTCGGACACATGGGGATTAATCCAGCTCAGCCGCCACCACCGTACGAGTGAAACTAGCTTGGGGGAGGACCCCCTATTCCCGAGGTAAGTATGTTGTACCCTCTGTTTGCTTTTTGTTTGTGTTTAGTATTGTTAGTTAGTATTTGTTTAGTATTTAAATAAAATAATCTTGATGTAGAATATATAAAAAAACTGCGTTATATAGCCTCAACTGCAGCATGTTTCCTTTCAAATTTTTAATTGAAAAATCTCAAAACAATGATCTTAACCAAAGTTCGAATAGTTGAGAATTAGAAACGAAAAAGTCTAAGCTGCTATTTATCTTGTTCTTATTTTCAATGAATCTCCGGAATTTTAATTTTGAAAACTTCAAACATATGATGAGAACCTGTATGGCATAATAATTAGAAGCCTGATAATAAATGATTCATACTTTGAGGCTGCTTACTCTACTCTAAGTTTTTAGCTATGGTAGAGAGGTTTATCATGCTCAAAAGATCAAGCTTTTATAAAAGATTCACTCTTCCGAAGTAGTATTGTGTTAGAGGCATGGGCTATGCAAAAATATGATAAGGAAGAAAGAAAAAGGGACAAGTGTCCGACTACCTCAGAAAAAAGAAGAGAAGAGAAAAATATGTGATAAAAATATGAAAAAGAATGATAGCCCATGGTCCCTCTAATTACAATATGCCAGTAAGAGTTGACAAATTTAAAAAGTTCCAAATGCTTGATCTAAAGGTATGACATTTCTCTCCCTAAGCCCTGAACTTTGACTTAGTAAAGTGTGCTTTTCAATTTTAAAATTATGTGCAATTTGAAAAATATCATACAGAAGTTCTCTGAGCTTTTATTATAAAAATCTTGCAAAACTCCGAAGTAAAGTTGGAATGAGGAATTTGAGACATAGTGCTTGACTTGATTGCTTCTAACTTTCAATTATTCTGAACTAAGGTAAAAGATTGGCGAAAGGAACATATGAAAATTCTTCCAAATTCTTTTTAAGAAAGTTTTCAGTTGATGGCTTGTGTGTTAAAGTAGTTTACGGTTTTACTCTCAGAACACGATGTTTGCTAAGGGACTAGCAAAAGTTTAGCTTGGGGGAGTTTGTTGACGTTTATTAACTATCATTATTTACCATCAACAATACTTGAATAAATGCCAAAAAGGATTGCCAACTTAGAAATAGGAGGTTTAAACTAACAAATTCCACGAGTTTTGGTGATTCTACATTTTCCAGGGATTAAAGAGGAAAACCAACTACATTGCTTCCCCAAGAAGGAACCCGACACAGATTACTCCACCGCCAAGTCAGGAAGTTTCTAGAAGACTCCAGAGGACACCAGAAGACACCACGAGGCGAAGCACCACGGGAGGATGACCTGTGGGACCGACCGGTCCCTTGGGCCCACCGGTCGGTCCTGGCCAGGGCCCCCACGACTCCTCCTTCCGGAACCTTCCTCCATCGACCTCTAGGATGCATTTCGACCGTACCTTAAGTCGGTTTGATCCAACGATCACGGTTCCACGTCTACGGCTATATAACCAGACCCCTGACCCCCTCCAGAGAAGCAATCAAGATCAAGAGAATCAAGATCAGAAGACAAGACAGAGAATTAGGGTTTCTAGAGAGAGAGAGTTAGAGCTCTACATCAAGATTAGAGTTTAGTCTAGCTAGATTCAAGTAGAGGCAGGCGACTTCGTCGGCATATCCGGCTAGAAGCTTCGTCTGAGTCTCTGGATCGTTGTCGAAGACTCGGTAATTTGTATCTTTATTTGACTTTGTGCTACTTTAATATATTTTAGTTTATTCAGTTTTGGAGTTTATTCTAGTTATATATTTAATATAGATCTGATTATGATAGAGTTTATGATCATGTTCGTAAAGTACTTAGCTTTATTCCAGATAGAGTTAAGTGGTCAAACTGGTGTAAACATGGTGTTTAGGCTAAGTTTACCTGCGAATACATCCTATGCTCTGGGTCAAGAGGTAGATCGCAGGAGTGACAGTCCTGTTGAGTCCTTTGTAGTCGTCCCCCCGAGTGTAGATCTTAGTAGGATGCGGTTGCAAGTTAGAATTCATTACTTTGTTCTTGATTCTAATTTAGTAATGTCCCTTGATCATGGATGATAGATTAATTAGCTATAAATGATTGTATATTAACTAGAGTAATCACTAGGCTTAGTAAATATGAAGTAACTTAGGATTTGAATCTCTTAATTAATCTCCTGACTCTCTGCTTGATTCATGTAGTTCGCTATGTCTCTAGAATTCCCGTTATTATTATCATTATTATCCATTATTTACTTTTACCTTGTCTTACCCCTGTTTAGACATGTGAGTAATGAATGAAATGAATAGTAATCTCCACTACCTTAGTCCCATTTATATCCATTTGGTCCCTAATTCGTTGTTCCCTTCGATAAAATATAAATAACGATACCTAGACAACCTGGGTGAAATGCTACTACAATAGGTATATTTATCTGTGCGCTTGCGGATAAATATTTGTTTATATCTTTTTGAGCTAGTGTCACATATGAATTACATCCCTAGTATGATGTTGGGGATGACCACTTGACATTAAGTGATGCTAAGAGTGTCATGTACATTTCTGAGGGCTTTTGCTAGATTCAGTTCATTAAAGTTTATTATGGGCAATTGCTTTAGGAAGTGTCAACACATCTGCTTCATCTTAAGATGTAACCGAGTATCTCTGTGTAATTCCGAGTAATAATTGATAAGATCTGAGTACTTGGAAGGTTTTCCGAGTCCTTTGTCTTTGATTCCGAGTACTTAATGTTGCTTGTGAAAAATGATAACTTCTGCTTACGGAACTGGCTATTTTTCTTTTTGCTGACGCCATCTAGATTGTTCTTTCCACCGTTAGGGTTTGTGATGGTTCTATAACGCCGTCTGTGAAAACTGAACGGTTGCCCATAACAGATCTATAAGAAGCCACTGTTGCTTTGCGAATTCTTCACTCAGTCATCGAGCCTTTGTCTTCTGAAATTACAACTTCTCATAGTTGATCCCTTAGTTGATGCGTAGAAAAACCCTTGTCATCAACATGGGTCTGAAGAAGAAATCACAGGAGGAGAAGAAGAAGAGAACCACAAGCGGAAAACCACGCCACCCATGCCTTCCCACTGATGTTTTGGCTTGGAAAGCTCGTGACACCAGAGAGGTGGAGTTGGTGCATTTGGCCCAGCAGGGGTTGCTTCGGTCCCAGCCGATGGACGGGTGGAAGGTGCCGATTGATCATCGTGCTCCAGCCCCCGATGCGACGGAGATCGTGATCTTCAAGTCCTTCGTCGAGCGTGGTTTGGGTCTCCCAACATCCGATTTCCTTAGGGGATTGCTTCATTACTATGGTTTGACCCTCAACCACATTACTCCAAACACAATTTTTCATATTGCTATCTTCTCCCATCTTTGTGAAGCATTCCTTGGGATATGTCCATCCTTCACCCTTTTCCGTTACTTCTTTTTGGGTAAAATCCCAACCGAGTGATTCGAAGGTGGAGGTAGTCGGGGGAGCTAGTATTCAGGTTAGACTAGAAATAGCTAGCCAATATATCTCTGTAGAGTTGTCAGATTCGGTCCGTGAATGGGCTAATGGCTAGTTCTATATAGCCAACCCACCATCGGCGCATCGCCGTCATGACGGCTGGCCACCACAGAAGAACCCTCGCTGGAAGGAAAAGATTTCTTCTGAAGAGATAGAGGTGATTCAACCATTGATTGATATAATCGCTGCTTTGAAGTTAAATGGATTGACCGGGTACACAGTCGTCCAAGACTTCATTGCGCGCCGAGTCCATCCGCTGCAGCAACGAGCCAATTTTGGCTTCAAATACCTCGGCGTGAAGGACCCGAGTCGGCATTCTGCCGAGCAGTTGTCGAATGAAGAAATCCTGAAAAGGATGAACCGACTGCTGAAGAGCCGTGAGCACCTTGTACCAATGATGACCACCTTTTCTGCTATCAATCCGCCTTTGGAGGTAAGAAAAAAATCTTAATATCCGTCATTTGAATTCTTAATAGATATCATTCTGACTGAATAATGTCTTTCTTCCTCTTGTTTTTGACAGAGTCAAGGGCGGAACAATAATGATTGCCCACTGTTGCCCCCAACGACTGAAGAAGGAGGAGACATCATTCATGAGGGTCCTATCCGAAGTGAGGACCTTCGTAATGAATCCATCTCCCTTGGTAATCTTGACGGATTAGACTCAGAATCGATTGACTCTGATGTCATGATTCTAGATCCCAGTGCTGAGGGTAGCCGGAAACAGTCTCCGAGTCCACTACAAGAAGCCGGGGATCCTGTCCCGAAGAAGGCTCGCACTGGTAATCACCGTGCTTGCCGTAAAATTCTTTCTTCCAAGTGTTGGCTGAAAAACACTGTAATCTGGGTGCTCCTGGTAAGGGAACCCGAGTATGTTGGTTGACCATCTGTTGGAGATTTCATCATTTTGCTATTCATAGCTTTACTTGATACAGATATTGAGGCGGCCCAGGGATCTTCTGCTGGTGCTGCTTCTGAAGAAACTACGCTCTCGGGTCAGCAACCAAAGAAGCGGAGTCTAAAGTTGCCTTTGAGCTTGAAACTAGCCAAGTAAGCTGACACTTTAAGCATATGTGCTATTTTTCTGATTTTTTGATTGATATGGACACTCGTCCTCTGCAGGAAGGTGAAGACTGCTGATGTTTCTTCAGGAGATGCATCTGAGTCCCGGAAAGGGGAGGAGTCGGAAGCGCAGTAGGAGGCTAGATCAAGCGTCCCTCCTGTCAGTAGTCAGGTGAATACCATGCCGGATCCCTCTCCATCTGGAGCTCTAGTCGACAAGGTTCCTCAAGTGGATGTTCTTCCCTTGCCTCAGGTTGGTGTTCCATATTCCATCTTTCGTTCTCCCGCTCAATTGGAACTTGACCGGGTGATGAATGATTGGTTTTTTTGTACCCGTCAGCCTAGTGAACCAACCTTGGAGATGATCCAAGCTAGTACCAGTGCTGGTGGGGAAATTGAAGCCTCAGTTCTTCTGCAGAAGGAGTCTAGTGATGCCCCCGAGTCCTCTCGTCAAGGATCAAAGCTCGAAGTTGTGGGGTATAACCCAGACCTCATTCGTCTGAAGGAGCTGGGTGATCAAGTAATGGCGCCGACGTGGGTGCTCAAAGAATTTATTGAGGTAATTCCTAAAATTTCCTTCAATGTAGTATTGTTGCTCTGGGTACTTAAAACATCTTTTCTGCATAGGGTTTCGACGTGAAGGTAACTGAACAGGTTAATCCGATCCGTCAGGAACTTTCTGCTGAGAACCAGACGCTGAAAGAGTACATAGTCAACGCATCTTGGCCCCTAGTGGGTTCGGTGATTGGATGAAACACAAGATTACTGTGACTAACGTGTGTTTTGCAGAAACAGGGATGAGTTAGGTCACGGTAATGGCGATGATACGGTCAAATGGAGTTCATGTCCCCTGGCGATGAAAATCGTTTCGGTTTTCAAAGCACGGATGACAAAGATGGTGGTAGACTAGGCTAAGTGTCATATGGTGTTGGAGGACACTTAGGTAGTCTTAGGTCTTTGTTTTTCCTTTGGCCGTACTATAAAGGGGAGCATGAATCAGTAGCTTGACCTAGATGAGTCTATTGAGGTAGGTGTGGTGCACACTGGTATTTCATAGCCCTAGGTAGCTCAGAGAGATTCCTTATGAAACATCCTCAATTTTCCGCGAAGGGAAAATCCACAGAACGAGTTATAATATGACAAAACCAGGAATTGATCTTATCATATTATCTTATATCAGTCGATATCACAGTCATACATCGTAAAGATTACAAAGATAAGCATTACATCATTGAGTAACACCTATTACAGAGTCTAATTTTTAGCGGAAGACTATTGAGTGAAGGCTCCTCCTTCACAGACATCATCAGAGTTGTTGTAGCGCAGCATCGATCGGATCCTCTGAACCAAACTTGAGCGTAGGCACGAAACCTCCTAAAGTCAGCACTTCTGAAGCAGGATATCTGCACACCGCCAGATGTGTGCAGGCCATGGTCAGCACCGATGAGCTTTAGTGGAAAAGATAAATCAAGGGATCTGGCGATCCTAATATTTGGCTGTGGATTTGCATCCTAGCGCAAGAGCAGTAGTAATATGTAATATTTATCAAGTTTTAACACATTCCCATACACACACATCCACATCCACCCACCATATCCGTCCCAACATCACCACACCATCACCTCATCTCATCTCACACACTCAGTCGACAGAGGCCAGCTCCCTCCCAGCCTTGTCTCAACGGCCCACAACCTCACACCAGGTTCACGACCGGCACTCATATACCAGGGGGAGAAGAGAGAACTCTCACTAGTCGGAAACAGGTCAGGGAAAAAGGTCCGCGGCCAACGAATTGACCAACGTATCGATCGATCAACCATACACTCTGCAGAGGTTCTACAATATCCACAAGATCGCCATCATCAGCACCCCGGATGTGCCTAGGCGGATACCGGCCGCTTGTCAGCCTAGAGTAATGCCACCCTACCACTCAGCCCTGGATTCACCTCAAGTATGTCTGGGTGGCTTAGTCTGTGAAGTCACGATCCCTCTCCCGAAGGGGGAGCCGTGATCGTCTCGGAAGGGTGTGGGACTCTGATACCCGTACCTTCCTCGCACTCTCTCGCCTAGCAGTAATGGCATTACCCTACCAGGTAGTCCGACCGTCCCCGTCCATAAGGAGCGAGTGGCTTGTAAAGGTATTTCCCCGTGGTCCAGATCCCGCACCAATCTAGGGTGACTAAGCCGGAATGTCTTCTCAAAGGTTTTCATTATATGTGCCACCACAGCACGCTCCTGATCTGGGCTCCACCAGCGGCTCACACCCAGATCCACCTCAAGTCACCACTTAACCCGCCACAGGTTTCACACCACAGGGGCATCCAGATATGCCCCACGGTAAGACTCGCACTAGGCTCGTCATATATTCCGGCTCGGTCGACACAACCCTCACCCTCCACACACCCAAGTCACACACGCAGCACGCTCACACATCACCAAGTCTGGCATCACCCGCCAAACCATTCCCAAGGGTTCACCACCCGCATCACATCTCAGATATAATACGAAGTGGAGTTAATAATATAATGGTGAAACATGCAAGCAAGCAGGCGAGTAAGCATGAATAAGTGAGATAATGCACAAAGCAGGGTATTGTGGTAGAGCGGGTTGCAATCAGGTAATAAAGGCTTGGGTAGTATCATGCATCATTATACTAGCAAAGGAATAAATATAAAGCACTAGCAAGTCTACATGTTTGCAATGTCTAATAGGATTCTCTAAAAGAGGGTGCTGCCATGACACCTGCGAAGTAGTCGTAGTCGTGGTTAATTATTCCTCGTTGGTGTTCCATGAGCGAGGTCGTCTCCTCCTGAGTTGACTCCATGTCACAGTCCTTGTCGTCGTCCTTGTCCCCTTGGTATGATCGTATGCTTCTCCACGAAAAGACACACAGGCAAAGGAACACTCACGCAATATTTGAGAAGTCGACTGATCATAGGAAGATCCAATAATACCAACGAGACACTAAAATGCACAAGGTTTAGCCCTCTTGGCAGTTGTCCGATTTCCTTGGGCTAGAAAATAGGGTGGTGGCTTGATAAGCTTAAGTCATAGTCAAGCCAATACGACTTTATGATATAAGGTTCAACCCAAGGCGTATTCTTAGCAACCGCCACGGCTCACGTACTTCGATTCAGCTGTCATGAAAAGGACGGGAATCGGAGGACGGGCCTAACGAATAAAGAACGATGGGGTTCGGCCCTTGTAGCCTTATCCCAAAGGTTGTTAGTTGAGTGCAAGAACGATTAACACCATTATGACTTAATCCCCAATGTACCTTGGCTTGCCCGCTATAGTAGAAAGCGGTAGCGCAAAGGATCGGACATCTACAACCCTCTCGATCTATACGACACTATATGCCGGGAACCGAGACTCGGGGTTACTCAATATATTGGAAACGAGCGAGGCTAGCTCAGCACATCTATGCCATGTTCTCAGACGCATCTTCAAGGAAGATGGTTTTAGACGGTCGATCGAGTCAACGTACAGGGTTCTGAGATACAGCATAGACCGTAGCTTTGCTTAATAACAGAAATAGCAAGAACTCGAATATATAACTCAAAGGTTCATTATTTTCCAATACGCATGTCATGGTAGAGGACAGAGTATTGAAATAAGCGATCCAATACAAGATACAGGTGCGCAGACTACTTGTAGGGTACTCGACCGAGGTGCTCTGGCACTATGTCATTTCTTAGATTCATAGCGGTGCGGTTGTCACCGCGAGAATCCAGATATGCGATGGTCATCGGGGTACAAGCATACAACAGTCTGTGCACGAAGAAGCATTTATAAAATATTCACCAGCAAGTATAAAAGACTATAGAATATTCACAAGCAAGCAAAAAGGCTTTATAAAATATTCAAAGGTTAAAAGGCATAGCTCCATGGTCATGGCAAGGCGAACTTGCGACCACAAGATACTCCATCGAGAGATCGAATTACACTCGGCATCACGGCCATGGCGAGACGGGTCTCGCGATCGTAATATCCGAACGAGGTACGATCCCTTAGCCGGCTTAAAGGCTCGGCACATATAGACATCACACGAACATTCATTCATGCAACATTAAGAACCATAAAGCGACAAAAGACATCGAACCAAATTAAGTGGAGTAGCACATTCCCATAGCATGAGTTGGATGGGTCCTGTATCACAAGTGCATATACAGGTGGTCGTAAGATCGAGGTGCATGAGTACAGATAGATAAATAAGAGACTTTCTAGAAGTGTCTTGGTAGATCGACTATGAGATAACGTGGTTCCCAAAGGGTCATGGTGGCGGCATATAGAGTCACGAGATACAAACTACGACAGGGCACGGGGTCTCCTTAATGACACAACTAGGGATTCCATCAGGGGCATCCTACGGTCAAAAAGATGAGAATAGAATTACCTGGTCATCCAGCATGTCGACTAAGGTTCGTTCTACTCGGTCTAACGTCCAACATATCGTCCAAGGTTCATTCTATTTGGGCATCGCACGCAGTGGTCCGGTCTACTGCCAACGACATAATCACGTCGACGACTACGCATGGCTACAACGGGAAGCAACACGTGTCCATCGGTTGGAATCGTACTCGGTCTACGCGTTCCGTTCGGCAAGCAAGGTCAGGGATTGGAAAAGAGGCATGGTAGCTCACCATGATTCATCAAGAGTAGTTCCGACGTTGCTCGGCATCTAGGTCTTCGCGTCATGGTGCCATCCACGTAGCTCATCCTTCGTCCTTGCACGTGGTGCACCTAGAGAGAAGAAGTTGCTCGAAGATGATGATAGATCGATTCGAGATAGAGTTTGCCGATAGCGAATACATAGAATAGCCGACACGATGGCATGGACAGGCATGGATGATTAACATTGAATCAATAGCGATAACGAATTAGGCCGGCACGAAGGCACGGCGCAGGCAAGAATAATTATCAAGAGTCGGTATTACAAATGATGAATTAAGGTATATGGAGGATATGTAAAGGAGATCTTCATCGAAGTGGCGCCGTCGATTGAACTGCTGGGTGCACGTAGCCGAACGGCAGGGCGCACGCGGCCGAACAGCAGTTCGCACGCAGCCGAATCAGCAGGACGCGACTTCGGCCGAACAGCAGGGCGCCATCGACCGAACAGTGATTCGGCAGGGAAAGTCGAAGTGGTTCGGCGTAGCGAAGGAGTTCGACGCGGCTGTTGCTGTCACGGACAGTTCCAACATCAGCAGGCGACATATAACCTTCCTGCAAGCGATGCAGACAGCGGCGCGAAGGCCGGTCTCAGACGTATACGGCGCCGGTAAGACGGTAGGATTTTGGGTTTCAGAGGCTCACCGGCGATGCAGGGGTACTCCGGTGAGGATGAGCTCGATAGTGGAACGCAGAGGCGAGAACGTAGGGCGCCGAGGCGGACTTGGCGGTGTCGTGGCTGATGTTCGGGACGCCAGCGACGTCGTGGTGTGACGCCATGGCGCCGGAGCGAAGGCGGTGTGGTTCGGTGTCGAGGTGGTGACCGGCCGAGGCACAGACGACGAGGTGGGGATGGAGCTCGGCCGCCACGCGCGGCTGCGGCACGAACGGAGCAGAGGTGGGCGGCGTCGCGGATGGTCGGCGCAGGAGATCGAGGCTCAGCGTCGGTGCTCGGCGTCAAAGCTCAGCGCGATGCGGACTTCGGCACGGCGCGGTTGACGTTGTGGCGGTGGTGCGTTCCCGACCATCGTGTCTTCAGCAGAGGGAAAGGTAGGCATGGTCGATGTCGCGGCGCGGCGGAGGCGAAGCTCGGAGACGGACGCGTCTTCGCGGCCACGGGTTGGCGGGCGCAGCGTGACGAGGAAGGTGAAGAGGACGACGGCGTCGCGGGGCTTGGTGGTGAGGTTGTGGACGCTGGGCGACGTCGTGGCTTGGCGTGGCCATGGTCACGGACTCGGTTCGCTCGGTCGGAGATGGCTCCGATTCGGTCGGCGCTGGATGGGAGGGAGAAGAAGCAGAGAGCGATGCAGAGGTCGCCGGCGTGCGTCGTCGCGGCGCGGAGCAGGAGAATGAACGGCTCGGCTTGGGGAAGAAGAAGAGGAGCGGCGGACGCAAGTGGGCAGGGCGCAGCGCGGTTGTTGGGGAAGACGAGAAGCGAGGCACGGCACGACACGGCTGGTAGGTGGCGAAGGCGCGCGCGGTAGGTGCGGAGGTGGCTGGGCGGAGGTAGGTGGCGTGCGGTGCGGAGGTAGGTGGCGGTCGCGGCTGTTGGGCGCGGGCGCTCTGTGCGGCGGCGGCGGCAGCTCCAGGGAGCGGTTGCTCCCTAGGGTTGCAAGGGTGCGGCTGTGACCTGGGCCAGCTGGGCCGCGAGCGCAAACAGGCCGGTGGAGAGGGGGCGAGCGGCTGCTGGGCCCGTGCAACTGAGCCAGGGGGCGCCGTGCGGGCCAAGTGAGGAGGGGAAAGGGGAGAGAGAGGGAGAAAGGAGAGAGGGAGGAGTTGGGCTGGCTCGGTGGTTTCGGCCCAAATGGAGAAAAGAGATTTGTCATTTGATTTAGAGGGATTTCGGAAAGGTTTGAATGGGACTCGAAGGTGAATTCGTCTAGATTTCAAATAGGGTTCTTGACGAATTCATAGAGAAGTTGTGGAAAGAATTCTGAATGGAATTCACATGAAGGATCTGAGAAGATTTTCGAAGGAGGTTTAAGTCGAATTTTCCGAAGGATGGTCATAAAAGAAGGTCGGGGTTCGCTGAGCGAAACTCGAGATAATCCCAAGAGTAATAAATGGATGTTGCTATGGTCATGTGCTCTCTAATATAAGACTGTTGTAAAAGGAATCTTCGGCAAACTCCTACAAGCAATACTATATGAATGCGACAATTTATTTATAAATTGTTTCCGGTTCAGCTAGCAACTACATGCTCCACATAATCACAGAAAAATTTTAAATAGTCCAAATTTTTGGGTTGTTACACCTTATGTCGCGAGGATGAAAAGTCGTTAAGGCAGCGTCACGATCCGAGTGAGTTTTTCCTGTGAAACAGGCATCGGACGCTGGCCTGGTGCAGTGCTCAATAGACTTGAGAGTGCTGGCGTGGTGGCATCAGACGCACCGATGTTGTCACATCGGACGCGCCTGTGCCACTGTTCCAGAGAAGGTGCCCTGAGGGGCACATCGGACGCTGAGGGCCAGCGTCCGATGTCCATGCAGAGAGGTTCCAGAGAGGGTAAAATCGCATCGGACACGTCCTTTGCGAGGGCATCGAACGCTGCCCAGCATCCGATGCTCCTTTAAAATGTCTGTCAGGTTGTACAGTTGATCGTTGGTCGAGGTCATCGGAGCGTCCGATGCCGGGCATCGGAGCGTCCGATGCCCCGCAGAAAGACCTGTTCCGTGCTCTATTGGGTGGTTGGTTGGGGGGAGTATTTATACTCTTCCCCCCTCCTCCATTAGAGTGTTCTTGCCACTTTCCTCTGCTGAGAAACACATTGTGAGTGTGAGAAAGAGCAGGAGCCCTAGTGAGGGTGAGAGAATAGCTAATTGAGAGAATTAGTGACCTCCTAGTGAGAATTGAGTAGCAAGTGTGCATCCATCCATCTCTTTGTCCTTGTCTTGGTCAAGTGAGAGTTCTAGCTTGTTACTCTTGGTGATTGGCATCACCTAGACGACTTGGTGGTGATCGGAGAGCTTGGTGATCATCCGGAGGCATTGTGGACGACCCAAGCCAAGTTGTGACCGGTAGTGAGCGATTCACCGGGCTGGAGTGGCGAAGAATCAGCTCGTAGTGAGCACTTGATCCTTGCGCGGATCAAGGGGGAGCGATACCCTTGCGCGGGTGCTCCAACGAGGACTAGGGGGTGTGCCGACACCTCGATACCTCGGCAAAAAGATCGTCGTGTCATCTCTACTGTCTTTACTTACGCATTTACATTTGAGCAATTCAATTCCGCAATTTACTTATTGTTCATCCATATTTGAATTGCCATGGTAGAGTAGAAATGTCATAGTGTTGATCTTTTGTGCGGTTGATTCTAGAGAAACACACTTCTAGGCACTAGGGGGTTAATTGGGCTCGTTTGAAGGAGCATCAGACGCAGACCATCGGAGCGTCCGTTGCCATCGGACGCGTCGGAGGTCAAGCATCGGACGCTAGGGTTTCACTGTAGCAGTGTCCGATGCCTGTCCCGTAAGGTTCCAGAGAGGTCCTATTTGCATCGGACGCGTCCGGTGCTTTGCCATCGGACGCTGCCAGCGTCCGATGCACCTAGCTGTGCACTGTTTCGTACGCTGTTTGTTCGTGCGATCTCGGATTTGGTTTTGGGCTTTTGCCTTGGATTTCTAGAGTCGTGTAGTGTCCCGCTGTGCTTCTTGGAAGCATCCACCCTATCTCTAGGGTCATGGATACTTACGAGCTCTAGGGTTTGTTTTTGGGGTTGATTTAAGGGACAGTAGCGACAAGTTTCCGAAAGGAATTTTGAAGCTCCCATTCACCCCCCTATGGTCGCTTTCTGGTTGCATTCTCGGTCCTTCATAAATACCCCCCTGGTGACACTACTTCATTTGTACCATCCCACATCAAGCAACACACAAGCAAGAGACGCAAGTGAGGGTCAAGTTAGAAGCTCAGAGAGCTTAGGCAAGTAGATTAGCTAGTAGAGAGAGTATAGCTCTAGTGCCCTCGCTACAGCGTGGCTCTTAGTTTAGCACAGCTTAGCCTAAGTCCTTGGCAGAATTAGCGTAGAGCTTGCTAAGAGAGAAGCGGGTGCGAGCGACTGACATCGGAGGTCGGTTGATTTCCCGGCGTCTCTGGTCTGGTTTGCTCTCTTGTATCTCAGGTACATTTATCTTTATCTCAGTATTACTTTAAGCATTACTTTCAGTATTACTTTAGTATTACTTTATCAAGTACCTTGAGTGTGACCTAGCTATCCTACAGTTCAATTCACTTAGCCATAGTAGTTAATCTCTAGTGAGCTTAGTGTTTGATCTTTGCCAATAGGTTGCTTAGTTAGTTTAGTGTTCATCTTATTAAGTCAAGTGTTTGCTCTGACGTCCGCAAAGGGTGTCTCTATTCAAAGCTAGGGTAGAGATAGTTAGAATATAGTTAAGCGTGGTGCTTAGTTATAGACTTACCTTCAGATACGGCTGGACCCCCGGATAGCTGTGGTAGCAAGCAGGTGGTGACAACCCTGTGCGCCTTGAATTCCACCACGTAGTTGGCCCAGTTTAACAGTAAGGCTCGTTGTGCTAGCGTTCAACCTAAGTAATTGGTAAAGGCTAGTACGCCTCGATACTTGACAAGATAGGTATAAAACTATACTCAACTTAGTTGCTTTATTGTCTTTTGCCTGCCTTGCTTCGTAACTATCTTGCTTCGTAGTTATCTTGCTTCGTGGTTATCTAGGAGTAGTTATTAGTTAGTAGTTAGTTATCTTTAGTTACCCTTAGTTACTCCATTTATCTACCTATCCATCCACCTTACCTTAGCCATCCATTTCATCCTTACCTATCCACCCATATATTCTTTCTAGCCTTTCATCTCCTCTCTTCTCCCCTTTTCCCTTTTCTCTTTTCTTCGACTCTCATCCCCTCCTTGACTCAACTCATACACCACCCTAGCCTTCCCTTGGGATCAAATAAATCGACACCTGGTACTCCCAGGCGAAGTGCTACTACGATAGTTCTGTGCGCTTGCAGAATCTCCTCCTGGTAGATAGCATTCTCGCTAGCTAGCTCCTACTAGTGTCGGGACTGACAACCCCGCTTGGCATTAGTAGATAGCTACTTTAGTTACCCTATCCTAGGTGTAGCTAAGAACTACCAACAAGCATTTCTGGCGCCGTTGCCGGGGAAGGCAATCGGTGTGTCGGTTGAGTGCGTGTCAAATTTATCTTCGCTTAAGCTCCCACTTAGCGAATCCCATCTTACCCCATTCTTTCTTTCTTTAACTCTTCTTATCTTTTTCCTTCATCTTCTTCAACTTCTTTCTTTCTTATCTCATTATATCTTCGCGATGGCCAACAAGGCCATTCGTGAATTTTCTGCTCCTTCTGCCGCTAATGTAGCACCGGGACCAGACGTGATCGATGCCAACCTCAATTTTGAGTTGAAACCGGCTCTGATCACGATGGTCCAAGCTAGCCCGTTCTGTGGCAAGGCTCATGAGGATGCCAATGCTCATCTCCAACAATTCTTGGAGATTTGCGGCACCTTCACCATTAAGGGGATAACCCAAGAAGCCATCCGTCTTCGTCTCTTTCCTTTCTCTTTGCTAGGAAAAGCGAAGTAATGGTTCTATACCGATCGCAACGCTGTAGACACATGGGACAAGTGTTCCAATGCTTTTCTCGCCAAATTCTTTCGTATGGGCAAGACGAATGCTCTACGCAACAAAATCTCCAGCTTTACGCAACAAGCCGAGGAATCTATTCCCGAGGCTTGGGAGAGGTTGCAAGAGTATGTCGCTGCTTGTCCACACCATGGTATGGAGGACTGGCTATTGATCCAGAACTTCTACCATGGCCTAACCCCACTCTCTAGAAGCCATTTGGATGCCGCCGCCGGCGGTGCATTCTTTTCTCTGAATGTTGCAGATGCTAAGGCTCTCATAGAGAAGATGGTGTCAAACCAAGGATGGAATGATGAGAGACTGCAGCCCCGTAAGCGAGGTATGTATTCCCTTAAGGAAGCCGACATGATCGTGACCAAGATGGACCTGCGGGCAAAGAAGCTGGACAGCTGTGGGAAGATGAACCAACAAGAGAGTGTCCAATCTCTGGAATCCTACATGACTTGTGAAGTCTGTGGAGAAACTGGACATTCTAGGAGCCACTGCCCCGAGCTACATGAAGATTTGAACTTCATCAACAACAACAACAGTTTCCGTCAACAGAATCAAGGATGGAATCAGCCTGCAAATTCTCAAGGTAACAATCCATTCCCTCGCTCTAATTTTTATAATTCTGATAATTTCTCATTCTTGAAGAATTTAGTTTACTCACAAGGTAAAACTACTGATTTCTTGAAAGAGAGATTAATGGCGAATGATAAAATTCTTGAGAATATAAATGCTAAATTAGAAGATTTCTCATCTGCTCTGAAAAATCAATTAAGCTTTAATAAGATGTTAGAAACCCAATTAGCTCAACTTGCTGCTATCATACCATCTTTTGAATCTGGCAAAATTCCTGCTAAACCTGACATGGAAACTGCAAATATGGTTGAAATAAAACATTTTAACTATTATGAAGATCAAACCATGACTGTTAAAAAGGGTGATCCTGGTAGTCCCATAATTAGATGCTCAATCTTTGGTGAAGTCTTTAAAAATGCCATGTGTGATTTAGGATCGAGTGTGAACATTTTATCTAAAGATTTCTATGAAAACTCATTCTTTCCACCCATGTCATCCACATCTGCCTATGTTATGCTAGCTGATCAATCCACTTGCTATGTAGAAGGAATAGTTAATGATTTACCTGTTCATATTAGAGGTTCATATGTTCCTGCTGATTTCATAATACTAGATATGAGAAATAGGAAAGATGTGCCTCTAATCTTAGGTAGACCCTTCTTGAATACTGTTAATGCTTGCATATATGTGGGGAATGGTAAAATACAAATGACATTAGGAGGGAGGAAGGAAATATTCTCCTTTTCCCATGGTCCCGCATATGCCGCTAACATGCAGGAAGCAAAACCCGTTCGTACCAAGAAGAGGCGCCCAAGAACAAGGTGGAACAGAAAGAAAGAACCACCTCCTGAGTTGTGTGATTCACATAACAAGGGAGAGGTGCCAAAAGAAGAAGAACCAGATGGAGTACTAAGAGAAGAAGTGCCCAAGGAAGAAGATCCACCCGATAAGGATGAAACTCCATGGACCTAAGGTATGGTTTTACTTTAAATTTTTCCCTTCAATTTTCCCTTTTTCGAATAAATAACATATGTCATGCATGAAACTAAAAAAAAATCAGTTATCATTAGTTTTATGCATAGGTATATGTTAACTTAGTTAGAACAATAAAATATCAAAATAGGATAGTTTCCCTTTTCACAACATTAGATAGTTTCCCTTTTAATAAAATGAGAACAAGAGCTCCGACTGAGACGAAGAAGATCTTTCACCAAGCAAGAAGCCAGCTTGGGGGAGACTCCCGCTCCGATAAGGTATGTCTCAAGCCTACACTTTACATTCAGTTCTTAAATTCTATATCTTTTGAATGTCACATGCTTGCCTAAATAACCACTCCATGAATAAAATTGATAAAATCTGCTTAAATAAGTTGAAACCTGAATAAGATTTGAAATATGTCATGCAAATGCTATTGTTATGGTTTGAATGACTAGTCTTATCTAAGTTGTAGCTTTTGTGGGTTGCACATGCTTTAAATGAAATCATGCTTAGTGAGTAAAGTTAGTAAGAAATGGAGTAATTCTTTAACTTGCTAAGGTGAAATTAGGACCTAATCTGGAGGATTTCTTTTAAAAATTATGAAAACCTTGCTAAAAGTTCCTCCTAGATTTTATCCCATCCCACCACCAGCCAAATATTTGTTAGTCATTAGTCAAAACTACAAAGAGCTTTGTTTGTGTTGAGCTTTGTTAGACCTCATAGATCTTAGTAGAGAAGCTTATCATATCTTTTGAATCAAGATTCACGCACACCCACCATAATTTGCCTACTTTCCACTTTGGAAGTTTGCAACCACCAAATAAATTGCTTATTCTCTACACCGGAGATATGCAATACCCTGCCAAACATCCCATTGCTAGCCTTATGCTTATTCCTACACTGGGAATAAGCATTTCTCCCTCTTCCCCTTTTTCATTTCAAAAATCCTTTCCTATAGATGTCTGGGGAAATCTAGATCTAAAAAGAGAAAAAAAATGAGCAAAGTAGCTCAAGAAAGGACTATGTCCTGAAAAAAAAGTGAGCAAAAAAGCTCAAAAGAGGACTATGTCCTAAGAAAATGTGAGGACACATCTTTTGTCTACTCACTATGTATCCAAAAAAGAGAGAGAGAATTATCATTAGCTCTAGACCCCAGAAATTAACTAGGAAGGACTATGAAATATCTCTCTATACACTTCCACATAACCACACATGCACATCTTGATCAATTTTTATGATTTGCTGCTCCTTATGATCTGAGTGTCTAGCTTAGCAATAAACATCAGGCAATTTGCTCATGGTTCTTAGCCTACCTATAACTCCACATATCATTCTTTAGAAATAGGAGAGGCTACATTTTGGCCTAAGTGAGGATTTAAACACCATTGAGTGATTGAGTGAATCTTGGAGGACTTAAGCAAGTTGTTATCTTTTAAAAACCTTGAAAAACCTCCAGACAGAATCCTAGTCAAACCTAAGCAAGATAAAAGTTTCCTATCTACTGCTTTATTTCACTCTTGCATGTTTGAAGTGAAAAACTATAAGCCCCACATTGCTATGATTTATGATACATGCTAAGTTATTTCTCACTATACAATATGCACTTGCAGACATCTTAAGTTGCTATCCATTTCATGCTCAATGCTTAAACCGCATTGTTGCTCGAGGACGAGCAATAGGTTAGCTTGGAGGAGCTTGTTGATGGTCCTTAAACACCTGTTTTACCATAAACATTTGACACTAAAGTCCACCAAAAAGGCATGAAATGTAGTCAAATAGGTTTCAAACTAACCAAATTCCACATGTCCATAGAATTTTATTTGAATGCAGGATTTGAACCAAATTTGGACATATGGACCCACCAGAGGCCAAGCCCACTCAGCAGGGCCCAAATGGGCCTAAGGGGGGTGGCGCCCGCCACCCCTAGGTGGCGCCCGCCACCACTAAGTGGTGCCCGCCACTTGGGTTGGCCCAAGCTCCACTCCCTGCCACGTCACCGATCCGTGTGATCTCCCCAAGGCCAAATCTTGGCCCTTGGTCACTAGGTCAGTGGCATCAGACGGCTCAGGATGAAGTGGCATGGATCAAGGCTGAATGGCGGTTGCTAGGACATGCAACCGACCTCCAAACTGCCTTGGACAACCACCTGGATGCCGTTGAAGCTAAGGTGGTGCATCCAACGGTGAGGGAGGTGGCCGCCGCCACCTAGGGATGGCGCCCACCACTAGGGTTAGACCTAGGTCGGCTGGCTGCCCCCTATAAGTACCCCCTCACTCCTCAAGGCTATAAATTACGGATACATGGGTGTATGTCGAGTCTCTGAGTGATGAGTGATTGTCAACTGGGATAATGCGCATGTTCTTTGGCTTGTGTTGTGCAGGTGTCGAGCACAGAGACAGTGATCGAGGGCAAGGTGAAGGTCAAGTAGAGACGTGCCATGCCGACGGACCGGGAGCGGTGAAGGGCGGACGTGAGGCTTGGACTGAGGGACCGGTGGCCTTAGGATCAGCTGTGGTGGCTGGCAGCCTGGGACAGCGACGAGCGAAGACTTGAGGGGCACGGTGTTGCCTGGGTCGAGGACCTGGGGACATGTGTCGGTGGACGGGGTGCACGGGCGGTGCATCCCCTCTACAGCGTTGGTTTGGTGGTAGAGCCAGAGAAAAACCATCGGGTGGACGGTTTCCAGGTTTGGGCCTCAAAACCTGGGCGCTGATGGTTTCCGAGTTTGGCCACAAAACTCGGGCTGAGGACGGTTTCCAGGTTTGGGCCTCAAAACCTGGGTGCTGCGGGTTTGCTGAGTTTGGGCCACAAAACTCAGGCTACGTGGGCTGGTTTCCCGGTTTGGGCCTCAAAACCGGGGGTTGGCTGTGAAGGCTGGTTTCCCGGTTTGGGCCACAAAACCGGGGGTGCGACGTTCGGGAAAAGGACGCAGAGCGGTGGTGGCACGTGGCGGCAATCGGGAGGTTGCGTCGAGGCAACGCTACGAGTTGTGCAGGCGTGGCCGTCGGATCCACCTACCATCGAGTTGGTCCAGAATAACCCTAGGGTTTAGCTGGTTCGCTCTGTAAGTAGTTAAGGGTAGAGTGGGAATTAGAAATAGTTAGAATTAGGATAAGTAGGGGGAGACACCCACCTCCCCATCCATCTCAGTCATTTGCTATTTTGCTCCTAGGTCTTCCTGCTCTCCCCATCCACTGCTGTAGCGAACTGAGATCCACAGAGAAGAGAACAATACCTCTGTGTTCGTGAGTTTTTGAGGAAGTGAGACCGTAATCTCACTATTGTAGCGTGTGGTAGCCACACGGTTGCAAATTTGTGGTTGTGATTCGCGTTTTGTTCGTGTTCTTCGCGGGTTGCTTTTCTCCACGTTTTTCCCGTCGATCGATCTTTTTGCTCGGTGCATCTTTCGCAAATCCGTTTGAATAGAGTTGTTCTAGATCATGAGGCACATCTTTCCACCGAAGGAAATCATCTCTAACCTCACGAGCTAGTAGATCGGTTGATTTCTCTTTTGGATCGGTTTTTGCTCCCCTTGTCCCGAATTCTTCCAATACATCGATTTGGAGTTAGATGCGAGCCATGATTCCCATGGGATAGCTCACTAACCTCCTTGGAACTCCTCATAATAAGTCTAAGCCTCAGTGCTTTTGATTCGGAGGAGATCGAGTGGATTTCGCGGAAGAACTGTACTGTTTCGGGACCATCGGACGCTGAGTTCGTGAGCATCGGACGCTGAGCTCAAACCATCAGAGCGTCCGGTGCCACGTGTCGTCTGATAGCTCGTTTGAAGGAGCATCGGACGCTGACCATCGGAGCGTCCGTTGCCATTGGACGCGCCGGGGGTCAAGCATCGGACGCTAGGGTTTCACTGTAGCAGTGTCTGATGCCTGTCCAATAAGGTTCCAGAGAGGTCCTATTTGCATCGGACGCGTCCGGTGCTTTGCCATCGGACGCTGCCAGCGTCCGATGCACCCAGCTGTGCACTGTTTCGTACGTTGTTTGTTCGTGCGATCTCGGATTTGGTTTTAGGCGTTTGCCTTGGATTTCTAGAGTCGTGTAGTGTCCCGCTGTGCTTCTTGGAAGCATCCACCCTATCTCTAGGGTCGTGGATACTTACAAGCTCTAGGGTTTGTTTTTGGGGTTGATTTAAGGGACAGTAGCGACAAGTTTCCGAAAGGAATTTTGAAGCTCCCATTCACCCCCCCTATGGTCGCTTTCTGGTTGCATTCTCGGTCCTTCATAAATACCCCCCTGGTGACACTACTTCATTTGTACCATCCCACATCAAGCAACACACAAGCAAGAGAAGCAAGTGAGGGTCAAGTTAGAAGCTCAGAGAGCTTAGGCAAGTAGGTTAGCTAGTAGAGAGAGTATAGCTCTAGTGCCCTCGCTACAACACGGCTCTTAGTTTAGCACAGCTTAGCCTAAGTCCTTGGCAGAATTAGCGTAGAGCTTGCTAAGAGAGAAGCGGGTGCGAGCGACTGGCATCGGAGGTCGGTTGATTTCCCGGCGTCTCTGGTCTGGTTTGCTCTCTTGTATCTCAGGTACATTTATCTTTATCTCAGTATTACTTTAAGCATTACTTTCAGTATTACTTTATCAAGTACCTTGAGTGTGACCTAGCTATCCTACAGTTCAATTCACTTAGCCATAGTAGTTAATCTCTAGTGAGCTTAGTGTTTGATCTTTGCCAATAGGTTGCTTAGTTAGTTTGGTGTTTATCTTATTAAGTCAAGTGTTTGCTCTGACGTCCGCAAAGGGTGTCTATATTCAAAGCTAGGGTAGAGATAGTTAGAATATAGTTAAGTGTGGTGCATAGTTATAGACTTACCTTCAGATACGGCTGGACCCCCGGATAGCTGTGGTAGCAAGCAGGTGGTGACAGCCCTGTGTGCCTTGAATTCCACCACGTAGTTGGCCCAGTTTAACAGTAAGGCTCATTGTGCTAGCGTTCAACCTAAGTAAGTGGTAAAGGCTAGTACGCCTCGATACTTGACAAGATAGGAATAAAACTATACTCAACTTAGTTGCTTTATTGTCTTTTGCCTCCCTTGCTTCATAACTATCTTGCTTCGTAGTTATCTTGCTTCGTGGTTATCTAGGAGTAGTTATTAGTTAGTAGTTAGTTATCTTTAGTTACCCTTAGTTACTCCATTTATCTACCTATCCATCCACCTTACCTTAGCCATCCACTTCATCCTTACCTATCCACCCATATATTCTTTCTAGCCTTTCATCTCCTCTCTTCTCCCCTTTTCCCTTTTCTCTTTTCTTCGACTCTCATCCCCTCCTTGACTCAACTCATACACCACCCTAGCCTTCCCTTGGGATCAAATAAATCGACACCTGGTACTCCCAGGCGAAGTGCTACTACGATAGTTCTGTGCGCTTGCAGAATCTCCTCCTGGTAGATTGCATTCTCGCTAGCTAGCTCCTACTAGTGTCGGGACTGACAACCCCGCTTGGCATTAGTAGATAGCTACTTTAGTTACCCTATCCTAGGTGTAGCTAAGAACTACCAACAGCCTCACACAAATGCAACCATCCGATGTTGTGAGGAAGATTCTTTGTGTTCTTCCAATTGAGAAGTATGGACACATTGTGACCATGCTACATCAAAGTGATCTTTCCACCGCTACACCAACACAAATCTTGGGAAAGATCAATGCGCATGAGATGTACATGCACATCACACCAAGTGGTGGCTCCTCCACCGACAAGAAGAAAGACTTGGCCTTCAAAGCAAGCCATGACAAGAAGGGCAAGTCCAAGACAATTGAGGTGCACCATGAGAGCTCAAGTGATGAAGAAGATGATACAAACATTGCTCTCATGGTGAGGAGAACCAGAAAGATGTTGAAGAAGCTCAAATGAAGGACCGAGAAGCACTCAGAAAGCGACCAGAGGGGGGGTGAATGGGAGCTTCAAATTTTCCTTACGGAAACTAGTAGCCACTGTCCCAAGAATAAACCCCAGAAGCAAACCCTAGAGCTTGCAAATGTCCACGACCCTAGATGTAGGGTGGATGCTTCCAAGAAGCACAGCGGGACACTAGACAACTCTAGAAAGCCAACGCAAAAGACAGAAATCAATTCCGTCAACGAATGAGTGAACCGCGGACAAAACCGTGTGAAAACAGTAGCATCGGATGCTGCCTGCGTCCGATGCCAGACCACCGGACGCGTCCGATGCGAAATCTGCCTCTCGGGAACCTTACTGTTCCACCATCGGACGCTGTGAACAGTGAACAACCAGCGTCCGATGCTTTGGCTCCGGCGCGTCCGATGGCCAACGGACGCGTCCGATGCCTAGCGTCCGATGCCACTACAAACGCTCAGAAAGTGACACGCGTCACCGGAGCGTCCGACGCTTAGAACCCTAGCGTCCGATGCTCCCGTGTCAGCGTCCGATGCCCCCGAAAACTGTGCGGTTCTTTGATGATTCAACCCGATTTCCTCCGAATCAAAAGCTTTAGGCCTGGGATTCGATCTGAGGGGTCACAAGGATGTTAGTGAGCTATCTCTAAGAGATCATGGCTCGAACCTAACTCCAAATCGGTGAATCAAGAAATTTCGGGACAAGGAAGCAAAAACACGATCCAAAACAAAAATCGATCGATCTCCTAGACCGTGAGGTTAGAGGTTAATTCCTTCGGTGGAAAGAAGTGCCTCATGATCTAGAACAACTTGGTTCAAACGGTTTTGCAAAAGATGAACCAACCAAAGAGATCAAGCGACGGGAAGAACGTGGAGAAAAAGGATTCCGCGAAGAACACCAATGAAACGCGAATCACAACCATGATCTTGCAGCCGAAGCACAAACACACGCTACGACAAGGAGGTTACGGCCTCCTTTCCTCTAAATCACCAGTACACAGAGTCTAGTCTCTCTGCGGATCTCAGCAGGCTACAGCAGGGGATGGGAGAGCAAGGAACCCTAAGTGTGAAAGAGCAAATGACTGAGATAGGGGAGGAGGGTGTCTCCCCTGACTACTTATCCTATTCTAGACTAAGTCTATTTCCTACTCTACCCCTCTCTATTCTAATTACAAAGCGAACCAGCTAAACCCTAAGGTTATTCTGGACCAACTCAAGTGGTAGGTAGATCCGACGGCCACGCCCGCACAAGTCATCCGCGTTGCCTCCACGCAACCTTCCGATTGCCGCCACGTGCCGCCCTCGCTCTGCACCCCCGGTTTTGTGGCCCAAACCGGGAAACCAGCCTTTTCCAGCTATCCCCCGGTTTTGAGGCCCAAACCGGGAAACCAGCCCACCAGCGTCTGAGTTTTGAGGCCAAACTCAGCAAACCCTCAGCGCCCAGGTTTTGAGGCCCAAACCTGGAAACCGTCCTCAGCCCGAGTTTTGTGGCCAAACTCGGAAACCCTCAGCCCGAGTTTTGTGGCCAAACTCGGAAACCGTCCACGCCCAGGTTTTGAGGCCCAAACCTGGAAACCGTCCATCGATGGTTTTTCCCTGGCTCTACCACCAAACCGACGTCGTAGAGGGGATGCACCGCCCGTGCACCCCGTCCACCGACACGTGTCCCCAGGTCCTCGACCCGAGCAACACCGTGCCCCGCAAGTCTCCGCTCGTCGCTGTCCCAGGCTGCCAGCCACCACAGCTGATCCTCAGGCACTCCGGTCCCTCAGTCCAAGCCTCACGTTCGCCCTTCACTGCTCGATCCATCGGCATGGCACGTCCGCCGCACGGCACGCCCATCCTTCATCGCACCCAGTCCATCGGCACGGCACGTCTCAACTTGACCTTCACCTTGCCCTCGATCACTGTCTCCGTGCTCGACACCTGCACAACACAAGCCAGAGAACATGCGATCAAACCCGTTGACAATCACTCATCACTCAGAGACTCGGCATACACCCATGTATCCGCAATCTCCCCCTTGATGAGTGCATTGTCAACTACTCACACAAATCATAATGAGAGAAAGAGAAAAGAAAGAAGAAGGGGAAGAAGATAACTCGACCAAATGACCCAAAAGCATAGCAAAGCCGAAGAAGGTCAAGTGGAAGAAGCGAAAACTTGGTCCCCAAAGACATGGGCAACGGCTCGACGCAACCAAGCAGAGCAAAGCTAGCCCTCAAGAAGAGGTAGAACAAGCTCAACACCGCTAGCAAAATACCAATTGGAAATCAGAGCTAAAAATGGCAAAATGCTAGTCCCTCAAGATAGAGGCACAGAGGCTCAACACAACTAGCACAAAAACCACTCCGAACCAATTGAAAAACAACCGAAAGGTCTCCGAACCAATCAAAATCCACCTCGACGCCAAATGAGGAAAATGTTGCTAGTCCCTCAAGACAGAGGCAACGGCTCAACACAACTAGCAAAACTCCCCTCGACACGTGCAAGCAACCCGGGACTCCCCCTTAGCAAAAGCTCCCCCCTTAGTTGAACTCCAGGAGACATATGATTTGCAAAAACTCTCCCCCTTAGTTGAAAATGCACTTATCAAGCACAAACTCTTCTCTTGAGCCAACACAACTCCCCCTTCCAAAATGCATATGAAGTTAGAAATGCAAGTTAGCAGCTTCAGGCATATAGTCAAAAGAGTGCAAAAATGCTCTAATCGGTATAGCTCCAATGGCACAACTAAGCACTCAAATAGCGAAGGCTCAAACTGATCACACATACGAAATATGAAGCATATGAGCAAGTGAGCAGTTTTTAGCCAAAAAGATAGTCACCATCAAAATAGCACTACACATGTATAGGTAGGAATCCAAACAAGTGCTAAGCATGTATACAAGGTGAACTACCCCTAGCAAAGTTCAATCATCATGCATAGGAATGAAGCATATACTTGTGATTTCAGTTTTATATCGGAGTTGCAGCGGTAAAGAATTCACAAGTTCAATTATTTAGCATGTGATTGCGAGAGGTTGAAAGCTTGTCTTTGCCTAACTTTTCAACCGAGCGAAGCCTATGCCGAAGCAATCAGAAGCTTAAAGCTACGGTTTCGGTCATACACTACACGGCTCAAGTTTAACTCAACGTGCAATAAGAAACCGTCTCGATACCGTGATGTGTTGACAAGCAATCCCATCTCGATCTTTTCAATTCACTAAACTTGGTTCAAATTTTAAACATGATATGAACAGACCAAGCGAGTGAATGACTCAGAACTAGAGACATAGCAACCTAGCATATATGAAAAGCAGGAATGGACTCAACACACCCTACACATGCTAGTTGCATATCTCAATGGTGAACATTTCCAGATTTTATATACATTAAGCAAATTCACAATTTCAAAAATAGCTCAGCTCATAACATGTATTAGTGATCAGAAGGAGCATAAGCTACAAGCATCAATCATAAGCATCGGAGCATACTAAACAGAGGATAGTTACATTCTAGTGATTATAAACATGAAGCTCAGAATGTAAATGCGTATGCTAAAATGCAACAGAAAAGAAGATCTAAGTAAAAGAGTCAGATTAGGAAACAACTCAAAATGCTTCCCCCATCTAAAAGGGGAAACACACACCAAGCTCACCCCTCAACCTATTAAAGGTTGATTCGTCTAAAGGCTTGGTGAATATATCAGCCAGTTGGTGATGAGTATCAACATGGCGAAGGTCGATATCACCCTTCTCCTGGTGGTCTCGCAAGAAATGAAAGCGCACATCAATGTGTTTGCTTTTCGAGTGAAGCACGGGGTTCTTAGCAACGCTAATAGCACTCGTGCTGTCACAAAGCAAAGGCACTCGAGAAAAACTCAAACCAAAATCACGCAAAGTGGCCATCATCCAGAGTAACTGGGAACAGCAGCTAGCCGCAGCAACATACTCAGCCTCCGTGGTAGACTGGGCGACACTAGACTGCTTGCGAGAAGACCACGAAACAAGAGAAGATCCAATAAATTGGCAAGTCCCAGAAGTGGACTTGCGCTCAATGCGACAACCAGCAAAATCGGCATCGGAATAACCGCAAAGCGAGAGGGTGGAGGAAGCAGAATACCAAATCCCGAACTCAGGTGTGAAACGAAGGTACCTGAAGATGCGCTTCACCGCCTGACAGTGAGAAGTGCGCGACGACGCCTGAAAGCGCGCGCACAGACACACCGCGAACTGAGTGTCCGGGCGTGTCGCCGTCAGGTAGAGTAGGGACCCGATCATGCTGCGGTACTCCTTCTGGTCCACTGCTTCTCCATCATCTACATCCGCATCCAGGGCAGTCGTCGTCGACATGGGTGTTGGAAGAGGCTTGGCCTCACCCATATCGAACCGCTTCAGCAAGTCCTTCGTGTACTTGCCCTGGTGCACAAACGTCCCCTCCCGGGATTGCTTAATTTGCAACCCAAGAAAGAATGTCAGCTCGCCCATCATGCTCATCTCGAACTCCCTGCTCATAGTATCTGCAAACTTGGCAACCAAAGCGTGAGAAGAACCACCGAAAATGATATCATCCACGTAAATCTGGACCAAGAGCGTGTCTTTGCCTTGCCGGAGGAGAAAGAGCGTCTTATCTACACATCCCATTTTAAAACCCTTAGCAAGCAAAAAGGTTTTTAACCTATCATACCAGGCTCTAGGGGCTTGTTTCAAACCATATAAAGCTTTGTGAAGTTTAAAGACATGGTTTGGAACCTTGGGATTTTCAAAACCGGGGGGTTGCTCAACATAAACCTCCTCCTCTATGTAGCCGTTTAAGAAGGCACTCTTGACATCCATTTGAAAAAGTTTGAAACCTTTGGATGCAGCAAAAGCCAAGAGTATCCTAATAGCCTCCAAACGAGCTACAGGAGCAAACGTCTCCTCATAATCTATCCCCTCCTTCTGACTATGGCCTTTCACTACAAGTCGGGCCTTGTTTCTAACAACGTGGCCATCCTCTCCTTGCTTGTTTTTGAAAACCCATTTTGTCCCAATAGGCTTACAGTCAGGTGGAGGTGGAACTAGAACCCAAACCCGATTTCTCTCAAAGTTTTCTAACTCCTCATGCATGGCATTGACCCAATCCGGATTCGTCAAAGCGTGTCCAACATCTCGGGGCTCAAAATTAGCAACAAAAGCAGAGTGAGCGAAGTGAGAGATGTGCTGTGACCTGGAGCGAGTGACTCGCTCGCTGATGTCGCCGATCATCTGCTGAGGCGGGTGCTGGCGCTGGATGTGTCGTGGCGCCTCCCGGGATGAAGTGACCTCCCCCTCATTAGCAGCTGGTTCCACCCCGGGTACAAAAGGTACCGCACGAGGTGGAGGATCCCACGGCCCCCAGGAAGAAGAGGTGTCGGGGCCGTGAGTCGTCGTCGAGGCCGCTCTTTGTGGCGCGGCAGGTGGAGGGGGTGCTGGATCATCCATACCTTCAGCACCCTCGTCCTCGTCATCAAAAAGAGGCTCTCCAACCTCATGATCACCTGCACGCTCAAAACGAGAAGAAGGAGAAACAAGAGTCTCGTCGAAGGTGACATCTGATGTCTCCATGACTCGGTTAGTATCAAGGTTAAGTACACGATATGCTCTAGTGTGAGTGCCATAACCCAAAAATACTCCGTCAGAAGAACGAGACTCAAACTTGTCCAGGTTGCCTTTCTTCAATATAAAACAGTGGCAACCGAAGACTCTAAAATAACTCACCTTGGGCTGGCGACCAAAACGCAACTCATAAGAAGTCTTCTTCAAAAAGGCTCTAAGAAAAATGAGATTTGAAATGTAGCATGCAGTGTTCATAGCTTCGGCCCAATAGCGCCTGGGAGTCCTATGCTCATCGAGCATCGTCCTGGCCAACTCAACAAGGGTCCGATTCTTCCTCTCTACAACACCATTTTGGGGCGGTGTGTAGGGGGAAGAAAACTGATGCTCCAAACCAAAAGGGTTACAAAACTTCTCAAAATCCGAATTTTTGAATTCGGAACCATTATCACTTCTAATAGCTCGCATCGAGTTCAAAGGGAACTCGTTCTGAAGACGCAAAATCAGATTGCGAGCGAAGGAGAAAGTCTCAGTCTTCTCAGTCAAAAAGAAGACCCACGAATACCTCGAAAAGTCATCAACAACAACCAAAACATACCACTTGCCACCAACCGAGCTCACCCGAGCCGGACCAACAAGGTCCATATGTAAGAGCTCTCCAGGGTGCAAGGTCATGACCTTAGTCACTGGATGGTGGGGAGCGGCAACCATCTTCCCATGTCTACAAGAATGGCAAACTAGATCCTTCTCCATCGAAAGCTTGGGCAATCCTCGAATTAGGCCAAGTGAGCTAAGTCTTGCAAACAAGTCGAAGCTTAAATGACCGAGCCTCCTATGCCACTTCCAAAGATCGGAGGAAGAAGGACTAGCCAAAAGACAGCGAGAAGAACCAAACGACTTCGAGAAATTTGCACGAAAGACTTTCCCAAAGGGCGAAATCAGACATACAAGATCGCCTTGAGGATCTAAGATGCGACTAAGGTTCGGTTTAAAACGAATCTCGTAGTCATCATCAAAAAGTTGCGAAACAGAAAGCAAGTTAAAATGCAGGTTAGAAACAAGAGCAACATCGCGCAACACAAAGTGCTCATTAACCCGCACAGTCCCACGAGACAATACCTTACCTTTACTATTATCGCCGAAGGTTATGTACTCCTTTTCGGCGACCGGGCTAAGGCTGGAGAACCACTTGGCGTTTCCGGTCATGTGCCTCGAACAACCGGAATCCACCAACCAAATGTCCTCCAACCGTCTTACCTACATCAATAAAAAGACATAGGGTGAGCATACGGTCCAACACTGGGGTTAGTGAAGTAAGGGGAAAACCAGTGTTGGGCCGGCTGCTCAAAAGAAGGGTTAGTGTAAAAACCATTCCTAGCACGTCTACGAGGGAAGCGATCACCACGCTGAGGAAAACGTGGTCCGCTAGGGAAGAAGCGCTCACCGCGATACTCAAACTGCGGTGGGGGAAAGCGCTCAACTAAGCTTCCGCCACGGGGTCCGTCACCTGCAAAAGCAGGACCCCGTCGGGCACGCTCTCTACGAGGCCTACGCCTAGGAACCTGGGGCTCAACACCTCTAGGCCTAGCGTCTCTCCTCGGAACTCTCTGCTGCTGCCTAGGCCTGGGGACTTGAGGCTCTGGACCTCTGGGCCTAGCAGCTCTCCTCTGGACGTCCGGCACATGCACACCATGGAAAGGGTGGTACATGTCCGGGTTGTCCATCTCCCGAGCACGGCGCGCCTCTCTCTTGCGCCTAAAGCAGAACTCGCTCAAGTGACCATCTCTCCCACAGAAATCACAATGATACCTCACCGCACGCAAAGGGGGTTGTTGGTACTCATGACTGTGGGTGTGGATCACTTTGCCCTTCTGTGGCAACTCCTCATGGATAGGTGGCATTGTATCCAACTTGTTCTTTAGGTGGTTGGGTTTGGGATGCCACACATGGTTCTTGGGTGGAGCTCTCGGAGGTTCCTCAAACACCCCATCCTTGGTGATAGGCTTGACCGGCTCTCTGGATGGAAGCTTGGTCAGTTTGGGAGTAGTGGTGGAGTTGGGCTTCTCACTAGGATTCAGACCACTCGACTCTCCAATCTTCCCAAAAGCAGAAAAATCAACACCCTGAGCAAGACCTACACCAGAACCTCCAGCAGCTCGCTTAAATTGGGAGATCATCATCCCGAGCTGCGGCTCACTACAAGAGACCCATGACAAGATGGTCCGAAGGTATGTGTTTTCCTCCTCGGTTTGCATCTTGCCATGCTTGACATTCGCAATCTCCATCTCCAAACCCTCACACAAAGCGCACCTAGCCACACTAGTGCTACCTGAGTTGGCCTCCTCAAGAGACACAATCTTGGCATTCTTCTCTGCCAACTCAGATTGCAAGACAGGACAAGTCTTGCACGCACCTAACAGAGAAGGTCCAGCCTTCAGCTCATCCACCTCTCCTACCAACGCAGCATACTTACCTCTCAAAGTGAGAAGGTCAGTCATGTGCGTGGTGCACATCTCACACTCAACCTCTTCCGACACGACCACGGTGGACTTGGCAAACTCAAGCTCTCTCACTGTGTCCTCCCACTTCTGCCTAAACTCCTTGCGCTCTCTAGCGCACGCCTAAGCAACTTGTCCTGACTAAGGAGCGCGGCAGTAAGCTTCTCAACCTCAGCAGAAAGCTCGTCGTGGGTGAGGGATACCTGGGAGGTGTCGTCGTCGTCATCGTCCCGAGGGGTGTGCTCCAGCTTGCCGTCGACCTCATCACTCACCAGCGCCATGGTGCAAAAGCCGTCGTCGTCCGCGAGAAGCAGAGGCCGTTCAGCTTGTCCTCGATCCTCTTCTTCTTCTCGGACTCGTCATCGCTTGAGCAAGCGGAGTCATCATCCGAGCCGTCGACGTCGCTGATGGGCGAAGAACGCACGCTGCTCAGCTTGGGCCTTCTCCAAGTACTTCTTCTTGATGTATCCTTGTCGAAGCTGCCCCTCCCCTCCGCTTGTGCCCTCGGGGGACATACTTCTCCTTGCGCTTGCCGTAGTCGTACTTGTGCCCATGATCGCCCTTCTAGATGAATGCTTCTTCTTGGGGCAGTTGGCGATGAAGTGTTCGGGGTCGCCACACTCATAGCATCCTGAGCGTCCTCCTCCGCGGCGACGGTTTCATGCGGTTGTTGTGGAACCGCGAGAACCGGTTGGCGAGCATTGCCAACTCGTCATCCCCCAACGACTCAAGCTGGTCCTCTGTGACAGAAAAGAGTGAAGAAGAGCAAAGCCAGCAGAGGGGTTAGCGGAAGAGCCAGAAAACCAAAGCCATAGTCGGGCCAGAAGGATTCGCATAAGAAGCCCTCGACATGGCGTCAATCTCACTGGACTTGAGCTTACTAAAGAGCTCATCGCATGTGAGGGTCTCATAGTTAGGGCGACTCGATGATCGCCTGAACCTTGAATCCCCACACAGATCGATCAAGAGTGTGCAAAAGCTTCAAAGCACGCTCATGATCGTCAAAAGGCAACTGCTCCTTGTTAGCCCTCATCCTGTTGACAATCACCTGAAAGCGAGCGAATAAACTTTCTATGCTCTCGCCAGGCTGATGTCGAAAGTTCTCATACTCACGCTTGAACGACTCGTAGAGTTGGGTTTTGACTGAGAGGTGCCCTCATGGAAACGCATGAGGGTGTCCCAGATCTCCCGAGCCGTAGCGAGGTGAGAAACTCGATCAAACCACCCATGCTCAAACAAGAAAAGAGAGCATTATGGGCTCGGCTATTGGCATCGTGCTCATCGATCTGTTGCTGAGTGACACGAGCAGCCAAGACCACGTAATCAGCAGAGTTGCAAATATCCCAAATAGAAGCACCCAACTCTGCAGATAGGCCGACATGCGTATCTTCCAATACGCATAGTTCGTCCCATCAAAGAACGGCGGTTGCCACGCCGCGATCCATGTCGCCTTTCTGTGGATCTGGAACCGGCTAAGGTGAAGATCCTTAACCGCTCCGATACCAATTGAAGCCGAGAAGCACTCAGAAAGCGACCAGAGGGGGGGTGAATGGGAGCTTCAAATTTTCCTTACGGAAACTAGTAGCCACTGTCCCAAGAATAAACCCCAGAAGCAAACCCTAGAGCTTGCAAATGTCCACGACCCTAGATGTAGGGTGGATGCTTCCAAGAAGCACAGCGGGACACTAGACAACTCTAGAAAGCCAACGCAAAAGACAGAAATCAATTCCGTCAACGAATGAGCGAACCGCGGACAAAACCGTGTGAAAACAGTAGCATCGGATGCTGCCTGCATCCGATGCCAGACCACCGGACGCGTCCGATGCGAAAACTGCCTCTCGGGAACTGTAACACCTCTGGTGTTTAGCATGTAATTAACTTGACATATCATCATTAGCATCATTAATCATCTTGATCATGATTTCATGTGTATGCATTTGCTTAGTGTATCATTTTATTGTGATGTCCTCTATTGCAAAAACCCTTATTAGCCCACTTCTTCCTATAGGGGCAAAATGGTAATTTCAACCTCTGTGTCTAGTTCTATGTAATTCTTGATTCAAATTAGTGCCCTGATGTTTGTTGCTTTGATCAAAGTTCAAAAATCAGATTTGATTTGAATTTCCTTTTGCAAACCCTAAAATCCCAAATCCTGGATTTATTCCCTTTTTAATAACTTTTTCATAATTCAAAGTTTTGAGTTGGTTCAAAAAGCAAAGTTGTGAATCTGACCTAGAGGAACAACTTTGGTATTTACAGATTTCCATGTTTCTATATAATTTGAAGTAATTTCAAATTCGTTCAAATTCCAGTTTTTGTCCCCTTTTCAGTTTTAAAAGTTATTCAAAAACTATTGAGTTTCAGAAAAAGTGTATATTAGCAAAGTTATAGGTTTTGTCAAATGGAACAACTTTCATATTGGAAGATTTTCAAGTTTCAGTTTGAAATCCGAGTATAATTTTGATTTGAATCAAATTTGAAAAGTGTTCCCTTTTCTGTTTTTGAATATAGTTCAAAACTATTTGGAATTTGAAATGTTCATATTGACAAAATTGTAGATCTCATTTTTTTGAACAACTTTGGTGTTTTGAGTTTTTTGTCGCACAGTTCAATTTTTGAAAGTAATTTGCAAAATACAGAGATCAGCCAAAAGTCAAACCCTAAGGCCTAGCACTGTTCGTCCCCTACCTCTAGCCGGCGCAGTGCAGAAGGGGGCCCCCGGCCGTGGCCGAGCCTCCGGCGCTGCGCGTGCCGCGTGCCTGGCTGCTCCCCACGCGCCACCAACCCTGCCGCGTTGTCTCCCTTGTTCCCTCCGCGCCCGCACGCAAGCGCTGACCTTCCTTCCCGTCCCCTACAGTGCTCTGCGCGTCGCCGCCGCGTGGGCCATCGCCGGCGAAGCTTGCGCCCGAGCCCCGGCTGCACGCCAGTCCCCCCCGCCTGAGCGCAATCGAGTGCGCGTGCGTCCGCCGAGCTTATCCACCCCACCCCGAGCTCTCTACCGGCCCCTGCCGCGGCTATATAAGCCCGCCGGAGCTTCGACCTCCGCATCCACCTCCGCCACCGTGGCCAGACCTCTCCAGACGCTCCGCCTCTCCACCAGCTAGCCCGAAAGCTCCGCCTTGAGCTCGTGAAGCTTTCACCCTTCATTTTCAACTTCCCCGCCTCCGTTTGCCCGGCGTAACCCCATCTTCCCGCTCTCCGACCGAACGCCGGTGAACTCGGGTTCGTGAAATTCGCCGTCTCCGGCCATGATCATCCCTCCCGACCCCCGTGTCATTTCCTTGGTTCCGTGCGACTCTAAACCCGGCCCTTGCGGTCTCGTGTGTTGCGCAGGACCGCCGGATCGCCGGAGCGCCGCCGCTGTCATCTTCTCCCTCGAGCGTGTCGAGCCTCACCCTCGAGAACGCGCCGAGCCTCACCCTCGAGCACGGGTCGAGCCTCACCCTCGAGCCCTGCCTCCGACCCGTGGTAAGCATCCGAGCCTCCGGTCTCTGTTTCCACTCCGTTTCGCCCGAGCCTCCCAGGTCTCGGACGGAGGCTTGTTTTTTTCCGTTGTTCCGCCCCGAGCCCAAGCCTCGGCCGCTTCGCCCGAGTCAGGCCTCGGACGGAGGCTTACTTCTCCGTCTCGCCCGAGCCTCCGGGCCAGGCCTCGGACGGAGCTGTCGCTCCCGTCTCGACCGAGCCCGTCTCGACCGAGCCCCGCGCGATTCGCCCGAGCCCTCGCGATTCGCCGAGCCCGGCCTAGAAGGAGCACAGTGCCCTTCTCTTTTTCTGAGAGATGTGAATAGTGTTCTGTTTTCTCTTTTTTTGTATGATTTCTGTGTTGATCCAAAAATTCTGAAAATTTCACAGTTGACTCTTTATGCCCTGTAGTATTTTATAAAAATATGAAACTTGAGTTTTGTGCGAAGAGTTAAAAATGTAAAATTCCTTTTTAATTGAAAAATGGAAGTTTCGGGTATTTTTTGGAGAGTGATCTATTTCCCCAAAAATCTTGAGATAAATTTTTGTGACCTTGTTATGCCATGCTGAACCTCTGGTAAAAATTTTGAAGTCTTTTGGAGCAAGTTGATTTTGAGCATTTATTTAATAGTTGAATAGTGCTTTTCTTAATTAATGACTAGAATTATTTGAGCACCTTAATGACCTCCAAATTTATGAAAATTTGTTCTGCCATTTATTTATGCCATAATGAACTTATGAGATTAATTTGGTAATTTTTGGAGCAACTTCATAAAATGACCTTTTAAATAAATTAAGAAAATAGAAAAGGTGGATTAGGGTTGGTAATAAGTGTTTGATGATGTGATCTTTGGATTGATTGATGTTCATAGACTCCCACCCTCTGGTCTATGATGTTTGTGATGCCTTGTGATGAGTATGCTTGAGTAATATAAAAGTTGCTTAATAAAGTTAGCTAATATTGCTAGAAAGGGATAAGTAATCTATTGTCCACTTTAACAAACCACTTATACTTTGCAAAGCTATACTCTAGTTTTATCCTATGCACTTTGTTCATACTAGCCTACTCATGTGCATGCATCATTGCATACATATAGTGACCGAGGAAGAAGGACCTGAAGTCGAGGTAGCCACCGAAGGATCTGTCCCCGAGGCGACCCCGAGCTCCGATATACTCCTACTCCAACCCCGACCGTTCCGCCTTTTGCCATTCAGCAAGCCCCGGTGCATTTAACTCTTCCCTGAATTTTATAAAATGATTTCCTTAAATGTTTTGAGTTAAATTACTGCATTAGGTTTATAGGAGTTGTGTGCTATCCTAATTGGTGCATTATCCACCTTGACCACTGATACACCCGATACCTGCTTTCAAAAACTAGTTGCAAAATGCTTAGCAATGCTATACAATAGATTTGCAATAAAAATGCCAATTTCAAAGTGTGATCACTTAAGAATATTTTTGGGAATTTCTGGTTACTCCCACTATTGGCTAAGTATCTGATCCGTACTTAGTCAATGGGAAGGAGAGATTGTCCTTGCGTACGGTGTCGTCATGTCGTAGTCCGGGACTCGACAGTTGACACCGACCGGGACGGGTTGAAAAACTGACAGGACCTGTACTCTTGGGTTAGAGTCCCGAGGTGCTTGTTGCTGGCGGAAAATGTAGGGACCATCCGTATGGGGGCCTGCTGGCAGGACTTGCAACTATTCACATACTACGGAAAGCTCTGGCTCCGAGAAATCTTATTGGACCGACAACCGCGCACTGGGAGTGGAGAGATGGCGGAAGTAGCATGTACCCACGTGGGTTAGAGTCCCGGATTGGAGTGGTGTACTGTACTGGCGTAGGACCGGGCCCCAATAATGGAGGAATCGTGGAAGACGAGTTGGCATATGCAAGCTTGGGTGCTACATATGCAGTGTGGGTAGGGATCCTCAGCTGAGTATTATTTATCCGGATTAACGTTGCTCCTCGGTTATGGAGACTTGTTCCATTGACTCTCAACGAGAGTGGTTCTCAACTAGGAATGTTTTGAAATGTAAAATGAATCATGAATGATGAAGAATTGAGGGATACTGAATCTTTCCAAAATAAATGAGGTTTACAAAAAAATGCTTTTCTGCAAAATACTTGATCTTGCTTAAGCCTTACCTTGACTACCCTAAGCCTTCATTCCTGAGTCTTCTCCTTTTTCTTTAGTCGGGTAAGTCTTGTTGAGTACCTTTGTACTCAGGGTTTTATTACCCATGTTGCAGGTATGGCAGATTCCTCAGTATGCTTTGGACCCTGCTGTGTGACTGTTGTTCAGAGGAGGCCGATGAGTGATTATTCACCCTCGGGCTGGGTGATGTATCTTTAAGTTGTTGTCATATGCTACTCTGCCCACTCTATCTATTTGAACTATGGTCTGTAATAACTTCATTTAAATTTTATGTTGAACCCTGGTTTGTAAAACTATTGTTATCTAAGTCTTCCGCTATTTACTACTCCGATGTTATTTGTCAAAATGTTAAAGAGATTGTAACTGAATTGTGAGATGATCCTGCGGACAACGGGCACTGATGTAGCCCAGTAGCGGAACAGGTCTTAATCTCTTGGCTGTACGGATCGACTGTCAGTGGTTGACGGTGGTCAGTGGGCCATGGGATTAGGGCCGTTACGTTACAGGAACCTTACTGTTCCACCATCGGACGCTGTGAACAGTGAACAACCAGCGTCCGATGCTTTGGCTCCGGCGCGTCCGATGGCCAACGGACGCGTCTGATGCCTAGCGTCCGATGCCACTACAAACGCTCAGAAAGTGACACGCGTCACCGGAGCGTCCGACGCTTAGAACCCTAGCGTCCGATGCTCCGTGTCAGCGTCCGATGCCCCCGAAAACTGTGCGGTTCTTTGATGATTCAACCCGATTTCCTCCGAATCAAAAGCTTTAGGCCTGGGATTCGATCTGAGGGGTCACAAGGATGTTAGTGAGCTATCTCTAAGAGATCATGGCTCGAACCTAACTCCAAATCGGTGAATCAAGAAATTTCGGGACAAGGAAGCAAAAACACGATCCAAAACAAAAATCGATCGATCTCCTAGACCGTGAGGTTAGAGGTTAATTCCTTCGGTGGAAAGAAGTGCCTCATGATCTAGAACAACTTGGTTCAAACGGTTTTTGCAAAAGATGAACCAACCAAAGAGATCAAGCGACGGGAAGAACGTGGAGAAAAAGGATTCCGCGAAGAACACCAATGAAACGTGAATCACAACCACGATCTTGCAGCCGAAGCGCAAACACACGCTACGACAAGGAGGTTACGGCCTCCTTTCCTCTAAATCACCAGTACACAGAGTCTAGTCTCTCTGCGGATCTCAGCAGGCTACAGCAGGGGATGGGAGAGCAAGGAACCCTAAGTGTGAAAGAGCAAATGACTGAGATAGGGGAGGAGGGTGTCTCCCCTGACTACTTATCCTATTCTAGACTAAGTCTATTTCCTACTCTACCCCTCTCTATTCTAATTACAGAGTGAACCAGCTAAACCCTAAGGTTATTCTGGACCAACTCAAGTGGTAGGTAGATCCGACGGCCACGCCCGCACAAGTCGTCCGCGTTGCCTCCACGCAACCTTCCGATTGCCGCCACGTGCCGCCCTCGCTCTGCACCCCCGGTTTTGTGGCCCAAACCGGGAAACCAGCCTTTTCCAGCTATCCCCCAGTTTTGAGGCCCAAACCGGGAAACCAGCCCACCAGCGTCTGAGTTTTGAGGCCAAACTCAGCAAACCCTCAGCGCCCAGGTTTTGAGGCCCAAACCTGGAAACCGTCCTCAGCCCGAGTTTTGTGGCCAAACTCGGAAACCCTCAGCCCGAGTTTTGTGGCCAAACTCGGAAACCGTCCACGCCCAGGTTTTGAGGCCCAAACCTGGAAACCGTCCATCGATGGTTTTTTCCTGGCTCTACCACCAAACCGACGTCGTAGAGGGGATGCACCGCCCGTGCACCCCGTCCACCGACACGTGTCCCCAGGTCCTCGACCCGAGCAACACCGTGCCCCGCAAGTCTCCGCTCGTCGCTCTCCCAGGCTGCCAGCCACCACAGCTGATCCTCAGGCACTCCGGTCCCTCAGTCCAAGCCTCACGTCCGCCCTTCACTGCTCGATCCATCGGCATGGCACGTCCGCCGCACACGCCCATCCTTCATCGCACCCAGTCCATCGGCACGACACGTCTCAACTTGACCTTCACCTTGCCCTCGATCACTGTCTCGTCTCGCTCGACCCTGCACACACAAGCCAGAGAACATGCGATCAAACCCGTTGACAATCACTCATCACTCAGAGACTCGGCATACACCCATGTATCCGCAATACAAGAATGGAGTCAATTTTGACTCAAGAAAGAAGAAATTCTTCACAAGTAGCAAGAGAAGGCCAATCTCCGAAATGAATTGCTACAATTGCGGTGAACTTGGCCATCTTGCCCACCAATGCACCAAGCCCAAGAAAGACAACTACAAGAACAAGAACAAGGGGAAGAAATATGACTCATCAAGTGAAGATGAGAAGAAGAGTGAGAAGCCCTACAAGAAGGATGGCAAGAAGAAGAAGCAATACCACAAGAAAGGTGGCAAAGCTTATATTGTTGGTGATTGGCTCACCGACATTGACTCCTTCGGTGGCTCATCCAATGAAGATAGTGATGATGAGAAGGAGAAGGTGGCCGCTCTAGTGATTGGGACTTCCACTCGACCACCACCACCGTCGCCATCATCCACTACACACCTATGCCTCATGGGCAAGGGTGACCGGAAGGTACAAAGTGATGATGACTCTAGTCTTGATGAGAGTGATGGAGAATTCAAAGCTCCCTCTTATGATGAACTCGTTGATTTGCTAAACAACTATTCTAGAATCATAAGAAAGACTAGAGCTAAAAATGAAAAGCTTGTTGATGAAAATGAATCTCTTGTTGAAAAGTATGATCATGCTATACATGCTAGTAATGAGCAACAAAATGAACTTGCTACTATGTCATCATCTATCAAGGAGCTCAAGTCTTCTAACAAAGAGCTCAAAGCTAAAAATGAAAACTTGATAAGATGCATAGTACCCTTAACTCTAGCTATGCTTTGCTTAAGGAACAATATACTCAAGTTAAGGTAGATCATGATACACTTGTTGTAGCTTATGATATACTTTCTCATGAGACACATGATGCCTATAACCTTGTTGTTAAGTGTGACATAGCAACATCTTGTGAGGACTTGGTTAGTGAGCATGATGAGCAAAGAGCTAGTGGCAAAGGCAAGAAAGTGGTTGTGGCCGATCACTATGATGACTATGTCAAGATCAAGAATGAGAATGCTAAGCTCAAGATTGATCTAGAGAAGCTATCAACCACCAAGCAAGTTGTTATCCAAACTCATGATGGTGACTATAGCATGACACTTGAGCTAGACATGCTAAAAGAAGAAAACAAGAGATTGAAGATGGAGAGGGATTACAAGTTGACACCAACCCAATTAGAACTCCAACAAGAGAATGAAAAGCTCAAGAAAGAGAAGGAGCACCTTACCACCGGGTTGAAGAAATTCACCAGGGGTCAATGTCTTCAAAGTGAGCTACTCATGAACACCGTAATGAAGACCAATAGAAATGGTATTGGCTTTCTTGAAGAGAAGATGAAGCAATGCAAGAGCATCTCAAAGCCAAAGAAGAAGAAGTTGGGAAGATGTTTTGAGTGTGGAAAGGAAGGACACTTTGCTCACAATTGTGAAGAGCCTAAACCCACACCGTTGCCCAAGCATGCTAGGCCCTTTGCTTTCAATGCTCACTACATGCTTAGACAAGATTCTAGTGGCAAGATGAAAGTTATGTTCATGGGGCCTCCAAACAAGAATAGGCCAAAGCAAATTTGGGTTGCTAAGTCTCTAGTAGAGAAGGTTAAGGGGCCTCAACAAGTTTGGGTCCCTAAAGCTCAAGCTTGATTTCTTGTTTGTGTAGGTGAACTATAAGACCGGTGGATCTCATTGGGTGATTGATAGTGGTTGTACACAACATATGACCGGTGATCCCCGGATGTTCACCTCACTAGAAGAGAATGTCAATGACCAAGAAAAGATTACATTTGGTGACAACTCTAAAGCCAATGTGAAGGGATTGGGCAAAGTGGCAATATCAAATGATCATACCATCTCAAATGTGCTTCCAGTTGCCTAATTAAGCTTCAACTTGCTATCCGTTGGGCAGCTATGTGATCTTGGCTTTCAATGTTTGTTCACCGACAAAGAAGTGGTTGTGACCAAGAAAGATGATGCACAAGTGATATTCAAAGGCTTTAGATACAACAATCTCTATCTAGTGGATTTCTCCTCCGAAGATGCCAACTTGAAGACATGTTTGTTCACAAAGCAATCTCTTGGTTGGCTATGGCATAGAAGATTGGCACATGTTGGAATGAACACTCTCAACAAGCTATTGAAGAAGAATTTGGTTAGGGGCTTGAAGGATGTCAAATTTGAGAAGGACAAATTGTGTAGTGCATGTCAAGCCGGCAAGCAAGTTGCAAATACTCATCCAACCAAAGCCTTTGTGTCAACATCAAGAGAGTTAGAGCTATTACACATGGATCTATTTGGACCAACAACATATGCTAGCTTGGGCGGAAATCTCTATTGCCTAGTGATTGTTGATGACTACTCTAGATACACTTGGGTATTCTTTCTTCATGACAAATCCGAAGCAACCCCTTCATTCAAGAAGTTTGCCAAGAGAGCCCAAAATGAATTTGATTTGAAGATCAAGAAGATAAGAAGTGATAATGGAAAAGAGTTTGACAACACCCACATTGAGCAATTTTGTGATGAAGTTGGGATCAAGCATGAAGTTTCCGCAACCTACACACACCACAACAATGGGGTAGTTGAGAGAAAGAACGGACACTAATCACCCTAGCAAGAACAATGTTAGATGAGTACTCTACACCGGAAAGATTTTGGGCGGAAGCAATCAACACCGCTTGCTATGCATCAAATCGGTGTTCCCCCATCGTCTCCTTGGCAAGACCCCCTATGAGCTACTCAACAACAAGAAGCCGGATGTATCCTTCTTTAGAGTGTTTGGGTGCAAATGCTACATCTACAAGAAGCGCCAATACCTAGGGAAGTTTCAACGCCGATGTGATATTGGTTTTTTTTCTTGTGGGTTACTCATTGAAGTCCAAAGCATATCGAGTATTCAACCATGCCACCGGAATGGTAGAAGAAACATATGATGTGGAATTCGATGAATCTAATGGCTCTCAAGGAGAGCATGAGAATCTTGATGATGTAGGTGATGAACCATTGAGGGAAGCATGAAGAACATGCTGGTGGGAGCTATCAAGCCTAAAGATGATGATGATGATGATGATGATGTGCAAGTCATTGACAAGCCATCCTCATCAAGAGTACCACAAGATGATGATAAAGATGGGAGAGAACCATTTGAAGATACTCATGTCTCCCATGATCAAATGGTGGTACAAGCTCAAGATGTTGATGCTCCACAAGCGGCTCCTCAAGTGGTTAATAAAGGACTACTCCTCTACAACAAGCTCATCCTCAAGATCTCATTATAGGGAGTCCAACAAGGGGTGTAATGACTCGATCTCAAAAACTTTCTTTATTTATTGAACATCACTCCTTTGTTTCTCTTGTTGAGCCTACCATTATAGATGAAGCTCTAAGTGATCCGGATTGGGTGAATGCCATGCATGAAGAATTGAATAACTTCACCCGCAACCAAGTTTGGACACTTGAAGAGCGACCAAAAGGCACAAGAGTCATTGGAACAAAATGGGTGTTTAGGAACAAGCAAGATGATCAAGGCAAGGTTGTTAGAAAAATGGCAAGGCTAGTTTCAAAGGGGTCCTCTCAAGTTGAAAGTTTGGATTTTGGAGAGACCTTTGCACCGGTTGCAAGACTAGAAGCCATTCGTATCCTCCTTGCATATGCATCACATCATGACATTAAATTATATCAAATGGATGTGAAAAGTGCATTTTTAAATGGCTTCATAAATGAACTAGTCTATGTAGATCAACCTCACGGGTTTGAAGACCGTAGATATCCTAATCATGTTTATAGGTTGTCCAAGGTGCTATATGGGCTCAAGCAAGCCCTAAGAGCATGGTACAAGCGCCTCCGGGACTTCCTCATTGAGAAGGGCTTCATCATTGGGAAGGTCGACACCACATTATTCACCAAGAAGCTTGATGGAGAGATCTTCATTTGTCAAGTCTACGTTGATGATATCATCTTCGGGTCAACAAATGAAGCCTAGGTGACTTGATGTTGAAGAAGTTTGAAATGTCCATGATTGGCGAGCTCACATTCTTCCTAGGCTTCCAAGTCAAGCAATTGAAGGAGGGGACTTTTGTATCTCAAGAGAAGTACACAAAAGACCTCCTCAAGCGCTTCAACATGGATGATTGCAAGCCTATCAAAACACAAATGCCAACAAATGGACATCTCGACCTAGATGAGGGAGGTAACCCGGTTGATCAAACTCTCTATCGTTCTATGATTGGTAGCTTGTTATCCTTAGGTACCTAAAGCACACCCCAAGCATTGGCCTTTGGTATCCCAAAGGAGCTAACTTCCAACTCGTTGGGTATTCTGTAACACCTCTGGTGTTTAACTGTAATTAACCTGACATGTCATCATCATTAGTCATTAATCATTCTTGCCTTGCATTTATGTTTGCCTAGTACTTGTGTAGCAATCTCTTTCAAAACCCTAAAAGCCCTAACCTTCCTATAAGGGCAAAAATGGTAATTTCACCTCTGTGCCTAGCTTTGTGTAATTCTTGTTCAGTTGGTTGTCTTGAAGTTTTGTTGTGTGGCCAAAGTTCAAAAATCAAAATCAGATTTCAAATCCCTTTGCAAAACCTGATTTCCAAACCCTAGATTTTATCCCTCTTTTTGTAATTCAAAAATTATTCAAAATTTGAGGTTGGTCCAAAAAGCAAAGTTGTAGATCTGGCCCAGAGAAACAACTTTGGTATTTACAAATTTTCAAGTTTCTGTACAAAGTTTGAAGTAAATCCAAATTCATTCAAATTCCAGTTTTTGTCCCCTTTTCAGTTTAAAAATTTATTCAAAAACTATTGAATTTCAGAAAAAGTGTATATTAGCAAAGTTATAGGTTTTGATAAAAGGAACAACTTTCATATTTGCATATTTCCAACTTTCAGTGTAAAATCAAAAGTAATTTTGAATTTATTCAAATCCCAAAAGTGTTCCCTTTTCTGTTTTCAAATGTGATCCAAAAACTATTTGGATTTGGAAAATGTTCATATTGACAAAGTGTGTAGATCTTTTTTTTCTGAACAACTTTGGTGTTTTGAGTTTTTCCTGTGCAGTTCAATTTTGAGGATAATTTGCAAAAAACAGAGATCAGCCAAAAGTCAAACCCTAGGGCATAGCCCTGTTCATCTTCCTCACCGTAGAGGGGGGGGCCCGGCCATGGCCACGCGCCGGCGCTGCGCACGCCGCACGCCTGGCAGCTGCACGCGCGCCTCCAACCTGCCGCCGCTGTCCGCGCCATCATGCCGCACCCGCACGCGCGAAGCGCTGACCTCTGCCCCGTCCCCCACTGCTCCTAGCACGACGCCGCCGCGTGGCCGTCGCCGGTGAACGCACACCTGGCCCTGCGCGCACGCCCTCCTTCCGCCGGCTTGCAATCGAGTGCGCACACCCCGGCCGAGCTCATCCACACCATCCCGTGCTCTCTACCGTCCCCGGCCGTGCCTATAAAAGGGACCGCCGGAGTCCGAGCTCCTCACTCGTCTCCGCCGCCGTCGCCAGCCCACTCCAGACCCTCCACCGCCCAGCAACTAGCCCAACAGCTCCGTCTTGAGCTCGTGAAGCTTCCCCACTCTTCAATTTCATCTCTACCGACCTCCTATCGCCCGGCGTAGCTCGCCGTTCCCATCTCCGGCGGAAACCCGGCGAGCTCGGGTTCGTGAAATACTCCCTCTCCGGCCACGAATATCTTCCCCTGACCCCTGTGTCAGCTTCCTTGGTTCCGTGCGACTTTAACCAGGCCCTTGCGGTCTCGTGTGTTGCGCAGGGTCGTCGGAGCGCCGCTCGCCGCCGAGAAAGCTCCGCTGAACCACCGCCCCGCCGAGCCCTGTCTCCGACCGTGGTAAGCACTCGAAGCCCCCTCGGTCTCTGCCTTTTAACGGCGCAAAGCTCGAGCCAGGCCTCGGGCGCACGCGTTCACTGTTGGCTCTCGAGCCAGACCTCGAGCACACGTTTCCGTCTCGTCCGAGCCCAGCCTCGAGCGGACACACCCCTCACCACTTCGCTCGAGCCAGGCCTCGAGCGGACTTGCGCCACCCTCCGCTTCGCCGAGCCAGGCCTCGGACGAAACGATCGTTTTCCGTCTCGCCCGAGCCTTCCGGCCAGGCCTCGGACGAAACCCTTGTTTCCGTCTCGCCCGAGCCTCCGAGCCAGGTCTCGGACGAAGCAGTCGCTTCCGACTCGCCCGAGCCCGTTTCACCCGAACCCGCTTCGCTCGAGCCAGGCCTCGGCGAACACATGTCTTCCGATTCGCCTGAGCCTCCCGTTTCGCCCGAGCCTTGCGAGGAAAGAGCACAGTGCTCTTTTTCCTTTTTGGGGAGTTGTGAATAGTGTTCCTTTTTCTTCTTTTTTTGTGTGATTTTTTCTGTGTTGCTCTAAAAATTCTGAAAATTTTACAATTGACTCTCTATACTATGGTATTTTTAGAAAAATATGAAACTTGACTTTTCTGCAAGATTTTAAAAATGTAAAAATCCCTCTTTTATTTAATAAATGGATGGTTTTGGATTTTTAGAAAATCATTTATAACTCCAAAAATCTTGGGATAAATTTTGTGAGCTTCCCATGCCATGTTTAGTCTCTGGTGAAATTTTGAAGTCTTTTGGAACAAGTTGATTTTTGAGCATTTATTTTTAATTGTCAAATAGTGCCTTCTGTTAATTAATGTCTGATTTATTTGAGCACCTCAATGACCTCCAAAATTATGAAATTTATTTTGCCATCTATCTACACCATAATAACTTATGTGATTAATTTGGTAATTTTTGGAGCAACTTCATAAAATGACCTTTTTAAATAATTAAGGAAAATAGAAAGAGTGATTAGGGTTCATGTTGTATGTCCTGTTTTTGCATTGTTCATGCTAGCATACTCATGTGCATGCATTATTTCATTCGTATAGTCACCGAAGAAGGAGTCAAGATCGAGGCAGCCGCCGACGAACCTGTCCCTGAGGCTACCCCGAGCTCCGACAACTGCCCTGCCGCCTTCGAGCCTGCCCTCTTTGCTCTTCAAGGCAAGCCCCGGTGCATTTAACCCTTTTCCTTGAATTTATAAAATGATTTCCTTAAATACTTTTGAGTTAAATTATTGCATTAGGTTTATAGGAGTTGTGTGTTATCCTAATTGATGCACTATCCACCTTGACCACTGATACACCTGATACCTGCTTTTCAAAAGTATTTGAAAAATGCTTAGCAATGCTTATCGAATTAGACTTTGCAATAAAATGCCAATTTCAAAAGTGTGATCACTTAAAGAACTTTTATGGGAATTTGGCTTTACTCCCTGCCTGTTGGCTAAGTATCTGATCCATACCTAGTCAATAGCGAGGAGAGGTTGTCCGAGCGTACGGTGCCGTCATGTTGTAGTCCGGGACTCAACAGTTGACACCGATCGGGACAGGGTTGAAAAACTGACAGGACTATTACGCTTGGGTGAGATATAACCAAGGTATAGTTCTGGCTGGAAAATTAGGGACCATCTGTATGGGGGCCTGCTGGTCAAGACTTATAACTATTCACATACTTCGGAAAGCTCTGGCTCCGAGAAATCCTTGATTGGGACCGACAACCGCGCACTGGGAGTGGAGAGATGGCGGAAGTAGCATGTACCCACGTGGTCGTCGTACCTGGAAAGGAGTGGTGTACTGTACTTCGGTGGCGTAGGACCGGGTCCAATCTTGGAGGAATCGTGGTAGACGAGTTGGCATATGCAAGCTTGGGTGCTACATATGCAGTGTGGATAGGGATCCTCAGCTGAGTATTATTTATCCGGATTAACGTTGCTCCTCGGTTATGGAGACTTGGTCACTGACTGTCAACGGAGAGTGGTTCTCAACTAGGAATGTTTTGAAATGTAAAATGAATCATGAACGATGAAGAATTGAGGAATACTGAATCTTTCAAAATAAAATAAGGTTTACAAAAATGCCTTTCTGCAAAATACTTGATCTTGCTTAAGCCTTACCTTGACTACCCTAAGCCTCTCATTCCTGAGTCTTCTCCCTTTTTCTTTAGTCGGGTAAGTCTTGTTGAGTACCCCAGTACTCAGGGTTTGTTACCCATGCTGCAGGTATGACAGAGTCCCCGATGTGTCTTGCACCCTCCAGGAAGAGGCCGATGAGGCCGAAGAATAGTTGTACACCCGCGGGCTGGGTGATTATAAGTATCTTTGTTGTTCTCCACTATGTTGCCTATGTCTATTTCTAATACCAGAACTTGGTCTGTAATAACTGCACCTTAATTTCTATTTGGAACCCTGCTTTGTAAAACTAATGTTATTTAAGTCTTCCGCTCTTTATTCCGATGTTACTTGTAAAAGTATGCAATGCTGTAACCAAATTGTGAGATGATCCTGCGGACATTGGGCACTGATGTAGCCCGGTGGCGAACAGGTCTTAATCACATGGAACATGGGTTCGGCTGTCAGAGGTTGACAGGGACACGTGGGCCATGGGATTAGGGTCGTTCCGTCACATATTCCGATTCGGATTACGCGGGTTGCAAAGTAGATAGAAAGCACACATCTGGAGGGTGCCATTTGCTTGGGAGATCACTAGTTTCATGGAGTTCGAAAAAGAAAAATAGTGTGGCCTTGTCTACCGCCGAGGCGGAATACATAGCTGCGGGTGCTTGTTGTGCACAAATCCTTTATATAAACCAAACCCTTTTAGACTATGGTGTAGTTCTAGAAAGGGTACATTTGTTGTGTGACAATGAGAGCGCGGTTAAGATTGCTAACAACCCGGTTCTACACTCTCGCACAAAGCACATAGATATTCACCATCACTTTCTTAGAGACCATGTTTCCAAGAAATACATATCCTTAGAGGAAGTTAGAACCGAAGATCAATTGGCGGATATCTTCACAAAACCCCTAGATGAAAACACCCTTTGTAGATTGCGAAGTGAGCTCAATGTGCTTGATCTAGGTAACTTTGTCAAAAGATGAAAGGGGGTTGTCTATGCATTGCATTGCATTGTATCATATGCCATGCTTACTTTATGTTATGCACATAGGCTTGTCAGACGTGGTTAAGATAACCGGCTAAAAAGCGTGTGAAGAAGCTTACCCATGAGCAAACTTGACAAGCAACCTAGATTCAAATTCCGTATTGCATTGCATATGCATGTGTGTTGCTTTGTCATTTCTTTTTGGTTAAGTTTTGAGCAACCGCTGTGTTCGTCCACCGCTAGGGGGGAGCATTTGAGGCTCCTAATGGTTGAGACCCCTAGTTTTGGTGGACACATGTTGTCTCCTTGAGTTTTATCGCCTATTTTACCTAACAATGATATGTAGCCTATGGCAAAATATTTATACAATTGAGGGTTTATGCGAGGATGCTCATACTAGGTTCCAACTGGTGTTTATTTGTCTCTTATTTGAGTTGGAACTTGGTTGGGAGAGGGCGCCGCAACAGAAAACTTCAAAACAGCCCAAAAATGACATCGAACGCTGCATCGGACGCTGTCCTAGGGTCCGATGCCCTGCACTGTAGACAGCTACGGCTGAAACAGTGTCAGGGTTGCGTCCGATGTGTTCCCATTGGAGCGTCTGATGCCAAGGCAAAGGACGTGTCCGATGCGTTTTTGGCAAATTTGGAGCTCTCTGAGTGGACATCGGAGCGTCCGATGTATTCCATCGGCGCGTCCGATGCCCCTTTAAGCGGCATGGTCAGTCCTTTTCACTGACATCTCGGTCCCACGCGTCATACACTTTCAGCTATCTTCCACCTCGCGCCTGCCCGCCTCTCTCACCATCGTCGTTCCCCGAGCTCCCAAACCCTAACTCCACTGCCTCCGCCAACCGCTCCTCCGCACGTGCTTGCGTACCTCGCCGCCGACCGCCGTGCACAACCGCCTGCCCCGCCTCGCTCCCGCGCGCCCGCACCGTACAGCTCGCCGGAGCCGCCTCTGTTTGTTGGGGGGGCTCGCCCGTACTCGTCCCTGTTGATGGTCCTTAAACACCTGTTTTACCATCAACACTTTACCCAAAAATTCACCAAAAAGGCATGAAAAGTAGTCAAATAGGTTTCAAACTAACCAAATTCCACATGTCCATAGATTTTTATTTGAATGCAGGATTTGGACCAAATTTGGAGCATGGACCCACCAGGGGCCGAGACCACTCACTCGAGCCCATTTGGGCCCTAGTGGGGTGGCGCCCGCCACCAGGGAGAGGCCAAAACTCCCCCCTGCCACGTCACTGATCCGTGTGCCCACCCCAGGGCCAAATCTTGGCCCTTGGTCACTAGGTCAGTGGCATCGAAGGGCTCAGGAGGGGAGTGGCGTGGATCATGACCTAATGACGGTTATCTGGACATGCAATCGACATGCAACCGCCTTGGCGGAGTCCCTGGAGACCGTAGGATCAATGACGGTGCATCCAGCGGCCAGAGGGGTGGCGGCCGCCACCTAGGGCTGGCGCCCATGACTAGGGTTTGCCCTAGGTCGGTTGGCTGCCCCCTATAAATACCCCCCTGGAGGCATCACTTCATATCAAGAAAGCAAGAAAAGCAAGGAAGGAAAGCAAGAAAGAAAGGAAGAAAGCAAGGCTAGAGCCAGAGAGCTAATAGCTTAGGATTTAGCCAAGCTTAGGCAAGTAGGTAGCTAGTAGAGCAAGGCATCCTTGCCTCATTGCCCTCGCGGAAGCGCTGCTCAAGGCTTAGCTCAAGAGTAGAGGCGTGCGAGTAATCGGTCCTGGAGTTGGGAAGAGTCTTCCTTCATCTCCGGTTCAGGTTTTGCTCTTGTTACTCAAGCACTTTACTATATTCTAGTTCATCATTTCAAGTATTAGTTTATTCTATGTATCAGTATTGAGTAGTATACTTGATTGATTGCTTGAGTGCCTAGCGATCCTACATTTCAATTCACTTAGCCATAGTAGTTAATCTCTAGTGTGCTTAGTGTTTGATCTTTGCCAATAGGTTGCTTAGTTAGTTTAGTGTTTATCTTATTAAGTCAAATATTTGCTCTGACGTCCGCAAGGGTGTCTCTATTCTAGGCCAGGATAGAGATAGTTAGAATATAATTAGGTGTGGTGCTTAGTTATAGACTTACCTTCAGATACGGCTAGACCCTCGGATAGCTGTGGTAGCAAGCAGGTGGTGACAGCCATGTGCGCCTTGAATTCCACCACATAGTTGGTCTAGTTTAACAGTAAGGCTCGTTGTGCTAGCGTTCAACCTAAGTCAGTGGTAAAGGCTAGTACGCCTCGGTACTAGACAAGATAGGAATAAAACTATACTCAACTTGGTTGCTTATTTAGCATTTGCCTATCTTGCTTCGTAGTTATCTAGGAGTAGTTATTAGTTATTAGTTAGTTATATTAGTTATCCTTAGTTATCTAATCCCCCTATCTACTTATCCATCCACCTTACCTTAACCATTCATTTCATCCTTACTTATCCACCCATAAATTCTTTCTAGCCTTTCATCTCCTCTCTTCTCTTCTCTCCTTTCCCTTTCTTATTCTTCGACTCTCATCCCCTCCTTGACTCGACTCATACACCACCCTAGCCTTCCTTTGGATCAAATAAATCGACACCTGGTACTCCCAGGCGAAATGCTACTACGATAGTTCTGTGCGCTTGCAGAATCTCCTCTAGGTAGATTGCAATCTCTCTAGCTAGCTCCTACTAGTGTCAGGATTGACAACCCCATTTGACATTAGTAGATAGCTGCTTTAGCTCCACTCCTTTAGGTATAGTGACTGGACTTGCTACAAGCATTTCTGGCGCCGTTGCCATGGATAGATTCCATAGTCTACTCCTAGTAACGACGTTAGCAAGTGTCAACAAGCATTTCTGGGCCGTTACTGGGGATAGTTGCCTAGCTCTATCTTTAGTGAAGTTAAGAAATACCAACAAGCATTTCCGGCGCCGTTGTCGGGGAAGGCAATCGGTGTATCCTTCGAGTCCTTGTCGAATTTATCTTCGCTTAAGCTCCCGCTTAGCGAATCCCATCTTTCCCCATTCTTTCTTTCCTTAGTCCTTCTTATCTTTTTCCTTCATCTTCTTCAACTTCTTTCTTATCTCGTTCTACCTTCACGATGGCCAACAAGACCATTCGTGAGTTTTCTGCTCCTTCTGCCGCCAATGTAGCGACAGGACCAGCCGTGATCGATGCCAACCTCAATTTTGAGTTGAAACCGACTCTGATCACGATGGTCCAAGCTAGCCCATTCTGTGGCAAAGCTCATGAGGATGCCAATGCTCACCTCCAACAATTTTTGGAGATTTGCGGCACCTTCACCATTAAGGGGATAACCCAAGAAGCCATCCGTCTTCGTCTCTTTCCCTTTTCTCTCCTAGGAAAAGCGAAGCAATGGTTCTATACCAATCACAACGTTGTAGACACATGGGACAAGTGTTCCAATGCTTTTCTCGCCAAATTCTTTCCGATGGGCAAGACGAACGCTCTTCGCAACAAAATCTCCAGCTTTACGCAACAAGCCGAGGAATCTATTCCCGAGGCTTGGGAGAGAATGCAAGAGTACGTCACTGCTTGTCCACACCATGGTATGGAGGACTGGCTGTTGATCCAGAACTTCTACCATGCCTAAACCCACTCTCTAGAAGCCATTTGGATGTCGCCGCCGGCGGTGCATTCTTTCTCTCTGAATGTTGCAGATGCTAAGGCTCTCATAGAGAAGATGGTGTCGAACCAAGGATGGAATGACGAGAGACTGCAGCCCCGTAAGCGAGGTATGCATTCCCTTAAGGAGGCCGACATGATCGTGGCAAAGATGGACCTGCTGGCAAAGAAGCTGGACAACTGTGAGAAGATGAACCAACAAGAGAGTGTCCAATCTCTGGAATCCTACATGACTTGTGAAGTCTGTGTAGAAACCGGACATTCTGGGGACCACTACCCCGAGTTACATGAAGATTTGAACTTCATCAACAACAACAACGGTTTCCGCCAACAAAATCAAGGATGGAATCAGCACTCCAACTCTCAAGGTAATAATTCATTCCCTCGCTCTAATTTCCAAAGTACTGATAATTTCTCATTCTTAAAGAATCTAGTCTACTCTCAAGGTAGAACTACTAAATTTTTGAATAAGAAATTAATGTCAAATGATAAAATGCTTGAGAACATAAATGCTAAATTGGAAGATTTCTCATTTGCTCTAAAAAATCAACTTAGCTTTAATAAGATGTTAGAAACTCAATTAGCTCAACTTGCTGCTATCATACCATCTTTTGAAACTGGCAAAATTCCGGCTAAACCTAACATGGAAACTGCAAATATGGTTGCAATAGTAGCCTTAGAGGTACCATTTTCATCCTTCCTAAGCATAGAACCATTAGCAATTGAAATGGGCTTAGGAGTCATACCTAGGGGACATGAATTAGCCATGTGTCCCCTTTCCCGGCATGAGTAGCAAACTCTCTTTGATTGAGCCTTTTCTTCCTGCTCATTTGTTGCTTCTCATTGCCTTGCTCTTCTCTGTTTGCTTGAGCCTTCTCCTCAAGCTTGTTTGGACAACCCGAAGCTAGGTGGCCCAATTCATCACAACTATAGCACTTGATGTGAGCCAAATCCTTCTTCTTTTCTTCATTCTTGCTCATCATCATCTTCTTGGCATCTTGAATGTGAGTTGGATGCCTTGCTCTTCCACCCCTTCTTGTTTTCTTCTTGTTCATCAAGTCACCATCATGATGGTTGTTCTTGATTTGAACTTGGGGCTTCTTTTCTTGCTCAACTTGTGGCTTTGGTTGAGGCTCATCTTGTTGCTTCACCAATTGCTTGGTTAGGCACATAGAGGTGAGATGTCCTCTAGTGCGGCACTTGAAGCATTTGACATGCTTGAGCCTCTCTTCTTCCTTCTTCAACTTGAGCTTCTCCTTGTTGGGGCAAGCATTTGCAAGATGTCCCATCTCATGGCACCGATAGCACATGAAATGAGATAACTTCTCTTATTCTTGCTTTTTCATTTCTCTTTCATACTTTTTCTTTCCCCATCTCTTGCCTTTGATTTTGCTCTTGTTGAAGCCATGCCACTCTTGTCACCGTAGGTCTTTTGATTCTTCAACATGTGCTCAAAGGTGACTTTGGAGTTGTAGCACCTCTCTAACTTGTTGCTCAAGTTCTTCACTTCACTTTTGAGCTCATTGTTCTCCTTCAAAAGGTTAGTCTCACAAGACAAAGAAGTAGAACAAGCATCTATATGTGAAGAACATGGCATAGCTAATAAATCATCACAAGAGGTGGATACATTCTTCTTGCCTACATCACATGGGTTAGCAACATTTTGCAATAGATCATTTGACCCATGTGATGAGCTCTCACTAGTTTTAGTTTCTTCATTGGAAAGCTTGTTAGTGAGAAAAACATGGTCTTGTACCAAGTTATCATGAGCAACACATAATTCCTCATGAGTCAATTTTAGCCCCTCATGTGAACATGTACTAACATAAAGTAGATGCTTCACTTGTTCACATGTGTTCTTTAGAAATGAGTTTTCTTTTTCCAATTTTGCATTTTTAGACATCTCATTTTCTAAAGTGATGGTCATGCTAGCATATCTACTCAAGAGCTCCTCATATGCATTAAGATTAATCACATTAGGTTTGATAACCTTAGTGTCACCATGTGACATGAAGCAATGTGATGTAGTGGTTGGAGAGCTCGAAGAAGTATCACTCTCATAGCCGGAGCATGAACCATCATCATCAAGTGTGCTTGGAATATCACTATCACTTGCATCACTTGAGCTTGAGGTGGAGCAATCTTCCACAATCACGGAGTTGTGGTCTTGCTCAACCACCTCATGTGCCATCTATATGTGATCCTCCTCCTTGAATTTGCCATCATCCCAAATGGAGAAATCACCATAGAGATGTTTGAGTGCCGTCCACATATCATGGGCACTCACCGAAGTCATCACCCTACTAAAAATGTCATCTTCCAAAGCATTTGTTAGAAAACATTGGGCTTGTGCATCGAGTGTTAGACAATCCTCTTGCGCTTGGGTTAGATTACTCTCATCCAAGGCATGAGTAAAGCCAACAACTAGGATCCACCAAAACTTCGGACCAAAAGCACGGAAATGATCAAGCATATGAAGTTTCCACCGTGCATAGTGTGTGCCATCAAAAAAATGTGTCACACTCAACATCTAGCCAACTAGTCGCCATCCTCTCGGGTCAGTAAAGACCACAAATGAGAGACCTAGCTCCGATACCACTTGAAGGGTCGAGATGGCGGACTAGAGGGGGGGTGAATAGTCCTTTTTAAAACTTAAACATAATCGGAGCGGCTAACCAAAACAAATGCGGAATTAAAACTATCGGTCTAGCCAAGACTACACCCCTTTACTTATACTCTATGACACCTTACAAAAGATCCTAAACAATGCAAATAAGGTGTCGGGCTAGTTAGAGCTCACCTAACCAATTCTAGAAGCAAGGTCACACAAACCTATGCGACTAGTACTACAAACAACCAGGGAGCTCCTACACAATCTAGTAAGCAAAGCACAAAGCTCCTAAGCTCACTAGGAATGCTCAATAACAAGGCTACACAAGCCAAATTAGAGAGCTCAACTTAGCTACAAAACTAAGCAATGTGACTAGCAAGACTACAAGTCAACTAGTCACTCATGGGATCAACTTCTATGCTACACACAAGCAAGGAAGATAACTAGCAAGCTACACAAGCTAACTAATTACAAGAGCAACTACACAAGCACAATATATATGAAAGTAAATACAAGCTTGTGTATGGAGATAGCAAACCACCGAGAAGATGTAGATAGTATTGACACGGTGATTTTATCCCGAGGTTCACTTGGTTGCCACCAAGCTAGTCCCCGTTGTGTCGACCACACACTTTGGTAGTTCGGCGGCTAATAGGCACCACACCTAGCTCGACACTCGAGCGCCGCAAGAACTCACCCATAAGTGAGGGTAACTCAATGACACGCGCAATCCACTAGAGTTGCTCTTCGCGATCCACGCGGGGCGAGCACAATGCCCCTCACAATCCTTCTCCGGAGCCACGCACAATCTTCACGCGGGCTTCACGATGGAGACTCGATCACCAAGCCGTCTAGGAGGTGGCAACCTCCAAGAGTAACAAGCACCACCGGCTTGCAACACGATCACCTAGTGCCACTCGAAGCAATCTCTCAATGCAACGCACTAGCGATCACTCACTCGCTATCGATTCGCACACTAGCAAGCACAAGCGAGTTAGAGGGCTTCCTAGCACACCCCAAGCATGAACACCAAGTCCCAAGGGTGTTAAGCACCAGCCAAGGCCGGCCACACACACCTTTTATAGCCCCAAGGGCTCAACTAGTCGTTGCCCCTTCACTAGGCAACCTGCACCACCATCAGACGCTCCTACCAAAACCATCGGACGCCGAGGGCAGCGTCCGATGCCCAGATGCTCGCCACGTGTCCTTCACGTTCAACTTCGGCCGAGCGATCCCAACGGCTATATCACTTCCCGCTCCAGTTAAAGTGGCATCGGACGCGCCGATGCCTAGCATCGGACGCTCCGATGCCTCTGCTCAATTCAGCTCTTTTCTGCGCCACATCGGACGCACCGGCACAGTTACATCGGACGCTCAACCCCAGCGTCCGATGGCACAACAGAAAGGTTCCAGAGAGGTCCAGAACGCATCGGATGCGTCCGATGGTTCTGCATCGGACGCAGGCCAGCGTCCGATGCTCCCTACACAACACGATCGCGCCACGTCATGACCATCGGACGCAGCAACAGTGTTTCCTCAGCGTCCGTTGCCAGCGTTCGATGCTAGCTCGTCAACAGTCAGAAGTTAGGGTTTACCATCAGACGCTCGGCCAGCGTCCGATGCTGCCGACGCCAGCGTCCGATACCCCTAACTTGGCATCTTTTCACTCTCTAACTTCTACCCTTGCTCCCATTGCAACAGGCTTCAACTAGGGTTTGCCATCGGACGCTCGGCCCAGCGTCCGATGCCTCTCGGACCAGCGTCCGATGCTCCCCGAGCATAGCACTTCACCTCCGAAAAACCGCTGAATCCTGCCTCGCAAGCTCGGCAGGAGGGAGAGGGACTATACACTAGTTTCTCCCACTTCTCTAAGCCTCCTTTCAACACAACTTCTTTTCAACACAACTTCTCCTTTGCAAAAGTACCAACACCACCAAGTCTACAACATCATGTGCATGTGTGTTAGCATTTTCACAAACATTTTTCAAAGGATTTTCTCTTTCACTCACCACGCCACTCGATCCTAGTAACAACGCAATGTTAGATCGCTCAAGTGGCACTAGATGACCGATATGCAAACAAGTTTGCTCCTCTTGATAGTACGGCCATCTATCCTAAACCCGGTCATAAACTTCTCTACACACCTATGACCGGTGAAATGAAATGCCCTACAAATATACCTTTGCCTTGCGCATTCCATTCCATCTCCTCCGGTGTTGATGCAACACATGCACCAACCTCTTCATCAAATGATATGATCCACTTCATATCATCACATGGCCTCCATGGTCCATCGATCTTGACCTCACTTGCTCTTCACCATTGCTCTGGTCCTTCGGCGCCAAGTCTTTGCTCAAGCCTCCCGACACTCGGTACCAACGGCTTCAAAGCCTCCAACTTGCCCTTCACCTTCGCAACCGGTCCATCAAGCCAAGTCTTGCCTTGATCTTCACCATCTTAGCCACATGACTCCATGTCATTTTTTCATGTGCATTAAGCTCCTCCATGATCATCACATGTGTGAGCTTTACATCAAGTCCAAGCCATTCACCTCCATGGCTCAAGTGCTCACACACATGTACCTGTGGACTAATCCCTGTGTATCTCACATAAACACCATTAGTCCACCTAAAGTTGTCACTCAATTACCAAAACCAAACTAGGACCTTTCACCATCTCTTCCATCGTCTCTTCCTTCAACCAGCGCGCCTCGAATCTCCGAACACCCCGTTGAGTTGGGTCAATTGGAGTTGTCGGTCCTTCAGTTTCAACAATGAAAGGTCTGTGATCTGATTTAGTCATCTCGCCATTCACCAGCCTGGCCTTTGGGAATAAACCATCTGTCAGGGGACCACAAAAGGGGTACCCCCAATCAATGCAAAACAAATAAGTTAAACCTAGAGCACCAATTAATAACAAACCTAGCAAGTCTAACCTTCTAAAAAGCCAACCCCTCGAGGCCTACAACGCCGGCCCATCACTGGGGAGCCCGGGCCCGCCAAAGCCTTACTGTCCGCCTCATGGTATCCTACCCCTCGAACCCCGACACGTAGGCCTCGAGCCCACCATAGCCGTGCACCGCTCCTCGGGACCCCGCGCGGGAACCTCGAGCCTCTCTGCCACGGTAAACCATCCCTCGAGACACATCACGCCTCCCTCGAGCGGCACAGACATCGGATGCCAATCCCACACTACGCATTTAATGTGTTCACCTACTCCGGTCAAGTCCTCTGGAACCCGACGTGTGCCACAGTGAACCAGGGCAGAGTCAAATCTCGTTTTCACCACAAGCATGGGCAAAAGGCACAAGTACAGCACAGCACTGTTGGGCCATGCTCTGCGCTGTTGCACATCTGAGCCACGTCTCGAGGCCCGGATTCCCGTTGTACGACCGGGCTTTCTGGGACTTGCCCGTACCTGCGGGGACTCGAGCCCCCCGTAGGCGCCACCTCGAGGCCGACCCGGCGCCCCTCGAGCCCTAACAGCTTTCATGCCATTGGAGGACAGGTACCTCAAGACCCGGAGGGACCCTGCCATGACCTGTACGTACCAGAATGGGCGTTGTACGGCCTCCACGTCGCCACGCCTGGGATGGAAGCCACGCTTCAAGGACGCCTCAACAGCAACCCCTACGTCAACTCCAGTGACCTTGACAAGACAGCATTCCTACCCTCCGCCGTATTGGGCGTTGTACATCCCGACTCCTGTGTAACCCTGTGTAATCCCGTGTAACCCTGGCCTCCTCTTGTTCTATAAAAGGGGACGCCAGGGCCCTTCACGCACAGGTGGGCACACGCTTTTACGAGTCCACACCACATACACACAAGACTAGACCCCGGTCCACGCTCGTTGAGCTTGTATTGCCCCTGTACAAGCACTTAGGTGCAAGTAATACAAGAACCTCCTCCCCCCGCTGGACGTAGGGCCTTCTATGCCCGAACCAGGATAAATCCTTGTGCCATCTTGCATCACCATCCAGGAAGAGAGCACGCGATCACATTACTAGTTAGTGTCATACCCCCTGGGTAGAAACACCGACAGTTGGCGCGCCAGGTAGGGGTCTTCGCGTGTCGGAGTCGATTTCTCGTTGTTTCCTGGATGGCTTCTTCCACTCCTTCGTTCTCTGCTGGTGTCGTCATCTAGTTCGGGAGCCTCGAGTTCCTGGCCACCGGGCAGCGGCAACGAGCTGACCCTGCTCTCCACGGAGGGCTCGAGCGGAGGGCATGTCCGCGCCACCCGCGCGGGAGGCGTGGCGCGTCGCCCGCACCACCACGCGTCGCCATCTCGTGAGCGGCGCCGTCGTCACCATCGTCTCCAGGCACAGGCGGTGCCCGCGGCGTACACCCACTTCCCCGCGGCCGGCGCGGGGTCCCCGAGGAGGAACCTGCCCGGCGCACGGCTGGAGACTTCTAGGGCGCGCACGCACTCTCCTAGCGAGTTCGCGTTCGTCATGCGCACGGACCGGGAGCCTGGCCAGAGGCCTCAGAGCCGTGCTCCGTCGACACCACCTGGCTCCCTCCCGCACAGGGTGTACCACGCTCGAGGCCAGCGGAACCCGTTCGGCCTAAACAACTCCGCAGCTGTCTATGCCAACCACCTCGTCGAGCGCCGCCAGGACCGGGCGGCGGCAGAGCGGGGGGAACGTCTGGGCGCAATCCTACGAGCGACCGCCGACCTGGAGATCGTCTACCCCGCACACGTCAACCGCAGCCTCTCACGAGTCGTCGAGCCACCATCGGAGAGTGGCACCGCGAGCTGCAGTCCCAGCACGAGCCAAGGCGGCGCGACATCAACAGCTCCGACTCCGACGAATACGACTACCATGACCCTGACCTCTGGGATCCCACCAGGGAGTGCTTCCAGCTCGAGGGGGTCGTGGACGATGCCGAGGACGACGGCGACGATGACACCAGGCCAGCGCTCAACCTCGAAGAGCCCGGAGACGTGGCTGCGGCAGGCGGATCACGCGTTCAGGGGAGGAACGAACTCCCGGCACCCTGCACCATCAGCACATCTCAGCACAGCGACGACCGGGCGCGCAGCTCGCGCAGCTGCGGGAGGCCATCGCCAAGGCTGAGGAGGACCGACAATGCCTGCTGCAGCTCGAGAAAACCCTAGTGCAGGAACAAGCCCAGCCTCGAGGCGCCGGTGTTCGTGGCCGCGCTCGAGAGGTCCACCGGCAGATCCTCGAGGACGGGGCACCAGCACGCCCCGAGGTGCGTTTCCCGCGAGCCGGGCAGAACGTGGTGCGGCCGCAATGCTGCTCCGTGATCTACCCGCCGTCTCCAACCTTGACGCCAGGCGCATGCTCGGGCAAATGAAGAACCTCCTCGAGACAGCCGCTGTGCAGCAGGCCGAAGCTCAGCCTCGCGCCGCCGCGGGGCGGCCTCGGGGAAGCCAGCAGACGCGCCCCGCAACGAGCGTGAGATGTCCGTCCACCAGCCGGACGCCCCTCGAGCCAGGCCAGTCCGGGAGCGGATCGTCGACAACCGGCCACCTCGAGACCCCGATGACGCGCGCGATGAGCCCCCGGCACCGGATGCATCACCTCAGCGCAACGACGACCAGGCGGCGCAGCTCGCGCGGCTGCGGGAGCGATCACCAAGGCCGAGGAAGGAGTGCTACAATGCCGGCGTGACGCCAGCCGTCGGCGCAAGGACAAAGGCGTCTAGGAGCGTGGCTATAGTGCCCATCGAGGGGGCGCTACGATAGTGACGAAGACCGGCAAACCCTCGAGCCCCGGGCCCCAGGGTCTTCAGCCGGGCCATCCGCACCTCGACCCTCCCCGATCGCTTCCGACCACCGACCAACATCGTGAAGTATGACGGGGAGGTCGAGCCCAAGCTATGGCTCTCCGACTTCCGCCTGGGCTGCCAACTGGGCGGGGCGAAGAACGACGACCGCGCGATTATACGCCAGCTCCACTCTACCTCTCGGACACCGCCCGTCGATGGCTCGAGGGCTCCCGCCACATCAGATCCGCGACTGGGCCGACCTAGTCAGGGTCTTCGACGGGAACTTCAAGGGGACTTGCGTGCGCCCAGGCAACCCTTGGGATCTACGACGTTGCAGGCAGACAGCGGACGAGCCCCTCCATGACTTCGCTCGACGATTCTCGAAGCACGCCTCGAGCTCCCCACGTGCCTGATGAGGATGTCATCTCGGCGTTCCTCGCAGGCACGACGTGCCAAGAGCTAGTCCACGAGCTAGGGCGCTACCCGTCCCAAGACGGTCGAGGATCTGATGACCATGTCCACTAGCTTTGCCTCAGGCGACGAGGCAGTGGGGGCCTTCTTTGGCCGCTCCACAGACGAAGGCAAGGCGGTGGCCACACCGAAGGCTCGAGCAAGGGCAACAACGTCAAGAACCGCAACAACAACAACACAAAGAAAAAGAACAAAGGCAAAGGTTAGAAGGCGAAGCGCGACGCCGATGACGACGACGATGAAGAAATGCTCATGGGCGCCCTCGAGCATAAGAAGCCTCGAGGCCCCCCTGACGGGCGGTCTTCGACAAAATGCTCGAGGGACCCCTGCCGCCTTATCACAAGGGTGCCGTGAATCACAAGTTGAAGGACTGCCGACTGATGAAGGGTTTCTACTCCAAGCTCGGCGACAAGAAGGAAGACGTGCCTAAGGGCAAGGACAACAATCGACGCGATGACGGGGACGCGGACTTCCCCCCGGTGCGCGACTGCTTCATGATCTACGGGGGCCCGACCGTTGGGCTCTCGGCTCGAGAGAGAAAGAAGGAGCGCCGGGAGGTCTTTGCACTCCGCCACAACGCCCCCTGGTACCTCGATCGACTGGTCGATGCGCAATCACGTTCGACCGTGACGACCATCCGGATCATGTCGTAAATCCGGGAGCATACCCTCTTGTCGTCGACCCCGTCATCGTCGATGTACGGTTCTCCAAGGTGCTGATGGATGGGGGCTCGAGCCTCAACATCATATACCTCGAGACCCTCGACCTCCTGGGCATTTCGAGGGACCAGCTCTGACCCAGCGTTGGGGGGTTCCACGGAGTCGTACCAGGGAAGAAGGCACACCCCCTCGGGCGCATCGACTTGCCTGTCTGCTTTGGCACGCCGGCCAACTTCCGCCGGGAGACGCTCACCTTCGAGGTGGTCGGGTTCCAAGGGACCTACCACGCCATCATCGGCAGGCCCGGCTACGCCAAGTTTATGGCGGTCCCCAACTACACGTACTTGTAGCTCAAGATGTCGGGGCCAAAAGGGGTCATCACCGTCGACACCTCCTACGAGCACGCATACCACTGCGACGTGGAGTGCGTCGAGCGTGGGGAGGCAAACGTCCAACTCGACTCGCTCGAGGCCCTGGCTGCCCTGGCCACCGAGGAGGCCCCTGAAGCAAAGCGCCACGCTGGCACCTTCGAGCCGGCGGAGCACACCAAGCAGATACCCGTCGACCCGACCTCGACCAATGGCAAGACGCTGGCCATCAGCGCCAGCCTCGAGCCTAAATAGGAAGCAGTGCTCGTCAACTTTCTCCGCGCGAACATCGACATGTTTGCGTGGAGCCCCTCAGACATGCCAGGCATACCGAGGGGAGTCGCCGAGCACGCCTTGGAGATCTAGGCCAGGTCCAGACCGGTGAGGCAACGCCTGCGCCGCTTCGACGAGGAGAAGCGCAGGATCATCGGTGAGGAGGTGCACAAGCTTTTGGCGGCTGGATTCATCAAAGAGGTATTTCACCCGGAGTGGCTAGCTAACCCTGTACTAGTCAAGAAAAAGAATGGAAAAATGCGGATGTGTGTAGATTACACTGGTCTGAATAAAGCAAGCCCAAAAGTTCCATTTTCTTTACCTAGAATTGATCAGATTGTCGATTCCACTGCGGGGTGTGAAGTACTTTCGTTCCTCGATGCGTATTCCGGCTACCACCAGATTAAGATGAAAGAATCCGACGAACTCGCTACCTCTTTTGTTACGCCTTCTGGTATGTATTGCTATGTTACAATGCCCTTCGGCCTTCGAAACGCCGGGGCGACATATCAGCGTTGCATGCAGCATATCTTTGGCGAACACATAGTCAAAACCGTCGAGGCCTACGTCGATGACATCGTGGTTAAGACCAAGAGAGTCGGGGACCTCATCAGCGATCTCGAGACCACGTTCGAGTGCCTTCGGGCCAAGAATGTGAAACTCAACCCCGAGAAATGTGTCTTTGGTGTGCCTCGAGGCATGCTGCTCGGCTACATTGTCTCGCAGCGGGGATCGAGGCCAACCTTGAAAAGATCTCAGCAGTCACGAGGATGGGCCCAATTCGAGACCTCAAGGGCGTACAGAAAGTGACGGGCTGCCTGGCCACTCTCAGCAGGTTCATCTCGAGGCTAGGGGAAAGGCGCTACCCCTCTACGCCTGTTGAAGAAAACGGAGCACTTTGCGTGGACCATCGAAGCCGAGGAGGCCCTAACCAAGTTGAAGAGGTTGCTGACTTCCCGCGCCATTCTCGTACCACCACGACCAGCCCAGGGTGACGATCCCCCCAAGCCTCTCCTCCTCTACATGGCCGCAACCACCCAGGTGGTCAGGGCGGTCGTAGTCGTCGAGAGACACGAGGAGGGTCACGCGCTACCAGTCCAACGGCCGGTGTACTTCATCAGTGAGGTGCTCTCCGAGGCCAAGGTCCGGTACCCGCACATCCAGAAGCTGCTCTACGGCATTATCATCACGAGGCGCAAGCTCCAGCACTACTTCCTCGCTCATCCCGTAACGGTGGTATCATCCTTCCCCCTCGGAGAAATTATCAACAATCGGGAGGCCACGGGGCGCATTGCCAAATGGTCTGCCGAGCTAATGGGGGAAGCTATCACCTACGCTCCACGAAAAGCCATCAAGTCGCAAGCGTTGGCGGACTTCGTTGCTGAATGGACCGACACCTAGCTCCCGCCGGCGCAAATCCAAGCCGAGCTCTGGACTATGTACTTCGACGGGTCCCTCATGAAGACAGGGGCAGGCGCGGGCCTGCTCTTCGTCTCGCCCCTCGGAGTCCACATGCGCTACCTGCTGCGTCTGCACTTCCCCGCCTCCAACAACGTCGCTGAGTACGAGGCCCTCGTCAACGGGCTGCGTATCGCCTCGAGCTTGGGGTCCGACGCCTCGACGTTCGAGGGGACTCGCAGCTCGTCATCAACCAGGTCATGAAGGCCTCAAGCTGCATCGATCCCAAGATGGAAGCATACTGCGGAGAAGTGCGCAAGCTAGAAGACAAGTTCTACGGCCTCGAGCTCAACCACATCGCTCGAAAGTACAACGAGGCCGCAGACGAGCTGGCTAAGTTAGCATCCACGCGCGGCACCATCCCACCAGACGTCTTCTCGAGGGACGTTTTCGAGCCATCCGTCAAGATCGGCCCGGGGGCTGGCCCCTCGACGCCACCCCTCGAGCCGGACGCGGGGGCTCGACCCTCAACGCCACCTCGAGAACGACCCCTCGACATCCGCTGAGGCAATGCAGATCGACGCACCCGCCACTTCTTCATCACGACCCCTCGACTGGCGGACCCCTTCCTCGACTACCTGATGCAAGGCGTGCTACCAGAAGATAAGACGGAGGCGCGACACATCGCTCGAAGGGCCAAGACCTACGTCGTCTACGGCGACGAACGAGAGCTCTATCGTCGAAGCCCATCAGGAATCCTTCAGCGCTGCATCTCCCTCGAGGAAGGACGCAAGCTCCTCGACGACATGCACTCGGGGGCTTGCGGCCATCACGCAGCGCCAAGGACCCTGGTGGGGAACGCCTTCCGCCAAGGCTTCTACTGGCCAACCGCCATCGAAGATGCCAAGCGCCTGGTTCGACCTTGCCAAGGGTGTCAGTTCTACGCCAAGCAAACGCACCAGCCCGCGCACGCCGTGCAGATGATCCCCATCACTTGGCCATTTGCCGTCTTGGGGCTCGACCTCGTGGGTCCCCTCAGGATGACAACTGGAAAGTGCACGCATGTGCTCGTGGCCATCGACAAGTTCACCAAGTGGATCGAGGCTAAGCCTATAGGCGACCCCACCTCCGAGAAGGCCGTCGAGTTCATCGCCGACATCACGTATCGATTTGGGGTGCCTAACGTCATCATCACTAACAATGGCACGCAATTCACGGGCAAAAAGTTCATCAGCTTCTGCGATGACAACAACATCCGCGTGAGCTGGGCCTCGGTTGCATACCCTCAATGCAACGGGCAGGTCGAGCGCGCCAACGGCATGATACTCCATGGGCTGAAGCCAAGGCTGTTCAAGACCCTCAAGAATTTTGGAAAGGGGTGGGCTGCAGAGCTCCCCTCGGTGCTGTGGGGCCTCAGGACTACGCCGAGTCGAGCCACCGGTTTCACTCCGTTCTTCCTAACCTACGGCGCCGAGGCCATCTTGCCTACGGACCTCGAGTACGGCTCCCCTCGACTTCGAGCCTACAACGAGCAAACCAACGACGAGAGGCTTGCCAACGCCAAGGACCAGCTCGAGGAAGCTCGAGACGTGGCGCTCATCAACTCCGCGCGCTACCAGCAAACACTTCGACGCTACCACGACAAGCACGTGCGCAAGAGGGACCTGGCGGTGGGGGACCTCATGCTTCGACGCCTGTAGGATAATCGAGGGCGCCACAAGCTCACCCCTCCATGGGAGGGCCCATACACCGTAGCCGAAGTGCTCAAGCCAGGAACGTACAAGCTCTAAGACGACGGTCAAGGCAGGATCCTGGCGAATGCATGGAACATATCTCAGCTACGTCGCTTCTACCCTTAAGGGCCTCGAGGCCTTGTTCATTTTGTTGCTTTGTACAAACACGTTGAATATGAATGAGCCAACTCGTGCACCATCTTTCATATTACTTAGCAACTTAAGGTAGCCTCGACCCTGCCTTGCTCAGGGTCGAGCCTCCCTCGGGGGCTGACAGGGGGGAACCCCCTCCCCAGACTCCGGAAAAAGCGTTTTCTTTTCAAAAAATTTGACCCTCGTCTCGATTCGCACCTCGAGCATACTAGCAGCGTCTAAATCCGTAAATACCCCGAGCCTCCAAGAGTCGGGGGGCGTCGACGTAGACGGCCACCTACGCCCCCGGGCTACGGTACCCTACCTACGCCTCCCCTCGAGGAACTCGTGACGCGTATCGAAGAAACACAGACCAAGCCGGTTGAAGCTCGAGCTAGCGACAAAGAGAAATGATCGAATAAATTTGAAAAGAAAACAACTTCTTTAAACAAACGAGTCATATACACATGCGTTGGCCTCGACGGGCCACAAGTCATGACATAAATTTTTACAAGGGCCTCGATGCCCAAATTTGGCACGCAGGCCTCACTCTTCATCGGTCTGGTACTCCTCCCCAAGGTCTTCTGCCGCGGGCTCAGCCTCGACGTCCGGGCCAGGAGGAGGGGCCCACCTGCACCACTGTCCGCATCGGGAGGCAGCACGTCCTCCTCGAAGAGCTTCGCGAGCGCCGCCCCGGCCTCTCCACCTTCTCCAGGATCTTGTCGACGCGGCGGTCGTTCCACTCCTCGTCCTTCCCCTCGATCTCGACGAAGCCCTTGGCAACGACGTTGACCGGTGGGGTAGCGGAAGCCGGAGCGGACGGCCGCAAGCGCCTGCTTCACGCCATGGTGGAGAGCGCTCCTAAGCGGTCCCACGCGGCCACGTCGAAGAAGCACAGGGCGTCGACCAGGGGTCGCCCCGAGCCACCGCGCCCTCCGCGGGGCCACCGGGTCGGCACCCCACACGGAGCGAGCCTGTCGAGGGGGTGCCGCGCGCTCGCTCCGCCACCATGGTTTCACCTGGAGTTGCTCCACGAGAGCCTTATTCGTCTCGCGGAGCTCCCCGGAGGTCTTCTCAAGATCTGTGCAACAAAACAGAAGGGGGTAAGTCCGCGGCGTGGCAAGAATTTCGAAGTCAAAGCAAGACGAAGCATGAAAAATTACCTTGGCAGTGCACGCCCAGAGCGGCGAAGTCGCTGGTAAGGACCTCGACGCGCTGCTCGAGTGTACGCTTCTGGGACAGCGCGTCGAGTTTTTCGCCCCTAAGGTCCTCGACCAGCTTGCCCGTCTGCGCAAGGGCCAGATCCTTCTGGATCACCACCTGCCGCGCTGCCTCCGCTGCAGCCAGGGCGGTGGCGGCCTTGCTCTTGGCCTCCTCGGCCTCTTTCCTCGCCGCCTCCGCTGCAGACCGGGCGGTGGTGGCTTCGCTTCGGGCGTCGATGGCCTCCTTCTTCGCCGCCTCCGCTGCAGACCGGGCGGTTGCGGCTTCGCTACGGGCGTCGGTGGCCTCCTTTTTCGATGCTTCCACCGTGGCCAGAGCGAGCGGTGGTGGCCTCCCTTTAGCTTGGGCGGCCTCGTCACGAGCCGCTAGGTCTCCGCCTGCGCCGCGTTGAGCCGGCTCGCCATCTGCGCGTTCCGACCCAGCTCGGCGCGGAGCTCCTGGAGCTCCCCCTCCGCCTTCGCAAGGGCGGCCGCCACCTGCGCGGACTTGTCCACCTCCCCAAGAAGGACCTCTCCGCCTCTGCCACGAGCTCGGCCACCTCCCTGAAGATCAACCGCGCCTCCGCGGGGCCCCCTGCCGAGTCGACCGCTCGGCGAGGATAACGGCGCCGGTCGGGCTCGGCGCGTCAGGATACGGCCACACCGGTCGATCGATCTCGACGATGGGCAGGCCCTCCTCCTCCGGCTCGAGCGGCGCCAGCTGTGGCCCACCAACCGGCGGCACAAGCTGCGGCTCCCTCCGCCCCTCCGCCGTCTCCTCCTGCTGCTCTGTCCCCTCCCGAGGCGACGGCGCGGCCTCGCGTGGAGGCGGGGGACTCGAGCGGTAGCGGATCGCTCGAGGGGTGGCTCGTCCCCAAGCTCTCCTCCCTCGCCGGGTCTTCCGGCTCTTGTCGTCCCTGGCCGGTGCCTCGAGCGCCAGCATTGAGCCCTCGACCGGGGACGGCACCCGCTCCAGCTCGTCCAGGAGCTCCTCCACCGTCGGCACCTTCTCCACCGACGCCTCTCCCTCCTTCCCTTCCCGCAGGCCGGCTCACGTCGACTGGGGTCTCGAGGGCCAATGCCCCCTCAGTCCCAGACGCCGACGGGGCCGCGCCTGTCTTGGGTATTCCCCCCGAGATGGTCGTCGTGACGGGGGAAGAGTGGCCTGCTCGGTAGGCGCCACTGAAGGGGGAAGTGGAGGAGGAGGTGGTGGAGGTGGAGCTGCGACGGACGCAGTAACGGTAGGCTCGGCGCCAGGAGTCGCGGTCCCTACTGAAAAGGAGAACAAAGTCGTCAGAATCAGGAAAGAGCCTCGACCCCCGTGGTCGACGGCGACGGCCTCACCAAGATCCGCAGCGGCCATCTGGCTTCCTCGAGCCACGGCTGCTCGAGCCTTCACCAGCCAAGCGGCCTCTCCAGTGGAAGAAGGAGCCATACCTCGAGGTGCTTGGACCTCGGTAGAGCTCGAGGTCTTGGCCCGCTTGGACACCGCGGGGTCCGCCTCCTGCCGGGAGCGCTTTTCCCTGAAAAACTAGAAACAACACATATCACCAAAAGTAAAAAGGTAAAGTTTCCCTACCAACGAATTGAGGAGCACTACTTACCCAAAGCGACGGCGGGGCTTCTTCCCCGAATCGCCGGACCCGCTCGGGGGCTTCGAGCCCACCCCTTGGCTCGAGCCACGCCCCTGAGCCGTCTCCGTATGGGCCGGATGGGGGGAAGGCTCCCGATGCTTCCATGGCTCGATCCCGGCGGGGAGCTCCTTTTGTCTTTTCCCGGGGGGGCGACCGCGTCTCCTTCGAGCGGTCATCTTGGCGCCTTTCACGGCGCGGGCTCCGGGACCTACTCCGGCGCTCTTGCTGACGGTCACGCCCCCCCCCGCGTCTGCCTCCTCTCCCGGCGGCGATGCGGCGACGGGCTCCGGGGTCGCTCACGACTCCCGTCACGAGACGACCGGGGGCTCCCCCCTCGACGGTCATGGTGGCGGGGGCTCGACGCCCCTCTCATGCTGCCCGCTCCTCCGCGGGCTCGATGTCGCCCTCGATGACTCGCGGCGGACAGGCCCGGAGTCCTTCCCGATGTGCTGGCCACTTCTCGAGGACCGGCCCCTCTCGAGACCCCCCGCCTGGGTTGACGCGGTCGTGGCCTCCTTCTGCCGCGGCGATGGGCGCTCCTAGTTCGAGGCTTCCTCGCGACAGCCGGCACGTCCGGTACGGAGCTCGACGTGCCCTGAGCCTCCGACGAGGCTGGGCCTGACGTGGCCTTCCGCGGCTGCGTCCCGCGCGATCCCTTTGCCGGGGGGACCTCCAAGACATTCTCCTGCACAGAGGAACGGTCAGCCCTGATGTCGATGACCCTCGTGCGCCTCAGACGCGCATCCATCCCTTCGTCATCACTCTCCTCCTCATCATCGTCCTCCTCCTCCGAGCTCGAGGAACTGAGCTCGGGGGACTCCTCTCCAGGCTGCCGGTTACGACGAGCCTTCGCTAGCCTCTGCTCCCGAGCCACCGTCGCAAGTTCTCTCTTTCTCTTTCTTCTTCTTGGCATCTTTACTCTCCTTATCCTCTGAGCAGAGAGGCGCCTCACCTGTATTTCCGCGGCGTCCTCCTCACCGGGGGCCTCGACGCGCGACATGTGAACGCCCCCTGCCAAAAAAGAAAACTTGATAAGGAAAACCACAAGGAGAGTAAGCAAGGTTTGGGAGAAAGAGAAGGAGGGGAGGCTCGGGACAGCTGACTCGAGATGGCTTACCAGGTCGAGACACCCCCCGCGTCGGTTGCCATGGCGATCAGGTCAGCTCCTCAGGGCGGAACGACCCGTGAACCGTGACCGTCACCGGGAGGATACCCTCATTCCGAGACAAGCCCCTCCTCGCCATCCTCGACTGGTTCAGCGCCTCGAGCGGGGCGTTCGGCCCATCTCGAACATGAGAAGGGGGCGGTCCGCCAGAGGAAGGACCCTCCGCTGATGGAACGCCCAAATGAACGCCTAGACGGTCAGTTTCTTCTCCTCCACTAGCGTCTGCATCGTGTTCATCAGCGGCAACAGGTGGCGCTGCCTGTCCGCCGCGACGCCCCAGTTCCACTTCTCTGGGCGCTGGGTGATGACCCTGCGGGTGTACTGCGGAAGGAGCCCGCCCTCGTTCCGCATGTACAACCAGTGGTCGTCCCACCCCGCCTGGTTGGTGGAAAGCTTGTAGCGGAGGTAGTCGCGGGGGACGTTGGCCGATGAGGGCCCGGTCCTCGCGGTGATGGTGAGGGAGCCCACGCGTGCGAGCCTCCTCCCGCTCGGCTTCGCGGCCTTGTGGAAGATCTCGCCCCGGAAGAGGTGGACGAACATCTCCCAGTGCGGCTCGATCTTCAGATACCCCTCACACACCGCGGCATAGATGGCGGCGTGCGAGATGGAGTTGGGGGAGAAGTGTTGCAGCTCCACCTCGAAGTGGTGGGCCAGCCCCCGCATGAAGCGGCTCGGCGGGACGCCGAGCCCCATGCGGTGGTAGCGCGTGAAGCTCACCACGTACCCCTCCGGCGGGTGCGGCTCCCGGTGGTCCACCGACGGGAGAATCCACCACGCGGGACCCTCCTGCGGGTTGGGGCGGAGAAGCCCCCGCTCCACCAGCGTCTCCAGCTCTTGTTGCGTCATCTTCGTCAGGCTCCAGTCTTCGGCCGGCAGCACCTGGGACGAAGCGGCCATGGCGGCGACGGCGCGGATCTGAGCGGTGGACGGGCGACCGGGAAGATTCCCAATTGCTGGCTCGGAAAGAAGGCGTGTGGAAGCTACGGCGGCGGTGAAGGCAAAGGCAAAGTAAAGGGTTCCACTCCCCTCACTCGGTATTTATAAGAGAAAACCCCGACGGGCGGGGTCTCCCTCGACGGAAAAAAGGTAACCGCACGCATTTAATGCGCCCACCTAACCGAAACTCGAGCCGATTGACAGGTACACGCGGCAACTCCCCATTTGCTCCGCTACCTGGGCCCACCACGACCGCCGCTCCAACTTCGCGTCCGTCGCCCTCCCTGACAGTTTCCGCTTAAAAAGGCGCGCCCAACGGGCAGAAGAATTCCCAGACGACGGAGGCTTCTTCACGAAGGTAAAAACGGGCCCTGGCCCTTCCAAGCCTCGAAGCAGCGAAGGCTGGCCCTCGAAGAGGGTTCGACAGCCGGCTTCGAGCACCCGAGTCAGGGACACCAAGGGGCGCCACTCGCAGCATCGCTCGAGGGCCAAGCCCTCGAGGCCCCTCACGTGTATCCAAGGCAGGGCGCACGACATGTAGTGAGATCCCCTCGGAGGGAGGCATCGAGCGGCACAGACATCGGATGCCAATCTCACACTACGCATTTAATGTGTTCACCTACTCCGGTCAAGTCCTCTGGAACCCGACGTGTGCCACAGTGAACCAGGGCAGAGTCAAATCTCGTTTTCACCACAAGCATGGGCAAAAGGCACAAGTACAGCACTGTTGGGCCATGCTCTGCGCTGTTGCACATCTGAGCCACGTCTCGAGGCCCGGATTCCCGTTGTACGACCGGGCTTTCTGGGACTTGCCCGTACCTGCGGGGACTCGAGCCCCCTATAGGCGCCACCTCAAGGCCGGCCCGGCGCCCCTCGAGCCCTAACAGCTTTCATGCCATTGGAGGACAGGTACCTCAAGACCCGGAGGGACCCTGCCATGACTTGTACGTACCGGAATGGGCGCTGTACGGCCTCCACGTCGCCACGCCTCCACGCCCACGCCTGGGATGGAAGCCACGCTTCAAGGACGCCTCAACAGCAACCCCTACGTCAACTCCAGTGACCTCAACAAGACAGCATTCCTACCCTCCGCCGTATTGGGCGTTGTACATCCCGACTCCTGTGTAACCCTGTGTAACCCCGTGTAACCCTGGCCTCCTCTTGTTCTATAAAAGGGGACGCCAGGGCCCTTCACGCACAGGTGGGCACACGCTTTTACGAGTCCACACCACATACACACAAGACCGGACCCCGGTCCACGCTCGTTGAGCTTGTATTGCCCCTGTACAAGCACTTAGGTGCAAGTAATACAAGAACCTCCTCCCCCGCTGGACGTAGGGCCTTCTTTGCCCGAACCAGGATAAATCCTTGTGCCAACTTGCATCACCATCCAGGAAGAGAGCACGCGATCACATTACTAGTTAGTGTCATACCCCCTGGGTAGAAACACCGACACCATCCCACAAGGCATTGGACACTCCCCGATCAAGTCTCTCCCTAATTTTCCCTCGCTGCTAGGTGAATCAGTCCCCACTATAGCCCATATCTGACAAACAACAATCATCCAGTGCTTCACTAAACGCTTGGATGAAGCGTTGGGCTCTCGGTCTCCCTCCTTCTTTCTCATGGTGATAAAGAATCTCATTAAAGTCTCCCAGCGCCAACCATGGTTTATTCATTCTGCTATGTAGGTTCCTCAATGCTTCCCAGGTTTTCTCTTTCTCCTCCCACCTTGGTTCACCGTAAATACCAGTTAGCCTCCACTCTCTACCATCATCAACCAACACATCAATATAATATTTTGAAGTTTCATGCAATCTGATTGAGGTGTCCTTCCTCCAAAACAACAACAACCCGCCACTACGTTCGTCGCTCTCCACCATGACATAATGATCATATTGTAATTTTCTCTTCAGCACGTCTGCCTTAACTTTCCCCAGATGTGTTTCAGATAGAAAAAACACGTCTGGTTTTTCATGCCTCTCAATCTCTAGAAGTGCTCTCACCGCTCAGGCGCTTGCGAGCCCGTGGGAGTTCCATGCTAGGATTTTCATTATGCCCGGTCACTCTTCTCGAAGGAGAGCGTCGATCTATTCATGGTACTGTCTGAGTCATCTTCACCTCCCTCGTTCCTCTGAGGTCTTTTCTTCTCATGTATATTCAGAGGGCTGGTCGCAAATATTGGCCATGTCGTGTTTTCAAGCAAATTAATCTGTTGTGCAACTTGACCCCTTCCATCACCAGACGCCTCTCCCTTCTTAGCAACCAAGATGTCAACACTAGGTCGTATCCATGTCCTCTATATCCCCTTTAGATTCTTCACCACGCCCAGCAAAGCGTCCTCTTCCTCCCCTTCCACGACCATGTCCCCTTCTTCCTCTATAATCCTCTCTACCCGACATAGACGAATTAAAGTTGGCGTGCAGCCAGTCCCCCCACTCGCATCGGGATTCACTATGAATTCCATCTCCACACTCTGTGACCTCGTGCCCTATCTTGCCACAGTGGAAACAAAACCCTGGGAGCTTTTCATACTGCACAAGATACACTAATCTTTCTCTCAAGGTAATTGGAACCACTCTTACCAATGGCTTGTTCAGGAGGATCCAAACCCTCGCGCGGAGATAAGGCGTCGGGTTAATCCTCCCCTCATTGACCACCACCATTATCAATTGCCCCACCTTGCCTGTAACTTTCTCCGCTAATTCCTTCTTCTTCATCAGTCCCTCTAGGACACCTTGAATACGAGCTCAAACCGGAATTCTATCCATTTTGTACGTGTTAACATTGGAAAAGCCATCATACTCCTCTGTTGGGGGAAGGGACCCTCGGCAGTGGCACTGCGCAGGCTGGCTGATCAAACGGCCCTCGCGCTCCCGCACACCTTCGCTGCGTCCCGTCTTTTTATTTTATTAAGTCCCTCATGCCACCATTCAGGCCCCCGAGTACTGACCCAACCTTCGCTATGATTAGCAGATCCTCGCAGGCAAAGGGCACGAAGAGCGCTGGAAGCAGCCCCCGCAAGTCTCGCACACCTTCGTCGTGGGGCTCAGGCTCAACGGGTGGCGAAGGGACTCGGACCTCGCATCTGGACGGGTATCTTCGCATGATGGAGATCAACCCTCGCATTTCCGCGAGGGTGAGCGCGAGCCAAGTGGCGGCGGGCGCATGGAAGGCTGGCTAGGGTTCACGTGCCTCTCGTGTTTGTACGATCCCGCCCTTCCGTTGTACGACGGGAGGGAATCTTTCTTGTACCCTTTTGTAATTTGGTCAGCGCCCCCTGGTATCCCCTATAAATACCGGGGGGTGAACAGTGTAAAGCACAGGTTTTTTGAGAATAGAGCTACAGCATTTCTGTTTCCAATTCCCTACCCTCGCTCTTGGTACCGACAGTTGGCCACCTTCGCCACTCCCTGCACGTGTGCGGAGGTAGGGCAAGCGTGTTTCCAACAGTTTGGCGCCGACCGTGGGGAACGAAGTTCGAAATGGCAGGAAACAGGAGAGCGCCCACAGCAAGAGACCAACGCGCGGCCAAAGAGGCAGCGGCGGTGGTTCCACCTGCTGAAGAGATTGTGCAACCCTCAGGGGCAGAGGATGTCACCCCGGACTCAGAGGTCCCGGGCCCTCAGACCCGGACAGCGACGCAGCTGCACCCCCACACTCCCGGAGAAGGAGAGGGAGTAGACGAGGAGGAGTTGGGCCTCGAGGCCCTCGAAAGACTTCAAGCTGAGTTGCAAGAGAAGAAGAGGCGCCTGGACCAGCTTGAGAGGCACAACCGGCTCCGCTCAATCAGGCAAAGGGCAGACGAGGCTAGAGAACAGCTTCGCCGAATGGAGGAGTCCTTCGCTGCAGCAGAAGCCGAAGCCGAGGGATGGAATGATGGGGAAATGCCACCACTTCAGGAGGGGAATGAGGAGCAGGATCGGGGCAACCTACGCCATCCTCCGCCACCCCCACCACCACCAAATCACCTAGAACCATATCCCATGAGACAGCAAAACTTTCGCCAACTCTACCCAGATGAGAGAGAGCCAAACCTTCGCAACCAACGGAGAGCCCAACAACACGAAATGCCTTATGACCCAAAGTCACCACTCTCCCAGATACTACAAACCCAACCCTAGCCACCATGCTACAATCCACAAAATCTACCCCGCTACGACGGACTTACCGACCCTCGCCAATTCATAATGAGCTATGAGGCAGCAGTCGCCGCGGCAGGGGGCGATGAATCAACAATGGCAAAATCTTTTGTCATCATCCTGCGTGATATCGCACAAACTTGGTACAGCAACCTTCACCCCGGAACCGTGGATTCCTGGGCCAACCTCAGAGATAGGCTCTGTACAAACTTCAAAGGCATTACAGCAGCCCCATCAAACCCCATTGAGCTGTTCAACTGCAAACAAGAAGAGCGCGAACCACTTCAAGATTACTGGCGAAGGTTTATCCAAACCAGAGCAAGAGCTCTGGGGATATCCGACGAGGCTGTCATTCTCGCTGCAGTCAGTGGTCTGCGTCCAGGCCCATGCTCTTCAAAATTTGCCAGGAAGCCGGCGAATATAATTGAGGAATTACATGAGACAATGGAAAGATACTGTAGAGCGGACATGGACTTCAGGGCAAAGTCCGATGCTCGGAGGTCACAACAGAAGCCGCAGCCAAGGCCTCAACTGAGAGAAAACAACCCTCGCCAAGAACAAAGCAACATCGGTGCTATCAACAAAGCAGTCCACTATGAAGACCAAAGACGGGGCGCTCAACTTCCGAGCAACCATAACCCTCAAGGTTTGCCACCCCCGCCGGATCAACGGAACCAGCAGAAAGATCCCGCGAAAATGTATTGTCATTTTTGTGGTCTTGGGAAGGGGCACACCACCAAACAATGTGAATGCTTCGCTAAGGGAAAAGAGTACCAGGAGTCCAAAAGAGCCGCTTCGGCAGACAACCGAACCATCAACCACGCCAGGAAACCAAATTTCCACCCACCAAATCCTCCATACCACTACACCCCCATAAACTACGGCCTACCTTCGCAACAACCCATTTACGCACACCACCCACACTACAACCAAGCTTCTTATCAGCCAACTGCGATCCCACAACGCCAAAACGCACCATATACAGTCACATACCCAACAACCCCCCAGACCCAAACCCCAACCAACCAACAAGTCAACAATGCTCTGCCACCACCACCACCAATACCCGCACTACCAGCGCCTCAACCTGTTAAATCTGAAGCCCAGAACCATACGACCATCAACCACCCAACATCAACCTTCGGTGTAATACTAGCCATCACCGGAGGCTCAAACGAAGATCATGGCAACAAGCGGCAGAGGAAGGAACATGCTAGGCGAGTACACCATGTAGCCATCGAAGGACCACATAAATTTGGCCGATGGTCTCAAATTCCTATAACCTTCGACTCCAGTGATATGAAGTTGAGAGATTATCCTCACACCGACGCTATGGTGATCGAAACCAATCTAGCAGGGTAAACAATCACCAAAATTCTGGTCGATACAGGAAGCTCCGCAGACATCCTGTTCGCCTCAACCTTCGACAGCATGAAGCTTGATAGAAACCTCCTGCAACCTGCTGACAACCCTCTATACGGCTTCGGCGGTCAACAAGTGAGAGCCGTCGAAAAAATATCTTTGCCCGTGACCTTCGGCGACCAGTCGAACTGCAGAACCGAGCACATAACCTTCGACGTGGTCGACATGTTTTATCCGTACAATGCAATATTTGGTCGAGGGGTCACCAATGCATTCAACGCAGTCATCCACCCCGCTTACCTCTGCATGAAGCTTCCCGCTCCGAAGGGGGTGGTTGCAGTATATGGAGACCAAGACATTGCAAGGGCAGCTGAGGGAACAGTAGCACCAGGGCAACGTAACGTCCACAATTTATCAAAGCCTCGAGCTACAAACCTCAGCGACGAAGGTGAAGCTTGCACTGACAAAGTAAAGGCATCACCCAAGGAAGAGACTAAACAAGTCCAACTCTTCGAGGGCAACACCGAAAGAAAGGTGTTTATTTCATCCAACCTAGACCCCCAATCAGAAAATGACCTCGTCTTTTTCCTCAAAGAAAACTCCGACACCTTCGCTTGGTCCGCAGAGGACCTAAAGGGGGTAAACAGAACTCTGATAGAGCACAACCTAAACATCAAACCAGGCTATCGCCCGGTTAAGCAAAAGCTTCGCAAAATGTCAGAAGAAAGGAAAGAGGCAGTGAAGGCTGAGGTAAGAAGGCTTATGGACGCAGGCGTCATCCGCCCAGTCAAATATCCAACATGGCTCTCAAACGTGGTCCTAGTTCAGAAAAAGAACAAGAAATGGCGAATGTGTGTAGATTTCACATGTCTGAACAAAGCTTGTCCGAAGGATGACTTTCCCCTCCCCAACATAAGCACCTTGGTCGACAGAGCAGCTGGCTGCCAAATGCTATCTCTCCTCGACTGTTTCTCAGGGTACCACCAGATTTGGATGAATGAAGAAGATGAGGAAAAAACAAGTTTCATCACACCTTTGGGCACTTTTTGCTTTCGAAGAATGGCAGAAGGCTTAAGAAACGCAGGATCAACCTTGGCCCGCATGACGTCTGAAGTCTTCAAAGATGAACATGCCGCCTTGGCCTACGTCGATGATTTGGTTGTCCAGAGCGAGCTAAAAGAAAATCACATATCAGACATCGCAAGAGTGTTCAGTAACCTTCGGTCCGCCGGACTAAAACTAAACCCCGAAAAGTGTGTTTTCGGGGTAAGCAAAGGAAAACTGCTAGGCTGCATTGTCTCAGCGAGGGGAATTGAAGCCAACCCCAAAAAAATTGATGTCATCTTCAATATGGAACCACCAACGACCAGGAAAGCAGCTCAGCGCTTGTCAGGCCGCTTAGCAGCACTCAGCAGATTCATCTCCAGATCCGCCGAGCGAGGGTTACCCTTCTTTGAAACATTGAGAAGCACTACACCATTCAATTGGGGACCTCGGCAGCAGAAAGCTTTCGAGGATTTGAAAAAGTATCTCACAAACTTGGTTGTTTTAACCAGCCCAAGCAAAGGGGACCTGTTACTACTGTATGTCGCAGCATCGCCTCACGCAGCAAGCGCAGTCCTAATCAAAGAGTTACACGAGAACAACAGAACCAGGCAAGCCCCAATCTACTATGTATCAGAAACCCTCGAAGGTCCCAAACGAAACTACTCAGAGCTCGAGAAGATAGCGTACGCCGTGGTTATGGCATCAAGAAAGCTCAAGCATTATTTCCAGGCATATGAGATCCATGTACCTTCGGCATACCCCCTCGAGAACATTTTCAAGAACAACGAGGCAGTTGGTAGAATAGCGAAATGGGCAGTTGAGCTCAACAGCTACACTATAACCTTCGTCGGAAGAACAGCAATCAAATCACAGGCACTAGCAGATTTCATAGCTGAATGGACCCCCGACCCTCGCAGAGATGGAGCTCAACAAAACCCATTTGGATTGCATATGTCAATGGAGCCTGGGGGTAACTGGAGCTGGGGCCTCGGCTATTCTAGTCTCGCCATCCGGGTCGAAGCTAAGGTATGCAAGAAGACTCGATTTTAAGTGCACAAATAACTCCGCAGAATACGAAGTTGTAATACTAGCACTCTCAAGGCTTCGATCACTGTCAGTCCGAAGGGCAGTCATCAACACAGACTCACAAGTAATCGCAGGACACATTGAGAAAAACTACAAGGCAAAAGATCCGGAGCTTCAAAAATACTTCCAATATGTCCGAAGGTTAGAATCTTTCTTCCTCGGCATAACAGTGAAAGCGATTCCGAGGTCAGAAAACAATGAGGCAGACTGCCTAGCTAAAGCAGCAGCACAACAACTACAGTTGCCGCCAGATGTTTTCCACGAGGTTGCGACTCAATCAGCTTTCGAAACCTCCGAAAGAAACGCCAAATTGATCAGTGCAATCCAGAACGAGGACTGGAGAGCACCTATCATAGCCTATATCAAAGGGCTCCATGAACCCGACTCCAAAGAGGAAGAAAACAGACTAAAACAAAGAGTACGAGGGTACAAGATTGTGGACAACATTCTGTACAAAGCTTCGGTAACCTCGCCATGGCTCAAATGCGTGTCACTGTCTAAAGGAAATGACATTCTCAAGCTCATTCACGAAGGCATCTGTGGTTCACACAACGGCCCGAGAGCTCTAGTTGGGAAAGCTTTCCGACAAGGTTTCTACTTGCCAACAGCAATAAGAGATGCAGAAAGCATCGTCAAACATTGCGAGGGTTGCCAACTAACGGCAAAAACACAGAACGCCCCAGGGGCTCCAACAACTCTGATATGTCCAACATGGCCGTTGCAAAGATGGGCAATGGACCTCGTCGGCCCACTACCAACAGCTCCAGGAAACCTTCGCTACGCGGTGGTAGCCGTAGAATACTTCACAAAGTGGATTGAAACAAGACCGTTGTCTTCCATCACCTCCTTGGCCGTGAAGAAGTTTTTCTAGCAGCAAATAATTTGCCGATTCGGAGTCCCCAGATACCTAACGGTCGACAATGGCACTCAATTCGACAGCGAGGTTTTCAAAGAATTCTGCGCTCAAATCGGAACAATCCTATGCTTCGCCTCAGTGCGGCACCCACAATCCAACGGCTTAGTCGGAAGAGCCAACGCAACAATTTTCCAAGCCATATCAAAGAAACTGCAAGGCAGGCCTAAGGGAAAGTGGGCGGAAGAACTAACCTCCGTCACCTGGTCTCATAACACCTCGGAATGCAGAGCTACCAAATTCACTCCCTTTAGGCTACTCTTTGGGGAAGAAGCTGTGTTACCAGAGGA